>OX451735.1:1472687439-1474090057 GCA_948472305.1 Vicia faba | reverse complement strand
ATATCCCTCCATTTGAACATTTGTACCCCCCTTCCCATATTATGTTGTAATAGCGTAGGAATTTTACTTTTCGCACTTTAAACGCTTTCTAAATATACCATGCTAGAATTAGGGTTTGTATGCAAATAAAAAGAACAAAATAGTTTGACCTAATTTCAAAGATAAACAAGCATGAAAATGGATAACACATATCACACTTGCACCCCCTAGGGTATTCCACTTGTTGCCTTTCAAAATTGGGCCATATTGCATGTTAGGTCTCTTTGGGAAAAACAAACACAAATCAAATGATCATAGTCCCTCGATGACGCTTTCAAAATGTTGCCTAAACAAATGATCAAGTCCCTTAAAGAAAATTGCCCAAAGATACTTGACACCGTTGCAATTATGGTCTAAACGATGAACCGCGCCCATCCCTTTCACATCCTAACATGAGATTGTCCACCAAATACAATGGTGGAACAAACTTGTTAAAAGGGTTAAAACATAGCAATAAACTTTGAGAAATTTAGGAGTAGATAACCTCTTAGTTACTTGAATCAAACTTGCAAAACAACACACTTGCCTATTTCAAAAACCACACTTCACAACACTTTCAAAACAACTTTCAAAAACAAATGAAAACCTTTTCAAAAGACATACATATTTGTACACATCCCAACATGGATCATTACAAAGGTTGCCACCACATTGGCCTCTTTTTCAAAACAATTTTCAAACCCACACACACACACAAGCACCATTTCAAACAATTGAAAATTAAGGCAAGTTGATCTAAGCAAGTAACTAAGAGCCCATGGATAACCATGGATAGAAAGGGTGCTAATACCTTCCCTTTCTATAATCTACTCCCCGAACCCAAGAAAACATCTCAAAGGTTTTTGCTGTGCTTTTTAACCTTTCCTTAGGATAAAATAAAAAGTCGGTGGCGACTCTTGCTCAACCGAAACATTTGCAAAAACAAACGCAAAACCATAGTCAGTTCTCCCACCGTATCACAGAACTGGCGACTCTGCTGGGGAAAGTATTTTAAAAGTGGAGTAACCTTAGGGCTTAGATCACCCTCTTGCATGATTATTTGTTTGTCTTGATTGCTTTATATCTTGGCTCTATTGTTTGGGTTTGCAATCCTATACCCGGATTTTTGGGAAACATTCATAGATAGCAATACATTGTGGAAACTGTGCGGGGTATACCGACACGGTCGAAGCAATAGCTATATTAGTGCGACATATTTGTGAGTACCGATAACCCTTGAGTTCAATCAAGGAGAGTACGGGGCCGCTGAGTGATGTCACTAAGCACTAATGACCTAGAACCTTACTTGACCATCTTGGCCTTTTATTAGGGGTAGTGAGATGACCGGCTTTGGTGCAGTCCGAAGTTGGTAGATACTCGATACTACACTCATTGAGGGTTGTTTTCTTGGAATATTTTGGTCGCTAGTTAAGTGGCTAAACCAAAATAATGAACATTGAAAACAATCCAATGATATTGAGCTCCTTAGAACCCGGTTACTATTTATAGGACAGGTTTTTAAGCCAACTACACTCAAGAGGGTACTTACCTATGAAACCCCATGCAAGCCTGAAACTAGGGTTTTGTGTGAATTGTTTGTACATATGTTTTGTGCATACATCATAAACATCATAAAACATCATATGCATTCACTAACCATTTCAAGGGTTTGGATCTTCATCTTTGTTCTTGTTTTGTAGGTCATGGAAATTCCTCGCAGAAACACCATTCAAGTCAACCTTGTAAGAATCTCTCCTCGACTCAAGGAGCTGACCTCAAGAATTCCGGAAAACTCATCCTTCAGTGAAAGACATGGTAGACTGCTCAGCCTAGTCAACACCAACATTGAAGAAGACATGATGAAAGTGCTATTCCAGTTCTTTGACCCTCTTCACCACTGTTTCACTTTCCCTGATTATCAGTTGGTACCCACTTTGGAGGAGTTTTCTCAACTCTTGAGAATTCCTATCCTTAACCAACTACCCTTCAACGGTACGGAAAAGGAACCAAAGCCGGAAGATGTTGCTCGAGCATTACATCTACAACCATCCGACATCAAGGGGCATTGGGAAACCAGAAGCGGCGTCAAAGGATTCTTAGCAAAATTCTTGTTTGAGAAGGCACAAGAATGTTGGAATTCATTGGACCTACAAGCCTTTGAAGAAATTGTGGCACTCCTTATCTATGGGTTGGTCTTGTTCCCAAATCCTGACCAATTGGTAGATGTCAACGCCATCAAAATCTTCTTGTCCAGAAACCCAATACCAACATTGCTTGGGGACATCCTTCACTCGTTTTACACACGAACAATGAGAAAGAAGGGTGTTCTCATGTGCTGTACTCCCCTCCTTGCAAGGTGGTTTATTTCGCACCTTCCACAATCTGTCTTGAAGAATGACCAAGGTTCAAGGTGGTCCCAACGATTGACGACTCTTACTCATTCTGATGTGCATTGGTGTTCTCGGTCCAGAGAAAATGTCATCATCGTCGATCGTTGCGGAGAATTTCCTAATGTTCCTTTACTTGGAATTAGAGGAGGACTTCGCCAAAGATTCATCAGAGCTTGGGGAAAACTCAACAAGGTTGATAGCAAGACTCTGGGACACAAGAACTCCATCCCCCTTGAGCCTTATCTCAAGTGGGTACGAACCCGAGCCCAAAGTCTGATGATGCCTTATCCTCATGTTCTCCCTGTGATTAAAGAGCCCGTCAAGGAAGGAGAGGTTCCATACACCATCCTACATCCAGACATGCCTACATCGTGGGAGGAAATGCAGAAAAGTTGGATTCAGCTCAAGGAGGAACGAAATACTTTTGAAGCTAGCTTCTACGCCAGTGAGAAGAAGGTTCTAGAGCTTACCCGCCGACTCCACGAGCAAGAGGCCCTCAACACCTACATCGCACCAAAGAGGATGCGCAATGTCTTTTTGCCTTGAGAAGTTATTTTGTAATATTTGGCCCATGGGGCATTTATGTACTAACAAATTTCTTCTTATTAATATGACGTGCGTTCTTCTTTGTCTGAAACAATTTTGAGTGTCCTAAGTCCTTGAATGCATTGCATACATAAGGGTACCATTCATCATGTGCATAGGCAGGTCTCATTCCAGGTTTCCTTATCTGTCTGCTGTTTATTTCAGTAGGATGGATCTCGAGCAAACAGTCAAAGACCTGCAAGCTCAAAATGCACAGTTCCAGTAACTCCTGATGACCTTGGCTAAGGGTCAGGAGGATATCAAGACTCAATTAGGGAACAAGGACCCAGTGAAAAAGAAGAAAAAGAGACTCGGGGTGGCTACATTAGGGAGAATATTTGACGGAGAAGCTCGGAGAGTGCTTGAATTTCCTCCTATCTCTGATGAAGGAACCAGCAAAGGAGGTGGAGCTGTGGTACCTTCCGAGTCTGATGCGGAAGAAGAAGAGGTCGAAGAGGATGAAGATTATTCTGATCAGCAATACCCTCCAGCTGATGATAAATACAAAGGGCTAGAAGACAGGTTGGCCGCCATGGAGCTACAAAGAGTGTCGGGTTTGGACTTTGAAGACTTGGGTTTGGTTGCCGGGATTGTGATTCCCCCAAAATTCAAGGTGCCAGTGTTTGTGAGGTATGATGGGCTGTCCTGTCCAAAAATGCATCTCAGGTCCTACGTGAGAAAAATTCAACCCTATACGGCAGATAAAAACCTTTGGATTCATTTCTTTCAAGACAGCCTTTCTGGAGCTCAGTTGGAGTGGTTTTATCAACTAGAGGGAACCAGCATCCGAAATTGGGAAGATTTAGCCACCGCTTTCTACAAACAATATCAATACAATTCTGATCTCGCTCCTACGCGTACCCAACTTCAGGGTATGTCTTTAGGAACGGGCGAAGGGTTCAAAGAATATGCACAAAAATGGAGGGATTTGGCTGGCAGGGTGCAGCCTCCTTTAACCGACCGTGAACTCGTGGATATGTTTCTAGGGACCCTATCTGGGCCATTTTTCAATCATCTGATTGGTAACTCTTCTGTGGGGTTTACCGATTTGATCTTAACAGGCGAAAGAATAGAAGCTGGCATCAAGTCAGGAAAGATTCAGAAGGGTGTTGCTGCAAGTACTGAGAAGAGGCCTTTTAAGAAAGAGGCAAGTGCCGTCTATGGTCCTAGAAGACAAGTCAAGCCAGAAAGTCGCCAAGTCGTCAATGCTTTGGTCATTTCAAAACCTGTTGCTGCTCCTCAGCAGTACAATCAACAAAGAAGTGAAAGGCCCAAGAGACAGTATACTCGGTTGAGTATGACCTTATCTCAAATTTTACCACAACTGTTATCAACCAACTTGGTGACCATCAAAGAAGCTCCTAAGGTCGTGAATACTGCATCTCCTAAGTATAACCCAAATGCCCGTTGTGCTTATCATTCCGATAGCCCTGGGCACACTACTGATGATTGCTGGGCCTTGAGAAATAAAGTGCAAGATCTTATCGACGCAAAGGAAATTCAGTTTGAAGCGCCTGAGAGGCCAAATGTTGTAACCGCTCCTATGCCCCAGCATAGAGTAAACGCCATTGAGGAAGATTTGTATGCTGTTTCGGTGAATGATGTTGCTACCCCTCTTTTGACTGTTAAGAGGAACTTGCTACTAGCCGGTTTATTTCCGGGTTGTGGCAAGGGGTGCCTCCTGTGTGCTGTTATCCCTACCGGTTATCCACTGCTGAAATCAGGCATCCAAAGCCTGATGGACAGCAAAGAAATTCTGTTCAAGAAAACTGTTGTTCCGTTTGTCTCCGTTGAAGAGATATCTGTTGTCACAATTTACAATCCTGCCAAAGCTCCCATGAAGAAACCAGTCCAAATTATGTCTGTTGCACCCATTACTATTACTGTTCCGGGGCCTCTCCCCTATGAGTCTGATAAAGCGGTCCCATGGCATTATGGGACCGACGTGTATGTGCTTGGGGTGAAGCAGGAGTTCAACACCAATACCAGTATCAGTAACATCATTGGTCCCGCCAAGATTACCCGCAGTGGCAGGCTCTTCTCGCCTGACATCGCACCGCCAGTTATCCGAAAACCTCTCACCATCACACCCGCAAGTGTGCATGTTCCGAATCAAGTTCTTGTGTCTACTACTGCCGCCGAGTCCTCCGATACTCGGGGCAAAGAAGTTGCTACCGATTTGCCTGCCAGGACGGAGGCACCAAAAAAGGTTGCTGTGGAAGCCTCCCAACAAGAAATGGAGGAGATTATTAAAATCATCAAAAAGAGTGACTTCAATGTTGTGGAACAGTTGGGGCATACCCCCTCCAAAATCTCTATGCTATCATTGCTGCTATGCTCAGAGGCCCATGCAAAAGCCCTGATTTCATTTCTGAAAACGGCCCATGTGCCGCAAGAGACCTCCGTAGATCAATTCACTGACTGTGTGGCCAATTTGATAGCTGACAATGGCTTGGGGTTCTCGGATGCTGACCTCACCGCCAAAGGGAAAAATCACAATGATGCCCTGCACGTCTCTATAGAGTGCAGGGGCACTACTCTCGCACACGTGTTGGTGGATACCGGTTCTTCCCTGAATGTCTTGCCTAAGAAGGCATTGGATCGCTTGGATTGTAAGGGTCTGGAGTTGAAACCTAGTAACATCATTGTTAGAGCCTTCGACGGTTCTAAGAGGATGGTGCACGGTGAGGTAGACATTCCTATTCGTATGGGTTCCCAAGTTTTCGATTCAACGTTCTATGTAATGGATATTCGTCCATCTTACTCCTGCTTGTTGGGTCGACCCTGGATTCACAAGGCTGGGGCAGTAACATCCACTCTACACCAAAAGCTAAAATACCCTGTCAAAGGGAAGATTGTTACTGTGCAGGGTGAGGAGGAATACATGGTTAGTCACTTGAATTCGTTCCGGTATATCGAGATGGACGGGGAGTTTATTGAAACCCCCTTTCAGCATTTTGAGGAGGTATCCCCAACGTTGGCATCAGCTGAACCAGTGGTTGAAGAAGACTTTCCGTTAAAGATGGCGTCCCTGAAGGATGCCCGGGCTGTAATCGAGAAAGGCAATTGTGCAAACTGGGGTCAGCTTCCTGACTTCACTCAAAAGAACGACAAGTTTGGGCTGGGCTTTACTGCTGAGGCTCAGAGGGCTGTGCGCAAGGAAAAGATCAGAAAGGCTCCGGTGTTTATCTCCAACCCAAGGGTGAATGCTATCGAGGAGGACGTAGAAGAAGCAGAGTTTGACAGTTGGATCTATCCAACTACCAGCAACGGACCAAGCAACTGGACGATAAAGGATTTTACACCTATCACATTTGTCACGCAGTAATTAACTCTTTTGATTTCCAATTTGTAACAAAACAATATGTTAAAACTTTGTTGGCTCGGTGTCCTACCCGAGGCATCATAGCTCCATTTGTGAGGGCTTTTTGTATGACATTTCCATATATCATCAATCAAAACATTGGACATTTGTTGCATTCCAAATCTTGTGCTCTTTTTCTTTCTGTGTTATATATTGCAAAACAGCTATATTTACACACACTCACTTATACAGGTTTCAATCCACCCTGGATCTCGCTAGTAACAGCTCTGCTACCGCCAGTTATGACTTCGAGAATCCGATCAACTTGGCCGAAGACGAAGGTGAAGATGATTGCGAAGTGCCTGGTGAACTTGCAAGACTGCTACTCCAGGAAGAGAGGGCTATTCAACGACATGAAGAGCCGGTGGAAACAGTTAACCTGGGTACTGAGACAGATAGGAAAAAGGTCAAGATTGGTGCCAATCTAGAGCTCAGCGTGAAGCAACGATTGATCCAGATGCTACATGATTACATGGAGATATTTGCTTGGTCCTATGAAGACATGCCTGGTTTGGATGCCGACATTATAGTTCATCACCTGCCAACCAAGGAAGACTGCCCTCCGGTAAAGCAAAAGGTCCGCCGTATACGCCCAGAGATGTCCGAAAAGATCAAGGCTGAGGTTATGAAGCAATTCGACACCGGGTTCCTAGCAGTAACTTCTTATCCTCAATGGGTTGCCAATGTGGTACCAGTGCCGAAGAAGAACGGTAAGGTCAGAATGTGTGTCGACTACAGGGATTTGAACAGGGCCAGCCCCAAGGATGATTTCCCCTTACCTCACATCGACGTTCTTGTCGACAATACTGCTCAACATAAGGTGTTCTCCTTCATGGATGGTTTTTCAGGGTATAATCAGATCAAGATGGCTCCAGAAGATATGGAAAAGACTACCTTTGTGACTCAGTGGGGCACCTTCTGTTACAAGGTCATGCCATTCGGGTTGAAAAATGCTGGGGCAACCTATCAACGTGCCATGGTCGCTTTATTTCATGATATGATCCATCATGAGATTGAGGTATATGTTGATGACATGATTGCAAGGTCCCAAACTGAGGAAGAGCACCTTGACCATCTGAGGAAGCTGTTTGACCGACTCAAGTTATACAAACTGAGGTTGAATCCCAACAAGTGCACCTTTGGGGTAAGGTCCGGAAAATTGCTAGGTTTCATTGTAAGTGATAAAGGTATTCAGGTGGACCCTGCCAAGGTAAAAGCCATACAAGAGATGCCGACTCCAAAGACAGAGAAAGAAGTCAGAGGCTTCCTGGGACGACTGAATTACATTGCCCGATTCATCTCACATCTAACTGCTACTTGTGAGCCAATCTTCAAATTACTGAAGAAAGATCAAGTAGTACGCTGGAACGATGAATGTCAGGCTGCCTTTGAAAAGATAAAGGAATATCTCCAAGAGCCACCCATTCTTATGCCACCAGTGGAAGGAAGACCTCTGATATTATACTTAACAGTACTTGACAATTCAATGGGGTGTGTGCTGGGACAGCATGACGAGTCCGGCCGAAAAGAGCACGCCATTTATTACTTGAGCAAAAAGTTTACCGACTGTGAGTCTCGTTACTCACTGCTTGAGAAAACTTGCTGCGCTCTAGTATGGGCTGCTCGTCGGCTGAGACAGTATATGCTGACTCACACCACTTTGTTGATTTCAAAGATGGATCCCATCAAGTACATATTTGAAAAGCCTGCTCTGTCTGGGAGAATAGCAAGATGGCAAATGATCTTGACAGAATATGATATCCAGTATACAACTCAGAAAGAAATTAAAGGAAGTGTACTGGCAGATCATTTGGCACACCAACCTGTGGACGATTACCAATCATTGAACTTTGATTTTCCGGACGAAGAAATCATGGTGGTAACTGACTGTGAAGTACCTGGACCGGATGAAGGACCCGAGGAAGGATCCCGATGGTCTATGCATTTTGACGGAGCCTCCAATGCTTTGGGTAACGGCGTCGGCGCTGTAATCATATCTCCCAAAGGAACTCATACTCCACTCACCGCCTGATTGTGTTTCAACTGCACCAACAACATGGCAGAATATGAGGCATGTATCATGGGTCTACAAGCTGCAATCGACTTAAGGATCAAATTTCTGAGTGTCTTCGGAGATTCCGCTCTCGTGATCAATCAGATCAAAGGCGAGTGGGATACGAAACACCCTAATCTTATTCCTTACAAGGAGTATGTGTCAACCTTGCTTCCTCACTTTGAAGAGATAAATTTTGAGCACTTCCCAAGAGAGGAGAATCAGCTAGCGGGCGCACTAGCTACGATGTCTTCAATGTTCAAAGTTAAATGGGACAATGAGGCTCCCCGGATCATTATCTGGAAGTTGGACGAACCGGCATACTGCTGCGACCTCGAGGCCGAGAAGGTGACTGAAAAACCCTGGTATCATGAGGTGAAGAGGTGCTTGGAAGCTCAGGAGTACCCTGAAGGTGCATCTGTCAATGACAAGAAGTTCATGAGAAGGTTTGTGGCAAAATTCTTCCTCAGCAACGGCATTCTCTACAAACGGAATCATGATTCAACTCTACTACGTTGTGTGGATAAGGCTGAAGCAGAGAAGATCATGATAGAGCTGCATGAAGGTACATTTGGAACACATTCCAGTGGACATACCATGGCAAAGAAAATCCTTAGGGCAGGATATTTCTGGTCCACAATGGTAGCCGATTGTTACCAACATTCTCGAACTTGTCACAAATGCCAGATCTATGCTGATAAGGTGCACATCCCTCCGGTTCCTACGAACGTCCTAACGGCACCTTGGCCTTTTGCAATGTGGGGCATTGATATGATCGGTGAGATCCGACCGACAGCATCCAACGGGCATCGCTTCATCTTGGTAGCGATCGATTACTTCACGAAGTGGGTTGAGGCAGCTTCCTATGCCACAGTAACCAAGAGCGTCGTGGCACGTTTCATCCGGCATAATCTGATTTGTCGGTACGGCGTCCCGGAAAGAATCATTACGGACAATGGTACCAATCTCAATAACAAAATGATCACTGAACTCTGCGAACAATTCAAGATACAGCACCACAACTCTTCTCCCTACCGGCCGAAGATGAATGGGGCTGTAGAGGCAGCTAATAAGAATATCAAGAAAATTGTGCAGAAGATGATAGTGACCTACAAATATTGGCACGAGATGTTACCGTTTGCTCTTCATGGGTACCGTACCTCAGCGCGGACGTCAATCGGGGCAACTCCTTTCTCCTTGGTCTATGGCATGGAGGCAGTCTTGCCAATTGAAGTCCAGATACCCTCTCTCCGAATAATGAAGGATGCAGACTTGAATGAAGATGACTGGATCCAGACTCGACTTGATCAATTAAACCTGATTGACGAAGAGAGACTCACCGCTATCTGTCATGGTCAGACGTATCAAAAACGGATGATCAGGGCATTTAACAAGAAAGTCAGACCACAAGAGTATCAAGTCGGAGACCTGGTAATCAAGCGCATCATTCTTCCTCAAAGTGATCCCCGGGGCAAATGGACCCCTACATACGAAGGGCCATTTGTGGTCAAACATGTGTTCTCAGGAGGAGCCATGATCCTAACCACCATGGATGGTGACGACCTTCCTCACCCCGCCAATGCAAACATAGTGAAAAGATACTACGCATGAATAAAAGACTCGCTAGGTTGACATACCTAGGCAAAAATAAGGGCTTCCCGGCGAACCAAAAGGGTTCGGGCAAAAATAAGGGATGAAATGAAAAAATCTGTACACCCGGCAAGTCGAAAACCTGAAAAGGCGGCTTGGGCAAAAATGGGTATCCCGGTGGACTGAAAACCCGAAAGGGAGGTCCAGGCAAAAGTTAGGGATGAAGTGTAACACTATGTCTCATTGGATCACTTCGCATCCGGAATTCGACATCAACTGTCTGGCTCAGACTTCGGCATCGACCAATCAGCTTCATCTTCAACTAAGCAGCAAAGTGATGAGACACTTGAAGACATAAAGGCGATAGCAGAGTTGGAACCCAGTGGGATTGTTCACATAGCTGTTTTGTTTCCTTTTCAAATTGTAAATTCTATTTTGCTCGGCGGCGTTCTCTTACTAGGACGTCAGCCTCTTGTACAAAAACGCCTATTCACAGGCAAAATTCAAATCAATACAAATTCACTTGTCCATACAAGTTGCCATTGTTTTTCCTTTTTCTGTTTTGTCTTGCGAAGAACGTCCAATGTTCATTTTTGATATATGCATTTGACATTAAATTGCTGATTCATAAATATTTGCATATGAAATAAAAGATTAATTACAGGTGACATCAGAAACAGGGGAAATGTGAAGTTGTCTGATGCAGTCTGGTTTCTTTGTCCGCCAAGGTACCAAGGTAGATTCGACTGAAGAATGTGACCAAATCATCTCAACTCCCCACAAAGTAAGACAAGATTCAGCAATACTTTCCCCAAGCAGAGTTGGTCCCCCGTCGATCCTGAAAAGGCACAACATTCCTCGGCAGGTCTTAAGGCTTATCTCCAGTAGATTCCGGAAGCTTATCCCCTGCAGAATACGGACGTCTCTCCCGAGCTTTATTCAAAGTTATTCCTCACAAGGGCTTATAACTGGGTTATCCTCAGCTATTTGCCACGGAAGATCGCCCTCGGCAAAGTTCTTCCTTTTCCCCAGCGGAGTTTATCCTTGGTGTTCCCAAGAGGAGTTTATCATCATTATCCCCATCGGAATCCATCATTGAAGTCCTCAGCAGGCCTCTCATCAAATTTCAGCAAAGTATCTCTGCCACAGAGCAATTCCCCGGCCGGTCGTCAAGGATTTATTTTCCTAAGACGAAAATACATTCATAAACATTTCACATTTTCATACATTTTGCTTACATACATGATAAAGTGCGTACGACACTATCTCATGTTGAACATCATGACATCAGGCATATCATACATCATGACATTGCATACAACTTATGTTTTTGCCTTTTCAGGGAAAATACAATCCCAAAGACAACTAACTTCAACTACCACATTTCCAGACTCGATTCCTGTATCTAGCCAGGGCACGTCTGAAGAGTTCAAAGATTCGATTCCTGTATCCATCCAGGGCACATCTATCAACTACAACGTTTCCAGATTCGATTCCTATATCCAGCCAGAGCATATCTGTTGACCACATTTCCAGACTCGATTCCTGTATCTAGCCAGGGCACGTCTGAAGAGTTCGAAGATTCGATTCCTGTATCCAGCCAGGGCATATCTGTGAGCAACCGATTGTAGATTCGATACCTGTATCTAGCCAGGGCATATCTGCATAAGGAGATTGAAGATCAAACACCTGTAACAAGCCAGGAAAACATCTGTCTCCGATACACAAGTTCTCGCTAAGGAATCTCTTATGCGATCAACACTTCCAAATGGCATCTATAAGCCCATTCCCGACAAGGTTCTGTCACATCTCCAGATGGCATCTATAAGCCCATCTCCCTATCCACCACCTCTCCAAATGGCATCTATAAGCCCATTCCCGACATCACATTGCTGATACTCCAACATGCGAGTGCAAATTTCCGGGCACTCTAGTGTCCAATCTCCTTTTACCCTCGAGTCACGAAAGGCAAAATTGCCAATCTAACTCTTCAGGTTCAAGAAGATTGAACAGGGGCAACTGTTGTACCCCAAAATTTGCCCTCCCATTTCCTCAACATTTTCTCATCACAAGACCCTTGAAGCTCAAGATCCAGTTAGGGTTTCCCCTATTCAAGACTTCTCCTTGCACTGTTGACCCAAATTAGGGTTTGTGTTTGCACAAAGATATTTTGACCTAAAATGCCTAAGATGACTTTCTTGCTTCATATTGGACTCCCAAGTTTATCCATATCAAGTTTCAAGTCTTGATTCCAAGTTTTGCCCAGTCAATTGGACAGTTGACCTAGAAATCAACTGTATTGGGGAAAAAGTCAACTGTGACCAATTGACAGTCAAATCTCATGAAAATTGACCCACATCAACATTATGAACTCATATGAACCATTGATCAAGTTTGGATCACAATTCCACAAGAAATTTGATCAGATCACCAAAAGGGCAAAATGGTCATTTTTAGGGTTTTGACTGCACAAAGGCAATTTTTGACTGTTTGACCCAACCAATGGCAAACCAAGCTCACATATGGACTCAAGGACCCCATGGAATTATCTTGACATGCTCAACAAGTTCAAAAGATCCCAAGTACACAAGATTGACAGTTGAAATTCCCAATCAATTGACCAATTTTGACTGTATACTGAAAAGTCAAACTTTGACTTTTTGGTCAAAATCAAGGGTCAAGATTCATTTTTCATCAAAACATGCCAAATCATGAAACTTGTTCACCAAGAAATCAAAATTTGCAAATTAGGGTTTGAAATGAGAATTTTTCATAACTTAGAATTTTTCTAAGTTATGAAAAACCCTAATTTTTTTCCAACTTTGCCCCACTTTCTCACCAAGATTCATTTGGATTCAAACAAAAGTCAAAACATGAAAGTTGTAGCTTGTTGCATAATCTACAACTTTGATTCACAAAGTTTTCCCAAATGAGGCTTGTATCTCAAGTTACAATTTTTGGAATAAGGGTACTAAACCATTCTTAACTTAGTGAAATTTTAACCTATTTTGGCAAGGTTTTTTACCTAACTTCAAGGCCATTTTCCACACACTTCCACTTGGAATTTCAATTTTCATTTCAAAGATGGATTGTAGCACACATTCCAAGATTTCCAAAATGTCCAATAACTCATCAAACAACCTCATAACTTGAGAGAATCGAATTTTGCAATATGGCCAAAAGTCACTTTGATTCATGGCCATGTACATGTTCATAACTTGTGCAAACTTCTCAAACCAGCATGCCACTTGATTACAGGCCCTTAAACCATCCAACACTCAATAATTTAATGCATGTTCATTGTGTTAAAGATTTGTTCTATGAGTTCAAGCATTACATACAAGTTTAATCCATTTATGGAAAAAGTGAAATAGCCATTTTTGAAAAGTTAAGCTTTATGTCCAATTGCAAATCCACAAGTACAGATCAAAATATAATTGGCACAAGATTATGAGCATAACACACTGATCAAGGAGGAGCTTTGCAGCATGATTAGGGGTCCTCTACCTGTCTAGAATACAACTTGGCTTTTGTTTGCTTAGGTGTTAAGAAAAGTATCATAACATACACCAACTTCTATTCCTGTCAACCAGGCCTTAGAGAAAGTTATCAAGCACATTCCAAACATCAAACACAAGCTAGAACACGAGCCTTTGGCCTCCAATACCTTCACAAACTCAGAACCACCATCAAACTGCAAGAACAGAGCAACCTCTGCAGATTGAGTTCCAACTCTTAACCCTTTCAAGCATTCTTGCCCAAACCACTTGAGACACCTTCCCTACCATCAATGCAAGCTAACCAAAACCTAAAACACGACCTGTAATTCCTCTAACCAGTTCCACCATTTTCATTTTCTTGTTTTGCAGTTGAAGTTCTCTAGCACGATTCAAGAAGTTTCAAGACAAAGTAAAGCTTGGAATAGCATCCCTGGACCTCAAGGAAGCTATACCAATCATCACCTTGCACTGAAAGCTTCTCCATTGCCAGATACAACTTCAACTGAACAGGTAAGTTCATGAACTCGTATCTCTCTTATTAGGCATTGTTAGCTTTAGGTTTGTGAAGAAAACATGTCACAATCATAGCCCTGAACATGCCCATATAATTAGATTTCATTTATATTATGTATGCTTAGAGAATTTGATGTCTGAACTTTGAACAAAAATTAGGTTAAGAATTGGGAGAGAAGAAATTCTCTCTCATTTCTGAGAGTTAAAACATGTTCTTTATATGTGTGAATTCGTGAGAAGATGCTTAACAATATTGATGTTGGAAGTTTTTGCTAAAACTCAAAGAATCAGGACCTTGCAATGGAAGAAAGAGGCGCGTGTTTTTGTTCAAACAGAAGTCTGGAGGTTGAAGAAAGGTCTTCATGGGCTGGGCTTGTGTTGACTTTTCTTTTTGCACCATACATTTGCTTCTGAACCCCCTGAGCCCATTTTGTTTATTTTTAATGTTTTTTGACTTTTTCTTTTTTGGATTGACTTATTTATTTTTTCTCATGATATTGAAAATATAAAAAATATTTTTCTCATCATTTTTGAATTTATTAGGTATTTATTTGGTTTTCTTTTAGTTTGTACACAAATAAATGAATATATACATTTTATTAAAAATATTAAGAAATATGCAAAAAACACTTTTATTTTCATTTTTATTTTTGTTTTACCCTCTGAAAATATTTTATAGAAAAAATACTTTTTTTTGTTAAATATTAAATATTATTAATTTTGATATATAATACATATTTAGAAATTAATACATATATATATATATATATATTTATTAGTATACTTAGGTTAAAAATACAAAAATACATATATTTTTTTATTTTATTAATATTTGACATAAAAAAAAATACTTTTTATAAATATACTTCATTTTATTTTATTTTTGTACATAATAAACAAATACTTGTATAAATTGAATAACATATATATTACTTAATAAAATTAGGGTTTTTACCCTAAAAAAGACAAAAAAAACTCCAAAAATAATACTTTTTTTATTTTATTTATTTGACATGAATAATACTTTTTTTTTCATACATATAAAAACTTTTTTTTTTTGCATTTTGCATCTTTATTTTATTTAATTTATGCAATCAATTATCTTGTAAATATTCCAAAAATTGATGTAATAGCTAGGTTTAATTTCTTTGTCTAAATATCCCCCCATTTGAACATTTGTACCCCCCTTCCCATATTGTGTTGTAATAGTGTAGGAATTTTACTTTTCGCACTTTAAACGCTTTCTAAATATACCATGCTAGAATTAGGGTTTGTATGCAAATAAAAAGAACAAAATAGTTTGACCTAATTTCAAAGATAAACAAGCATGAAAATGGACAACACATATCACACTTGCACCCCCTAGGGTATTCCACTTGTTGCCTTTCAAAATTGGGCCATATTGCATGTTAGGTCTCTTTGGGCAAAACAAACACAAATCAAATGATCATAGTCCCTCGATGACGCTTTCAAAATGTTGCCTAAACAAATGATCAAGTCCCTTAAAGAAAATTGCCCAAAGATACTTGACACCGTTGCAATTATGGTCTAAACGATGACCCGCGCCCGTCCCTTTCACATCCTAACATGAGATTGTCCACCAAATACAATGGTGGAACAAACTTGTTAAAAGGGTTAAAACATAGCAATAAACTTTGAGAAATTTAGGAGTAGATAACCTCTTAGTTACTTGAATCAAACTTGCAAAACAACACACTTGCCTATTTCAAAAACCACACTTCACAACACTTTCAAAACAACTTTCAAAAACAAATGAAAACCTTTTCAAAAGACATACATCTTTGTACACATCCCAACATGGATCATTACAAAGGTTGCCACCACATTGGCCTCTTTTTCAAAACAATTTTCAAACCCACACACACACACAAGCACCATTTCAAACAATTGAAAATTAAGGCAAGTTGATCTAAGCAAGTAACTAAGAGCCCATGGATAACCATGGATAGAAAGGGTGCTAATACCTTCCCTTTCTATAATCTACTCCCCGAACCCAAGAAAACATCTCAAAGGTTTTTTCTGTGCTTTTTAACCTTTCCTTAGGATAAAATAAAAAGTCGGTGGCGACTCTTGCTCAACCGAAACATTTGCAAAAACAAACGCAAAACCATAGTCAGTTCTCCCACCGTATCACAAAGCGCATTATCTTGCCACAAAGTGATCCCAGGGGAAAATGGACTCCTACCTATGAAGGACCATTTGTAATCAAAAACATCTTTTCTGGTGGGGCAATGATTTTAACCACCATGGACGGCGACGACCTGCCGTACCCTGCGAATGCAGACATAGTCAAAAGATACTACGCATAGAGGACCCGCTAGGTTGACACACCTAGGCAAAACAAGGGAATCCCGGTGAATCGAAAACCCGAAAGGGCGGTTCAGGAAAAAATTAGGGATAAAACAAAAAAAAATTTGTACACACGGCAAGTTGAGAACCCAAAAGGGAGACTTGGGTAAAAAAGGGTTTCCCGGTGAATCGAAAACCCGAAAGGGTGGTTCAGGCAAAAGTTAGGGAATTAAAGCGTATGAATATGTCTCATCAGATCACTTTAAGGACAATCTCTTCACTGACAAACTCTGAGCTTCTGATCAATCCAATCATCTTCGGACGAAGCAACGAATGGACAAGATATTCGGCGTTACGAAGGCTATAGCAGAATGGGAACCCCATGGGATTTTTTACACATAGCTATCTTTCTTTGTATAAATTTTTTCTCATTTTTATGACACCATCCTCTTACTAGGATGTCTGTCTCCTTTGTACACAAAATACTTATTCAAAGTAAATACGAAGATATCTCTTTAAAGTGCAGAAAACCATTTGTCTTTTTCTTTTACACTTGTGTTTTATTTGCAAAAACGTCAAATGATTCATTAATGAATATATGCATTTGAACATAATTACTGTTTACAAATAAACAAAGTGGAAAAGAATAATTACTGACAGGTTGAAAGGATAGGAAAACGTCTTTAGGCTATTCCAGGAGCAATCCTTGCAGTACATCATCTAGATCCCCAACAGAGCTAAAATTTCAAACCCTTGATCCCCATCAGAGTTAAAACTTCAAACTCCCAATCCCCAGCGGAGCCAAAACCTTGAACTACAGATCCTCAGCAGAGATGAAACCTTCTTCCCCATTCGAGTCAAGATTTCCAACTATCAATCCCCAGTAGAGACCATTCAGTTTTCTCCAAACTCCCCAGCAAGTTGTCTTGAAGCCTGGAAATCAACCAGATAACAGTTAACTTTTGTCTCTCCCCAACCTAGGATAATTCCCCATTAGAGTGACAAACGATCGAGAACTCTTGGACCTACTCCCCAATAGTAGACCTTCTTCCCCGTAGAGTTTTACTATCCCCCAGTAAGGTCGCCGGAATGAAGATTCTCATTCTTAATTCCCCGCAGAAATCATCAGAGTTTTCTCTATTCCCTAGCAGAACAAGGATTCCCTTTATGTAATCACCAGTAGACGTCATCAAAGTTCTCTGGATTCTCCAAGCAGATTTCTCAAGCAGTATTTGGCATTATTCTCACAACAGATTTTTGTCAATATTCCAATTTCAAGACTTGAAGGATCCCCATATCCCCAGTGAAGTCACTAAGGATTTATTATCCCCAACAGTCGCCAAGGATTTCTCATCCTCAGCAAACAAAGATTTTGAATCTCCAGCAGCGATCAAGGATTTATTTTCCCCGGCAGCAGTCAAGGATTTATTTTCTTCAGCAAAAAGCGAATCATCTTATATGCGCATACATTACATATATCATAAACATTGACAAAACACATTTATTGCATCATACATTTCATGCAACATAACTTTGTGTTTCGGATAACATTTTACCCTTTTTAGGATAAGATTAACAGTTACTTTTGACAATGTTCAAAGATTTCAGATACAGTACAGATATGCACCAGACAAGGATGCCATTCTAATACTCATTCAGATCTCAACAACTTTCAAATACAGTTCAGATACACTCCAGACATGGAAGTCATTCTGATACTTATTCAGATTTCAAGTCAAGATTCAAGTCCATATACACTCCAGACACGGAAGTCATTCTGCTACTTATTCAGGTTCCAGTCCAGGTACGCTCCAGACATGGTTGCCATTCTGTCACTTATTCAGATTTTCCCCAGCTCAGAGACGCTCCAGACACGGATGCCATTCTGTCGCTTATTCAGATTTCAGACTCAGATACAATACAGATACAATCCAGACACGGAAGTCATTCTGTCATTCATTCATATTCAAGTATAGTTACAGCTCGGATACGCTCTAGACACGGCTGTTATTCCCTTGCTCATGCAGATTCAGTCTCCAGATACAGTTCAGATACGTTCCAGACATGGATACCATTCTAAACTTATTCTCCTAACTTACAACTTACATTTCAACAAACATTCTTGGATGGCATCTACAAGCCCATCTCCGACAAGATTCTATCACCTCTCCAAATGGCATCTTTAAGCCCATTCCCTCAACTACACTTTGTCGAGTGCAAATTTATGGGCACTCTAGTGTCCAATCATCTTTTACCTTCGAGTCACGAACGACAAAGCTTGCCAATCTAACTCTTCAGGTTCAAGAAGATTGAACAGGGGCAGCTGTTGTACCCCAAAATTTTCCCTCTCATTTTATCAGGATTTCCCCTTACAAGACTTCTTGGACTCAAGACCAGATTAGGGTTTGCTCAGTTCAAGACATCTCCTTGCACTGATAACTTGAAATTAGGGTTTGAGTTTGAACAAGGAATTTTGGGCCATCAATGCTTCATGTTACTTTAATACACCATCTTGGACCCCTAATATTGCTCATGACATGTTTCAAGCCTTGAATCACATTTTTGCCCAGTCAATTGGACAGTTGACCTAAAAATCAACTGTATTGGGGAAAAAGTCAACCATGGCCAATTTAAAGTAAAACTTCATAATTTTTGATCCACAACAACATCTTGGACTCATATGTACCATTTGATCAAGTTTGGACCATAACTCCTCAAGAAATTTGATCAAATCATCAAAAGGGCAAAATGGTCAAAATTAGGGTTTTGACTGAGAAAGGGCAATTTCTGATTTTTGACCTAGCAATGACCAATTGGGTTCAAGCATGAATTCAAGGGCTCAATTTCATCATCTTGAACTAATCACATGGTTCAAAAGATCTCAAATGCATTGGATTGACAAATGAATTTTCCAGTCAACTGATCAAAATTCAACTGTACACTAAAAAGTCAAACTTTGACTTTTTGGTCAAAATCAAGTGCCAAGGGTCATAATTCATCAAGATATGTCAAAAATGTGAAACTTGTTGATCAAGAAACCTAAAATTGCAAATTAGGGTTTTAATTTGAAATTTTTTCATAATTTAGAATTTTTCTAAGTCTGGAAATTTTCTTATTTTTCCCCAACTTTTCCCAACTTTTTCACCATGATGAAATTGGATTCAAAGAAAAATTCCAACATTAAAGTTGTAGTCCTACATGAAGTCTACAACTTTGATTTACAAAGTTTTCCCAAAAGATGCTTGGATCTAGAGTTATGATTTTGTGATTAGGGGTCCATAAACTTTTTAACTTAGTGAAAATTTGCGCTAATTTAGGCAGGTTTTTGACCTAACTTCATGGGCATTTTTCACCTAGTTCCAATAGGTATCTCAAAATTAATTTCAAATATGGACTGTAGAGAATTTTGCAAGCTTTCCAAAATGTCCAAGAACTCTCCAAGATCATTTGTGGTTAGGGAGAATCGAAGAAGAGAAAATGGCAATTTGTCACTTTTGTTCAAGCCATGTTTACAATGCTTCAAGTTGCAAATCAGTTCCTAGCATGCTTGTACCTTGCATTATAGGTCCTAATCCCTTCTACAATCCATAATTTAATGCTAACTCAGTGATTAAAGCCTTTGTTTGCACCTTTGGAGCATTGCACAAGAGATTAATCCATAAATTGCATAAAGGGCACAATGCCATTTTGATAAAGCAAGCCTTTTACAACTTTTCAGTTATTGAGCCATGGACCTGATCTTTTGTTGCAAACAATATCCACAAATATCAGGCAACTTGTACCAACTCTCTGCATCCCACAAGCTAGCCTGTACAGGCCTTTGGCATAAGTCATTTCAACTTTCTTCAAAAGCAAGCAAATTGGCAAAAGTCAGGATAACTTGTCCATCTGATAAAGAGAAGGCTTGGCTTCATTCTAAACCACTTCAAAAACTTGTCACAAGCCAATACACGAACCCATAGCATTTGAAATTCTCCCAAACACAAAAAACTCAAGTTTCTTCCCAAACAGGGCATCTTCTGCAGAACTCTTGCCAAATTAAAATTTGCTCTTGCGTTTTGCTTTGTAACACTTCAAACATCTTCCCTACATCATATCCAAACTATCCAAGCCATTGCACCGCAACTGTATGCCTTGTTTCAGCCATCACCATTTTCATTTTTGAAGGTTGTAGGTTGACTTCTACAAGGAGTTTCAAGCATCCTCAAGGCAAGCTGAGCATTGGAAAAGCTTGAGGGAATTTCAAGGAAGCTCACACGATCTTCAGGCCTCACTCAAAGTCTCCACATTGCCATATCCAAACTCAACTGAACCAGGTGTTTTTCAAAGTTCTATCTCTCTATTTAGGAATCCTTAAGCTTTGATTTGTGAAGCAAAAATGTAGTCCTTAACTTGCTAAAGCTGTACATATACATAGTTGTCATTTATATTAACTGAGCTAAGAGTATTTGATTGTTGAACATGCTGAAAAAATTAGGTCAGGAATTAGGGCCACTGAAATTCTCTCCGGTCTTTTAGAGTTAGGTCATGAATTTTATATCACTGGAATCGTGAGATCATAAGCTACATTTTTTGTGTTATGAGTTTTTGATTTTAGGCAAGCTAGAGCAAGATACAAGTTTGTACTCAGAAGCGCGCACGAAGAAGCCAAGGACAGGGATGAAGATGAAGTTCCTGGGCCTGGCGCCTTGGGCCTGTTGTTTTTCACACCCCTCATATTCCTATTTGCACCCCATTTGCTCATTTTGTTTATTTTTTATATTTTCTCATATTTTTATGTTTATTGATTTTAATATTTTTTTGAACATTAAAAAATCATGAAAAATATTTTCTTTATTTTTTGTATTTTATTTTATTTTTTATCTTATTTTTTGGCATAAAAAATAATTTATAAATAAATAGAACTTTATTTTCTTAAATAAATAGTAAATACATTTAAAAATACCATACATTTTTATTTTATTATTTTTCACATATAAAATATTATTTTCATACATATTTTATTTTTTTTAATATTTGTAACTAATATTGTTATTATTTTTTTTGAACAAAAAATGAATAAAACAAATAATAGAAAACATAATTTTCTTTTAAATCAAAAATTAGGGTTTCCCCTTTCAAAAATAATAATTTTATTTTTTCTTATTTTTTAGGACTTAAATAACTTTGTTTTCAAATATATAAAATAAATACAAAAAAAACATTTTGCATCCATACATTTTATTGCATATTTAAATAATTGTTTATTTATTTATTGTACAAAAATTCAATTGGGTTGTAATAATTTCTAGGGTTTTATTTTGAGCAATATCCCCCATTCAAAACTTGTATCCCCCCCCCCCCCCCCCCCCATAATATTGTTGTAATAGCTTAGATTTACTTTACACAATTTATCGCATTATATACATGTTTAGTAAAATTAGGGTTTGTATGATAAGACAAAAATCAAACAAATAGCATGACCTAATTTAAGACAAACAAATGCATGAAAATGACAACACATTGCACACAAGCACCTATAGGGTTTCACCCACTTTGTTGCCTAAAAATGGCCATGGTATGCATGCTAGGTATCTTGGCAAAACAAAACAAAACAAAAGATCATAGTACCTCGATGACGCTATCAAAAGGTTGCCTAAACAAATGATCTTAGTCCCTCAAACTTGCTAAGATACTTGGCACCATTACTATCATGGTCATACGATGACCCACGCCCGTCCCGTTTAACATCCAAAGATAGGGTTGTTTACCAAAGCAATGGTAAATCAACAATGTCAAAGGAATAAAAATGTACAAGAAAGACTTTTGAGTAGGTAGATAGCTTCTAGTTACTTGATCAATTTGCAAACAATTCTTGTTATTTTCAAACAAACACACACACATTTCAAAACATTTTCCAAACAACTTTCAAAAACATTGAGACATTTTTCAAAAGACAAACATCTTTGTATACATTCTTACGAACGAGAATCATTACAAAGATTGCCTAAACAAAGGCCTTTTTTCAAAATACTTTCAAAACCACACAAAGCACCATTTCAAACAATTGCAAAAGCAAAGCAAGTGATCTAAACAAGTAACTAAGAGCCCATGGAAAACCATGGATGAAAAGGGTACTAGCATCTTCCCTTTTCATAATCTACCCCCCCGAACTCAAGAAAACATCTCAAAGGTCTTTCCTGTGCTTTTTTACCTTTCCTTTTGGATAAAATAAAAGTCGGTGGCGACTCTTGCTAACCGCAACATTTGCGACGAAACGCGAAACCTTAAGTCAGTTCTCCCACCATATCACATCTACCGAAAAGTATTTTGACACTTGTTATACGCCAACATTTTATCAAATCCTCGAAGTATGATGATTTACATACTGGTGTCCCATTAATGAATATTTCTATTAAAATTTTAATTTATTTCCCATTTTCCTCAAACCCAAGATAAATCATTAGCCTTAGATTTACACAGTAACATTAGATGATAATTAGTTTGATTGTCAGTCCTTGTGGGTTCGATATATTTTAAAACTACGCGATTAGATTGTGCACTTGCAATCAGTAAACTCGATAGACTCTTAAAGTCGTGATCAAGTTTTTGGCACCGTTGCCGAGAATTGATTTAGTTAATATTGTGATTCCATTGTTATGCAGTATAGACTAAGGCAATAATATTTTACTATTTAAGTTGTTGATTGTATGCCAAGCACTCACTCTCAAGGCGAGGAATTAGAGTAACCAATCAACGAGAACAAGCATTTTGCTAGTATAAGATGCTGAATCCACGAATACCGTATTAAGAGCAATCTTCCTGAATTTAATCTTCCTGATTTTAATCTTCCTGAACCAGAACCAAGAATGGCTGAAGGACCCCAAAATCCTCCTCTCAAGGATTATGCTATCCCATGACATGAAGAAACTCACAACATCATTGTTTCCCCCGCTATTAACCGAAATGATTTCGAGTTGAAACCTCTGTTGTAGCAAGTTGTCCAACAAGATCAGTTTTTAGGAAGTCCTACGGACAGCCCGAACTTACATTTGTCAGTGTTTGTATAATACGCAGACACAGTAAAAGCAAATGGTGTCATCTCTGAAGCAATAAGACTAAGTATTTTCCCTTTCTCTTTAAGAGATAGAGCTAGAGCTTGGCTCCAGTCTCTCTCATCAAACTCTGTTACAACCTGGGATGAGTTGAAGAAAGTTTTTTTGGCACGATATTTCCTGCCAAGTAAGACGGCTATGCTAAGAGCCAATATCAATGGTTTTAAACAAAAGGAAATCGAATCTCTTTTCGAGGCATGGGAAAGATACAAAGACATGTTGCGACTTTGTCCACATCATGGTCTAGAAGAATGTTTGATTATCCACACCTTTTACAATGGTCTCTAATATAATACAAGATTGACAATATACGATGTTGTTGGCGGCGCACTAATGGATAAACCTTACCAATATGCTTATCAGCTTATCGAAAGTATGGCTCAAAATCTTTAATAATGAGGTAGAGATAGAACTGTTATAGAGAAACCTCAAACAAAAGGCGGTATGTACGAAGTTAGTAGTTTAGACCAAGTTAATGCTAAGGTATAAGCCCTTACTCAAAAGATAGAAAACCTAACCACAACCCTGCAGCCATCGTGGTTGTGGTAGCTCAAAATTGGGTTTTATGCGAACTTCATGGGCACGCTGCCCCTGAATGTCCACTTTTAACAGGAGTACTAGTTGATCAAGTGAATTATACTCAAGGGAACCCTTATGGTAATACCTATAACCCTGGTTGGAAAAACCATCCAAAATATTTGTACAAAAACAATAATGCATTATATGCACCAGACCAAGCTTCAGCTACACCGCCAGGATATCAGAAATCCGCCCTAATTGTTCCAAATGTTTCTAGGAAATCCAACCTTGAAATCATGATAGAAAATTTCATAGCCACTCAAGCACAACAAAACAAAGATTTTCTAAATCAGAACATACACACTAGCTAATAACTCAAGCAACTATCAAACGAGGTTGACGCCCTAGCTACTCACAACAAAATGCTAGAAATGCAAATCTCTTAAGTGGCTCAACAGCAAGCGGCTACCACTGCTCCAGCTGACACTTTTCCTAGACAACCACAACTGAATCCAAAAGTTCATGCTAATGCTATAATACTTTAGAGTGGGACAAAATTAGATGGACCAACTGATCCGAGAATCATAAAACCTGCCATGTATCAAAATCCTGGTAAAGAAACTGAAAAGGAAGACGAACCAAAAAAAGAGAAGGAAGAAAAAGGCGAAGAGGCCAAAGAGAAAGAAAAACCGTATGTGCCTCCTGTGATACGGTGGCAGAACTGACTGTTAATACTGGTTTGTGTTTTTTGTTCGCAAAATGTCGCGGTAAGCAAGAGTCGCCACCGACTTTTATTTTATCCAATCAGGAAAAGGAAAAAGAACAGAAAAAACCTTTTTCGGGATGTTTTTGAGTACGGGGGGTAGATTATAGAAGGGGAAGGTGTTATCACCCTTTCTATCCATGGTTTTCCATGGGCTCTTAGGTACTTGCTCATTTTTGAAATTGCTTGTGTGTGCTTGTTTTGAAAAGTTTTGTTTTACTTCGTTTTAACCCTTGTTTCTGTCCTCAAGAGTATTACAAAGTATTTTGAAAACTTTAGTTTGAAAAGTTTGTTTGAAAGTGTATGGTGTAAAAGATTTGTCATTTTGAGCAAGTACCTAACAATTACCTACCTACTCGAAAAAAGGCGTTCTTTTTCTCCTATCCTTTGGACCGCGTTAGCCTACTATTAATGAGTAGGTAAACCTAGCCGTTGGATGTTTGAGGGACTATTGAAAGGGACGTAATGGTCATTGAAGGCAACATGTAAGGATACTATTGTACCCCAAAATTTGCCCTCCCTTTTTAACAAGAAATCACAACCCCAGGGTTTTCTCTGATTTTTAAGATTGGCTCGAGAATCAGTCAAACAGACTTTTCTTTATCAGTCAATCCAGAATTAGGGTTTTCACTGATTTGTTAAGATTGACTCAGGAATCGATCAGACATATCTTTCTTTATCAGTTAATCCAGAATTAGGGTTTTCAATGATTTTGTTGAGATTGACTCAGGAATTGATCAAGAAGATTTTTCTTTGGCAGTAATCCAGGATTAGGGTTTTTCTCTCACGTCTCTCAGAAAAGATTGAATCATCAGAAATTGCTTGTTCAAATTTACCGCTTGTTTCTCAAAACCTAATTATCTGGGATAAGAGATGAGACTTTTGTGTGGAACATTAAGGAATTTGTTTGATCAGTGAAAGGTTTATGGAATGCTTGTTTGTTTAACTGTACTACGCATATGTTATTTGGAATATTGCGCATATTGTGAATGATGTAAGGTTGCGAGACTGCAAAGTTTGTTGATTATTTATTTCATCTGGATTAGAATTATTGAGACATAGTTTCAATTATTTTAATTTAAGAGTTTTAAATAATTAAATAGACAATACAAGGAAAAGTTGGAAGATATTTGACAAAGACTTTTTTATTTATTTATTTCAAATGTTGTTACAAATTTTATTCGAATATTGTAAATTTACAACTTACAGTATTTACAATAATATTTGTTTACAATAAATGGAAAAAATAAATCTAAGCCTAAATCTCTTGAGATCTTTGACTTCTACTTCTACTGCTTCCTCTATCATCCAACTGGTACTTACCTGCAAAAGACAGAAGAAAAATGAAATCAGCGCAATTAATTAAAAAAAGAATTTTCAAGCAGATAAAAAGAAAAATCATCATTAAAGTCTGCCGGCGGGAATCAGAAATGCTATGTTCGTCATGTTTCATTTTCCTCTCTGCAAATCACAAGAAGATTTCTCTTCTCGGTTCACAGAGAGAAAAATGAAATATATAAAATGCAAGCATGTCAAACCAAATGCAAAAAACATGGTTCAAATACAAAGATACAAAGCTGCATTAACCAAGCAAACTGAACTGCAAACTGAGTTTCAAATGCATTAACCAAATGTCAAACTGAGTTACCAAGCTGTCAAAGAAAGTACACAATGCAAAAAATATGGAAAGAAAGTACAATAATGCAGCAAGATAAACCAAGTTACAAGCAAGAAGGCTTGTCAAAGCCATCATCATTTTCTGGCAAACAAACTTTTCAGAATTTTAAATATAATAAGCAATTAAAAATGCTTATGGAGAGAGAGAAAGAGAGAACCTAGTGAATAGGTTTTGCAGTTTTGGCTAAAGGCAGGCTGTAAAAGGCAGTAAGAGGAACAAAAAAGAAAAGGATATAACAGTCTAAAAGTCCAGCGGAAGAGGGGGGGAAACATTGAGCTACAACGCCACAAAACTTGTAAAACTGCAAGTCTGCATTTCCAACTGCAAACCAAGCTCTCAAAAAACCAAAACTTCCCAACCTGTAAACAACAAACTTGCCTAAACTGCAAGTAAAATACACAAAACCTGCATTACAAGTTTACAAAAACCAACAACACAGTCCAGGCCAAACACCAGAAGCAAGCCTGCTTCCAAATCCCAAAAAAACAAACAGTTCAAATCTGCTTGCAAAGACTCAAACAACAAGCCTGCCTCCAAGACTAAAAACCTGTCCAAACTTACAAGCAAAATAACCTCCAAACTGCAAGTCAAAAAACCAAAACCACAAACTTGTTTACCAACAAATCAAACTGCATAAACTGCAACTTGTCCCAAAAAAAACAACAACAAACCTGTTTACCATACTCAAGCAAACCTGCTAAGCACACAGGCAAAACAAAAAGCCATAAACTGCAACTTAGTCACAACCCGCCTAAACTACAAGCCTAAACACAACAAACTTGCATTGCATAACCTGCATAGCTCAAGCAAACTCAAGTCCAAGCTAAAACTACACCACCCAAACACACAGTCCAAGCAAAAACTGCAACTTGCTCAAAAAACCCAACCAAAACTATCACCAACAAGTTTCAAACAACATGAAGAACAACAACAATAGATAATCTTAGAACATCATCATCATTGACATCAAATAACCCACAAGGAGAGAGGAAGAGCATTCAGAATCAGTGACATTCAGCAACGAGAAAGGAAAAGATTCAGAAGCAGATAAAGTTCAGAATACATTTTCATCATCAACTCAAATCAAAACAACAAACAAAGAGGCAAATCTCAGAAAATCATCATCATTGATATCAAATAACCCAGAAGAAAGAGGAAGAATCTTAGAAGCAAAACGACATAGGGTTCTCAGAACAAAATCATCATCAAACATCAATAAAAGTCCAAATAACATAGAGTTCTCAGAGCAAACTCATCATTAAACATTCAAAAAAGAAGTCAAATACAGAGATACCAGTAAGCAAGCAAACAACCATCACGCTCTTCCCCCGCCTGGTCGCCAAGAAGCGCCACCAGTCTCACATCCCTCTCCCTCCATCGTCTTTCAGAAGAAAAACGTTCAAGGTACGTCTCTCAAATCCTCAAGCTTTTACTACATGGAAACATAAAAAAGGCCAAAGATTAAACATGTATGTAACAATCAAGCGAAACAAAAACATAAATGTAAAAGAGAAAAACCTAAACAAAATGAAATTCGTACCGTTCAAGCACAATCAACGTGGACCATTGTGAAGACGGGAGAGATGGGAGGCAACGCTCCGGTGGCTAAGCATGGAGGTAAGAATCAACGTCTTTGCCTGAGAAGAGAAACAGTCCACAGAAAAGAAGAAGAAGAGATGAGTGAAAGGAGGCGCCGCTGTAACCAAAACTCCAAACCCTAACCAAATGAAGCAACCCTAACAAATTTTGTTCAACACTTCAGATGGGCCTTCGCCCAAACAAAACGCCTAAAGCCCAAGCATTTTTCAGCGCCCCACCCCCCCTTTCTTCATTTCTGATTTTATTAATTTGTTCTTCTTCATTCTCTATTTTTGGGCCACAAACTCTTTAGGCTATCATTTGTAAACTAACATTTTTCTTTAAATCACTTTCTTTCTTTTAATTAATGCAAACACTAATTAAATTTTGTTTTACTTTCTTTTTTTTAAAAAATAATTTTATTTTCTTTATCAACCTTGTTTAATACAATAAAAATACAAAAAAGAATAGTTAATTTGATCTAATCAATTTTGCAATTTTTCTTTAACCTTTTAATTAATAAAAGTACATAATTATAATAGAAGATTTAATTTAAATAATTTTCTCTCTTTAAAACTTTTTCTTCACAAAACACAAAAATAATAATATTTAAGTCTTTATTAGGTTAAATCTTTGTTTGTTCATTTGTAAATAAATGCATGCATCTCATATTTCTTTGATTTTTATTATCTTATACTTTGTTATAATTTTACCTTGAAAATGCGACAGTTTAATTTGGTTGTAATATATACTTAGACATTATTATTCTGATAAGACTCATCCCCATTTGTAAATATTTGTACCCCCATCCCCGGATACTGTTTTGTAATAATTTATACTTTAAATTCCCGCAATTTATTGTTTTCAATATACTATATAGTAATTAGGGTTTGTATGCGAAGATCTAAAATCAATCGCTAGATAACCTAATATAAGAACAAATGCATGAAAATCAATACACAATTCACACGTGCACCTCTAGGGTAATCTCGCTTGTTGCCTCAAAAAATGCAATCATGTCCCTCGTGTATGAGACACTCTAACAAATGCCCCTTCGATAAACAAAGATCGTAGTCCCTCGATGACCTTAGATGTTGACTTCGGTAAAACGATCTCGTCCCTTACAAAATTGCTAGAGCGTCCCACAAGTTTCTTTCAATGATTGTATGTGATGACCCGCACTTGTCCCGTTTAACATCCTAACACAAGGTTATCCACCAAACACAATGGTGAAATAACACTGTTAAACGGGTTTAAAACATAAAGAAGATCTTTGAGTAAAATAGGGTAGACAACTCTTAGTTACTTGATCAAAAATCTTGCAAAACATCCTTGCCATTTTCAAACACACTTCACAACACAACTTCAAAACAATTTCAAAACAACTTTCAAAACATTGAAATATCTTTTCAAAAAGACACACACCTTTGTATATATTCAAACAAGAATCATCATAAAGGTTGCCTAGACAAGGCATCTTTTTCAAAACATTTTCAAAACCACACACACAAAGCACCATTTCAAACAGTTGAAAAGCAAAGGCAAGTGATCTAAAACAAGTAACTAAGAGCCCATGGAAACCCATGGATGAAAAGGGTGCTAATACCTTACCTTTTTATAATATACCCCCCGAACCCGAGAAAACATCTCAAAGGTTTTTTCTGTGCTTTTTGGCCTTTCCTTAGGATAAAATAAAAAGTCGGTGGTGACTCTTGCTAAACCGAACAAGTGCGAAAACAAACGCAAACACTAAGTCAGTTCTCCCACCATACCACAGAACTGGCGACTCTGTTGGGGATATTTCTAAAAGTGGGGTTACCTTAGGGTTTTAGATCACCTTTACATGCTTACCTTGATTGCTTTGATTGCTTTACTTTTTGGGTTCCTTGTTTGGGTTTGTTTTAAATCCTACGCCCGAATTTGGGGGCATCTTTTAGGTAAGTAGCAATAAACTGTGAGGGAACTGTGCGGGGTATACCAACATGGTTGAAGTAGTGGCTACGTTAGTGCGACATATTTGTGGGTACCGGTAGCCGTTGAGTTAATCAAAGAGAATACGGGGCCGCTGAGTGATGTCATGAAGCACTAACGAACTCTTAGAACCTTACTTGACCATCTTGGCCTTATTAGGGGTAGTGAGATGACCGACTTTGGTGCAGTCCGAAGTTGGTAGATACTCGATACTACACTCATTGAGGGTTGTTTTCTTGGAATATTTTGGTCGCCAGTTAAGTGGCTAAACGAAAACAATGAACACAGAAAATAATCCCGTGATATTGAGCTCTTTAGAACCCGGTTTCTATTTCTAGGACAGGTTGAGCCAACTAACTTCAAGAGGGTACTTACCTACAAACCCCAGGCAAGCCTAAACCTAAGGAATTGTATGCTTTGTGTGAATGTGATCATATGGATATACACTTTCTTACTTTTGCATACCTGTACATAACATCATAACATCATACCATATCATTTTCAATAACCATTTCGAGGATCTCGAGGGTCTTTGATGCAGGGTCACGTTGAACCAGACGTCTACCAAAGGGCAAAGAGGATTCATTCTCCTCTAAACAAACGCCATCAAAAATCAAGTGCAACAACTTGAATCAAGGGCTATGACCCACTCAACATGGTGAGCTTGATTCTCTTGGGAAGACATCCACCGATACAGAGTTCTCCAATCAAAAATGTTGATCAAATTTCAATCTCTAACATTTTCTTGTATTTACCCCGCGAGATCCTTGAAAACATGCATCCACATAACATGCATCCACATCATGACAGGTTTTCCCTTTCAGGTTTCCTTATTCTCCTACTGTTTATTTCAGTAGAGATGGCCCTAGAGAGAACTGTCGAAGATATCCAGGCTCAAAATGCTCAACTTAAAATGTTCTTGAACCTGTCCCAGGGGCAAGAAGAGGTGAAAGCTCTCCTCACAAGGGGCATGGTCCTATGGAATCCAGGCGGCATCGGGAATGATCAATTGGAAGAGCTACAGATTGAGTTGGCAACAATGAAGATCCAGATGATGGGACAATTGGTGGGCCAGATGGCTCTCATTCAAGACCTGGCTCAAAGACAAGAGGAGCTCAGGGTCCTCGTCAACAAACTGCTTCAAGATAACCAAGTGGGGAAAACAACTAGAGTTGAAGATCAAGTCATCATTCAACCTCCTTTAAGACAAGAAGACAAGGGAAAAGCTCCCCAATTTGCTTCAGGGTCACAAGCCCAACAACAACCTCGCCAGCATCAACGGAGTAATCGGCGTAAGCAAAATGCATCTGGAAGACAGTTCACTGAGACCGATATACCATCATCTTTAATACTGAAACGCTTGTTGGAGGTCAATCTAACTGCTTTAAGGGATCCTATTAGGAAGCCCAATACCTTTACTCCTAGATATCAACCCGGTGCATTTTGTGTATATCACTCCTATAGTCCTGGACATGACACCGACGACTGTTGGGCTTTGAAAAACAAGATTCAAGACTTGATTGACAATGGAGTGCTGAAATTCATGTCGGATGGCGAGATGAAAATCTTTCGTTGAGGGTTCTCCACCTGAAATGACAAAGTTCGAACTAAGAGACTTTTGTTTCATTTGAATTTTCAAGTTGTAATTTCTTTTGTTATTCAAACAATTATCTGTTGATGTCAAACTCTGTTTCATTAATGCATTGCATATGTTTGTCTTGAATTCATCCATTCGTTTTCACTATTCTTGAATTATGCTTCCTACTTTCTCTATGATATTTAACTCTTGATAAAAGTTACAAGCCTTTAGAGGGAGGATGACGAAATAATACCATAATCTCATACAATATGCTTTTGGACAGACCTTGCTGACGATGTACAGGCGTTTCTTTCAAATCCTAAACACTGGAGTTATAAGGAAGATAATCCCTAGTCCACCCCTTTGAGCCAAAGAAGTAGAAGTTTTCTGTTTTAAACACAAATTGAAACCTTTGATTAAACCTGGGGCAGGGTAGTCTCTCAGTTAATTCAAAAGATGCGCATTGAAATCGCAAACTCTCAGTTCGTAATACAACGAATGACATCAAAAACATTCTTTTGGAACCAAAAGACAGTGATGGTTCCTTATCTCATAGAAAGTCATTATCTCTCAAAAAAAAATCCCACTGAGCCAAAAAACCTACAAATAAGGCTTAATAAAGCTGGGGCATCCCGCTGACTGTAATCTTGAAAATAGGAACAGTCAGGCAAAAATTAGGGATAACAAATCAAAAGAAAGAGGTCATTATAAATCCTCAACAACATGAAAAATGTTGCAAAAAAAAATGACGACTGCCTTCCCATAAAATTCAACTTGTGTGGACCATCACCAAAACGTCGTTCCAAACTCGAATAAAGTTCGACGCACAATTAACTGAGTTTAGGATTGAAGAACATCGCGAAGAGCGGGTGGGTACAAATATACTTTGAGCCTTTATCTTTTGTTTCTTAAACCGTGAACCAGGCCACGTTATAACCCTTCAAAAGTCCTAATTGAAGAATGGGTTATTTCGGAAGCATACTGTTACAAAAGGTATCCTGACTCCTGTAAAGCTTTGCCCTAAATCTTGTGTTGAATTTGTCTTATAAAAAGTTTTCTGCTAAAAAATGCATTTTTTCAAAACTTCGAGACAAGCATAAAATTTGCATTATTTGAATATCGTTGTTTGCACATGGTTATTTGTTTGACAACGAAGAAATTCATACATTGAATGTTCGGAGGAACGAAAGCTCTCTCAGTGAGTAAAATCACTTCAAGTGGGATGACACTCCCGTGGCAAAAATCTCCTATCAGCAAAAGGGGACTTGATATGGTATTGTCCAGTAAACCTGGGACAATCCAGTCAAAATTTCAACAAATCTTTCAAAATCCATTCAACCTGGGGCAGTCCAGTCAAGATTTCAAGAAATCTCTCAATTACATATTAACCTGGGGCAAGTCTCCCTCACCATCACTTGGGGCATTTAAACGTCAAACTCATCAAAGGGTTACGTACGATCCAAGTTTCCTGGCAATGCCACAAACATCTGATACTAGGGGCAGTGACGAATCTCTCCAAAATCTTTCTGAAAAGAAATTCAAGCGTCCTCGAGAAGTTCATCACCTCTCTAGTAGACCAGCAGTCATGGGTTTATTTCCCCAGCATTCGTCAAGGATTTATTCTCCGAAACAAATTACATTTTAACAACATTCATAACATACGCAGTTTGATCGACAGATAAAAATTCCTTCATCACCTGTTGGAAGTTACGGTCGTTAAAGATTCCTTCATCACCTGTTGGAAGTTACGGTCGTCAAAGATTCCTTCATCGCCTGTTAGAAGTTACGGTCGTTGAAGATTCCTTCATCACCTGTTGGAAGTTACGGTCGTCAAAGATTCCTTCATCACCTGTTGGAAGTTACGGTCTTCGAAGATTCCTTCATCACCTGTTGGAAGTTTCGGTCGTCGAAGATTCCTTCATCACCTGTCAGATGATACGGTCATCGAAGATTACTTCATCTCCTATTGGAGTTACAGTCGTCAAAGTTTCCTCCATCATCTGTTTGAATCAAAGTTAATCCAAGACCCTCTCTGTTTTGGTCAGATCGACACTAAGATCTCCCTGATTTTTATGCCAGTAGAAGATATTTCGGGTTTTTGATATTTCAGATAAATCACTCAGCGATTTATTCTAATTTTCTCCACTATCAGGGATGAAGAACCCAACTCTTTTCTCCTTCACCAGCTCGGGATTTATTTTCCCCAGCGAAAGGTCGTCTTGAAAAATATTACACCTCAGTGCATCAGGACATCATACAGAGAGATCTCATTTATTTTGAGAACATCATTGTTTGATATATGCCACTAACCTTTACCTTTCAGGAAAGGTACAATCAAATCCAAGCGACAAAGCTTTTCTTCAGTCGAATTACGGACAAGTTCCTAAATTTCGACAAAGCTTTTACTCCAGTTGAATTCCGAACAAGTTCCTAAATCTAAAACGGAAACAACTCACCAGCAGAATAATGGACAAATGAAGCTCCTAAAATTCTGTTTCTCTCAAGAATGAAGATTCTCATCCTTGAAACCTCAGAAGATTGGTATACTCCCAAGCTCCTGATACCCTTAACAGAATGAAGATTCTCATCCTTGAAACCTCAAGAGATTGGTATACTCCCAAGCTCCTGATACCGTTAACAGAATGAAGATTCTCATCCTTGAAACCTCAAGAGATTGGTATACTCCCAATCTCCTGATACCATTAACAGAATGAAGATTCTCATCCTTGAAACCTCAAGAGATTGCTATACTCCCAAGCTCCTGATACCGTTAACAGAATGAATATTCTCATCCTTAAAACCTCAGAAGATTGGTATACTCCCAAGCTCCAGATACCATTAACAGAATGAAGATTCTCATCCTTGAAACCTCAAGAGATTGGTATACTCCCAAGCTCCTGATACCGTTAACAGAATGAAGATTCTCATCCTTAAAACCCCAGTAGATTGGCATACACCCAACCTCCTGACCCAAACGCCTGAATGAAGATTCTCATTTCTCGCTTCCCCAGTAGATTGGCATACTCCCAACCTCATGATATTCCCGATAGAATGAAGATTCTCATTCTCAAAGTGGTATATAACCTGAATTCCTGATATTCCCGACAGAATGAAGATTCTCATTCTCAAAGTGGTATAACATCTGAATTACTGATATTCCCGACAGAATGAAGATTCTCATTCTCAAAGTGGCGTACAACCTAAACCCGAACTTCTTCCAGACAGGAATAAGCTTTTCCCAGAGTCCTGAGTTTTTACTCTCCAACAGGATAGCCACTCCGCAACAGTATGGCTATTCCCCACAAAGTTCTTACTCCCCAAGAAAATCAAGACTCTCATCCTTGATTCTCCGGAGTTTTCTTTACTCTCAGCCTGAATTTGTCAGAATTTCAAATCCCCTGCAGATCGAAGATTCTCGTTCTTGGCTCCTCAACACTAATTCCCCAAGCAAAATGAAGACTCTCATTCTCAATTCCTCACAGAGTTTTCAGATATTCCCCGGCGAAAATCTCCTCAAAACAGGAATCCCCAGTAGATTGGCATACAACCCAAACTCCTGACTTTCCCCAGCAGTATAACTTCTCCCCACGGAGGTTGTCAAAAAGTTTAAAGACACACATGTTCTTCAACAATAGTCTCAAGACTTCTCATTCTCAATGGTCAAAGGGTTTTCAATCCCCAACAACAGTCAAGGATTTATTCTCCCCGACAGCGGTCAAAGATTTTATTATCTCCAGCTATCCCAAATTTATCTTCCTCAGCAAGACGGCTAATCAGCTTACATGCACATTCATTACATTTATATATCATAAGCATTGATATAACATATACATTGCATCATACAGCATAACTTTGTGTTTTAGCTAATATTTTACCCTTCGCAGGATAAGTTTAGCAAGTTTCAAACTTCAAGAATTTCTGAAAATAGTTTACGGATGCCTCCCGACACGGATGCTAATCTGTTGTTTATTCAGACCCCCAGCTCAAAGACGTTCCAAACATGGATACCTTTCTGATACTCACCCTCTCACCTACAACATACAGTTCAACAAATATTCTTGGATGGCATCTTTAAGCCCATCTCCGATAAGACTCTGTCATATCTCCAAATGGCATCTTTAATCCCATTCCCTCAGCTATGCTTTGACGAGTGCAAATTTATGGGCACTCTAGTGTCCAATCATCTTTTACCTTCGAGTCGCGAAAGGAAAAATTGCCAATCTAACTCTTCAGGTTCAAGAAGATTGAACAGGGGCAACTGTTGTACCCCAAAATTTGCCCTCCCTTTTTCACAAGAAATCACAACCCCAGGGTTTTCTCTGATTTTTAAGATTGGCTCGAGAATCGATCAAACATACTTTTCAACTTGCTTTGTAACACTTCAAACATCTTCCCTACATTACATCCAAACTATCCAAGCCATTGCACTACAACTGTATGCCCTGTTTCAGCCATCACCATTTTCATTTTTGAAGGTTGCAGGTTGACTTCTACAAGGAGTTTCAAGCATCCTCAAGGCAAGCTGAGCATTGGAAAAGCTTGAGGGAATTTCAAGAAAGCTCACACGATCTTCAGGCCTCACTCAAAGTCTCCATATTGCCATATCCAAACTCAGCTGAACCAGGTATTTTTCAAAGTTCTATCTCTCTATTTAGGAATCCTTAAGCTTTGATTTGTGAAGCAAAAATGTAGTCCTTAACTTGCTAAAGCTGTACATATACATAGTTGTCATTTATATTAACTGAGCTAAGAGTATTTGATTGTTGAACATGCTGAACAAATTAGGTCAGGAATTATGGCCACTGAAATTCTCCCTGGTCTTTTAGAGTTAAGTCATGAATTTTATATCACTGGAATCGTGAGATCATAAGCTACATTTTTTGTGTTATGAGTTTTTGATTTTATGCAAGCTAGAGCAAGATACAAGTTTGTACTCAGAAGCGCGCACGAAGAAGTCAAGGACAGGGATGAAGATGAAGTTCCTGGGCCTGGCGCCTTGGGCCTGTTGTTTTTCACACCCCTCATATTCCTATCTGTACCCCATTTGCTCATTTTGTTTATTTTTTATATTTTCTCATATTTTTTATGTTTATTGATTTTAATATTTTTTCTGAACATCAAAAAATCATGAAAATATTTTCTTTATTTTTTGTATTTTATTTTATTTTTTATCTTATTTTTTGGCATAAAAAATAATTTATAAATAAATAGAACTTTATTTTCTTAAATAAATAGTAAATACATTTAAAAATACCATACATTTTTATTTTATTATTTTTCACATATAAAATATTATTTTCATACATATTTTATTTTTTTTAATATTTGTACCTAATATTGTTATTATTTTTTTTGAACAAAAATGAATAAAATAAATAATAGAAAATATAATTTTCTTTTAAATCAAAAATTAGGGTTTCCCCTTTCAAAAATAATTATTTTATTTTTTCTTATTTTTTAGGACTTAAATAACTTTGTTTTCTCATATATAAAATAAATACAAAAAAAAACATTTTGCATCCATACATTTTATTGCATATTTAAATAATTGTTTATTTATTTATTGTACAAAAATTCAATTGGGTTGTAATAATTTCTAGGGTTTTATTTTGAGCAATATCCCCCATTCAAAACTTGTATCCCCCCTCCCATAATATTGTTGTAATAGCTTAGATTTACTTTACACAATTTATCGCATTATATACATGTTTAGTAAAATTAGGGTTTGTATGATAAGACAAAAATCAAACAAATAGCATGACCTAATTCAAGACAAACAAATGCATGAAAATGACAACACATTGCACACAAGCACCTTTAGGGTTTCACCCACTTTGTTGCCTAAAAATGGCCAGGGTATGCATGCTAGGTATCTTGGCAAAACAAAACAAAAGATCATAGTCCCTCGATGACGCTATCAAAAGGTTGCCTAAACAAATGATCTTAGTCCCTCAAACTTACTAAGATACTTGGCACCATTACTATCATGGTCATACGATGACCCACGCCCGTCCCGTTTAACATCCAAAGATAGGGTTGTTTACCAAAGCAATGGTAAATCAACAATGTCAAAGGAATAAAAATGTACAAGAAAGACTTTTGAGTAGGTAGATAGCTTCTAGTTACTTGATCAATTTGTAAACAATTCTTGCTATTTTCAAACAAACACACACACATTTCAAAACATTTTCCAAACAACTTTCAAAAACATTGAGACATTTTTCAAAAGACAAACATCTTTGTATACATTCTTACGAACGAGAATCATTACAAAGATTGCCTAAACAAAGGCCTCTTTTCAAAATACTTTCAAAACCACACAAAGCACCATTTCAAACAATTGCAAAAGCAATGCAAGTGATCTAAACAAGTAACTAAGAGCCCATGGAAAACCATGGATGAAAAGGGTACTAGAACCTTCCCTTTTCATAATCTACCCCCCGAACTCAAGAAAACATCTCAAAGGTCTTTCCTGTGCTTTTTTACCTTTCCTTTTGGATAAAATAAAAGTCGGTGGCGACTCTTGCTAACCGCAACATTTGCAACGAAACGCAAAACCTCAGTCAGTTCTCCCACCGTATCACATCTACTGAAAAGTATTTTGACACTTGTTATACGCCAACATTTTATCGAATCCTCGAAGTATGATAATTTACATACTGGTGTCCCATTAATGAATATTTCTATTAAAAATTGAATTTATTTCCCATTTTCCTCAAACCCAAGATAAATCATTAGCATTAGATTTACACAGTAACATTAGATGATAATTAGTTTGATTGTCGGTCCTTGTGGGTTCGATATATTTTAAAATTACACGATTAGATTGTGCACTTACAGTCAGTAAACTCGATAGACTCTTAAAGTCATGATCAAGTTTTTGGCGCCGTTGCCGAGAATTGATTTAGTTAATACTGTGATTCCATTGTTATGCAGTATAGACTAAGGCAACAATATTTTACTATTTAATTTGTTGATTGTATGCCAAGCACTCACTCTCAAGGCTAGGAATTAGAGCAACCAATCGACGAGAACAAGCATTTTGCTAGTATAAGACACTGAATCCACGAATACCGTATTAAGAGCAATCTTCCTGAATTTAATCTTCCTGACTTTAATCTTCCTGAAACAGAACCAAGAATGGCTGAAGGACCCCAAAATCGTCCTCTCAAGGATTATGCTATCCCATGACATGAAGAACCTCACAACATCATTGTTTCCCCCGCTATTAACCGAAATGATTTCGAGTTGAAACCTCTATTATTACAAGTTTTCCAACAAGATCAGTTTTTAGGAAGTCCTACGGACAGCCTAAACTTACATTTGTCAGTGTTTGTACAGTACGCAGACATAGTAAAAGCAAATGGTGTCATCCCCGAAGCAATAAGACTACGTATTTTTCCTTTCTCTTTTAGAGATAGAGCTAGAGCTTGGCTCCAGTCTCTCTCATCAAACTCTGTTACAACCTGGGATGAGTTGAAGAAAGTTTTTTTGGCACGATATTTCCTGCCAAGTAAGACGGCTATGCTAAGAGCTAATATCAATGGTTTTAAACAAAAGGAAATCGAATCTCTTTTCGAAGCATGGGAAATATACAAAGACATGTTGCGACTTTGTCCACATCATGGTCTAGAAGAATGTTTGATTATCCACACCTTTTACAATGGTCTCTGTTGTACCCCAAAATTTTCCCTCCCATATTCTTCAAGATTTGCAAAGAGCATGCTTCAAAATCTCCCAAGGGTTGCACAGTCCAATGGCCTCCTAACAGTCAAAAATTAGGGTTTTGGTTCTGGCAAAGAAATTGAAGTTTCCAAGGGTCCAAACAAGTCCCACATAACCATAAACATGGTCAAGCATCCATATGCTAAGTTTCAAGACTCACAGCACAAAATTGCACAGTCAAAAACCCTTATTGCTCAAACAGTCAACTGTAGGGGCAAAATGGTCATTTGACAGTCAAAAGTCAAAATTTTTTGTCAACATCTTATTTTGAATCCACAAACATCAATTGATCAATTCTTGATCATGATTCTCAAGGCATGGCTCAAAAAGTCTCAAGATGCAAAAGTTTCCATATTTGGACAGTTGAAAAAGTCAACTGTAACTTGACCAAGGCATAACTTCCACATGGTTTATCAGAAAAATTCCATCCAAAGCTCATTTTGAAGATAATGACATTTCCTACAACTCATCTTCACACTTCAAGTCCAAGAAATGCTCTCACAAAAAGTTATCAATTTCAACATTATAGGTCATTTTCAAAAGTCAACAAAAAGGGACTTTAAGTCAAAGACCATAACTTTAGATTGGTAAATCAAAATGACATGGGACCAAAGGCATTGGTTAGAGGACTTCAAGACCTTTCCAAAATGTCCAAGAACATGATCAAAGCTTAAAATTTGAGCAAGATATGCCTTGTGGAAGTTGGGAAATATTTGGGAATTTTGAAAAGTCAACTTTACTTCAAATACCTCAAAATTGCTAATGGGCCTCAATTTCTTCCAAGAATCATCACCCAAAAGCTATGCACGACCCATTGACCCAAAGGGGAGTTATTTTCCTATTTTTAATTAATTAATTGAATATTTAATCTATTTAATTCATTTAATTAAAATTAATTATAAGAAAAATACTAATCCATGCTTTTCAAATCTTTTTGTGCATAGAATTCACTCAAGATTTCGTGCACTATTCAATAAGGAAAGAATAAAGGTGATTGGCAATGATTGGCATGTTCTTCATGACAAGAAGATTGAAAAAGATACCATTGAAATCAAATCTCAAAAGCATTGAATACATGGTTGTTGGGCTTGGATTTTTGACCTAAATCATTCCATATACATACAGAAACCTAACCCTAATCACGAGGACAAGAGAGCTGCCCCCCAGAACACAAACAAAACTTGCATTTTTTCATAAAAAAGTTGAAACTGTTTTCATAGTTGCAGGTCGTTTCAAAGCAAAAGAATTGTTCCATTGCACTCCTGACACATTCAGGAAGCTACTCCAATCAAAATCAACTCTCCAAGCGCAAAGAATTGGTAGATATGAGTCTAGCTTTTCTGTAAAAATTTAATAATCATGTTTGCATTTTCATACGTTATTCATGACTTTTAATATGTGATTTATACTAACATGATGATTCTAAAGCCATTGGTACCATCCAATTGAATTTTGGATGCCTGTATGCAAAGTTACCATGAACACGCATTAGGGTTTCAGAGGTTTGAAAAGAGGGCTTCATTCATATGGAAAAATTGAACCATAAGACCTATGCCGTTGGACTCAGGATCTCAAAACGAATCAAACTCACTAGTCGCGCCCTATTTATATTTGCATCTGAGCTATTCGCTATTTTCCAGGTTTGAGTTAGTGGGGGTTTAAAACCCCCGCTATCTAATGCATATATTTACAGGGAAACAAAGAAGAAGCTTGGTTGTCCTCACGCGGTTGGCTGGTTCAAAAAGCTGGCGCGTTTTTTGTCTTCATATCACTAACCCTTATTTATTATTATATTATTTATTTTCCATTGTATTAACAAATATGCTTAATGGCTCAGTTGGTAGAAAGAGATGTTTGCAAGCCTTGGGACCTGGGTTCGATTCCCAGGTCCCCCTATATATTTCATGCTTTTTCAATTAACATGCTTCTGTGCAGCGTACCATCCAAGGACTATCATGCAACCTCGCTTCTTAACTTGCCACGCGCCCAGGAAGTCCAATCTAATGGCTATCAACAAGCGACTACCATGTACGTTAGTCAGCTATCCCACATAAGCGCTGGAAAAGTCAACGTGGCCAACATCCTGATGGGCCAAAACTCCTCTAATCACACCTCCAATTGGGCCAACTCACCCCCTCTGGTTTGCATATGTATATTTTTATTTCTTGTTTTAATTCTTTCTTTATTCTTTTGTTTGCTTTATTATTTTAATTAATTTACCAAAAAATAAATTTTTATAACACAAAAATACAAAAAAATCAGAAAAAGTCAAAAACAAAAATATATTTTAATATTTAATTCACTAATATTTTATCTTGTAAATAAATATGCAATTAATTAATTAGGTTAAATTAGGTCAAACTTAAACATTTTTTTAATAAATTAAAAACAATTTAGAATTAGGGTTTTATTTAACTTTTAAATTTCAATTAATTTCATAAATACAAAAAAACATAAAAAACAAGTTCTTTTCTTCATTTAATTTAATAACCTTTAATTTTAATTTAATTCCTTAAAGGGTCCAACGCCCTCGCATCTTCGATTACAATTTCTATTTCGCGCGTTTAATTCTATTTTCTTGTGGACATAATGTATTTGCCCCAAAGCCTTGTAATAGATAATTAGGACTTTTACTTTCTGTATTTTATTTATTCAAATCGGGTCTTGGTTTAATTTGGCGTTGTAGACCCACGCCTTGTAATAACGTAGGACTTTTATTTTCCGCTCTTTAAATTCCCGCACCTTTTAACTGTTAATAATCACATGAAAGAATGTATGCCAAAAAAATAAAATCAAAGCGTGGCTCACCAAATGCATGACAAGACAAATAATAACTGAAAATGACACACAATTCACACACCACTCTTAGGGTACGCCTCACTGTTGCCTTGCCCCTCGAAACGTGGTCGTCGAGTACAGGACGTCTTAGTAAGTCCTTATGTCCATGAACATGGCATAAGGGTAGCTTCTAAGGTGTCCTACTGTTGCTCTGGTGATCACACCGTTGCCTTGCCCCTCGAAACGTGGTCGTCGAGTATAGGACGTCTTAGTAAGTCCTTATGTTCCATTGATCTAGTTGCCTCGAAACGGTTGCCTCGAAACAAGTTGCCTCGGAACAGTTGCCTCGAAACGGTTGCCTCGGAATAAAAAGATCAATGGCATAAGGGTAGCTTCTAAGGTATCTTACTATTGCTCGATGACCACACTGTCCCTAACCCTCGAATTGACCCGAACACCTCCAATGGTGGTGCTACCTACCTCTCAATGGTGGGATGGCACTATCTTAAGAACATTTACACAGACGAATTCCTTAGGGTAGGTAGGTGACTCATAGATACTTGCTCTAAATTCAAAACAAATCAAAAACTTCTTTTCACACCTACACTTTTCAAAAAAAAAAGCTTTCAAAAACAACTTTTCAAACACTCTTGAAGACTGATACAAGAGTCGATCTGAAACTTTACACGAAACCTTTTTCAAACCCACTCACACTTTGAAAAGCAAACAAACATTTTGAAAACACAAATGAGCAAGTATCTAAGAGCCCATGGATAACCATGGATAGAAAGGGTGCTAACACCTTCCCTTTCTATAAATCTACCTCCCGAACCGAGAACTAATCTCAGTAAGGAATTTTTCTGTGCTTTTGTCCTTTCTATTTGGAGAAAATAAAAGACGGTGGCGACTCTTGCTTCCGCGACATTTCGCGAAACCAGCATTAAACAGTCAGTTCCAGATCCACCAATCACAGAACTGGCGACTCTGCTGGGGAATAACTTATAAAGTGAGGTGTACCTTAGGATAGTTCATAACTGTGTTTTCACTTGCTCTGAATTGTTTGCTTTAAATTGTGGGTACTGTCTTGGGAGTTCTATAGATCCTAACCCGGATCTGGGGATACCTTCTTAGAAAGTAGCAACAAGGTTGTGAGGGAACTGTGCGGGGTATACCGACATGGTTGAAGCAGTCTGCTACGTTGATGTGGCACTTTGGTGTGTACCGGTAACCCTTGAGTCCAGTCAAGGAGAGTACGGGGCCGCCGCGTGGTGTCGTGAAGCATCAACTGACCTTAGGAACCTTAATTGAACCATCTTGGCCTCTTTAGGGTAGTGAGATAACTGACTTTGGTGCAGTCCGAGGTTGGTTGATACTCGATACTACACTCAATTGAGGGTTGTTTTCTTGGAATATTTCGGTCGCCAGTTCAGTGGCTAAATCGAAACGATGAACAATGAAAGCAATCCAATGATATTGGGACCCTTAGAACCCGGTTACTTCTGATAGGACAGGTTTTGAGCCCACCAACTTCAAGAGGGTAATGCCTAGACCCCATGCTGGCCTAAACTCTAAGGGTTGTCTTGCGTGACTTGTGTGCCTTCCAACTTGACTACTTGCATGCTTGTTATCTGACACTTGAGTTTCTTGCAGGTTTTGTTTACAGTCCTTAATTTGGACTCATAACAGGGTTTACCTACATTACTCCATGCATAGCATAACATCATACCATTGCATGTATCCTACATAAGGACTAACCCATTTCAAGGATCTCAAGGGCTTGTGATGCAGGTCATGATGAACCAACTGTCCAGCAAGGGGCAAAGAGGATTTATTTTCCTCTAGCCAAGGTTGTCAGAGGCTATGACCCACTAGATATGGTGAGCTTTGACTCCTGAAGAAGTTTCCTCTAGCCAAGGTTGTTTGGAGATCAAAATACAATGACTCGAGTCAGGGGCTGTGACCCACTGGATATGGTGAGCCTTTGACCCTTGAAGAAGGACTCTCAACAACATGAAGTTCCTTCAATCAAGCTACAAAATTCAAATTCTAACAATTTTCTTGTTTACCCCGCGAGATCCTTGAAAACATTGCATATATATATATACATATCATTGCATTACAGGTTACAGGCCACTTACCTCTTCGCTGTTTATTTCAGCAATGGCTCTCCAATCAAACAACCAGGAGTTCCATACTCAAGAGACTCAGTTCGGGGAAATCCTCCTGAATCTATCCAAGGGGCAGGAAGAGTTAAGGACACTCCTCATGGGGACTTTGGCCAGGAACAAGGCTGAAGATGACAAGGACGAACGACTGAAACGTCTACAAGCTGAGGTAGACACATTGAAAACCCAGATGCTGGGGCAAAGGGCTCTCATTCAAGGTTTAGCTCGGGAGCAAGGATAGCTGAGGGCTATGATCAGTCAGCTTCATCAAAACATGAAGCAACTAGCCCAAGTCAGGGACCAGGTCATGGAACAGCTTCCAAGAGGACAAAGGTCTGGTCCAATGAATAGACCTCTCCAAGCTGCTACCACTTCACAGGTCCAACAACGACCTCGCCAAGAACAACGGGCTGATTAGAGCAAGCCAGACAAACCTAAAAGGCAGTTCACCAAGCTCAACGTGTCACCGTCTCAAGCTTTACAACAATTGCTGAGGTTGAATCTGGTTACATTAAGGGACCCTCCTAAGAATCTCAACACAGCTTCCCCAAAGTACAATCCTGAGGAAAGATGTGCATACCACTCTGATAGTCCAGGACATGACACCGACGACTGCTGGGCTCTGAAGAATAAGATCCAAGATCTGATTAATGAAAGAGCTGTGGATTTCACCCAGATGGGCCAGGCTGAATGCTCCTGCCATTCCTACAAGATGCACCAGTCGAAGCAACAAGCCATGAGACTAAAAGACTTTTGTTCATTAGGATTTTCAAGTTGTAATTTTCTTTTGTTCAAACATTTACTCATGTTAAACGTTGTTATTTCATTAATGCATCGCATATGTCTGTTTTGAAGCAATATATTCATATTCACTATATGCAAATTATTTTCATATTTTTTCTGATGATCAACGCTCGATTAATAATTCTAAGCCTCTTGAGGGAGGATGACGAAAACGATACCACAATTTACAGTATGCTTTTGAACAGACCCCGCTGATGAAGTATATGCATTGTTTCAAATCCCTAAACACTGGAGTTATAAGGAAGATAATCCCTCGTCAACCCCTCTGAGCCAAAGAAGTAGGAGTTTTTCTTTTCAAAAATTAAAACCCTTAATCATAACCTGGGGCAGGGTAGTCTTCTCAGTTGATCCAGAGTTCACAACGAACGGCACCAAAGGAGTCTTTCCAAAACAAAAGACAGTGATGGTTCAGAATAGTCATAACGACAGGCTGTCATTATCAAAAAATAAATGAAAAGCCCAGAAAGTCAAAACCTATGAAGGAGATTTACAAAACTGGGGCATCCCGCTGACTGTAATTCTAAAAAGGAAACAGTTCAGGCAAAAAATAGGGATCATAAAATCAAAAAAGAAAGAGGTCATACAAACCCTCAACAAGGAAATGACTGCCTATTCAAAATAAGTTGTCAACATCCGAACCATCACTGGTATATCAAAGCAAAGACTCAACAAGGTCTAACGCATGATCATCTGAGTTTAGGTTTGAAGAACATCATGAAGAGCGGGTGGGTACAAATAAATTTGAGCCTTTATCCTTTGTTTCTTGAACCGTGAACCAGGCCACGTTATAACCCTTAAAAGTCCTAGTTGAAGCATGGGTTAGTTCGAAGGCATACTGTTACGAAAGGTATCCTGACTCCTTAAGGCTTGCGGTAAAATAACGAGTTGACATCACAGTTTACAAAAAAAAAACTCACTTGCTTTTATTGAAAAATGCATTTTCAAAAATTTCAAGACAGACATAAGCTTTGCATTTTTAAAATAACATTGTTTGCATATGACTTTTCGTTTGAACGACAAAGAAATTCGCACGAAGAATATCTGGAAAACAAAAGCACTCCCAATCAAGGGGCATGGCATGATCAGTGTCCATCATCTGGGGCAATCCAGCCAAGATTCGGAGAATCTCTCAAAAGGCTAACCAGCTTGGGGCAAATCTCCATCTGGATCACCTGGGGCATTCCAACAACGAATCTTGCCTGATCATACATCTTCTAGTGGTACGGCAACGCAATACTACTGACAGGGGCATCTCCCTACATTCTGAGAGCGTGTACATAGTCGAAAAAGTACTATGCACGATCAAAGACCCGCTAGGTTGACACACCTAGGCAAAAATAAGGGCTTCCCGGCGAACCAAAAGGGTTCGGGCAAAAATAAGGGATGAAATGAAAAAATTTGTACACCCGGCAAGTCGAAAACCTGAAAAGGCGGCTTGGGCAAAAAAGGGTATCCCGGTGGACTGAAAACCCGAAAAGGCAGTCCAGGAAAAAGTTAGGGATCAAAGCGTACGACTATGTCCCGGCATCTCGTCACTTGACTACCAAGAAGAAGATTTGTCAATCGGCAGTTATCAAGCACCTCCACAAGGTATCTTCTTCTCCCACATCAGAAACAGGGGCAATAATGAGTCGTCCAGGCGATCTAGTTGCTCTGTCAACCAAAGTACCAAGGAAAGGTCAATCAAAAGATGATTACCATCTACCTTTACAGCTTCAGATCAACATTGGTAACAATCCAGGAAAATTCTGTGGACGACTGATCGTGGGTTAATATCCGAAACCAAACAGGACAGTTATCTACTTGATCATCCTCAGGCAACCCTACACTGGTTCCTTTTCTTTCAGAAGAAGTCTTACACGGGCTCATCAACAGGCAACCCTACACCGGTTCCTTCTCAACCTCAGATGTAGTTTTACCCGAACTCGTCGTCAGGCAACCCTACACCGGTTCCTTCGCAATTTTCAGACGAAGTTTTACACGGACTTATCTCAAGATGACCTTACACCAGTTCCTCCCAAAGTTTTACACGAACTTATCCTGCAGTAACCTTACCCCGGTTCCTCCAGAAGTCTTACATGGACTTATCTCAAGATAACCTTACCCCGGTTCATCAAGAAGTTTTACACAAACTTACCCTGCAGTAACCCTACCCCGGTTCCTCCAGAAGTCTCACACGGATTTATCTCAAGATGACCTTACCCCGGTTCATCAAGAAGTTTTACACGAACTTACCCTGCAGTAACCTTACCCCGGTTCCTCCAGAAGTCTTACACGGATTTATCTCAAGATGACCTTACCCCGGTTCATCAAGAAGTTTTACACGAACTTACCCTGCAGTAACCTTACCCCGGTTCCTCCAGAAGTCTTACACGGACTTACCTCAAAGATAACCTTACCCCGGTTCATCAAGAAGTTTTACACGAACTTATCCTGCAGTAACCTTACCCCGGTTCCTCCAGAAGTCTTACACGGACTTACCTCAAAGATAACCTTACCCCGGTTCATCAAGAAGTTTTACACGAACTTACCCTGCAGTAACCTTACCCCGGCTCCTCCATAAGTTTTACACGAACTTATCCAGGTTATCTCTTTCCAGACATAGTTTTACACGGACTCGTCATCAGTAAACCCTACACAGGTTTCCTTCTCAAAACCCCAGATGTAGTTTTACACGGACTCGTCACCCAGAAACCCTACTCAGGTTCTCTATTTTTTAAGGATGCAGTTTTACACGGACTCGTCATCAGTAAACCCTACACAGGTTTCCTTCTCAGCTCTAGATACAGTCTTATACGGACTCATTGTCAGTAAACCCTACACAGGTTTCCTCCCTCCAAAGATGCAGTTTTACACGAGCTCATCATCATGCAACCTTACAAATACTCTCCCCAAGAAGAGTTAGCCTGCAGTCAGCCCTATGGAAGTTGGATTATCCTCCAACAGATCTCAACATTCCTAACGGACATCCCCGGCAGTCTTAATCTAAGATTGTTCCCCGGCAGTATACCAGACATTCAGCGGAGCCACTTCCCCAATGTATCTCAAAATTTCCCCAGGAGAGTCCAGTATAGTTCAAGATCTCCCCAGGAAAGTTTGAATCATCTCCCCAGCAGGAAGCTTATCCCCAGTAGATTCTGGAAGCTTATCCCCTACAGAGTACGAACGTGTCTCCCGGCTTTATTCAAAGGTTATTTCCCTACCAGGATATAACTGGGTTATCCTCAGCCAAAAACCACGGAAAGATCGTCCTCGGCGAAGCCTTCTTATCCCCAGCGAAGTCTATTAAAACTTCCAACATAACAACGGTATCCCCAGCGGAGTTACCATCAACATCTCAATAGCATACCTCTCTCCCCATAGAGTACTGTTCCCCAGCAAGGTCGCTAGAGTAGTCATTCCCCGCAGAGCAATCTCTTCATCAAGTTTGTTCCCCAACGGAGTTATCTTCTCCTACCGGCATTCTTGCAACTATCATCCCCAGCGGAAACAACAAAGCACTATTCTCCAACATCAGCCCAGGATGTGACTTCCCGGCACCCGTCAAGGATTTACTTTCCTAGACAAAAACATACATTCATAAACATCGCATTTCCATACATTATAGCATGCATATACGCATCATATCTTACAATCTCATTTATGTTGAGAACATCATTGCTTGATCCATATCATGCATTGCATATGACTGACCTTTACCTTTCAGGAAAGATCCAGTTAAGTTCTCAGCTATTCCAAGACCTTGCCTGGTTCAGTTAAATCGACTCCTAAAGATTTTTCTGATTCTTATCCAATCAAAGGCCTTCTCTGGTTCAGTCAGATCAACCCTAAGATTTTCCTGATTCTTATCCAGTTGAAGATTCCAAGACCTTGTCTGGTTCAGTTAAATCGATTCCTAAAGATTTTCCTGATTCTTATCCCGTCAAAGGCCTCCTCTGGTTCAGTCAGATCGACCCTAAGATCTCCCTGATTCTTATCCAGTTGAAGATTCCAAGACCTTGCCTGGTTCAGTTAAATCGATTCCTAAAGATTTTTCTGATTCTTACCCCGTCAAAGGCCTTCTCGGGTCCAGTTAAATCGATTCTTAAAGATTTTCCTGATGAAGACTCAGTAGAAGACATCCAAGATTCTCTCATCGTTACTGTTGAGGTAGTAATCGCCCCAGATTCTCTCATCGTTACTGTTGAGGTAGTAATCGCCCCAGATTCTCTCATCGTTACTGTTGAGGTAGTAATCGCCCCAGATTCTCTCATCGTTACTGTTGAGGTAGTAATCGCCCCAGATTCTCTCATCGTTACTGTTGAGGTAGTAATCGCCCCAGATTCTCTCATCGTTACTGTTGAGGTAGTAATCGCCCCAGATTCTCTCATCGTTACTGTTGAGGTAGTAATCGCCCCAGATTCTCTCATCGTTACTGTTGAGGTAGTAATCGCCCCAGATTCTCTCATCGTTACTGTTGAGGTAGTAATCACCCCAGATTCTCTCATCGTTACTGTTGAGGTAGTAATCGCCCCAGATTCTCTCATCGTTACTGTTGAGGTAGTAATCGCCCAAGGTTCTCTCACCGTCCCGTTGAGGTAGTAACCATCCATGATTCATTCATCACCGTTTGAAGCTCCAGACCTGATTCCTGTAACCAACCAAGGTGCATCTACATAAAGAGTTTGAAGACCAGCTCCTGTAACAGGTCAGGTAGTCATTTTCTTTTTCAGGTACGCAAGTTCTCGCTAAGGAATCTCTTACGCGATCGACACCCAGATGGAATCTATAAGCCCATCTACCTATCCATCAATCTCCAAATGGCATCTATAAGCCCATTCCCACCATCACGCTGCTGACATGTGAGCGCAAATTTCTGGGCACTCTAGTGTTCAATCATCTTCCACCTTCGGATTACGAAAGGCACGTCAGCCAATCTACATCCTCAGGTCTAAGAAGATTGAACAGGGGCAACTGTTGTACCCCAAAATTTTCCCTCCCATATTCTTCAAGATTTGCAAAGAGCATGCTTCAAAATCTCCCAAGGGTTGCACAGTCCAATGGCCTCCTAACAGTAAAAAATTAGGGTTTTGGTTCTGGAAAAGAAATTGAAGTTTACAAGGGTCCAAACAAGTCCCACATGCCCATAAACATGGTCAAGCATCCATATGCTAAGTTTCAAGACTCACAGCACAAAATTGCACAGTCAAAAACCCTAATTGCTCAAACAGTCAACTGTAGGGGCAAAATGGTCATTTGACAGTCAAAAAGTCAAAAATTTTGGTCAACATCTTATTTTGAAGCCATAAACATAATTTGATCAATTCTTGATCATGATTCTCAAGGCATGGCTTAAAAAGTCTCAAGATGCAAAAGTTTCCATATTTGGACAGTTGAAAAAGTCAACTGTAACTTGACCAAGGCATAACTTCCACATGGTTTATCAGAAAAATTCCATCCAAAGCTCATTTTGAAGAGAATGACATTTCCTACAACTCATCTTCAAACTTCAAGTCCAAGAAATTCTCTCACAAAAAGTTATCAATTTCAACATTATAGGTCATTTTCAAAAGTCAACAAAAAGGGACTTTAAGACAAAGACCATAACTTGCGATTGGTAAATCAAAATGACATGGGACCAAAGGCATTGGTTAGAGGACTTCAAGACCTTTCCAAAATGTCCAAGAACATGATCAAAGCTTAAAAATTGAGCAAGATATGCCTTGTGGAAGTTGGGAAATATTTGGGAATTTTGAAAAGTCAACTTTACTTCAAATACCTCAAAATTGCTAATGGGCCTCAATTTCTTCCAAGAATCATCACCCAAAAGCTATGCACGACCCATTGACCCAAAGGGGAGTTATTTTCCTATTTTTAATTAATTAATTGAATATTTAATCTATTTAATTCATTTAATTAAAATTAATTATAAGAAAAATACTAATCCATGCTTTTCAAATCTTTTTGTGCATAAAATTCACTCAAGATTTCGTGCACTATTCAATAAGGAAAGAATCAAGGTGATTGGCAATGATTGGCATGTTCTTCATGACAAGAAGATTGAAAAAGATACAATTGAAATCAAATCTCAAAAGCATTGAATACATGGTTGTTGGGCTTGGATTTTTGACCTAAATCATTCCATATACATACAGAAACCTAACCCTAATCACGAGGACAAGAGAGCTGCGCCCAAGAACACAAACAAAACTTGCATTTTTTCATAAAAAAGTTGAAACTGTTTTCATAGTTGCAGGTCGTTTCAAAGCAAAAGAATTGTTCCATTGCACTCCTGACACATTCAGGAAGCTACTCCAATCAAAATCAACTCTCCAAGCGCAAAGAATTGGTAGATAGGAGTCTAGCTTTTCTGTAAAAATTTCATAATCGTGTTTGCATTTTCATACGTTATTCATGACTTTTAATATGTGATTTATACTAACATGATGATTCTAAAGCCATTGGTACCATCCAATTGAATTTTGGATGCCTGTATGCAAAGTTACCATGAACACGTATTAGGGTTTCAGAGGTTTGAAAAGAGGGCTTCATTCATATGGAAAAATTGAACCATAAGACCTATGTCGTTGGACTCAGGATCTCAAAACAAATCAAACTCACTAGTCGCGCCCTATTTATATTTGCATCTGAGCTATTCGCTATTTTCCAGGTTTGAGTTAGTGGGGGTTTAAAACCCCCGCTATCTAATGCATATATTTACAGGGAAACGAAGAAGAAGCTTGGTTGTCCTCACGCGGTTGGCTGGTTCAAAAAGCTGGCGCGTTTTTTGTCTTCATATCACTAACCCTTATTTATTATTATATTTTTTATTTTCCATTGTATTAACAAATATGCTTAATGGCTCAGTTGGTAGAAAGAGATGTTTGCAAGCCTTGGGACCTGGGTTCGATTCCCAGGTCCCCCTATATATTTCATGCTTTTTCAATTAACATGCTTCTGTGCAGCGTACCATCCAAGGACTATCATGCAACCTCGCTTCTTAACTTGCCACGCGCCCAGGAAGTCCAATCTAATGGCTATCAACAAGCGACTACCATGTACGTTAGTCAGCTATCCCACATAAGCGCTGGAAAAGTCAACGTGGCCAACATCCTGATGGGCCAAAACTCCTCTAATCACACCTCCAATTGGGCCAACTCACCCCCTCTGGTTTGCATATGTATATTTTTATTTCTTGTTTTAATTCTTTCTTTATTCTTTTGTTTGCTTTATTATTTTAATTAATTTACCAAAAAATAAATTTTTATAACACAAAAATACAAAAAAAATCAGAAAAAGTCAAAAACAAAAATATATTTTAATATTTAATTCACTAATATTTTATCTTGTAAATAAATATGCAATTAATTAATTAGGTTAAATTAGGTCAAACTTAAACATTTTTTTAATAAATTAAAAACAATTTAGAATTAGGGTTTTATTTAACTTTTAAATTTCAATTAATTTCATAAATACAAAAAAACATAAAAAACAAGTTCTTTTCTTCATTTAATTTAATAACCTTTAATTTTAATTTAATTCCTTAAAGGGTCCAACGCCCTCGCATCTTCGATTACAATTTCTATTTCGCGCGTTTAATTCTATTTTCTTGTGGACATAATGTATTTTCCCCAAAGCCTTGTAATAGATAATTAGGACTTTTACTTTCTGTATTTTATTTATTCAAATCGGGTCTTGGTTTAATTTGGCGTTGTAGACCCGCGCCTTGTAATAGCGTAGGACTTTTATTTTCCGCTCTTTAAATTCCCGCACCTTTTAACTGTTAATAATCACATGAAAGAATGTATGCCAAAAAAATAAAATCAAAGCGTGGCTCACCAAATGCATGACAAGACAAATAATAACTGAAAATGACACACAATTCACACACCACTCTTAGGGTACGCCTCACTGTTGCCTTTCCCCTCGAAATGTGGTCGTCGAGTACAGGACGTCTTAGTAAGTCCTTATGTCCATGAACATGGCATAAGGGTAGCTTCTAAGGTGTCCTACTGTTGCTCTGGTGATCACACCGTTGCCTTGCCCCTCGAAACGTGGTCGTCGAGTATAGGACGTCTTAGTAAGTCCTTATGTTCCATTGATCTAGTTGCCTCGAAACGGTTGCCTCGAAACAAGTTGCCTCGGAACAGTTGCCTCGAAACGGTTGCCTCGGAATAAAAAGATCAATGGCATAAGGGTAGCTTCTAAGGTATCTTACTATTGCTCGATGACCACACTGTCCCTAACCCTCGAATTGACCCGAACACCTCCAATGGCGGTGCTACCTACCTCTCAATGGTGGGATGGCACTATCTTAAGAACATTTACACAGACGAATTCCTTAGGGTAGGTAGATGACTCATAGATACTTGCTCTAAATTCAAAACAAATCAAAAACTTCTTTTCACACCTACACTTTTCAAAAAAAAAGCTTTCAAAAACAACTTTTCAAACACTCTTGAGGACTGATACAAGAGTCGATCTGAAACTTTACACGAAACCTTTTTCAAACCCACTCACACTTTGAAAAGCAAACAAACATTTTGAAAACACAAATGAGCAAGTATCTAAGAGCCCATGGATAACCATGGATAGAAAGGGTGCTAACACCTTCCCTTTCTATAAATCTACCTCCCGAACCGAGAACTAATCTCAGTAAGGAATGTTTCTGTGCTTTTGTCCTTTCCATTTGGAGAAAATAAAAGACGGTGGCGACTCTTGCTTCCGCGAAATTTCGCGAAACCAGCGTTAAACAGTCAGTTCCAGATCCACCGATCACAGTCTCTAATATAATACAAGATTGACAATATACGATTTTGTTGGCGGCACACTAATGGATAAACCTTACCAATATGCTTATCAGCTTATCGAAAGTATGGCTCAAAATCATTAACAATGAGGTAGAGATAGAACTGTTATAGAGAAACCTCAAACGAAAGGCGGTATGTACGAACTTAGTAGTTTAGACCAAGTTAATGCTAAGGTATAAGCCCTTACTCAAAAGATAAAAAACCTAACCATAACCATGCAGCCATCGTGGCTGTGGTAGCTCCAAATTGGGATTTATGCGAACTTCATGGGCACGCTGCCCCTGAATGTCCACTTTTAACAGGAGTACCAGTTGATCAAGTGAATTATACTCAAGGGAACCCTTATGGTAATACCTATAACCCTGGTTGGAAAAACCATCCAAAATATTTGTACAAAAATAATAATGCATTATATGCACCAGACCAAGCTTCAGCTACACCGCCAGGATATCAGAAATCTGCCCTAATTATTCCAAATGTTTCTAGGAAATCCAACCTTGAAATCATGATAGAAAATTTCATAGCCACTCAAGCTCAACAAAACAAATATTTTCTAAATCAGAACATACACACTAGCAAATAACTCAAGCAACTATCAAACGAGGTTGACGCCCTAGCCACTCACAACAAAATGCTAGAAATGCAAATCTCTCAAGTGCTCAACAGCAAGCGGCTACCACTGCTCCAACTGACACTTTTACTAGACAAACACAACTGAATCCAAAAGGTCATGCTAATGCTATAATACTTTAGAGTGGGACAAAATTAGATGGACCAACTGATCCGAGAATCATAAAACATGCCATGTATCAAAATCCTGGTAAAGAAACTGAAAAGGAAGACAAACCAAAAAAAGAGAAGGAAGAAAAAGGCGAAGAGGCCAAAGAGAAAGAAAAACTGTATGTGCCTCCTGTGATACGGTGGCAGAACCGACTGTTAATACTGGTTTGCGTTTTTTTTCCGCAAAATGTCGCGGTAAGAAAGAGTCGCCACCGACTTTTATTTTATCCAATCAGGAAAAGGAAAAAGAACAGAAAAAACCTTTTTCGAGATGTTTATGAGTAAGGGGGGTAGATTATAGAAAGGGAAGGTGTTATCACCCTTTCTATCCATGGTTTTCCATGGACTCTTAGGTACTTGCTCATTTTTTAAATTGCTTGTGTGTGCTTGTTTTGAAAAGTTTTGTTTTACTTCGTTTTAACCCTTGTTTCTGTCCTTAAGAGTATTACAAAGTATTTTGAAAACTTTAGTTTGAAAAGTTTGTTTGAAAGTGTATGGTGTAAAAGATTTGTCGTTTTGAGCAAGTACCTAACAATTATCTACCTACTCGAAAAAAGGCGTTCTTTTCCTCCTATCCTTTAGACCGTGTTATCCTACTATTAGTGAGTAGGTAACCCTAGCCGTTGGATGTTTGAGGGACTATTGAAAGGGACGTAATGGTCATTGAAGGCAACATGTAAGGATACTGTTGTACCCCAAAATTTGCCCTCCCTTTTTCACAAGAAATCACAACCCCAGGGTTTTCTCTGATTTTTAAGATTGGCTCGAGAATCGGTCAAACAAACTTTTCTTTATCAGTCAATCCAGAATTAGGGTTTTCACTGATTTTTTAAGATTGACTCAGGAATCGATCAGACAGATATTTCTTTATCAGTTAATCCAGAATTAGGGTTTTCAATGATTTTGTTGAGATTGACTCAGGAATTGATCAAGAAGATTTTTCTTTGGCGGTAATCCAGGATTAGGGTTTTTCTCTCACATCTCTCAGAAAAGATTGAATCATCAGAAATTGCTTGTTCAAATTTACCGCTTGTTTCTCAAAACCTAATTATCTGGGATAAGAGCTGAGACTTTTGCGTGGAACATTAAGGCATTTGTTTGATCAGTGAAAGGTTTATGGAATGCTTGTTTGTTTAACTGTACCATGCATATGTTATTTGGAATACTGCGTATATTGTGATTGATGTAAGGTTGCGAGACTGCAAAGTTTGTTGATTATTTATTTCATCTGGATTAGAATTATTGAGACACAGTTTCAATTATTTTAATTTAAGAGTTTTAAATAATTAAATAGACAATACAAGGAAAAGTTGGAAGATATTTGACAAAGACTTATTTATTTATTTATTTCAAATGTTGTTACAAATTTTATTCGAATATTGTAAATTTACAACTTACAGTATTTACAATAATATTTGTTTACAATAAATGGAAAAAATAAATCTAAGCCTAAATCTCTTGAGATCTTTGACTTCTACTTCTACTGCTTCCTCTATCATCCAACTGGTACTTACCTGCAAAAGACAGAAGAAAAATGAAATCAGCGCAATTAATTAAAAAAATAATTTTCAAGCAGATAAAAAGAAAAATCATCATTAAAGTTTACCGGCCAGAATCAGAAATGCTATGTTCATCATGTTTCATTTTCCTCTCTGCAAATCACAAGAAGATTTCTCTTCTCGGTTCACAGAGAGAAAAATAAAATATATAAAATGCAAGCATGTCAAACCAAATGCAAAAAACATGGTTCAAATACAAAGATACAAAGCTGCATTAACCAAGCAAATTGAACTGCAAAGTGAGTTTCAAATGCATTAACCAAATGTCACACTGAGTTACCAAGCTGTCAAAGAAAGTACACAATGCAGAAAATATGGAAAGAAAGTACAACAATGCAGCAAGATAAACCAAGTTACAAGCAAGAAGGCTTGTCAAAGCCATCATCATTTTCTGGCCAGCAAACTTTTCAGAATTTTAAATATAATAAGCAATTAAAAATGCTTATGGAGAGAGAGAAAGAGAGAACCTAGTGAATAGGTTTTGCGGTTTTGGCTAAAGGCATGCTGTAAAAGGCAGTAAGAGGAACAAAAAAGAAAAGGATATAACAGTCTAACAGTCCAGTAGAAGAGGGGGGGAAACATTGAGCTACAACGTTACAAAACCTGTAAAACTACAAGTCTGCATTTCCAACTGCAAACCAAGCTCTCAAAAAACCAAAACTTCCCAACCTGTAAACAACAAACTTGCCTAAACTGCAAGCAAAATACGCAAAACCTGCATTACAAGTTTACAAAAACCAACAGCACAGTCCAGGCCAAACACCAGAAGCAAGCCTGCTTCCAAATCCCAAAAAAACAAACAGTTTAAATCTGCTTGCAAAGACTCAAACAGCAAGCCTGCCTCAAAGACTAAAAACCTGTCCAAACTTACAAGCAAAATAACCTCCAAACTGCAAGTCAAAAAACCAAAACCATAAACTTGTTTACCAACAAATCAAACTGCATAAACTGCAACTTGTCCAAAAAAAAAACAACAAACCTGTTTACCATACTCAAGCAAACCTGCTAAGCACACAGGCCAAACAAAAAGCCTACAGTTCAAGCCATAAACTGAAACTTAGTCACAGCCTGCCTAAACTACAAGCCTAAACACAACAAACTTGCATTGCATAACCTGCATAGCTCAAGCAAACTCAAGTCTAAGCTAAAACTACACCACCCAAACACACAGTCCAAGCAAAAACTGCAACTTGCTCAAAAAACCCAACCAAAACTATCACCAACAAGTTTCAAACAACATGAAGAACAACAACAATAGCTAATCTTAGAACATCATCATCATTGACATCAAATAACCCACAAGGAGAGAGGAAGAGCATTCAGAATCAGTGACATTCAGTAACGAGAAAGGAAAAGATTCGGAAGCAGATAAAGTTCAGAATACATTTTCATCATCAACTCAAATCAAAACAACAAACAAAGAGGCAAATCTCAGAAAATCATCATCATTGATATCAAATAACGCAGAAGAAAGAGGAAGAATCTTAGAAGCAAAATGACATAGGGTTCTCAGAACAAAATCATCATCAAACATCAATAAAAGTCCAAACAACATAGAGTTCTCAGAGCAAACTCATCATTAAACGTTCAAAAAAGAAGTCAAATATAGAGATACCAGTAAGCAAGAAAGCAACCATCACGCTCTTCCCCCGCCTGGTCGCCAAGAAGCACCACCAGTCTCACATCCCTCTCCCTCCATCGTCTTTCAGAAGCAAAACGTTCAAGGTACGTCTCTCAAATCCTCAAGCTTTTACTACATGGAAACATAAAAAAGGCCAAAGATTAAACATGCATGTAACAATCAAGCGAAACGAAAACATAACGGTAAAAGAGAAAAACCTAAACAAGATGAAATTCGTACCGTTCAAGCACAATCAACATGGACCGCTGTGAAGACGAGAGAGATGGGAGGAAACGCTCCGGTGGCTAGGCATGGAGGTAAGAATCAACGTCTTTGCCTGAGAAGAGGAACATTCCGCAGAGAAGAAGAAGAAGAGATGAGTGAAAGGAGGCGCCGCTGTAACCAAAACTCCAAACCCTAACCAAATGAAGCAAACCTAACAAATTTTGTTCAACAATTCAGATGGGCCTTCTCCCAAACAAAACGCCTAAAGCCTAAGCATTTTTCAGCGCCCCACCCCCCCTTTCTTCATTTCTGATTTTATTAATTTGTTCTTCTTCATTCTCTATTTTTGGGCCACAAACTCTTTAGGCCCATCATTTTTAAACTAACATTTTTCTTTAAATCACTTTCTTTCTTTATCAACCTTGTTTAATACAATAAAAATACAAAAATAATAGTTAATTTGATCTAATCAATTTTGCAATTTTTCTTTAACCTTTTAATTAATAAAAGTACATAATTATAATAGAAGATTTTATTTAAATAATTTTCTCTCTTTAAAACTTTTTCTTCACAAAATACAAAAATAATAATATTTAAGTCTCTATTAGGTTAAATCTTTGTTTGTTCATTTGTAAATAAATGCATGCATCTCATATTTCTTTGCTTTTCATTATCTTATACTTTGTTATACTTTTACCTTGAAAATGCGACAGTTCAATTTGGTTGTAATATATACTTGGACATTTTTATTCTGATAAGACTCATCCCCATTTGTAAATATTTGTACCCCCATCCCCGGATACTGTTTTGTAATAATTTAGACTTTAAATTCCCGCAATTTATTGTTTTCAATATACTGTATAATAATTAGGGTTTGTATGCGAAGATCTAAAATCAATCGCTAGATAACCTAATACAAGAACAAATGCATGAAAATCAATACACAATTCACACGTGCACCTCTAGGGTAATCTCGCTTGTTGCCTCAGAAAATGCAATCATGTCCCTCGAGTATGAGACACTCTAACAAATGCCCCTTCGATAAACAAAGATCGTAGTCCCTCGATGACCTTCGATGTTGACTTCGGTAAAACGATCTCGTCCCTTACAAAATTGCTAGAGCGTCCCACAAGTTGCTTTCAATGATTGTATGCGATGACCCGCACCTGTCCCGTTTAATATCCTAACACAAGGTTATCCACCAAACACAATGGTGAAATAACACTGTTAAACGGGTTAAAAACATAAAGAAGATCTTTGAGTAAAATAGGGTAGATAACTCTTAGTTACTTGATCAAAAATCTTGCAAAACATCCTTGCCATTTTCAAACACACTTCACAACACAACTTCAAAACAATTTCAAAACAACTTTCAAAACATTGAAATATCTTTTCAAAAAGACACACACCTTTGTATATATTCAAACAAGAATCATCACAAAGGTTGCCTAGACAAGGCATCTTTTTCAAAACATTTTCAAAACCACACACACAAAGCACCATTTCAAACAGTTGAAAAGCCAAGGCAAGTGATCTAAAACAAGTAACTAAGAGCCCATTGAAAACCATGGATGAAAAGGGTGCTAATACCTTCCCTTTTTATAATCTACCCCCCGAAACCAAGAAAACATCTCAAAGGTCTTTTCTGTGCTTTTTGACCTTTACTTAGGATAAAATAAAAAGTCGGTGGCGACTCTTGCTAAACCGAACAAGTGCGAAAACAAACGCAAACACTAAGTCAGTTCTCCCACCATACCACAGAACTGGCGACTCTGCTGGGGATATTTCTAAAAGTGGGGTTACCTTAGGGTTTTAGATCACCTTTACATGCTTACCTTGATTGCTTTGATTACTTTACTTTTTGGGTTCCTTGTTTGGGTTTGTTTTAAACCCTACGCCCGGATTTGGGGGCATCTTTTAGGTAAGTAGCAATAAACTGTGAGGGAACTGTGCGGGGTATACCGACATGGTTGAAGCAGTGGCTACGTTAGTGCGACATATTTGTTAGTACCGGTAGCCTTTGAGTTAATCAAAGAGAATAAGGGGCCGCTGAGTGATGTCATGAAGCACTAACGAACTCTTAGAACCTTACTTGACAATCTTGGCCTTATTAGGGGTAGTGAGATGACCGGCTTTGGTGCAGTCCGAAGTTGGTAGATACTCGATACTACACTCATTGAGGGTTGTTTTCTTGGAATATTTTGGTCGCCAGTTAAGTGGCTAAACCAAAACAATGAACACAGAAAATAATCCCATGATATTGAGCTCTTTAGAACCCGGTTTTTATTTCTAGGACAGGTTAAGCTAACTAACTTCAAGAGGGTACTTACCTACAAACCCCATGCAAGCCTAAACCTAAGGAATTGTATGCTTTGTGTGAATGTGATCATCTGTATATACACTTGCTTACTTTTGCATACCTGTACATAACATCATACCATAGCATTTTCAATAACCATTTCGAGGATCTCGAGGGTCTTTGATGCAGGGTCACGTTGAACCAGACGTCTACCAAAGGGCAAAGAGGATTCATTATCCTCTAAACAAACGCCGTCAAAAATCAAGTGCAACAACTTGAATCAAGGGCTATGACCCACTCGACATGGTGAGCTTGATTCTCGTGGGAAGACATCCACCGATACAGAGTTCTCCAATAAAAAATGTTGATCAAATTTCAATCTCTAACATTTTCTTGTATTTACCCCGCGAGATCCTTGAAAACATGCATCCACATAACATGCATCCACATCATGACAGGTTTTCCCTTTCAGGTTTCCTTATTCTCCTACTGTTTATTTCAGTAGAGATGGCCCTAGAGAGAACTGTCGAAGATATCCAGGCTCAAAATGCTCAACTTAAAATGTTCTTGAACCTGTCCCAGGGGCAAGAAGAGGTGAAAGCTCTCCTCACAAGGGGCATGGTCCTAGGGAATCCAGGAAGCATCGGGAATGATCAATTGGAAGAGCTACAGATTGAGTTGGAAACAATGAAGATCCAGATGATGGGACAACTGGTGGGCCAGATGGCTCTCATTCAAGACCTGGCTCAAAGACAAGAGGAGTTCAGGGTCCTCGTCAACAAACTGCTTCAAGATAACCAAGTGGGGCAAACAACTAGAGTTGAAGATCAAGTCATCATTCAACCTCCTTTAAGACAAGAAGACAAGGGAAAAGCTCCCCAATTTGCTTCAGGGTCACAAGCCCAACAACAACCTCGCCAGCGTCAACGGAGTAATCGGCGTAAGCAAAATACATCTGGAAGACAGTTCACTGAGACCGACATACCATCATCTTTAATACTGGAACGCTTGTTGGAGGTCAATCTGACTGCTTTAAGGGATCCTATTAGGAAGCCCAATACCTTTACTCCTAGATATCACCCCGGTGCATTTTGTGTATATCACTCCTATAGTCCTGGACATGACACCGACGACTGTTGGGCTTTGAAAAACAAGATTCAAGACTTGATTGACAATGGAGTGCTGAAATTCATGCCGGATGGCGAGATGAAAATCTTCCGTTGAGGGTTCTCCACCTGAAATGACAAAGTTCGAACTAAGAGACTTTTGTTTCATTTGAATTTTCAAGTTGTAATTTCTTTTGTTATTCAAACAATTATCTGTTGATGTCAAACTCTGTTTCATTAATGCATTGCATATGTTTGTCTTGAATTCATCCATTCGTTTTCACTATTCTTGAATTATGCTTCCTACTTTCTCTATGATATATAACTCTTGATAAAAGTTACAAGCCTTTAGAGGGAGGATGACGAAATAATATCATAATCTCATACAATATGCTTTTGGACAGACCTTGCTGACGATGTACATGCGTTTCTTTCAAATCCTAAACACTGGAGTTATAAGGAAGATAATCCCTAGTCCACCCCTTCGAGCCAAAAAAGTAGAAGCTTTCTGTTTTAAACACAAATTGAAACCTTTGATTAAACCTGGGGCAGGGTAGTCTCTCAGTTAATTCAAAAGATGCGCATTGAAATCGCAAACTCTCAGTTCGTAATACAACGAATGACATCAAAAACATTCTTTTGGAACCAAAAGACAGTGATGGTTCCTTATCTCATAGACAGTCATTATCTCTAAAAAAAAAGCCCACTGAGCCAAAAAACCTACAAAGAAGGCTTAAGAAAGCTGGGGCATCCCGCTAACTGTAATCTCGAAAACAGGAACAGTCAGGCAAAAATTAGGGACAACAAATCAAAAGAAAGAGGTCATTATAAATCCTCAACAACATGAAAAATGTTGCAAAAAAAATGACGACTGCCTTCCCATAAAATTCAACTTGTGTGGACCATCACCAAAACGTCGTTCCAAACTCGAATAGAGTTCGACGCACAATTAACTGAGTTTAGGATTGAAGAACATCGCGAAGAGCAGGTGGGTACAAATATACTTTGAGCCTTTATCTTTTGTTTCTTAAACCGTGAACTAGGCCACGTTATAACCCTTCAAAAGTCCTAATTGAAGCATGGGTTAGTTCGGAAGCATACTGTTACAAAAGGTATCCTGACTCCTGTAAAGCTTTGCCCTAAATCTTGTGTTGAATTTGTCTTATAAAAAGTTTTCTGCTAAAAAATGCATTTTTTCAAAACTTCGAGACAAGCATAAACTTTGCATTATTTGAATATCGTTGTTTGCACATGGTTATTTGTTTGACAGCGAAGAAATTCATACAGTGAATATTCAGAGGAACGAAAGCTCTCTCAGTGAGTAAAATCACTTCAAGTGGGATGACACTCCCGTGGCAAAAATCTCCTATCAGCAAAAGGGGACTTGATATGGTATTGTCCAGTAAACCTGGGACAGTCCAGTCAAAATTTCAACAAATCTTTCAAAATCCATTCAACCTGGGGCAGTCCAGTCAAGATTTCAAGAAATCTCTCAATTACAGATTAACCTGGGGCAAGTCTCCCTCACCATCACTTGGGGAATTTAAACGTCAATCTCATCAAAGGGTTACGTACGGTCCAAGTTTCCTGGCAATGCCACAAACATCTGATACTAGGGGCAGTGACGAATCTCTCCAAAATCTTTCTGAAAAGAAATTCAAGCGTCCTCGAGAAGTTCATCACCTCTCTAGTAGACCAGCAGTCATGGGTTTATTTCCCCAGCATTCGTCAAGGATTTATTCTCTGAAACAAATTACATTTTAACAACATTCATAACATACGCAGTTTGATCGACAGATAAAAATTCCTTCATCACCTGTTGGAAGTTACGGTCGTTGAAGATTCCTTCATCACCTGTTGGAAGTTACGGTTGTCAAAGATTCCTTCATCGCCTGTTAGAAGTTACGGTCGTTGAAGATTCCTTCATCACCTGTTAGAAGTTACGGTCGTCAAAGATTCCTTCATCACTTGTTGGAAGTTACGGTCGTCGAAGATTCCTTCATCACCTGTTGGAAGTTTCGGTCGTCGAAGATTCCTTCATCACCTGTCGGATGATACGGTCATCAAATATTACTTCATCGCCTGTTGGAGTTACAATAGTCAAAGTTTCCTCCATCATCTGTTTGAATCAAAGTTAATCCAAGACCCTCTCTGTTTTGGTCAGATCGACACTAAGATCTCCCTGATTTTTATGCCAGTAGAAGATATTCCGGGTTTTTGATATTTCAGATAAATCACTCAGCGATTTATTCTAATTTTCTCCACTATCAGGGATGAAGAACCCAACTCTTTTCTCCTTCACCAGCTCGGGATTTATTTTCCCCAGCGAAAGGTCGTCTTGAAAAATATTACACCTCAGTGCATCAGGACATCATGCAGAGCGATCTCATTTATTTTGAGAACATCATTGTTTGATATATGCCACTAACCTTTACCTTTCAGGAAAGGTACAATCAAATCCAAGCGACAAAGCTTTTCTTCAGTCGAATTACGGACAAGTTCCTAAATTTCGACAAAGCTTTTACTCCAGTTGAATTCCGGACAAGTTCCTAAATCTCAAATGGAAACAACTCACCAGCAGAATAACGGACAAATGAAGCTCCTAAAATTCTGTTTCTCTCAAGAATGAAGATTCTCATCCTTGAAACCTCAGAAGATTGGTATACTCCCAAGCTCCTGATACCCTTAACAGAATGAAGATTCTCATCCTTGAAACCTCAAGAGATTGGTATACTCCCAAGCTCCTGATACCGTTAACAGAATGAAGATTCTCATCCTTGAAACCTCAAGAGATTGGTATACTCCCAAGCTCCTGATACCATTAACAAAATGAAGATTCTCATCCTTGAAACCTCAAGAGATTGGTATACTCCCAAGCTCCTGATACCGTTAACAGAATGAAGATTCTCATCCTTAAAACCTCAGAAGATTGGTATACTCCCAAGCTCCAGATACCATTAACAGAATGAAGATTCTCATCCTTGAAACCTCAAGAGATTGGTAAACTCCCAAGCTTCTGATACCGTTAATAGAATAAAGATTCTCATCCTTAAAACCTCAGTAGATTGGCATACACCCAACCTCCTGACCCAAACGCCTGAATGAAGATTCTCATTTCTCGCTTCCCCAGTAGATTGGCATACTCCCAACCTCCTGATATTCCCAACAGAATGAAGATTCTCATTCTCAAAGTGGTATATAACCTGAATTCCTGATATTCCCGACAGAATGAAGATTCTCATTCTCAAAGTGGTATAACATCTGAATTTCTGATATTCCCGACAGAATGAAGATTCTCATTCTCAAAGTGGCGTACAACCTAAACCTGAACTTCTTCCAGATAGGAATAAGCTTTTCCCAGGGTCCTGAGTTTTTACTCTCCAACAGGATAGCCACTCCGCAAATGTACGGCTATTCCCCACAAAGTTCTTACTCCCCAAGAAAATCAAGACTCTCATCCTTGATTCTCCGGAGTTTTCTTTACTCTCATCCTGAATTTGTCAGAATTTCAAATCCCCTGCAGATCGAAGATTCTCATTCTTGGCTCCTCAACACTAATTCCCCAAGCAGAATGAAGACTCTCATTCTCAATTCCTCACAGAGTTTTCAGATATTCCCCGGCGAAAATCTCCTCAAAACAGGAATCCCCAGTAGATTGGCATACAACCCAAACTCCTGGCTTTCCCCAGCAGTATAACTTCTCCCCACGGAGGTTGTCAAAAAGTTTGAAGACACACATGTTCTTCAACAATAGTCTCAGGACTTTTCATTCTCAATGGTCAAAGGGTTTTCAATCCCCAGCAACAGTCAAGGATTTATTCTCCCCGACAGCGGTCAAAGTTTTATTATCTCCAGCTATCCCAGATTTATCTTCCTCAGCTAGATGGCTAATCAGCTTACATGCGCATTCATTACATTCATATATCATAAGCATTGATATAACACATACATTGCATCATACAGCATAACTTTGTGTTTCAGCTAATATTTTACCCTTCGCAGGATAAGTTTAGCAAGTTTCAAACTTCAAGGATTTCTAAAAACAGTTTACGGAAGCCTCCCGACACGGATGCTAATCTGTTGCTTATTCAGACCCCCATCTCAGAGACGTTCCAAACATGGATACCTTTCTGATACTCACCCTCTCACCTACAACATACAGTTCAACAAATATTCTTGGATGACATCTTTAAGCCCATCTCCGACAAGACTCTGTCACATCTCCAAATGGCATCTTTAAGCCCATTCCATCAGCTATGCTTTGACGAGTGCAAATTTATGGGCACTCTAGTGTCCAATCATCTTTAACCTTCGAGTCGCGAAAGGAAAAATTGCCAATCTAACTCTTCAGGTTCAAGAAGATTGAACAGGGGCAACTGTTGTACCCCAAAATTTGCCCTCCCTTTTTCACAAGAAATCACAACCCCAGGGTTTTCCCTGATTTTTAAGATTGGCTCGAGAATCGGTCAAACAGACTTTTCAAATTGCCTTGTAACACTTCAAACATCTTCCCTACATCACATCCAAACTATCCAAGCCATTGCACTGCAACTGTATGCCCTATTTCAGCCATCACCATTTTCATTTTTGAAGGTTGCAGGTTGACTTCTACAAGGAGTTTCAAGCATCCTCAAGGCAAGCTGAGCATTGGAAAAGCTTGAGGGAATTTCAAGGAAGCTCACACGATCTTCAGGCCTCACTCAAAGTCTCCACATTGCCATATCCAAACTCAGCTGAACCAGGTATTTTTCAAAGTTCTATCTCTCTATTTAGGAGTCCTTAAGCTTTGATTTGTGAAGCAAAAATGTAGTCCTTAACTTGCTAAAGCTGTAAATATACATAGTTGTCATTTATATTAACTGAGCTAAGAGTATTTGATTGTTGAACATGCTGAAAAAATTAGGTCAGGAATTATGGCCACTGAAATTCTCCCTGGTCTTTTAGAGTTAAGTCATGAATTTTATATCACTGGAATCGTGAGATCATAAGCTACATTTTTTGTGTTATGAGTTTTTGATTTTATGCAAGCTAGAGCAAGATACAAGTTTGTACTCAGAAGCGCGCACGAAGAAGCCAAGGACAGGGATGAAGATGAAGTTCCTGGACCTGGCGCCTTGGGCCTGTTGTTTTTCACACCCCTCATATTCCTATCTGCACCCCATTTGCTCATTTTGTTTATTTTTTATATTTTCTCATATTTTTTATGTTTATTGATTTTAATATTTTTTCTGAACATCAAAAAATCATGAAAAATATTTTCTTTATTTTTTGTATTTTATTTTATTTTTTATCTTATTTTTTGGCATAAAAAATAATTTATAAATAAATAGAACTTTATTTTCTTAAATAAATAGTAAATACATTTAAAAATACCATACATTTTTATTTTATTATTTTTCACATATAAAATATTATTTTCATACATATTTTATTTTTTTTTAATATTTGTACCTAATATTGTTATTATTATTTTTGAACAAAAAATGAATAAAATAAATAATAGAAAACATAATTTTCTTTTAAATCAAAAATTAGGGTTTCCCCTTTCAAAAATAATAATTTTATTTTTTCTTATTTTTTAGGACTTAAATAACTTTGTTTTCTCATATATAAAATAAATACAAAAAAAACATTTTGCATCCATACATTTTATTGCATATTTAAATAATTGTTTATTTATTTATTGTACAAAAATTCAATTGGGTTGTAATAATTTCTAGGGTTTTATTTTGAGCAATATCCCCCATTAAAAACTTGTATCCCCCCTCCCATAATATTGTTGTAATAGCTTAGATTTACTTTACGCAATTTATCGCATTATATACATGTTTAGTAAAATTAGGGTTTGTATGATAAGACAAAAATCAAACAAATAGTATGACCTAATTCAAGACAAACAAATGCATGAAAATGACAACACATTGCACACAAGCACCTCTAGGGTTTCACCCACTTTGTTGCCTAAAAATGGCCATGGTATGCATGCTAGGTATCTTGGCAAAACAAAACAAAACAAAATATCATAGTCCCTTGATGATGCTATCAAAAGGTTGCCTAAACAAATGATCTTAGTCCCTCAAACTTGCTAAGATACTTGGAACCATTGCTATCATGGTCATACGATAACCCACGCTCGTCCTGTTTAACATCCAAAGATAGGGTTGTTTATCAAAGCAATGGTAAATCAACAATGTCAAAGGAATAAAAATGTACAAGAAAGACTTTTGAGTAGGTAGATAGCTTCTAGTTACTTGATCAATTTGCAAATAATTCTTGCTATTTTCAAACAAACACACACACATTTCAAAACATTTTCCAAACAACTTTCAAAAACATTGAGACATTTTTCAAAAGACAAACATCTTTGTATACATTCTTATGAACGAGAATCATTACAAAGATTGCCTAAACAAAGGCCTCTTTTCAAAATACTTTCAAAACCACACAAAGCACCATTTCAAACAATTGCAAAAGCAAAGCAAGTGATCTAAACAAGTAACTAAGAGCCCATGGAAAACCATGGATGAAAAGGGTACTAGCACCTTCCCTTTTCATAATCTACCCCCCGAACTCAAGAAAACATCTCAAAGGTCTTTCCTGTGCTTTTTTACCTTTCCTTTTGGATAAAATAAAAGTCGGTGGCGACTCTTGCTAACCGCAACATTTGCGACGAAACGCAAAACCTCAAGTCAGTTCTCCCACCGTATCAAATCTACCGAAAAGTATTTTGACACTTGTTATACGCCAACATTTTATCGAATCCTCGAAGTATGATGATTTACATACTGGTGTCCCATTAATGAATATTTCTATTAAAATTTGAATTTATTTCCCATTTTCCTCAAACCCAAGATAAATCATTAGCCTTAGATTTACACAGTAACATTAGATGATAATTAGTTTGATTGTCAGTCCTTGTGGGTTCGATATATTTTAAAACTACGTGATTAGATTGTGCACTTGCAGTCAGTAAACTCGATAGACTCTTAAAGTCGTGATCAAGTTTTTGGCACCGTTGCCGAGAATTGATTTAGTTAATACTATGATTCCATTGTTACGCAGTATAGACTAAGGCAACAATATTTTACTATTTAATTTGTTGATTGTATGCCAAGCACTCACTCTCAAGGCGAGGAATTAGAGCAACCAATCGATGAGAACAAGCATTTTGCTAGTATAAGACGCTGAATCCACGAATACTGTATTAAGAGCAATCTTCCTGAATTTAATCTTCCTGACTTTAATCTTCCTGAACCAGAACCAAGAATGGCTGAAAGACCCCAAAATCGTCCTCTCAAGGATTATGCTATCCCATGACATGAAGAACCTCACAACAGCATTGTTTCCCCCGCTATTAACCGAAATGATTTCGAGTTGAAACCTCTGTTGTTGAAAGTTGTCCAACAAGATCAGTTTTTAGGAAGTCCTACGGACAGCCTAAACTTACATTTGTCAGTGTTTGTACAGTACGCAGACACAGTAAAAGCAAATGGTGTCATCCCTGAAGCAATAAGACTACGTATTTTCCCTTTCTCTTTAAGAGATAGAGCTAGAGCTTGGCTCCAGTCTCTCTCATCAAACTCTGTTACAACCTGGGATGAGTTGAAGAAAGTTTTTTTGGCACGATATTTCCTGCCAAGTAAGACGGCTATGCTAAGAGCTAATATCAATGGTTTTAAACAAAAGGAAATCGAATCTCTTTTCGAAGCATGGGAAAGATACAAAGACATGTTGCGACTTTGTCCACATCATGGTCTAGAAGAATGTTTGATTATCCACACCTTTTACAATGGTCTCTAATATAATACAAGATTGACAATATACGATGTTGTTGGCGGCGCACTAATGGATAAACCTTACCAATATGCTTATCAGCTTATCGAAAGTATGGCTCAAAATCATTAACAATGAGGTAGAGATAGAACTGTTATAGAGAAACCTCAAACGAAAGGCGGTATGTACGAAGTTAGTAGTTTAGACCAAGTTAATGCTAAGGTATAAGCCCTTACACAAAAGATAGAAAACCTAACCATAACCCTCCAGCCATCGTGGCTGCGGTAGCTCCAAATTGGGATTTATGCGAACTTCATGGGCACGCTGCCCCTGAATGTCCACTTTTAACAGGAGTACCAGTTGATCAAGTGAATTATACTCAAGGGAACCCTTATGGTAATACCTATAACCCTGGTTGGAAAAACCATCCAAAATATTTGTACAAAAACAATAATGCATTATATGCACCAGACCAAGCTTCAGCTACACCACCAGGATATCATAAATCCGCCCTAATTGTTCCAAATGTTTCTAGGAAATCCAACCTTGAAATCATGATAGAAAATTTCATAGCCACTCAAGCTCAACAAAACAAAGATTTTCTAAATCAGAACATACACACTAGCTAATAACTCAAGCAACTATTAAACGAGGTTGACGCCCTAGCCACTCACAACAAAATGCTAGAAATGCAAATCTCTCAAGTGGCTCAACAACAAGCGGCTACCACTGCTCCAGCTGACACTTTTACTAGACAAACACAACTGAATCCAAAAGGTCATGCTAATGCTATAATACTTTAGAGTGGGACAAAATTAGATGGACCAACTGATCCGAGAATCATAAAACCTGCCATGTACCAAAATCCTGGTAAAGAAACTGAAAAGGAAGACGAACCAAAAAAAGAGAAGGAAGAAAAAGGCGAAGAGGCCAAAGAGAAAGAAAAAATGTATGTTCCTCCTGTGATACGGTGGCAGAACCGACTGTTAATACTGATTTGCATTTTTTGTTCGCAAAATGTCGCGGTAAGCAAGAGTCGCCACCGACTTTTATTTTATCCAATCAGGAAAAGGAAAAAGAACAGAAAAAACCTTTTTCGAGATGTTTATGAGTATGGGGGGTAGATTATAGAAAGGGAAGGTGTTATCACCCTTTCTATCCGTGGTTTTCCATGGGCTCTTAGGTACTTGCTCATTTTTGAAATTGCTTGTGTGTGCTTGTTTTGAAAAGTTTTGTTTTACTTCGTTTTAACCCTTGTTTCTGTCCTCAAGAGTATTACAAAGTATTTTGAAAACTTTAGTTTGAAAAGTTTGTTTGAAAGTGTATGGTGTAAAAGATTTGTCGTTTTGAGCAAGTACCTAACAATTATCTACCTACTCGAAAAAAGGCGTTCTTTTCCTCCTATCCTTTAGACCGTGTTGTCCTACTATTAGTGAGTAGGTAACCCTAGCCGTTGGATGTTTGAGGGACTATTGAAAGGGACGTAATGGTCATTGAAGGCAACATGTAAGGATACTGTTGTACCCCAAAATTTGCCCTCCCTTTTTAACAAGAAATCACAACCCCGGGGTTTTCTCTGATTTTTAAGATTGGCTCGAGAATCATTCAAACAGACTTTTCTTTATCAGTCAATCCAGAATTAGGGTTTTCACTGATTTGTTAAGATTGACTCAGGAATCGATCATACATATCTTTCTTTATCAGTTAATCCAGAATTAGGGTTTTCAATGATTTTGTTGAGATTGACTCAGGAATTGATCAAGAAGATTTTTCTTTGGCAGTAATCCAGGATTAGGGTTTTTCTCTCACATCTCTCAAAAGATTGAATCATCAGAAATTGCTTGTTCAAATTTACCGCTTGTTTCTCAAAACCTAATTATCTGGGATAAGAGCTGAGACTTTTGCGTGGAACATTAAGGCATTTGTTTGATCAGTGAAAGGTTTATGGAATGCTTGTTTGTTTAACTGTACTATGCATATGTTATTTGGAATACTGCGCATATTGTGATTGATGTAAGGTTGCGAGACTGCAAAGTTTGTTGATTATTTATTTCATCTGGATTAGAATTATTGAGACACAGTTTCAATTATTTTAATTTAAGAGTTTTAAATAATTAAATAGACAATACAAGGAAAAGTTGGAAGATATTTGACAGAGACTTTTTTATTTATTTATTTCAAATGTTGTTACAAATTTTATTCGAATATTGTAAATTTACAACTTACAGTATTTACAATAATATTTGTTTACAATAAATGGAAAAAATAAATCTAAGCCTAAATCTCTTGATATCTTTGACTTCTACTTCTACTGCTTCCTCTATCATCTAACTGGTACTTACCTGCAAAAGATAGAAGAAAAATGAAATCAGCGCAATTAATTAAAAAAAGAATTTTCAAGCAGATAAAAAGAAAAATCATCATTAAAGTCTGCCGGCCGGAATCAGAAATGCTATGTTCATCATGTTTCATTTTCCTCTCTGCAAATCACAAGAAGATTTCTCTTCTCGGTTCACAGAGAGAAAAATAAAATATATAAAATGCAAGCATGTCAAACCAAATGCAAAAAACATGGTTCAAATACAAAGATACAAAGCTCCATTAACCAAGCAAACTGAACTGCAAAGTAAGTTTCAAATGCATTAACCAAATGTCAAACTGAGTTACCAAGCTGTCAAAGAAAGTACACAATGCAGAAAATATGGAAAGAAAGTACAACAATGCAGCAAGATAAACCAAGTTACAAGCAAGAAGGCTTGTCAAAGCCATCATCATTTTCTGGCCAGCAAACTTTTCATAATTTTACATATAATAAGCAATTAAAAATGCTTATGGAGAGAGAGAAAGAGAGAACCTAGTGAATAGGTTTTGCGGTTTTGGCTAAAGGCAGGCTGTAAAAGGCAGTAAGAGGAACAAAAAAGAAAAGGATATAACAGTCTAACAGTCCAGCAGAAGAGGGGGGGGGGGGGAACATTGAGCTACATTGGCACAAAACCTGTAAAACTGCAAGTCTGCATTTCCAACTGCAAACCAAGCTCTCAAAAAACAAAAACTTCCCAACCTGTAAACAACAAACTTGCCTAAACTGCAAGCAAAATACACAAAACCTGCATTACAAGTTTACAAAAACCAACAGCACAGTCCAGGCCAAACACCAGAAGCAAGCCTGCTTCCAAATACCAAAAAAACAAACAGTTCAAATCTGCTTGCAAAGACTCAAACAGCAAGCCTGCCTCAAAGACTAAAAACATGTCCAAACTTACAAGCAAAATAACCTCCAAACTGCAAGTCAAAAAACCAAAACCACAAACTTGTTTACCAACAAATCAAACTGCATAAACTACAACTTGTCCAAAAAATAAACAACAACAAACCTGTTTACCATACTCAAGCAAACCTGCTAAGCACATAGGCCAAACAAAAAGCCTACAGTTCAAGCATAAACTGCAACTTAGTCACAGCCTGCCTAAACTACAAGCCTAAACATAACAAACTTGCATTTCATAACCTGCATAGCTCAAGCAAACTCAAGTCCAAGCTAAAACTACACCACCCAAACACACAGTCCAAGCAAAAACTGCAACTTGCTCAAAAAACCCAACCAAAATTATCACCAACAAGTTTCAAACAACATGAAGAACAACAATAATAGCTAATCTTAGAACATCATCATCATTGACATCAAATGACCCACAAGGAGAGAGGAAGAGCATTCAGAATCAGTGACATTCAGCAACGAGAAAGGAAAAGATTCAGAAGCAGATAAAGTTCAGAATACATTTTCATCATTAACGCAAATCAAAATAACAAACAAAGAGGCAAATCTCAGAAAATCATCATCATTGATATCAAATAACCCAGAAGAAAGAGGAAGAATCTTAGAAGCAAAACGACATAGGGTTATCAGAACAAAATCATCATCAAACATCAATAAAAGTCCAAACAACATAGAGTTCTCAGAGCAAACTCATCATTAAACATTCAAAAAAGAAGTCAAATACAGAGATACCAGTAAGCAAGCAAGCAACCATCACGCTCTTCCCCCGCCTGGTCGCCAAGAAGCACCACCAGTCTCACATCCCTCTCCCTCCATCGTCTTTCAGAAGCAAAATGTTCAAGGTACGTCTCTGAAATCCTCAAGCTTTTACTACATGGAAACATAAAAAAGGCCAAAGATTAAACATGCATGTAACAATCAAGCGAAATGAAAACATAACTGTAAAAGAGAAAAACCTAAACAAGATTAAATTCGTACCGTTCAAGCACAATCAACGTGTACCGCTGTGAAGACGAGAGAGATGGGAGGCAACGCTCCGGTGGCTAGGCATGGAGGTAAGAATGAACGTCTTTGCCTGAGAAGAGGAACATTCCACAGAGAAGAAGAAGAAGAGATGAGTGAAAGGAGGCGCCGCTGTAACCAAAACTCCAAACCCTAACCAAATGAAGCAACCCTAACAAATTTTGTTCAACACTTCAGATGGGCCTTCGCCCAAACAAAACGCCTAAAGCCTAAGCATTTTTCAGCGCCCCACCCCCCTTTCTTCATTTCTGATTTTATTAATTTGTTCTTCTTCATTCTCTATTTTTGGGCCACAAACTCTTTAGGCCCATCATTTTTAAACTAACATTTTTCTTTAAATCACTTTCTTTCTTTTAATTAATGCAAACACTAATTAAATTTTGTTTTACTTTCTTTTTTTAAAAAAATAATTTTATTTTCTTTATCAACCTTATTTAATACAATAAAAATACAAAAAAAGAATAGTTAATTTGATCTAATCAATTTTGCAATTTTTCTTTAACCTTTTAATTAATAAAAGTACATAATTATAATAGAAGATTTAATTTAAATAATTTTCTCTCTTTAAAACTTTTTCTTCACAAAATACAAAAATAATAATATTTAAGTCTTTATTAGGTTAAATCTTTGTTTGTTCATTTGTAAATAAATGCATGCATCTCATATTTCTTTGATTTTCATTATCTTATACTTTGTTATAATTTTACCTTGAAAATGCGACAGTTCAATTTGGTTGTAATATATACTTGGACATTATTATTCTGATAAGACTCATCCCCATTTGTAAATATTTGTACCCACATCCCCGGATACTGTTTTGTAATAATTTAGACTTTAAATTCCCACAATTTATTGTTTTCAATATACTGTATAGTAATTAGGGTTTGTATGCGAAGATCTAAAATCAATCGCTAGATAACCTAATACAAGAACAAATGCATGAAAATCAATACACAATTCACACTTGCACCTCTAGGGTAATCTCGCTTGTTGCCTCGGAAAATGCAATCATGTCCCTCGAGTATGAGACACTCTATCAAATTCCCCTTCGATAAACAAAGATCGTAGTCCCTCGATGTTGCCTTCGGTAAAACGATCTCGTCCCTTACAAAATTGCTAGAGCGTTCCACAAGTTGCTTTCAATGATTGTATGCGATGACCCGCACCTGTCCCGTTTAACATCCTAATACAAGGTTATCCATCAAACACAATGGTGAAATAACACTGTTAAAAGGGTTAAAAACATAAAGAAGATCTTTGAGTAAAATAGGGTAGACAACTCTTAGTTACTTGATCAAAAATCTTGTAAAACATCCTTGCCATTTTCAAACACACTTCACAACACAACTTCAAAACAATTTCAAAACAACTTTCAAAACATTGAAATATCTTTTCAAAAAGACACACACCTTTGTATATATTCAAACAAGAATTATCACAAAGGTTGCCTAGACAAGGCATCTTTTTCAAAACATTTTCAAAACCACACACACAAAGCACCATTCCAAACAGTTGAAAAGCAAAGGCAAGTGATCTAAAACAAGTAACTAAGAGCCCATGGAAAACCATGGATGAAAAGGGTGCTAATACCTCCCCTTTTCATAATCTACCCCCCGAACCCGAGAAAACATCTCAAAGGTCTTTCCTGTGCTTTTTGACCTTTCCTTAGGATAAAATAAAAAGTCGATGGCGACTCTTGCTAAACCGAACAAGTGCGAAAACAAACGCAAACACTAAGTCAGTTCTCTCACCGTATCACAGATACCTTAGCATTTCGAAGGGACTGTCATCATATATTCGTAGGCAACATCGAGGGACAAGATTATTTCTCGTAGGCAACTCGAGGGACGTTAAGGGACTATAATCTTTATGATGACTTTTAGATTGAGGGTCTTTTGCTAAGATATCCCTACGTTCGAGGGACATGACCATTGTTTTCTGAGGCAACCAAGTGGGGAGTATCCTAGGGGTGCAAGTGTGCAACAGTGTGTTTTTTCAGTTAATTTATCTTTGCATATTTAGGGTTTTCTACCGTATTAATTTTCAGTTTGTCTTTCCATAAAATCCTATTAACATACATCTAAGCAGTTTATAGTTTACGGAATTAAAAGCAAGAAAGTTTAAAGTCCTAGCTATTACAAGGCTTTTGCAGATACATAAGTATTTTGGACTGGAAATAAAAAGGCGGAATTTAAATCCTAATTACTATTACAACCTCGAAACAGTTACAATAAAATAAAAGGAAATCAAAAAATGCGTGCAGCGAATTAAATGCGAGAATAATTTAGGAAACCTAAAAAATCTAATTGAAAAAAAGATTTAGGTTAGTTTTTTTTTAGAAAAATTAATTAGGTTATGTACAAATTAAAATCCTAATTTCTAATTAATTTAAATTATAAAAAAAGGAATTAAATTTTCCCTAAATTAAATTAAACTAATTAATTAAGGAAATAAAATATGTTTATGAAAAAAAATGATTTTTATGTTTTTTTTTATTAAATAAAAAATAATGATTTTTTAGTGTTATTTTAATAAAGGAAAATAATTAGTAAAACAATTTAAAAAAACTAAAATAGAAAAGAAAAGAATGGGCCTGTGTTGTGCCAGCCTAAGAGTGCACCATAGTCCTTCATTGTTTGAGGCGTTGGATCTGAACTATTGATACATCCAATGGCCAGATGGTGGTAGCGCATGGTAGGCATTTTGGATGATGATGCATTGAATTTGTAGAAACAAAGTAAGAAAACAAAATTTGCTAGGATGGTTAGTTGTATATATAATAATATAAATAAAATATAAAGGAAATAAAGTGGTCTTTCCCAAACGCACGCGTGATTCAAATCACCCAATGGGATTCTGCCACCTAATTGTCTTCTTCCCCATAACTGTTGTTTTGGCCACACTTTTACCTACAGTCGTTCCATCACTAAAGGCTATAGTGACGGATTTTGTTCGTAGCCATAAACCTGTAAAATTCAAAAACGCAGCACAAGCAGAATAAATTCAAACCAAAGACATGGATCAATTGCAAATCATCTTCTAAGCATGATAGTACCCCTGCTTTTGTCCAATTTTGACTCTATATGGAATTCCCAATTTGGGACCTCAAAACCCTAACAATGGCATCATGTCATTCCTGCACTTAAACTTCAATCAAACCAATCAAAAACATTGCAAATATGATAGCAAGCATGGATATATGATCAAAACATGTTTATGATGGATAAATTGTTGAAAACGAATCTTGAAAAAAGATGCAAACCGTGGCACTGTGAGGTGTGATTTCTGAAGGTTTTAAGGCTGGAGGACGATTGGAATAGCTTCAAGAAATGTCCAGGAATGGATTGTTGGCCTTGAAATTACTGGAATCAGTCTATGGAGGAATATGTGATCAACACTTTTTTTGACAAAAAATTTAAAGTTGACTCCTTTGTTTTCACAACCAAGAACCTTCTTTTATGCTTTAGAGATATTAGGTATATATGATAGAATGATTTAGGTCAATAAAAACTGATCATACCTTTGCAAATTATGGAGATTTGATTTCATTCTTTTCCTTGTATGATTTGTTTCCAAAATAGACCAAATTAAGATCTTTTCCAATCAATTAGCTCTTGCACGAATTTTTTGATTTGCTAGATGTTCATGGACTCATAATATGCTCATAAAATTAAACCTTTGATTTTATTTGATTATTCTACTATTTAAATTGATTTATTTTGATTTAAATGGATAAAAAATCAAAAAAAAAATAATAAAAAAAATAATAGTTCGATAAGCTCAGGGGTCGTGGGCCATATTAGGTACAAGTTTCAAACAAGAAAACATGGGCCCATTTGGAGAAAAAAAAAGTCATTTTGATCAATATTGACTTCATGCACATTTCCAAAAATTGGTCAATTTTGACAATACATGTCTCCCTCAATTTTAACCCTAAGAGGGTGTTCTTGGACTTTTTAGAAATCTTAGGATGTCCCCTAAACAACCCTTTTGGTTTAATCTCAATTGGGTCTTCTATGTTCATGTAAAAAAGCTTTGACCCAAAAGGTGTTTTTGTTGACTTTTCAAAAGGACCTATAATGTAGAAACTCATATCTTTTGATGAGTGCATATTTTGAACTTGTGGGCTGAAGATGAGTTGTAGGGAATTGCATCCTCTTCAAAATGAGCCTTTTATGGACAATTTCTGATAAAGTATGAAGAAGTTATGCCTGGTCAAAGTTTGGTTGACTTTTCCTATGAAACCCTAATTTAGCAACTTTTGAGTTTTGATGAGTTAAGAGCATTTCTTGAGGAATCATGATCAACCCTTGATCAAATGATGGATATCACTTCAAAATGTTGATGTTGACCAAAAATCTTGAAGTTTGACTGTATGTGGGTCACAGTTGACTTTTGACCTAATATAGTCGATTCTCAAGCATTTGAGCCGTTGACTGAGCAAACTTCTTGTGCATTGCTTGAAATTTGACATGGAGGGTCTTGAGAACATATTAGGACCATGGAAAGCATATGAGGTCCTTGGAGTCCACCTATCTTAATGAAAATGGAAACCCTAATTTGAGACACACTGCCTTATGAGAGAGTTTGTCTGGTCAACTCTTGGGCAAACTTGAGCAAATTGAGGATCTCTATGAGTATGTATTGAGTAAAATGAGAGGGAAAATTTTGGGGTACAACATCTGCCCCTGTTCAATCTTCTTAAACTTGAGGATGTATATTGGCTCGTTTGCCTTTCATGATCTGAAGATGGAAGATGATTGAACACTAGAGTGCCCATAAATTTGCACTCGCATGAAGTGATACTTGATTTGTGATATCGAGAATGGGCTTATAGATGCCATTTGGAAGTTGCTAGATAATTTTCGTAGATGGGATTAAAGATGCCATCCAAGACGTGATGGAGTACCGTTAGAGATGGGCTTAAAGATGCCATATAGAGGATGTTGATTTCCTGAGATATTCCTTTGATGAGAATCCCTGCTCCTGTCGTTAAGGAGGAATCTGTTGAGGAATGTTGGTATCTGTCTTGGGAGAAATAGAATTTTAGGAGCTTCAGTTGTTCGTTACTCAACTGAGGAATTAACTTCGAAGGTGAACTGCATATCTGGTCAGTGTATAGGCTGCATCGCGACCTACTGGGGAAAGGTGAAACTGGTCGTGTTTGATCAGGTCCAGGTCTTACAGTGTTATGGACTATTGTCTGGAGATAAGAGAAAACAAACCTGGATGGTAAGGTTATGAGAAGGAACCTGGATAGTAGGTCTTATGGGAAGGAACCCGGGTAAGGTTGCTTCGTGAGGAGTTTGGGTAAAACTACATCTGAACTGAGAAGGAGTTCAGGTTGTTGATGTATCCTGCTTGACCTACGCTGGTCTTGTTCTACTTGAGCAGGTTGCTCTTCCACAACTACTTGTGTTTCCTACTCTAATTCCTCCATAGGTGTATCAATGCTTTGTGGTTCTTGAATTTCTTCAAGCTCTATTTTCCTCCCACTGATTCTTTTGGAAATAAAATCCTTTTTCAGAAAAACTCCAGTTCGAGCGACAAACACTTTGCCCTCAGAAGGATTGTAGAAGTAATACCCTCTTGTTTCTTTAGGATACCCCATAAATAAGCATTTGTCAGATTTGGGCTCAAGCTTAGTTGAAATTTGTCGTTTCACATAAACTTCGCAACCCCAAATCTTCATGTAAGACATATGTGGTTTCTTACCACTCCATATCTCATATGGTGTCTTCTCAACCTTTTTGGATGGAACCCGTTTAAGTGTGTAAGCTGTAGTCAATAGTGCATGTCCCCAAAAGGAGTTCGGAAGATCGGCGTGACTCATCATGGATTGGACCATGGCTAACAAGGTTCGATTTCTTCTCTCAGATACACCATTCCATTGTGGTATTCCGGGAGGAGTAAGTTGGGATAAAATCCCACATTCCTTTAGATGGTCATCAAACTCTAGGCTTAAATATTCACCGCCTCGATCTGATCGAAGAACTTTAATATTCTTACCTAGTTGGTTTTGTACTTCATTCTTGAATTCCTTGAATTTTTCAAAGGTTTCAGATTTGTGTTTCATTAAATACACATAACCATATCTACTGAAATCGTCAGTAAATGTGATGAAGTATTGAAAACCTCCTTTGGCTGGTATGTTCAGTGGTCCACATACATCAGTATGTATGAGGTCCAAAAGATCATTAGCCCTTTCACCTTTTCCTGTGAATGGGGACTTTGTCATCTTTCCAATTAAACAAGATCTGCATGTCTCATATGATTCATAATCAAAAGAGTCCAAGAGTCCATCTTTATGGAGTTTGGAAATGCATTTCTCATTTATGTGGCCTAAGCGACAGTGCCAAAGGTAGCTTGGATTTAACTCATTAGTTTTAATCCGTTTAGTATTAATGTTATAAATTGGCATTTCAAGATCAAGGACATATAGTACATTGTTCATTTATGCAGAAGCATAGAATATATCATTCAAATAAATAGAGCAACAATTGTTCTTTATTATAAATGAAAAACCAAACTTATCTAAACAAGAAACGGAAATAATATTCCTACTAATTGCAGGTACATAATAACAGTTCTCTAACTGAATTATTAAACCACTAGGTAAAGTCAAAACATAAGTTCCTACGGCTAAAGCAGCAACCTTTGCTCCATTTCCAACTCGTAGGTCAACTTCACCTTTTACCAAATCTCTACTCCTTTTTAGCCCCTGCACATTAGTACAAATGTGAGAACCGCATCCAGTATCTAATACCCATGATGCAGAAGTAGATAAATTAATTTCAATAACAAAAATACCTGAATTTGAAGTCCCTACTCCATTGTTCATATCTTCCAGGTACTTTGGGCAGTTTCTCTTCCAATGTCCGGTCTTACCGCAATGGAAGCAAGTGCCCTCCTTTGCTATGCCTCCACTAGGCTTCAAAGCAGGAACATTAGGTTTAGGCTTGGCAACTTCCTTGCCTTTCCCTTTACCAACCTGCTTGGTAGGCCTCTTGTTCAGCTTCTTTCCATTACTGACCATCAGAATAGACTTCCCTTTTGTCTTCATATTCTGCTCAACAGTTTTCAACATGCTTAGCAATTCTGGAAGACTCTTATCCATGTCACTCATGTTGAAATTCATGACAAACTGATTAAAGCTATCTGGCAACAATTGCAAGATAAAATCAGTTGCAAGTTCCTTTCCAAACGGAAACCCTAACCTTTCAAGGTTCTCCATATACCCAATCATTTTGAGTACATGGGGACCTACAAGGTTTCCCTCAGATAACTTGTTGTTAAAAAAGGCCTTTGAAACCTGAAACCTCTCATTTCTTGCCTGCTCTTGATAGAGCATTTTCAGATGTCCGATCATATCGAATGCTGACATGTTCTCGTGTTGCTTTTGCAACTCCGAGTTCATAGTAGCTAGCATGAGACAAGCGGCTTCGTTAGCATCATCAAAATGCTTCTTATAAGCATCTCTTTCTGCCTTAGGTGCCGAACTAGGCGGTTCCTCTTCAGGAACAGGTGTCTCCAAGACATACAGCTTCTTATCGTGCTTGAGGACAATCCTCAGATTTCGGTGCCAATCCAAGAAATTTGTCCCAAACAATTTTTCCTTATCTAGGATTGATCACAAAATATGGTTGTTTGTTGTCATGGTAATCTACAAAAAAATGAAAATATAAGTATCATTAAAACAACATATTTAATTAGGCCTTTAATCAAATATGCTCCCACTATTTTACTCAAACCAAATGACCCTCATCATTTGATTCGGAAAATCCCGTTGGAAGACTTTCTAGTGGGTCGAGATCCACATTTCACTTCGTTCTAAGTCAGCGTTAGGCTGATTACACAAAACTAGGTTATTTAGGTGGGAACTCCTTCCAATTGTATCTCATACAACTCTCGAATATTTTCAGTTGGGTGAATAACTCCTTATTCTAATTCATCATATGAATCATTCCCAACTCTTGCTTCTAAACATGTATAATCTTATTATAATGTTTTTAGTTAAGTTTGACCCATTGTTTTAGCAGTTGGATATTACAATTATCCCATCGCACCTTACTAATATAGAACATGCACCTCGCGTAGGCGAAACCTACATTGTTCGATACTAGTCTTGATGAGTGTTAAAACTTGGAAAGCATGAACTTAATATTTAACTTGAGGGATTTTGTTATTAGTTTGATCTCACCGGCTTAACATGCAATTCGTCTCTCTCATGCATCAACGTACAAACACATGCATCAATATACATAAAAGGATACAGTTATGGCCCCTAGCGCGATTGTTCTCCCAAGCCAATGAGAGAACCTAAGCTAACCTAATAACGATCTAAACTTCTCCAAGCAAGATCTCCAAGGTTATCCTCCTTTGATATTGTATTCTTCTCTTTCTTCATAACATTACATTACATAAAAGAAACTCGTTTTACATACGAGGGAGTGAGATGAGAAAAGAAGTTACATCAAGAATTTTAGAGAGAGGCACGACACGCAAGCGTATTTTACAATCCCAAAACAAAATAAAGGAAAAAACTAAGGCCATAACTGATCACCACAAGACAATAATAATAAACACACTTTTATTATTAGTTTAAATTTTGTTAATTAAAAAAAGGCAAATTAAATTTCGACGATTGATCACACTACGCAGAGTTAGCCGGGGGTTCCGCTGCCTGGGCAGCGCCCCTTTGCGGGGTTGTTAGGGGCAGGGCCCCGACGCAAAATTTTAATGAACAATTCATTTGAAATCAGCGTCATTTTCGCACAACTCTTGTGCATTCACAACCTTAATCGCATAACTCTGCAACAACACAACCCTTGTACCGTCATGAACCCTAATGCAACAGTTTCATGCTGTCAAACACATTTCGATTGATAATTCAGTATGATTAATCACATGACATTGCTTCACGATACTAATGTCGGATTCCGAAGCATATGAACAGTGATCGGTCAAAGGAATAACAATCATCAAGTGTTTGAATGAACGAAACAGAAACAGTATATCCCATATACCATCGTTGCATCAGATTTACTTATATCATATATAAAAGTGATCGATCTTATTTGTGTAACCTATGGACGATCGATGTATCGCTGCTTCACCATACTAATGTCGGATTCCGAAGCATAGTCAACATCAATCATCCAAATCGTACACAACAGATGCCAAATTTAATTACTTGTTTATTATTCAATTCATTCTGGTTTTAATCGAATCAAAACAGAAAATATAGAACATAAACAACTATCAAATCCATGGTTTCGTAAGTGGCTCTGATACCACTGAAGGAAAATTGCGATCAAAAGCGCAGCGGAAATTAAAATTTTCCTTTAGCGATCCTTACGAATGAACATGGTCAGTGATAGAAATATTTATCTCTTGTGGCGATTCAGACCTTTGATGTTGTGATCACGAGCATTGATGAAGAATAACGCCTCTACTCAGTCCACACGAACAGATCTCTTCTGGTCACAGTGCTAGCTGATCACGAACGGAAACCTTGAGTGAGAGAGAAAATCAAAAACGAAATTGCATCAAGTGAAATTGCTTCATCACAAGGGATCTATTTATAGAATCACTCGTGTGGGCTACAAGCTAAAAGCCCAATTAAGGCTATAAGCTAAAAGCCCAATTAAGCTTATGGATATCATACCTTATGATGTACCATATATCACTTATCCACGTGGTACCTTACCACTTTCCGTATTACACTTAAGTGCACCGTACCTTACGGTGTTCCTTATTTATTCTATCTCTCATCAACCTATCCTTATGTGTGTGACCCTGTAGGTTTTCGCGACGTTGGCAATTATATTAAATCACACATTTAATATAATAAACAGTGAGCGGTATCTAGCAACACATCACTGTTACCCAAGTCACGAAAATGTCATGTGATCTGACCAAACCTTTTCCGTGATAATATTTATGTTGTACAATTACCCTTTTGCCCTCATGTTTATATTGAACACAAGGCATACACTGTGTCACCCTTGTTCAGTTCAATATTAGGCCCTTAGACATTTATCCTGTTATGCAGGATGAGCAAATTCCATCTAGGTCACTCATGTCCCTTAGCATGCTTTGTGAAGTACCCATCAACCGTCTTTATAGTCATCCAGTTACGGATGACGTTTGATCAGCAATAAAGTACTTGACTCTACATCTAGGGTCCATAGTGGTTTCAGGTCCAACGGTGGTATACACCATTATCATCATGAGAATAACTTATGACACTTTGCATAACATTCTATGTAGTATTCTCATAGCGGGTCAATCCAGTATAAATATTACTCCTAATATTCATACCTATGTCAAGACTTGATAACTCCTTATCTATGATCCATGAGATGTGATCATCAATCTATCTTCATAATAATCTTAATGCTTTAATGTTATCCCACTTCACATTAAAGCTTAACTACGGATACTTTAAGAATAGTGTCTTATGTTTAATGGGATCTCATGATTAAGTCACACTTAACATTTCATTAAACAAATAAACCATTCTAGGGACTTTATTATTTTGGAAAGCTAACATAATAAAGAAATGCCTTTTATTATTAATAAATAATTCGATACAAGTACCAAAAGTATTGGCCTCTAGGGCTTACACCAACAATAAGTTCGTGTAAAACTTCAAAAGGGACCTGGGTAAGGTTATTTTGGGATAAGTTCGTGTAAAACTTCAGGAGGAACCTGTGTAAGGTTACTTTGGGATAAGTTCGTGCAAAACTTTATTTGGAAATGTATGAGAAAAGACCCGTGTAATATTTTTCAGGATAAACCCGTGTGAAGCTGCATTTAGGAGAAACCCGTGTAAGATTGCTTCGTGACGAACCCGTGTAAAGCTGCATTTGATCATGCAGATAATTACTCTGTTTAGTTTCAGGAGCTAATCTTGAACTTGCTGGAAGTTGTTGATGATAACCATCTTTCCTGAAAAGGTACATGATTAATCGTATATGATGCATGACATGCATTGCATGATAATATTCTCAAAATAAATGAGATTATGCCGTATGCAATATGTATGCGCACGTCATGATATATGAACATGAAATGCTATGGTGGCACGTCCGAGTTTGGGAAAATAAATCTCTGACTGCTGTTGGAGAGTACTGGAAATTACATTCCTGATCGTTGTAGAAAAAGTGGTTCTTCTACTTCCGTTGGGGATGGTGAACGGAGATGACTATGGTGGAGATTTTCTCCTTGTTTACAGCTACTCTATCGGGGGAGAGACTCTGTTTGAGAATAAATCTGCGGGAGAATAACTTCGTTAGGGATGAGCTTTCGTATTCGGATAATTAAACTCTGCTCGGGAGAAAACTATATGAACCACTTGCAATTACAAAATTCGGCTGGGGAATATAGACGTCGGCTCTCCGAAAGAGCTTGGCTGGGGAAAGTAACTCCTGTTTGGGGAAGCAGAGATCAAAACTTTGGTTGCCTCTACTCTGTGGGGAGTGTAGATGTTACTGGGACGCATGCTGAGGATTTGAAAATGACTTCGCATCAAGACTTTTCTGCCCCCTTACCTGCTGGAAAAAGTGCCTGCAGAGGCCTTGTGGATTGAGTGTTATCCCAACTTATGAGGTGCTTGGTAACTTCCGATCAGAATGATAAGTCTTCTACTGATAGGCAAGTGACAAGATGATGGGACATAGTCGTATGCTTTAATCCCTAATTTTTGCCTGGACTGTCTTTTCAGATTTTCAGTCCACCGGGATACCCTTTTTTTCCCAAGCCGCCTTTTCAGGTTTTCGACTTGCCGGCTGTATAGATCTTTTTTGTTTTTATCCCTAATTTTTTCCCAAACCCTTTTGGTTCTCCGGGATGCCCTTATTTTTTCCTAGGCCAGTCAACCTAGCGGGTCTTTGTTCATGCACAGTATTTTATGACTATGTCCATGCTCTCAGGGTGTAGGAAGTTGTCATTGTCGGTAATGTTATGTTGCCACACTACCAGAAGATGTTTGTTTGATCGTACAGGATTCGTTGCTGGAATTCATGCCCAATGCCCCCCAAGTGATTCAGATGGAGATTTGCCCCTGGCTATTTGGCATCTTTGAGAGATTCCTTGAATCTTGACTTGACTTCCCCAGATGATGGACAATGATCATGTTGTGCCCCTTGGTTGGAAGTGTTTTTTCACTTGAGGTGATCCTTTTTATTGAGAAGGTTTTTGTTCACTAGATATTCGTCATGCGAATTTCTCTGTTGTTGAACAAATAGTCATATGCAAACAATGTTATTTTAAGAATGCAAAGCTTACGTCTGTCTTGAAGTTTTGAAAATGCAGTGTTTTTTAGAAAAAATAGAATTTTGCAAAGATGTGATATCAACTCAGGATTTGTAACGGACCTTAAGGAGTCAGGATACCTTTTGTAACAGTATGCTTTCGAACTAACCCATGCTTCAGCTAGGACTTTTAAGGGTTATAACGTGGCTTGGTTCATGGTTTAAGAAACAAAGGATAAAGGCTCAAATTTTATTTGTACCCACCTGTTCTTCGTGATGTTCTTTGTGATGTTCTTCGATCCTAAACTCAGCTAATTGTGCATTTAGATCTCGTTTGAGTCTTTGCTCTGATACTCCAGTGATGGTTCGGATACTGACAGTTTATTTTGAATAGACAGTCATTTCTTTTTTGTTGAGGGTTTGTAGGACCTCTTTCTTTTTTATTTTATTATCTCTGTCTTTTGCCTGAACTGTTTATTTTTGTGATTACAGTCAGCGGGATGCCCCAGTGTTTTTTCTTAAGTCTCCTTCATAGGTTTTGACTTAATGGGCTTTTATTTCGAGAGATAATGACTGCATATCTTGATGATTATAGGGAACTATCACTGTCTTTTGTTTCAGAAGGACGTCTTTGATGCCATTCATTGTGTATGAAGTGGCAGATTGTGACTGAATGCGCCTCTGAATTAACTGAGAAAACTATCCTGCCCCAGGTTATGATTAAGGGTTTTAATATGTGTGAAAAGAAAAACTCCTTCTTCTTTGGCTCGAAAGGGTTGACTAGGGATTTTCTTCCTTATAACTCCACTGTTTAGGATTTGAAACAACGCCTGTACATCGTCAGCGGGGTCTGTTCAAAAGCATATTGTAGAGATTGTGGTGTCATTTTCGTCATCCTCCCTCTAAAGGCTTACAGTTTTTTAGTCGACAGTTGAATATCACAAAAAGGAAGTATAAAGCAGTTTAAGCATAATGAAAACAAATTAATTCAAGACAGACATGTGTAATGCATTAATGAAATAATAGAGTTTGACATGACAATAATTGTTCGAATAAGAAAAGAAAATACAACTTCAGAATTTAAATGAACAAAAATGCTTTCAATCCTAGCCATGTTTTGGAAAGGGAGCAGTGATCACGTTGGGAGTCTCAGGATGTTCGAATCTGATCTCCTTGGCGTCAATCATATTCTAAATCTTGTATTTCAGCGCCCAACAATCGTTAGTATCGTGCCCCGAGCTATCTGAATGATAAGCACACCTTGCCTCCAGATTGTAGTTAGGAGAGGAAGTCTTCAGGTTCGGATGAGGGTTTATCACCGTAACCAGCTTCATCTTCAACATGTGTTGCAATGCTTATGACAGTGGCATGTTGATTTGGGTGAACTGGCTTTGAGGTCTTTCCACCCTTGGCTGATTGTTTCGTTGTTGTGGTCGTTGTGTGCATGCTGAATTAGAGATCAACACCGCCCTCACAGATTGGTGGTAGTCTACCTTGCTACGCCCTTCTGGCCGCGCACAACATTGGCTTCCCTCTTGCCACCAAATGACTTATTCTCTGTACTCGAAGCGGTATTTGTCTGGATCTTACCACTCCGGATCCCAGCTTCTACTCTTTCTCCAGTCAATATCAGCTCGGTGAAACCAGCTGAGGATCTACCAATCAAGTGATTGAAGAACGGACCAGACAGCGTACTAAGGAACATATCCACCAACTCCCTATCATACAAAGGGGGTTGGACTCTCCCTGCCAGATCTCTCCACTTTTGTGCATAGTCTTTAAAGCCTTCACTTGCCCCCATGGACATACTCTGGAGTTGAGTACGAGTAGGATCAAGGTCGGAGTTGTATTGATACTACTTATAGAAACAAGCAGCCAGATCTTCCCAATTTCGGACATTGGCTCTCTCCAGCTGGTAGAACCATTCAAGCTGAGTCCCTGACATACTGTCTTGAAAGAATTGAACCCACAGATTTCTATCGGCGGTGTGGGACTGGACCTTTCTGACATAAGAGAGGAGATGGAGTTTTGGGTAGGACACCCCGTCATACTTAGCAAAAACTAGAGCTTTGAACTTCTGCGGGATGACTACTCCCGACACCAATCCCAATTCTTCGAAATCCAGCCCAGGTATCCTCTGAACTTCCATGGCACTCAAATGATCTTCTAACTGCTTGTATCTATCCTCAGCAGGAGGATATTTCTCATCATTGTAGTCAGTATCTGTTGTACCCCAAAAATTTTCCCTCTCATGTTTCTCAAAACATTGCAGGAAAAATCTCCAAATGGCTCAAGGTTGCTCAAGAGTTGGACAGACAAGCTATCTCCTAAGACAGTCAACCCCAAATTAGGGTTTTGTGTTGCATCAAGATCTTTGAATCCAGATGACCTCAAGTTCTCCCTAATGTCCTAATATGTTCTCAAGATCATCCATGTCAAATTTCAAGCCTTGCAGAGGAAGTTTGCTCAGTCAATTGCTCAAAGGGTCCAAAAATCGACTGTGCTAGGGCAAAAGTCAACTGTGACCTACAAACAGTCAAAATTCAAGATTTTTTGTCAACATTCTCATTTTGAATGATATTTCATCATTTTATAAAGAGTTGATCATGATTCATCAAGGATTGATCAAAATTCATCAAGACTCAAAAGTTGCTAAATTAGGGTTTTGTAGGAAAAGTCAACTCAACTTTGACCAAGCATAACTTTCTCATACTTTATGAGAAATGACCCATCAAAATCTCATTTTGAATAGGATGGAATTTCCTACAATCCATCTTCATACCCTAAGATCAAAAAATTCACTCACAAGAAGTTATAAATTTGGACATTATAGGTCATTTTTGAAAGTCAACAAAAACACCTTTTTTGCCAAAGCTTATAACTTGAGCATGGAATATCAAAATGAGATGAGACCAAAGGGGTTGGTTATAGGACATCTCAATATTTCTAAAAAGTCCAATAACACCTCCAAAAGTTCAAAATTGAAGAAGTTATTCATTGTTGAAGTTGGACTTTTTTGCAAAATTGCCAAAAGTCAACTATCCCCAAAACTTCAAATTTTGTCAAATGGGCCCATTATTTTCCACTTGATTTGAGCTTGCATAGTTTCCCACGTGTCCTTGCTTCAGCCATGAGCCCATATTTTATTTTTATCATTTAATTTGATTTTTATTTTAATTTATTCATTTTAAATCAAATTAAATCATATAAAATCTAAAACTTTGATAACATGAGATTTTTTTGCTGTTTCAGACTTTGATTATCATCATTAACATCATCAAAATCGAATCAGACCAAATCATGTGCAAAAAGATTGAGATTTGGCAAAATTGGAAAGGTTTAAAGAGGAGATTAAATCAAATTCAAAGGCATTGATATGGGAAGATTTGATCCATAATTCTTACCCTAATACACTACACACTACATAAGCAAGCCAAAGGAAACGTGATAGGGGTTGGAAGCTACAGGCAGAACAAAAGTTGAAAATTTCACTAAAAATCTTGAAATCGAAATCATAGCTAGAGGCATCTTCAGAGGCTAAGACCTGTGCCAAACGCTTCCTGGGCATTCACTCAAGCCAAACCAATCCAAAGCAAGCTTGTTCAGACTCCATAGCACGTTGTAAGTGTCACGATAACCACCCCTGTTCTTGATTTTGCAACTCTGAATTTAAGCATCCTTTTCATGAATCAATACCATATTTTGAATCTACATGACATTTGCAAGCGATTGGTATTATTCAATTGCTTTTATCTGGCCTGAATGAAGAACCCCCATAGCTAGGGTTCTTCGTTTGTTTTGGGGGGTTTTCTATTTCAGGTAAAATCGTGACTCAAGAAGGGCATAACTTTGATCAGGATGCCATAATGAATCCAACCATGTTCTTGGAATGGATTTATATGGTGTTGTACCCCAAAATTTTCCATCCCATATTTCTCAAGACATGTCAAGAATCATCTCCAAGTTGTTCAAGATGGCTCAAGAGTTGGACAGTCAAATCACCTCCTAAGGCAGTCAATTCAAAATTAGGGTTTTGTGTTGCATCAAGGTCATCACATCCAAATGGTCTCAAATGCTCCCCAATTTCCTAATATGTTCTCAAGTTCATCCATGTCAAATTTCAAGCTTTGCATAGAAAGTTTGGTCAGTCAATTGCTCAAAAAGTCCAAAAATCGACTATGCTAGGGCAAAAGTCAACTGTGACCTATAACCAGTCAAACTTCAAGATTTTTTGTCAACATTCTCATTTTGAAGGATAATTCATAATTTGATCAAGGTTTGATCATGATTCATCAAGGATTGCTCAAAATTCATCAAGACTCAAAAGTTGCTAAATTAGGGTTTTGCAGGAAAAGTCAACTCAACTTTGACCAAGCATAACTTTCTCATACTTTATGAGAAATGACCAATCCAAAGCTCATTTTAAATAGGATGAAATTTCCTACAATCCATATTCACACCCCAAGATCAAGAAATGCACTCACAAAAAGTTACAAATTTGGACATTATAGGTTATTTTTGAAAGTCAACAAAAACACCTTTTTTGCAAAAGCTTATAACTTGAGTATGGAATATCAAAATGAGATGAGATCAAAAATGTTGGTTAGAGGACATATCAAGGTTTCTAAAAAGTCCAATAGCACTTCCAAAAGTTCAAAATTGAAGAAGTTATGCATTGTTGAAGTTGGGCATTTTTCTAAAAGTGCCAAAAGTCAACTATCCTCAAAACTCCAATTTTTGACAAAAGGGTCCACTTTTTTCCACTTGATTTGGTCTTTTCACACCACACACGTGTCCCATCTTCAATTTCATGACCAATCATTTATTTTTCTATTTTATTTAATTTTTATTGATTTAATTCATTTTAAATCAATATTAATTCAAATAAAATCCAAAAATTGATGGAATGATATCTTTTTTATCATTGCAGCTTTCAATTATCATGATTCACATAATCAAATTCGTATCAAGCATTGTTGTGCACAAAAAATCAGATTTTGTACAATTTTGGAAACTTGTTAATGGAAGATCATATCAAATCTCCAATCTTCAATACTCATGGATTCAAGGCCCAAAGATTAACCTAATTCATTCCCTTATACACACACAAGCCATACACATCAAGGACACGACCTGAAACTGCAAGAAACGACCAAACCAGAATTGAAAAAAAGCTTGCAAAAGTGTGAGATCAAAACCTTGGTTAGAGCACGATCCAATCCAAGATCTCAACGTAGCTTCCTTGCCTGACATCTAGTGGAGCTAAAGCAATCAAAACTAGGCCTTGAGACCACTTGAAACGCGCTGTAAGTATCCACGAATATGGCCCTGTACACGAAAACATAACTCCTCATTCTTGCGTCTTTTTGACAAAGCATTAGCATATTCTTGTTCCTTGTGTGATTTCTAAGCTTTTTGCAATATTCGATTTTGTTTTCATAGCCTGTATTGTAATGCCCGAACCTAGGGTTTTCTTGTTTTGTTTTTAGGCGTTTGCTTTGCAGGTAAAATTAGGACTAATGATGGATATAGAGATGATCGGGAAGGAGAGACAAAGCGAACCATGGCTTTGGATTGCGTTTTTATCGCCTAGAGTGGATTTTAGGATGAACCTAGGGATTCTGCTGCGGATGAAATCCGCAGGTAAAAATCCTGGTTTTTTCAACGAAGAAGACGAAGCATGTCTTCTTCCCATTGGTCCATTTAAATTTTGCGCTTGTTTTTTTTATTTCCAGCATATTAGTTGAATTTCCAATATAATATTCATTGTGTATTTTAATAACAAAAGAATGTGTTGGTTGAGTTGGCAAATTTTTCTTCAGTCACTCTCATGCAACGCTCAAGATGCAGTCCACCATATGCCTCATAGATCCAGGCGCCAGATGGCCTTCAGGCCAAATCTGAAGGCCAGGATTGAAGGTTCACCATGAACTCAAGTCAACAAGCATGCATTGGATGGGAAAGGTCAAACAGGCTTGGACGTTTTTGGGCTTGGAATTTCAAATCATACCTCCTTGGTTTTATTTCTTTTACTTTCTATTATATTTATTTATTTGTCTTATTATTTTAATTAATTATCTTATTATCACTAATTAATAACTTTCCTAATAAAATCAGAAAAACATAAAAAATATTATTTTTATTAATTTCATTATTTTTCTAAATAAATAATTTAATTGACTTAGTTTTTAATTAGGTATAATTTTAACATTTTTGCAATAAATTAAAATTAATTAGAATATTAGGTTTTAACAATTTTGACTATTTTATTTTTATTTCCTTAAATATAAAAAATCCAAAAATATATTTTTTTAATTAATTAATAATTAGTTTAGGTTTAATTTAATTAAATTAAAAAAAAACAAAAAAAAACATGCTTTCTTTCAAAAAGGGTCAAAACCCTAAAAAATATGCCGATTTAATTTTCTCGCACGCGTTTCATTTTTTATCCAATATTGTAATTGCTTCTAATATGTAATAGCTTTTAATTAGGACTTTATTTATTTATCGCTTTCTTTTATTTTCCGCAGTTTAAATTAAAGGGTTTGTTTTTGGCGATGTAAATACCCGACGCCTTGTAATAGCTTAGATTTAATTTCCTGCAATTTACTTTCCGCACAATATTAACTGTTAGATGTCTGATAATAGGGAATGCATGACAAGATCCAATGTATGAACTTAAAATCAACATAGCTTGCCCATAACATGTACAAAGACAAATTAACTGAAAATAACACACTCGCACATGCGCACTCTTAGGGTACACCTCACTTGGTTGCCTTCGAACGTGGTCATTGAGTATAGGAAGTTTTAGAGGTCGTCCTCTTGTCCAAAGATCATAGTTGCCTCAAAACAGTTGCCTCTTAAAAATGATCTAAGACATTAGGGTTACCGCTAAGGCGTCCTAACATTGCTTTAGTGACTACACGTCCCTTAATCGAATTGACCCTTAAAACTCCAACGACGATGCTACCTACTCATCAATAGTGGGATAGCATTGTCTAAAGGACATTTGCACAGACTAATTCCTTTTTCGAGTAGGTAGATGGTTCTTAAGTACTTGATCCTTTTAAAACAAAACAAAACTTTTCGCACTTACACTCCTTTCAAACAAAAACTCTTTTTAAACCCACAAACACAAAGAAAAGCAAACTTTTGAAAACACTTTGAGCAAGTACCTAAGAGCCCGTGGATAACCACGAATAGAAAGGGCGCTAACACCTTCCCTTTCTATAATCTACCTCCCGAACCCGAGAAACATCTTGAAAAAAGGAATTTTTCTATGCTTTTGTCCTTTCCTGGTTGGATAAAATAAAAGACGGTGGCGACTCTTGCTTACCGCGACATTTTGCAAAAACAAACGCAAAATGCGAACCAACATTCCAAAACAGTAAGTTTTATTCCCACCGATCCCAGAACTGGAAACTCTTCTGGGGAATATCATAAAGTGAGGTATACCTTAGGATTAGATCATTGTGTTTTCAATTGTATGCTTTGTATGCTTTAATTTTGTGGGCTTGTATCGGAGTTCTATAGATCCTAACCCGGATCTGGGGGTACCCTTTTTAGGTAAGTAGCAATAAATTGTGAGGGAACTGTCCGGCGTAGACCGACACAGTTGAAGCAGTAGCTACGTTGGTGTGGCACTTTAGCCTGTACCGATATCCCTTATGTTGGAACGAGGAGAATATGGGTCTTCTAAGGGGTCATTAAGCACCAACTGACCTTAGAACCTTAAATTGACCAACTTGGTCATAGAACAGTAGCAGTATGCTACACTCATTGAGACTAAACTCTCGCGATGATTCCGGCTGCAAGAAAAGGTTTCTAAACTGGAATTATGACTGATTGAGGGTAGTCAGTGATATTGAGATCCTCTAGAACCCGGTTACTATTTTTTAGGACAGGTTTAAACCAACTGAACTGAAAGAGGGTAGTACCTAAGCTCCATGCCAGCCTGAAATCTAAGGGCTCTCAGTGTGACTTGTGTGCCTTTACCATGTTTGCTTTTTGTGGATACTTGTGGTGTGCCTTTATCATGTCATCATGACATCATAGCATTGCATACATCTTTCATAAGGACTAACCTATTTCAAAGACAGGAGGGATTCATCTTTGCTCTATTTTGTAGGTCATCATGATGCCCATGCGTAAGAATACCATCCGGATCAACTTTTTCCAAGTCCCTACCTTGCTTAAAGAGTTGGTTGCTAAGATGCCTGACACTACTTCCTTCATCAGGAGGCATGGTTCTCTTCTCAGTTTGGTCACCTCCAAATTGGACGAGCAAATGATGAGTGTCCTGGTCCAATTCTATGATCCGCTGTACCATTGTTTCACTTTCCAGGACTTCCATCTGGTTCCTACCCTAGAAGAGTTCTCTGAGCTGCTCGGTATCTCTGTTCTGGAGCAGACTCCATTTACTGGTTGGGAGGAGACTCTTAGGCCTGAAGAAATTGCTGCAGCCCTCCATTTGACCAAAGAAGAGGTAATGGCTAATTGGGAGACTAGAAGTGGAGCTAAAGGATTTCTGACTAAGTTCCTGGTTGGCAAGGCTAACTACTTCTGGGATAGCCTAGACTTTAAGGCATTCGAGGATATTCTGGCTCTTTTGATTTATGGCTTGGTACTGTTTCTGAATCCTGACACTTTTGTTGATGTGAATGCCATAAAGATCTTCAGTTCTCAGAACCCTGTAGCCACTCTCTTAGGTGACATTCTTCATCAGCTCTATGCTCGTACTGCCCGAAAGCGGGGAACCTTGATGTGATGTGCTCCTTTATTGTCGAGGTGGTTTATTTCGCACCTCCCCAAGTCAGTGCTAAAGAACAAAGAAGGAATGGGCTAGGCTTATAGAGTGATGTCTCTTTCTCATAATGACATTATCTAGACTCTCAAGGGTATGGATGAGGTGACTATCATTGATCGCTGTGGGGAGTATCCCAATGTTCCCCTGCTAGGAACCCATGGAGGAATTTCTTACAACCCATGCTTAGCTCTCCGTCAATTTGGAAGAGCCAGAAGAGAAGGACCTCATGAGATGTTGATGCCTCATATCATCTTTGATTTTCAGGGGGATAGCGACGAGCAACGTCGTAGATTCATAAGGGCTTGGGACAGAGTTCACCAATTTGATCCACATGAGTTGGGTCCAAAGACTTCTCTGCCAATGGAGCCTTATCTCAGATGGGTCCGTATCCGTGCCCAAAAGCTAGGTATGCCTTATGAAGCTGTCCGACCTGTCACTCTTGAAGTTGCTAATGAAGAAGGGGTTCTTCCAACCATTCTCCATCCTTACATGCCCACTGACATTGGGGCACTGAAGAGGTCTTGGATGCAACTGCGGGAAGAACGGGATTCTTATCGGGAGAAGTTCAACGAGCAGGTGCAGAAGATCCAGAGGTTGACTAGGCAGTTGGAGAACGAGCGGATTCTCAACGACTATGTCCACACTGATAAGAAGAGACCATGGGAGCATTGATGGACCTTTGATGATTTCTTTTACAGTTTTTATTTTACTTTTCAGTATTTCCATTCTTGTAACGCCTTGAGGGCAATTTGTTGAACAATTTAAATTTTGAAGTTTAAATCTAATAAAGTGTGTTTCCTTTCTTGTTTACAAATTTGAATCCCGATTGTCTTTGAAATCATAAATCATACGCATTTCATCCCATGCACTTCATAAATAGGTACCCTTTATAGGTCTCTTATCTTCTTCGCTGTTTATTTCAGCAATCATCATGTCTACTTAACCTTCAACTGAGCAAGCTATCAAGGCCCTCCAGGCCCAGAATGCCCAATTTCAAGAGTTGTTCATGAATCTAGCCAAGGGTCAGCAGGACCTGAAGACCTTGATTCTGAAACAGAAGAAGAAGAAGAAGAAGAAGAAGAAGAGGACAGTCCTGTTCAACACAGGACACAGGTTTGGGAACAAGTTACAGAATGAAGTTGATCTGACCACCTCATCTGGAGGGAAAGATAGTCCACAAGAAAGGAGGGCTCCTAGCCCTGTGGTCTCTGATAAGGAGACGGACTACGATGAAGAACAGTATCCTCCTGCTGAGGATAAGTACAAACAGCTGGAAGACTGTTTGAGCACTATGGAAATTCAGAAGGTGCCCGGTCTGGACTTCGGAGATCTAGGTCTATCATCTGGGGTGGTGATTCCCCATAAATTCAAGGCACCAGCCTTTTCCAAGTATGACGGAGTTTCCTGTCCGAAGCTGCACCTCCGGTCATATGTGAGGAAGATCCAGCCTTACACTGCTGATAAGAACTTATGGATCCATTTCTTTCAAGACAGTCTCTCAGGGACTCAGCTTGAGTGGTTTTATCAGTTAGACGGAGCCAGTATCTACAGTTGGGAAGATTTGGCTACTGCATTCTACAGGCAATATCAGTACAACTCCGACCTCGCTCCTACGCGTACCCAACTCTAGGGTATGTCAATGGGAACGGGTGAAGGATTTAAAGATTATGCTCAGAAGTGGAGGGACCTTGCCGGTAGGGTGCAACTGCCCTTGGATGATCGGGAGCTTGTTGACATGTTTCTGGGGACCCTGTCTGGTCCATTCTTTAACCATCTGATTGGAAGATCTTCAGCTGGGTTTACAGATCTTATTTTAACTGGTGAGAGGATTGAAGTTGGTATTAAGGCTAGGAAGATACAGAAGGGTGCCTCATCAAGCACCGATAAGAAGTCGTTTAAGAAAGAGTCCAGTGTTGTCTACAGTGCAAGAAGACAAAGTAGACCTGAACACCGCCAAACTGTCAATGCGGTTGTTATTTCAAAACCTGCTGGTGCTCCTCAGTATAACAATCAACAAAAGGACGAGAGACCTAAGAGGAAATTCACTCGTCTCAGCATGACCTTATCTCAGATTCTGCCACAGTTGCTAAAGACTAATCTGGTGACTCTAAGGGAAGCCCCAAAGAATTCAAATACAACGTCACCAAGGTATAACCCTAACGTCCGTTGTGCTTTTCACTCTGATAGCCCAGGGCATAATACAGATGATTGTTGGAGTCTAAAAAGTAAGATACAAGACTTAATTGATGCAAAAGAGATTGAGTTCGAGGCGCCCGAAAGGCCTAATGTCGTGACTGCTCCCATGCCCAGACATGGAGTGAATGCTGTAGAGGAAGACTTGTTTGTAGTTTCTGTGGATGACATTGTTACCCCTCTGATGACTGTCAAGAAGAACCCCTCTGATGACTGCTGATAAGAACTTATGGATCCATTTCTTTCAAGACAGTCTCTCAGGGACTCAGCTTGAGTGGTTTTATCAGTTAGACGGAGCCAGTATCTACAGTTGGGAAGATTTGGCTACTGCATTCTACAGGCAATATCAGTACAACTCCGACCTCGCTCCTACGCGTACCCAACTCTAGGGTATGTCAATGGGAACGGGTGAAGGATTTAAAGATTATGCTCAGAAGTGGAGGGACCTTGCCGGTAGGGTGCAACTGCCCTTGGATGATCGGGAGCTTGTTGACATGTTTCTGGGGACCCTGTCTGGTCCATTCTTTAACCATCTGATTGGAAGATCTTCAGCTGGGTTTACAGATCTTATTTTAACTGGTGAGAGGATTGAAGTTGGTATTAAGGATAGGAAGATACAGAAGGGTGCCTCATCAAGCACCGATAAGAAGTCGTTTAAGAAAGAGTCCAGTGTTGTCTACAGTGCAAGAAGACAAAGTAGACCTGAACACCGCCAAACTGTCAATGCGGTTGTTATTTCAAAACCTGCTGGTGCTCCTCAGTATAACAATCAACAAAAGGACGAGAGACCTAAGAGGAAATTCACTCGTCTCAGCATGACCTTATCTCAGATTCTGCCACAGTTGCTAAAGACTAATCTGGTGACTCTAAGGGAAGCCCCAAAGAATTCAAATACAACGTCACCAAGGTATAACCCTAACGTCCGTTGTGCTTTTCACTCTGATAGCCCAGGGCATAATACAGATGATTGTTGGAGTCTAAAAAGTAAGATACAAGACTTAATTGATGCAAAAGAGATTGAGTTCGAGGCGCCCGAAAGGCCTAATGTCGTGACTGCTCCCATGCCCAGACATGGAGTGAATGCTGTAGAGGAAGACTTGTTTGTAGTTTCTGTGGATGACATTGTTACCCCTCTGATGACTGTCAAGAAGAACCTGTTGCTAGCCGATTTATTTCCGGGTTGTGACAAAGGTTGACATATGTGTTCTGTTTTACCTACCGGTTGCCCATTCATGAAGTCAGGTATCCAAAACCTGATGGATAGTAAGGAGATCCTGTTTGATAATATTGTTGTTCCTTCCATTCCTACTGAAGAAGTCGTCATCATTACCATTTTCGACAATTCTTCCAAGGCTCCCTCGAGGAAGCCTGTTAGAATTACATATGTTCCGAAGATCGCACCTGTGATTATCACTGTTCCAGGGCCCATCCCCTACACCTCTGACAAAGTTGTCCCTTGGCACTATGGGGATGATGTTTATTTTCATGGAGTTAAGCAAGAGTTGGATGCTGATACTGGCGTCAGCAACATTACTGGACCTGCTAAAGTCACCTACAGCGGAAGACTTTTCTCACCTGATATTGCTCCACCAACAGTCCGAAGACCTGTTGTCATTACGCCTGTGAGTGCACCTACCACTATTCCTGATCAAGTCCCTATTCTTACCCCTGTCGCCGAGTCATCTGACGCTCGGGGCAAAGGGATTACCACTGATGTGCCTGCCCAGATGGAGGCACCGAAGACAATTACTGTTGAAGCTTCCAAACAGGAGATGGAAGAGATTCTGAAGATTATTAAGAAGAGTGATTACAACGTATTTGAGCAACTGGGGCAAACCCCATACAAGATTTCTATGTTGTCACTATTGCTGTGCTCAGAGGCCCATGCCAAGGATCTGATTACCTTTCTGAAGACTGCCCACGTGCCACAAGAGACGTCGGCTAATCAGTTTACAAATTGCGTGGCCAATTTAACTGCTGACAATGGATTGGGTTTCTAAGACGCTGACTTGACGGCTAAGGGGAAGAATCATAATGATGCCCTGCATGTCTCCATTGAATGCAGGGGCACTACTCTTGCACATGTATTGGTTGATACTGGTTCCTCATTGAACGTCTTGCCCAAAAAAGCTCTAGACCGGTTGGATTGCGAAGGGTTGGAGCTAAAACCAAGTAACATCGTTGTCAGGGCCTTTGATGGGTCTAAAAGGATGGTGCAGGGTGAAGTTGATATTCCAATTAAAGTTGGTTCTCAGGTCTTCAATTCTACGTTCTATGTGATGGACATTCGGCCATCCTACTCTTGTTTGTTGGGTCGTCCATGGATCCATAAAGCTGGGGCCGTAACCTCAACGCTCCATCAAAAGCTGAAGTACCCGGTCAAAGGGAAGATTGTGACAGTTCAAAGAGAGGAAGAGTACATGGTTATCCACCTCAACTCATTCAGATACGTAGAAATGGATGGGGAGTTCATCGAGACCCTATTTCAGCACTTTGAAGAGGTTCCCCAAACACTGGCATCATCTGAGACTGTAGTTGAGGATTCTCCTATGAAGATGGCTTCCTTAAAAGATGCCCGGGCTGTTATTGAGAAGGGTGAGTGTGCAAATTGGGGCCGACTCCCTGATTTTACACAGAAGACTAACAAATTTGGTTTGGGTTTCACTACAAAAGCTCAAAGGGCTGTTCGAAGTGCAAGGATCGGAAGACCTCCCGTGTTCATCAGCAACTCGGGAGTAAATGCCATTGAAGATGATGTGGAAGAGTCTGAATTCGACAGCTGGATCTATCCTACGACCGACGATGGACCAAGCAACTGGACAGCAAAGGACTTCATCCCTATTACTTTTGTTACCCAGTAATGAAACTTTTTATTTTGAATTTGTAATAGACAATGTTTTGAAACTTTATGGCCCGGTGTCTTACCCGGGGCACCGTGGCTTCATTTGTGAGGGCTTTATGTGTGTCATTTTCATATATCATTAATAAAAGCATTGGACGTTCTTGGAATTTCAAATCTTGCGCTCCTTGTCTTTCTTTATTATATATTGCAAAACAGCTATTTTACACACACTCACATATACAGGTCCACATCCACTCTGGATCTCACTGGTAACGACTCTGCTACTGCCAGTTATGACTTCGAAAATCCGATCAACTTAGCCGAAGACGAAGGTGAAGATGATTGCGAAGTGCCTGGTGAACTTGCAAGACTGCTACTCCAGGAAGAGAGGGCCATTCAGCCACATGAAGAGCCAGTGGAAACAGTGAATCTGGGTACTGAAACAGACAAGAAGGAAGTCAAGGTTGGTGCAAATCTGGAGCTTAGTGTGAAGCAACAGTTGATTCAGATGCTGCGTGACTATGTTGAGATCTTTTCTTGGTCTTACGAAGATATACCTGGTTTGGATACCGACATTGTGGTTTATCGCCTGCCTACCAAGGAAGACTGTCCTCCCGTAAAACAAAAGGTTCGCCGAATGCGCCCAGAAATGTCTGAGAAAATCAAGGCTGAAGTTATGAAACAATTTGACGCCAGTTTTCTAGTAGTAACTTCTTACCCTCAGTGGGTCGCCAATGTGGTTCCTGTGCCAAAGAAGGATAGGAAGGTTCGAATGTGTGTTGACTACAGGGATCTGAACAGGGCGAGCCCCAAGGATGATTTCCCTCTACCTCATATCGACGTTCTGGTTGACAATACTGCTCAGCACAACTTCTCCTTTATGGACGGTTTCTCCAGTTATAATCAGATAAAAATGGCTCCCGAAGACATGGAAAAGACCACCTTTGTTACTCAGTGGGGTACCTTTTTCTACAAGGTCATGCCTTTTGGGTTGAAGAATGTTGGGGCAACATATCAGCGTGCCATGGTTGCTTTTTTTCATGACATGATCCATCATGAGATTGAAGTATACGTTGACGATATGATTGCAAGGTCCCAGACCGAGGAAGAACACCTTGACCATCTGCAGAAGCTATTTGACAGGTTGAAGTTGTACAAGCTGAGGATGAACCCGAACAAGTGCACCTTCGGGGTGAGATCTGGCAAACTACTAGGTTTCGTTGTAAGCGACAAAGGTATTCAAGTGGATCCGGCAAAAGTGAAAGCCATACAGGAGATGCCAGCTCCCAAAACAGAGAAAGAAGTCAGAGGCTTTCTGGAATGACTGAATTATATTGCCCGATTCATCTCACACCTGACTGCTACTTGTGAGCCAATCTTCAAGCTTCTGAAGAAAGATCAAGTGGTACGTTGGAACGATGAATGCCAGGCTGCTTTCGAAAGGATCAAAGAGTATCTCCAAGAGCCACCCATCCTGATGCCACCAGTTGAAGGGAGACCTCTGATCTTATACTTGACTGTGCTCGATAACTCAATGGGGTGTGTGCTGGGTCAACATGACGAGTCTGGTCGAAAAGAGCATGCTATTTATTACCTTAGCAAAAGGTTTACCGGCTGTGAGACCCGATACTCACTGCTCGAGAAAACTTGCTGCACTTTGGCATGGGCTGCTCGCCGGCTGAGGTAGTATATGTTGACTCACACCACTTTGTTGATATCAAAGATGGATCCAATCAAGTATATCTTCGAGAAGCCTGCCTTGTCCGGAATAATTGCAAGATGGCAGATGATCTTGACTGAGTATGACATCCAATATACGACCCAAAAGGCTATCAAGGGAAGTGTGTTGGCGGACCATTTGGCACATCAGGAAGTGGATGATTACCAGTCGATGAACTTTGAATTCTCGGATGAGAATATCATGTTGATAACTGACTGTGAGACACCTGGACCGGATGAAGGACCTGAGGAAGGATCCCGATGGTCTATGTACTTTGATGGAGCTTTGAACGCTTTGGGTAATGGCATTGGCGCCGTGATCATATCTCCTAAAGGCTCTCATACTCCGTTCACCGCCCGACTATGTTTCAACTGCACCAACAACATGGCGGAGTATGAAGCATGCATCATGGGTCTTCGAGCAGCAATTGACCTAAGGATTAAGTTTCTAAGTGTCTTCGGAGATTCTGCTCTCGTGATCAGTCAGATCAAAGGCGAGTGGGATACGAAACACCCAAATCTTATTCCTTACAAGGAGTACGTGTTGACATTGCTTCCCCATTTCAAGGAGATAACCTTTGAACACTTCCCTAGAGAGGAGAATCAGTTGGCGGACGCACTGGCTACGATGTCTTCTATGTTCAAAGTCAATTGGGACAACAAGGCTCCCCGGATTATCATTGAAAGATTGGACGAACCTGCACATTGCTATGATCTTGAGACTGAAGAAGCAACAGGAAAGCCCTGGTATCATGAGGTGAAGAGGTACCTTGAAGCTCAAGAATACCCCGAGGGTGCATCTGTTAACGACAAGAAGTTCCTGAGGAGGTTCGCGGCGAAGTTCTTCATCAGCAATGGCATTCTTTACAAGCGTAACCATGATTCGACCTTACTGCGTTGTGTGGATAAGATTGAAGCAGAAAGGATCATGGCAGAGCTGCATGAAGGCACTTTCGGAACTCATTCCCGTGGACATACCTTGGAAAAGAAAATCCTCCGGGCAGGATATTACTGGTCCACAATGGAAGCCGACTGTTATCAGCATTCTCTGACATGTCACAAGTGCCAGGTCTATGCTGATAAGGTGCACATACCTCCAGTTCCTCTGAATGTTTTGACAGCGCCTTGGCCTTTTGCAATGTGGGGCATTGATATGATCGGCGAGATCAGACCTACGGCATCCAACGGGCATCGTTTCATCCTGGTAGCGATTGATTACTTTACGAAGTGGGTGGAAGCAGCTTCCTTTGCTACCGAAACCAAGAACGTCGTGGCACGGTTCATTCGGCACAATCTGATCTGTCGATACGGTGTACCAGAGAGGATCATTACGGATAATGGCACCAATCTCAACAACAAGATGATCACTGAGCTCTGCGAGCAATTCAAGATACAGCATCATAACTCTTCTCCCTACCGGCCGAAGATGAATGGGGTTGTCAAAGCAGCAAATAAGAACATTAAGAAGATTGTGCAGAAGATGACAGTGACATACAAAGACTGGCACGAGATGTTACCGTTTGCTCTTCATGGGTACCGTACCTTAGCTCGGACGTCAACAGGGGCAACACCCTATTCCTTAGTTTATGGCATGGAGGCAGTCTTGCCCATTGAAGTTCAGATCCCCTCTCTCTGGATCATGAAGGATGCAGGTTTGAGTGAAGATGACTGGATTCAGACCCGGCTTGATCAACTAAACCTAATCGACGAAAAAAGACTTACTGCTATTTGTCATGGTCAGACATACCAAAAACTGATGATCAAGGCATTTAACAAGAAAGTTAGACGACAAGAGTATCAAGTTAGGGACCTGGTAATCAAGCGCATTATCTTACCTCAAGGGGATCCCAGGGGCAAATGGACCCCTACTTACGAAGGACCATTTGTGGTTAAGAACATTTTCTCAAGAGGAGCAATGATTCTAACCACCATGGATGGTGACGACCTTCCTCACCCTGTCAATGCGGACATAGTGAAAAGATACTACGCATAATCAAAAACCCGCTAGGTTGACTGGCCTAGGCAAAAATAAGGGCTTCCCGGCGAACCAAAAGGGTTCGGGCAAAAATAAGGGATGAAAATGAAAAAAAATCTATACACCCGGCAAGTCGAAAACCTGAAAAAGGCGGCTTGGGAAAAAATGGGTATCCCGGTGGACTGAAAACCCAAAAGGGCGGTCCAGGCAAAAGTTAGGGATTAAAGTGTAACACTATGTCTCATTGGATCACCTCGCATCCAGACTTCGGTATCGACTATCAAGCTCGGGCGACACTAATCAATCAGATTCATCTTCAACTAAGCAGCAAAGTGATGAGATGCTTGAAGATATAAAGGCAATAGCAGAGTTTGAACCCAGTGGGATTATTCACATAGCTGCTTTGTTTCCTTTTCACAAATTGTATAAATTCTATTTGTTCGGCGGTGTTCTCTTACTAGGACGTCAGCCTCTTGTACAAAAACGCCTATTTTCAGGCCAAACTTCAAAATCAATACAAATTCATTTTCAGAAATTTCAAGTTGTTTTTCCTTTATCTGTTTTGTTTTGCAAAGAACGTCCAATGTTCATTTTTGATATATGCATTTGACATTAATTGCTGATCATAAATATTTACATGTGAAACGAAAGATGAATTACTGGTAATAATAGAAACAGGGGCAAATAAGAATTGTCCGAACTGTACAAGTTACTCTGTCCACCAGGTACCAAGGTACATTCAGCTGAAGAATATGGCTAAGATACCTTCACTCCCCGCAGAATAAGGCAGTAATGGTAGCTCTCCCAGCTGAGACTTGCAACCATGAACGAATCAGCAATACTCTCCTCAAGCAGAGTTAATCCACCATCAAGCGCTAAAAAGGTTTGGTATTCCCAGAAGGTCTTAATATTCCTCAACGGAGTATAAAGACATTCCCCAGCAAGCATAAGATCATCCCCAGCGAAGTTCTTTCCTTTCCCCAAGCAGGAGTTCAATCCTCAACAGATCCAGTATCACCAGCAACAATAATCCATCCCCAGCAGAGTTCATCAGTGGAATCTCTAGCAGATTTTATCGTTAAAATCCTCAGCAGAATATCCCTTCCCCACAGAGTAATTCCTCTCAGAGTAATCTCTTCATCAGTTTATTCCCCAACGGAGTTCTGTTCTCCTGCAGGTTTATCCTCGCAATCATCTTCGTTCACCATCCCTGGCGGAAGCAAAACATTCAACTCTATTCTCCAGCAGCTCTAGGATTTATTTTCCCCATCTAAAACATTACATGTCCATACATCATGCTACATGCATATACGCATCATACCATACAATCTCATTTATTTTGAGAACATCATTGCCTGATACATATCATGCATTACATACAGCTAACCTTTACCTTTCAGGAAAGATACAATCAAAATTCAAGTTATGAAGCCCGGGTACGACCGGATAGCATCTTGATTTCTACATCATATTGTGAAGCCCGGATTACGACTGGATAACAATATCAGACTACCGCGAAGCCTGGATTACGACCAGATAGTGATATCTCTCAAAAGTAAGCTATGAAGCCCAGAGAACGACCGGATAATAGTTTATTCCCCAGTAAGCTATGAAGCCCGGAGAACAACCGGATAATAGTTTATTCCCCAGTGAGCCGTGAAGCCCGGATTACGACCGGATAGCAGCTCAGTAAGCACCATGAGGCTTGGATTCGACCAGATAGTGGTATATCATAAACACAAGCCGTGAAACCCGAATCACGACTGGATAACAGCTCAGCAAGTTATTGTGAAGCCTGGATTACGACCAGAAAGCAATACAAGACCATGAAGCCTGGATTACGACCAGACAATGGTAGAAGATGTTGTGAAGACTGGATTACGACCAAATAGCAACCAAGAGTACTACAAAGCCCGGGTTCGACCAGATAGTGGTATGATACATCGTGAAGCCTGGATTATAACCAGATAGCGTTAAGGGACACTGTGAAGCTTGGATTACGACCAAATAACAGTTTACCCAGCCAGTTACTATGAAGCCCAGATTCGACCGGATACTAGTAAACCCAACAGTCGAAGGGAAGCCCGGATGCGACCGGATAACCACTTGATTTGTTCTGAAGCCTGGATTTCGACCAGATAAGAAGTGAGGTATTGTGAAGATTGGATTCGACCAGATAGCAGTACGTGACACCATGAAGCCTGGATTCGACCAGATAATGGTATAACACATCGTGAAGCCTGGATTACGACCAGATAGTGGTACAAGACACTGTGAAGCTTGGATTCCGACCAAATAGAAATTTACATGGACAGTTACTAAAAATCCCGGAGTCGGCCAGATATTAGTGTGCCCTAAATTCAAGTTGAAGTTCGGATGCGACCGGATAACCACTTGATTTGTTCTGAAGCCCGGAGTTCGACCAGATAAGAAGTGAGGTATTGCAAAGCCTGGATTACGACCGGATAGCAAGTTTAATCTCATCTCCCCAGTAAGTCATTGTAAAGCCTGGATTACGACCAGATAGCAGTCGGTCTTATCACTATGAAGCCTGGGTTACGACCAGATATTAGTTCACTCTCACCTCTTGAACAGAGATGATCCCCCAGTAGAATAATGGATGACCGAAGTTCCTAAAGTTCTATTTCTCCTAAGACAAAGAACAACATTCCCCAGTGGAATCTCCCTCAACAACAAGTATACAAGCTCTCGCTAAGGAATCTCTTACGCGATCGACACTCCTTTGGATGGCATCTTTAAGCCCATCTCCCATCATCAATCTCCAAATGGCATTTGTAATCCCATTCCCGACATCACAAGACATATACTACTTCATGCGAGTGCAAATTTCTGGGCACTCTAGTGTTCAATCATCTTCCACCTTCGGATCACGAAAGGCCCGAACGCCAATCTATATCCTCAGGTTTAAGAAGATTGAACAGGGGAAACTGTTGTACCCCAAAATTTTCCCTCCCATATTTCTCAATACATGTCAAGAATCATCTCCAAGTTGTTCAAGATGGCTCAAGAGTTGGACAGTCAAATCACCTCCTAAGGCAGTCAATTCAAAATTAGGGTTTTGTGTTGCATCAAGGTCCTCACATCCAAATGGTCTCAAATGCTCCCCAATGTCCTAATATGTTCTCAAGTTCATCCATGTCAAATTTCAAGCCTTGTAGAGAAAGTTTGGTTAGTCAATTGCTCAAAAAGCCCAAAAATCGACTGTGCTAGGGCAAAAGTCAATTGTGACCTATAACCAGTCAAACTTCAAGATTTTTTGTCAACATTCTCATTTTGAAGTATAATTCATCATTTGATCAAGGTTTGATCATGATTCATCAAGGATTTCTCAAAATTCATCAAGACTCAAAAGTTGCTAAATTAGGGTTTTGTAGGAAAAGTCAACTCAACTTTGACCAAGCATAACTTTCTCATACTTTATGAGAAATGACCCATCCAAAGCTCATTTTGAAGAGGATGAAATTTCCTACAATCCATCTTCACACCCCAAGATCAAGAAATGCACTCACAAAAAGTTACAAATTTGGACATTATAGGTCATTTTTGAAAGTCAACAAAAACACCTTTTTTTTCCAAAGCTTATAACTTGAGCATGTAATATCAAAATGAGATGAGACCAAAAATGTTGGTTAGAGGACATCTCAAAGTTTCTAAAAAGTCCAATATAACTTCCAAAAGTTCAAAATTGAAGAAGTTATGCATTGTTGAAGTTGGGCATTTTTCCAAAAGTGCCAAAAGTCAACTATCCTCAAAACTCCAATTTTTGACAAAAGGGCCCACTATTTTCCACTTGATTTGGTCTTTTCACACCACACACGTGTCCCATCTTCAATTTCATGACCAATCATTTATTTTTCTATTTTATTTAATTTTTATTGATTTAATTCATTTTAAATAAATATTAATTCAAATAAAATCCCAAAATTGATGGAATGATATCTTTTTTATCATTGCAGCTTTCAATTATCATTATTCACATAATCAAATTCGTATCAAGCATTGTTGTGCACAAAAAATCAGATTTGGTGCAATTTTGAAAACTTGTTAATGGAAGATCATATCAAATCTCCAATCTTCAATACTCATGGATTCAAGGCCCAAAGATTAACCTAATTCATTCCCTTATACACACACAAGCCATACACATCAAGGACACGACCTGAAACTGCATGAAACGGCCAAACTAGAATTGAAAAAAAGCTTGCAAAAGTGTGAGATCAAAACCTTTGTTATAGCACGATCCAATCCAAGATCTCAACGTAGCTTCCTTGCCTGACATCCAATGGAGATAAAGCAATCAAAACCAGGCCTTGAGACCACTTGAAACGCGCTGTAAGTATCCACGAATATGGCCCTGTACATGAAAACATAACTCCTCATTCTTGCGTCTTTTTGACAAAGCATTAGCATATTCTTGTTCCTTGTATGATTTCTAAGCTTTTTGCAATATTTGATTTTGTTTTCATAGCCTGTATTGTAATGCCCGAACCTAGGGTTTTCTTGTTTTGTTTTTAGGCGTTTGCTTTGCAGGTAAAATTAGGACTAATAATGGATATAGAGATGATCAAGAAGGAGAGACGAAGCGAACCATGGCTTTGGATTGCGTTTATATAGCCTAGAGTGGATTTTAGGACAAACCTAGGGATTCTGCTGCGGATAAAATCCGCAGGTAAAAATCCTAGTTTTTTCAACGAAGAAGACGAAGCATGTCTTCTTCCTATTGGTCCATTTAAATTTCGCGCTTGTTTTTTTTATTTCCAGCATATTAGTTGAATTTCCAATATAATATTCATTGTGTATTTTAATAACAAAAGAACGCGTTGGTTGAGTTGGCAAGCAGGTGAGTAGAAAAACCAATGGGACCTAGGTTTGAATCCCAGGTCCCCCAAAACATTTATTTGATTTTTCTTCAGGCATTCTCATGCAACGCTCAAGATGCAGTCCACCACATGCCTCAAAGATCCAGGCGCCAGATGGCCTTCAAGCCAAATCTGAAGGCCGGGATTGAAGGTTCACCATGAACTCAAGTCAACAAGCATGCATTGGATGGGAAAGGTCAAACAGGCTTGGACGTTTTGGGGCTTGAAATTGCAAATCATACCTCCTTTCTGGGCCCAACACCCCCTTGGTTTTATTTCTTTTACTTTCTATTATATTTATTTATTTGTCTTATTATTTTAATTAATTATCTTATTATCACTAATTAATAATTTTCCTAATAAAATCAGAAAAACATAAAAAATATTATTTTTATTAATTTCATTATTTTTGTAAATAAATAATTTAATTGACTTAGTTTTTAATTAGGTATAATTTTAACATTTTTGCAATAAATTAAAATTAATTAGAATATTAGGTTTTAACAATTTTGACCATTTTATTTTTATTTCCTTAAATATAAAAAATCCAAAAATATATTTTTTTAATTAATTAATAACTAGTTTAGGTTTAATTTAATTAAATTCAAAAATAACAAAAAAAACATGCTTTCTTTCAAAAAGGGTCAAAACCCTAAAAAATACGCCGATTTAATTTTCTCACACGCGTTTCATTTTTTATCCAATATTGTAATTGCTTCTAATATGTAATAGCTTTTAATTAGGACTTTATTTATTTATCGCTTTCTTTTATTTTCCGCAATTTAAATTAAAGGGTTTGTTTTTGGCGATGTAAATATCCGACTGTGATACGGTGGGAGAACTAACTTGGGATTTTGTGTTTCTTTTTGCAAATGTTTCGGTTTAGCAAGAGTCGCCACCGACTTTTTATTTTATCCTAAGGAAAGGTTAAAAAGCACAGCAAAAACCTTTGAGATGTTTTCTTGGGTTCGGGGAGTAGATTATAGAAAGGGAAGGTATTAGCACCCTTTCTATCCATGTTTATCCATGGGCTCTTAGTTACTTGCTTAGATCACTTGCCTTGCATTTTCAATTGTTTGAAATGGTGCTTTCAATTGTTTGAAATGGTGTTTTGTGTGTGATTTTGAAAGAGGTTTTGAAAAGAGGCAATTTGTTGTGGCATCCTTTGTAATGATCCATGTTTGAATGTATACAAAGGTGTATTTGTCTTTTGAAAAGTTTTCAATGTTTTGAAAGTTTATTTTGAAATTGTGTTGTGATGTGTGTTTTGAAAAATGGCAAGGATTTGTTTTGCAAGTTTGATCAAGTAACTAAGAGTTGTCTACCCCTAAATTTACTCAAAGATTTTTCCTATGTTTTAACCCTTTTAACAGTATTGTTCCACCATTGTATTTGGTGGACAATCTTGTGTTAGGATGTTAACGGGACAGGCGCGGGTCATCGTATGGACCATGAATGCAATAGTGCCAAGTGTCTTTGGCAATTTTTCCTTCAAGGGACTTGATCATTTTTAGGCAACTTGATAAAGCGTCATCGAGGGACTATGATCATTTGATTTGTTTTTGTTTTGCCAAAGAAACTCAACATGCAAGCATGGCCCATTTTTGAAGGCAACAAGTGGAGTAACCCTAAGGGTGTAAGTGTGCATTGTGTTGTCCATTTTCATGCATTTTGTCTTTGAATTAGGTCAAGCTATTTGTTATTTTTTATTTGCATACAAACCCTAGGTCTATCATGGCATAATTTGAAAGCTTTTAAATGCGGAAATTTAAAGTCCTAAATTATTACAACATGATTATGGGGATGGGGGTACAAATGTTTGAATGGGGGTATTTGACAAGAAATTTAAATCTAGGCTATCACATCCATATCGAATATATAAGTATTTAAATGTACAATATTTACAATGTGAATAAATATCAAAATGCAATGTATTATGCACAAAAATGTTTTTTTATGTATGTAAAAGTATTTTTCAATGTAAAATATAAACAAAAATAAAAGGTTATTTTTTGATATTTTTATGGTTTTTATGGCAAAACCCTAGTTTTTCTAAATAAATAATATTTATTTATTAATATTATACAATATTATATATTAATTTATACAAGAGAATAAAAAATAAGTATATTGTAAAAAGTATTTTTGATGTCAAATATTAATAAAAATAAAATGTATTATTTTCATATTTTATCCTAAATATTCTAATAAATGTACAAGTATTAATATATTATTTAATAAACTAAATATGTACAAAAATAAAATATTGGTTATTTACAAAAAAAAGTATATTTTTGGAAAATGTTTTCAAAAGGTAAACAAAAAATAATAATTGAAAAAAACATATATTTTTTTGTATTATTTTCTAGGGTTTTTAAATAAAAGTATACATATTTATTTATATACATATGCTAAATAAAACAAATAAATGTCAAATAAATGCAAAAATGGGTGAAAAAATATTTTTTATATTTTTTATATTTGAGCAAAAAATAATAAGTCAGAATCAAAAAGAAAAAATCAGAAATGATTAAAAAATCACACAATGGGCCAGGGGGTGCAAAATGGAAAAAGGGGTGCAAAAAGTAAGGATGACTCAGGCCCAGCCCAAGCCATCATCTTCAACCTCCATCTTCTGTTTGAAACAAAAAACGCGCGTTCCTTGCTCTCCCTACTAACTTCTGATTCTTTGACTTTTAACAAAAACTTACAACATCAATAATGTAGAGCATCAAGTCACGATTTCAAACATATAAAAAAGTTGTCCTAACTCTCAGAAACGAGGGTGAATTTCTCCATCCCCAATTTCTGACCTAAGTTTTCTTCCATGTTCAGGTCCAAAATTCTCATAGCACACACAATATAAATGAAAAGTAACTACATGGATGACTTCAGGGCTATGAGTAGAACATGCTTTCTTCACAAACTTAAGCCTAACTATGCCTGGATAGAGAGATAGAAGTTCATGTTTTTACCTGTTCAGCTTGAGTCGTGTATAGCAATGGAGGTATCTTCAATGGAGTTTGACCTTTGGTACAACTTTCCTGAAGTCCAAGGGTGCTTCCCATATGCTTAGCTTGCTTTGAATCTCTCTGAATCAAGCTATGGAAGTCAACCTGCAAAACTGAAAAGTGAAAATGGAAAACTTGTCTATGGATGTTACAGCTTGTATCTAAGGCTTGGGATAGCTTCAATGGATGGTAAGGAGTGTATTGGAACCTGTTTGGGCAAAAACGCACGAGTGAATGATGTTGACCAAGTCAAACTGCAGGAATGCCCCTTTTCTTGCAGAAAAATGGTGTTTTGATGAATGAGGAGGTATTGAGGATCAAGGACTCGTGTTTTAGGTCATCTTGGGTGTATGAAAAGTGTTTACAAAGTTTGCTTAGGCTTGTGTTGACAGGAAATCAAAGTTGGATCCCTTTTGCAATGTTTCTTGTTTTTGAAGTAAGAAAGCTCAAGTTGCAATGCAGGCCTGTGTACCCTCTCTATCTATGCTGCACAATCTCCTCTTGATCAGTGGGATTTGTCTACAAATATTTGTCTCAAAGATATGGCCTGTACTTCAAAGATTCAGAATTTGACATAAAGCCTTACTTTTCCAAAATGGCAAACTTGCTTTTTCTAATTATGGATTAGTTTAGCATGTAATGACCAAATGATCAAAATAATGCTTGCACACAATGGTTTGGCATTTAATTATTGAGTGTGAAGAGGATTAGAGGCCTGTAATCTAGATTGTACAAGCTGACTTGAAAAATGCCAATGTATGAACATGCATTTGGTTATGAACAAAAGTGACTTTTGCCCAACTTTGCCAATTCGATTCTCCCTAACCACAAGGGTGTTTGATGAGTTCTTGGACAATTTGGAAAGCTTGGAATGTGTACTACAATCCATCTTTGTAATGAAAATTGAAATTCCAAGTGGAAGCATGTGAAAAATGGCCATGAAGTTGGTCAAAAATCCTGCCTAGAATAGGTCAAAAAATTTCTAAGTTAAGAATGTTTTGCACCCTTGTTCCAAAAATTATAACTTAAGCTACAAGCTTCCTTTGAGAAAACTTTGTGAATAAAAGTTGTAGATTTTGTAATGGAATAAAACTTTCATGTTTTGAGTTTTTCTTGAATCCAATTGTATCTTGATGAAAAAATGGGACAAAGTTAGGAAAAAATAAGGAAATTTTATAACTTAGAAAATTTCTAAGTTATGAAATTTCTTCATTTTAAACCCTAATTTGCAATTTTGGGTTTCTTGATGAACAAGTTTCATAATTTGACATGTCTTGATGAAAAATGAATCTTGGCACTTGATTTTGACCAAAAAGTCAAAGTTTGACTTTTCAGTATACAGTCAAATTTTAATCAGTTGACTGGAAAATTCATCTGTCAATCTTGTGCATTTGAGATCTTTTGAACTTGTTGAATAGATCAAGACAATGCCATTGAGTCCTTGAGTCCATATATGAGCTTGGTTTGCCATTGGTTAGGTCAAACAGTCAAAAATTGCCTTTATACAGTCAAAACCCTAAAAATGACCATTTTGCCCTTTTGGTGATCTGATCCAATTTCTTGGGGAATTGTGATCCAAACTTGACCAAATGGTTCATATGAGTTCATAATGTTGATGTGGGTCAAATTTCATGAGGTTTGACTATCAATTGGCCACAGTTGACTTTTTCCCCAATACAGCTGATTTCTAGGTCAACTGTCCAATTGACTGGGCAAAGATTGGAATCAAGACTTGAAACTTGGCATGGATAAACTTGTGAGTCCAACATGAAGCATGAAAGTCAGTTTGGGAATTTTAGGTCAAAACATCCTTGTGCAAACTCAAACCCTAATTTGAGTCAACAATGCAAGGAGGAGTCTTGAGCAGAGCAAACCCTAATTTGATCTTGAGCTCCCAGGGTCTTGTGGTGAGAAAATATTGATGAAATGGGAGGGAAAATTTTGGGGTACAACAGTTGCCCCTGTTCAATCTTCTTGCACCTGAAGAGTTAGATTGGCAAGTTTGTCTTTCGCGTCTCGAAGGTAAAAGGAGATTGGACACTAGAGTGCCCTTAAATTTGCACTCGTCAAAGCAATGGATGCGGGAATGGGCTTAAAGATGCCATTTAGAGATGGGCTTAAAGATGCCATCTGGAGATGGGCTTAAAGATGCCATCTAGAGGGGAGACAAAATCTTGTCGGGGATGGGCTTAAAGATGCCATCTGGAATGTTTGTTGAACTGCAATGTGATTGGTCAGAAGAATGAGGATCAAAATGGTATCCGTGTCTGGAATACATTTGAGCTGTATCTGGAGACTGAGTTTGTATGAGCAAAAGAATGGCCTCCGTATCTGGGGCGTATCTGAGCTGTAACTGTGTTTGAATATGGAATGAATATCAGAATGACTGTCGTGTCTGGAGTGTATTTGTATTGTATCTGGGTGACAGAGAAATATCTGTATATGGAGCAATTGCATGCTGTGGAAAAATTCCGAATGAGTGACAGAATGGCAACCGTGTTTGGAGCGTATCTGGACTGTATCTGAAGTTGAGATTTGTATGAGTAGCAGAATGACTTCCGTGTCTGGAGTGTATCTGAAACCGTAACTGGGATTGAGATCCGTATGAGTAACATAATGACTTCCGTGTCTGGAGTGTATCTGAAACTGTAACTGGGATTGAGATCCGTATGAGTAACAGAATGACTTCCGTGTCTAGAGTGTATCTGAAACTGTAACTGGGATCTAAATAAATGACAGAATGACTTCCGTGGCGAATTCACTGGGGAGAATCAGACTGCTGTTGTAAAGGTCAGAATCGTATCCGTGCTTGGAATGCATTGAACCTTGAGGCAGATAAGTGAATCTGAATGAGAGATAGAATGGCTGCCGTATCTGGAGCGTATCTAGTCTGTATCTGATCGTTGTAGTCTGAATGAGTAGTAGAATGACTGCCGTGTCTGGGGTGTATCTGTACTGTATCTGACTTGAAATTCTGAATGAGTAATAGAATGACCGCCGTGTCTGGGGTGTATCTATACTGTATCTGGATAATTGTTAATGATAGACTTTTAATCTTATCCTGAAAAGGATGAAATGTTAGCTAAAACACAAAGTTATGTTGCATGAAATGTATGATGCAATATATGTTATATCAATGTTTATGATATGAATGTAATGAATGCGCATGTAAGCTGATGAGCTGTCTTGCGGAGGATAGATGAATCCTGGATTGCCGGAGATAATAGAATCTTGACTGTTGCCGGGGAAAGTGAATCATTGACTGCTGCAGGGCAATACAGGAATCTCTGATTGCTGAAGCTGAGCCATCCTTGTTGACTGCTGACTGCTCGGGGAACAAGATCTTCATTTGTTGAGGGATCTTAGGACCACTGTTGGGGATTGGAATTCCTTGGTGACTGGTAGGGCAAGAGAATTCTGATGATCTCTACTGGGGAATCCAGAACCTGGCAGACTTATGCTGGAGAAGCAAGACTGAGAATTTTCAGTCTGGTGGGAAGCATCTCTGTGGGGAGAAAGTTCACTAGTCTGGTTCCGCTGGGGATTGATAGTTGGAAGTTTTAGCTCCGTTGGGGATACTGAAACTTAACTCTGAGGGGAATTGAGTTCTGGAAGGCCCTCTGGCTGGGGAAATCAGTTTTTTTGAGAAAGCTTTTGTTCTGCTGAGGATCTTGAGGTTTAACTCTGTTTTGGGGAATTAAGTTCCGGATTGAGGAATTTGGAGTTTAAATCTGCTGGGATTCCTTCTGAAAGGGCATCAAGATATCTATTTGTACCCTTAAACTATCTGCAATCATCTCTTCTTGGTTTGTATGGAAAATGATTATGTTTAAATGCATATGCCTATTTAACAAAACATTGGACGTTTCTCAAATAAAACATAAGTTCAAAAGAGAAAAAGGAAGACAAAGCAAATTTTTGTATTTGGAAAAGTATATGTATTAACTTTCTATGAGTATCTTTGTACAAAAGAGACAGGCATCCTAGTAAGAGGATGTCGTCGTAAAAATTGAAAATTTTATACAAAATAAAGATGGCTATGTGTAACAATTCCATGGGATTCCATTCTACTATAGCCTTCACAACTCTGAATATCTGTCCATTCAATGCTTCGTCCGCCGATGACTGGATTGATCAGAAGCTTGGAGCCGGTTGATGAAGATATTGTTCTTTAAAGTGATCCGACGAGACATAGTCATACGTTTTAATTCCCTAACTTTTTCCTGGATCTCCCTTTCGGGTTTTCAATCCACCGAGAAACCCCTTTTTGCCCAAGCCGCCCTTTCGGGTTTTCGACTTGTCGGGTGTACAAATTTTTTGTTTTATCCCTAATTTTTGCCTGAACCGCCCTTTCGGGTTTTCGGTTCACCGGGATGCCCATTTTTGCCCAAGCCGCCCTTTCGGGTTTTCGACTTGTCGGGTGACTTTATGCGTAGTATCTTTTGACTATGTCTGCATTCGCAGGGTGCGGAAAATCGTCGCCGTCCATGGTGGTCAGAATCATTGCACCACCAGAAAATATGCTTATGATTACAAATGGTCCTTCGTAGGTAGGAGTCCATTTGCCCCTGGGATCACTTTGCGGCAAGATAATCCGCTTGATTACGAGATCTCCGACTTGATATACTTGACGTCTGACTTTCTTATTGAAAGCCTTGATCATCCGTTTTTGATACGTTTGACCATGGTAAACAGCAGCGAGTCGCTTCTCGTCGATCAAATTCAGTTGATCAAGTCGGGTCTGAATCCAATCATCTTCACTCAGACCAGTGTCCTTCATAATCCTTAAATAAGGAATCTGAACTTCCATGGGTAGGACAGCTTCCATGCCATATACTAAAGAAAATGGGGTTGCCCCTGTTGAAGTACGTGCCGTAGTACGGTATCCATGCAGAGCAAACGGTAACATCTCATGCCAGTCCTTGTAGGTAACTGTCATTTTCTGAATGATCTTCTTGATGTTTTTGTTCGCAGCTTCAACAACACCGTTCATCTTCGGTCGATAGGGAGATGAATTGTGATGATAAATATTGAACTGTTCGCATAGAGCGGTGATCATAGTATTATTTAGATTTGTACCGTTGTCTGTAATGATCCTGTCGGGGACACCATACCGGCATATGAGGTTTTGCTTGATGAAGCGGGAAACCACATTCTTTGTAACAGAGGCGAAGGAAGCCGCTTCGACCCATTTGGTAAAATAGTCAATGGCGACCAGGATGAAGCGATGTCCATTGGACGCCGTGGGCTTGATCTCTCCAATCATGTCAATGCCCTACATTGCAAATGGCCAAGGAGCCGTCAGAACGTTGAGAGGAACAAGAGGAATATGAATCTTGTCAGCATAGACCTGACATTTGTGGCAAGTACGGGAATGCTGATGGCAATATGCTTCCATGGTAGACCAGTAATAGCCTGCCCTTAGAATCTTCTTAGCCATCGTATGCCCGCTCAAGTGGGTGCCAAATGTACCGATGTGTATCTCGGTCATGATTAACTCTGCTTCAGCTTTGTCTACACATCGGAGTAAAACACAATCATGGCTGCGTTTATAGAGGATGCCGTTGCTCAGGAAGAACTTGGCAGCAAATTTCCTTAGGAACTTCTTGTCATTTACGGAAGCTCCTTCGGGATATTCTCTAGTCTGGAGATACCTTTTGATTTCGTGAAACCACGGTTGTTCCACTACTTCTTCGGTATTAATCTCATGACAATGCGCAGGTTCATCCATTCGCTCGATGGTGATTTGGGGAGCCTCGTTATCCCAGTTGAGTTTAAACATGGAAGACATTGTAGCCAGAGCATCTGCTAGTTGATTCTCTTCTCGCGGGAAATGCTCGAAGGTGATTTGCTTGAAATGAGGCAACAATGTCAGGACATGTTCTTTATATGGGATAAGATTAGGATGTTTGGTATCCCACTCTCCTTTGATTTGACTGATAACCAAAGCCGAGTCCCCAAATACGATCAAAGATTTGATCCCCAAGTCTATAGCAGCCTTGAGACCAAAAATGCAAGCTTCATATTCAGCCATGTTGTTGGTACAGCTGAAGCAAAGTCGGGCCGTGAAAGGCGTGTGACAACCTTCCGGGGAAATGAGTACCGCACCGATACCGTTTCCAAGTGCATTTGAAGCACCATCAAAGTACAGGGTCCATCGGGATCCATTTTCAGGTCCGTCATACGGTCCGTTACTTTCAATGTTGTCCAAAGTCATGATGTCCTCGTCCGGGAAGTCGAATCTCATGGACTGATAATCTTCGATAGCTTGATGAGCTAGATGGTCAGCTAGTACACTCCCCTTTATAGCTTTTTGGGTAGTGTACTGGATGTCATACTCAGTTAGGATCATTTTCCATCTAGCTATTCTTCCAGATAAAGTTGGCTTCTCGAAGATGTACTTGATAGGATCCATTTTGGAAATCAACAAAGTGGTATGAGTCAGCATATACTGCCTTAGTCGGCGAGCAGCCCATACCAAAGTGCAACAAGTTTTCTCGAGCAGTGAGTAGCGAGTCTCATAGTCGGTAAACTTTTTGCTAAGGTAATAAATGGCATGCTCTTTTCGACCAGACTTGTCATGTTGGCCCAAAACACACCCCATTGAGTTATCCAAGACGGTCAGATACATGATCAACGGTCTTCCTTCGACGGGTGGCATCAGAATAGGAGGTTCTAGCAAATACTCCTTGATCTTATCAAAAGCAGCTTGGCAATCGTCGTTCCATTCGACTACCTGATCTTTCTTCAATAGTTTGAAAATTGGCTCACAGGTAGACGTCAGATGACAGATGAATCTGGCAATATAGTTCAAGCGCCCCAAGAACCCTCTAACCTCCTTTTCAGTACGGGGAGCAAGCATTTCTTGTATTTCTTTCACTTTTGCTGGATCGACCTCAATGCCCTTGTTGCTGACAATAAATCCTAGAAGTTTACCAGACCTAACTCCAAAAGTACACTTACTTGGATTCAGCCTGAGTTTGTACTCTTTCAACCTGGCAAACGGCTTTTGCAGATGCTCAAGGTGTTCCTCCTATGTTTGTGATCGAGCTATCATGTCGTCTACGTAAACTTCGATCTCATGATGTATCATATCATGAAACAAAGCTACCATGGCGCGCTGATAAGTTGCCCCATGCGTTCTTCATTCCGAACGGCATCGCCTTGTAGCAGAAGGTACCCCATTGTGTAACAAAAGTTGTTTTCTCCATGTCCTCGGGGGCCATTTTGATCTGGTTGTAGCCCGAGAATCCATCCATGAAGGAAAACACCTTGTGCTGAGCTGTGTTGTCAATCAAAATGTCGATATGCGGTAGCGGAAAATCATCTTTAGGGCTAGCCCTGTTCAAATCCCGGTAGTCCACACACATTCTGACCTTGCCGTCTTTTTTAGGTACTGGCACAATGTTAGCAACCCATTGTGGATAGGATGTAACAGCCAAAAAGCCAGCGTTGAATTGCTTCATTACTTCTGCTTTAATCTTCTCAGACATGTCGGGCCTCATTCGGCGGACTTTTTGCTTGATCGGTGGACAATCCTCTCTTGTAGGGAGACGGTGAATCACGATATCTGTGTCTAAACCCGGCATGTCTTCATAAGACCAGGCGAAGATTTCAACGTATTCATTTAACAGCTGTACCAAACGCTCCTTGACACTTGGTTCCAGGTAGGCACCCACTTGTACTTCCTTCCGGTCTTCCTCTGTTCCTAAGTTGACAGTTTCCAACAACTCTTCATGAGGCAAGATGGCCCTTTCTTCTTGTTGTAGAAGTCTGGCTAGCTCTCCTGGTACTTCACAATCTTCGTCGTCTTCGCACTCAGCCTGATTGACCAAATCTTCAGAGTTAATGAAGGACATATCAGAATAGTCACCCATAGAATCCAGAGTGGATGGGTACCTGCATTTGTGAGTGTGGGTGTGTGTAAGGGATAACCATCCTTAAATAAACAAAAATACAAAAGGAAAGAAAATGAACGCAGCAGTTTATAAATGAAAAACGTCCAATGATTCATTAAACATGGCATATGAATATGAAGAGAATCAAAACCCTTACAAAATGGACCTACATGCCCCGGGCAAGGCATGAGGTGAAAAAGTAGTGTGCAGATTGTTTAAAAGTAATTATTACAGACCAACAGGAAATGTTCGAAAGATAAGTTACTGATTAATGAAAGTAATGGGGACGAAGTCTTTCGCCTCCCAGTTGCGTAGTCCCCCTCCGATGGTTGGGAAGATCCAGTCTTCGATGTTACCCTCTTCGCCTTCGTCTTCCAAAGCATTGATTCCATGAAGAGAAATCTTGATGGGTGTTCTTTCAATTTTTGAGTGACGCATAGCTTTCTGCCCCGCAGCGGTAAATCCCAACCCAAACTTGTCTGTTTTATGGGGAAAGTCAGGTAACTGACCCCATGTTGAGCTCTTTCCCTCCTTCATTGCAGCCATTGTGTCTTTCAGAGATGCCATCCTGGCCACCTGCTTGGGTTCCTCAGCTACTGCCTTTGCTACAGCAACCTCGGGAGCAATTTCCTCGAAGTGTTGGAACGGTGTTTCAATAAATTCACCCTCCACTTCTACATACTGAAAGGAGTTCAGATGACTGATCATATATTCCTCTTCACCGTGTACAGTTATGATCTTTCCTTTGACAGGGTATTTCAGCATCTGATGTAGGGAGGAAGTGACTGCGCCAGCATTATGTATCCATGGTCTCCCTAGCAAGCAAGAGTATGACGGACGGATGTCCATTACATAGAAAGTTGAGTGGAATACTTCAGTTCCTACCTTGATAGGGATGTCGACCTCCCCATGTACCATTCTTTTTTACCCGTCAAAGGCCCTGACAATGATATTACTTGGTTTCAGCTCCAAGCCCTCGCAATCTAATCGACCCAGAGCTTTCTTAGGCAGCACGTTCAGAGAAGAACCAGTGTCGACCAAAACATGGGCAAGAGTAGTTCCTCGGCATTCAACTGACACATGCAATGCGTCATTGTGCTTTCTTCCTTTCGGAGTCAGGTCAGCATCAGAGAAACCTAGGCCGTTGTCTGCGGTAAGGCTGGCTACACAATCCTGGAATTGATCGGCTGAGGTTTCCTGGGGAACATGGGCTGTCTTCAGAAATCTTATCAATGCTTTGGCGTGAGCCTCTGAACAAAGCAGCAATGCTAACATGGATATCTTCGAGGGGGTTTGCCCCAGTTGCTCCACCACGTCATAATCACTCTTCTTAATTATTTTCATAATCTCCTCCATTTCTTTCTTAGAGGTTTCGGGGATAACCAATGGCTGAGCCCTCGTCCTGACGAGCTCATCTTGGATCCCTTTCCCCTTATCAGCAGAAGCAGGAGGGACAACCACAGGAGTAACAACTTCTTCAATCAGTGGAGTTCTTGCAGAAAGTTTTATCAGTGCAGGAGTAACTTTGGCAGCAGTTGAAGGTCCAAAGATTGCCTTTGGAGGGGCAATCTCTGGAGAAAATATTCTCCCACTTCGGGTAATCTTACTCGTACCGGCAATGTTTCCAATGTCGGCATCTTCTTCGTCAGAGCTTTCTTCAGTTATATCAACTTGTTTAACACCATGGTAGTAGATTTCTCCACCATAATTCCATGGTATTGATTTTTCAGAAATGTAGGGGATAGGCCCAGGCATGGTTATTTTCAGAGGAACAAACTTCGTAGCGGATGTAATCTTAACAGGCTTTTTAGGGACCTTGGAAATATTGGTGGAAATGGTGATTATTGAAACATATTTGATAGGAGTTGGAATAGCAGGAATCTTTTCGAAAAGAATTTATTGGCTGTCCATTAGGCCTTGGATGCCTATCTTCAGCAATGGACAGTCGATTGGTAGGGAGGAACAACAGTAGCAGTCTTCTTTACATCCTGGGAAAATCCCAGCTTTCAACAGATTTAACTTGATTGTTAGTAATGGAGTTACTAGATCATCAACAACAGAAACATACAGATCTTCTTCAACAACATGAACATGATGACCATGCTTTGGCATCGGGGCAGATATTACGTTCGGTTTCTCGGGGGCGTCGAACTCAACCTCTTTTGCGTCTATCAAGTCTTGAATTTTATTCTTCAGCGCCCAACAATTGTTGGTGTCATGTCTGGCGCTATCAGAATGGTAGGCACATTTGGCATTGGCATGATAGTATGGAGATGTGGTGTTAGGGTTTTTCGGTGCCTCCTTTAAACTAGTCAGATTCAACTTCAACAAATGGGGAAGAACTTGTGCAGGTGTCATATTGATGCGGGTGAACTGCCGTTGTGGCCGTTCTACCCGTTGCTGATTTGGTCAGGACTGATTGTTACGAGGCTGATCATTTGATGAATTTTGAATCATCACGGCCCCCACAGTCGGCCGGCGCTCAGTTCTTCCTGATCCCTTCTGAGAGTACACAACAGCCGCTTCCTTCTTTGCTGGGAATGGCTTTTTAACAGTTGTAGATGCAGAGGCATCCTTTTGAATCTTCCCACTCTTAATACCAGCTTCCACCCGTTAGCCAGTCAGAATCAATTCAGTAAACCCTGCGGAAGAGCTCCCGATCAAATGGTTGAAGAACGGGCCAGATAAGGTCCCCAAGAACATATCAACTAGTTCCCTATCAGAAATAGGTGGCCGCACTCTTCCAGCCAAGTCGCGCCATTTCTGGGCGTATTCCTTGAATCCCTCATTTGAGGCCATTCCCATACTTTGTAGCTGAATACGGGTTGGCGCCAAGTCAGAGTTATATTGATACTGGCGATAAAAGGCAGCTTCCAAATCCTTCCAACTATGTATCTCTGACCTCTCAAGCTTGTAAAACCAATCTAGCTGTGTACTAGACAGGCTATCCTGGAAGAAGTGTACCCAAAGATTTCTGTCGGATGAATGAGGTTGAATTTTCCTGACATACGACCTCAGGTGCATCTTTGGGCAAGACAGCCCGTCATATTTTGCAAAAATTGGCACCTTAAACTTTGGAGGGATCACAATTCTAGCAATCAATCCCAATTCTTCAAAATCTAACCCAGGAACCCTTTGCAGCTCCATAGCTTCCAGTCTATCCTCCAGGTTTTTGTATTTGTCGTCCGCTGGTGGGTATTGCTGCTCTGAGTAGTCTTCATCTTCCTCAACCTCTTCCTCTTCAGCTTCGGACTCAGAAGGTAGTGCAGCTCCTTTTCCTTTACTGGTTTCCTCCTCAGATGCGGATGGAAATTCAAGAACTCTTCTAGCTTCATTCTCAAACCTTCTTCCCAGTGTAGCTACCCCGACTCTTTTCTTCTTCTTTTTCACTTTTTCTTGCTCTTTGTTCCCAAGCAGTGTTTTTAGATCCTCCTGACCCTTTGCCAAGGTCATAAGGAGTTGTTGAAACTGCGAGTTTTGTGCCTACAGATCTTTGACCGTCTGTTCGAGATCTATCTTACTGTAATAAACAGCAGAGAGATAAGGAATCCTGGTGTGAAGACCTGTTTATGCATATGATGAATGATATGTTTATTCATGTAATGCATTCAAGGATTTAGAAATTCAAAATTTGTTGCAAACAAAAAGAACACACGTCATATTAATAAGAAGAAAATTTGTCAATACATAAATGCCCCATAGGCCAAATATTATAAAAACTTCTTAAGGTAAAAAGACGTTGCGCATCCTCTTTGGTGCGATGTAAGTGTTGAGGGTCTCCTCCTCGTGAAGTCGGCGGGTAAGCTCCAAAACCTTATTCTCACTGGCGTAGAAGCTGGCTTCAAAAGTATTCCGCTCTTCCTTGAGTTGGATCCAACTCTTCTGCATCTCCTCCCATGATGTTGGCATGTCAGGATATAGGATGGTGTAGGGAACCTCTCCTTCCTTAACGGGCTCTTTAATCAAAGGGAGAATATGAGGGTAAGGCATCATAAGACTCTGGGCTCGGGTCCTTACCCACTTGAGATAAGGCTCAAGAGGGATAGAGTTCTTGTGCCCCAGTGTCTTGCTATCTACCTTGTTAGGCATTCTCCAAGCTCTGATGAATCTTTGGCGAAGTTCTTGCGCATCATTGTCGAAGTCAAAAACTAGGTCAGGAATCAGCATGTCATGAGGTCCATCCCTCCGTGCATATCCAAATTGTCTCAAAGCTAGACAAGGGTTGTAGGTAATGCCTCCCCTAATACCAAGTAATGGAACATTAGGGAACTCACCACAACGATCGACGATGATGACATTTTCTCTGGACTGAGAACACCAATGTACATCAGAATGTGTGAGGGTCACCAATCGTTGTGACCACCTTAAGCCTTGGTCATTCTTCAAAACAGATTGTGAAAGGTGCGAAATAAACCACCTTGCAAGGAGAGGAGTACAGCACATGAGAACACCTCTCTTCCTCATTGTTCGTGTGTAAAATGAGTGGAGGATGTCCCCAAGCAATGTAGGTATGGGATTCCTGGATAGAAAAATTTTGACAGCATTGACATCTATAAGTTGGTCAGGATTTGGGAACAAGACCAACCCATAAATGAGGAGTGCCACAATTTCTTCAAAGGCTTGCAGATCCAAGGAATTCCAACACTCTTGTGCCTTCTCAAACAAGAATTTTGCCAAGAAGACTTTGACACCACTTCTAGTCTCCCAATGCCCCTTGATGTCAGATGGTTGCAAGTGTAGTGCTTGATCAACATCTTCAGGCTTTGGTTCTTTTTCTGTACCGTTGTAGGGTAGTTGATTAAGAATAGGAATTCTCAGGAGTTTAGAAAATTCTTCCAAAGTAGGCACCAATTGATAGTCGGGGAATGTGAAACAGTGGTGAAGGGGGTCAAAGAACTGGAATAACACTTTCACCATGTCTTCTTCAATGTTGGTGTTGACTAGGCTGAGCAGTCTACCATGTCTTTCACTGAAGAGAGAGCTTTTCGGAATTCTGGATGTAAGCTCATTGAGTTGAGGAGGGATTCTCACAAGGTTGACTTGGATAGTTTTTCTGCGAAGAATTTACATGACCTACAAAACAAGAACAAAGATGAAGATCCAAACCCTTGAAATGGTTAGTGGATGCATATGATGTTTTATGATGTTCATGATGTATGCACAAACATATGTACAAGCAAGTCACACAAAACCCTAGCTTCAGGCTTGCATGAGGTTTCATAGGTAAGTACCCTCTTGAGTGAAGTTGGCTTAAAAACCTGTCCTATAAATAGTAACCGGGTTCTAAGGAGCTCAATATCATTGGATTGTTTTCTATGTTCATTGTTTTGGTTTAGCCACTTAACTAGCGACCAAAATATTCCAAGAAAACAACCCTCAATGAGTGTAGTATCGAGTATCTACCAACTTCGGACTGCACCAAAGCCGGTCATCTCACTACCCCTAATAAAAGGCCAAGATGGTCAAGTAAGGTTCTAGGTCATTAGTGCTTAGTGACATCACTCAGCGGCCCCGTACTCTCCTTGATTGAACTCAAGGGTTACCGGTACTCACAAATATGTCGCACTAATATAGCTATTGCTTCGACCGTGTCAGTATACCCCGCACAGTTTCCACAACGTATTGCTATCTATGAATGTTTCCCCAAATCCGGGTGTAGGATTTCAAGCCCAAACAAGAGAACCAAAATGTAAAGCAATCAAAGCAAACAATTAGTCATGCAAAGGGGTGATCTAGGCCCTAAGGTTACTCCACTTTTAAGATGTCCCCAGCAGAGTCGCCAGTTCTGTGATACGGTGGGAAAACTAACTTGGGATTTTGCGTTTGTTTTCGCAAATGTTTCAGTTTAGCAAGAGTCGCCACCGACTTTTTATTTTATCCTAAGGAAAGGTTAAAAAGCACAGCAAAAACCTTTGAGATGTTTTCTTGGGTTCGGGGAGTAGATTATAGAAAGGGAAGGTATTATCACCCTTTCTATCCATGGTTATCCATGGGCTCTTAGTTACTTGCTTAGATCACTTGCCTTGCATTTTCAATTGTTTGAAATGGTGCTTTCAATTGTTTAAAATGGTGCTTTGTGTGTGATTTTGAAAGAGGTTTTGAAAAGAGGCCATTTGTTGTGGCATCCTTTGTAATGATCCATGTTTGAATGTATACAAATGTGTATTTGTCTTTTGAAAAGTTTTCAATGTTTTGAAAGTTTGTTTTGAAATTGTGTTGTGATGTGTGTTTTGAAAAATGGCAAGGATTTGTTTTGCAAGTTTGATCGAGTAACTAAGAGTTGTCTACCCCTAAATTTACTCAAAGATTTTTCCTATGTTTTAACCCTTTTAACAATATTGTTCCACCATTGTATTTGGTGGACAATCTTGTGTTAGGATGTTAACGGGACAGGCGCGGGTCATCGTATGGACCATGAATGCAATAGTGCCAAGTGTCTTTGACAATTTTTCCTTCAAGGGCTTGATCATTTTTAGGCAACTTGAGAAAGCGTCATCGAGGGACTATGATCATTTGATGTGTTTTTGTTTTTCCAAAGAAACTTAACATGCAAGCATGGCCCATTTTTGAAGGCAACAAGTGGAGTAACCCTAAGGGTGTAAGTGTGCATTGTGTTGTCCATTTTCATGCATTTTGTCTTTGAATTAGGTCAAGCTATTTGTTATTTTTTATTTGCATACAAACCCTAGGTCTATCATGGCATAATTTGAAAGCTTTTAAATGCGGAAATTTAAAGTCCTAAATTATTACAACATGATTATGGGGATGGGGGTACAAATGTTTGAATGGGGGTATTTGACAAGAAATTTAAATTTAGGCTATTACATCCATATCGAATATACAAGTATTTAAATGTAGAATATTTACAATGTGAATAAATATCAAAATGCAATGTATTATGCACAAAAATGTTTTTTTATGTATGTAAAAGTATTTTTCAATGTAAAATATAAACAAAAATAAAAGGTTTTTTTTTATATTTTTATGGTTTTTAGGGCAAAACCCTAGTTTTTCTAAATAAATAATATTTATTTATTAATATTATACAATATTATATATTAATTTATACAAGAGAATAAAAAAGAAGTATATTGTAAAAAGTATTTTTGATGTCAAATATTAATAAAAATAAAATGTATTATTTTCATATTTTATCCTAAATATTCTAATAAATGTACAAGTATTAATATATTATTTAATAAACTAAATATGTACAAAAATAAAATATTGGTTATTTACAAAAAAAAGTATATTTTTGGAAAATGTTTTCAAAAGGTAAACAAAAAATAATAATTGAAAAAAACATATATTTTTTTGTATTATTTTCTAGGGTTTTTAAATAAAAGTATACATATTTATTTATATACATATGCTAAATAAAACAAATAAATGTCAAATAAATGCAAAAATGGGTGAAAAAATATTTTTAATATTTTTTATATTTGAGCAAAAAATAATAAGTCAGAATCAAAAAGAAAAAATCAGAAATGATTAAAAAATCACACAATGGGCCAGGGGGGTGCAAAATGGAAAAAGGGGTGCAAAAAGTAAGGATGACTCAGGCCCAGCCCAAGCCATCATCTTCAACCTCCAGCTTCTGTTTGAAACAAAAAATGCGCGTTCCTTGCTCACCCTACTAACTTCTGATTCTTTGACTTTTAACAAAAACTTACAACATCAATAATGTAGAGCATCAAGTCACGATTTCAAACATATAAAAAAGTTATCCTAACTCTCAGAAACGAGGGAGAATTTCTCCATCCCCAATTTCTGACCTAAGTTTTCTTCCATTTTCAGGTCCAAAATTCTCATAGCACACACAATATAAATGAAAAGTAACTACATGGATGGCTTCAGGGCTATGAGTAGAACATGCTTTCTTCACAAACTTAAGCCTAACTATGCCTGGATAGAGAGATAGAAGTTCATATTTTTACCTGTTCAGCTTGAGTCGTGTACAGCAATGGAGGTATCTTCAATGGAGTTTGACCTTTGGTACAGCTTGCCTGAAGTCCAAGGGTGCTTCCCCTATGCTTAGCTTGCTTTGAATCTCTCTGAATCAAGCTATGGAAGTCAACCTGCAAAACTGAAAAGTGAAAATGGCAAACTTGGCTATGGATGTTACAGCTTGTATCTAAGGCTTGGGATAGCTTCAATGGATGGTAGGGAGTGTATTGGAACTTGTTTGGGAAAAAACGCACGAGTGAATGATGTTGGCCAAGTCAAACTGCAGGAATGCCCTATTTCTTGCAGAAAAATGGTGTTTTGATGAATGAGGAGGTATTGAGGATCAAGGACTCGTGTTTTAGGTCAGCTTGGGTGTATGAAAAGTGTTTACAAAGTTTTCTTAGGCTTGTGTTGACAGAAAATCAAAGTTGGATCCCTTTTGCAATGTTTCTTATTTTTTAAGTAAGAAAGCTCAAGTTGCAATGCAGGCCTGTGTACCCTCTCTATCTATATTGCACAATCTCCTCTTGATCAGTGGGATTTGTCTACAAATATTTGTCTCAAAGATATGGCCTGTACTTCAAAGATTCAGAATTTGACATAAAGCCTTACTTTTCCAAAATGGCAAACTTGCTTTTTCTAATTATGGATTAGTTTAGCATGTAATGACCAAATGATTAAAATAATGCTTGCACACAATGGTTTGGCATTTAATTATTGAGTGTGAAGAGGATTATAGGCTTGTAATCTAGCTTGTACAAGCTGACTTGAAAAATGCCAATGTATGAACATGCATTTGGTTATGAACAAAAGTGACTTTTGCCCAACTTTGCCAATTCGATTCTCCCTAACCACAAGGGTGTTTGATGAGTTCTTGGACAATTTGGAAAGCTTGGAATGTGTACTACAATCTATCTTTGTAATGCAAATTGAAATTCCAAGTGGAAGCATGTGAAAAATGGCCATGAAGTTGGTCAAAAATCCTGCCTAGAATAGGTCAAAAAATTTCTAAGTTAAGAATGTTTTGCACCCTTGTTCCAAATATCATAACTTGAGCTACAAGCTTCCTTTGAGAAAACTTTGTGAATAAAAGTTGTAGATTTTGCAATGGACTACAACTTTCATGTTTTGAGTTTTGCTTGAATCCAATTGTATCTTGATGAAAAAATGGGACAAAGTTAGGAAAAAATAAGGAAATTTTATAACTTAGAAAATTTCTAAGTTATGAAATTTCTTCATTTTAAACCCTAATTTGCAATTTTGGGTTTCTTGATGAACAAGTTTCATAATTTGACATGTCTTGATGAAAAATGAATCTTGGCACTTGATTTTGACCAAAAAGTCAAAGTTTGACTTTTCAGTATACAGTCAAATTTTGATCAGTTGACTGGAAAATTCATCTGTCAATCTTGTGCATTTGAGATCTTTTGAACTTGTTGAATAGATCAAGACAATGCCATTGAGTCCTTGAGTCCATATATGAGCTTGGTTTGCCATTGGTTAGGTCAAACAGTCAAAAATTGCCTTTGTACAGTCAAAACCCTAAAAATGGCCATTTTGCCCTTTTGGTGATCTGATCCAATTTCTTGGGGAATTGTGATCCAAACTTGACCAAATGGTTCATATGAGTTCATAATATTGATGTGGGTCAAATTTCATGAGGTTTGACTATCAATTGGCCACAATTGACTTTTTCCCCAATACAGCTGATTTCTAGGTCAACTATCCAATTGACTGGGCAAAGATTGGAATCAAGACTTGAAACTTGGCATGGATAAACTTGTGAGTCCAACATGAAGCATGAAAGTCACTTTGGGCATTTTAGGTCAAAACATACTTGTGCAAACTCAAACCCTAATTTGAGTCAACAGTGCAAGGAGGAGTCTTGAGCAGAGCAAACCCTAATTTGATCTTGAGCTCCCAGGGTCTTGTGGTGAGAAAATATTGATGAAATGGGAGGGAAAATTTTGGGGTACAACACCGACGCCTTGTAATAGCTTAGATTTAATTTCCCGCAATTTACTTTCCGCACAATATTAACTGCTAGATGTCTGATAATAGGGAATGCATGACAAGATCCAATGTATGAACTTAAAATCAACATAGCTCGCCCATAACATGTACAAAGACAAATTAACTGAAAATAACACACTCGCACATGCGCACTCTTAGGGTACACCTCACTTGGTTGCCTTCGAACGTGGTCATTGAGTATAGGAAGTTTTAGAGGTCGCCCTCTTGTCCAAAGATCATAGTTGCCTCGAAACGGTTGCCTCGAAAAATCGATCTAAGACATTAGGGTTACCGCTAAGGCGTCCTAACATTGCTTTAGTGACCACACGTCCCTTAATCGAATTGACCTTTAAAACTCCAACGACGATGCTACCTACTCATCAATAGTGGGATAGCATTGTCTAAAGGACATTTGCACAGACTAATTCCTTTTTCGAGTAGGTATATGGTTCTTAAGTACTTGCTCCTTTTAAAACAAAACAAAACTTTTCGCACTTACACTCCTTTCAAACAAAAACTCTTTTCAAACCCACAAACACAAAGAAAAGCAAACTTTTGAAAACACTTTGAGCAAGTACCTAAGAGCCCGTGGATAACCACGGATAGAAAGGGTGCTAACACCTTCCCTTTCTATAATTTACCTCCCGAACCCGAGAAACATCTCGAAAAAAGGAATTTTTCTGTGCTTTTGTCCTTTCCTGGTTGGATAAAATAAAAGACGGTGGCGACTCTTGCTTACCGAGACATTTTGCAAAAACAAACGCAAAACGCGAACCAGCATTCCAAAACAGTCAGTTCTATTCCCACCGATCCCATATGGCCTGGAGGGAGTTTTAGCATAAGCCTGCGTCTCTTGCTGCGGATTCAAATCCACAGGTAATGTTGTTACAGTTCTGAGGACAGGGATGAGTCTGTGTCATCCTCCGGTTGGCCCATTCAAATATTTTTTACGCATTTTATTTGTTTGCTAGCATTTACTTTGTTTTTAAATATTATGATATATATGTATTATAAGAACAAATGAAGCAGTGTGGTGCGTTGGCAAGGGAAGCGTTCAAATTCCTCCAGGACCTGGGTTCGAATCCCAGGTCCCCTACTTTCCTTAATAATTTTGTTTTTCAGATGATCACATGCATATTCAAGCGTGCAGCCCACCATGGTTCTTCATCCTCCAAACGCCAGATGGCCAAAGGCCAAATCTGATGGTCAAAAGTTGAGGGTCCACATGGAGCCAAGTCAATGCACAAACACCTGATCTCAAAAGTCAACAAAGGCCAGCATTTTGGGCCTTCCAATTGCTGTTCATACTCCCAATTCAGGCCCATACTCCCTCTTCTTATTTATTTTATTTTATTTTATTAATTGTTTTATTATTTTTGTTTAAATTCTAAGCAATCACAAAATTCCTTTTCATAAAATAAAATCACAAAAAATATTTTTATTCAATCAAATCTTAACTTTTATTTTTTATTAATAAATACTAATTAATTAATTTATGTCTTAATTCTAGAATAATTTTAAACCTATTTTGCAAATAATTAAAATTAACTAGATTTAATTAGGTTTTAATTACTAACTTAATTAACTTTATCTTCTTTCTTAAAATAATAAAAAACTCCAAAAATAATTTATTTTTATTCATTAATTTAATTTAACTTAGTGATTAATTTAGGTTATTTCTTTCTTAAAATAAAAAATAAAAACAAAAAGATATTTGCTTTAACCAAAAGGGTCAAAACCCTAATCATGCGCTCGATTTAATTTCCCACACGCGATTTACTTTCTTTTATCCAATAATGTATTTGCTCCCGGATTGTAATAGTAAATAGGACTTTTATTTATTTTTTATCGCTTTATTTATTTTTAAAGGGTTTTCCTTTGGCGATGTAAATACCCGACGCCTTGTAATTTAAATTCCGCATTTTATTTCCGTAAGTTATAACTGCTAGATGTTTGATAATAGGGCTTGCATGATAAGAATGAATGCCTAATTTAAAAACAGTTAGATCACCCTTAACATGTACAAAGATAAAATAACTGAAAACGACACACTCGCACATGTGCACTCTTAGGGTACACCCCACTTGGTTGCCTTCGTACACGGTCATTGAGTATAGGTCACTTTAGAGGTCGCCCTCTTGTCTAAAAAATCATAGTCGCCTCGAAATGGTTGCCTCGGATATTGTTGCCTCAAACAAATGATCTAAGACATTAGGGTTACTGCTAAGGTGTCCTAACATTGCTTTAGTGACCGTAAGTCCCGCATTCGAATTGACCCTCCAATTCCAACAACGATGCTACCTACTCATTAATAGTGGGATAGCATTATCTAAAGGAAATTAGCATAGAACAATTCCTTTTTTGAGTAGGTAGATGGTTCTTAGATACTTGCTCTTTCAAAAAACAAAAAAAAAACTTTTCACACTTACACTCCTTTTCGAACAAAGTTTTCAAAACACTTCATACGCTCTTGAGGACAGAAGCAAGAGTTAAATCGAAGTTTCAAACAAAAACTTTTTCGAACCCACAAGCACAAAGAAAGAAATTTTTTAAAACAATTGAAGCAAGTACCTAAGAGCTCGTGGATAACCACGTATAGAAAGAGTGTTAATACCTTCCCTTTCTATAATCTACCCCCCGAACCCGAGAAATATCTCGAAAAAGGAATTTTTCTATGCTTTTTTCCTTTCCTTGTTGGATAAAATAAAAGTCGGTGGCGACTCTTGCTTACGGTGACATTTTGCGAAAACAAACGCAAAACGCAAACCAGCATTCCAAAAAACAGTCAGTTCTTCCCACCGTATCACAGAACTGGCGACTCTGCTGGGGACACTTAATAAGTGGGGTGTACCTTAGGAATAAGTTCATAATGTTTTCAAGGAACTCGCGGGGTAAACAAGAAAATGTTAGAATTTGATTGCAGCTTGATTGAAGAAACTTCGTGTCGTTGAGAGTCCTTCTTCAAGAGTCAAGCTCACCATATCGAGTGGGTCATAGCCCCTGAATCCAGATACTTTGACAACATTGGCTAGAGGAAAATAAATCCCCTTTCCCCTTGATAAACTTCTGGTTCGCCATGACCTACATCACAGACCCTTGAGATCCTTGAAATGGTTAGTATGATATGCCAGGTTTATGATGTCATGATGTCATGATTATGTTGAGAAATCACAGGTATAACAAGCACAAACAAATCACACCAAGTCCTTAGGTTTAAGGCTTACTTGATTTTAAGGTAGTACCCTCTTGAAGTTGGATTGGTTTCCAACCTGTCTTAAAAAGTAATCGGGTTATAGGGGATCTCAATATCACTGACCATCCTTTATCGGGCATTGTCTCAGCTTAAGCAATCTTTTCTTGCGGCCGAAATATCCCAAAAGTCTAACCTCAATGGGTGTAGCATCGAGTATCAACCAATCCTCAGCTCTGCACCGAGGCCGGCTATCTCACTACTTTCTAATGGCCAAGTTTGTTCAACTAAGGTTCTAAGGTCCGTAAGTGCTTCACGACACCACGCGAAGGCCCCGTATTCTCCTAGTTTTCCCACGAAGGATACCGGTGCCAACCAAAGTGCCACACCAACACAGTCATCGCTTAAATCATATCGGTCTACATCGTACAGTCTCCACGATCTATTGCTATTTACCTAATAAGTGCCCCCAGATCCGGGTGTAGGATCTATAGTAACCCAAGCAAGACCCTTTAAGAATAAAGCAAGCAAGCAAGAAATCAATTTGAAACATGACCTAGATCCTAAGGTATACCCTACTTATTAAGTCCCCAACAGAGTCGTCAGTTCTGTGATACGGTGGCAGAACCGACTGTTAATACTGGTTTGCGTTTTTTGTTCGCAAAATGTCGCGGTAAGCAAGAGTCGCCACCGACTTTTATTTTATCCAATCAGGAAAAGGAAAAAGAACAGAAAAAACCTTTTTCGAGATGTTTCTGAGTACGGGGGGTAGATTATAGAAAGGGAAGGTGTTAGCACCCTTTCTATCCATGGTTTTCCATGGGCTCTTAGGTACTTGCTCATTTTTTAAATTGTTTGTGTGTGCTTGTTTTGAAATGTTTTGTTTTCCTTTGTTTTAACCCTTGTTTATGTCCTCAAGAGTGTTACGAAGTGTTTTGAAAACTTTAGTTTGAAAACTTTAGTTTGAAAAGTTTGTTTGAAAGTGTATGGTGTAAAAGATTTATCGTTTTGAGCAAGTACCTAACAGTTATCTACCTACTCGAAAAAAGGTGTATTTTTCCTCTTATCCTTTAGACCGTTTTATCCTACTATTAGTGAGTAGGTAACACCAGTCGTTGGATGTTTGAGGAACTATCGAAAGGGATGTAATAGTCATTGAAGGCAACATGTAAGGATACCTTAGCATTTCGAAGGGACTGTCATCATATATTCGTAGGCAACATCGAGGGACAAGATCATTTCTCGTACGCAACTCGAGGGACGTTAAGGGACTATGATCTTTATGATGACTTTTAGATTGAGGGTCTTTTGATAAGATATACCTACGTTCGAGGGGCATGACCATTATTTTCTGAGGCAACCAAGTGGGGAGTACCCTAGGGGTGCAAGTGTGCAACAGTGTGTTTTTTCAGTTAATTTATCTTTGCACATTTAGGGTTTTCTACCGTATTAATTTTCAGTTTGTCTTTCCATACAATCCTATTAACATACATCTAAGCAGTTTATAGTTTGCGGAATTAAAAACAAGAAAGTTTAAAGTCCTAGCTATTACAAGGCTTTTGCAGATACATAAGTATTTTGGACTGAAAATAAAAAGGCGGAATTTAAACCCTAATTACTATTACAACCTCAAAACAGTTACAGTAATAATAAAAGGAAATTAAAAAATGCGCGTGGCGAATTAAATGCGACAATAATTTAGGAAACCTAAAAAATCTAATTGAAAAAAAGATTTAGGTTAGTTTTTTTTTTAGAAAAACTAATTAGGTCATGTACAAATTAAAACCCTAATTTCTAATTAATTTAAATTATAAAAAAAGGAATTAAATTTGCCCTAAATTAAATTAAACTAATTAATTAAGGAAATAAAATATTTTTATGAAAAAAAATGATTTTTATGTTTTTTTTAATGATTTTTTGATTAAATAAAAAATAATGATTTTTTGGTGTTATTTTAATAAAGGAAAATAATTAGTAAAACAATTAAAAAAATTAAAATAGAAAAGAAAAGAATGGGCTTGTGTTGTACCAGCCTGAGAGTGCACCATAGTCCTTCATTGTTTGAGGCGTTAGATCTGAACTATTGATACATCCAATGGCCAGATGGTGGTAGCGCATGGTAGGCGTTTTGGATGATGATGCATTGAATTTGTAGAAACAAAGTAAGAAAACAAAATTTGTTGGGATGGTTAGTTGTATATATAATAATATAAATAAAATATAAAGGAAATAAAGTGGTATTTCCCAAACGTGCGCGTGATTCAAATCACCCAATGGGATTCTGCCACCTAATTGTCTTCTTCCCCATAACTGTTGTTTTGGCCACACTTTCACCTACAGTCGTTCCCGTCACTAAAGGCTATAGTGACGGATTTTGTTCGTAGCCATAAACCTGTAAAATTCAAAAACGTAGCACAAGCAGAATAAATTCAAACCAAAGACATGGATCAATTGCAAATCATCTTCTAAGCATGATAGTACCCCTGCTTTTGTCCAATTTTGACTCTATATGGAATTCCCAATTTGGGACCTCAAAACCCTAACAATGGCATCATGTCATTCCTGCACTTAAACTTCAATCAAACCAATAAAAAACATTGCAAATATGATAGCAAGCATGGATATATAATCAAAACATGTTTATGATGGATAAATTGTTGAAAACGAATCTTCAAAAAATATGCAAACCGTGGCAATGTGAGGCGTGATTTCTGAAGGTTTTAAGGCTGGGGGACGATTGGAATAACTTCAAGAAATGTCCAGGAACGGATTGCTGGCCTTGAAATTACTGGAATCAATCTATGGAGGAATATGTGATCAACACTTTTTTTGACAAAAAATTTGAAGTTGAATCCTTTGTTTTCACGACCAAGAACCTTCTTTTATGCTTTAGAGATGTTAGGTATATATGATAGAATGATTTAGGTCAACAAAAACTGATCATATCTTTGCAAATTATGGAGATTTGATTTCATTCTTTGCCTTGTATGATTTGTTTCCAAAATAGACCAAATTAAGATCTTTTCCAATAAATTAGCTCTTGCACAAATTTTTTGATTTGCTAGCTGTTCATGGACTCATAATATGCTCATAAAATTAAATCTTTGATTTTATTTGATTATTCTACTATTTAAATTGATTTATTTTGATTTAAATGGATAAAAAATCAAAATAAATAATAAAAATAATAAAATAATAGGTCCATAAGCTCAGGGGTCATGGGCCATATTAGGAACAAGTTTCAAACAAGAAAACATGGGCCCATTTGGAAAAAAAGTCATTTTGATCAATATTGACTTCATGCACATTTCCAAAAATTGGTCTATTTTGACAATACATATCTCCCTCAATTTTAATCCTATGAGGGTGTTCTTGGACTTTTTAGAAAGCTTAGGATGTCCCCTAAACAACCCTTTTGGTTTCATCTCAATTGGGTCTTCTATGTTCATGTAAAAAAGCTTTGATCCAAAAGGTGTTTTTGTTGACTTTTCAAAAGGACCTATAATGTAGAAACTCATATCTTTTTATGAGTGCATATTTTGAACTTGTGGGCTGAAGATGAGTTGTAGGGAATTGCATCCTCTTCAAAATGAGCCTTTTATGGACAATTTCTGATAAAGTATGAAGAAGTTATGTCTGGTCAAAGTTTGGTTGACTTTTCCTATGAAACCCTAATTTAGCAACTTTTGAGTTTTTATGAGTTAGGAGCATTTCTTGAGGAATCATGATCAACCCTTGATCAAATGATGGATATCACTTCAAAATGTTGATGTTGACCAAAAATCTTGAAGTTTGACTGTATGTGGGTCACAGTTGACTTTTGACCTAATACAGTTGATTCTCAAGCATCTGAGCAGTTGACTGAGCAAACTTCTTGTCCAGTGCTTGAAATTTGACATGGAGGGTATTGAGAACATATTAGGACCATGGAAAGCATATGAGGTCCTTGTAGTCCACCTATCTTAATGAAAATGGAAACCCTAATTTGAGACACACTGCCTTATGAGAGAGTTTGTCTGGTCAACTCTTGGGCAAACTTTAGCAAATTGAGGATCTCTATGAGTATGTATTGAGTAAAATGATTGGGAAAATTTTGGGGTACAACATCTGCCCCTGTTCAATCTTCTTAAACTTGAGGATGTATATTGGCTTGTTTGCCTTTCGTGATCTGAAGATGGAAGATGATTGAACACTAGAGTGCCCAGAAATTTGCACTCGCATGAAGTGATACTTGATTTGTGATATCAGAATTGGGCTTATAGATGCCATTTGGAAGTTGCTAGAGAATTTTCTGAGATGGGCTTAAATATTCCATCCAAGACGTGATGGAGTACCATCGGAGATGGGCTTAAAGATGCCATCTAGAGGATGTTGATTTCCTGAGATATTCCTTTGATGAGAATCCCTGCTCCTGTCGTTGAGGAGGAATCTGTTGAGGAATGTTGGTATCTGTCTTGGGAGAAATATAATTTTAGGAGCTTCAATTGTCCGTTACTCTACTGGGGAATTAACTTCGGAGGTGAATTGCATATCTGGTCAGTGTATAGGCTGCATCGCGACCTACTGGGGAAGGTGAAATTGATCGTGTTTGATCAGGTCCAGGTCTTACAGTGTTGTGGACTGTTGTCTGGAGATAAGAGAAAAGAAACCTGGATGGTAAGGTTATGAGAAGGAATCTGGATAGTAGGTCTTATGGGAAGGAACCTGGGTAAGGTTGCTTCGTGAGGAGTTTGGGTAAAACTACATCTGAACTGAGAAGGAACCTGGGTAAGGTTGTTTTGTGAGGAGTTTAGGTAAAACTACATCTGAACCGAGAAGGAACCTGGGTAAGGTTGCTTTGTGAGGAGTTTGGGTAAAACTGCATCTGAACTGAGAAGGAACCTGGGTAAGGTTGCTTTGTGAGGAGTTTGGGTAAAACTACATCTGAACTGAGAAGGAACCTAGGTAAGGTTGCTTCAGGATAAGTCTGAGTGAAACTTCAGAAGGAACCTGGGTAAGGTTGCTCGTGATGAGTCTGTGTAGGGCTTTAGGAGGAACCTGGGTAGAGCTACTTCGAGATAAGTCCGTGTAAAACTTTGGCAGGAACCTGGGTAAGATTACTTTGGGCTAAGTTTGTGTAAAACTTCAAGAGGAACCTGGGTAAGGTTACTTTGTGATAAGTTCGTGTAAAACTTCAGAAGGGACCTGGGTAAGGTTACTTTGGGATAAGTTCGTGTAAAACTTCAGGAGGAACCTGGGTAAGGTTACTTTGGGATAAGTTCGTGTAAAACTTTATTTGGAAATGTATGAGAAAAGACCCGTGTAATATTTTTCAGGATAAACCCGTGTGAAGCTGCATTTAGGAGAAACCCGTGTAAGATTGCTTCGTGACGAACCCGTGTAAAGCTGCATTTGATCATGCAGATAATTACTCTGTTTAGTTTCAGGAGCTAATCTTGAACTTGCTGGAAGTTGTTGATGATAACCATCTTTCCTGAAAAGGTACATGATTAATCGTATATGATGCATGACATGCATTGCATGATGATGTTCTCAAAATAAATGAGATTATGCCGTATGCAATATGTATGTGCACGTCATCATATATGAACATGAAATGCTATGGTGGCACGTCCTAGTTTGGGAAAATAAATCCCTGACTGCTGTTGGAGAGTACTGGAAATTACATTCCTGATCGTTGTAGAAAAAGTGGTTCTTCTACTTCCGCTGGGGATGGTGAACGAAGATGACTATGGTGGAGATTTTCTCCTTGTTTACAGCTACTCTACCGGGGGAGAGAATCTATTTGAGAATAAATTTGCGGGAGAATAACTTCGTTGGGGATGAGCTTTCGTATTCAGAGAATTAAACTCTGCTCGGGAGAAAACTATATGAACCGCTTGCGATTACAAAATTCGGCTGGGGAATATAGACGTCGGCTCTCCGAAAGAGCTTGGTTGGGGAAAGTAACTCCTGTTTGGGGAAGCAGATATCAAAACTTTGGTTGCCTCTACTCTGTGGGGAGTGTAGATGTTACTGGGACGCATGTTAAGGATATGACAATGACTTTTCATCAAGACTTTTCTGCCCCTGTACCTGCTGGAAAAAGTGCCTGCAGAGGCCTTGTGGATTGAGTGTTATCCCAACTTATGAGGTGCTTGGTAACTGCCGATCAGAATGATAAGTCTTCTACTGATAGGCAAGTGACAAGATGACGGGACATAGTCGTACGCTTTAATCCCTAACTTTTTCCTAGACTGTCTTTTCATATTTTCAGTCCACCGGGATACCCTTTTTTTCCCAAGCCGCCTTTTCAGGTTTTTGACTTGTCGGCTGTATAGATCTTTGTTGTTTTTATCCCTAATATTTTCCCAAACCCTTTTGGTTCGTCGGGATGCCCTTATTTTTGCCTAGGCCAGTCAACCTAGCGGGTCTTTGTTCATGCGTAGTATTTTATGACTATGTCCATGCTCTCAGGGTGTAAGGAGTTGTCATTGTCGGTAGTGTTATGTTGCCACACTACCAGAAGATGTTTGTTTGATCGTACATGATTCGTTGTTAGAATTCATGCCCAATGCCCCCAAGTGATTCAGATGGAGATTTTCCTCTGGCGATTTGGCATCTTTGAGAGATTCCTTGAATCTTGACTTAACTTCCCCAGATGATGGACAATGATCATGTTGTGCCCCTTGGTTGGAAGTGTTTTTCCACTTGAGGTGATCCTTTTTATTGAGAAGGTTTTTGTTCACTAGATATTCGTCATGCGAATTTCTCTGCTGTTGAACAAATATTCATATGCAAACAATGTTATTTTAAGAATGCAAAGCTTACGTCTGTCTTGAAGTTTGGAAAATGCAGTTTTTTTTAGAAAAAATAGAATTTTGCAAAGATGTGATATCAACTCAGGATTTGTAACGGACCTTCAGGAGTCAGGATACCTTTTGTAACAGTATGCTTTCGAACTAACCCATGCTTCAGCTAGGACTTTTAAGGGTTATAACGTGGCTTGGTTCACGGTTTAAGAAACAAAGGATAAAGGCTCAAATTTTATTTGTACCTACCTGTTCTTCGTGATGTTCTTCGTAATGTTCTTCGATCCTAAACTCAGCTAATTGTGCATTTAGATCCCGTTTGAGTCTTTGCTCTGATACTCCAGTGATGGTTCGGATACTGACAGTTTATTTTGAATAGACAGTCATTTCTTTTTTGTTGAGGGTTTGTAGGACCTCTTTCTTTTTTTTTATTATCCCTGTATTTTGCCTAAACTGTTTCTTTTTGTGATTACAGTCAGCGGGATGCCCCAATGTTTTTTCTTAAGTCTCCTTCATAGGTTTTGACTTAATGGGCTTTTATTTCGAGAGATAATGACTGCATATCTTGATGATTATAGGGAACCATCATTGTCTTTTGTTTCGGAAGTACGTCTTTGATGCCATTCATTGTGTACGAAGTGGCAGATTGTGACTGAATGCGCCTCTGAATTAACTGAGAAAATTATCCTGCCCCAGGTTATGATTAAGGGTTTTAATATGTGTGAAAATAAAAAATCCTACTCCTTTGGCTCGAAGGGGTTGACTAGGGATTTTCTTCCTTATAACTCCACTGTTTAGGATTTGAAACAACGCCTGTACATCGTCAGTGGGGTCTGTTCAAAAGCATACTGTAGAGATTGTGGTATCATTTTCGTCATCCTCCCTCTAAAGGCTTACAGTTTTTTAGTCGAGAGTTGAATATCACGAAAAGGAAGTATAAAGCAGTTTAAGCATAATGAAAACAAATTAATTCAAGACAAACATGTGTAATGCATTAATGAAATAATAGAGTTTGACATGACAATAATTGTTCGAATAAGCAAAGAAAATACAACTTCAGAATTTAAATGAACAAAAATGCTTTCAATCCTAGCCATGTTTTGGAAAGGGAGCAGTGATCACGTTGGGAGTCTCAAGAGGGTCGAATTCGATCTCCTTGGCGTCAATCATATTCTGAATCTTGTATTTCAGCGCCCAACAATCGTTAGTATCGTGCCCCGAGCTGTCAGAATGATAAGCACACCTTGCCTCTAGATTGTAGTTAGGAGAGGAAGTCTTCGGGTTCGGATGGGGGTTTATCACCGTAACCAGCTTCATCTTCAACATGTGTTGCAATGCTTGTGACAGGGGCATATTGATTTGGGTGAACTGCCTTTGAGGTCTTTCCACCCTTGGCTGATTGTTTCGTTGTTGTGGTCGTTGTGTGTGTGCTGAATTAGAGATCAACACCACCCTCACAGATTGGTGGTAGTCTACCTTGCTACGCCCTTCTGGCCGTGCACAACATTGGCTTCCCTCTTGCCACCAAATGACTTCTTCTCTATACTCGAAGCGGTATTTGTCTGGATCTTACCACTCCGGATCCCAGCTTCTACTCTTTCTCCAGTCAATATCAGCTCGGTGAAACCAGCTGAGGATCTACCAATCAAGTGATTGAAGAACGGACCAGACAGCGTACCAAGGAACATATCCACCAACTCCCTATCAGACAAAGATGGTTGGAATCTCCCTGCCAGATATCTCCACTGTTGTGCATATTCTTTAAAGCCTTCACTTGCCCCCATGAACATACTCTGTAGTTGAGTACGAGTAGGATCAAGTTCGGCATTGTATTGATACTGCTTATAGAAAGCAGCAGCCAGATCTTCCCAATTTCGGACATTGGCTCTCTCCAGCTGGTAGAACCATTCAAGCTGAGTCCCTGACATACTGTCTTGAAAGAATTGAACCCACGAATTTCTATCGACGGTGTGGGGCTGGATCTTTCTAACATAAGAGAGGAGATGGAGTTTTGGGCAGGACACCCCGTCATACTTAGCAAAAACTAGAGCTTTGAACTTCTGCGGGATGACTACTCCCGACACCAATCCCAATTCTTCGATATCCAGCCCAGGTATCCTCTGAACTTCCATGGCACTCAAACGATCTTCCAACTGCTTGTATCTATCCTCAGCAGGAGGATATTTCTCATCATTGTAGTCGGTATCGTTGTCAGAAACTGCAGGACTGACGTCCTTCTCCCCTGTCTCTTCTTCTTGATTCTCCCCTTCCTTGGATGAAGAGGTCAGATCGACTTGTTGCTTCAACAACCCTCTAAACCTTCTGCCTATATTCAGAATACTGGAAGCCTTCTTCTTTTTCTTTTTCTCTTTCAGGATGAGGGTTTCAGATCCTCCTGCCCTTTTATCAGACTTATGAACATTTGTTAGAACTGGGCATTTTGTGCCTGAAGGTCCTTGATGCTTTGTTCGGAAGGCATTTTTGCTGAAATAAACAGCGAAGAAGATGAGAAACCTGTAATGGTAATTGTAATGATGTGTATGATATGCATGCAATGTTTTCAAGGAACTCACGGGGTAAACAAGAAAATGTTAGAATTTGATTGCAGCTTGATTGAAGAAACTTCGTGTCGTTGAAAGTCCTTCTTCAAGAGTCAAGCTCACCATATCGAGTGGGTCATAGCCCCTGAATCCAGATCCTTTGACAACATTGGCTAGAGGAAAATAAATCCTCTTTCCCCTTGATAGACGTCTGGTTCGCCATGACCTACATCACAGACCCTTGAGATCCTTGAAATGGTTAGTATGATATGCCAGGTTTATGATGTCATGATTATGTTGAGAAATCACAGGTATAATAAGCACAAACAAATCACACCAAGTCCTTAGGTTTAAGGCTTGCTTGAGTTTAAGGTAGTACCCTCTTGAAGTTGGATTGGTTTCCAACCTGTCTTAAAAAGTAATCGGGTTCTAGGGGATCTCAATATCATTGACCATCCTTTATCGGGCATTGTCTCAGCTCAAGCAATCTTTTCTTGCGGCCGAAATATCCCAAAAGTTTGACCTCAATGGGTGTAGCATCGAGTATCAACCAATCTTCATCTCTGCACCGAGGTCGGCTATCTCACTACTTTCTAATGGCCAAGTTTGTTCAACTAAGGTTCTAAGGTCCGTAAGTGCTTCACGACACCACGCGACGGCCCCGTATTCTCCTAGTTTCCCCACGAAGGATACCGGTGCCAACCAAAGTGCCACACCAACACAACCATCGCTTAAATCATATCGGTCTATGTCGTACAGTCTCCACGATCTATTGTTGTTTACCTAATAAGTGCCCCCAGATCCGGGTGTAGGATCTATAGTAACCCAAGCAAGACCCTTTAATAATAAAGCAAGCAAGCAAGAAAGCAATTTGAAACATGACCTAGATCCTAAGGTATACCCCACTTATTAAGTCCCCAACAGAGTCGTCAGTTCTTTGATAGGGTGGCAGAACCGACTGTTAATACTGGTTTGTGTTTTTTGTTTGCAAAATGTCGCGGTAAGCAAGAGTCGCCACCGACTTTTATTTTATCCAATCAGGAAAAGGAAAAAGAACAGAAAAAACCTTTTTCGAGATGTTTCTGAGTACGGGGGGTAGATTATAGAAAGGGAAGGTGTTAGAACCCTTTCTATCCATGGTTTTCCATGGGCTCTTAGGTACTTGCTCATTTTTGAAATTGTTTGTGTGTGCTTGTTTTGAAATGTTTTATTTTACTTTGTTTTAACCCTTGTTTCTGTCCTCAAGAGTGTTACGAAGTGTTTTGAAAACTTTAGTTTGAAAAGTTTGTTTGAAAGTGTGTGGTGTAAAAGATTTGTCGTTTTGAGCAAGTACCTAACAGTTATCTACCTACTCGAAAAAAGGCGTTCTTTTACTCCTATCCTTTAGACCGTGTTATCCTACTATTAGTGAGTAGGTAACCCTAGTCGTTGGATGTTTGAGGGACTATCGAAAGGGATGTAATAGTCATTGAAGGCAACATGTAAGGATACCTTAGCATTTTGAAGGGACTGTCATCATATATCCGTAGGCAACATCGAGGGACAAGATCATTTCTCGTAGGAAACTCGAGGGACGTTAAGGGACTATGATCTTTGTGATGACTTTTAGATTGAGGGTCTTTTGCTAAGATATCCCTACATTCGAGGGACATGACCATTGTTTTCTGAGGCAACCAAGTGGGGAGTACCCTAGGGGTGCAAGTGTGCAACAGTGTGTTTTTTCAGTTAATTTATCTTTGCACATTTAGGGTTTTCTACCGTATTAATTTTCAGTTTGTCTTTCCATACAATCCTATTAACATAAATCTAAGCAGTTTATAGTTTGCGGAATTAAAAGCAAGAAAGTTTAAAGTCCTAGCTATTACAAGGCTTTTGCAGATACATAAGTATTTTGGACTGAAAATAAAAAGGCGGAATTTAAACCCTAATTACTATTACAACCTCAAAACAGTTACAATAATAATAAAAGAAAATTAAAAAATGCGTGCGGCGAATTAAATGCGAGAATAATTTAGGAAAACTAAAAAATCTAATTGAAAAAAAGATTTAGGTTAGTTTTTTTTTAGAAAAATTAATTAGGTTATGTACAAATTAAAACCCTAATTTCTAATTGATTTAAATTATAAAAAAAGGAATTAAATTTGCCCTAAATTAAATTAAACTAATTAATTAAGGAAATAAAATATTTTTATGAAAAAAAATGATTTTTATGTTTTTTTTTATGATTTTTTGATTAAATAAAAAATAATGATTTTTTGATGTTATTTTAATAAAGGAAAATAATTAGTAAAGCAATTTAAAAAAATTAAAATAGAAAAGAAAAGAATGGGCCTATGTTGTACCAGCCTGAGAATGCACCATAGTCCTTCATTGTTTGAGGCGTTGGATCTGAACTATTGATACATCCAATGGCCAGATGGTGGTAGCGCATGGTAGGCGTTTTGGATGATGATGCATTGAATTTGTAGAAACAATGTAAGAAAACAAAATTTGTTGGGATGGTTAGTTGTATATATAATAATATAAATAAAATATAAAGGAAATAAAGTGGTCTTTCCCAAACGCGCGCGTGATTCAAATCACCCAATGGGATTCTGCCACTTAATTGTCTTCTTCCCCATAACTGTTGTTTTGGCCACACTTTTACCTACAGTCGTTCCCGTCACTAAAGGCTATAGTGACGGATTTTGTTCGTAGCCATAAACCTGTAAAATTCAAAAACGCAGCACAAGCAGAATAAATTCAAACCAAAGACATGGATCAATTGCAAATCATCTTCTAAGCATGATAGTACCCCTGCTTTTGTCCAATTTTGACTCTATATGAAATTTCCAATTTGGAACCTCAAAACCCTAACAATGACATCATGTCATTCCTGCACTTAAACTTCAATCAAACCAATCAAAAACATTGCAAATATGATAGTAAGCATGGATATATGATCAAAACATGTTTATGATGGATAAATTGTTGAAAACGAATCTTGAAAAAAGATGTAAACCGTGGCACTGTGAGGCGTGATTTCTGAAGGTTTTAAGGCTGGAGGACGATTGGAATAGCTTCAAGAAATGTCCAGGAACGGATTGCTGGCCTTGAAATTACTGGAATCAGTCTATGGAGGAATATGTGATCAACACTTTTTTTGACAAAAAATTTGAAGTTGACTCCTTTGTTTTCATGACCAAGAATCCTCTTTTATGCTTTAGAGATGTTAGGTATATATGATATAATGATTTAGGTCAACAAAAACTGATCATATCTTTGCAAATTATGGAGATTCGATTTCATTCTTTGTCTTGTATGATTTGTTTCCAAAATAGACCAAATTAAGATCTTTTCCAATCAATTAGCTCTTGCACGAATTTTTTGATTTGCTAGTTGTTCATGGACTCATAATATGCTCATAAAATCAAATATTTGATTTTATTTGATTATTCTACTATTTAAATTGATTTATTTTGATTTAAATGGATAAAAAATCAAAATAAATAATAAAAATAATAAAATAATAGGTCGATAAGATCAGGGGTCGTGGGCCATATTAGGAACAAGTTTCAAACAAGAAAACATGGGCCCATTTGGAAAAAAGTCATTTTGATCAATATTGACTTCATGCACATTTCCAAAAATTGGTCAATTTTGACAATACATATCTCCCTCAATTTTAACCCTAAGAGGGTGTTCTTGGACTTTTTAGAAAGCTTAGGATGTCACCTAAACAACACTTTTGGTTTCATCTCAATTGGGTCTTCCATGTTTATGTAAAAAGCTTTGACCCAAAAGGTATTTTTGTTGACTTTTCAAAAGGACCTATAATGTAGAAATTCATATCTTTTGATGAGTTCATATTTTGAACTTGTGGGATGAAGATGAGTTATAGGTAATTGCATCCTCTTCAAAATGAGCCTTGGATGGAAAATTTCTGATAAAGTATGAAGAAGTTATGCTTGGTCAAAATTTGGTTGACTTTTCCTATGAAATCCTAATTTAGCAACTTTTGAGTTTTGATGAGTTAGGAGCATTTCTTGAGGAATCATGATCAACCATTGATCAAATGATGTATATCACTTCAAAATGTTGATGTTGACCAAAAATATTGAAGTTTGACTGTATGTAGGCCACAGTTGACTTTTGACCTAATATAGTCGATTCTCAAGCATCTGAACAGTTGGCTGAGCAAACTTCTTGTGCAGTGCTTGAAATTTGACATGGAGGGTCTTGATAACATATTAGGACCATGGAGAGCATATGAGGTCCTTGGAGTCCACCTATATTAATGAAAATGGAAACCCTAATTTGAGACACACTGCCTTAGGAGAGAGTTCGTCTGGTCAACTCTTGGGCAAACTTGAGCAAATTGAGGATCTCTAGGAGTATGTATTGAGTAAAATGAGAGGGAAAATTTTGGGGTACAACACCTCTGCCATCATACAAACCACCTATAATGTATCCTCAAAGGCCTGTTAAGTCTAAAAGTGTAGGACAGATTAAGAAATTCGTTAAACTTCTGAAGCAATTGAATATCATTATACCTTTCACATAAGTTATCACACAAATGCCTTCTTATGCTAAGTTCCTTAAATAGATCTTATCCAATAAGAAAAAGCTCGAGGATAACGAAATAGTTATGCTTATTGTAGAGTGTAGTGCTATAATCCAAAACAACATGCCTCCTAAGCTAAAAGACCCAGGTAGTTTTTTCATACCCTGTGTAATCGAAAAATTTGTCATAGACAAAGCTATATGAGGTTTAAGATCCAATATTAGCCTAATGCCCTTAACAATTTGCGAAAGGCTCAATTTGGTAGAATTAAGGCCGACAAGAATGTACGTGCAACTAGCTGATCGCTCAATGAAATTTCCTTTAGGTATGCTAGAAAATGTTCCAATACGTACAGGACAATTCTATATTCCTACTGATTTCATAATTATGGACATTAAGGAGGATTCCAACATCCCTATTATATTAGGAAGACCATTCCTAGCCACCGCTGAAGCCATTATAGATGTAAAAAGGGGAAAACTAACTTTTAAAGTTGGCGAGGAAAAGGTTGAATTTATTCTCTCACAATTCTTCAAGGCACCTACTATAGATGATTCATGTTGTTTCTTAGACGTCATTGACGAGTGCGTTAAGGAAATATGGGTGCAACAAACTAAGTATACTGAAGTACTAAAGATTTCAACACCTCTTATATTTGAAGATGATAATTGGCGTGAACCATACGTAGACGACATCTTGAGGGAATATCTTGCACTAACTCCTGACCCTATGCCTTGCCCAAAGAAACCAGATGTAGAACTTAAGACACTACCCAAAGATCTAAGGTATGAATTCCTAGACACAAAACTTGAATGACCCATTATAGTCAACGCGGATTTAGGATAGATAGAAATTGAAAAATTATTAAATGTCCTAAGAAAATACCCAACTGCTTTAAGCTATAACATCTCGTATCTAAAAGGAATAAGTCCCTATATCTGCACGCATCGCATTTTGCTTGAGGAAGACTGTAAGACCTCTAGAGAACATCAGAGAAGAATTAATCTCATTCTGAGTGATGTAGTCAAGAGAGAAGTACAAAAGTTATTAGAAGAAAGAATCATATATCTGATATCCGACAATAAATGGGTTAGTCTACTGCATGTTGTATCAAAGAAGGGAGGTGTTACAGTTGTCAGTAATGAAAAAGGAGAATATGTAGCAAAACATACTCAAACCGGATGGAGAATATGCATCAACTATAGAAAGCTAAACAAAGCCACTCGTAAGGATCATTTCCCTTTACCCTTTATTGATCAAATGCTTAAACGTCTGGCTGAACACTCACATTTCTTATATTTAGACGGATATTCAGGATTTTTCCAAATCTCTATTCATCCTGATGACCAAGAAAAGACTACCTTCACATGTCCTTGTGGTACATTTTCCTACCAGAGAATGTTGTTTGGACTGTGTAACGCTCCTGCAACATTTCAGAGATGCATGATGCAATCTTCACTGATTTTCTAGACGGCATAATAGAAATTTTTATGGATGATTTCTCTGTTTGTGGGTAGAGCTTTGAAGGATGCTTATCTAACCTCGAAATGGTACTTGAAAGATGTGTAAGTGTTAATCTAGTGCTAACCTGGGAAAAATGTCATTTCATGGTCCGACAAGGAATTGTACTTGGATACATAGTGTCCAACAAGGGGATTGAAGTTGATAAAGCAAAAATAGAATTCATAGAAAACCTTGAACTTCCCAAAATTGTTAGAGAAATAAGAAGCTTTTCGGGACACGTTGGTTTCTATCGACGTTTCATTAAAGATTTCTCTAAAATAACTAAACCCCTAACTGAGCTATTAATGAAAGACTCTAAATTCATCTTTGATGACAAATGTTTAGAAGCATTTCAAACACTTAAACAATCATTAATCTCAGCGCCCATTATGCAACCCCAGATTGGAGTGAACCGTTCAAAATAATGTTTGACGCAAGTGATTACGCTGTAGGTGCTGTCCTAGGACAGCGGAAGGATAAAAAACTTCATGTTATATATTATGCTAGTAGAACTCTAGACGCCACACAAATGAATTATGCCACAACCGAAAAGGAACTTTTAGCAGTAGTGTTTGCATTAGACAAATTTAGTTCCTAGATACCTATTAACTAAGAAAGATGATAAACCTAAACTATTAAAGTGGATTTTGTTATTACAAGAATTTAATTTAGAAATCAAAGATAAAAAAAAGAATCGAAAATGTTGTAGCAGATCACCTCTCTAGACTCGTAAACCTAAAATCTGAACACGTGTCAATCAATGATGACTTCCAATATGATAAACTTATTGCCCAGTTAGAAACTAACGAAATTCAATAAAATTATCCTTCAGAAATAGAAAACCCCGATTTTAAAACTGATGAATTAGTGAAAGCCACCTTGGCTCATTCTGTTATACCTTGGTATGCTGATTACTAAATTACTTAGCAGTCAGTAATGAAGGCATGCATTAGCCTCATTTCAGGTTTGCTTCTCCTTTTCCACCTTATTTCGAAACATTGAGGATTATCACAACTTTAGTTTTAAGTATTTTAATTACATTTTATACTCTGAACATCAAGTGTGTCAACATAATCAAATCGCAATTCATGTTATTGTACGCGGAGTTAATTTAAGAAGTTATTCCAATTTTTGCATTATCTTCGGATTCTATTTTTTATTTCATATTTTGATTGTATGATTGTTTAGATACCGTGCATGTATTCCTATTCTGTACTGTTACACCTGAGCAACAAATTAATTCTTGTTTTTAAAATTATGTTTTGTTTTATGTTTTATAATCATAACAGCATGCTTATGTTCAAAATTATGTCCGGCTAAACCGTTTGATATTGGTATATAAGAACTGTTGTCCTGACGAAATTCGATAATAATTGGTGTTAACTTTTACAAATTATTTTTCTCGTTATGGTTTCTAATTCTAAAATTAAAATGGTTTTTTTACGAGAGTAAAAAACTAGTAAAGGTTAGGGTCAATAGAGCGACAGTTTGAGATCTTAACTGAATAGTAGAATCTAGACGTTAATCATAAACACAAGACAACGCTTTAGGATTAATTAAAATTTATTGATTTCCAAAAATTACTTTTAATTCAAATGAGTGAGCGACATCAAAGTATTCTGGTTTAAGAGTATAGTCAAAGTCAATAGCACCACAATGTGAGATAAAGTCTTTTAAATTAATATTTTCTACCGAGAAGTATTTTGACACTTTTTATACGTCAACATTTTATCGAATCCCTAAAATATGATGATTTACATACTGGTGTTCCGTTATTGAATATTTCTATTAAAATTTGAATTTATTTCCTGTTTTCCTCAAACCCAACATAAATCATTAGTCTTAGATGTACACGATAACATTAGAGAACATTAGTTTGATTATCAGTCTTTGTGAGTTCGACATCGTTTAAAATTACGCGATTAGACTATGCACTTGCAGTCAGTAAACCTGATAGACTCTTAAAATCGCTATCAATTACGAACTCAGTTACGGAAGAATGTCAATCCACACAAGACTTTTTAGAAATGCATGAACTTCTTAAAGAGTTTGGTGATGATGTTGTTGTTTGAATCTTAAATTCTCAAACATCGGGAATGAATCAGTAACGAGTGCAACGAATTAAGATAACTAATTGATGTGGAACCGGATACCGATATGACCAACTTAATCGTTCTCGTTAGTATTAATTTTATTTTCATATGTAAACATAATTTTAATTTAATATTATTTTATTTCTTTATATAATTTATCGTTTTATTATAAAAAAAATATACAATACAGACTAGTGTTAGATGAATTGGCGCTACTATTGAAAAAAATGTACATCAACACCAATTAGATGAATTGGCGCTACTATTGAAAAAATGTACATTAACACCAATTAGAATGGCAACATCCTACATAAACTTCAATCTAATTGGAATCACCATTATAAAACTAAGTGAAGTGCTAATTTGTTTGACGCCACTTTTACGTTTTAATTTTTTTTTTGTTTGAAAGTGGAATAGATTGAAAATATTTTTAAACAGTGAATTATTTTGAGAATATTTTTAATAAACTGGATAAAAAATTCCTTTACTTACACGATCATTTAAAGAAATTTAAAAGAAAAACAAAAAAAAAATGTTAAAAATATTTAAAAATACAACAAATATATAGAATCCTTTTATCTTTAGACGGAATAATTTTTGATCTAGACGTGATTCAAACGTGACAACAAACACTTTATAACCCATAAAAAAACAAACACTCTAGAAAAAACTTTATTATACAAAAGCTGTCAACTTTCTACGACAAAAATCGGCCACCACCCCCTCACATTACAGGCTTTTCATAGACTGCTTTTTTGTACGATGAAATTTAGGACTAGAAGCTTAAAGAAGATACAAAAACAAGTTTTAAATTATTTTTTATAAAGAAAAATAAGTTGTATATTGAATAAACAACAAATCAAAAAACTGATATAGTTTGAGTATAAGCATATTATTATAAAGATCGGTCTCCTTAATGTTACACCTTAATTAACTCAAACAATATTAACATCTATTTATTTTTTTGAAGCAAGATTGAGATCTTAAAACATTCCAGAAAAGAAAAATAAAAGTTGCATTCAAAAAGCAAAAGAGGAAGGTGAACTGGCAAAGCTGGGACAACACATGTCAATGTCATGCAACTAACTTTTTTATTTTTTGTTGTTGTTACATTTTTATAATATTATAACTTATAAACTTACAAATTTTACATTAAAAAATGTATATGAAAATTAAATCCTAACTTTATTAGGAGTATTTATTTTCACTGTCACGCTTTTTTCTAGAGAAAATACTTTTGGACATAAAATTCATGCGAACTTTGCTCCCCTCCATTATCTCATAATTATCACAACAACATCTTTTACACGTTTTCTCTCTCTCTCTTTCTCTCTCTATGTCTTTCTCAATGTTTCATTGAAAATCTTTTTTTTTTCTTCTCTTTAATTCTTCATATATATTTTTTTAAAATTTTCTTCTCATGGTCCTTTGCATCATGGATTCCATGTCTTGTCTTCATTATCTTTCCATAGATAGAGTAAAAAAGAAAGACGGTTGTTATAGTTAACATCATAAGATCTCAATATCATCAAAGAGGAAGAGAAGAAGCAAACATAAGATAGAAAAAATGTTGCAGAGAGCAGCAAGCAATGCATATTCATGGTGGTGGGCTAGTCACATCAGAACAAAACAATCAAAATGGATGGAACAAAACCTTCAAGGTTGATTCATGATTATCACCTTATAATTTCTTTCATTCTCTTGCATGTTGATACATTGGTTTTAACGTTATATGGTTATGAGTTAATGATCATCAGTTTCAAGGTTTAAGGAATTAGATATAGATATAGATATACTCAAGAGGTTGAATTGTTTTGTATGTAAAATGCAGATATGGAGGAAAAGGTGAAGAATGCTATGAAACTCATAGAGGAAGATGGAGACTCGTTTGCGAAGAGAGCAGAAATGTATTACAAAAAGAGACCGGAGCTGATAAGTTTTGTTGAAGAAACATACAAGGCTTACCGAGCTTTAGCAGAACGATATGATCACATATCGACAGAGTTGCAGAATGCTAATAATACCATTGCTTCTGCTTTTCCGGATCGAGTTCCGTTTATGGATGAAGATGATGACGTTGGATCGCCGAGGACTCCGAAAAAAACGCCGCTGGAAGGGTACAAAACAAATGTTCCTAAGCCTCCTCTTAGAGATTTGAAAAGCGTGATAACAGCAGCGACGGCGGCCACGAAGAAACTTAATTCGAAAAAGACTACGATGCCGTGGGTTGCTTCTAAGGTTCCGAAATCTGGATTAAGCAGAAAGGAGGCGCTTGAAGAGGTTGATAAGCTGCAGAAACAGATTTTATCTCTGCAAACTGTGAAGGAGTTTGTGAAAAGCTCGTACGATAATGCCATCGCTAGGTACTGGGAAACGGAAGAGAAGATCAAGGAGTTACAAGAGAAAGTTTCTGTTCTGCAAGATGAACTCGGAGAAGGTATTGTTATTGAAGACGATGAAGCGCGCCGGTTGATGGCTGAAGCTGCTCTTAAGTCATGCCAAGAGACATTAGAACAGTTGGAAGTGAAACAGGAAAGATCAGTTGATGAAACCAAAGTTGAATCCGAAAGAATAAAGGAGGTTAAGGCGAAATTAGCCTCTCTCATGAATGAGTTTGAGTATGATAAGAGCGAATCGAAAGAGCCGAGGGTCATAAGAGATGTAAGAAGCGTAGGCGAAGGAAAGGACTTGGAAAACGAAGAGGGTAAATTGACGCAACAGAGACATGACTTGCAGTTATTACAGGAAACTGTTAAGGAGCACTTTGAGGCTAGCTCCCATTCGTCTCTGGCTGCGACAGAAATGGCGGAGAAGATTGATGAGCTTGTGAACAAAGTGATTAGATTGGAAACTTCAGTTTCATCACAGACTGCTCTAGTGAATAGATTGAGAACAGAAACTGATGAACTTCAAGGGCTTGTTCGAACTCTGGAGGACGATAAGGAAAGTCTGATCAAAGATAAAAATAAACTGAACGATCAACTCAGAGAAATGGAACAGAAGATGCTTGCAGTTGAAGTTCTAAACCAAACTGTTGAAGATCAGAATAGCAATCTCCAGACTCATTTCACCGATGCACATTCTAGTATCGATTGCCTCTCGGTAGAAGTCCAAAGTCTGCAGCCAAGTGAGGAGGTTAAGGTAGCAGATTCACCAATGGTACAAGAGAATTCATCAGACCAAAATGAATCAAAACATGAACCTGAAGGGAAAGTTCTATTGACTGAACAAGACAATGTCTTACCGAATGATGTAAAGAAGTCGGAAAAGGAGCATACCAATTTGTTAGAAGATGCAGTAAATTCAGATGAGGAGCTTAAGATTGCCGATAATGTAACAGAAAAGGTAACTGGTTCACCACAGAATGGTGTAGACGCCGAAAATAATCTGAAGGTCCCTAATACCTTAGAAACAGAAGGGGCGGCCTCAGTGGAAAACAAACCTCCAAATGAGTTAAAAGAACAAGAGAAGACTCTTAATCCTGGAGATAGTAATGGAAAAGAAACAGTAGACATGAGTACGATTACAACTACTGAAAATCGTTCTTCGGAGAGTTCTGAGAAACTGCAAGAAAATGATGCTCAAAAAGGCTCAACTGAGACGGAGAATACTCTTGGAGTTGATCAGAAAGAGCATGGAAAAGATACAGTAGCTATGAGTACAGCTGCAACAGCTGAAAATCATTCTTCAGAGAGTTTTGATAAACTGCAAGAAAATAATGCTGAGCAAGGTTCAACTGAGACAACGAAAACTCTTGGAGATTACCAAAAAGACGATGAAAAAGAAACGGTGGCTATGAGTACAATTGCAACTACTGAAAATCATTCTTCAAAGAGTTTTGAGAAACTGCAAGAAAATGATGCTGAGCAGCAAGGTTCAACAAAAACAAGGAATACACTTGGAGTTGATCATAAAGAGGAAGCAACAGCACCAGATGATGAACCTAATTGGAGACAAATGTTTTTGAATGGAATGCAAGATAGAGAAAAAACTCTTCTAACTGAGTACACTAATACTCTTCGGAGTTACAAAGATGTGAAGAAGAAGCTCACCGAAATAGAGAACAAAAATCAAGACAAGCACTTGGATAATTGTTTGAAATCTCAGTTGCATGAACTGAAGACATCTAATTCCTTGAAAGATCAAGAAATAAGAATTTTACATCAGAAACTCGGTCTTTTGCAGATAACCTTGGAGGGAAATGATGACATGACTGAGTCAACTTCAATTCTACAACAAGAAGAACACGACATTGAGAAACTTCTAACAATTGATTTACCTGAATCTACATCAGTTATTGAAGAGAAGTTCCGGTCCAATATCGATGAAGTTCTAGAGGAGAACTTAACTTTCTGGTTAAAATTTAGTACAACTTATGCTGAGATACAAAGGTTTGAAACCACTATCAAAGATTTGCAAACCGAGGTATCAAAACTTGAGAAAAAAGGAAAGTCTTCAGAAGGTAGCAACAGCTTAAAGCATAGTCTAAAATCTGATGCACGGCCGATTTACAAACACCTGACAGTGATTCAAACTGATATAACAGTCTGGATGGAGAAAAGCGCATTGCTAAAAGAAGAACTACAATGTAGGTTCTCGTCTTTGTGCGACATTCAAGAAGAGATTACAAATGCATTGAAAGCCAGTGCTGAAGACGAGGATTTCAGGTTCACGAGCTATCAAGCAGCCAAGTTCCAAGGTGAGGTTTTGAATATGAAACAGGAAAACCATAAGGTTGCTGATGAACTTCAAGCAGGTCTAGATATTGTAACATCACTTCAACTTGAAGTTGAAAAGGCGCTTGTAAAGTTGAATGATCGATTTGAGTTATCAGCTTCAAAGAGAGAAGAAAGTGGACAACTAAGTCAGTCAGAAAGTCGGGCTAGGGTTCCTCTCAGATCATTTATCTTTGGCGTGAAACCAAAGAAACAATCCATTTTCTCTTGCATGGCCCCTGGAATGAATAAGAAGCTCAGGTCTGCCAGGGATTAGAGTAATGTGTAATATATTTTGCTAGTTTCCTATTTTGTTTCTTTGATCATTCATCAGTTTCATTAGATAGTGGATTGAGAATGTCTTTTGATTCTAAAGGAAGAGATTCATTTTCCCTTTTTTTTACTTGTCCATAACTGTAAGCAGGAAGTATGGCAAAATGCATTTTTTGGTTTACTTGTGTTTTGAGCTCTCTTTTTCAACGTATATCCAATTATTCCCTTTTTCCTCTCTAAAATTACTATTTGTGATCCTTGTAAAATGGCTGAAATTTGATTGAGCCTGTAACTTTTATAATTTTCATTCCTCTAAAATATGAAATCACATTCAGTGATTGTAGTATTCAATTAAGAGTAGATAAACAACTTTCATTTTAGGGGTTAAGGAAGATATTTTAGCTAGATACTATACAAGCTAACGTATCATTTGAATGCCTCTTGGAATGACCTACATGTCATTTCATAATATACACAATTCATTAACCAACATCACTTGAAGACAATACTTTCAGATTTTAGAGACCAAAAACATATTTAATTCATTTGGAAACTACCATAACCCAAATTGTGTATAATAATTAAAATAGTTAGCATTTCTTCTGATTCACATATACTTGAAATATAAGGTTATCCTATTTCCTAATTTACTATGCCTCTCTTGCCACTTGTAATACATGCAGTCAAATAACTAGCTGTATATATATATTGGTTCCATTGTTTTTCCACCAAACAAGGTAAGGAAATAACACTGTTCTTAACAAATCGAGCACCAACACCTGGTGCAATTCAACCTCGAGATTAGTCATTCCCATATGCTCTCTGTCGACTAGGTGACTATCTTCTAGGGAAAAAAGATCCTGGCTAACATGTTACGTAACATCTCTTTACCTGGAGACTACCTCATTTGAGAATATATCATCTAGAGAAACCTCGGCAAAAATTCTAGTAACATAGCCTCACTTTCCCTTCTTAGCATCTTGTGGGAACTGCACCCCCAGGAGCCCAAGCAAATTGGACGCGGGACCAGGAAGCCCTTGTTGGGAAGAAAAGGAATCAAGAAGGCTTTGTACTAAATTTACATCCACGTCTATAGGAGAAAAGTCCTCATCCATATCTTCTGCGGCGTGTGATGTCCCCTGAAAGTAATTTTTTTTAAAAATGAATCAGTCATAGAACAGCACTGACCAAAGTAAATGATAAAATGAAGAAATGTAGCAACAAAGGCAGATAGAGAATTCATGTTAAAACAAATGGCCAAAATGAAATATCTTTGCATACTTATCAGACAAATTACTTATTTTTGTCCCTTTCAATTGACCTAGTGCGGTTTGAATATTGATGTCATTTAACCATCCATAAACATTAACATTTAGAATTAGAACATTCTTCACTCGTGCAAACCCAAACAAAATACCTCATCCTTCTTTGGAATTATTTTATCAACACCAACAAAAGTTTTCGGAAGGGTTGTTGGCTTTAGTTGTTCATCCATAGCATTAGAATAAGCCTGTATGAAAGTATTCTCTTCATCATCATTCTCCTCATCAGATTCAACCCCATCATCCTCGTCAGAATCATCTATATAATCATCAATAAAAATGTCACAGCCCAAAAGAGATACTAAGATGCAAGTAAGACACAAGACTGATCACATAATCACTTATTTTATTGAATTCCAATAATCAACTAATTCGCTAGTCCTACAGTTCTATGCATATTTCATACAGATCAGTGTCACAAACAACTAAGAAATTTTATTAGTCTATGTTACATTGCTCAACAACAAACCTGAGGAGATAACCAATAGCCAACTTCAAACCAAATGGAATGTCAAACCAGTGAGATGTGTTGTAAACCCAAGTGTGCATGCATGAAATGGCATATCACAAAAACATAAATGTGATAATGTGATGTTTGTAACACAACTATTTTACCAATAATCCATTGGCAGAAACAAAGACAGGTTAAACGTAAAGCAAGTAAGAGATGATCTATTTAAGTAAAACTTCACAATCATTAGATAAAAGTTTCCCTATAACTATTGAAGAGTACAAAGTATACATAAACACGAAAATCTTACCAAAGTCCAGGTCAGATGATGATCCTTCTTTGATATTACTGTTGGCAGCTTCACCTGGACAACTCATTACTGATTCCATCTCTTTGAAAAATTGATCCGCATCAAAGTCCACCTCCTTATTTCTTCACAAGTGTCCAAGATAAATAGATATCAGCATAATGAAGCAATATAGTAAAACCAAAAAGGTAATAGATGCCACCTCCTTATCTCTTAGAAGACTCTAGATACCATATTGAATTAGGAGAGACTAAGAGACATTTAGGTTAAACCGTGTGTTATAAAAGCACTACGGAGACTTTATTATATAGAGAGAGATATAGAGAGATTACAACTAATTACATTATATAATCGATGTGGGACTATTCTACATACAAATATTCTTAACATTATATATTTACGAATATCAACACTTCTTAGCATGTATGCTTGGGCAATGGACGGTATAACATAAACAAATTAAGTATCACCATATGTGTATATGTTGTGAGTTTGCGACTACAATAGCAAAAATTAATTAGTAATAGGAATAACTGCTGTACAACTTATTAATATTATCATATAACAAACAAATGGAACTAGTTACTTAAAACAATATATCAGCACCTATTTTACCATAACTGTGTTCTAATTATCGTATTATTATAGTAGAACTTGTTAAATAAGTGGCTGTGTTATAGAAGTAAAGTCTGAATTAAGCTATATAACAGTTGAATAGGCCCTTTGTGAAATGCTAATTGAAGAAGAGAATTTCAACAATTCGACAAGGTTAATTTGGCCATAAATTATTATAAAAATAGATACCACCTATACTGTTTTAACTTTTAGCTTTCACAAAAACATGTTTTTTAAGTTCTGAGTTTTAGGTCATGAAAATAAGTCCAAAACAGCTTTTTGGAACAGAATTTTTTTTATTAATACGCTCATTCATGCACGATAGAAATACTTCATGAGTAATTTATTTGGCAGTGGCACAATACTTCATTAATAGTTATTGGTTACTGCAGTAGATAAGCCTATATAACTTGAAACTTAACCTCACCCAAACAGGACAAGTTGATTTGTCCAAATCTCAGTATTAACCAAAAGGTTAGAGTTAACGACTTGGATCGTTATAAATGTGTGGAAATTAATACATACTAATGGCCAAACATTATGGAAAAAGTAAACTTTTTCATGACCAAAATTCTTTCATAGAAAATATTCCTATATGATAATTGTTGGAACTTGGAAGCATGCATATCAAATATGTAATACTTGAATGAACATGTATGCAGTGAAACTAACCTGTCTTCAGGAGCTTCAGCGCCCTCAAAACTTGACACCTTGTCAACAAATGCTCGCATAAGTTTTGCTACGTCACTAGGATTAAACTCATCAGCATTTGAACCATTATCTTGACCCTTTTTTCCTTTCCCTTTATTTTTGTGTTTTAAGTCAAAAAGTTCCATCTCCTTTTGTCTTTCGTTAAGAGCAGAATTTAACTCTTCCTCTCCTTTGTAAAGCCAATAATCAGCATCAGATGGAGGAACCTCCTGATCTTTAAATTCATCCGCAGAATAAGGAAAAGCAAGAATTTCATCTATGCGTATAACAGGAGCACTCATCAAATCACTGCAACAAACTTTCGCCTTAGCAGATAGCAATAATAAAATAACATTGTTGGAAATTAAAACAAATTAATATTCCAACTTTCGAGAATCTTAGGTTCATTGCTTAGCAAGCAGATTAGTTCAATGAAACTTAAGAAATACTGCTAGCTTAATTGATGCCTTTTAAATCGCATTTGCTTATTTATTATCATTGTAATCACTATATGTTCATAGATTAAGGATGCTACTGAGTGCAAAGCACAATCTTCAAGCAATTTTGGATTAAATAGCCTTAACCAAGAAGAGACTGAAAGAAAGATGGCTTTCCTCCATAGCATGGGGAAACAAATGAGTATTTGTACTTTGGCGTATTCAGATATGCTTTCAATTTCATTACGGTTTAATGTCTTAAAGTTAAATATACTTTCTATTTTCCTTTGGATTGAGAAGACACAGACCATATGCACCCTCATCCCGATACTTCTCCTTGTATCACCCCAGTCCCAATATTAAGAAATTTTCCAACCATCCACTATAAACCAGATTTAGAGACCTAAAATCAAACATCACTCTATTACAACCCAAGTAGAATATTCCCTAATGCCATATTCAAATTCCAAACGAAATAATAACATTAACAAAAACAACAAAGAACGCAGTCCGTCTATTCTAACTGAATCTCTCATCAAGTCATTTTAACCCAATAATACTTCTCACCTTAGTATGGATAAAATAACAAAAACCAAGTAAACTTGTGAGCTAAAAACAAATGATATCTGTTGATATTTGTAAATATAGTGTTAAGAATATTTGTATGTAAAATAGTCCCACATCGATTATATTATGTAATTAGGCGTAATTTCTATATATATAATAAAGTCTCCGTAGTGCTTTCAAAACATACGGTTTAACCTAAATGTCTCTTAGTCTCTCCTAATTCAATATGGTATCTAGAGTCTTCAAAGATGCAATTCTTCGCCGTGCTTTACCCGGTTGACCCACTGTCTTCCGGTGAGAAATTTTCTTCTACAAACCGTGTCATCATTCCGATTTGCCTCACTTTTTATTTTAAATTTTTTTTCCAACGACCTCTGCTGCCGCACTGTCCACGAGAAAAAAAATATTTTCGGGAATACTACGATGATATTGTCATAACTGATAGTGATGAATCGGGAATACTCCAGTTGAAACATCTTTCGAATCAAATTCAGACAAAAGATCTTGGTAAACTCTGGTATTTCTTGGGTATTGAGATAGCCCAATCTAAAGATGGTTTGGTGATTTCTCAGCGAAAATATGCTATGGATATTTTAGAAGAAACATGTTTGTTGAACACTACTACTACCCAATCAGGGGGAGCCTCTATCAGACTTGGAAAGTTGAATTATCTCACAGTCACTCGTCCAGACATTTCTTTTGCAGTCAGTGTGGTAAGTCAGTTCTTAAATTCCTCTTGTCAGGAACACATGGATGTTGTTATCCATATTTTAAGATACATCAAATGTGCTCCAGGAAAAGATTTAGTGTATGAAGATAAAAGACATACTCAGATAATTAGATGCTCTGATGCTGATTGGGCAGGGTCAGCAATTGATAGACGATCCACCTCTGGGTATTGTGTACTTGTTGGAGGAAACCTTATATCCTAGAAAAGTAAGAAACAAAATGTAGTTGCAAGATCAAGGACCGAGGCAGAGTATAGGGTCATGGCAATGGCAACATGTGAACTCATTTGGTTAAAACAGTTGCTAAAAGAACTTAAAATTGAATAAGCAAGACCAATGACACTTGTATGTGATAATCAAGTTGCATTGCACATTGCTTCAAATCCATTCTTCCATGAGAGGACCAAACATATTGAGATAGATTGTCACTTTGTCTGAGAGAAGATTGAATCCGACGACATCGTCACAAGCTTTGTCAACTCTAATGATCAATTGACAGATGTGTTTACAAAATCTCTGCGAAGCCCCAAAACTAATTATATATGTGGCAAGTTTGGTGCATTTGACTTATATGCTCCGGCTTGAGGGGGAGTGTTGATATTTGTAAATATATAGTATTAAGAATATTTGTATGTAGAATAGTAATTGTAATCTCTATATATAATAAAGTCTCCGTAATGCTTTCAAAACACACGGTTTAACCTAAACGTCTATTAATCTCTCCTAATTCAATAATATCATAGAGCTAATTCAACTTTAAAAACAAGACTTGATTATAATCGATGTCTATCTTCCAATTCCAACCACAATGCGAATCTTCAACATTAAGACTAAAGGCAAATCCAGGAGTTTCACTAGTATTTATCAGTTCTACATTTTATATTCTATATGGTTAATCATGCATGTGAGTGAAGAAAGATCAGCTCAATAACCTGTCCTTGGAGTGTAGAGAAGTGCTTCTATAATACTCTTGAGCATTCTGCATCAACCTCTGATACTCACTAGAACCCGGAAGCAGCCCTTGAAAGTAACCACTTTTCTCCAAACTCTGCATAAATGCTTCCCAAGTAGAACCCTTCCCTTCAACCCCGTCACGCTTCCTTTGCTGATACATCATTTCCATCCCACAAGTAATCTTCAACCCCAACTCCGCCTCCGCAAACTCCTCCCTCTGCTCTCGGCCCGGGAGCTCCGGATAAACCTTTGGAGCCCGGAATGTTTGCTGAAGGAGCTGTGCATACATAGCCCTCGACATCTTCACAGAAACGCAAACCAGCTCTTCCCTTCTCCCTTTCTCCAAGAATCTCTCCAACTTGGCCGCGAATTTCATTGCATCAATGTCCCGGTCGTAGAATCCTTCCACTGCCAATGAAATCAAGCACGGCTCATGCTTAAGAACCGTTGCAACCGAAAGCGGAACTCTAGCTCTAACACTATGCATGTTTTTCCTTGCCTGGTTCGGGTAATCCTTAATCCGGTTCATGATAGCGGTCTGAACAGGCTCAGAGACTCGCGAATTGGAGTCAGAGGTTGATAGGAAGTTAAGTGAATCCATTAGGGAGGGGTTAGGGAGACTGCTACGGGGGATGATGTGTATATGGCCGTTACGGAGAAATATACGATTCTCGGTGGTTTCAGGGTTAACCCAGCGAGGAAGATGGAAGGCCGCTTCGATGAGAAGAAACTCGCCGTCGGAGTCCCAGAGGCGGATTGAAAGGGAGGGGAAGTGGGTGGAGATATGGAAGAGGAGGAAGACGGTGAACCATTCATCGTCGAGATTGTCTCCGTAGCGGAGGTGGCCGTGGAGGTGAGGGAGTTTGGAGGAGGAAGGGCACTGACAGGTAGTAGGGTTTGGGGGAAGGGAGATAGAGAGGTTGAAGGGGTGGTGTTGCCAGATGTAGTCGGTGGTGAAGGGGGAGATGGATTGGAGGATTTGGAGGTGGAGGGATTGGAGAGTGGTGGTTGTGGCGGTGGTGGGTGAGTTGGGGTATATGGCGTAGAAAACGGTGTCGTGTGATGGCATGGCGGTGGAGGAAGGTGGAAACTCCATTACTTACAACTTTTCCACTAAACTTGTTATTCTAGTGGAGATTTTTCTCTGCTGCAATAGTGTAAGATTAAACGCGAAAATCACGGTGCTTCGTGTATCCCGGCGATGGAACTTTGGCAGAGTAAATTACAGTTAAGTATATTTTTATTAATAGTAAAAATATTTTACAATTAAATATATTAAAATTGAATGGTATTATGTCATTAGTTTGAATATAAATTATCTAATTTTTTGTGATGGTAGAAAAGTTGTCCTCATTAAAAATACTAAAGTCATCAAAAGTGAAAGGTATAGTGGATTCAGGTTGCCCGCGGTTAAAAATGCACACATTCACATTAATATGAAACAGGAACTATTTGATTAATATCGGACAACTTTGATTTAATTGATTATTTTTATATTTTTAAAATTCTGTTTTTACTTATTATTATATCAGAATCTAATGACTTGTAGAATCTTGACTGTGTGACTGTGTGAAAGCAGTCATTGCAGCAGATTTAAGTTCAGGTATAGCTAATCCTTGACCGTCTTTTATGTTCTAAGAAAAAAGATATAAAAAACTACTAGTAAGTTTTAGGGTGCCAAACGTCCACTACGGAAGATAAAAGCGACATATTAGAGGGTGTCGGATTACAATTTTGGTGTGCATGCAAAAAAAAGTGTAAGCAAAACAAGTATGTTCGAAGGATTTGTCTGTTTTGTCAGTCATTTATATATGTTAAACTGAACCATTTTTCTAAAAACCGCATTGAGAGTAAAAGCGAATTCAAACTAGTTAAACTATTCACTAGCTTCATGGTTCATAACCTCACATGCAGATTTGGATCATCATCGGCGAATCAAAAAAAATTGTTCGGATGTACAATGGACAGTATATATGGTTTGAGATTGAAATTATTTGTATTTGTAGTAGGGCGCACAATACTAGAATAGGGTTTCTTATTGTCATAGTCGTCTTAAGTGTTCGGAGGTTCTATGTAGGTTAGCCATGATTTATATGTGACAAAGCAAACATATGCTCTATTTTGCCATATCTTAATTGTGATAAATATCTTATGAGGCCTTTTTTAAGTCATGGTTTAATCGCATTTGTTAGGTTTTGGTTTGTTGGCTGCATTTTGTTAAAACAACCAGTTCAACAAGATGTTGTGACATGTTGGTACGACATTGCAGTTGTGGCGTTTCCAGTTTTAGAAGATTTGTTTTGTGGTTTAGAATATTTGATTGTTTTTCCTTGTGGACCAAGTTGCGCATTTGGATATTTGATTTTTGGAAGATTTGTTTCAAACCAGATATATCAGAAGATTTAGTTCTCAAAATAGAATATCAAGATATTATTGAGAACATATCTTTCTGCACTAGAAGATTTGATTTGATTTGATTTGATTTGCAGAATATTTGTTTTTCCAGATTTAATATCCAAGCCATGTGTTTTTGTGGCTATAAGTAGAAGCATTTTAAAGCTAAAAAAGATATGAAGTTGCACATGAGAGTATAGACTTTAGGGGGTTGCCTTTTTTGTTAGTTCATTGTTCATCATGAATTACTCTTGTATCTTGTTGATACATGAGTTGCTGTAACACCCTTTTAAACCCCGCGGAATATTATAGAAATAATCAGAGTAAATTATCATGCATATCATATAAGGGTGTCACATATATTCCAAAATCACATATTCACCTGTCATGCTCAAATAACACTAAATTAAATCCATGCTTTTTGTAACACCCTATTTTCCTCATCGATAAATTAACGAAAATCAAAGTAATTCAATTCTTAAATCAAACACCAAGAATAGGATGTCACATTTTTCAACATATAAAAAATTTACTCGAGAATCAATAAACAGATACATAACACACTTTCGGATGAACGGACAACACTTTCAACATAGTCCTCAAAATTCAACTTTATTATTACAATGCAAAAAGAATCAAGTTTAATAATCAACATTCTCGATTAAATCATAAACAAATGTTTTATCAAATAAAAGAGAGTTTTTAATTCTTCAACAAATCACCAAAACAAAAATGTTAATTAAGCAAAACAAGCAAGTGTTCATTCCCTCGGTGTTACATATCAGAGCTGACACCGACTCAAACTATGCAATGTAAGGCAAACTCCTCATCTAACCTCGACCTAGAGCTACTTCAGATCATCTGTACATTACCAATATAAAGGCAACATTCAAACAGAAGGGGTGGGATATCATAACAATATAAGAGGAAGCATAATAAGGAGCAGATAGCAATTCATAGCAATCACAAGGTACATCAATATAAAATCAATAATACAAGCAACATATAATATTCATCATCATATAATACATACATCTTCCACCTCATATAGTATCAAGTTAATTAATAATATAATGCAATACGAGTAACACCGACTAAGATGCATGTGGTACCATAAGGGCATAAGCCCTCTCCAAAATGCCAAATAGGGAAGCAACAGAGCATAAGCCCTTAACAATTTACCAATTCAGGCCAACAACAGGGCATAAGCCCTCAACAATGAATGCAAGCAACACTGACATGCAACAACATAATTATGCAATAATAGAGCATAAGCCCTCAACACTACGTTATTCCAGGCCAGCAACAACATTATCATCATCATGCAATATCACATGCAAAACAGCGATATAAATTCACACCATCATTCACATACTTACACACAACCCCTGCCATCGCAGTTTACCCAAAAATACACACAGATATGTCTCAGTTGCTATCAAATAATCTTTTATTGTGATGAAATTTATTTTTATAAGGTAGAAAATGAATTTACCTTCGTACTTGTCTAAATGGCGCGTCAAACGGACACCAGAGTCAAAAATTACAAATTTTAAAAGTTTCAAAAATATTTTGGTTCATCACTGATCAGAAATCGGTTTCCCTCAAACTGGAATCCGGTTTCTGCAATTTGATAGTAACATGTGACAAAATATTTCGCTGTGGAAATCGGTTTCCCTCAAACCAGAAATCAGTTTCAGCCATGACAGAAACAATTCCAACACCAAATCATGTACAAGAAACCGCTTTCTCCAAAACTAGAAACCGATTTCCTCAGCCTGACAGTGAAAAATTATGTTATTTTCATTGTTACGGAAATCAATCCTTTCAACCCCAAAAATCCCAATTTTTCAATCAAAACAATGTCATTTGGTTCCATAAAATACACATACATCATACCTATCGTTCCAACATAATTCATATCAACAATTTGACCAATTTCACCCAATTTTGCATCAATAATTCATCAATATATAAAACCCCATAAAGCAAGATAATGAGAAATCAAGAACAGACAATCATGGGACCTAATCACTACCATTCTCCATCATCATGCAATCCATTATAGAGTTAGAACCCCCACCATTACATTGGTTTGAAGATTCCTAAACCTCTACCGCGAATTTTGCTCTTTTCCCGAATGATTGCCTCTTCTTCTCTCTTTCTTGTTCTCTACTTCTCTTCTCTCGTTCACAGAAAAACATCACGATCTAATTTCTAATTTTCCTCGTATGACTACTTAACCCCTTGGACCCCTGAATCCATATTCCAACTTTTCCCTTTTCTAATTAATTAATTATTTAATATAATATAATATACTACTTATCCTATTATGTTACTAATAATAATAATAATAAAATGTATATATATATTAGTCTTCTCACTACACCCTCATGTCTCTATGGTTTTTGTCATACACCCCTAATGCCTTAATTCTCATAATATTTAAGGTAGCAACCTCTAATCAAAGCATAACAACACGTCTCATTGTTCATCAAAACACACAAAGACACTACATTCATACAATTGCATAATTAAAATAGTCTAAATTAAAAACAGGGTGTTACAACTCTCTCTCACTTAGAATATTTTCATCCTTGAAAATTACCTTACGCAAATAATTCCAGATAAGACTCCCGCATCTTAATCTCTAATTCCCACATTGCACTTTCTCAAGTAGCTCCTCCCTAAATCACTTTCACCAGATCAATTTCCTTGCCCCTTAGCTTCTTCATTTTGCGATCCTTGATTAGTACAGGCACGGTCTCAACAGTAAGATTGTCCCGTACTTGCACATTGTCCATAGAAATCACATGAGATGGATCTGAAATGTATTTCTGAAGTTGTGACACATGGAAAACGTCATGCAAATTCAACATATTAGGTGGCAAGGACACCCTATACGCAACAAACCCCACCTTCTCTGAAATTTGGTACGGATCGATAAACCGAGGAGTCATCTTTTTCGACTTCAAAGCACGACCTACACCGGTCACCGGAGAAACTCTCAAGAATACATGGTCTCTCTCTTAAAACTAAAGATATTTCCTCCTCTTATCATGGTAACTGTTCTGTCTTCTCTACGAAGTCTTCATCTTATCTCGAATTAACTTCACTTTCTCCGTAGTCTGTCGCATAATTTTGGGTCCAAGTACTACACTTTCACCAGATTCATACCAACACAAAGGTGTTCTTCACCTCCGACCATACAATACCAAAAAGGGTGCCATACCAATACTAGAATGGAAACTATTGTTGTAGGTGAACTCTATCAATGTCAAGTAGTTGTCCTACATACCTCCATGTTCAAGAACACATGCTCTCAGCAAGTTTTCCAATGACTGAATAGTCCTCTATGTCGGCCATTTATCTGTGGGTGATACGCAAAACTCAATTTCAGCTTAGAGCCCAGCGCATCTTCCAGACCCTTCCAAAAATCAGAAGTAAACCTCAAATCTCTATCTAACAGAATACTCGATGAAACACCGTGTAGCTTTACAGTTACGCAGATATAAATCTTCGCCAACTTCAGAACAGGAAAACTAATATTAATCGGAATGAAATGGGCCGATTTTGTCAGTCTATCAACAATCACCCAAATTGTATCATGTCCTCTCGGAGTATTTGGTAGCCCCGTTACAAATTCCATTGATATATTATCCCACTTCCACTCTGGAACATCTAAAGGTTTCAACAATCCCGCAGGCTTCTGATGTTCGACTTTCGACTTCTGACAAGTCAAGCACACATACAGAAACTGCACCACATCACGCTTTAGTCCCGATCACCAAAATAATTTCTTTAAGTCTTTATACATTTTAGTAGCTCCCGGATGAATACTCAAACTACTTTTATGAATTTCTTCCAGAATCATCCTTTTGATTTCTACGTCATCAAGAATACAAATTCGGTTGCAGAATCTCAATACACCTTGCACATCTACTTTAAAATCTTTGTCTTCAAATTGGTCATTCCCAATCATTGAGTCTACCAACTTCACATCTAACTTCTGAGCTTCTTTAATGTTGTCTAGAAAATCATTGTTGATCTTTAGCATTCCTAATATAACACTTTGCAGCATTAATTCACAAACTAGACTCAAAACTCTGAACTGCTCAATCAATTGTAGCTCTCTAACCATCATATCAGACATATGTAAAGTCTTTCAACTCAAAGCATCGACTACAACATTAGCTTTACCTGGATGACAATTTAAGCCAAAGTCTTAATCTTTCAACCGTTCTAACCATCTGCGCTGCCTCATATTCAATTCTTTCTGGTCAAACAAATACTTTAAGCTCTTGTGGTCACTAAACACTTCAAATCTGGAACCATAAATGTAATGCCTCCAAATTTTTAGTACAAATACCACTGCAGCTAACTCTAAATCGTGAGTAGGATAATTACTATCATGAGTCCTCAATTGTCTCGACGCATAAGACACCACCTTATCATTTTGCATAAGTACACCTCCTAAACCCAAATTAGAAGCATCACAATACACCACAAATGATTCCTTATAATTTGGTATAATTAAAATCGGAGCCGTTGTCAATCTCTTCTTGAGTTCAACAAAACTTTCTTCACATTGGATATCTCGCACAAATGCTTTGTCCTTACAAGTCATCTGAGTTAATGGAAGTGTTAACTTGGAAAAGCCTTCAATAAACCTCTTGTAATGACCAGCTAAGCCTAAAAAGCTTATAATTTCTATAATTGACTTTGGAGCTTCCCACTACAACACTGTAGCTACTTTGGATGGATCTACAGTAATTCCATCACCTAAAATAACATGACTAAGAAAAATGACTTTTGTTAACCAGAACTTATATTTAGACAACTTTGCATATAACTTAATATCTTTCAACACTTGCAATACATTTCACAAATGCTCATCATGTTCTTCCTCTGATCTGGAATAGATCAAGATATCGTTAATGAATACCACCACAAACCGATCCAAGTAAGTGCAAAAGATACAATTCATATACTCCATAAATACTCCAGGCGCATTAGTAACACCGAACGACACTACCGAATACTCGTAATGTCTATACCAAGTCTTGAAAACCGTCTTATGAATGTCCTCATACTTTAATCGACTTTGGTGATAGCCCGATCTTAAATCAATCTTGCTAAACACACGTGCACCCACAAATTGATCCATTAAGTCATCTATTCTCAGAAGTGGATACATGTTTTTGATTGTCACTTTATTCAACTGTCGGTAATCAATGCACAGACTCATACTACCATATTTCTTTTTCACAAGCAACATTAGAGCTCCCCAAGGCGATACACTTGGCCTCACAAACTTCTTTTCAAGTAAGTCTTCTAATTGCTTCTTCGACTCTGCTAATCCAGATGTTGACATCCTGTATGGTGCCATAGAAATGGGTCTGGTATCAGGTACAAGATCAATAGAAAATTCAACTTCCCTTTCTGGCGGCACATCCGAAGTATCATCTGGAAAAACTTTAGGAAAATCGCATACTACCTGTAATTCATCAATCACAACCTAATTCTTAATAGATAAGGTCGCCATTAACGAAAACACATGAGCTTCATTCTGCATCAACTCATTCAATTTCCTGTCAGACAAGAACTCGGATTCCTCCTCCTTGTCGGGAGCAAAAAACTGAACGGATTTGTTGTAGCAATTAAAATGAACATAATTATATTCCAACCAGTTCAAACCAAAAATCACATCCAGACCACTCAGTGGTAAATAAACTAGATCCACAACAAAGTCTTTATTATAGATTTACAAAGTACACTTCAAACATACTAGAGAAGTAATCATTGATCCCTTAGTTGGAGTATCGATAACCATTTCTCCATTCATGGAAGATAACTCAAGACCCAACTTCTTCACACAGTTAGCAGCAATAAAATAATGCATAGCACCAGTATCAATAATAGTAATTAAAGAAGTACTATTAATAAAACATATACCTTTGATCAAACGGTCTACATTGGATGTCTGAGACTTGACTAAAGCAAACACTTTCACACTGGTCTGAGCTTGCTTCGGTTTCTAACATTGAGTACTAATATGTACTTCCTCGCCATATTTGAAACATATTGTCGCTTTGTGCTTACAATCAGCTATTTCATGTCCAACTTTTCTACAGTGAAAACACCTCTTGACTTCCCCAGGACATGCATTACTTCGATGACCAGGTGTAATACGGTAGGACAATTGACTTTCTTGTTTTTATCCAAATGTGCAGATAGCAAGAGTCGGTGTTATTTCATGTCCAACTTTTCCACAGTGAAAACACCTCTTGACTTCCCCAGGACATGCATTACTTCGATGACCAGGTGTAATACGGTAGGACAATTGACTTTTCTGGTTTTTATCCAAATGTGCGGATAGCAAGAGTCGCCACCGACTTTTCTTTTATCCAATATTTAGGAAAGATGAAAAGAATAGGAAATTACTAGTTGAATGCCACAAGATCTTCAACAGTCTTTGGTTTGGGCATTTGAGTAACGTCTTCCAAATCGTGGTCTCCATATTGAAGGTCTATGTAGTTATCCACGTTGTTGACTGTAATCTATAAAGTATGGGATGCCCCCACATTTGGAGGAGGTGAAAGGAAACCTTCAGTCATGATGGTCTCTTGTTGGGCAACAATTGACTTTGCGGGACCAGATTCATGTTTATGTCTTGGTTGGTGACCAATGATTTGGGTTATTTCTTCAAAAGCTACCTTGGGAATTTGATCTTGTCTTTCTATGATGTTTTTCAATGAGAGCAGAACTTGACTCATATTATCCTTCACTAAGTCGATACTTCCTTTAACTTGTTCAATGTCTTCTTGAAAAACAGCTTGATTATGTTCGAGTTTCTCCATTACTTTCTTTTTAAGAGCTCTTTTTTCTCTATTATTTTCTCCATTACTTTCTTTTTAACTGGAGATGATATGAAAATAATGAGTTTTTTGTATGAAATATGAAATGTGATGCTTGTGGTTGGATGAATGCGTATAAATATGCTAAGAATTTATTTTGAATGTCTTATTCTCATTGGATTTCCTTTTATTATTCATCCTTATTTTTTAGGTTTTACTTTTTATTAGTGAGTATCCTAAAATAAATACACGAGTGAAATGTTGAAGAAAAAGTACTTTTATTGAACAATAACCATCATCCTTGCAAAAAAAGGGAATACAATTCAAATACCAAAACAAATACTGAATGGAAAATACTACAAGGGAATACTGAATCAAATGTCAAATACTTAAAGAAATAACAAAAGGGGAACTAAATCATCTAAGCACGTTTGCGTATCTCTGCCCTAAAACCATCCACCATATCCTACAAAACTTGAGGAAGTCTTCAACGTCCTTCAGAAGAGGGACCATCACGGATTCTGCATCTCTCAAGCTTCTAGGAATGTCACCAATGAGATGATTTGCTATGAAGGCGAATTTTGTGTGCTTCTCATATTAGAACATACACGCAAGTGTGCGCGCACACACATGTTCATATATATTATGGTCTGTCTTTGGACCAGATATAAACTCGACATGGAGTTACTAGGTCGAGTACGAATCCAGTAATGGAATGGCCTTAACATGGTTGTGACAAAGCAAACAGGTCGACCCAAAGAAGACACGTTCAGTTGATAAATGATTCCTACAATATGCAGACATAACTTTAAGAACATGTTAATGGTCATAAATGCTCAAATTTAGATAAAAATAGGGTTAAATATATAACACCTCCTATAATATTAGCGAGTTTCGCATTAAGCCCCTGTAAGAACATTTTAATGATTATAAATGCTCAGGTTTAGACAAAAAAATAAAGTTAAATATACAACATTTCCCTGTAATATTAGCGAGTTTCATATTAGACCCCTGTAAAAGTTTTTTTAACCGGTCTTACGGAGGAGAAGACGCCTACCCGCAAATCATGGAGGGTCAGAGAATGGCATTTACGAGTTGGAAAAAATAGGAGTTGATAAGCAATGGATACAGTAACAACTCTACTGGTAAAATCATGGGGCATGTTGCGAAGTGCATTGGTAATAATAATTATACAAGTAACAACTCTACTAATAATGAAATTAGGAGGTACAAAGTTGAAGGGCTTGTTCAAAGCTGTTTTCAAGCATGTATGTTCCAATATATTGAGGGAGCAAAAGCATAGTTGTTGTAGGTGCCTTTGAGAAATCCAAATTGATGAGTTGTCTTATGTTGACAATAAAATATTTTACACTCACACTTACAATAAAGACTTCTTACTCATAAGAAGATCATGAGTTTGTGTCTTCCATGCTATTTTTTGGATTTACAAGTAATCCATGAATATGAGGTGATGAAAATGAACTCTCTATCAAGAGAATCTCTACTGAAGAAGAGTCTATCGATGACAGAAAAAGCCCTAAACAGAAAGAAGAAAAATCGAGTGGAATAAATCGATGAAAGATGCTAAAACAATGACAGGTAAAACTCAATTCTTGCAGTGCCTGCAAACCTTTGTATTGACAACAATTGTTTTCAAAATTTGGCTGAAGTTTTTAGATTTTATCCATGGTGAATATTTGTATTCCCAAAGAGACATGAAAAATTATAATTTGTTTTTTACAATTCTTCCATGTCATATCTAGTTTTTGCTTGGTGACTCTAATTGTTTTACCATCTTTCATCGTACTAGGTTCAATCTCGTACTGCAACAAATGATGATAATTTGTTATATAGCTCTCTTTCACTTTCAGTTTCTAAATAATGTTGTTTAAGCATTGTGCATGAAGAATGCATTACAAAAATGAAATAGATGTCATTGGTTGATCTCAGCTGTGATGGATTTGGAAAAATTCCATTTGAACTTATTAGAGACACAGTCCAGGTAAATTTGATTTACTTTGTATTGTTTTTTTGTATTTGCATTTTCCCAGCATAATTGAAACATTGCAACTCCTTTTCATATCAATGATGATGAAATTAAACTATGAACCAAATGATTCGAGTTAATTGGATGTGTAGTAGTTCATTCTTAACAGTAGAGTTATCGATAAAACGATGATGATGATTCTTAACAAAGATGATGATGAGTACAACTTCGTTATTGTAATGGTGAAGATGAGGTAATGAGTTAACAAGTCAACTGTAAATAAAAAATATTCTGTAAGTATAAGAGTTTATAAACTTCTTTCACACAACACATTTTAAAAAACAATTAGTGAGTTATCAGAAAATATATTGGGCTCTAATATATTATTTTAATAATTAATCTGTAAAAGTAATTTCAATAATTAGTTGCCCATAGTTGTCATCATAGTTTCCTTTTAGTTGTCATCATCAAAAGTCGATGTCTTGATTAAAGGTCTATTACCTGTACAACAAGGTTCCACAAACCGACTGTAATGTTTTTAACATAGTGAAATCTCTCATGGAGTGTGAAGGGACTTGATGTACCCTTTATTAGAAAGGGGAAACAGTATATATCTTGGTGTTGTTTAGTTTGAGCATTTATTTTTCTGCACTTTACTTTTCAAATTTCATCTAAAAGTTCAATAAAAATAAGAACACATAAACCATCGTCTAAAATCGAGAAAATATCAACAAACCTAATTCACCTCCCTCTTAGGTTGAACTCTTAACTTAAGACACTTAGCTCTTACATCTCTTGAATATTGACTTTGAAATTAGGGTATATCAGACTTCAGATGTCTTATGACATGTTGGGACATCTGATCTGACTTAAACAACACATGCAAGGTATAAACAATATAAACAGTACTGAAAAGCATAAATAACACACATGAATTGTTAACCCAATTCGAAGCAACTCTCCTACTCTTGGGGCATACCAAGTCAGGGACAAGTCTATTATAATATTATCAATTCAAAGATAAACTCCCCCGTTTACAACTTCCCACTTAATCACTACCCGTGCTATACTTCTATCTAAGACTCACCTAGATATGAGGCCCTCCTAAATCCCTCATCAATCGCAGACATCGATTAGACAACACAGGAAGACACGCTTCCATGACGAAAATAGAAGACATAATTCCATGGCGAGAAGAAACTCTTCCATGACAATACCTAGCCAAGACTCTTGACTAAAACACAACTTGAAGTTGCTTAAAAGCTTTCTCCAAGAACAATACTCACTCTTGCTTCACAACTTCGAGGAGAACAATAATCAACTCTATGCTTAAAAGCTTAAGAGAGATAACAGAACCTTGCAACTCAAGAAACACAATCCAACTTACATGTCGAGTGGATCGCACAAACCAATTCTCCTAGAGAGTGGTACATACTCAACCCTAATGATTACATCTTTCTAATTCTCGGCTGGTAACTTTACCTAGGTTACAATGCTTCTATTTATAACTTATCTCCTAATTGGGTTTGGGCTTCAAATCACAGCATAACAGCTGCTACAAATCAGCAGAGCCTTCTGCTATAAAATAGGTCTTAAATCATTAGTTTCCTAAAATGTCTCTCTATTTAGAAAGTATATTTTCTTCTTAAATTTTAATTGAATCTTCCAGACCTGACAAAATAGTGCCACATAGGATTGCATAATATTTCCATAATATTTTGTATCTGTTAAAACATAACAGAATCCAACACTCCATCTCAGCTCAGGTGCGATGTCGTATGAACCTGCATAGGACATCTTATCCGACATGTTGCTCCAAATGTTGAAACATTTCAACTCAACATGTTCTTCATCAAATATGACTTCTTGCTTAACCTGTTCTTCATAGCAAGTAACCATGTCCTATGTAACATATTGCTGCTATATTTGTTTTACTAAAATTAATGCCAATCCTAAAAATATAGAATTAACAATATCCCCCTTTGGAAAATTTTGGCTAAAACAAGTAAACATATTACAATTCAAATTGCAACAATAAACAAAAATTACAATCCTTCAACAGTAGTCTTCAGTAACTACTGAACACAGCAACATAACAACATGGAGGAATATCTCTTCACACGCACAATGATGTTAGGACATCATGTTCAACATCTTTTTTATAACGGCTCCATTACAACACACAAACTCAACACCAACGAACAATAACCTCAGGATAAAAGGAGTAGAAAGTCCTGAAGTCATTTAGTGCACATGAGGAAGAAGATAACATGCACTCCCCCTCAACCCATGAACCTATTCTTGTCACAGATGAATAAGTCTTCCTTCCAAATGGTGGCATAAGAGAACTATGAAGCAGCCACCGGTCAACTTGTGGCATAAGAGGAAACTTAAGAAGTATCCAACCACCAACCCGGGTAACTCAGAACACAGGTCACAACTATGTTCATAACTCAGATCACAAGTCATAAAACAAACTGAAACAGACATATGATAGAGCATCATTTTTGACATGTTTGTTCAACATCTGAAAATACAAACTCCAGACTAACCATATGAGAAAACCCTTTCTCCCCATTTTTAGCCAAAAATGGGCAGAGAAGGCCCTCACAAAACCAAACCCAAACACAACTCACCCATACTCGAACAAAACCCATCAGGATTAGGAAAACTCAGAACCCTTACAAGATGAAAGAGGAAAGGATTAACCTCTATAAATAGATGAATATTTGCTTGGGAAATGACAACCCTTGATTGTAGCAATGGTCTTGGTCAAAAGGAAACGTTATTGAGGAGAAAACTGCCACCAAAATCAACATGCACCTTTCAAAACAGGTTTGAATGTCTTTATTAGCTCTTGACTGTTTCTGCTAAAAAGAAATAGTCCCAATACATGTACATGCATAGTCAAACACACCTTCTACACGCCACTCTGACACATGTTTGATCAAATTATCCACAATATTCCCTTGTTGGTCTTTACAGGAAACATGTCTTGAGTAAAGTCTTGACATTCAGTCAGACATTGTTTTCTTTCTCTTGTATGCACAAACCCGTAACCAACACATCTTCACCCATCATCCCGTACATGTTTCACAAAGTTATCCACATATGATCTGAAGCATAAACTCAATGCCTTCAATTGGACTCTAAGAGTACTCCTTTCACTTAGACTTAGTGACACACACCAAAAAAATCAGAATATCACATATGTGACATCTCTCAACAACAAAGACCTTCAGAGAATCCTTCTAAAATCTGCAGAGAAAAAATTCTCCCAGACACAACTATTGACCACTAGAGAGATATGTGTAATTCTTATTCTATCACCCAGCTTCACATGTCTTGAATCAAACATGCCTTTTCAAGATCACCAATCACTACATTATGCCATAAAATGTTGTCTGGCATCACATCCTCATAAGAGGCATAAAATCTTCACAAGCTTGAAACACACACAAGCTTCATAATAACTACACCACTGCAACAACAACCCATAAACAAGTTCATCACTCCTCCTGTCATGGATAATCAGATCTCCTATTGAGGACGGACACTTGAGCATCAGATGAAATTACCTGAAGGACTTTATAATATCATTGTGGAGGACAACCACTTCAAGCATCTAGATGCACACACCTACTGAACATAATCACCAATTGTAAAATCACTCCTGACTTTTACAGATCTAAATACACCAACTTTTTTTAGAATAACTCCAAGCACCTTGAGCTTATCACACACTATGGATACAACAGACCCACACCAGAACACGATTTGGAATTTCTCATATATTCCAGAACAAATGCTATTAGCTTGATTGCTACACAAGTTCAAGATTGCCACCATATTTTACTTGCAATAGAAGAAACCACCACCTCAACATCACTCTGATCAGAAGAAGAACACCTCCAAAAATATTTAGACCTCAGTATTTAATAACCTTCTTCTGCCCTATCATTCACTAGCAATTGTTGATACTAATGAAGTCTTCAACACATTAGTAATGCATTCACCAAGCATACTACTGCAAATAAGATCATAATTTGCACATTCCAATCCACATATCAGAGATGCCTCTACTCATAATAAATATGAGCCTTAGCTCCACATCCACAATCCCAAGCATCTTCTTAGGACATCCAACAAGAATGATGTTCCAACATCATTTAGGGCATCAGTTTCTTACCAAAGAACCCAATCACTCTAATTCTTGATTCATCATCCAAAGGACTTATTATGCAGAGAAGTTACCAAGAAGCTCCCAATAAACACAACCAATGCAGCTCATTCAGGTTATCATAAACACCTGAATACCATGGAGATAAATAAACTCTTACACCCTTTCTCAAGCAAAGAGTTCAGATTGCGGACTTGCGTACACCCATTAGATAAATACTCATCTCCCGTCAAAGTATATACCCTCAGTCACATGCACATTTTCACCAGAACAGACTAAAACCCAGCTCCCGACAAGGTATTTGTCATTAGAGGAAAATTTCTTCATAAATAAACATTAGACAATGATGTCCTCTTTGAAAATGGAAGAACATTTGGTCTAACATCCTTCTTCTACACACATCTGACCCCATAGGATTCTTCTTTATGACAAACAAATATGACAACCATTCACACATATCCAGATTAGGTCAGAGACTTGACCTTACACTCCATCTTGAGCTCTACAAAAAAAACTTCCTTGGCTGAATAAACAAGAAACTGTGTCAGTACAAGATCCAGCGTCAGAAAAACACAATGGCAAGACCAAGTCAAAACATCAGCAATGACAACAATGAAGAAAGGGACAGATTCAGTGGCAAACCTCTAGTATTTGATGGAGAAAACTTTGACTACTGGAAAGACAGAATTGAGAGTTTCTTTCTGGCCCATGATGCTGATCTGTGGGACATGGTGACTGATGGATACACGCACCCAATGGATGGACGTGGTCAGAAGATTGACAGGAAAATGATGTCTGATCAGTAAAAGCATGAGTTCAGAAATCATTACAAGGCCAGAACAATTCTTCTCAGCGCCATCTCATATTCAGAAAATGAGAAAATATCAAACAGAGAAACTACCAAGAATATGTTTGATTCTCTGAGAATGACGCATGAAGGCAACATTCAAGTTAAAGAAACCAAAGCCCTTGCGCTCATTCAGAAGTATGAGGCATTCAAGATGGAAGATAGTGAATCAATAGAAGCTATGTTTTCAAGATTCCAAATTTTTGTTGTTGGTCTAAAAGTTCTTGACAAAGGATATTCCACTGCTGATCACGTTAAGAAGATCATCAGAAGCTTGCCAAAACAGTGGAGGCCAATGGTCACAACGCTTAAGCTAGCCAAGGATCTCAACAAAATCTCTCTGGAGGAACTTGTCAGCTCCCTCAGAAGTCACGAGATAGAGCTAGAAGCAGATGAACCTCAAAAGCAAGGTAAGCCATTAGCTTTAAAATCTAACAGAAAATCTGACTCCAAAGTTTTGCAGGCTGTGGAAGAAACCTCTGATGGATCCTCATCAGAAGAAGATGAACTGTCTCTTCTCTCCAGAAGGGTGAACCAACTGAGGAAGCAAAGGCAAAGGAAGTTCAGGAATCCCAGAAGATCAGAAAATCAGAATGAATCTTCCTCTAGATACAAAAGGTCAGAATCCTCCTCTGGACATAGAAGACCTGAAGGTTCTTCAGGATACAGAAAGCCAAACAACAAAGACATCACTTGCTATGAATGTAATAAGCAAGGGAACTAAAAAAGTGATTGCCCAAAGCTTCAGAAGGAGAATCCCAAAAAGAAGTTTGGCAAGGAAAAGAAGAAAAGTCTCATGGCTACATGGGATGATTCTGACACATCTGAAGCTGACTCAGAATCAGAGGATGAAAGAGCAAACATAGCTCTCATGGCAAACGTATCTGAAGACAGTGAAGATTCTGGTTCAGACTCAGAATCAGATACAGAAGAGGTATTCCCTGACTTTACTATAAACTTTACTAAGGTTGAACTAGCTGAAAGCCTTAATGAAATTCTGGAAAGGTATCAGCAGATCAGAGTCAAATTCAGAAACCTGAAAAGGAATCTTGCTTCTGACTCTGATAAGACTGAGAGTCTCAGATTGGAGAATTATGAGTTAAAAGATAAAATTTCAAAATTAGAAAACCAATTGCAAAACTCTCAGAAGGAAACAATCCCTGAAACTCCCAACAATGCTAATGAGATCATCAAAGAGTATGATCACAACTTTCAGAAGTTTCTAGCTAAACACATAGACAGAAGCAAAATGGCTTCAATGATCTATGGAGTTAGCAGAAATGGCAGAAAAGGGAGAGGATATCAAGGTAAGGTTCCTACACCAAAAAATGCCATGGATTTAGTTATAAAACGTACTCCACTTGATTCACACTTTAAATATGGGCACACACATGACATAAAATATACAAGTAGTGATTACTCTGTCAAACCAAAATTCAACCAGAGTTTTGGTAAAACTAACAAATCAGGACCCAAGAAAATGTGGGTACCTAAGGATAAAATAATACATGTGGCAGATATCTTTAGCAGCAAAGCAAAGACACCAGTCATGGTACCTGGAGTCTGGCTGCTCACGACACATGACGAGAAGAAGGCATATGTTCCAAAGCTTGGAACTTAAGCCTGGAGGCCACGTAGGCTTTTGAGGCAATCAGAGGGGAAAGATTATTGGCTCTGGAACAGTAGGTAATGGAAATCTCCCCTCTATAAGTAATGTTTTATTAGTTGATGGATTAATGCATAACCTGTTATCCATAAGTCAATTAAGTGATAACGGTTATGATATAATCTTCAATCAAAATTCATGCAAAGCTGTTAGTCAGAAAGATGGGACTATCCTATTTAATGGAAAGAGGAAAAACAACATTTATAAAATCAAACTTTCTGAACTGAAAAGTCAGAATGTAAAATGTCTTTTGTCTGTTAACAACGAGCAATGGATTTGGCACAGAAGATTGGGACATGTTAGTATGAGAAGAATATCTCAGATTAACAAACTCAATCTGGTCAGAGGACTTCCTAACTTAAAGTTCAATTCAGATGCTCTATGTGAAGCATGTCAGAAAGGCAAGTTTGCAAAACCTGCTTTCAAATCCAAAAACGTTGTTTCCACCTCTAAGCCATTAGAACTTCTGCACATTAACTTATTTAGACCAGTAAAAACTGCTTCAGTCAGTGGCAAGAAGTATGGGTTAGTAATCGTAGATAACTATAGCAGATGGACATGGGTAAAGTTCTTAAGGCACAAGAATGAGTCACACTCTCTGTTTGTTACCTTCTGCAACCAAGTTCAGAATGAAAAAGATCTTAGAATCGTCAAAGTCAGAAGTGATCATGGTGGAGAATTTGAAAATAAAGATTTTGAATTATTCTTTAATTAAAAAAGCATTCTGCATGATTTCTCTTGTCCTAGAACTCCCCAGCAAAATGGACTTGTAGAACGAAAGAACAGAACATTGCAAGAAATGGCCAGAACCATGATCAACGAGACAAACGTTGCTAAGATCTTCTGGGCAGAAGCAATAAACACATCGTGTTACATTCAGAATAGAATCTCCATAAGACCTATTCTGGAAAAGACTCCATATGAATTGTGGAAGAACAGAAAGCCCAACATTTCTTATTTTCACCCATTTGGATGTACATGTTTTATTTCGAATACAAAAAATTATTTGAACAGGTTTGACTCTAAAGCACAAAAGTGTATTATGTTAGGATACTCTGAACGCTCAAGAGGGTACAGAGTATACAATACAAAAACACAGATTGTTGAAGAGTCAATCAGTGTTCAGTTTAATGATAAGCTTGACTCTCAAAAGTCAAAGCAGAATGAATTCCTTGCAGGTATGGAAGTTGAACTCACAGGTACTGAAGACAACTCATCAGAGGCTCTCAATAGAGACACTCCCTCAACATCAGAAAGAGTCACTGCAAGCAACCCAACACCTTCTGTTGATCAACTCCAGAAAAGACCATCCAGAAGCAGCATTGATCACCCAGAAGAAACAGTCTTAGGAAGGAAGGAAGATCCAATCAGAACAAGATCTACCTTCAGAAACTCTGAAGAATCCCTCATGGGACTGGTTTCTCTGATTGAACCAACAACAATTGATGAAGCACTTCTGGACAATGACTGGATTCTGGCAATGCAAGAGGAGCTAAATCAATTCACAAGAAATGACGTATGGGATCTGGTTCCCAAACCAAAAAGGATTCAACGTCATTGGTACAAAATGGGTGTTCAGAAACAAACTGAACGAACAAGGTGAAGTCATTAGAAACAAAGCACGACTGGTAGCACAAGGTTATAATCAACAAGAGGGGATAGACTATACAGAAAACTTTGCTCCAGTCGCCAGGTTAGAATCTATCAGACTTTTAATTTCATTTGCTGTTAATAAAGGCATCACTCTGTATCAGATGGATGTCAAGAGTGCATTCTTAAATGGCTATATAGAAGAAGAGGTATATATGCACCAATCCCCTGGTTTTGAAAGTTCCAAAAATCCAGAATATGTTTTCAAACTAAAGAAGTCACTCTATGGTCTGAAACAAGCTCCCAGAGCTTGGTATGAAAAACTAAGTAAATTCCTGTTAGAAAAGGAATTCACCAGAGGGAAAGTGGACACAACCTTGTTCTGTAAGATAGTTAAGAATGACATCTTAGTATGTCATATTTATGTTGATGACATCATATTTGGATCCACTAAACCCTCTATGGGAAGAGAGTTTGCTAAATGTATGCAGGTAGAATTTGAGATGAGCCTAATGGGGGAACTAAAATTCTTTCTGGGCATTCAGATTAATCAAACTCCAGAAGGAACTTACATTCATCAGAGCAAATATGTCAGAGAACTTCTGAAGAAATTTGATCTCTCAGAATGTAAGCCCTCAAGGATTCCAATGCATCCCACGTGCATTCTGGAAAAAGAAGAGGTAAGTAAAAAGGTAGAACAAAAGGTCTACAGAGGTATGATTGGTTCTCTTCTCTATCTGACGGCTTCAAGACCTGACATTCTATTCAGCGTTTGCATTTGTGCTATATTCCAATCAGATCCTAGAGAATCTCACTTAACAGCAGTTAAGCGAATTTTCAAGTATCTGAAAGGTACTGCTAATCTGGGTTTGTTTTATAGAAAATCAAGTGATTACAGCTTAGTAGGATACTGTGATGCTGATTTTGCTGGAGACAGAGTAGAACGTAAAAGCACTTCTGGAAGCTGCCAGTTTCTGGGAGAAAATCTGATCTCATGGTCCAGTAAAAGACAATCCACAATAGCTCTATCAACAGCAGAAGCTGAATACATAGCAGCAGCTGGATGTAGCATGCAAATGCTCTGGATGAAAAGTCAACTTGAGGACTTCAATATATTTGAGAGTAACATCCCTATCCTCTGTGACAATACTTCTGCTATTTGTCTCAGTAAAAATCCTATTTTGCATTCTAGGGCTAAGCATATAGAAATAAAACATCATTTTATTAGGGACTATATTCAGAAAGGGATTCTCAATTTAAAATTCATTGACACAGACCATCAATGGGCTGATGTCTTTATAAAACCTCTTTCTGAAGATAGGTTTAACTTCATTCTGAATCATCTCAGCATGAAGCTTTGCCCAGAATAAAACTGTTTTATTTACATATCTTAACCTTCAGAATTTTTGATTATTTTCTGTGAACTGCTGATCAACCTGCCTTCAGAATTTTAGAAGTACAGATTGTATTAGAATCTATCCATGAAGATCTGAGCGTTTCATTTCAAGGATAGAAGTGTGTTGTTCACGTAAACAAATAGTTGTCATCCATTTATCAGCTACCTTCTGAGGCTGAACACGCGTTCATTTTTCTGAAAGGTCAAAAGTGCTGATTGGATGCATTGAGACACATGTCATGGGTAACCGTTCCAATATCTTTCTAAATCCCCCAAAATCAGCTGTCATTAATGCTTATAATCATTACAATTTATTTCTCTCTTGCAGTTTATGTTTTCAAAATATATTTAAACGTATTTTTTTACTCTTTACACTCTTTCACTTTCACTTTCTCTCAATCTAATTGTTTTCAGTTTGCAATTTTCTCAAACCCTTTCACTTTCTTCTCAATTTTTTTGTGTGAACATGGCTTCCTCAAGTATTCCTAATACCAGTACTCAGAGAACAGAATCCTCAGAACAATATGAAGAACCATTCAGAACTCTCCTCACGCCCATTGACAACTTAGAAGTGCTTTCAGAATTGATTGTGGATTTTGAAAGTCTTCAAGAAAATGGATTCAATCTTTCTGAAGAGGTAAAGGCTCAAGGATGGAACATGTATTTCGACCGTCTTTTAGGTCCAACGTTCCCAATCCTTGTGAAGGAATTTTGGATTCATGCTTCATCCTCCAACCATCAAGTTACTTCGTATGTAATGGGAAAGAAGATAGTCATAACTGAAGACCTTATTGCAAGATTGATAGGTTACAGTGGTGGTGGCGTAAGGTGTATAGACATGGCTGAAAGATGTGCTGATGTCGCTTCAATTGCTAGAGAAATTTTCACTATGGGATCTGAAGGACCATCACAGAATATGGGCTAAGATTATTCTGGGATGCATAAACCGCAGGAAGCCAACCAGCTCTCCTGACTACATTAACATTGATCAGCAGTTTCTGATCTACTTCATCTCCCAGAAGACTAAGGTGAATCTGGCTCATTTGTTGTTCAATCATCTAAGAACTAGTTTTAAGGAGACTAGAGAAGATGAGTGCACCAAAAGGGGTTGGATACCCCTTGGAAGGCTCATATCAGATATTCTGACAGAGAATAGGCTGATAGAGCATCTAACAGAAGCACAGGAAATCAGCTCTTTAGAGGCAACTGCTGGAAAGCCTTTGAATGCGAAGAATCTGAAGAAGATGAAGATTATTGAGAACATCAAGAAGGAACCCAGTGTTACTTCTTTTGCAACAATCACCAGTAGAAGAATCCCTCCGGATGACTTTCCCATGTTCTCAGAAGTTGATTCCAAGCCTGAGATTATCGTCAGATACTTGGATGCATGCAAGGCAGATGGCACTGCACCAGGGTTAAACATCCAGAACTTGCAACAAGCGGCCCCAGAAGTTGTGCTGAAGAAGAACAAGAAAAGGAAGGCAGCAACAGAAGGATCATCCCAGCGGACTCCCAAAGCTGCTAAAAAGAGAGGTAATCCTGCTACTGTTAATGTTTTAGATTCAATATCTTTATCAACATCTGAACCAATCCCTACCCAATCAGAAATTCCTACCCCACAAACATTTGATGATTTTGACATAGGGTTTGACCCCTCAGAAACTTTAACTCTTAGAGGAACTCACTCCCTACCTATCAATCCAATTATTGAAACAACTCAACCAGAACTTGCAAAAGTTCTGTCCGATATTGAAACTTTTGACCAGAATATTTCTGCTCCAATACAAGAAAATCTAAACTCTGAAACCATTTCAGAAGCACCACAACCAGAAATTCCCCCCTCTCCACAACCAGAAATACCACTACCTCCATCTCCTCAACCATAAATTCATCCACCTTCTCCACAACCTGAACTCTCACAACCAGAAGTTCAAACGTCTGAGGTCCAACCTTCTGAATCCTGTGAACCAGAACCTCATAACGTTCAATCCAACCAAACTGCTGATTCTGATACCATTCCCATTCTTGGAATCACTGAACCTTTGGCCATCCGTATGCCCCTGACCATTCTGGATATTCCCCAAACTCCCTCTTCACTAGAATCAACTCCACCAAATTCCCCAACTAGTCCCATAATTATACCAGACTCTCCCACTCCCTCACCAAAGAACAATCCAAATGACAACGCCAAAACTGTCATTGATTTAACTGTTTTTGAATGTCTTGCTGCCATAACCCACAAAACAGCCATCCCAAAACCAAAACCATCTGAACCCTCACCAGATGTTGGTACTAGTTTATTGATGTTTGAAATAGAAATGCAGAAGTGGATAACTTCCCTGAAGCAAGCTAGTCTTGAGATGATTAATCATGCTGCTTTAGATTATCTTTGGACAAGTTTCAGAAAATGGGTAAGTTCTGAAATTCATAAGATGCAAGAACAGAGCTACGAACAAGTTCAACAGAACTTCAGTAATCTGCTAAAGGTCATTGAAGATCAAGTTCTGAGCCAACTGCTCAAGGAAGAAGTTCTCCCTCTGGACAATGCTCCCTGGTCAGAACATCGTCCAACATACAAAGTTCAACCAGAGTCAGAAGATCTCATTCTGACTGATACTCCAGAGCAGATGATTCCTGCAGAAGAACTAGGTCAAAAAGATGACGTTGCAGAATGCTCTGAGAAGCATCCAGTTACTGAATATTCTCAAGCTTCCTCCTATGAAAGGAAGACTCTAAAATAATTGAAGAGATATGATATTATTATGCAGGAAATGATGGATAAACATGATGACAAAATTTCGGAAATCAAGAGCATGTTAACCAAACAAGAGGAAACCGACATCCAGATCAAGGGCTTGCTGGAAGCTTTATTCACGCGTCTTCCTCCTCCCTCTTAGATTTCTCTTTTAAAATTCTGTTTATCTGTAATATTTTTTACATTGTTGTTGTTCTGAACTTCTTATCGTTGCTTATGATTTTAATATAAATCCTTTTTGGCTCTGATTATATGTTCTTTTTGATAACTGACAAAAAGGGGGAGAAAGAATAAGATATTTTCAATAACAGATTACTGAGACATAAGTCTCAAACATTCTGATCTACTTAATTTCTTTCTTCTGAAAAGCTTGAACATGCACAAAACTCTGATGAAAGACGTAGTCAAATTCTGATGCTCAAGGACTCAAAGAATTTAAGGGAAGTAATCAACTCAGGGGAAGTTTTTCTTCTAAATTCTATACTTTTTATTCTTTATTCTTAATTGAAAAATCTGGTTTTTGTCATCGTCAAAAAGGGGGAGATTGTTAGAACATAGTTTGATTCTACAACCCTTGATTAGAGTTTTGATGATAACAAAATACAAAGAATAATTAAATTCAAAGATATATACAAAGAACAATTATGCTACTTAAAATTATGTTCTGTATATGCAGAAATTCTGATGGAATCAACATCAGAAGATCAACAATATATGCTACACGCTGAAGCTACCAGATTATACGCTGAAGTTTGATGACCAGAATCTGCGCCTAAACAAATATACTCTGACTCTGATCAAAGACATCTTTACCAAGTCATCAACATTCTGAAGCGTTATCAGCAGTTACAACAAAGAAGACTCTGAAGCATTACTGGTTATTCAAGACAATTAAATGCTAACGGCTTTCTTCAGACAAGATCTTCTTCTAAAGGAAAGTGCATTATTATCATTAAACTTGATTTATGGACAACGTCTCTTGCTTGCCTATATAAACAAGTTTGCTTGTGAAAAGAAGCACGTATGTACGCACTCAACAATTTGCCAAGCTATCCAAACCACGCATATTCAAAGCTTTAGCAAATTCATTTTATTCCAAGCTTATTTTGTGTAATTATCACAGTTGTGATATACAGTTTTGTAAGAAAACAACAACACACTCTTGTTCAATTATTTGTAAAAGAAGTTCCTTGAGATTAACCGGATTGTGGTTGTACTCAAGAAGACTTTAACATTTTTTAAAGTAGCTGTTGTAATTCTTTGAGAATAGTGAATTAAGACCTCGTTGGAGAGAGGCGAAATCACCTTGACGGGTGGACTGGAGTAGTTTGAGATCAAACGAACCAGAATAAAAATACTGTGTTGTTAAGCCTTTTGATTTAAGTTTTTCAATTCAACCCCCCCTTCTTGTGTTTTTCTCATCTTCAAACACCTCCTAGTTACTCCAGAAAAAACTGAAATGCTCATCCTAGGTGACTCAGATGACACTTCAAACTGTGCAGACACCAATCAACCACTTAACTCAGGTTGACACAACTCCAATGCAGACAACCGCTTTGATGTTCTTCCACTATAAAACAAGAATTCCATTCTCTCATAGACTTGATAGTGATATCAAGTTTGAGTAAACAACCTCCATCTTGTTTATGAAGAACACCAACCATACAAGTTGAGAAAAATAAATTCTCAACATACAGATGTCAAGACATTACGTCTGACATTTCTTCAAGTTCTTCCAGCTTCAGATTGAGGAGTCCCACTTATTAACCGTTGAGAACTCCTAAGGGAATTATAAATTCTCCCCTCCAATACATGCACATCCTGTGGTTGGTACACATAAATTACTCCCCTCCAACAGAATCTGTTATATGACCACAAACAAGATTCCAAAAATCGGGCTCCTTTGATCAGAAGGATCCTCCAAATATCATAAAGAAATTCCTTGCCCACTAAGCTTGACCTGTACAGGAAGATAAAGCACAACCTCCACACTTTACCTCACTTGGATAAAAAATAAATTTATCCAATGTGTGACAATATAGCAACCCATATGCCTCCTCTTCCAGACCACGAGTAGGTTCTAAACATATGTGATCACCATACATTTGTTTAGCACCCAAAGCATCTGATATGCCATCCCTTTAGCCAACAGAGTTCTGCACAACTCTGATGTGATGTTCTACCACTTGGTAGGACATCATTTCGGAGGACACACCAAGACATCCTTTATACTTTATTCTGATCTCTTTTCAACAAACTCATCAAAAAAGCGCCTTTATGAGTGGACTTGAGGTGAACCTCAAGTATCTTTGGAAACTTTACAAAGTTAGTTGAAGTTGTCTTGCACAAACAACCTTTTGAGGAGACTAAAACCTAATGACCTTCCAAGAAAATACCACCAGAGACACAAGGAACAACCAGGGTCACATTAGATACCATACAGCGAAAAACAAACTAGAAAACTCATCAACAACCTTCAAGCACAACATACAAACCCTTTCACAAACACACCATACTCCAGGTGCAATAGGTTAACCTAGGTTTGAAAACAAATCAAACCCAACACAGCAGCTCACCATCAAAGCTACAGGCCCGATAACAACACATACAAGTCCAATACACACCCTGTTACGAATATTTCATCCTCCACTTCAAGGGACCATTCAAAGAACAATATGAACTATCCAAGTTCAAAAAAAATTCAGTAACAATCTCCTTCCTTGCCCATGACCAGAAAGTATCATTTCAGGATCTCACTCAGAAACAGAACATGATGCCTGCTCTGATACCAATTGAAATTCTGGTATATCGGATTTCAGATGTCCTATGACATGTTGGGACATCTTATCTGAATTAAAAAATACATGCAAGGTATAAACAATATAAACAGTACTGAAAAGCATAAACAACGCACATGAATTGTTAACCTAGTCTGGAGCAACTCTCCTACTCTGGGGGCATACCAAGCCAGGGACAAGTTCACTATAATATTATCAATTCGAAGCTAAACTTCCCCATTTACAACTTCTCACTAAATCATTACCCGTGATACACTTCTATCTAAGACTCACCTAGATATGAGGTCTTCCTTAATCCCTCATCAATCACAGACAACGATTAGACAACACAGGAAGACACACTTCCATGACGAAAACAGAAGACACAATTCCATGGCGAGAAGACACACTTCCATGACAATACCTAGCCAAGAGTCTTGACTAAAAACACAACTTGAAGTTGCTTAAAAGCTTCCTCCAAGAATAATACTCACTCTTGCTTCAGAACTTCGAGGAGAACAATGATCAACTTTATGCTTAAAAGCTTAAGAGTGATAACAGAACCTTGCAATTCAAGGAACACAATCCAACTTACATGTCGAGTGGATCACACAAACCAAATCTCCTAGAGAGTGGTATATACTCAACCCTAATAATTACATCTTTCTAATTCTCGGCCGGTACCTTTACCTAGGTTACAATGCTTCTATTTATAACTTATCTCCTAACTGGGTGTGATCGGTGGATCTGGAACTGACTGTTTAACGCTGGTTCGTGAAATGTCGCGGAAGCAAGAGTTGCCACCGTCTTTTATTTTCTCCAAAGGGAAAGTACAAAAGCACAGAAAAATTCCTTATAGAGATTGCTCTCGGTTCGGGAGGTAGATTATAGAAAGGGAAGGTGTTAGCACCCTTTCTATCCATGGTTATCCATGGGCTCTTAGATACTTGCTCATTTGTGTTTTCAAAAATAGTTTGTTTGCTTTTCAACAGTGGGTTTTAAAAAAAAAGTTTCTTTGAAAATTCCAGTTCGACTCTTGTATCGGTCCTCAAGAGTGTTTGAAAAATTGCTTTCGAAAGCTTTTTGAAAAGGTGTCGGTGTGAAAAGTATTTTTGATTTGTTTTTGAAATTAGAGCAAGTATCTAGAGTCGTCTACCTACCCTAAGGAATTCGTCTGTGTAAATGTCCTTAAAGTAGTGCCATCCCACCATTGAGAGGTAGGTAGCACCACCGTTGGAGGTGTTCGGGTCAATTTGAAGGTTCGGGACATGGTGATCACCAGAGCAATAGGAAGATACCTTAGAAGCTACCCTCATGCCAGGTTCCCGGATCATGAGGACTTACTAAAACATCCTCTACTCGACGATCACCTTTCGAGAGGCAAGGCAACAGTGAGGCGTACCCTAGGGGTGGTGTGTGATTTGTGTGTCATGTTCGTTTACATTTATCTTGTTCATGTCGTGGGTGATCTACGCTTTTGCTTTTATTTTGACATTCATTCTTGCATGCAATTTATTAGCAGTTAAAAAGTTGCGAGAAATATAAAGTTCCTAAACTATTACAAAGGCGCGGGTCCACATCGCCAAATTAAATCCAGGACCCGATTTGACATAAAGTAAAGTAAAGTGCGAGAAATATAAATGTCCGAATTACATGGCTTTGGGAGAATTACATTAATATTTAAAAGAAGGAATAAGAATAAAATGCGCGAAGAGAATAAAAATCGGGAATGCGAGGGCGTTGGACCCTTTTTAATGAAATTAAATTATATTAACAAATTAATTAAATTAAAATGAAAAGAAAATATTTTTTGAGTTTTTGTATTTATGAATTTTTTAATGAGAACTAAATGAAATTAATTAATTAACCCTAATTCTAGTTATTTTTAATTTATTAAGAAAAGCATTAAAATTTAATCTAAAATTAACCTAATTAATTAATACAATTTTATTTACAAAAATAATATTTAATAATTAATTATGGTGAGAGAAAAAAGAAAAAGAATAAAAAATACTTAAAACCCTAATTCTACACTTTTTTAATTTATTAAGGAAAATATTTGAATTAAACCTAAATTTAAAAAGCTAAATTAATTGATGAGATTTATTTACAAAAAATAACATTTAAATAAAATATATTTTTATTTTTGTCTTTTCTGATTTTTTTATTATTTGTATATTATGAAAATATTGATTTAAAGAATTAAATTGAAAATAATTAAAACAAATAAAAATAGAAAGAAAAAATAATGAAAGAATGAAAGAAGACAAACCAAGGGGGTGTTGACCCCAAACTGGAGGTTTTGTCCCAGCAATTTAGGTCCAATGTTTATGGCCTTGTTTGACTTTTCTGGAAGCGTGCGTGTGTGTTGACCAATGCCTATGATGTTCTTCAGATTATAGCCCTTTGATTGATCTCAGTAAGCGCGTGGTAAGCCTGGATGATGGACGTATGGTGGACCCTGAGGCTTGAAACAGCATAGAATTAAATGGAACCAAAATATATTAAGGAAGTGAGGGGACCTGGGGATCGAACCCAGGTCCCAGTGCTCATGTGACAACGCACCAACCATCTGCACCATTTGCTTTCTTTGTAACATTAGTGGACAATAAAGAATGTATATAATAAAACACGCTAGTAACATTAACTCAAAAAACGCGCTAAAGTTTAAATGGACCTATCGTATGAAGACAAGTCATCGTCTTCTCCGTTTGTGCGTTTGGCCTGAAAAAAATAGAACAAGATTGCGGGGGTTTTAAACCCCCACTAAATGATGAACAGAAAAATAGCGAATAGGCCATCGTGCTTCATAAATTAGGCGCGAGGTGTGGAATCGATTGGCCATGATCTTCTGGTTCTAATGGCATGGGTCTCATGTCTCAATTTTGCCATAACCAAGAAACCCCAAATTTGCAGCCACGAAACCCTAGAACACTCCAATGGTGATGACGCGTACGATGCATAAAAACTTAATTAAAACACATGGTTAGCTTCAGAACGAGTCAAACAACACAAATCAAATATTAAAAACTGCAAAAAACGCATGAATCATGATGCAAGAATATGAGAAAAAGCATGAACAGGACACGATCGTTCTACCAATTTCCTGTGTTAGGGACAATGGTTTTGATCCAGAAACCTTCCTTGAATCCACAGGAATGCAATGGAATCAATGTATTGCCTTGAAACTCCTTGAAATCGTGATTTCAGTTTTGAAAATTTAGACAAAAAATGCAAACTTGTTTATGGCTTTTGGACGCAGCTTTCAGGTCCTTTTCACTAGGGTTTGCTTCTGGCTTATGTATGGAATGATTAGGGTAAAGATTTTGATCCAAAGAATCCTTGCATTGATGGAATGAATCTTTGATTTTCATGCATAATTTCTCAATCTTTTCCATGCTTATTTGATACCAATCATGTCCAATCTTCCCCATTTGAGTTGTGCACGAATCTTGAGTGAATCATGAGTGATTGTACAGCATAAAAAGATTTGATTACATTGGTTTAGTATTTTTTCCACATTTTAATTAATTAAATGAATTAATTGTAAATAAAAATTCAAATAAATAATAAAAATGATGAAAAAAATCCCCTTTGGGCCAAATGGTCGTGCATATGCTTTGGATGATGAATCTTGGAAGAAAATGTGGCCCATTAGCAATTTTAAGACATTTGAAGCAAAGTTGACTTTTCAAAATATCCAAAAATTTCCCAACTTCCACAAGGCATATCTTGCTCAATTTTTAAGCTTTGATCATGTTCTTGGACATTTTGGAAAGGTCTTGAAGTCCTATAACCAATGCCTTTGGTCCCATGTCATTTTGATTTACCAATCTCAAGTTATGGCCTTTGACTTAAAGTCCTTTTTTGTTGACTTTTGAAAATGACCTATAATGTTGAAATTGATAACTTTTTGTGAGAGCATTTCTTGGACTTGAAGTGTGAAGAGGAGTTGTAGGAAATGTATTTATCTTCAAAATGAGATTTGGATGGGATTTTTCTGATAATCCATGTGGAAGTTATGCCTTGGTCAAGTTACAGTTGACTTTTTCAACTGTCCAAATATGGAAACTTTTGCATCTTGAGACTTTTTGAGCCAAGCTTTTGAGAATCATGATCAAGAATTGATCAAATTATGTTTGTGGCTTCAAAATGAGATGTTGACCAAAAATTTGAACTTTTGACTGTCAAATGACCATTTTGCCCCTACAGTTGACTGTTGAGCAATTAGGGTTTTTGACTGTGCAATTTTGTGCTGTGAGTCTTGAAACTTGACATGAGGATACTTGACAATGTTTATAAGCATGTGGGACTTGATTGGACCCTTGGAAACTTCATTTTCTTTGTCAGAACCAAAACCCTAATTTTTGGCTGTTAGGAGGCCCTTGAACTGTGCAACCTTTGGGGAAATTTTGAAGCATGCTCTTTGCAAATTTTGAAGAATATGGGAGGGCAAATTTTGGGGTACAACAGTTGCCCCTGTTCAATCTTCTTAGACCTGAGGATGCAGATTGGCTGACGTGCCTTTCGTAATCCGAAGGTGGAAGATGATTGAACACTAGAGTGCCCAGAAATTTGCGCTCACATAGTAGCAGTGTGATGATGGGAATGGGCTTATAGATGCCATTCGAAGATTGATGGATAGGATGATGGGCTTATAGATGCCATGCTAAGAGATGATGGAAGGTGGATGGGCTTACAGATGCCATCTGGATGTTGATCGCATAAGAGATTCCTTAGCGAGAGCTTGCGTATCTGAAAAAGAAAAAATGATTACCTGACTTGTTGCCGGAGCTGGTCTTCAAATTCTTTGTGTAGATGTGTCCTGACTGGTTACAGGAGCTGGATCTGGAGCTTCAAAAGGTGATGAATGAACCAGGGATAATTACTACCTCAACAGGAACGCTGAGAGAACCTTGGATGATTACTACCTCAACAGTAACGCTGAGAGAATCTGGGGACGATTACTACCTTCACAGTAACGGGGAGAGAATCTGGGGTGATTACTACCTCAACAGGAACGCTGAGAGAATCTTGGGCGACTTCCACCTCAACAGTAACGCTGAGAGAATCTTGGGCGACTTCTACCTCAACAGTAACGCTGAGAGAATCTTGGATATCTTCTACTGAGTCTTTATCAGGAAAATCTGTTAGGGGTCGATTTAGCTGGACTAGAGAAGGCCTTTGACTGGATAAGAAACAGAAAAATCTTAGGGTCGATTTAACTGAACCGGACAAGGTCTTGAAATCTTCAACTGGATAAGAAACAGGGAGATCTTAGGGTCGACCTGACTGAACCAGAGAAGGCCTTTGACTGGATAAGAAACAGGAAGATCTTAGGGTCAATCTAACTGAACCGGTCTAGGTCTTGAAATGTCTTCAACTGGATAAGAAACAGGGAGATCTTTAGGGTCGATCTGACTGAACCAGAGAAGGCCTTTGACTGGGTAAGAAACAGAAAAATCTTAGGGTCGATTTAACTGAACAGGTCTAGGTCTTGAAATGTCTTCAACTGGATAAGAAACAGGGAGATCTTAGGGTCGATCTGACTGAACCAGAGAAGGCCTTTGACTGGATAAGAAACAGTAAAATCTTAGGGTCGATTTAACTGAATCGGTCAAGGTCTTGAAATCTTCAACTGGATAAGAAACAGGGAGATCTTAGGGTCGATCTGACTGAACCAGAGAAGGCCTTTGACTGGATAAGAAACAGGAAAATCTTAGGGTCGATTTAACTGAACCGGTCAAGGTCTTGAAATGTAGCTGAGAACTTAACTGGATCTTTCCTGAAAGGTAAAGGTCAGTCATATGCAATGCATGATATGGATCAAGCAAATGATGTTCTCAACATAAATGAGATTTGTAAGATATGATGCGTATATGCATGCTATAATGTATGAAGATGTTTATGAATGTATGTTTTCGTCTTAGGAAAATAAATCCTTGACGGGTGCCGGGAAGTCAATCCTGGGCTGATGTTGAAGAATAGATTTTTCTTCCACTGGGGATGATAGTTGCAAGAATACCGGTAGGAGAAGATGACTCCGTTGGGGAATAGACTTGGCGAATAGATTACTCTGCGAGGAGTGAACTCTGACGATCTTGCTGGGAAGCAATACTCTGTGGGGAGAGAGGTACTTTGTTGAGTTGTTGATAATAACTGGCTGGGGATACCCTTGCTGTTGGAAGTGTTAATAGAGTTCGCTGGGGATAAGAAGACTTCGTCGAGGACGATCTTTCCGTGGCTTTTGGCTGAGGATAACCCAGTTATACCCTGGTAGGGAAATAACTCTTTGAATAAAGCCGGGGGATGCGTTCGTGTTCTGCGAGGATAAGCTTCCAGAATCTACTGGGGATAAGCTTACTGCTTGGGGAGATGAATTTCAACTTTCCTGGGGAACTAGATTGGACTCTCTTGGGGAAGTTTTGAGTTGTATTGGAAGTAACTCCGCTGAATGTTTGATATACCTCCGGGGAACAATCTTTAGACCAAGACTGCCGGGGATGCTTGTTAAGAATATCTGTATATCGTACTGGGGAATGTTGAGATCTGCTGGAGGATACCCAACTTCCTTAAGGCTGATAGTATAGCTTTGCTTGGGGAGAGTGCATTGACTTGCTGGTTCACTCTCCGGGGAATTAAGGTATATTGGTTACCTTCTTCAGCTGATCATACCTTGTATCTTGTGGATAGAGCAATTAGGTTGCTTAGACAACTCATTATTGCCCCTGTTTCTGAGGTGGGAGAGGAAGACCTGTGAGGTGCTGATAGTTGTTGATGGACAAACCTTCTTCTGGTAGGTAGGTGACAAGATGACAGGACATAGTCGTACGCTTTGATCCCTAACTTTTGCCTGGACCGCCCTTTCGGGTTTTCAGTCCACCGGGATACCCCTTTTTGCCCAAGCCGCCTTTTCAGGTTTTCGACTTGCCGGGTATACAGATTTTTTTTTCATCCCTTATTTTTGCCCGAACCCTTTTGGTTCGCCGGGAAGCCCTTATTTTTGCCTAGGCGTATCAACCTAGCGGGTCTTTGATTATGCGTATTTTTTTTTCCGACTATGTTCGTGCTTTCAGAATGTAGGGAGTTGCCCCTGTTAGAAGTGTTTTGTCATGCCACAAGAAGGTGTTTGATCAGGCAAGATTCGTTGTCGGAATGCCCCAAGTGACTTAGGCGGAGATTTGCCCCAGGCTGTTTGGCCTTTGAGAGATTCTCCGAATCTTGATTGGGACTGCCCCAAATGACGGACTGTGATCATATCATGCCCCTTGATTGGAAGTGCTTCTGTTCATTAGGCATTCGTCGTGCAAATTTCTATGATGTTCAAACAAAAAGTCATATGCAAACAAAGTTATGTTAAAAAAATGCAAAGCTTATGTCTGTCTTGAAGATTTTGAAAATGCATTCTTTTTCATAAAACAAGTGAATGTTTGTAAAACGTGATGTCAACTCCGTATTTACCGTAGGCCTTAAGGAGTCAGGATACCTTTCATAACAGTATGCTTTCGAACTAACCCTTGCTTCAGCTAGGACTTTTAAGGGTTATAACGTGGCCTGGTTCACGGTTTAAGAAACAAAGGATAAAGGCTCAAATTTTATTTGTACCCACCCGCTCTTTGTGACGTTCTCCAAACCTAAACTCAGTTAATCGTACGTTAGACCTTGTTTGAGTCTTTGCTCTGACATTCCGGTGATGGTTCGGATACTGATAGTTTATTTTGAACAGGCAGTCATTTCCTTTTGTTGAGGGTTTGTATGACCTCTTTCTTTTTGATTTTATGATCCCTATGTTTTTCCTGAACTGTTTCTTTTGTGATTACAGTCAGCGGGATGCCCCAGTTTTGTAAGTCTCCTTCATAGGTTTTGACTTATGGGTTTTTATTATTATTTTTTGATAATGACTGCCTGTCTTTATGATTGTTCTGAACCATCACTGTCTTTTGTTTTGTAAGGACCTCTTTAGTGGCATTTGTTATGCACTTGGATCAACTGAGAGACTACCCTGCCCCAGGTTATGATTAAGGGTTTTAAATTTCGAAAAGAAAAACTCCTGCTTCTTTGGCTCAGAGGGGTTGACGAGGGATTATCTTCCTTATTACTCCAGTGTTTAGGGATTGAAACAATGCCTGTACCTCATCAGCGGGGTCTGTTCAAAAGCATACTGTAGATCGCGGTATCGTTTTCGTCATCCTTCCTCAAGAGGCTTAGAATTATTAATCGAGCGTTGATCATCAGAAAAAATATGAAAATAATTTGCGTCTTGAGACTTTTTGAGCCAAGCTTTTGAGAATCATGATCAAGCATTGATCAAATGATGTTTGTGGCTTCAAAATGAGATGTTGACAAAAAATTTAAACTTTTGACTGTCAAATGACCATTTTGCCCCTACAGTTGACTGTTGAGCAATTAGGGTTTTTGACTGTGCAATTTTGTGCTGTGAGTCTTGAAACTTGACATGAGGATACTTGACAATGTTTATAAGCATGTGGGACTTGATTGGACCCTTGGAAACTTCATTTTCTTTGTCAGAACCAAAACCCTAATTTTTGGCTGTTAGGAGGCCCTTGAACTGTGCAACCTTTGGGGAAATTTTGAAGCATGCTCTTTGCAAATTTTGAAAAATATGGGAGGGCAAATTTTGGGGTACAACACTGGGTTTGGGCTTCAAATCACAGCATAACAGCTGCTACAAATCAGCAGAACCTTCTGCTATAAAATAAGTCTTCAATCATTAGTTTTCTAAAATGTCTCCATATTCAGAAAGTATATTTTCTTCTTGAATTATGATTGAATCTTCCAGACCTGACAAAATAGCGCCACATAGGATTGCATAATATTCCCAAAATATTTTGTATCTGTTAAAACATAACAGAATCTAACACTCCAGCTCAGCCCAGACGCGATGTCGTATGACCCTACATAGGGCATCTTATCCGACATGTTGTTCCAGATGTTGAACATTTCAACTCAACATGTTCTTCATAAAATAAGACTTCTTCCTCATCCTGTTCTTCATAGCAAGTAACCATATCATATTTAATATATTACTGCTATATTTATTTTATTAAAATGTCAATCCTAAAAATAGAGAATTAACCGACTTTAATCCTCCATTCCTCTTTCTTATCCTAAAACTTTAAAAAATAACAAAGTGATGTAAAACGATACTAAAACAAAGTGGAATGGATAATAAACTGATAAAACTAAATAGCTAAAAAAAATTAAAAAACATATGACTTATCATCAATGTCTCCAACACCAACAACTCGAGTATGAGAATCAACTGGAACAATAATATACACAATGTCATAAAAGCAAATGATACTGAGAATTAAATTTCATGTAATCATTGGCACCATTATTAAGGATCCAAGCATTTTAAGAATCAGTGTCGACAATACTAAAGATGCAGATCATAATAGATTTATTTAAATCGTTGATAATTGCAAAAGTGTCTTCTTAAGAAAATAATACGTAGAAAAAGAAATCTCAAAATATAGTACCTAAGATACATTCAATCTCCGTTCTAATTTTTTCTTTTTTTAATTGAATTTTTTTCATAAAAAAAATTTAATGAAAACAGAATCGACGTGTGAACATTGTTGCCAGAATAAGCAATATATTTTAGGATGAACCGTAACTTTAGAAAGAACAGTTCTTGCAATATGAACATTACTTTTGAAATGAATAATGATCATGAGATGAACAATATTCAGGGTGAACAATGTTTTCTGATAAACATTGGTTTTGAATTTCAAAGTGTGTGCAATTAAGACGAAAAAAACACAAAATACCACCAATCTTCATTTGTTTGGTGAATACCACCAATCTTGTGAAGTAATCAGTCATCTTCTCATCATTTTTCATTTTCATCAGCTCATGTTTTCTTCTCAGGGCCTGAAACCTCACTTTCTTGACATTGAGCCATCTCTATAGCTTTAAGTAAGATATCTCAATCATTCTTAGAATTTTTTGATTTTATTATTATCTTAAATACCTTGGCATCAACACATTAATGAATGAGAAACAAAACTTTTTTTATCATTTGTATCTACATCATTATGAGAATTCTTTTTAGCATGTGATTTATTTGCATTGAGAGCTCTTGCCCATTGGTCACTTGTTCAAACTTATCACGAACTAAAAAAATCTCATTCATTTTCCTAAATCAACAATCTCAATTCTTGCCATCAAGAATGAGAAAATTAACATGAAAATAGTCATTTCTTCTAGCCATGATTTCTTAAAGGATAGTTCTCACATATGAAAGATCAAAGTCCATTAGATTGTATAAATTTCAAGACACTACAAAAAAACACTTCTATTTTGCGACGTGATTATCACGTCGCAACCATTAAAATCACGTTACAACAACTTTTTGCGACGTAACTGAACACGTCGTAGGGGAGCGTGTGACAACTTATTTGCGACGTGATTTTCATGTCACAAAATTATGACGTGAAAATCACGTCATAATTTTTTGCAGAGATACCCACAGCGTTGCAATAGGAGCAAACATAGCAGATTTTGAGTCAAAAATGGAAGGATTTTTACGACGTAATTTTCACGTTACAAATTTGTGACATAAAAACTGTTATATTGTAATTCAGTGTGTCGAAACTATGTGTCGAAACGATTTGATTTATTTTAGATTTAAATAGATTTGATTTAAGTATAGAATAAATTAGATTTGATTTAGTAACAAAAAGATATTTTGGGCTTTGGGCTTAGGGTGTAAGCTCAGTTATAAATAGAGGGAGTAACCCCTATTTTTGTAAGAAAGTCAAGCAAGTCATTCACAGTATTTTGCAGTTGCAAAGTGAATAATAAAGTTTTCACAGTTTGTGAGCAGAGAAACTCTGCAGAAATTATTTGTCTTATCTTCTTTTCTTTGTTTGTCTCATAATTAAATTGTCATTGTGGTAGAAATTCATCATAGACTTTGGTGGATTTCCAACATCTGGTATCAAGAGCTTTGTTTCAATTCAAGGGAAGTATCAATCAAGAACGATTGAAGAATTCACGATGACAAGTTATGGGAATGCAAACTATCCAGCAACCCTATCAATTCTGAAAGTTGACAACTATGAGAATTGGTGCAAACAGATGAAAGTCTTATTCAGGTGTCAAGGTCTTTGGGACCTTGTAAAAGATGGAGTCGAAGCGCTTGGAGAAAACGCTTCAGAAGAAGAAAAGAAGAAATATACAGAATTTGAGAAGTTGAGTTATAAAACATTATTTATAATTCATCAATGTGTCAGCCCAGACAATTTCGAAAAGGTTAGTGATTCAGAATCTGCAAAAGAAGCTTGGGAAATCCTTGAGAAGTCTTTTGGAGGTGCTGTGAAGGTGAAAGAAGTGAGGTTACAAACTCACAAAAGGACGTATGAACTGCTTCAGATGGAAGATAGTGAAAGCATATCTGATTTCTTCACTAGAGTTACAAAACTAGTAAATCAAATCAAGATATGTGGAGAAGCGTTAACAACAAGAGCTGTTGTTTCGAAGATCTTGAGATCTTTAGCTCCTAAGTTCGACCACATAGTGGTGGCGATAGAAGAGGGAAAAGACTTATCTAAATTGACAAAGGAAAAGCTTCAAGGGACGCTTGAATCTCATGAACAAAGAATGAACAAAAGAGCTGCATGCAAATCGAAGAGTGATGTGGCCTTGCAAGCACATTCAGCAAAAGATACCAAAGGCAAAGGAAAGTGTTTCGACAGAGGTAGAGGTGGCTACAACAAATCAAATGGTAGAGGAAACTAAATCGAAGAAAACATGTCGAATCAAAGAAGACCATACCAAGGCAACCAAAGAGGTGGTGTTGCAAATAGAGGAAGAGGTGGTGGTCGAAAACCTGATAAGAGTCACATTCAATGTTACAATTGTCAGAAGTATGGTCACTATTCGAGTGATTGTCCAGAAAAACGAAAGAATCAAGAAAGTGATGTAAAGCTTGCAAAACATGAAGAAGAGATGACGCTGATGGTCACAACAAAAGATGAAGATAGATTCAAGGACCAATGGTACTTAGACTCAGGATGCTCATCACATATGTCTGGAAGGAAAGATTGGTTTGTCAACATAAAGCCCTCAATAAAAAATATGGTAAAATTTGCAAATGACAATACCCTAGCAGCTGAAGGTATTGGTGATGTTATGATTATGAGGAAAGATGGCAAGAGGTTAGTAATTTCCAATGTATTGTACATACCAAGCATGAAGAGCAATTTGCTCAGTATATGCCAGTTGGTCGAAAAGAATTATAAAGTGTCAATCGAAGATAAGATGATGAGAGTCGTTGATGCAAATGGGAGATTGATCTTGAAGGCTCCTATGTCTCAGAATCGAACCTTCAAGATTGAACTAAATGTGATGGAGCACAAGTGCCTTTTGACTGCAACTAGCAGAGATGAATGGATATGGCATTATAGACTAGGCCATCTCAACTTCAGAGACATCAGAGATTTGAAGAGAAAAAATATGGTCTCAGGATTACCTGAAATTGACATTCCAAACGAGGTATGTGAGGAATATGTGCAGGCAAAGCAACACAAGAATAGCTTCAGCAAGGATGCAGGAAGCAGATCGAAGGCTATTCTTGAAGTCATATACTCTGATCTATGTGGACCAATCCAGGTGGATTCAATGGGAGGTAACAAATACTTTGTTACATTCATAGATGATTTCAGTCGAAAGCTGTGGACTTATCTGATCAAGAAGAAAAGTGAAGTGATCGAAGTATTTTCCAAGTTTAAGACTATGGTCGAAAGACAAATCGGTAGAAAGCTCAAAGTTTTGAGAACTGATGGTGGTGGAGAATATGTGTCGAAATACTTCGACTGACTATGTGAAAAGGAAGGGATTATACATGAGGTGGTGCCACCCTATACTCCACAACAAAATGGAATTGCAGAAAGGAAGAATAGAACCATCATGAATATGGTGAGAAGTATGTTGAAAGGCAAGAATTTACCTAAAGAGTTTTGGGGCGAAGCTGTTTCAACTGCAACATACATTTTGAACAGATGTCCTACAAAGAAGCTAGAAGGAATTACTCCAGAAGAATGTTGATCTGGTGTGAAGCCTAGCTTGAGTCATCTGAAGGTATTTGGATCTATTGCACATAGACATGTTTCAGATCAGTTGAGAAGAAAACTTGATGACAAGTCAAGCCAAATGATTCTAGTTGGATATCATTCGACAGAAGGCTACAAGTTATTCGATCCAGAGAACAAGAAGATTGTGATCAGTAGGGACGTGATCTTAGATGAGTTTAAAGAATGGGATTGGACTGATAATGTTAAAAAAGATTCAGTGGGAATCCTTCTTGAAGAGCCAGAAACTCAAGTCGAAAGAGAAGTTCGACAAGAGGAACCAGCAGATATACCAAGTACAAGCAGGCCTCAAAGAACAAGACGCATGCCTGCACGATTGCAAGATTGTGTGATCACATCAGATGATGTAATAGATAATGAAGGTGAGCTGGTACATTATGCTTTCTATGCAAATGTAGAACCTGTTAATGCAGCTGAAGCATTAAACGATTCGAAGTGGGTGAAAGCAATGAACGAAGAAGTAAAGTCTATCAAAGACAACAACACTTGGTCACTTGTCGAGTTGCCTCAAGGCAAGAAGGAAATTGATGTCAAGTGGGTATACAAAGTGAAAACGAATTCGAAAGGTGAAGTAACTCGACACAAAGCAAGGCTTGTGGCGAAATGATTTCTACAGAAAGAAGGAATAGACTTCGATGAAGTTTTTGCACCTCTTGCTAGGATCGAAACAATCAGGTTGGTTGTTGGTCTAGCAGAAATAAACAGTTGGCACATATGTCAGATGGACGTGAAGTGTGCATTCCTAAATGGACCCTTAGATGAAGAAATCTATGTTAAACAACCAGTTGGGTTTGTGAAACATGACGAAGAAAGAAAGGTGTACAGGCTGCATAAAGCCTTATATGGATTGAAACAAGCTCCAAGAGCTTGGAATAAGAAAATTGATAGTTTCCTAAGGGATAAGGAATTTGTAAAGTGCACAACTGAACATGGAGTATATGTAAGAAGAAGCAAGAGTAAATTTCTTATACTATGTCTCTATGTAGATGATTTGTTGATAACAGGTAGCTGTAAAAGTGAGATCGAAGACTTCAAAGGTGATCTCAACAAGGAATTCGAAATGTCTGATTTGGGTGAGATTTCATATTTCCTTGGCATCGAATTCTACAAGAGCAATAGAGGTTTAATGATGCATCAAAGAAGATATGCCGGAGAAATTCTCAAGATATTTGAGATGGAAGAATGCAACCCAACTTCGACACCTGCAGAACCAAGACTGCAACTGTGGAAAGATGCAGATGAAGATGATGTTGATCCAATCCAATACAGAAGACTTATTGGATCATTGAGATACCTTTGTCATACAAGGCCCGACTTAGCATACAGTGTAGGTACGGTAAGTAGATTCATGCAGAAGCCAAAGGTATCACATCTAGCAGCAGTGAAGAGAATACTAAGGTATCTTAAAGGAACTTTCGATTATGGCATTTTATTTCCGATAGCTGATAAAGGAAAAGAATGCAAGTTAGTGGAATACACTGATTCGAGTTGGTGTAGTGATGCTAAAGATCGAAAGTCAACAACAGGATATGTGTTTATGCTAGGTGGTGCACCAGTTGCTTAGAATTCAAGAAAGGAACTAGTAGTGGCATTATCATCATGCGAAGCAGAATACATAGCTGCTTCTCTTTGTGCATGCCAAGTAACATGGATGGTGAACTTGGTCGAAGAGATAACAGGGAAAGATCATGGAGCAATTACCATGAAGATCGACAACATGTCAACTATCAATCTGGTGAAGAACCCAATAGCACATGGTCGAAGTAAGCACATCGAAATGAGGTTCCATTATCTTCGAGAGCAGGTAGCAGATAGGAAGATGAATTTGGAACACTGCAGAACTGAGAATCAGATTGCAGACATCATGACAAAGGGATTGCAAGTCGAAGTATTCAGAAGACTAAGAGTCATGATGAACATAGATAGTTTAGACACAATGAATTATGTGGTGTGTTAAATTGTAATCCAGTGTGTCGAAACTATGTGTCGAAAAGATTTGATTTTTTTAAGATTTAAATAGATTTGATTTAAGTCTAGAATAAATTAGATTTGATTTAGTAACAAAACGATATTTTGGGATTTGGGCTTAGGGTGTAAGCTCAGTTATAAATAGAAGGAGTAACCCCTATTTTTGTAAGAAAGTCAAGCAAGTCATTCACAGTATTTTGCAGTTGCAAAGTGAATAATAAAGTTTTCACAGTTTGTGAGCAGAGAGAAATTCTGCAGAAATTATTTGTCTTGTCTTCTTTTCTTTGTTTGTCTCATAATTAAATTGTCATTGTGGTAGAAATTCATCATAGACTTTGGTGGATTTCCAACAAAAATCACATCACTAATTCCAATTTTTTTTATAAATAAATTCTGAAACTATTAAATATATTAAATAATATTAAATAAATTAAAATTAAATAAACTAAATATTAAATATAAAAAAATTAAAATTAAATAAATCATTAAACGGAAATTAAATAAACCATTAAAACTAAATATTATATACTAAAAAGTTTTTAATTATCTTACACAAATTTAAATTTAAAAGCAAAAGAAAAATAAAATAAATCCTACGAGTCAAGGTTAAAATCATCTTCATTCTCCTCATCCATCTATTCTTGACCACCATTTCCTTCATTTCCACCAAACGCTTGATTACCCTTATTTTGAAATTATATAAATTGTCGCAATTGCTCCTCCATATCAGCTTACCTCTTCGCCATTGCATCCATTTGTCGTTGTTGTCAATCCATTTAGGCCTTCATGTCGTCTCACGTTGCTCTGTCTCAACCTTCATTGCCGCTGCCTCACGTTGCGCCGACTCTCGTCTCGCCTCATTTAGTGGCAATTGTCTTATTATTTCTTATATTTCCAATATCAATTATACTGGACACGAAGATTCTTCCCCATCTCTAACTCTTTGAAACAAAGTTCTATCACCGTTTCTATAAGTGTCTGCCAAATTTCCACCGCCAAAAACACACTCGTTAGGCCCCTTTCCGTCATTGACTTTACTCCAAATATAAAAATCCACATCTGGATGAAGCGGCTCTAAATCTCTTGGAGTATATTGAGGACTATGAACCAAAAATTATGTGAGCAATGTCTGATAATCTTCTTACACATACGATAAAAAAATTAAGTTAAATTAAATTAAATTAAATAATGAATGAAATATAGCCACGTGATTTTCACGCTACAACATCTTAGTTGCCACGTGATTTTCAAGTCACAACATCTCACTTGCCACGTGAAAATCATGACAAAAAATTTCCATTAAATAAAAAAAATATAAACAACATAAATTAAATAACTTACCATAGCTTTCCGTGTATGTTCGTCAATAAAATTCCCCGATTTTCTTGTTCGAATCTTTTTAACCAGCTCTGTCATTAGTGGGTGTCTCCCTAAAACCTTAGCCTAAATAATAAATTTAACTTAAAAATATATATTAAAAATCAAAATATAACTTTAAAAGGTTGTAATATTATCATGCGTCGAGCATGCTCAACAATACTTATACTTCCAATTACATTAAGGCTGCTCTTTTTCAGATGCTCTCATTTTCTTTGTATTTTCAGATTTAGCTTTAAATCTTGGTGTATCCTAATAAACAAGAAGTTCCTCAAATACTTCTTTGTCTATTCAATTAGGATATATATTATACGTTCTCAATGCTTTCTAACACGTCGTAGCATGCCAAAAAGTCGTCTTAAGTTAATTTTCACGTCACAAATATTTTTTTTGAAAAATAAACTCTAACTCTCCATGTACTAACGTTAGTTTCAATAATTTAATATTAAAAATATGTAGTGACGTGATTATCATGTCGCAACCACATTTTTTTATCACATGATAATCACGTCGCATGACAGCTTTTTTCTTGTAGTGAGATACCACTATGTTGGATTAAAATCAACTATCATAATTACTTGCTTATAAACTAAGGATGGCAATATGCATAGATTGAGATGATATTATAGTACTCGTCCTCATACTTATTAAAGTTTAAAAAAATCCATATATCCAAGACCATATCCGGGTGGGGATTAACATTTGTACTCACGCTCGTATCCTATGGGTTCCCAAGTGTCTATATATGTACATGTTACCCACAATTTTAGTAATAATAAATTGATCAATGATTAATATCACATCATTTTAAGTTTTTAACAACATTAAAAAATTTCAAAATATTTATTGTTGAACTATAAAGTAAACAAATATTTATATTAAAATGAGTAATATTTTAATAATAATAATATATTTTAAAGTGATAAACATTGATTTTTATTTAATAATAAAAAATAAAATATATAATATATATTATGTGTATTTGAGACAGAGTGAGTACTAAGATATTTGTATTTAGGGGTGTTTGCGGTGCGGTTTAAGCGATTTTGAAGTAAAAAATTACTCGAATTACAAGAGAAAAAGACACGCGGTTTGGTTTGGTTCGGTTGGCTTTTAAAAATAAATCTGAACTAAATCAAACCAAACTAATGCAGTTTGAATTGGTTCGGTTGATTCGTTTTTTTACAAAAAAATTATTAAGCCATACATACACATATAGAGGAAAATATAATTTTATATTTAATTGTTCATACATACATTACCATAAAAAAATTTATAATTGTCAAAATAAATTTATAATTTGATACATAAAATTGCGTATTATAATTTTATCTAAATTTAAAGAATGAAATAGATAAGATTGCATTCTTAAATAAATATTATACAAAGAATATAATAAAATATATTTTGTAAAAATAGTATTTATAAATGAATAATATTTTATTTTCTATGATTTGTAAATTAAAATAAATATCATACAAAATATGATAAAATATACATATAATACATGTTGATTTCTCTAAAGAATTAAAAAAATATATATTAGTTTTTAATATTTTATAACATAATGCGATTTTATTTGGTTTGATTTGATTTGCAAAATTCAAATCGCAAATCAAACCGAACCGTGTGGTTCTATTAAAAAATAACTCAAACACATCCGAATGAAATACGATTGTTTATATTTTTGATTTGGTTCAATTTGATTTTACGATTTTCTATTATATCGATTTGGTTTTGAACAACCCTACTCATACTTAAACTCATAAGTGCTAATTGTAATGAATATGTATTATATAGGAATTAGTATATGATAAAATTGAGAGAAAGTTGTTTTACACGCATATACTCCTTATGTTATTTTCGCATATACTAAAAAAAAACTAAACTATTATTGTATGAAAAGAAAATTATGAACTGTTTTACAAAATTATCATATAATATAATAGAAAAATAATATTAATAATTCATTAATATTATGAAACCATTTATAATTAATACAAAGTTTTTCTACATAGTGACATATAACAAAAAAAAATTGATTTTTAAAAGTTGAATAGAGACTAATGATGAGAAACACTAGCACAAGATAGTTCTGATCCCCATGTACAATATTTTTGTGGAAACTGAAGGTATGTCCTCTTCCCACACGACTAGTGATTTCTTTCCATACTGATTAACAAAACAAAAGTTACAACAATATTTACCTCAGTATAAATATTGGAAGAAAACTGGCATATGATTAGTAGAAATAATATAATGAGATTAGACAGCAATAAAAATAAGAACAAAAATGGAAATTAGATTATAAAAATTACCAATCTGATTCTATAAGGATCACAACAAACCTTAAGTGCTGTGAACCAAAGCAATGAAGAAAATGAAAGGTAGGTGGCAGTACCTCGTTCAAGACACAGGAGAAAATGGCGGAAGACGAAAAATAGTTGTCTCTTGTTTTGTAAAGAAGAAACGCAAACTCACGCATGAGTGACAAAGACGAACGACACGATCTGAGAAATAAGAATGATTTAAATGGATCTTAATGTTTGGCTTATGATCTCTTTTTATGTGGAAAAAGACTCAAATATGAATAGTTCATTTATCTCACTCATTTAAGTGGAGAGTGTCAATTCAGAGTTGAAAGAAATTGAGAGAAAATAAAGATTCAAAAAAGAGAAAAGAGAAGAGAAACTCATTCACGTTTTTTATGTATCAGTCTTACTAAATCGACGATCTCCGATTCGTTAGCCATCGGATCGAGCTCAAATTTAGAGCGCAGGTTCACAACACCTATATCTAACTTTTGACCGTTAGGATCTCCAAAACTAAGTTTGTACTGAGAGATAATTTCTTGGCACTAAAGCGGCTGATTTGGGTGATTTTCGATTTTTTGGATTCTTATTTGTAAATTAGTTTGTTTGTGATTTACGATTGTTATCACTATTTTGTGAATCACTTTAATACTCTCTTGTAACCTCAATTGATTATAGTGGAGCTATTTCTTTGGTTTGGGCGACTCGTGGTTTTTACTCTCATATTGAGGGGTATTCCACGTTAAAAATATTAGTGTTCTTTCGTGCTTTTATTTGTTCAACTTGTCGTCTTATATTTGTTGTTGATCCTCAAGATTCTTACAAGTGAGGAGAATTATATATCTGCGGTGTATTATTCTATTATTTTGTCTTAATTTCATGTCAGAGTGGTATCAAAACTATTGGTTAAGGACTATTTAACTTGTTTGAATGATGGAGTCAAATACAAAGATGAAATGGTATTTTTGAATGATTCTAATTACCATTTGTGGAAGGAAAATATAAAAGACTTATTATTTGTGAAGAAATTGCATTTATCATCTTATAGTTCCGCAAAGTCGGAATCTATGTCTGATGAAGAATGTGAGTTTGAACATCAACAATATGTGGTTTTATTTGACAATATGTAAAAAATGATGTTTATAATCACATTGCTAATGAGACACATACAAAAAATTTGTGGGAGAAGATAAAGTTCTTATATGCCTCTAAATCAGAGAATAATAAATTATTCTTGTTGAATAGCTTCATAAGTTTAAAGTATAAGGAGGTGACTTCTATTTCAGTCCACTTGAGTGAATTTCAAGGGTCCTTGATCAGATGTCAGGAGTGGATATTAAATTTGATGATGAAATTTTGGGACTATTTATATTACTATCTTTACCAGAGTCTTGGGAGACGTTTCGAGTTTCTATCATAAGTTCTGCTCCTAGAGGTGTTTTTTTTTTGGAAATGGTTAAGGGTGATATTCTTAATGAGGAGATGAGAAGGAAGACAAAAGGTTTTTCATCTCGATCCGAGGTACTTGTCACTGAAAATAGGGGGAAAACTCAGAAAAATGAACTTAAAGATAGTATAGAGAATAATAGAAGAAAGTCTGTAACACCCTAAATTTCTCCGCAAAAATAAATAAAAATTCAGAGTAAATTAAAACAATTCAAACATTTAGGATGTCACCTTCAATCACCAAACATACTCATGCAATCAGATACGTAACACATATTAAAACATGAATCACATATAAATCACCAAATAAATCCAACAAATAGAGTTACACATAAGCTTACTCCCAACATAAAAAAAACAAACACAATTCCTCTAGTGTTATGTATCAGAGTAGACACTGACTCAATCTACGCAATAAGAGGTAATCTCCTCGGCTAACCTCAATTTTGAGTTACTCCCGAGTATCTACATGATGGCATATAAAGCATCATTCCAACATAATAGTGAGATTCCCAATCACATAAAGAATGCATAAATATATATAAGCACATGATTATCAATCACCCACTCAATTATCAATCCACACATATAATTTGGTACATTAATGAATAATTCAACAATTCTTATCAACTAATCAACAACAACATATGGTATATTATACAATGCAATGAGACTCGAATATGCGACTCAATACACGTGGTATCATCGACTCATAAGAACCAACCAATTAATTCCAGCCAGAATTTTGGTATATCACTCACACCCCACCGAGCACACGACTATTCCCCATCGCTCACACCCCATCGGGCAGACGATGATACAATTCTTCAATAGAATCCGAATATATCACTCACACCCCACTTGGGCACACGATAACCCCACAACTGTACATAATGTATGCGTGACATATTTGCAACTCATACAACGACAATATTATGCACATCGATCCTCGCCATGGTCGGCACACTTCACTACTACGGGCCTATACACATCATCCACTTGTCAAATATGCAGCAATAACAATTGTAGATATAACAAACATTCACACTGCATTTACAATATTCCATAAATCCACATATCTTGACACATACAAAACACGTGCTCATGCATTGAATAGTTAGAATTCTGATACTGAAAATAATTTTAGTAATAAGTACGTTAAACCAGTTTTCCAACAATTTGAAACATATGTCAATCGGACACCAGAAACGAAAGTTACGAATTTTTGAAGTTTTAAAACTAATTCTGTCAGACTTAGTGGTAACCGGTTACCCCCAAACTGGTAACCGGTTACCCTCAGAATGGTAACTGGTTACACCCCCTGTAACCAGACTCGCAACACTATTGTTTTGTTCTGGTAACCGGTTGTCATACCCCAAATTTTTCCTACTGATGTTAATAGTCAATCCATCTCATCATTTTTTCTATTAGTCCTTTTTGTTGTTTTTGTAACTAGGTATTGTAAAATATATTCTAATACTGATCTTTGTTTATATGGTGTCGGTAGGGGTGTTCATTGGTTCGGGAAAATCCAATCAAATCAGAATCCAAACCAAATCAAGGTGTTTGGGTCGGATATTTTTTATGTTCGGGCAAAAACCAAACCAAACCAATGAAATCCGAAGTTAATTGGTTCGGGCAACAAATTTAAAAAATTCTACCCGCGAGCCCATCTATCCGAACCAACTAAATTAATTTAAATAATTTATATCATCATTATTATGAAAACTAGTATAAACTATTCAAGTTCAAGAAGAAAACAATGAAAGACATTTGATACATTCACAACCTATATGGAGAATTGAAAAAATTAAGAGTTTTATATTATTATGAAAAATTATTTGACGTAAATTAAATATATTTTAAAAATATTTTTGCACATTTTTCTCTAATATACCCGATCAATCCAACCCAAACCAATATGTTATTTCTTGGTTTGGTTTGGATTTTATTGAAAAAATATGAAAATCCAATCCAAACTAATCCATTTATTTTTAATCAATTTGGGTATCAGATTCTCTCAAAATCAAACCAAATCGGTCCGCGAACACTCTTAGGTGTCAGTTGTTTATTTTAAAAATCATTGGCATTTCTTAAGTGGGGGTTTACTGATAAATCTATTGACCCATTTAGAGGTTTTTGAGGCCCATGGCAAAGTTAAATTAAATTAATATAATTTAATTATTGTTGTTGACCGAAATCAATATTATCCATAAATTATTCTTTTATTATTACAATTATTTTGTTTTATAAAAAAATAGATATATGTTTGTTTTGGTTGACTATAGTCAACAACCGTGCAATATGATTTCTGCTTCATTATTAATTTTTAATTGTTATTTATATTTTTATTATTAATATTTATTTGTGAGGAAATGTTGACTAAGTCAACTAGGATTTCTCAAATCCTTTGTGCAAGTTGTGCCTGGACTTGTTCTTGTTCACTAAGTTAAACAACCAAAGTCTAGGTCCAAGAATTGTAATCAAATTAAATCTGAAGCAAGATTTGATTAAAATTGTTTTTATTGATTATAATGGATTCGTACAGGAAAACGTCAAGATACATACAAGGAATCAAAACCCTAGTTTCCAATTACAACACTAAATCTAATCAAATCTCTAATTTACAATAGATTGAATCAATCTGATTTATAACTGTAAATTAACTAAACTAATTTCCTAAATCAAATCTACTCCTAAGCCTATAAAAAGCTAACCCTAAGACATAATGGAGGATGAAAAAATTGAAGAAAAACCCTTTGTAATTGTTTGGCGTTTAATGGGTATTTAAAATTGTTGATTTCTGGGAAATTTGGGGTTTAGGGTCTTAACTTAGGGTTATGGTTCATCCTAATTATGGGTAGGGTTATTCCTAAATTGTTAGGGTTCTAAGGGTTTTAAGATAGGGTTCTAAGGGTTCGTTAGGGTTCATAGGGTTTCTAGAAAAAACAAATGAAGTTATAAATGAACTTGCATCTGCACGGCGGCCATGGTGGCCGCCCATGATGGAGCCAGGTTAGGGTTCTAAAATATGGGTTAAAGGGATGAAGATATGGGTTTGGGATGGTGGTTCGGATGAGTGTTTAAAGTTTTCGGTTGAATATCAACCGAAAAATTGGAGATAAGGGTGGTGTTGGTGGTGGTTCAAGGCGATCGGGATCGTGGGGCGATTTTCGGTGGGTTGTTTTGTAGAGAGAAGCTAGAGCTTCTCTCTCTAAGAAAGATAGAGAGTGAGACTGGGTTTGTGTAGAGAGAGATAAAAAGAAGAAAACTGAATATTTGGGAAGAAAAATAAATATATAATAATCCCTTCGCTCTATACACACGCTTTACTATACTCCATCAGTCAACTCTTAATCTGGTCTATCCGTTTTGCATACTCCTAATCACCGTTCCAGAATTGACTTATGGTGACCATTTGATTAGGATCAAGCGTTCTAGAGACATTAACACCATAGCATCCTGAATCAACCCCATAACATTCAAACGGGTTCAAAATATTATCTGGGCTTGGCGAAATACGTCTTACACCCCTATATTACTCCTTCAACATAAAATGTACCCCTCTACACTATTGGGCTCCAAACTTGGTCTTGGGCTTATCCTTTCTAATTACACACCGAGTAATTGTTACGTAAAACAAAATGCACCTTTAACATTTTATTAATAATTTATTTATTCATTTAATTTAAATAATTTGTTTTATTAATTTATTTTATGTATTTATTTATTACTTGTTATTGTTTTTTTACCTATTTGCCATATAATTTTTTTCATTTACATTAAAATAAATTTTTCTTATCATTATTATAAATGTATAATTATTTTGATAAATAATAATTATATTTTTAATAACATTTAACTACTTTTTTTCTAAAAAAACACTAACCTTTTTATTTAATTCAATTAAACCTTTTTACTAATTTCAATATCATTCAAACATTTATTTTCAAAATTACCTCATGCATTTAATATAGCTAACCAATCAAACTTAACATTTTTACTAACTTAATTTTAAATTCAAGAATATTTCAAAAAAGAGATTTTGGATTTATTTTCAAAATTAACTGCGAGTTACGTCTACGACTACACTATTTTCAAACACAGACAAGATTCAAGGATAACTCGAAAGCATTTACCCAATCCCATAAAAAAACTAACCAAACACATACGAACACGAAATTAGACTCTGATTCTTCGTAAGGAGATATGTAGGCACGCGGTTAAAACCAAGGCGAGTCCCTTAATTAAAAAATTAAATAATTTTCTTAAACAAATGGAAACAACAACTTTTAAATATAAATTCTCAATTTACCCCACAACCTAAAATAGGATGCCTTTTGAGAACAAGGGAGATGAAGAGTGTCTAACACATTCCCTTCGTCTAACTAACTCGCAAACTTAGAATCTTTAAACAATTAGAATTACCCGTTCTTTCCCGTCCTTAAGACAAAAAGTAATGGTGGCGACTCGTATTTTTTTCCGGTTACGGCAACTGGCGACTTTGCTGGGGAGACAACCCTAGGGTTAGAGTTTTCCCCTCCTTTTAGGCCTTAGGTTTTTTTGGGGTTCTTTCTATTTTTGACATGTTTTTATTTCCATATCCATTTATTTGGTTATCTATTTATTTATTTATTTATTTTATTTCATTATCATATTATTTAAATTGTTGATGAGATGTAATTTCACAAATAAAATATTAAACCTTAGAAGAAGGATTGTCAATTGATTAATATGGTTTAACATCCCTATGAGTTTTTGCGACGACTTCCCCTAGAGTATGTCGAGTTCCGAGAAATATCTTTTAGAGGGCTAGACTCTCTTGGAGGTGAGACTTTGATAATTGACCAATGAATCTTTGTATAATCCCTTTAGTGTTATCCATGGTATCGGTAAGGAAGCCACTCTTTTGGGGAGGATAAAATATTCGTAGGATGAACTTATGAACCTACCTACTTGGGATACCCTTACATCCCGACCAAAGATTTATTATGATATTTCTCCCAGTTAAAGACTTAAAGACATCTGCTGGCTCAGATTAAATCGACTAAAGATTTATTTTGATACTTCTCTCAGTAGACCTTTTCTAGCTCAGATTAAATCGACCAAAGATTTATCCTGATACTTTTCCCAGTTAAAGACTTAAAGACATCTTCTGGCTTAGATTAAATCGACTAAAGATTTATTATGATACTTCTCTCAGTAGACCTTTTTTGGCTCAGATTAAATCAACCAAAGATTTACTCTGACACTTCCTCCAATTAAATACGGATGCAGACATCTTCTAGCTCAGATTAAATCAACCAAAGATTTATTCTGATACTTCTTCTAGTAGACATTTTTTGGCTCAGATAAAAGTCGAGCGTAGACTTAGTCTAATTTCTCTATCAACAGTTACTTTGGATAGAATCTGTGATCTTTGATAACTCTCTGTTGTACCCCAAAATTTTCCCTCCCATATTCTTCAAGATTTGCCAAGATCAGTCTTCAGATGCTTCAAAATCCCCTAAGGGTTGCACAGTCCAATTGCCTCCTAACAGGCACAAAATTAGGGTTTTGGTTCTGACAAAGAAGTTGAAGTTTCCAAGGGTCCAAACAAGTCCCACATGCCTACAAACATTGTCAAGCATCCATATGCCAAGTTTCAAGACTCACAGCATCAAATTGCACAGTCAAAAACCCTAAATGCTTCACAGTCAACTGCAGGGGCAAAATGGTCATTTGACAGTCAAAAGTCAAAATTTTTGGTCAACATCTTATTTTGAAGCCACAAACATCATTTGATCAATTCTTGATCATGATTCTCAAGGCATGGCTCAAAAAGTCTCAAGATGCAAAAGTTTCTATTTTTGGACAGTTGGAAAAGTCAACTGCAAATTGACCAAGGCATAACTTCCACATGGTTTATCAGAAAAATTCCATCCAAAGCTCATTTTGAAGAGAATGACATTTCCTACAACTCATCTTCACACTTCAAGTCCAAGAAATGCTCTCACAAAAAGTTATCAATCTCAACATTATAGGTCATTTTCAAAAGTCAACAAAAAGGCACTTTAAGTCAAAGACCATAACTTGAGATTGGTAAATCAAAATGACATGGGACCAAAGGCATTGGTTAGAGGACTTCAAGACCTTTCCAAAATGTCCAAGAACATGATCAAAGCTTAAAAATTGAGCAGTATATACCTTGTGGAAGGTGGGAAATTTTTGGGAATTTTGAAAAGTCAACTTTACTTCAAATGCCTCAAAAATGCTAATGGGCCTCAATTTCTTCCATGAATCATCACCCAAAATCTATGCACGACCCATTAATCTAAAAGGGAGTCATTTTCTTATTTTTAATTAATTAATTGAGTTTTTAATCCTATTAATTCATTTAATTAAAATTAAATATGAGAAAAATACTAAACAAAGGTTTTGAATCTTTTTGTGCAGCATATTCTTCTATTATAAGCTCAAGATTTCGTGTGCCTTCTCAAGAGACCAAATCTTCCAAAATAGGCAAGTTTCCATGGCAAAAAAAGATGGGAAAAGATTTGACAAAATCAAATATTCAAAAGCATTGAAACAATGGATCATGGGCTTGTTTTTCTAACCTAATTCCATCTACATACATATGCAAACATAACCCTAATGCCTTGGACACATAAGCTGCGCTCAGAACAAAGGAACAAACTTGCATTTTTGACAAAAAAAATTGAAAACTGTTTTCATAGCTGCTGCACGTTTCAAGACCTAAAAGCCATTCCAATAGATTCCTGACACTACCAGGAAGCTGTTCCAATCAAAACCACGCCTCCATACTCAAGGAATTGGTAGAGTGAAGTCTGACTTTTCTTTAAAATTTTCATAATCGTGTTTCATTATCCATGCATTATTTGTGATTTTTAATCATTGATTTGTACTAACATGAGTGTTCTGAAGCTAATGGCATGCTTTAATTGAATTAATATTGCCTGTGTCAAAAGTTGCCATGAACGGATATTAGGGTTTCTGAAGCTTTGATTTGGGGTTTCACATATAAGGAAAAATTGGACAATCAAACCAGGACCATTGGATTCAGGACATCCAGACAAAATTAATCCACTATTCGCGCCCTTTTTATGTTTGCATATGCTCTATTCGCTATTTTCCAGGTTTGAGTTTAGTGGGGGTTTAAAACCCCCGCTATCTATTTGTTATTTTCAGGCGAAACGAAGAAACAAGGAAGACGAAGCCTATGTGTTGGAACGTGATTGGACCATTCAAAGTTTGGCGCGTTTTTTGGTTATTCCAGCATAACATTTGTTTTTCATTTATATTATTCATATTCCATTTAGCTAACAAAGATACGCCTTGGTTGGGTTGGTAGATGCGCTGTCATGCAGGTACTGGGACCTGGGTTCGATTCCCAGGTCCCCCATAATCTCAATAATTTTTGTCACAACATGTTCCAGCGCTGCACTCATCCAATAGCCTACCAAGCGCCCTCACCTGCTTGCTTGCCAAGTGTCCAGAAGGCCAATCCAAAGGCCAGAACATGCAGCTCACCATGGACGCTAGTCAACCGTTCCACACATGCGCTGGAAAAGTCAACCAGGCCATTTGTTCAATGGGCCAAATTGCTCATAATTGACCTCCAAATTGGGTCCAGACACCCCCAGGGTTTGCTTAATCTTTTCATTTTTTTCTTTCTCTATTTATTTTTTCCTTTTATTCCTTTAATTGTTATTTTGATTAATTGCTTTTATTTAATTCACAAAATAATTTTTATAACACAAAAAACAGAAAAAAAATCATAAAAATATTTTTTGTAAATAAATTTAATAATCAATTTAGGTTAATTTAAGTTAAAACTTTAATGTTTTTTCTTAAATAACTAAAAAATGTAGAAATTAGGTTTTTAGCATTTTTATTCTCTTTTCTTAATAAATAACTTTTTCTCCTTATTATTATTATTAATTATTAATTTATTTTGTAAATACTCATGTAATTAAATAATTAGTATAAATTAGGTCAAAACTTAAATATTTTTCTTTAACCATTAAAAATAATTTAGAACTAGGTTTTAATTTAACTTCTAATTTAATTAATTTCCTTTATTTCATAAATACAAAAAAACATAAAAAATAACTTCTTTTTCTTTATTTAATCATTAATTAACTTTCAATTTCAATTTAAGTTCTTTAAAGGGTCCAACGCCCTCGAACTTTCGATTCCAATTTCTTTTCGCACGTTTGTCTTTATTTTTCGTTTTAAATATTATGTAATTGTCAAAGCCTTGTAATAGTAATTAGGAACTTCATTTATTTTCTGCATTTTATTAAAAAACGGGTCTTTGTTAATTTGGCGATGTATAGACCCGCGCCTTGTAATAGCGTAAGACCTTTATTTTCCGCATTTTAATTTCTGCACCTTTAAACTGCTAATCACATGAAAGAATGAATGGCCCAAATAAAATCAAAGCGTAGCTCACCAAATGCATGACAAGATAAAACATAACTGAAAACAATACACGAATTCACACACCACTCTTAGGGTACGCCTCACTGTTGCCTTGCCCCTCGAAACGTGGTCGTCGAGTATAGGACGTTTTAGTAAGTCCTTATATCCATGAACATGGCATAAGGGTAGCTTCTAAGGTGTCCTACTATTGCTCTGGTGACCACACTGTCCCTAAACTCGAATTGACCCAAACACCTCCAACGGTGGTGCTACCTACCTCTCAATGGTGGGATGGCACTACCTTAAGGACATTTACACAGCCTAATTCCTTAGGGTAGGTAGATGACTCATAGATACTTGCTCTAAAAACAAATCAAAACTTCTTTTCACACCGACACTTTTCAAAAAGCTTTCAAAAACAATTTTTCAAACACTCTTGAGGACTGATACAAGAGTCGATCTGAAATCTTTAAACAAAACTTTTTCAAACCCACTCACACTTGAAAAGCAAACACTTTTGAAAACACAAATGAGCAAGTATCTAAGAGCCCATGGATAACCATGGATAGAAAGGGTGCTAACACCTTCCCTTTCTATAAATCTACCTCCCGAACCGAGAAAATATCTCATAAGGAATTTTGCTGTGCTTTTGTCCTGTCCATGTTTGGAGAAAATAAAAGACGATGGCGACTCTTGCTTCCGCGACATTTCGCGAACCAGCGTTAAACAGTCAGTTCCAGATCCACCGATCACAGAACTGGCGACTCTGCTGGGTAATTATTTTAAAGTGAGGTGTACCTTAGGACTAGGATCACTTGTGTTTTCAATTGCTTTGACTTGTTTGCTTTATTATTGTGGGTTGCATCGGAGTTACATAGATCCTAACCCGGATCTGGGGATACCCTGTTAGGTAGCATAAGCTGTGAGGGACCTGTCCGGCGTAGACCGACATGGGTGAAGCAGTGGCTATGTTGGTGTGACACCTTGGTCTGTACCGATATCCCTTGTGTCGCAACAAGGAGAATATGGGTCTTCTGAGGAGTCATTAAGCACCAACCGACCTTAGAACCTTAAATGACCCAACTTGGCCAATAGAGCAGTAGCAGTATGCTACGCCCATTGAGGCTAAACTCTCGTGATGGTTCTGGCCGCAAGAAAAGATTGCGATGCTGGAGTTATGACCGATTGAGGGTAGTCAGTGATATTGGGATCCTCTAGAACCCGATTACTTCTGATAGGACAAGTATGAACCAACAAACTGAAAAAGGGTAATACCTAGACCTCATGCTGGCCTAAACTCTAAGGGCTTGTCTTGTGTGACTTGTGTGCCTTATCATGTTTACCTTTGTAAATATTTGTGGTGTGCTTTATCATAACATCATGCCATCATAAACATTGCATGCATCCTGCATAAGGACTAACCATTTCAAAGACAAGAGGGTTTCACCTTTGCTCTGTTTTGTAGGACATCATGATGCCTATGCGAAGGAATACTATCCGGTTCAACTTTGTTCACCCACCTGAGTTACTTGAAGAGTTGGTTAGCAGAATTCCAAATACTACTTCTTTCATCCAGAGGCATGGTTCTCTTCTCAATTTAGTCACGTCAAAGTGGGACCAACAGCTGATGAGTGTCCTGACCCAGTTCTATGACCCTATGTACCAGTGCTTCACCTTTCAAGACTTCCAGCTGGTCCCTACCCTGGAAGAGTTCTCTGATTTGCTTGGCATCCCTATCTTGGATCAGACTCCCTTCACTGGTTGGGAAAAGACTCTTAGGCTTGAGGAGGTTGCTGCAGCTCTTCCCTTGACTCACCAAGAAGTAATGGACAACTGGGTGACTAGAAGCAAAGTTAAGGGTTTCTTGGCCAAGTTTCTGATTGGTAAAGCTAACAGTTTCTGGAATGACTTGGACTTTAGGGCATATGAAGACATCCTGGCTCTGTTAATCTATGGCCTAGTCTTGTTTCCTAATCCTGATAACTTCATTAATGTCACTGCCATAAGGATCTTCATGTCTCGGAACCCTGTGCCCACTCTCTTGGGTGACATCCTGCAACAACTTTATGCTCGTACTGCCCGAAGACGAGGAACTCTGTGGTGTTGCATCCCTTTGTTAGTGAGGTGGTTTATTTCGCACCTCCCTAAGTTCGTGCTGAAGAACAAAGAAGGAAGAGGTTGGGCTCATAGGTTAATGTCTCTCACTGATAAGGACATCATTTGGACTTTCAGAGGTTTGGATGAAATAACTGTTATTGATCGTTGCGGGGAATACCCTAATGTTCCTTTGATTGGTACCCAAGGAGGAATCTCTTATAATCCATGTCTAGCACTCCGTCAGTTTGGAAGAGCCAGAAGAGCAGGGCCTCATGAGATGTTGGTGCCTCACATCAGTTTTGAGTTTCAGGTGGATAGTGACGAGTTGCGTCGTAGGTTCATCAAGGCTTGGGACAGAATTCACAAAGCTGACCCACAAGAGTTAGGACCAAAGACCTCTCTACCTATGGAAGCTTACTACAAATGGGTCCGCATCCATGCTCAGAAGTTAGGTATGCCGTACGAAGCTGTCAGACCCATCATTCTTGAGTATCCTGACAAAGATGGGGTTCCCCCAACTGTTCTCCCTCCTCAGATACCTACTGATTATGATACATTAAAGAGGTCTTGGGTGCAACTGCGAGAAGAACGGGATTCTTATCGGGAAAAATTCAACGAGCAGGAATTGAAGATCCAGAAGCTGACAAAGCAGTTGGAGAATGAGTGGGCTCTGAATGACTACATCCGTACTGAGAAGAGGAGACCTTGGGATCAATGAGGAGATTGGGATTTTCTTTTACAGTTTTATTTCCCTTTTCAGTATTTCCATTTTCTATGTAACGCCTAAGGGCAACCTGTTGAACAATTTAAATTTCAAAGTTGAATCTAATGAAGTGTGTTCCTTTTTGTTTACAAAGTTGATTCCCGATTGTCTTTGAAAACATAAATCATACGCATTCCATCCATCATGTGCATAGCAGGTACTCTTCTTTTCGGGTTGCTTACTGTTCTTCGCTGTTTATTTCAGCATCATGAACCCCGAATCATCTATCGAGCTGTCTATCAAGGCCCTTCAGGCGCAGAACGCACAATTTCAAGAGCTGATCATGGGTTTGGCTCAAGGTCAAGAGGAACTGAAGGCTCTGCTGGTTAAGAATAAGAAGAAGAAGAGAACTGTTCTATTCAACACGGGCCGAAGATTTGGTAACACACTGCAGAATGAGGAAGCTGGTTCTTCTGTAGGCAAAGACAGTCCCCAGGGGGGAAGGGCTCCAAGTCCGGTGGTCTCTGACAACGAGACTGATTTTAATGAGGAACAGTATCCTCCAGCTGAAGACCGGTACAAGTAATTGGAAGACCGTCTGAACGCCATGGAAATTCAACAAGTGCCTGGCTTGGATTTCAGAGACTTGGGTTTATCTTCTGGTGTGATCATCCCTCACAAGTTTAAAGCACTATCTTTCACCAAGTATGACGGGGCGTCTTTCCCTAAGCTACACCTCAGATCTTATGTGCGGAAGATTCAGCCGTATACAGTGGACAAGAACTTGTGGATCCACTTCTTCCAGGAGATTCTTTCAGGGACTCATCTTGAATGGTTCTATCAGCTGGATGGAACCAAGGTTCGTAACTGGGAGGAGTTGGCTACTGCTTTTTACAAGTAGTATCAATATAATGCCGACCTCGCTCCTACACGTACCCAACTCCAGGGTATGTCGCTAGGATCAGGAGAAGGTTTTAAAGAGTATGCGCAGAAGTGGAGGGACCTGGCTGGCAGGGTGCAGCCTCCGTTAACCGACCGTGAATTGGTAGATATGTTCTTGGGGACCCTCTCCGGGCCGTTCTTTAATCATCTCATTGGCAACTCAGCTGCAGGGTTCACTGACCTCATTCTGACTGGGGAAAGGATAGAGGCTGGTATGAAGTCAGGAAAGATTCAGAAAGGCGCGTCTTCAAGTGCTGAGAAGAAACCTTTCAAGAAGGAGGCCAGTGCTGTGTATGGGCCTAGGAGGCAAGACAAACCAGAGCGCCGCCAATCTGTCAACGCGGTGGTAATTGCTAAGCCTGCTGCCGCTCCTCGGCAAGCTAATCAACCAAGGGGTGAGAGACCCAGAAGAGAATTTACCCGGCTGAGTATGACCTTGTCACAAATCCTGCCACAACTGTTATCGACCAACTTGGTGACAGTCAGAGAGGCCCCAAAGGTTGTGAATACTGCATCTCCTAAGTATAACCCAAATGCCCGATATGCTTATCAGTCCGATAGCCCGGGGCATTCTACTGATGACTGCTGGACCCTGAGGAATAAGGTGCAGGACCTTATTGATGCGAAGGAGATACAATTTGAGGCGCTTGAGAGGCCAAATGTGGTGACTGCTCCTATGCCCCATCATGGAGTAAATGCTGTTGATGAAGACTTGTATGCCGTTTCTGTGAATGATGTAGCTACCCCTCTATTGACTGTTAAGAGGAACCTGTTGCTAGCCGGTTTATTTCCGAGTTGTAGCGAGGGTTGCCTTTTGTGTGCTGTTTCCCTTACTGGTTGTCCGTTGCTGAAGTTAGGCATCCAAAGCCTGATGGACAGCAAAGAGATTATGTTCAAGAAGACCGCTGTTCCTTATGTTCCCGTGGAAGAAGTATCCGTCGTTACAATTTTCAACAATCCGATCAAGGCTCCCCCGAGGAAGCCAGTTAAAATCATGACTGTCACACCCATTGTTATTACTGTTCCGGGGCCCCTCCCCTATGAATCTGATAAGGCTGTCCCATGGCACTATAGGGCAGATGTATATGTACTTGGAATAAAGCAAGAGTTCAACACCGGTACCAGCATCAGCAATATCACTGGTCCCGCCAAAGTAACCCGCAGTGGCAGGCTCTTCTCGCCTGACATTGCGCCACCAGCTATTCGAAGACCTCTCATAATTACACCTGCAAGTGCGCCTGTTTCCACTTCTGATCAAGTTGCTTCCCCTGCTGCCGAGTCATCTAATACTCGGGGCAAAGGGATTGATGATGAGCCTTCCCGGATGGAGGCACCAAAGTCTGTGAATGTTGAAGCCTCCCAGCAAGAGATGGAGGAAATTCTTAAGATAATCAAGAAGAGCGACTTCAATGTCGTTGAACAGCTGGGGCATACCCCCTCCAAGATCTCTATGCTCTCATTGCTGCTGTGCTCAGATGCCCATGCTAAGGCCCTAATTTCATTTCTAAAGACGGCCCATGTGCCACAGGAGACATCTGCAGACCAGTTTACTGATTGCGTAGCCAATTTGACAGCTGACAATGGTTTGGGTTTCTCGGATGCTGATCTCACCGCCAAGGGAAAGAACCACAATGATGCCCTGCATGTCTCCATAGAATGCAGGGGCACTACTCTCGCGCACGTGTTGGTGGACACCGGTTCTTCCCTGAATGTATTACCCAAAAAGGCCTTAGACCGGTTGGATTGTGAGGGCCTGGAATTGAAACCTAGCAACATCATTGTTCGAGCCTTTGACGGATCGAAGAGGATGGTTCATGGAGAGGTAGACATTCCTATTCGTGTGGGTTCTCAAGTATTCGACTCAACTTTCTATGTGATGGATATTCGTCCATCTTATTCCTGTTTACTGGGTCGACCTTGGATTCACAAAGTTGGGGCAGTGACATCCACTCTACACCAGAAGCTCAAGTACCTTGTCAGAGGGAAGATTGTCACTGTGCAAGGGGAGGAAGAATATATGGTTAGTCATCTGAATTCCTTCCGGTATATTGAGATGGACGGGGAGTTTATTGAAACCCCCTTTCAGCATTTTGAAGAGGTACCTCCAACATTGGCAGCAGCGGAGACAGTGGTTGAAGAGGACTTTCCTTTGAAGATGGCTTCCTTGAAGGACGCCCGGGCTGTAATCGAGAAAGGTGAATGTGCTAACTGGGCCAGGCTCCCTGATTTCACTCCTAAAATTGACAAGTTTGGACTGGGTTTTACTACAGAGGCTCAGAGGGCTGTGCGCAAAGCTAGGACCGGAAGACCTCCTGTGCTCATCACCAATCCAGGAGTGAATGCTATTGGGGATGAAGACGAAGTGGAAGAATCAGAGTTCGATAGCTGGATCTACCCGACGACTGACGGTGGATTGAACAATTGGACCACAAAAGATCATACACCTGTTACTTTTGTTACGCAGTAATGAATTCCTTTGTTTTTGTTATTTGTAATAAACAATGAATTGAAACTTTATGGCCCGATGTCTTACCCGGGGCACCGTTGGCTTCATTTGTGAGGGCTTATAACTGTCATTTCCATATATCATGAATAAAGATCTTGGACGTTTTTTCGCATTTCAAATCTTGTGCTCCCTTTCTTTCTTTCTTTCTTTCTTCATATATTGCAAAACAACTGTATTTATACACACTCACCTATACAGGTTTCAATCCACTCTGGATCTCACTGGTAACGACTCTACTACTGCCAGTTATGACTTCGAAAATCCGATCAACTTAGCCGAAGACGAAGGTGAAGATGATTGCGAAGTGCCTGGTGAGCTTGCAAGACTGTTACTCCAGGAAGAGAGGGTAATTCAACCACATGAAGAGCCAGTGGAAACGATAAATCTGGGTACTGAGACGGACATAAAGGAGGTTAAGATTGGTGCCAATCTGGAGCTCAGCATAAAACAACGGTTGACTCAGATGTTGCATGATTATGTGGAAATCTTCGCCTGGTCCTACGAAGACATGCTTGGGTTGGATACTGACATTGTGGTCCATCATTTGCCTACTAAGGAAGATTGCCCTCCGGTTAAGCAAAAGGTCCGCCGTATGCGTCCAGAGATGTCTGAAAAGATCAAAGCTGAGGTTATGAAGCAATTTGACGCCGGTTTTCTTGCAGTGACTTCTTACCCTCAGTGGGTTGCCAATGTGGTGCCGGTACTGAAGAAGGATGGTAAGGTCAGAATGTGTGTTGATTACAGGGATCTGAACAGGGCTAGCCCCAAGGATGACTTCCCCTTGCCTCACATTGACGTTCTTGTTGACAATACTGCTCAGCACAAGGTGTTCTCTTTCATGGATGGTTTTTCAGGTTATAATCAGATCAAGATGGCTCCTGAAGACATGGAGAAGACTACCTTTGTTACTCAGTGGGGCACCTTTTGCTACAAGGTCATGCCTTTTGGGTTGAAAAATGCTGGGGCAACCTACCAACGTGCCATGGTTGCTTTATTTCATGACATGATCCATCATGAGATTGAGGTGTACGTCGATGATATGATTGCAAGGTCTCAAACTGAGGAGGAACACCTTGACCATCTGCAGAAACTGTTTGACCGTTTGAAACTGTACAAGCTGAGATTGAACCCGAACAAGTGCATATTCGGGGTTAGATCTGGAAAGTTGCTAGGCTTCGTTGTAAGTGACAAGGGTATTCAAGTGGACCCTGCCAAGGTTAAAGCCATTCAAGAGATGCCAATTCCTAAGACAGAGAAGGAGGTCAGAGGCTTTTTAGGACGCCTGAATTACATTGCCCGGTTCATCTCGCATCTAACTGCTACTTGTGAACCAATCTTCAAGCTGCTGAAGAAAGATCAGGTAGTACGTTGGAATGATGAATGTCAGGCCGCTTTTGACAGAATTAAAGAGTATCTCCAAGAACCACCCATTCTTATGCCACCGGTTGAAGGGAGACCTCTGATACTATATCTGACAGTGCTTGACAACTCAATGGGGTGTGTGCTGGGGCAGCATGACGAGTCTGGCCGAAAAGAGCATGCCATTTATTACCTTAGCAAAAAGTTTACCGACTGTGAGACCCGATACTCACTGCTCGAGAAAACTTGCTGCGCTTTGGTATGGGCTGCTCGCCGATTGAGACAGTATATGCTGACTCACACTACCTTGTTGATTTCAAAGATGGATCCTATAAAGTACATATTTGAAAAGCCTGCTCTATCTGGGAGAATAGCAAGATGGCAGATGATCTTGACAGAATACGACATCCAGTACACGACTCAGAAAGCCATCAAAGGAAGTGTATTGGCAGACCACTTAGCACACCAGGCAGTAGACGACTATCAGTCAATGAACTTTGAGTTTCCAGACGAGAGCATCATGATTGTGACTGATTGTGAAGTACCTAGACCGGATGAAGGACCAGAGGAAGGATCCCGATGGTCTATGCACTTTGACGGAGCATCCAACGCTTTGGGTAACGGCATCGGAGGTGTGATCATATCCCCTCAAGGCACTCATACTCCACTCACTGCCCAGCTATGTTTCAACTGCACCAACAACATGGCAGAGTATGAGGCATGCATCATGGGTCTTCAAGCTGCGATTGACTTAAGGATCAAGTTTCTGAGTGTCTTCAGAGGTTCCGCTCTCGTGAACAATCAGATCAAAGGCGAGTGGAATACGAAACATCCGAATCTTATTCCTTACAGAGAATGTGTGTTGACATTGATCCCCCATTTCACAGAGATAACTTTCGAACACTTTCCGAGAGAGGAGAATCAGCTGGCGGACGCGTTAGCTACGATGTCTTCCATGTTCAAAGTCAAATGGGACAATGAGGCTCCCCGGGTCATTATCTGGAAACTGGACGAACTGGCATACTGTTGTGATCTTGAGGCTGAGGCAGTGACTGAGAAACCTTGGTACCATTAGATGAAGAGATACTTGGAAGCTCAGGAATACCCTGAAGGTGCATCTGTCAACGACAAGAAGTTTCTGAGAAGGTTCGCAGCAAAGTTCTTCCTCAGCAACGGTATTCTATACAAGAGAAACCATGATTCAACTTTACTGCGTTGTGTGGATAAAACTGAAGCAGAAAAGATCATGGCAGAGCTACACGACGGTACCTTCGGAACGCATTCCAGTGGACACACCATGGCGAAGAAAATCCTTCGGGCAGGATATTTCTGGTCCACAATGGAAGCCGACTGTTACCAACATTCTCGGACCTGTCATAAGTGCCAGATTTATGCAGATAAGGTGCACGTTCCTCCAGTCCCTCTGAATGTCTTGACTTCACCTTGGCCTTTTGCGATGTGGGTTATCGATATGATCAGCGAGATTAAACCTACGGCATCCAACGGGCATCGCTTCATCCTGGTAGCGATCGATTACTTCACGAAGTGGGTTGAAGCAGCTTCCTACGCTACAGTAACCAAGAATGTTGTGGCACGGTTCATTCGGCATAACCTGATCTGTCGATACGGCGTCCCTGAAAGGATCATTACGGACAATGGTACCAATCTCAATAACAAGATGATCACTGAGCTCTGCGAGCAATTTAAGATACAGCACCACAACTCTTCTCCTTACCGGCCGAAGATGAATGGGGCTGTAGAAGCAGCGAATAAGAATATCAAGAAAATTGTGCAGAAGATGACAGTGACCTATAAAGATTGGCATGAGATGTTACCATTCGCTCTTCATGGGTACCGTACCTCAGCAAGGACGTCAACCGGGGAAACTCCCTTCTCCTTGGTCTACGGCATGGAGGCAGTCTTGCCGATTGAAGTCCAGATACCCTCTCTCCGGATAATGAAGGATGCAGATCTGAGCGAAGATGATTGGATCCAGACACGACTTGATCAGCTAAACTTAATCGACAAAAAGAGACTCACTGCTATTTGTCATGGTCAGGCGTACCAAAAACGGATGATCAGGGCATTTAACAAGAAGGTCAGACCACAAGAGTATCAAGTTGGGGATCTGGTAATCAAGCGCATCATCCTTCCTCAGAGTGATCCCAGGGGAAAATGGACCCCTACGTACGAGGGGCCATTTGTGGTTAAACATGTGTTCTCAGGAGGAGCCATGATCCTAACCACCATGGATGGTGACGACCTTCCTCACCCCGTTAATGCAGACATAGTAAAAAGATACTACGCATGATAAAAGACCCGCTAGGTTGACATACCTAGGCAAAAATTAGGGCTTCCCGGCGAATCAAAAGGGTTCGGGCAAAATGAGGGATGAAATGAAAAAAATCTGTACACCCGGCAAGTCGAAAACCTGAAAAGGCGGCTTGGGCAAAAATGGGTATCCCGGTGGATCGAAAACCCGAAAGGGCGGTCCAGGCAAAAGTTAGGGATAAAGCGTAATACTATGTCTCATTGGATCACTTTGCATTCAGAATCCGGTATCAACATCAAGTTCAAACGGCATCGATCAATCAGCTTCATCGTCAAATGAGCAGCAAAGTGATGAGACGCTCGAAGATATAAAGGCGATAGCAGAGTTGAAACCCAGTGGGATTATTATTTTCACATAGCTGTTTTGTTTTCCCTTTGTACAAATTGTATAAACTCTTTTGTTCAGCGGCGTTCTCCTACTAGGACGTCAGCCTCTTGTACATAAACGCCTATTTACAGGCAAATTCAAAATCAATATAAATTCACTCTTCAGCTAAAATTGCCAACTGTTTTTTCCTTTTCTATTTTGTTTTGCGAAGAACGTCCAAGGTTCAATTTGTGATATATGCATTTGACAATAATTGCTAACTCATAAATGTTTGCATACGAAACAAAGGATTAATTACAGGTAACATTAGAAACAGGGGCAATAATGTTTGTCTAAGCGATCTAATCGCTCTGTCCACCAAGGTACCAAGGTAGGTTCAGCTGAAGAGCATAACCAATATATCTTAACTCCCCAGAGAGTGAGCCAGCAAGTCAATGCACTCTCCCCAAGCAGAATTATCCTGTCAGCCTTAAGGAAGTTGGGTATCCTCCAGTAGATCTCAACATTCCTCAGTGCAATATACAGACATTCTTAACAAGCGTCCCCGACAGTCTTGATCTAAGATTGTTCCCCGGCGGTATACCAGACATTCAGCAGAGTCACTTCCCCAATATACCTCAAAGGATTTCCCCAGGAGAGTCCAGTCCAAAGATTTCCCCAGGAAAGTTTGAATCCATCCCCCCAGCAGGAAGCTTATCCCCAGTAGATTCTGGAAGCTTCCCCCCTGCAGAGCACGAACGCGTCTCCCGGATTTATTCAAAGGTTATTTCCCCACCAGGATATAATTGGGTTATCCTCAGCCAAAAGCCACGGAAAGATTATCCTCGGCAAAGTCTTCTTATCCCCGGCAGGAGTCTATTAAAGCTTCCAACATAACAACAGTATCACTGCGGAGTTATCATCAACATCCCAACCAAGTACCTCTCTTCCCACAAGAGTATTGTTCCCCAACAAGATCGCTAGAATAATTTTCTCCCCGCAGAGTAATCCATTCTCCAAGTTTATTCCCCGACGGAGTCATCTTCTCCTACCGGTATTCTTGCAACCATCACTCCCCAGCGGAAACAAAATGCTATTCACATCAGCCCAGGATTTAACTTCCCGACACCCGTCAAGGATTTATTTTCCCAAGACGAAAACATACATTCATAAACATCGCATCTTTATACACTATAGCATGCATATACGCATCATAAACATACAATCTCACTTATTTTGAGAACATCACGCATGTCATACATCATGACATCACATACAACTAACGTTTTGTCTTTTCAGGACAAAGGTTAATACCAAGATGATTACCATCAACGGTCGCAACTAAAGATCCGATTCCTGTATCTCGCCAGGGTGTATCTGTTGACGATCGATTCCAGACCCGATTCCTGTATCTTGCCAGGGTGCGTCTGAAGAGTTTGAGGATCCGATTCTTGTATCTTGCCAGGGTGTATCTATTGACGACTAGCATTACCAGACCCGATTCCTGTATCTTGCCAGGGTGCGTCTGAAGAGTTCGAAGATCCGATTCCTGTATCTTGCCAGGGTGTATATATTGACGACTAGCATTTCCAGACTCGACTCCTGTATCCTGCCAGGGCACGTCTGAAGAGTCCGAAGATCCGATTCCTGTATCTCGCCAGGGTGTATCTGTTGACGACTAACATTACCAGACTCGATTCCTTTATCTTGCCAGGGCACGTCTGAAGAGTTCGAAGATCCGATTCCTGTATCTCGCCAGGGTGTATCTGTTGACGACTAACATTTCCAGACTCGACTCCTGTATCCTGCCAGGGCACGTCTGAAGAGTCCGAAGATCCGATTCCTGTATCTCTCCAGGGTGTATCTGTTGACGACTAACATTACCAGACTCGATTCATGTATCTTGCCAGGGCACGTCTGAAGAGTTCGAAGATCCGATTCTTGTATCTTGCCAGGGTGTATCTGTTGACGACTAACATTACCAGACTCGATTCCTGTATCTTGCCAGGGCACGTTTGAAGAGTTCGAAGATCCGATTCCTGTATCTTGCCAGGGTGTATCTGTTGACGACTAACATTACCAGACTCGATTCCTGTATCTCGCCAGGGCACATCTGAAGAGTTCGAAGATCCGATTCCTGTATCTCGCCAGGGTGTATCTATTGACAACTATATTCTCCGGACTCGATTCCTGTATCTTGCCAGGGCACGTCTGAAGAGTTTAAAGATTCGATTCCTGTATCCAGCCAGGGCACATCTACATAAAGAGTTTGAAGAACAACTCCTGTAACAGGCCAGGTAATTATTTTTCTTTCTCAGGTACGCAAGTTCTCGCTAAGGAATCTCTTACGCGATCGACAACCTCCCGATGGCATCTATAAGCCCATCTCTCCACTTACCAACAGTCTCTAGATGGCATCTATAAGCCCATCCACCTATCCATCACCTCTCAACATGGCATCTATAAGCCCATCTTCCTATCCATCAATCTCCAAATGGCATTTGTAAGCCCATTCCCATCATCATGCTGCTGAAACTCTACCATGTGAGCACAAATTTCTGGGCACTTTAGTGTTCAATCATCTTCTACCCTCGGATTACGAAAGGCACGCCAACCAATCTACATCCTCAGGTCTAAGAAGATTGAACAGGGGCAACTGTTGTACCCCAAAATTTGCCCTCCCATATTCTTCAAGATTTGCCAAGATCAGTCTTCAGATGCTTCAAAATCCCCCAAGGGTTGCACAGTCCAATTGCCTCCTAACAGGCACAAAATTAGGGTTTTGGTTCTGACAAAGAAGTTGAAGTTTACAAGGGTCCAAACAAGTCCCACATGCCTACAAACATTGTCAAGCATCCATATGCCAAGTTTCAAGACTCACAACATCAAATTGCACAGTCAAAAACCCTAAATGCTTCACAGTCAACTGTAGGGGCAAAATGGTCATTTGACAATCAAAAGTCAAAATTTTTGGTCAACATCTTATTTTGAAGCCACAAACATCATTTGATCAATTCTTGATCATGATTCTCAAGGCATGGCTCAAAAAGTCTCAAGATGCAAAAGTTTCTATTTTTGGACAGTTGGAAAAGTCAACTGCAAATTGACCAAGGCATAACTTCCACATGGTTTATCAGAAAAATTCCATCCAAAGCTCATTTTTAAGAGAATGACATTTTCTACAACTCATCTTCACACTTAAAGTCCAAGAAATGCTCTCACAAAAAGTTATCAATCTCAACATTATAGGTCATTTTCGAAAGTCAACAAAAGGCACTTTAAGTCAAAGACCATAACTTGAGATTGGTAAATCAAAATGACATGGGACCAAAGGCATTGGTTAGAGGACTTAAAGAACTTTCCAAAATGTCCAAGAACATGATCAAATCTTAAAAATTGAGCAAGATATACCTTGTGGAAGTTGGGAAATATTTGGGAATTTTGAAAAGTCAACTTTACTTCAAATGCCTCAAAAATGCTAATGGGCCTCAATTTCTTCCATGAATCATCACCCAAAAGCTATGCACGACCCATTAAGCTAAAAGGGAGTCATTTTCTTATTTTTAATTAATTAATTGAGTTTTTAATCCTATTAATTCATTTAATTAAAATTAAATGTGAGAAAAATACTAAACAAAGGTTTTGAATCTTTTTGTGCAGCATATTCTTCTATTATAAGCTCAAGATTTCGTGTGCCTTCTCAAGAGACCAAATCTTCCAAAATAGGCAAGTTTCCATGGCAAAAAAAGATGGGAAAAGATTTGACAAAATCAAATATTCAAAAACATTGAAACAATGGATCATGGGCTTGTTTTTCTAACCTAATTCCATCTACATACATATGCAAACATAACCCTAATGCCTTGGACACAGAAGCTGTGCTCAGAACAAAGGAACAAACTTGCATTTTTGACAAAAAAAATTGAAAACTGTTTTCATATCTGCTGCACGTTTCAAGACCTAAAAGCCATTCCAATAGATTCCTGACACTACCAGGAAGCTGTTCCAATCAAAACCACGCCTCCATACTCAAGGAATTGGTAGATTGAAGTCTGACTTTTCTTTAAAATTTTCATAATCGTGTTTCATTATCCATGCATTATTTGTGATTTTTAATCATTGATTTGTACTAACATGAGTGTTCTGAAGCTAATGGCATGCTTTAATTGAATTAATATTGCCTGTGTCAAAAGTTGCCATGAACGGATATTAGGGTTTCTGAAGCTTTGATTTGGGGTTTCACATATAAGGAAAAATTGGACAATCAAACCAGGACCATTGGATTCAGGACATCCAGACGAAATTAATCCACTATTCGCGCCCTTTTTATGTTTGCATATGCTCTATTCGCTATTTTCCAGGTTTGAGTTTAGTGGGGGTTTAAAACCCCCGCTATCTATTTGTTATTTTCAGGCGAAACGAAGAAACAAGGAAGACGAAGCCTATGTGTTGGAACGTGATTGGACCATTCAAAGTTTGGCGCATTTTTTGGTTATTCCAGCATAACATTTGTTTTTCATTTATATTATTCATATTCCATTTAGCTAACAAAGATACGCGTTGGTTGGGTTGGTAGATGCGCTGTCATGCAGGTACTGGGACCTGGGTTCGATTCCCAGGTCCCCCATAATCTCAATAATTTTTGTCACAACATGTTCCAGCGCTGCACTCATCCAATAGCCTACCAAGCGCCCTCACCTGCTTGCTTGCCAAGTGTCTAGAAGGCCAATCCAAAGGCCAGAACATGCAGCTCACCATGGACGCTAGTCAACTGTTCCACACATGCACTGGAAAAGTCAACCAGGCCATTTGTTCAATGGGCCAAATTGCTCATAATTGACCTCCAAATTGGGTCCAGACACCCCCAGGGTTTGCTTAATCTTTTCATTTTTTTCTTTCTCTATTTATTTTTTCCTTTTATTCCTTTAATTGTTATTTTGATTAATTGCTTTTATTTAATTCACAAAATAATTTTTATAACACAAAAAACAGAAAAAAAATCATAAAAATATTTTTTGTAAATAAATTTAATAATCAATTTAGGTTAATTTAGGTTAAAATTTTAATGTTTTTTCTTAAATAACTAAAAAATGTAGAAATTAGGTTTTTAGCATTTTTATTCTCTTTTCTTAATAAATAACTTTTTCTCCTTATTATTATTATTATTAATTATTAATTTATTTTGTAAATACTCATGTAATTAAATAATTAGTATAAATTAGGTCAAAACTTAAATATTTTTCTTTAACCATTAAAAATAATTTAGAACTAGGTTTTAATTTAACTTCTAATTTAATTAATTTCCTTTATTTCATAAATACAAAAAAACATAAAAAATAACTTCTTTTTCTTTATTTAATCATTAATTAACTTTCAATTTCAATTTAAGTTCTTTAAAGGGTCCAACGCCCTCGAACTTTCGATTCCAATTTCTTTTCGCGCGTTTATCTTTATTTTTCGTTTTAAATATTATGTAATTGTCAAAGCCTTGTAATAGTAATTAGGAACTTCATTTACTTTCTGCATTTTATTAAAAAACGGGTCTTTGTTAATTTGGCGATGTATAGACCCGCGCCTTGTAATAGCGTAGGACCTTTATTTTCCGCATTTTAATTTCCGCACCTTTAAACTGCTAATCACATGAAAGAATGAATGGCCCAAATAAAATCAAAGCGTAGCTCACCAAATGCATGACAAGATAAAACATAACTGAAAATAATACACGAATTCACACACCACTCTTAGGGTACGCCTCACTGTTGCCTTGCCCCTCGAAATGTGGTCGTCGAGTATAGGACATTTTAGTAAGTCCTTATGTCCATGAACATGGCATAAGGGTAGCTTCTAAGGTGTCCTACTATTGCTCTGGTGACCACACTGTCCCTAAACTCGAATTGACCCGAACACCTCCAATGGTGGTGCTACCTACCTCTCAATGGTGGGATGGCACTACCTTAAGGACATTTACACAGCCTAATTCCTTAGGGTAGGTAGATGACTCATAGATACTTGCTCTAAAAACAAATCAAAACTTCTTTTCACACCGACACTTTTCAAAAAGCTTTCAAAAACAATTTTTCAAACACTCTTGAGGACTGATACAAGAGTCGATCTGAAATCTTTAAATGAAACTTTTTCAAACCCACTCACACTTGAAAAGTAAACACTTTTGAAAACACAAATAACAAGTATCTAAGAGCCCATGGATAACCATGGATAGAAAGGGTGCTAACACCTTCCCTTTCTATAAATCTACCTCCCGAACCGAGAAAATATCTCATAAGGAATTTTGCTGTGCTTTTGTCCTGTCCATGTTTGGAGAAAATAAAAGACAGTGGCGACTCTTGCTTCCGTGACATTTCGCGAACCAGCGTTAAACAGTCAGTTCCAGATCCACCGATCACACTCTCTGTCACCTCTCCAAATGGAATCTTTAAGCCCATTCCCGACATAATCAACAAACAATTTTACTTCATGCACATGCGAGTGCAAATTTCTGGGTACTTATGTGTTCAATCCTCTTCTACTTTTAAGTCACAAATGAAGGACATGCCAATCTAACTCTTTAGGTTTAAGAAGATTGAACAGGGGCAGCTGTTGAACCCCAAAATTTTCCCTCCCTTTTCTTCAAGACATTTCTCACAAAAGATCTCAAATGCTCAAGGATTCTCAAAGAGTTGATCCGACAACCTCACCTCCTAAGCATTGAGACCACAAATTAGGGTTTTGGTTTTTATAAGTAAAGTTGGACTTTTAATACCTCAAGTTACTTTCATGGTTCATTATAGGTCTTCAAGAATTCTCATGACAAGTTTCAAGTCTTGCATCTCAAAATTGCTCAGTCAATTGCTCAGATGGCTGAAAATTAACTGTATTGGGCAAAAAGTCAATTGTAAACTTCATGATTTTTTTGCCAACATCAACATTTTTAAGTCATATTCATCAATTGATCAAGTGTTGATCACAATTCCTCAAGAAAAGCATTCAAATCATCAAAATTGTCAAAATTAGGGGTTTGACTAAGAATGACTGATCAATGACTTTTGACCTAGTACATGACCTAATGGTTTGAAGCATGATCTCAAGGGATCAAATACAATATGTTGACCTAATTTCATGGATCAAATAATTTTTCAAGATCAATGGATTGATAGTTGAAGTTTGATCAACTGATGAAAAGTCAACTGATACACAAAAAGTCAAACTTAGACTTTTTGGTCAATATTGAATTTCAAAGATCAAGATTCATCAAGACATTAAAAAATATAAAACTTGATAATCAAGAATCAAGAAAGTCAACAAAAGTCAAGACTTTCAAGACTTAGGAAAAATTCTTAAATTACATGGTTTTTTCATGAAGAACACTTGATCAAATCTCAAGCCATGCTGCATAAATCTTGCTTTGCAGGCTTCTAACTTGAAAATCACTCCATAATTAATTGTTTACACAATTGATTAAGGTATGATCCAAGTGATTAAGCCATTGTCCAAATCAAATTTCAATTTTTTGAAGAAAGGCACCATTGCCATTCTTGAAAAGCAAGCTTTATCACAATTGTCAACTCCTTGAGCCTCTCAATTGTTTGCTTCTGCACACACTTAACCTACAAGATCAGAAGAAGTATGTTTAAAGTGTTCAACCACTTAAGAAGGAATTGTACAAGCATTAAAACTATGTTCTTCAATGTTACTTCAAAATTAAGTAACCTAGCCATAACATGTGATCTCTTAAATATGATGTTCTCCTTCCCTCAAACCTTTATATATAAATAGAGAGCTTATTTACAAGCCAATGAATGAATCCACAAGCCTTGAAACACCCTTAAACACTCTGAAACTCAGAATTGTATACAAAACCTCCATTGTTGCAACTTCTAGCCAAAAAACTCCAAACACCTAATCCCTTTGTGCGTTCCCTTTCTAAATCATTCAAACATCATCTACAAATCATATACAACTCATCCCCTCCCCTACTTCATAACTGTAACTTCATCTTCATCATCTTCCAAACTCAAAAGTAGCCACCTACAACTTGACTTCTCCAGAATAATCCAGCCACTCTCAGCTCAAAGCAAGCATTGAAATAGCTTTCTAGGAGTTCAATGAAGCTATCCAGATCATTAAAACACTTCCAGGAGTGCCCAAATTCCAAACACGATTTCCGGTTTTGAGGTAAGTTTTCTTAACTTTGAACTCTCTATACAAGCATCATTAATGGTTACTTTGTGAATGAAAAATGTAGACATCATTGCCATGAAGCTAACCATGCCTTTAGTTTTCATTTATATTTCTTGAGTAATGTGAATTTTGAAGTTGAACTTTCTGAAAAAATTAGGTTTTTATTTGGTACCAGCAAAATTCTCATTCATCTTTGATTTATAGCTTATGAAATTTATATGGTTGGATTCGTGGTGAAATTTCAAGCAAGTTTCATGTTTACATTTTCTGATTTGGTTGAGAAATTAGGAAGTTCCAAAAGTAAAAAATGGCGGTGTTGTTCTGCGCGCGGGAAGGAGGAAGAAGATGAAGTTCAATTTTAAGAATTGAGTTTATTTTAAGTTTATTGCAAGTTGTATTATTAATGGATGAAACAGCCACCCCAGTGGCAGAGAAGTGCACACTAAGGCATTGATCTATAGGGAGCTGGGTTCGAGCCTCAATTGCACACTTTTATTTTTCAATTATTTTGTATTACATATTCTATGCATACAAGCCACTCGCGTCTACCATGCGCCTCTCTCCATCACCATCTGATCATTACACGATTGAATCCAACACACCACATGTGTAGGTCCATGGTACATCACCACAAGCCAGCAATATGGAATCTAACAGGCGCTTAGACCCTTCAGTTTAGGTCTGATGTGCATTTCTTTTCATACACCCCTTTTGCTTGTTAACACTAGTCCAATTCCATTTTTATTTATTTTTCTAATTCCAACAAAAAAATATATTTGGGCCCAATGCCTTTTTTTTTCTTTTAAACCCCATTTTCAATTTTTAACACCCAACCCATTTATTTTTATTTCTTTTTATATTTTCATTATTTTTATTTATCTGTTTATTTTATTTAAACCAGAAATACAAAAAAAAATTATTTTTCTTGAATAATTAGATTTAAAATATTTTAATTCAATTCTTTTTATTTTATTTTATTTACTTCATTTTTTTAAACAAATAAAACCTCAAAAATTATATCTTAGACAATTAAATTAGACTTAGGTTTTATTTTAATTAACTTAGATTTTAGGTTTTGTTTAAAATAATCAATTAATTTCTCTTGTAAATAAAATTAATTAGTTTAATTATGTTAATTATTAAAACCTTTATCCATCAAAAATCACACAAAAACAATTTCTTTTTTCTTCTTCATCTTTACATTTTATGCATTCTATTATTATTCTTGATTCAATAGTTTGTAATAGATAATTAGGGCTTTATTGCTTTTTTCCCCTATTCACAAACTTGTACCCTCATTCCCAAAACGTTGTAATAGCGTAGGACATTTAAATTCCGCAATTTAACACTCTCCTTATTATTTCTAGTATTTAGGGTTTGCATGACAAGACTTAAATCAACCCTAGTAAAACCCTAATTCAAAGATAAAATACTTGAAATCAAACACTTTGCACATATGGACCTCTAGGGTAACCCACACTTGTTTCCTCGGATAAAAACAATCATGTCCCTCAAATATGATATGTTTTAGCAAAGACCCTCGATTAAAAGATCGTAGTCCCTCAATGACCTTTCGATGTTTCCTTCAATAAATGATCTTATTCGCATATGTCAATTGCTAAAACATTCTACGAGTTGCCTTCTATGACTGTACGATGACCCACGCCCGTCCCTAACATCCAATGATAAGGTCTTTGCTTAGTCACACGAAGACATGTCATGGCTCGATACTGATATCGTGGTTCATCGTCTGTCAGTGAAAGAAGGATGTTCTTCTATCAAACAAAAGGTTCGCCGCATGCACCCTGATATGTCAGAGAAAATCAAGGCTGAGGTAATGAAACAGTTCAATGCAGGTTTCTTGGCAGTGACGTCGTACCCCCAATGGGTTGAAAATGTTGTTGCAGTTCCAAAGAAAGATGGTAAGGTCTGTATGTGTGTAGACTACATGGATTTAAATAGGGAAAGCCCCAAAGATGACTTCCCACTACCATATATCGATGTCTTAGTTGACAACACTGCTCAACACAAGGTGTTCTCCTTCATGGATGGATTTTTGGGTTATAACCAAATCAAAATGGCACCTGAAGACATGGATAAAACCACTTTTGTCACACAGTGGGGAACCTTTTGTTATAAGGTCATGCCTTTTAGGCTGAAGAACACATACGCAACTTATCAACGGGCCATGGTGGCTTTATTTCATGACATGATTCATCATGAAATAGAAGTCTATGTGGATGACATGATAGCGAGATCACAAACTGAGGAAGAGCACCTTGTTAATTTGCAGAAATTGTTTGAAAGGCTGAAGAAATACAAGCTGAGGCTGAATCCAAACAAATGCACCTTTGGGGTAAGATATGGAAAGCTACCAGGCTTTGTTATCAGTTGAAAAGGAATTGGGGTTGATCCTGCAAAAGTCAAAGCAATCCAAGAAATGCCAGCTCCCCGTACTGAGAAGGAGGTCAGAGGTTTTCTAGGACGACTAAAATACATTGCCTGATTCATCTCTCACCTGACTGCTACTTGTGAACCACTCTTCAAGCTGTTGAAGAAAGATCATGTAGTATAATGGAATGAAGACTGCCAAATAGCTTTTGCAAAGATTAAAGAGTATCTTCAAGAATCTCCAATTCAGATGCCACCAGCGGAAGGAAGACCTATGATCATGTACTTAACCGTGTTAGAGAATTCAATGGGGTGTGTGCTGGGGTAGCATGGCGAGTCTGGTCGAAAAGAGTATGCAATATACTACCTTAGCAAAAAGTTTACCGACTGTGAAACAAGATATTCACTGCTCGAGAAAACTTGTTACACTTTGGCACGGGCTGCTCGCCGACTAAGATAATATATGCTGACTCATACTACTCTATTAATCTCTAAGATAGATCCTATCAAGTACATCTTTTAGAAGCCAGCTCTCTCCGGAAGGATAGCCCGATGGAAAATGATCTTGACTGAATATGACATTCAGTACACCATACAAAAAGCAATCAAAGGGAGTGTACTGACAGATCATTAGGCACATCAAGTTGTGGATGACTACCAATCTATGAACTTTGAATTCCCGGACAAGAATATCATGTTGATTACAGATTATGAAAAACTTAGACCATATGAAGGACCTGAGTAAGGATATCGATGGACTATGGTTTTTGATGGAGCTTCCAACGCATTAGGTAACATAATTGGTGCTGTGATCATTTCCCCCAAAGGTTCCCATATGCCTTTCACTGCCAGACTCTTCTTTGACTGTACCAACAACATGGTTGAGTATGAAGCGTGCATCTTGGGTCTTAAAGCTGCTATTGACCTAAGAATCAAATTCTTAAGTGTATATGGAGACTCAACTTTAGTAATCAGTCAAGTTAAAGGAGAATGGGGTACAAAACATCCAAATTGTATCCCTTACAAAGAACTTGTGATAACCTTGATCCCGTACTTTGAAAAGGTCACCTTTAAACATATCCCAAAGGAAGAAAATTAATTGGCGGATGCTTTAGCTGCCATGTCATCGATGTTCAAGGTTAAATGAGACAACGAAGCTCCCAAAATTATTGTTGAAAGATTTGACGAACCGGCACACTTCTATGAGGTTGACACTGATGGAGTAGAGGAGAAGCCTTGGTTTCATGAGGTGTAAAGATATCTCGAAGCTCAAGAGTGTCCTGAAGGGGCGTCAATCAATGATAAGAAATTCATGCGAAGGTTTTCAGCCAAGTTCTTCCCGAGCAACGAAATTCTATACAGGCGCAACCATGATTTAACCCTGCTTTGTTGTATGCACAAGAAGGAAGCAGAGAAAATTATGGAGGACATGCACGAAGGCATCTTTGGTACTGACTCTAGTGGACATACTATGGCCAAGAAGATTCTGAGAGCTGGCTACTATTGGTCGACCATGGAAACCGATTGTCACCTCCACTCGAGGACTTGCCATAAGTGCCAAATTTATGCTGATAAGGTTCATGTGCCTCCAATTCCTTTGAATGTCATGACTGCTCCTTGGCCATTTGCAATATGGGGCATTGATATGATCAGAGAAATCAAGCCTACTGCCTTTAATGGACATCGTTTCATTCTTGTCGCCATTGACTAATTTACCAAGTGGGTTGAAGCAGCTTCATTTGCCTCAGTTACCAAGAACTTCATGGCCCGGTTCTTCAAGCATAACCTCATCTGTCGGTATGGCATCCCTGAGAGGATCATAACTGACAATGGTACCAATCTCAACAATGCCATGATCATTGAACTCTGTACGCAGTTTAAGATCAAGCATCACAACTCTTCTCCATATAGACCTAAGATGAATGGCACAGTAGAAGCCGCCAACAAGAATATAAAGAAGATTGTGCAAAAGATGGTGGTGACCTACAAAGACTGGCATGAGATGTTACCATTTGCTCTTCATGGTTATCATACTTTGGCGTGAACATCAACTGGACAACCCCATTCTTTCTAGTATATGGTATGGAAGTTGTCCTGCCTGTCGAAGTTCAAATCCCTTCTCTAAGGATTATGAAAGAATCATACTTAGACGAAGATGAGTGGATTTAGACTAGGTTGGATCAGTTGAATTTGATTGATGAAAAGAGGATGGTTGCTGTCTGTCATGGTCAGATGTATGAAAAACATATGATTAAGGCATTCAACATGAAGATCAAGCATCGAGTATAGCATGCTGGTGAGTTGGTAATAAAGCATATTATTCTACCACAAGGCGATCCCAGGGGAAAATGGACTCCCACCTACGAAAGGCCATTTGTTGTCAAGAAAGTATTCTCGGGCGGTGCTATGATGCTAACCACTATGGATGGCGAAGATTTCCCGCACTCTGTGAATGCGGACATAGTAAAAAAATACTACGCATAAGAATGACCAGCTAGGTTGACATACCTAGGAAAAAATAAGGGCATCCCAGCTAACCAAAAGGGTTCGGGCAAAAGTTAGGGATATATACAAAAGATTGTACACCTGGCAAGTCGAAAACCTGAAAGGGTGGTTTGGGAAAAAAAGGATATCCTGGTGGACTGAAAACCCGAAAGGGCGGTCCTGGAAAAAATTAGGGATTAAAAGCGTATGACTATGTCCCGTTGGATCACTTACATGCAAGATTTATTACCAAAGTCGAAAGTTCAATCGACTTCTTCCAATGGCAAGGGACGAGATATTCGAAGACATAGGGGAAATAGCAGAGTTTGGAACCCAATGAGATCACTTCCTCATGGCTATACATTTTTTTCACTTTGTACTCTTTTCATTTCACGATGACTTCCTCTTACTAGGATTTTCGTCTCCTTGTACAAAATCGCCTGTTTATAGGCAAATTATCAATACAAATATATCTTAAAGTTCAAACTTTTGGTTTTTTCTGTTTGCAAAAACGTCCAAAGACTAAAATTGAATGAACATATGCATATGAACATGATTAACTATTAACAAATATATGCATAAGAACAAGAATAAGCATTTACCCAAGATTCTAGGAATTGGGATGACATTCAAACTATATGTCAATCCCCACAGAGCATGAGATTACTCCCCACAAAGTAGTCTTCGCAAATAATGGTGCATTCCCTGTAATCTCCTCGGTAGATTACTCTAGCAAATAAAGGAGTATAATCTCTTTCTCGACAATATCACCAACCTATGAAGTTTCCAATTAGTATAATGCATGAAAATTCTCTCCCCCAACTGAGTTTGATCCTCCAAAACTGTAAAACCCCTACAGAGTTTCTTCTCTTTAAAAAATTCAATTTCCCCGGGAGAGTTTCTTTCCTCAGCAAAATACTTCTCCAGCAACAGGGTTTATTTCCCCAACAAACTACAATTTCCCCAGCTAGAGTCTATTCCTCAGACTACTACAAATCACTAACAAAGTTCCTCTCCCCAGTGAAGTCATCACTATCCCCAGAAAGTTGCTGCAAAACCTAGAAGCCAACCAGGTACCATTTAAATTTATCTATCCCTAGACAAGTCGAAAGGTTATCCATCTCTTTTATCCCCAGTCAGGATATATGAAAAAAAAAACTCCCCAATAGAGAAACGGACGACCAAGGTTCTTAAACTCTACTCCCCAAACAGAAATCAATACATCCCCTATAGAGTTTCCTCAAACAAGTAAGCAAGAACCCCCATCGAAAGAATTCTAGCCAAGATTGAAGATACACATACTCTTTATCCTCAACTATAATCATGGATTTATTTTCCCAGACAAAAATACACTTCAACAACATTTCACATTCATACGTCATAACATATGCATACGAAACGCATATAGCACAGTCTCATTTATTTTGAGAACATCATTACGCAATGCATTTCATACATCATGACATTACATACAACTAACTCTTTACCTTTTCAGGAAAGATCAATCAACAGACGAATATCATCAGCAATTTTCAAACGGGTCCAAGATTAATTCCCGAAACAGGACGAGATAACTATCTACATGACCAGGTCAGAGATTAATTCCCAAAACAGGACAAGGAAACTATATTTATCACCAATGGTATGAACTCCCAAAATAGGACGGGTTTACCAACAAAGAAGATTGTATATCAATTCCTGAAACAGGATAGGGTAACTATCTATATTAACAGATTGGAGATTAACTCCCGAAACAGGACAAGGAAACTGTATTCCTTTCTTTATGGTCAGATAAAGATCAATTCCCGAAACAAGACAGAGCAACTATCTTTATTACCAACGATATGAATTCCCGAAACAAGACAGGTTCACCAACAAAGCAAATTGTAGATCAATTCCCGAAACAGGATGAGGCGACTATCTACATGACACGCAGCTACTCAAACACCTTTCCCAGAGTTTCATTATGGAAAGCATGATTCAGATACAGTCGGGCGAAGACTCATTCTGATCCGCTTTTAAGATACAATCAAGCATAGACTCATTCTAATATATTTTTCAGATACAATTGGACAAAGACATCTTCTGGCTCAGTTTAAATCGGCCAAAGATTTATTCTGATACTTCCCTCAGTAGACCTTTTCTGGATCATATTAAATTGACCAAAGATTTATTCTAATACTTCTCCCAGTTAAAGATTTAAAGACATCTGCTGGCTCATATTAAATCGACTAAAGATTTATTATGATACTTATCTCAGTAGACCTTTTCTGGCTTAGATTAAATTGACCAAAGATTTATTCTGATACTTCTCCCAGTTAAATATGTAAAGACCTCTGCTGGCTCAGATTAAATCGACCAAAGATTTATTCTGATACTTCTCTCAGTAGACCCTTTCTAGCTCAGACTAAATCAACCAAAGATTTATTCTGATACTTCTCCCAGTTAAAGATTTAAAGACCTCTGCTGGCTCATATAAAATTGGCCAAAGATTTATTCTGATACTTCTTTAGTAGACCTTTTCTGACTCAAATTAAATCGAACAAAGATTTATTCTGATACTTCTCCCAATTAAAGGCTTAAAGTCATTTGCTGGCTCAGATTAAATCAACTAAAGATTTATTCTGATACTTCTCTCAGTAGACCTTTTCTGGCTCAGATTAAATCGACCAAAGATTTATCCTGATACTTTTCCCAATTAAATACTTAAAGACATCTTCTGGCTCAAATTAAATCGACTAAAGATTTATTCTGACACTTCTCTCAATAGACCTTTTCTGGCTCATATTAAATCAACTAAAGATTTATTTTGATACTTCCTCCAATTAAAGACGGACACAAACATCTTATGGCTCAGATTAAATTGACCAAAGATTTATTCTGATACTTCTTCCAGTAGACATTTTCTGGCTCGGGTTAAAGTCGAGCGTAGACTTAGTCTAATTTCTCTATCAAAAGTTACTTTGGATGGAATCAATAAGCCCATCTCCGACAACTCTCTGTCACCTCTCCAAATGGCATCTTTAATCCTATTCCCGACATAATAAACAAACAATTTTACTTCATGTACATGTGAGTGCAAATTTCTGGGTACTTAAGTGTTCAATCCTCTTCTACCTTCAAGTCACGAATGGCGGACATGCCAATCTAACTCTCCAGGTTTAAGAATATTGAACAGGGGCAGCTGTTGTACCCCAAAATTTTCCCTCCCTTTTCTTCAAGACATTTCTCACAAAAGATCTCAAATGCTCAAGGATTCTCAAAGAATTGATCAGACAAGCTCACCACCTAAGCACTGAGACAAAAAATTAGGGTTTTGGTTTTCACAAGGAAAGTTGGACTTTTAATAGCTCAAGTGACTTTCATGGTTCATTATAGGTCTTCAAAAATGCTCATGCCAAATTTCAAGTCTTGCATCTTAAAATTGCTCATTCAATTGCTCAGATGACTAAAAATCCACTATAATGGACAAAAAGTCAACCGTTAACAATATACAGTCAAACTTCATGAATTTTGTCCAACATCAACATTTTGAAGTCATATTCATCAATTGATCAAGGGTTATCACAATTCCTCAAGAAAAGCATTCAAATTATCAAAATTGTCAAAATTAGGGTTTTGACTGAGAATGACTGATCAGTGACTTTTGACCTAGTACATGACCTAATGGTTTGAAGCATGATCTCAAGGGCTCAAACACAATATCTTGAACTAATTTCTTGGCTCAAATAATTTCTCAAGATCAATGGATTGATAGTTGAAGTTTGATCATTGAGTAAAAGTCAACTGATACACAAAAAGTCAAACTTTGACTTTTTGGTCAACATTGAATTTCAAAGATCAAGATTCATCAAGACATTCAAAATTATCAAAATTGACCATCAAGAATCAGTAAAGTCAAGAAAGTCAACAAAATTCAAGATTTTCAATACTTAGGAAAAATTCTAAGTATTTTTTATCCTTGATAATTTCACTACTTCATGACAATTTTTCACCAAGATGCAAGATGATTCAAGTAAAACTTTCAACATGAAAGTTGTAGATCTTGATGGATTCTACAAATTTCTCCATTAGGGTTGATGTCCAAAAAATTCTTAGATTATGAGATATAGGCCCATGAAGTCATGACTTTTTATCAAAAACATTTAGTGAAATTTTCATCAAGTTAGGCAGATTTTCCCCCCCAACTTCTTGGCAACTTTTCACCAAGTTCCAAGTTGATTTAGCCAAAGTGGTAAACATGAAGGTTGTATACAATGTTTTAATGTTTCCAAAATGTCCAAGAACTTGAAGATATCATGCTTGATCTAGGAGAATCGAAGAAAAGAAGTTGAGCATTCATTCTTGAATTACAAGGCATTTTCATGAAGAACACTATATCAAATCTCAAGCCATGCTGCATAAATCTTGCTTTGCAGACTTATAACTTGAAAATCACTCCATAATTAATTTTTTACACAATTTATTGAGGTATGATCCAAGTTATTAAGCCATTGTTCAAATCAATTTTCCATTTTTGGAAGAAAGGCACCATTGCCATTCTTGAAAAGCAAGATTTATCACAATTGTCAACTCCTTGAGCCTCTCAATTGTTTGATTCTACACACACTTAACCTACAAGATAATAAGAAGTATGTTTAAAGTGTTCAACCACTTTAGAAGGCATAGTACAAGCATTGGAACTATGTTCTTCAATGTTGCTTCAAAATTAAGTAACCTATCCATAACATGTGATCTCTTGAATCTGATGTTCTCCTTCCCTCAAACCTTTCCTCTATAAATAGAGAGTTTATTTACAATACAAGGGAAGAATTCACAAGCCTTGAAACACCCTCAAATACTCTGAAACTCAGAATTATACACAAAACCTCCATTGTTGCAACTTTTAGCCAAAAAACTTCAAACACCAAATCCCCTCGTGCTTTCCCTTTCTTAAATTTGAAACTCTATACAAGCATCATTAATGGTTAGTTTGTGAATGAATAATGTAGACATCATTGCCATGAAGCTAACCATGCCTTTAGTTTTCATTTATATTGCCTGAGTGATGTGAATTTTGAAGTTGAACTTTCTGAAAAAATTAGGTTTTTTTTTTGTACCAGCAAAATTCTCATTCATCTTTGATTTATAGCTTATGAAATTTATATGGTTGGATTCGTGGTGAAATTTCAAGCAAGTTTCATGTTTACATTTTCTGATTTGGTTGAGAAATGAGGAAGTTCCAAAAATAAAAAAATGGTGGTGTTGTTCTGCGCGCGCGAAGGAGGAAGAAGATGAAGTTCAATTTTCAGAATTGAGTTTATTTTAAGTTTATTGCAAGTTATATTATTAACGGATGAAACAACCACCCCAGTGGTAGAGAAGCACGCACTAAGGCATTGATCTATAGGGACCTGGGTTCAAGCCCCAATGGTACCCTTTTGTTTTTCACTTATTTTATTATTACAAATTCTATGCATACAAGCCCTGCGTGTCTACCATGCGCCTCTCTCCATCGCCATCTGATCATTGCATGATTGAATCCAACACACCACACGAGTAGGTTCTTGGTATATCACCACAAGTCGGCAATATGATATCTAACAGGCGCTTGGACCCTTCTGTTTGGGCCTGATGTGCATTTATTTTCATACACCGCTTTTGCTTGTTAACACTAGCCCAATTCCATTTTTATTTATTTTTCTGATTCCAACAAAAAAATATATTTGGGCCCAACGCCTTTTTTTTCTTTTAAACCCCATTTTCACTTTTTAACACCCAACCCATTTTTTTTATATATATTTTCATTATTTTTATTTATCTATTTATTTTACTTAAACCAAAAATACAAAAAAATATATTGTTATTGAATAATTAGATTTAAAATATTTTAATTCAATGCTTTTTATTTTATTTTATTTACTTCATTTTTTTAAACAAATAAAACCTCAAAAATTATATCTTAGACAATTAAATTAGACTTAATTTTTATTTTAATTAACTTAGATTTTAGGTTTTGTTTAAAATAATCAATTAATTTCTCTTTTAAATAAAATTAATTAGTTTAATTAGGTTAATTACTAAAACCTTTGTCCATCAAAAATCACACAAAAGCAATTTCTTTTTTCTTCTTCATCTTTACATTTTGCGCATTCTATTATTATTCTTGATTCAATGGTTTGTAATAGATAATTAGGGCTTTATTTCTTTCTTCCCCCTATTCACAAACTTGTACCCCCCATTCCCAAAGCGTTGTAATAGCGTAGGACATTTAAACTCTGCAATTTATTACTTTCCTTATTAATGCTAGTAATTAGGGTTTGCATGACAAGACTTAAAATCAACCCTAGCAAAACCCTAATTCAAAGATAAAATACTTGAAATCAAACACTTTACGCACATGCACCTCTAGGGTAACCCATATTTGTTGCCTCAGATAAAAACAGTCACGTCCCTCAAATGTGAGATGTTTTAGCAAAGATCCTCGATTAAAAGATCATAGTCCCTCGATGACCCTTCGATGTTGCCTTTAATAAACGATCTTAGTCCCTTACGTCAATTGCTAAAACCATCTATGAGATGACTTCTATGACTGTACGATGACCCACGCCCGTCCCTAACATCCAATGATAAGGCTCCCTACCAACCAATGGTAAAATAACACTATCTAAAGGAGGAGGAAAAGAACATAGACTTTTTGAGTAGGTAGATTGATCGTAATTGCTTGCTCACAAACTAAAACCATTTCCATACCTCACACTTTCAAAAAACAAACATCTTTTCAAACAAATATTTTAAAAGCAAACATTTTGTTCACATTCTCCACAATATGAGAATCATTGCAAAATTTCCATACTAAGGCGTTTTCAAAATATTTCTAAACAAATATTTTGTATACATTCTCAACGATACGAGAATCATTACAAAATTACCATTTTCAAAACATGTTCAAAACATTTTCCAACTTACACAAACACAAAGCATTACAAATTGAGCTAGAAATTAAGATCCCATAGATAACTATAGATGAAAATGGTGCTAACACCTTCCCATTTCATAACCTACCTATGATGCGGTGGGAGAACTGACTTGAGGGTTTTGCGTTTTATCACAAATGTTGCGGTTAGCAAGAGTCGCCACCGACTTTTCTTTTATCCAAAAAAAAGAAAGGTGAAAAAGCACAGGAAAGACCTTTGAGATTGTTTCTTGGGTTCGGGGGGTAGATTATAAAAAGGGAAGATATTAGAACCCTTTTTATCCTTGTTTTCCATGGGCTCTTAGTCACTTTCTAGATCACTTGCTTTTGTTTGAAATTGTGCTTTGTGTGGTTTTTGAAAGTATTTTGAAAGAGGCCATTGTTTAGGAAATATTTGTAATGATTCTTGTTCAAAAGAATGTATACAAAGATGTTGATCTTTTGAAAATGTTTTCAAATTTGTAAGATGTTTTGAAGGTGTATGTGATTGTTTTGAAAATAGCAAGGATGTTTGTTTTGAAATGGAGCAAGTAATTAAGAGCAATCTACCTACTCAAATGTCTTTCTTGTTCATTTTCTTTTCCTTTGACATTGTTGTCTTACCATTAATTTGGTAAGTAACTCTATCTTTGAATGTAAACGGGACAGGCGTGGATCATCGTATAGCCATGATTAACAATGTTGCAAGGTATCTTAACATTATTTTTGAGGGACTAAGATCATTTTGTAAGGCAAATTTTAATAGCGTCATCGAGGGACTATGATCTTGTATTTGCTTGTTTTTGCTAAGATACCTTACATGCGTAATATGGCCATTTTTGTAAGGCAACCAAGTGGATTTTACCCCTAGGGGTGCTTGTGTGCAAGTGTGTCATTTTCATGCTTATTTTTGTCTTAGATTAGGGTTTTCTATTTGATTTATTTTATTCTTTCCATACAAACCCTAATTACTAGCATATTATGTAAAAGTGATAAATTGCGAAATGTAAAGTTACTTACGCTATTACAACATTTGTGGGAGGGGGTATACAATTTATGAATGGGGATTGCAATAATATAAACCTAATTAATCTATTACAACCAAATAGAATTTGTACAAGAATTAGAATGAATAATATACAAGATGAAATAAATATGCAAGATGAAATAAATATGCAAGAATTGTAAATGCAAAGAAAAAGATTTTTGTTTGGTTTCTTAATGTGAAGGAGGCTTTTACCTAAAAAAGTAATTAAATTAAATTAAACTTAAGTTAAATAAAGAAATTATTTAAGAAAAGATTTTAATTAAGAAAAGATTTTTTGAATGAAACCCTAAATCTATTTTAGTTGATTAAAAGAAAATAAGTTTAAAGGAAAAGTATTTTTTGTATTTTTTATATTTTTATCTTGAAAATAATATATGGTGTCATGAAATATTCTGGTCTTTTTTTTTTTTTACATTAAAAATAAGTGTATTTAAATAAATAATAACCTAGTTTTATTTTAATATTTACAAGGAATTTAATAAAAGTAAATAAAGTGTGATAAGTAAAATAATTTTTATGTAGAAAAAATATATAAATTATGTCAAAATTATAAATCTATTATTTTATATATTTTATGATTTTTTTTTGGTATTTTAGAAAATATATTTAAAAGAAAAAGAAATAAATAAGTAAAAATAAAATGGGCCAGGGTGGTGTCACAAGTAAACAAGGTGTATGCTAGCAAAAACAAAAAAAGAATTCCAGGCCCAAAGGGCCCAGCGCCTGCAAACAAAAAAATCAGAAAAAAGTCAAAAAATGTGAAAAAGAGAAAAATTGTCTCGCAGGGGCTTGAACCCAGAACCATAGGGTGAACAGGCACGCGCTTTACCACTGGGGTGGCTATACATCCGTTTATATAGGCAAAACCATAAATATATAAGGCAAATTGCTTTATGAAGGCAACTTCATCTTCAACCTTGAGTCATGGCCGGACCACCTGTATCTTCCTCATTTCTCTACAAAAATGGAAACTCCAAACATGAAAGTTATAGTGTTTCTTCCCACGAATTCAAACATATAACATATGTAAACTAAATGTCAAAGATAAAAACTAATTTTGCTGGACCTAAATTGAAACCTAATTTTCTCAGAAATTTCAAATCCAAAATTCTCTATACACAGTCAATATAAATGGAAACTATGAACACGGTTAGCTTTAGAGCCAGGATATCTACATTTTGTTTTCACAAATCAGGATCAAATGATGCTTGTATGAAGAGATAGAAGTTTGAGTTTTTACCTCTTGCATCTGGAGTTGTGAATGGAGTTTGAGTGACTTTTGAGATGGCCTGAGGATCTGTTTAGCTTGCCTGGACCTCCTTGAATGTATCCCAACTCTTATTTTGCCTTGAATGTCCCTGAATCTTTCTACTCAAGTCAACATGCAAGCTTGCTTTTTGAAAATGGTGGGTAGTGATGGAGGAGTTACATTGAGGAAACAGGGGTATGGATTGCTTTGATATGATGTTTAGAAAGTGTTTGAGTGATTAGTTTTCAAAATGCACGAGTGGAAATGAAGATCATGAGTTTTGGTTCAGAATTGTATGTTACTGGTGCTCTTGAACAAGTTTTTTGTTTTTGAATGTTTGAGGCAGTTTCAGGGCAATAGAATTTGTGTGTCCACTTGCAAATAGTGTGTCTACTTATAAGCAAGAGGTTTCAAGACTTGTATCAACTCAGATTTTAAAACTCACATGTTTTGCTTGGTTACTTGTTTTTGAAGCAAAGCTAGCAAGCATGGTTTCAAGGTGAAGTACAAAGCTTGTACGGGGGAAGAGACCTTTAAACACACTTTCTCTGATTGTGTAGAGTGTGTTTATGCAGAAAGAACCAATGCAAGGCTCAATGCAAGCTGACTTTGCATAAAGCTTGCTTTTCTAAAATGGCAATGTTGCCTTTCTTCCCAAAATGGAATTAACTTTGTATAGTGCATTGAATGCTTGGATTAAAGCTTCCAACAGCTGTGAAAACATTAAATTATGGAGTGAAAGTCATGTAAGAAGCCTGCAAAGTGGGATTTGTACAACATGCTTGAGGATTAGATCCAATGTTCTTCACAAAATGGCTTGTAATCTAAGTGACAAAACACCAACTTCATCTCTTCGATTCTCCCTACTCAAGAATGATCTGAAGAAGTTCTTTGACATTTTGGAAAGCTTGAAATGTTCTCTACAACTCATTCTTGAATTGATTTTGAAGATTACCTTTGGAACTATGTGAAAAATTGCCATGAAGTTAGGTTAAAAATCTGCCTAACTAGGGCAAAATTTCACTGAGTCATTTTTAGTTCATGAGCATGTATTCACAAAATTATAACTTTAGATACAAGCATTTTTAGGAGAAGTTGTATGAAGAAAAGTTGTAGATTTCATGGAGATCTACAACTTTCATGTTGAAAGTTTCCCTTGAATCATTTTGCATCATGGTGAAAACTTGGCTCAAAGTTGTGAAAAAATAAGAAATTTTTTATACTTAGAAAAATTTCTAAATTAAAAAATTTCAACTTTTCAAAATGAAATCTTGAATTCTTGATTTCTTGGTGAACAAGTTTCATGTTTTGACATGTTTTGATGAATTATGATCTTTGGCATTTGAATTTGACCAAAAAGTCAAAGTTTGACTTTTCAGTATACAGTTGACTTTTGATCAGTTGACTGAAAAATTCATTTGTCAATCCAATGGAATTGTAGTGTTTTGAACCATGTCATTAGGTCAAAGTGATGCAGTTGGACTCTTGAGATCATGTCTTAACCCAATTGATCATTTGTTAGGTAAAAAATCAGAAATTGTCCTTTCCCAATCAAAACCCTAATTTTGACCATTTAGCCCTTTTGATGATTTGATCAAATTTCTTGAGGAGTTGTGGTCCAAACTTGATCAAATGACACATATGGGTTTAGTATGTTGATGTGGATAAAAAATTATGAAGTTTGACTGTAAATTGGCTATGGTTGACTTTTTCCCCAATACAACTGATTTTTAGGTCAACTGTTTAATTGACTGATCAAAAGTGTGATCCATGGCTTGAAACTTGACATGAGTGATCTTGGGGGTCCATAATGATCCATGAAAGTCATACGGGGCATTGGAATTTCAAAAATCCTTGTGCAATCTCAAACCCTAATTTTCAGTCATAAGTGCTTGAGGAAGTGTCTTGAGCTGATCAAACCCTAGTGTATTCTTGAGCCCAAGGAGATCTTGTGAGAAAATTCTTGATAAGTGAGAGGGAAAATTTTGGGGTACAATAGCTGCCCTTGTTCAATCTTCTTAAGCCTGAAGAGTTAGACTGACGAGTTTTTCCATTCGTGACTCGAAGGTGGAAGATGATTGGACACTAGAGTGCCCATAAATTTGCACTCGGTGATATGAGAGTCGAGGGAATGGGCTTAAATATGCCATTTGGAGAGGTGCTAGAAATTTGCTGGAGATGGGCTTGTAGATGCCATCCAAAAGTGATTGTTGAATTGTAATTTGTAAGCTTGAAAAAAGGAGTATTAGAATGGCGTCCGTGTCTGGGGCGTATCTGAGCTGTATCTGGAAGAGATTTTGAATGATTATCAAAATGGCATCTGTGTCTGCAGTGTATCTGAAGATTGAATCTGAATGAGTATCAGAATGGCATCCGTGTCTGGAGCGTATCCGAACTGTATCTGAGAGTTGAGTCTGAATGAGTATCAGAATGGCATCTATGTCTAGAGCGTATCTGAAGATTGAATTGTAATGAGTATCAGAATTCCGTCCGTGTCTGAAGCGTATCCGAACTGTATTTGAGAGTTGAATTTGAATGAGTATCAGAATGGCATCCGTGTCTGGAGCATATGTGAACTCTATTTGAGAGTTGAATCTGAATGAGTATCAGAATTGCATCCGTGTCTGAAGCGTATCTGAACTGTATCTGAGAGTTGAATCTGAATGAGTATCCGAATGACATCCGTGTCTAGAGCATATCTGAACTGTATCTGAATGAGTATCAGAATGGCATCCGTGTCTAGAGCGTGTCTGAACTGTATCTGAAGACTGTATCTGAATGAGTATCAGGATGGCATCTGTGTCTGGAGCGTATCTAAACTGTATCTGAAGACTGTATCTGAATGAGTATCAGAATGGAATCCGTGTCTGGAGCGTATCTGAACTGTATCAAAAGATTTTGGAATTTTGTTAATGGTAGATGTTAACCTTATCCTGAAAAGGGTAAAATGTTAGCTAAAAACAATATGTTTATGTTGTATGAAATGCATAGTATAATGCATTCGTGTTATCAATGTTTATGATATATGGATGCAATGTATGCGTATGTGAGCTAGTTTGCTGCGCTGCTATTCGGCTGGGGAAAATAAATCCCTGAATGCAATTGAGGATATGTAAGTCTTCATGTTTTGAAGTCAAAATGTTGATGAATTTTTGTTTCGAGGAACAAACTCTGTTGTAAGGGAAACGCCGTATACTGCTTGTAAAATCCTATTGGGGAATCCTGAGAATTTTGATGATTTCTACTGGGGAGTGATAACTGGGAGTTTTGTTCCGCTGGGGATTAAACGACATACTGTGGGGAATTTCTCATGGAAAATAATTTGGAGAAATTTCCCTATCTCTTAAAGCCTTCAGTAATTGTCTTTTATTTTGTTTATTTGTAAACAGTAATTATGTTCAAATGCATATGTTCAAAAATGAATCATTGGACGTTTTTGTAAACAAAACACAAGCGTAAAGAAAAACATATAGTTTTTTCACTTTCAAAGAGATATCTTTGTATTGACTTTGAGTAAGTATTTTTGTACAAGGAGACAAACATTCTAGTAAGAGAATGTTGTCGTAAAAAGAGAAAAATTTGATACAAAAGAAAAGATAGCTATGTGTAAAAATCCCATGGGGTTTCCATTATGCTATAGCCTTTATATCTCTGGGAATCTTGTCTATTTGTTGCCTCGTCTGAAGATGATTGTATTGATCAAAAACCTTGAGTTTGTCAGTGGAAGCCAATGGTTGTCCATAAAGTGATCCAACGGGACATAGTCATACGCTTTAATTCCATAACTTTTTCCTGGACCGCCCTTTCGGATTTTCAGTCCACCAGGAAACCATTTTTTTCCCAAGTCGCCCTTTCGGGTTTTCAACTTGCCGGGTGTACAGATTTTTATTTTATCCCTAATTTTTGCTCGAACCTTTTCGGTTCTCCGGGATGCCCTTTTTTGCCTAGGTATGTCAACCTAACGGGTCTCTTATGCGTAGTATCTTTTGACTATGTCCGTGTTTGCAGGGTGCGGCAAGTCGTCACCATCCACGGTGGTCAAGATCATTGCCCCACCAGAGAAAATGTTTTTGATTACAAATGGTCCTTCATAGGTAGGAGTCCACTTGCCCCTAGGATCACCTTGTGGCAGTATGATGCGTTTGATTACTAGATCCCCAACTTGATACACTTGGTGTCTGACCTTTTTGTTGAAAGCCTTGATCATTCGTTTTTGATAGATTTGACCATGATAAACAACAATAAGTATTTTCTCATCAATCAAGTTCAGCTGATCAAGCCGAGTCTAGATCCAGTCGTCTTCGTTTAGCCCTGCTTCCTTCATAATCCTTAGAGAGGGGATCTGGACCTCGATAGGCAAGACAACTTCCTTGCCGTAAAACATAGAATAGGGTGTTGCCCCGGTTGATGCGCGAGCCTTGGTACAATACCCGTGGAGAGCGAATGGTAACATCTCATGCCAGTCTTTGTATGTGACTGTCATTTTCTGTATGATCTTTTTAATGTTTTTATTTGCAGCTTCGACAACACCATTCATCTTTGGCCGATAGGGAGAAGAATTATGATGATGAATCTTGAATTGCTCGCACAAGGCGGTGATCATAGTGTTGTTGAGATTTGTACCGTTGTCAGTGATGATCCTTTCCGAGATACCTGTGATACGTTGGGAAAACTGACTTGAGGTTTTGCGTTTTGTGTTCGCAAATGTTTCGGTTTAGCAAGAGTCGCCACCTACTTTTTATTTTATCCTAAGGAAAGGTCAAAAAGCACAGGAAAGACCTTTGAGATGTTTTCTTGGGTTCGGGGAGTAGATTATGAAAAGGGAAGGTGCAAGCACCCTTTTCATCCATGGTTATCCATGGGCTCTTAGTTACTTGTTTAGATCACTTGCTTTTGCTTTTCAATTGTTTGAAATGGTGCTTTGTGTGTGGTTTTGAAAGATGTTTTGAAAAGAGGCCATCATTGTGGCAACCTTTGTAATGATTCTTGTTTGAATGTATACAAAGGCGTTTTTGTCTTTTGAAAAGATTTCAATGTTTGAAAGTTTGATTTGGGGAATGTTTTAAAATTGTGTTGTGAAGTGTGTTTGAAAATGGCAAGGATGTTTTTGCAAGCTTTTTGATCAAGTAACTAAGAGCTATCTACCCTATTTTACTCAAAGATCTTTTCCAATGTTTTTAACCCTTTTGACAGTGTTGTTTCACCATTGCATTTGGTGAACAACCTTGTGTTAGGATGTTAAACGGGACAGGCGCGGGTCATCGTATAGACCATGATAGCAATTGTGTTAAGTATTTTTGGCAAATTTTTGAGGGACTTGATCATTTTGTTTAGGCAACCAAGATAGCGTCATTGAGGGACTATGATCTTTTGTTTTGTTTTTGTTTTGCCAAAATACCCAACATGCATACCATGACCCATTTTTGAAGGCAACAAATGGATTGTAACCCTAGGGGTGCAAGTGTGCATTGTGTTTGATTTTCATGCATTTTTGTCTTTGATTAGGTCAAACTATTTGTTAATTTGGATTTTTGCATACAAACCCTAATTCTCTAATCATGGCATAATTGAAAGCGTAAAGTGCGAGAATTTAAATTCTAAGCTATTACAACATGATTATGGGGATGGGGGTGCAATTTTGAATGGGGGGTTATTTTGACAAGAAATATAAATCCTAATTTACTATTACATCCAAATTGAATTTAATTGCATGAATAATAAATGAATAATATTTAAATAAACAAAATAAATAAATATCAAATAATATGTATTATGCAAAAAGGTTTTTGTTTACCTATGTATGTAAAAGTATTTTTAATGTAAAAAAGTATAAAGAAATAAATAAAAAAAGATTAATTTTATTTGTTTTAAGGGTAAACCCTAATTTCTTTAAAAATAAATACTATATATTATTTATATACAAAAAATATATTAATATATGTAAAAATGAAATATACTTAAAAAAAGGGTATTTTTTAGTATAAATAATAATAAAAATAAGAATGTAATATTTTTATATTTTTATTTTAAGTATTTAATAAAATAAAAGTATATATATATATATATATATATATATATATATATATATATATATATATATATATATATATATATATATATATATATATATATATATATATATATATATATATATATATATATATATATATATATATATATATATATATTAAATATATTAAATATGTATAATATAAAATAAAATATGTACAAAAATAAATTATATTTTTAATAATATTTTCAGTGTGAATAAAAGTAATAAATAAAGATAAAAGTATGATTTCCATATTATTTTTAAGTTTAAACAAATAATATAAAAGTATTAAGAATGTTTTCTATATTGGAAAAATTAAAATAAAATGCAAAATAAATGTAAAAAATTATGAAAATATTTTTTTAGGCATTTTTTATATTTGGAAATAAATAAACAAAATCAGAAAAGAAAACAAAAATGCAAAAATGTAAAAATATAAGAAATTGGGCCAGGGGGTGCAAAAATGAAAAGAGGGGTGTTAGAAGCAAGCAGGCCAAGCCCAACCCACCACTTCATCTTCTTCCTCCAGACTTTTGAAAAATACGCATGCGCCTGTACAAACTTGGGACATCCTGCATACGTGATCTTTTGCCAAAACTCACAACATCAAACTTGTAGAGAATTTCAAGACGATTCCAACCATATAAAAAACTAATCTTAACTCTCAAAGACCAGAGAGAATTTCTCTGGCCCTAAAATCTGACCTAGTTTTTTCAGCATGTTCATGGATGAAATTCTCCTAGCACACTTAATATAAATGAAAACTGAGCATATGTACAGCTTCATGGTATTGAATGCTACATTTTTTATTCACAAACCTAAGGCTAAATGTTCCTAAATAGAGAGATAGAAAGTGAAGAAAAACCTGTTTCAGTTGGATTCGTGTAGGAAATTGCAGTGCTTCTCAACAAGTTTTGAGGTGTCTAGTAGCTTGCCTGAACTTCACTTGATCTTTTCCAATAGCTAGCTTGCCTTGAATGTCCCTAAATCAACCTCTAGAACTCAACCTGCACAAGCTTGAAATGAAAATGGTGAACACTGTAAATGGAGTTACAGTTGGCAATGGAGGTTTGGGATAGCTTGAGTGAGTTGAATGGAAGGTGTTTGAAGCAAAAAGGGGCAAAACGCACGAGCCAAATGAGCTATGGCACTCAAGTTGCAGCACCTGCCCTGTTTTGCAAAAGAAGTGTGTTTTCTGGCTATGGGAGGTTTTGAGGCTCAAGCATTTGTGTTTCTTGCTCAAAGGGTTGTATGAAAGTTGTTTAAAGTGTTTGTGTAAGTTGTTCTTTGCTGGTTTTCAAGTTGTCAAGTGTTTGGACAATTTCTTGTTTTTGAAGCAAAGATGTGGAAGTTGTCAATACCGGCCTGTACAAGCCATCAAATATGCTGCATACTTTGCTCTTGGCCCCCTCAATTTATAGATTTGATTTGGCTTCTGAGATATGGACCAATGCTCAAGGGAGAGTGGTTTGACATAAAGCACACTTTTGCAAAAATGGAAATGTGCCTTTTACCATTTAGGGATTAGTTTTGTGTACAATGTCCAAATGGCCAAAAAAAAATGCTTAGACTGATGGATTTTCATTCAATTAAGGAGTGTGAAATGGTTTAGATGCCTGAAAACTAATACAAAGCATGCTGGTTTCAAAACCCTAAAAATGACCATTTTGCCCTTTTGGTGATCTGATCAAATTTCTTGTGGAATTGTGGTCCAAACTTGATCCAATGATTCATATGAGTTCATAATGTTGATGTGGATCAAAATTCATGAGGTTTGACTGTAAATTGGCCACAATTGACTTTTTCCCCAATACAGCTGATTTCTAGGTCAACTGTCCAATTGACTGGGTAAAAATTTGATTCAAGGCTTGAAACTTGGTATGGAAAAACTTATGAGTCCAAAAAGAAGTATGAAATTCAATTTGAGCATTGAAGATCCAAGAATCCATGTGCAAACTCAAACCCTAGTTTAAGTCATCAGTGCAAGGAGATGTCTTGAGCAGAGCAAACCCTAGCTTGATCTTGAGTTCCAAGAGCCTTGTGATGAGAAATGTTGATAAAATGAGAGGGAAAATTTTGGGGTACAACAGTTTCCCCTGTTCAATCTTCTTGAACCTGAAGTGTTAGATTGGCAAGTTTGCCTTTCGTGACTCGAAGGTAAAAGAGGATTGGACACTAGAGTGCCCGTAAATTTGCACTCGTCAAAATGTAGTTAAGGAAATGGGCTTAAAGATGCCATTTGGAGATGGTAGAATCTTGCTGGAGATGGGATTAAAGATGCCATCCAAAACTTGTTGGTTGAAAATCAGTAGAATGAACATCAGAATGGTATCCGTATTTGGAACGTATCTGAGTTGTATCTGGAGACTGGGTTTGTATGAGAAAGGGAATGGCGTCCGTGCCTGGAGCGTATCCGTACTGTAACTGTATTTGATTCATGAATGAATATCAGAATGACTGCCATATCTGGATTGTATCTTCATTCCGAAGGGGTAACAGAGAAACATCTGTGTAAGGAGCATCTATGTGCTGGGGATAAATTCTGAATGAGTGACAGAATGGCAACCGTGTCTGGAGCGTATCTGGAGTTTAGATTTGTATGAGTAGTAGAATGACTTCCGTGTCTGGAGTATATCCGTACTATAACTGTATTTGATTCTTGAATGAATATCAGAATGACTGTCATATCTGGAGTGTATCTGAACTTGAGTTTGATAGCTGAATCTGAATGAGAAATAGAATGGCCACCGTGTCTCGGGTGTATCCATACTGTATCTTGACTTGAAATTCTGAATGAGTAATAGAATGACCACCGTGTCTGGGGTGTATCCATACTGTATCTGAAATCTCTGAATAGTTGTTAACGATAACTTTTTAATCTTATCCTGAAAAGGGTAGAATGTTAGCTAAAGCACAAAGTTATGTTGCATGATATGTATGATGCAATAAAATGTGTTCCATTAATGTTCATGATATATGAATGAAATGGATGTGCATGTAAGCTGATTAGCTATCTTGCTGAGGAAAATAAATCCTTGATAGCTGGAGATAATGAAAATTTTGATTGTTGCTGGAGAAAGTAAATCCTTGACCGATGTTGGGGATTCAAAAAATCTTTGATTGTTGAAGATGAGAAATCCTGGAACCACTGCTAGGGATTGTAAATCCTTGGTGACTTGTGGAGATTAACAAGAGCTTTGACAACTTCTGCGGGGAATGAGGATTCTTCATGACTTCCCTGGGGAAATAAGGAAAAATCCGACAACCTCTACTGGGGAATTAAAACCTGGGAGGCTTCAAATGGAGAAACCAGAACTAGAATCTTCGTTCTGTTGGGAAATAACTCTGTGGGGAGAGTGTTTATTCTTCCGGGGAAATCAGGAGCTTGGGTTGTATACCAATCTACTGGGGAATCATCTTAGTTGGGGATAAGACAAAAAATTAACTGTTATCTGGTTGATTCTCAGAATTTTAAGATAACCTGCTGGGGAAGTTGGGGAAAGCTGAATGGTTCCCGCTGGGAATTGATAGTTGGAAATTTGACTTCGTTAGGGTAGAAGGTTTCCTCTTCGCTGAGGGTTTGTAGTTCAAAGTTTTTGGGCTCCACTGGGGATCAGGAGTTTGGAGGCTTAACTCTGATGGGAATTTTGAAATTTAACTCCGCTGGGGATACATACTTCAAGGTTTTAGCTTTGTTGAGGAGCTGGATGATGTACTACAGGGGATTTCTTCTGAAATAGCCTAAAGACGTTTTCCCATACTTTCGACCTATTAGTATCTATCCTTTCTTATTTCGTTTTATTTGTAAGCAGTGATTATATTCAAATGCATATGCCTATTTAACAAACCATTGGACGTTTTCAAATAAAACATAAGTGTAAAAAGAAAAGAAGAGCAAGCAAATTTCTGCACATTGAAGTATTTTTTGTATTAATTTTGTAAGTATTTTGTACAAAGGAGACAATCATCCTAGTAAGAGAATGTTGTCATAAAAATTGAGAAAAATATTTATACAAAGAAAGATGGCTATGTGTGACAATTCCATGGGGTTCTCATTCTGCTATAGCCTTCACAACTCTGAGTATCTTGTCCATTCGCTGCTTCGTCCGCCGATGATTGGATTGATCAGAAGCTTGGAGCTTGGTGGTGAAGAGATTGTCCTTAAAGTGATCCGACGAGACATAGTCATACGCTTTAATTCCCTAACTTTTACCTGGACCACCCCTTCGGGTTTTCAGTCCATTGGGAAACCCTTTTTTGCCCAAGTCGCCTTTTCGGGTTTTCAACTTGCCGGGTGTACATATTTTTGTTTATCCCTAATTTTTGCCTGAACCGCCCTTTCGGGTTTTCGATTCACCGGGACGCCCATTTTTTCCCAAGTCGCCCTTTCGGGTTTTCAACTTGTCGGGTCATTTTATGCGTAGTATCTTTTGACTATGTCTGCGTTCGCAGGGTGCGGCAAGTCGTCGCCGTCCATGGTGGTCAGAATCATTGCCCCACCAGAAAAGATGTTCTTGATCACAAATGGTCCTTCGTAAGTAGGAGTCCACTTGCCCTTGGGATCACTTTGCGGTAAGATGATCCGCTTGATTACAAGATCTCCGACTTGATATACCTGACGTATGACTTTCTTGTTGAAAGCCTTGATCATCCGTTTCTGATACGTCTGACCATGACAAACAACAGTAAGTCGCTTGTCGTCGATCAAATTAAGTTGATCAAGCCGGGTCTGAATCCAATCGTCTTCACTCAAACCAGTATCCTTCATGATCCTCAAGGAAGGAATCTTAACTTTCATAGGTAAAACAGCTTCCATGCCATATACCAAAGAAAAGGGGGTTGCCCTAGTTGAAGTGCGCGCTATGGTACGATATCCGTGCAGAGCAAACGGTAACATCTCATGCCAGTCCTTGTAGGTGACTGTCATCTTTTGAATGCTCTTCTTGATATTTTTGTTCGCGACTTCAACAACACCGTTCATCTTTGGCCGATAGGGAGATGAATTGTGATGTTGAATCTTGAACTGCTCGCACAGAGCGGTGATCACAGTGTTATTCAAATTTGTACCGTTGTCCGTGATAATCCTGTTAGGGATACCATACCGGCATATGAGGTTCTGCTTGATGAAGCGGGAAACCACATTCTTTGTAACGGAGGCAAAGGAAGCTGCTTCGACCCACTTGGTGAAGTAATCAATAGCCACCAGGATGAAGCGATGTCCATTGGACGTTGTAGGCTTGATCTCTCCGATCATGTCGATTCCCCACATCGCGAATGGCCAAGGAGCTGTTAGAACGTTGAGAGGAACATGAGCAATATGTACATTGTCAGCATAGACTTGGCATTTGTGACAAGTACGAGCGTATTGATGACAATCAGCTTCCATGGTAGACCAGTAGTAGCCTGCCCTTAGAATCTTCTTAGCCATCGTATGTCCGCTCAAGTGGGTGCCAAAGGTGCCACTATGTATTTCAGTCATGATCAACTCAGCTTCAACTTTGTCCACACAACGAAGTAGAACACAATCACGGTTGCGCTTATATAGGATACCATTACTTAAGAAGAAATTGGCAGCAAATCTCCTTAAGAACTTTTTGTCGTTGACTGAAGCTCCTTCAGGGTATTCTCGAGTATAGAGATACCTTTTGATTTCATGAAACCAGAGTTGTTCCACTACTTCTTCGGTATTAATCTCATGACAGTGTGCAGGTTCATCCATTCGCTCAATGGTGATTTGGGGAGCCTCATTATCCCAGTTAAGTTTAAACATGGAAGACATTGTAGCCAGAGCATCTGCTAGCTGATTTTCTTCTCGTGGGAAGTGCTCAAAGGTAATTTGCTCGAAATGAGGTAACAATGTCAGAACATGTTCTTTGTATGGGATAAGATTAGGATGTTTAGTATCTCACTCTCCTTTGATCTGACTGATAACCAAAGCTGAGTCCCCAAATACGACCAAAGATTTGATTCCCAAGTCAATAGCAGCCTTGAGACCAAAGATACAAGCTTCATATTCAGCCATGTTGTTGGTGCAGCTGAAGCAGAGCCTAGCAGTGAAAGGTGTATGGCAACCTTCCGGAGAAATAAGTACCACACCGACACCGTTGCCAAGTGCATTTGAAGCACCATCAAAGTACAGGGTCCATCGGGATCCTTGTTCAGGTCCGTCATACGGTCCGTTACCTTCAATGTTGTCCAATGTCATGATGTCCTCGTCAGGGAAGTCGAATCTCATAGATTGGTAATCTTCGACGGCTTGATGAGCTAGATGGTCAGCTAGTACACTCCCCTTTATAGCTTTTTGGGTTGTGTACTGAATATCATATTCAGTCAGGATCATCTGCCATCTAGCGATCCTTCCGGATAAAGCAGGCTTCTCGAAGATATACTTGATCGGATCCATTTTGGAAATCATCAAAGTGGTATGTGTCAACATATACTTCCTTAGCTGGCGAGTAGCCCATACCAAAGCGCAACAAGTTTTCTCGAGCAGTGAGTAGCGAGTCTCACAGTCGGTAAACTTTTTGCTAAGGTAATAAATGGCATGCTCTTTTCGGCCAGACTCGTCATGTTGGCCCAGTACGCACCCCATTGAATTATCCAAAACAGTCAGATACATGATTAAAGGCCTTCCTTCGACGGGTGGCATCAAGATAGAAGGTTACAGCAAATACTCCTTGATCTTATCAAAAGCAACTTGACAATCATTGTTCCATTCAACTACCTGATCTTTCTTCAACAGCTTGAAGATTGGCTCACAGGTAGATGTTAGGTGAGAGATGAACCTCACAATATATTTTAAGCGTCCCAAGAAACCTCTAACTTCCTTTTCAGTGCGGGGGGCAGACCTTTCTTGTATAACTTTGACTTTAGCATGACCAACCTTAATGCCTTTGTTGCTGGCAATAAATCCAAGAAGTTTACCAGACCTGACTCCAAAAGTGCACTTGCTAGGATTCAGTCTGAGCTTATACTCCTTCAATCTGACAAATAGCTTTTGCAGATGGTCGAGGTGCTCTTCTTCTGTCTGTGAATGGGCTATCATGTCGTCTATGTAGACTTCAATTTCATGATGTATCATGTCATGAAACAAAGCTACCATGGCTCGCTGATAGGTTGCCCCAACATTCTTCAGTCCGAATGGCATCACTTTATAGCAGAAGGTACCCCACTGCGTGACAAAAGTAGTCTTCTCCATGTCTTCGGGGGACATTTTGATCTGGTTGTATCCCGAGAATCCATCCATGAAGGAAAATACTTTGTGTTGAGCTGTGTTGTTAACCAAGATGTCAATGTGTGGTAGTGGAAAATCATCTTTAGGGCTAGCCCTGTTTAAGTCTCTGTAGTCCACACACATTCTGACTTTGCCGTCCTTCTTAGGTACGGGCACAATGTTAGCAAACCATTGTGGATAGGAAGTAACAGCCAGAAAGGAAGCATTGAATTGCTTCATCACCTCAGCTTTGATCTTTTCAGACATGTCGGGCCTCATTCGGCGGACCTTTTGCTTGATTGGTGGAAAGTCTTCTCTTGTAGGGAGACGGTGAACCACGATATCTGTGTCGAGTCCCGGCATGTCTTCGTAGGACCAGGCAAAGATCTCAACATATTCATTCAACAACTGCACTAAGCGCTCTTTGACACTTGGTTCCAGGTTGGCACCCACTTTCACCTCTTTCCTGTCTTCCTCTGTTCCCAAATTGATAGTCTCTAGCAACTCTTCATGGGGCAGAATAGCCCTTTCTTCTTGTTGCAAAAGTCTGGCTAACTCTCCAGGCACTTCACAGTCTTCATCACCTTCGTACTCGGCATGATTGACTAGATCTTCAGAGTCACTGAAGGCCAAAGCAGAATAGTCACCCATGGAATCCGGAGTGGATGGGTACCTGCATTTGTGAGTGTGGGTGTGTGTAAGGGATAGCCATCCTTAAACAAAACAAAATGCAAAAGGAAAGAAAATGAACACAACAGTTTATAGATGAAAAACGTCCAATGATTCATTAAAAATGGCATATGATAATGAAGAAATCAAGCCCTTACAAATGAACCTAAATGCCCTGGGTAAGGCATAAGGCGAAGAGAGTGTACGAATTGTTTAATTATTACAGACCAAAATAGGAAATTGTTCAAAGATAAATTACTGATTGATGAAAGTGATGGGAACAAAGTCTTTCGCTTCCCAGTTGCTTAATCCTCCTTCAACGGTTGGAAAGATCCAATCTTCAAAGTTGTCTTCTTCATCATCATCTTATAAGGAATTAATTCCTTGGTGAGTGATTTTAAAAAAGGGTGGTCCTCTAGCCCGGGAGCGACGCACAACTTTCTGGACAACAGCAGTAAAACCTAGTCCGAACTTGTCCGTCTTGTGAGAAAAATCAGGCAGTTGTCCCCACACTGTACTCCTTCCTTCTTTGATTATAGCCTCCGCATCTTTGAGGGATGCCATCCTAGACACAGGCTTGGAAATGATAGGCACATCAGCCATTGTCTTTGCAACTGCGACTTCAGGAGACACCTCTTCAAAGTGTTGGAAAGGCGTTTCTATGAATTCGCCATCCAACTCCACATAGCGGAAGGAGTTAAGGTGGCTTATCATGTACTCTTCCTCCCCATGAACCGTGATGATCTTACCCTGGACTGGGTACTTTAGCATTTGGTGTAGAGAAGAGGTAACTGCCTCAGCATAATGGATCCATGGCCTTCCCAACAAGCATGAATATGAAGGACGGATGTCTATCACATAAAAGGTAGAGTTGAAAATTTTTGTGCCCACTTTGATTGGAAAGTCCACTTCTCCATGAAACATCCTCTTAGAACCGTCGAAGGCTCTAACAATGATGTTACTGGGCTTTAGGGTCAGACCTTCACAGTCCAATCTGTCCAACGCCTTTTTCGGTAGAACATTTAAAGATGAACCGGTGTCAACCAGAACATGGGCAAGTGTGGTCCCTCTGCATTCCACTGAGACATGCAGCGCGTCGTTGTGCTTCCTTACCTTAGGAGTCAAATCAGCATCAGAAAAACCAAGATCGTTATCAGTTGTAAGGCTAGTTACTCACTCTTGAAACTGGTCAGCGGAAGTTTCTTGAGGCACATGTGCCGTTTTTAAGAATTTGATCAAGGCCTTAGCCTGAGCCTCAGAGCAGAGTAAGAGAGCTAACATGGAGATTTTGGAAGGGGTTTGCCCTAGCTGCTCCACGACATCGTAGTCTCTCTTCTTGATTGTCTTTAAGATTTCTTCCATCTTTTTCTGGGTGGTCTCGGGGATTACCACAGTCTGAGCCTTCGTCCTGACAGGCGCTTCTAGTATCCCCTTACCCTTATCGGTAGTATCAACAAAGGGTCTAGCTTCAGGAGCATCCAATTCTTCAATTACCGGGCTTTGCACGGATGGCTTGACAGGCACAAAAGCTTTCGAGGGTCCGAAGATTGCTCGTGGAGGAGCAATCTCCGGAGAGAAGATCCTTCCGCTGCGAGTTATCTTGCTTGTCCTGCAATATTCCCTATATCAGGGGTTTCATCATCGGAATTCTCTTGGACTGATTCAATCTGTTTGACACCATGGTAGAATATTTCTCCTCCGTAATTCCATGGTATCGTCTTGTTAGATTTATACGGGACATGCCCCGACATGGTGATTTTCAGCGGTACAAACTTAGGATCAAGCGTAATCTTGACAGGCCTTTTGCAGGTCTTGGGAAGATCGTCGGAGATGGTTATTATAGAAATGTCATTGATAGGAGTAACAAAGGTAGCAGGAGTAACAAGAGTGATAGTATCAACAAGAGTCTTTTGAAAGAGGATCTCTTGGGTATCCATCAGGCGTTGGATGCCTGATTTCAACAGTGGGCAGTCAGTTTGCAAGTTTGAACAGAAGTAACAGTCTTTTCCACAGCCTGGGAATATCCCAGATTTCATCAAATTCACTTTAATCATTGGTAACAGAGTCAAAAGGTCATCAACAGCGGTAACATTAAAATCTTCCACAATGGCATGTACATTATGACCGTGCTTGGGCATTAGAGCGGATATTACGTTGAGTTTTTCAGGAGCATCAAACTCTACCTCCTTGGTGTCTACCAGGTCTTGGATCTTGTTTTTAAGAGCCCAACAGTTGTTGGTATCATGCCCTACACTGTCTGAATGGTATGCACATTTCACACTGGAGTGATAATAAGGAGAAGAGGTATTAGGGTTTTTCGGTGCTTCTTTCAAGTTGGTAAGATTCAACTTTAACAAATGAGGGAGGACTTGAGCCGATGTCATATTGATTCGGGTGAACTGCCGTTGTGGCCTTTCTACCCTTTGCTGGTTAGCTCTAGGTTGACTGCTTCGAGGTTGATCATCTGCGGAGTTTTGAATCATCACAGCCCCCACCGTTGGTCGGCGCTCCGTTCTTCCTTGATTTTTCTGGGAATAAACAGCAGAAGCTTCTTTCTTTGCTGGGAAAGTTTTCTTAACAGCAGTGGAAGCGGAAGCATCCTTCTGAATTTTACCACTTTTAATGCCGACCTCGACCCTTTCACCGGTCATAATTAATTCGGTGAATCCTGCAGATGAACTCCCGATTAAATGATTGAAGAATGGGCCAGACAGGGTCCCCAGAAACATGTCAACCAACTCTCTATCCGATAATGGTGTCTGCACCCTTCCAGCCAGATCACGCCACTTCTGGGCATACTCCTTAAATCCTTCATTAGAAACCATACCCATACTCTATAGTTGAGTATGAGTAGGCGCTAAATCAGCGTTGTATTGGTATTGTCGGTAGAACGCAACAGCTAAGTCTTCCCAGTTATGAACATCAGATCTCTCAAGTTGATAGAACCAGTCCAATTGCGTGCCTGACAAACTATCTTGAAAAAAGTAGACCCAAAGATCCTTATCAGAGGAGTGGGGTTGGATCTTTCTGACGTAGGATCTCAGATGCATCTTTGGACAGGACAAACCGTCATACTTAGCAAATGTAGGTACTTTGAACTTGGGAGGAATGACGATCCCAGCAACCAAACATAGTTCTTTGAAATCTAAACCAGGTACCCTTTGCAACTTCATGGCCGCCAACCGATCCTCAAGATTTTTATACTTATCATCCGCCGGGGGATATTGCTGTTCAGAGTAATCTTCATCCTCTTCCTCTTCTTCTTCTTCAACTTCAGATTCAGAAGGCAACACAGCTCCTTTTCCTTTACCAACCCCTTCGTCAGACGTCGAGGGGAACTTGAGAACCTTTCTAGCCTGGTTTTCAAACCTTCTTTCCATAGTGGCCATACCAGTCCTTTTATTCTTTTTCTCTTTATCTTTCTCCAACAGTGCTTTAAGGTCCTCTTGACCCTTTGCCAAGGCCATGAGGAGTTGCTGGAATTGCGAATTCTGTGCTTGCAGATCCTTAACCGTCTGCTCCAAATCCATCTTGCTGAAATAAACAGCAGAAAGATAAGGAAACCTGGTGTGAATACCTGTTTATGCATATGATGAATGATATGTTATTCATGTAATGCATTCAAGGATTCAGAAATTCAAATTTGTTGCAAACAAAATGAACACACGTCATATTAATAAGAAGAAATTTGTTAGTACATAAATGCCCCATGGGCAAAATATTATAAAATTCTTAATGTAAAAAGACATTGCGCATCCTCTTTGGTGCGATGTAAGTGTTAAGAGTCTCCTCTTCATGAAGTCGGCGGGTAAGCTCCAAAACCTTCTTCTCACTGGCGTAGAAGCTGGCTTCAAAAGTATTCCATTCTTCTTTGAGTTGTATCCAACTCTTTTGTAATTCTTCCAATGATGTTGACATGTCAGGATGTAGGAGGGTGTATGGAACCTCTCCTTCTATAACAGGCTCTTTGATCACGGGGAGAATGTGAGGATATGGCATCATAAGATTCTGGGCGCGGGTTCGTACCCACTTGAGATAGGGCTCAAGGGGGATGGAATTCTTGTGCCCTAGTGTCTTACTATCCACTTTGTTGGGCATCCTCCAAGCTCGGATAAACCTTTGTCGAAGTCCTTGCGCATCGTTGTCGAAGTCAAAAACTAGGTTAGGAATCAGCATATCATGAGGGCCATCCCTCCGGGCATACCCAAATTGTCTTAGAGCTAAACAAGGGTTGTAGGTAATGCCTCACCTTATGCCAAGTAGTGGGACATTAGGGAATTCCCCACAACGATCAATGATGATGACATTTTCTCTGGACCGAGAATACCAATGAACATCATAATGTGTGAGGGTCATCAACCGTTGTGACCACCTTAAACCCTGCTCATTCTTACAAACTGATTGGGGAAGATGAGAAATAAACCACCTTGCTAGAAGAGGAGTACAACACATGAGAACACCTCTTTTCCTCATTGTTCGTGTGTGAAATGAGTGTAGGATGTCCCCAAGCAATGTAGGCACAGGATTCCGAGATATGAAAATCTTGACAGCATTCACATCTATAAGTTGAGCAGGGTTTGGGAACAAGACCAACCCATAGATGAGGAGTGCCACAATCTCTTCAAAAGCTTGTAGATCTAGAGAATTCCAGCATTCTTGTGCCTTCTCAAACATAAACTTTTCCAAGAAACCCTTGACATCACTTCTGGTTTCCCAATGTCCTTTGATATCAGATGGTTGCAAGTGTAATGCTTGAGCAACACCTTCAGGCTTTGGTTCTTTTTCGGTACCGTTATAGGGTAGTTGACGAAGAATATGAATCCTCAGGAGTTGAGAAAATTCCTCCAAAGTAGGTACTAGTTGGTAATCAGGGAATGTGAAATAGTGGTGTAGGGGGTCAAAGAACTGGAAGAGAACTTTCACCATGTCTTCTTCAATGTTGGAGTTGACCAAGCTGAGAAGCCTACCATGTCTTTCACTGAAGGGAGAATTCTCTGGAATCTTGGAAGTAAGCTCCTTGAGTTGAGGAGGGATTCTCACAAGGTTGACTTGAATTGTTTTCCTGCGAAGAGATTCCATGACCTATAAAACAAGAACAAAGATGAAGATCCAAACCCTTGAAATGGTTAGTGGATGCATATGATGCTTTATGATGTTCATGATGTATGCATAAAAACATGTACAAACAAGTCACACAAGATCCTAGTTTCAGGCTTGCATGAGGTTTCATAGGTAAGTACCCTCTTGAAGTTAGTTGGCTCAACCTGTCCTATAAATAGTAACCGGTTCTAAGGAGCTCAATATCACTGGATTATTTTCTGTGTTCATTGTTTTGGTTTAGCCACTTGACTGGAGACCAAAATATTCCAAGAAAACAACCCTCAATGAGTGTAATATCGAGTATCTACCAACTTCGGACTGCACCAAAGCCGGTCATCTCACTACTCCTTAAAAAGGCCAAGATGGTCAAGTAAGGTTCTAAGAGTTCATTAGTGCTTTATGACATCACTCAGCGGCCCCGTATTCTCTTTGATTGACTCAAAGGCTACCAGTACTCACAAATATGTCGCACTAATATAGCTATTGCTTCAACCATGTCGGTATACCCCACACAGTTTCCATAACATATTGCTATTTACCTATGAATGTTTCCCAAAAATCCGGGTGGAGGATTTCAAGCCCAAACAAGAGAACCAAATGTAAAGCAATCAAAGCAATCAAGATAAGCATGAAAAGGTGATCTAAACCCTAAGGTTACTCCACTTTTAGATTTATCCCCAGCAGAGTCGCCAGTTCTGTGATACGGTGGGAGAACTGACTTGAGGTTTTGCGTTTGCAAATGTTTCGGTTTAGCAAGAGTCGCCATCGACTTTTTATTTTATCCTAAGGAAAGGTCAAAAAGCACAGGAAATACCTTTGAGTTGTTTTCTTGGGTTCGGGGAGTAGATTATGAAAAGGGAAGGTGCAAGCACCCTTTTCATCCATGGTTATCCATGGGTTCTTAGTTACTTGTTTAGATCACTTGCTTTTGCTTTTCAATTGTTTGAAATGGTGCTTTGTGTGTGGTTTTGAAAGATGTTTTGAAAAGAGGCCATCGTTGTGGCAACCTTTGTAATGATTCTTGTTTGAATGTATACAAAGGTGTTTTTGTCTTTTGAAAAGATTTCAATGTTTGAAAGTTTGATTTGGGGAATGTTTTAAAATTGTGTTGTGAAGTGTGTTTGAAAATGGCAAGGATGTTTTTGCAAGCTTTTTGATCAAGTAACTAAGAGCTATCTACCCTATTTTACTCAAAGATCTTTTCCAATGTTTTTAACCCTTTTGACAGTGTTGTTTCACCATTGCATTTGGTGAACAACCTTGTGTTAGGATGTTAAACAGGACAGGCGCGGGTCATCGTATAGACCATGATAGCAATTGTGTTAAGTATTTTTGGCAAATTTTTGAGGGACTTGATCATTTTGTTTAGGCAACCAAGATAGCGTCATCGAGGGACTATGATCTTTTGTTTTGTTTTTGTTTTGCCAAAATACCCAACATGCATACCATGGCCCATTTTTGAAGGCAACAAATGGATTGTAACCCTAGGGGTGAAAGTGTGCATTGTGTTTGATTTTCATGCATTTTTGTCTTTGATTAGGTCAAAGTATTTGTTAATTTGGATTTTTGCATACAAACCCTAATTCTCTAATCATGGCATAATTGAAAGCGTAAAGTGCGAGAATTTAAATTCTAAGCTATTACAACATGATTATGGGGATGGGGGTACAATTTTGAACGGGGGTATTTTAACAAGAAATATAAACCCTAATTTACTATTACATCCAAATTGAATTTAATTGCATGAATAATAAATGAATAATATTTAAATAAACAAAATAAATAAATATCAAATAATATGTATTATGCAAAAAGGTTTTTGTTTACCTATGTATGTAAAAGTATTTTTAATGTAAAAAAGTATAAAGAAATAAATAAAAAAAAGATTAATTTTATTTGTTTTAAGGGTAAACCCTAATTTCTTTAAAAATAAATACTATATATTATTTATATACAAAAAATATATTAATATATGTAAAAATGAAATATACTTAAAAAAGGATATCTTTTAGTATAAATAATAATAAAAATAAGAATGTAATATTTTTGTATTTTTATTTTAAGTATTTAATAAAATAAAAGTATAATATAAAATAAAATATGTACAAAAATAAATTATATTTTTAATAATATTTTCAGTGTGAATAAAAGTAAGAAATAAAGATAAAAGTATGATTTCCATATTATTTTTAAGTTTAAACAAATAATATAAAAGTATTAAGAATGTTTTCTATATTGGAAAAATTAAAATAAAATGCTAAATAAATGTAAAAAATTATGAAAATATTTTTTAGGCATTTTTTATATTTGGAAATAAATAAACAAAATCAGAAAAGAAAACAAAAATGCAAAAATGTAAAAATATAAGAAATTGGGCCAGGGGGTGCAAAAATGAAAAGAGGGGTGTTAGAAGCAAGCAGACCAAGCCCAACCCACCACTTCATCTTCTTCCTCCAGACTTTTGAAAAATACACACGCACCTGTACAAACTTGGGACATCCTGCATACGTGATCTTTTGCCAAAACTCACAACATCAAACTTGTAGAGAATTTCAAGACGATTCCAACCATATAAAAAACTAATCCTAACTCTCAAAGACCAGAGAGAATTTCTCTGGCCCTAAAATCTGACCTAGTTTTTTCAGCATGTTCAAGGATGAAATTCTCCTAGCACACTTAATATAAATGAAAACTGAGCATATGTACAACTTCATGGCATTGAATACTACATTTTTTATTCACAAACCTAAGGCTAAATGTTTCTAAATAGAGAGATAGAAAGTGAAGAAAAACCTGTTTCAGTTGGATTCGTTTAGGACAATGCAGTGCTTCTCAACAAGTTTTGAGGTGTCTAGTAGCTTGCCTGAACTTCACTTGATCTTTTCCAATAGCTAGCTTGCCTTGAATGTCCCTGAATCAACCTCTAGAACTCAACCTACACAAGCTTGAAATGAAAATGGTGAACACTGTAAATGGAGTTACAGTTGGAAATGGAGGTTTGGGATAGCTTGAGTGAGTTGAATGGAAGGTGTTTGAAGCAAAAAGGGGCGAAAAGCACGAGCCAAATGAGCTATGGCACTCAAGTTGCAACACCTGCCCTGTTTTGCCAAAGAAGTGTGTTTTCTGGCTATGGGAGGTTTTGAGGCTCAAGCATTTATGTTTCTTGCTCAAAGGGTTGTATGAAAGTTGTTCAAAGTGTTTGTGTAAGTTATTCTTTGCTGGTTTTCAAGTTGTCAAGTGTTTGGACAATTTCTTGTTTTTGAAGTAAAGATGTGGAAGTTGTCAATACAGGCCTGTACAAGCCATCAAATATGCTGTATACTTTTCTCTTGGCCCCCTCAATTTGTGGATTTGATTTGGCTTCTGAGATATGGACCAATGCTCAAGGGAGAGTGGTTTGACATAAAGCACACTTTTGCAAAAATGGAAATGTGCCTTTTACCATTTAGGGATTAGTTTTGTGTACAATGTCCAAATGGCCAAAACAAATGCTTAGACTGATGGATTTACATTCAATTAAGGAGTATGAAATGGTTTAGAGGCCTGCAAACTAGTACAAAGCATGCTGGTTTGAAAATGCCACTTGAGTGAACATGAATTTGCCATGGATACAAAGTGAGTTTTTGCCAACTTCAAGCATTCGATTCTCCCTAACCACAAATGTGTTTGAGGAGTTCTTGGACATTTTGGAAAGCTTTCAAAATTCCATATAATCCATCTTTGAAATGCAACTTGAGATTCCAAGTGGAACTATGTGAAAAATGGCCAAGAAGATAGGTCAAAATCCTACCTAAGCTAGGGCAAAATTTTTCTAAGTTAAAAGTTTTAGGGACCCTTGTTCCAAAAATCATAACTTGAGATACAAGCTTCTTTTGAGAAAAATTTGTGAATAAAAGTTGTAGATTTTGTGGAGGAATACAACTTTCATGTTGTAAGTTTTGTTTGAGTCCATTTGCATCATGGGGAAAATGTGGGACAAAGTTAGGAAAAATTAAGAAAATTTCATAACTTAGAAAAATTCTAAGTTATGAAAATTTTCAATTTCAAACCCTAATTTGCAATTTTGGGTTTCTTGATGAAATTTTTTCATAATTTTACACATCTTGATGAAAAATGACCCTTGGCACTTGATTTTGACCAAAAAGTCAAAGTTTGACTTTTCAGTGTACAGTCAAATTTGATCAGTTGATTGGAAAATTCATCTGTCAACCCCATGCATTTGAGATCTTTTGAAATTGTTGAATAGATCAAGATGATGCCATTGAGTCCTTGATTCCATGGTTGAACCTAATTTGCCATTGGCTAGGTCAAACAGTAAAAAATTGCCTTTGTACAGTCAAAACCCTAAAAATGACCATTTTGCCCTTTTGGTGATCTGATCAAATTTCTTGTGGAATTATGGTCCAAACTTGATCCAATGATTCATATGAGTTAATAATGTTGATGTGGGTCAAAATTCATGAGGTTTGACTGTAAATTAGCCACAGTTGACTTTTTCCCCAATACAGCTGATTTCTAGGTCAACTGTCCAATTGACTGGGCAAAAATTTGATTCAAGGCTTGAAACTTGGTATGGACAAACTTATGAGTCCAAAAAGAAGTATGAAAGTCAATTTGAGCATTGAAGATCCAAAAATCCCTGTGAAAACTCAAACCCTAGTTTAAGTCATCAGTGAAAGTAGATGTCTTGAGCAGAGCAAACCCTAGCTTGATCTTGAGTTCCAAGAGCCTTGTGATGAGAAATGTTGATAAAATGAGATGGAAAATTTTGGGGTACAACAATAAAATATCGTAAATTGATATTTTTCTTGAAGAAGCGGGCAACAACATTCTTAGTAATGGAAGCGAAGGAAGCTGCCTCCACCCATTTTGTAAAATAGTCAATGGCCACTAAGATGAAGCGATGTCCATTGGAGGCTGTCGGCTTGATTTCCCCAATCATATTGATCCCCCACATAGCAAAGGGCCAAGGAGCCGTCAAGATATTCAGAGGAACCGGAGGTACGTGCACCTTGTCGGCATAAATCTGACACTTATGGCAGGTCCGAGAGTGTTGATAGCAATATGCTTCCATGGTAGACCAGTAATAGCCTGCCCGTAGGATTTTCTTTGCCATCATATATCCACTGGAATGGGTGCCAAAAGTGCCTTCATGCAATTCAGCCATGATCCTTTCAGCTTCAACTTTATCTACGCACCGAAGTAACACAGAGTCATGATTGCGTTTGTACAGGATGCCGTTACTAAGGAAGAACTTAGCAGAAAACCTCCTTAAGAACTTCTTATCATTGATTGAAGCTCCTTTTGGATATTCTTGAGTCTTGAGATACCTCTTGAATCTGTGAAACCAAGGTTGGTCCACTACTTCTTCAGTATTAATCTCGTGACAGTGCGTTGGTTCCTCCATTTGTTCAATGGTGATCTGGGAGCCTCATTATCCCAATCAAGTTTAAACATAGATGAAATTGTGGCTAGAGCGTCAACTAACTGATTTTCTTCTCGCGGGAAATGCTCGATGGTAATCTTCTCAAAATGTGGTAGCAATGTCAAAACATGTTCTTTGTAAGGGATAATGTTTGGGTGTTTGGTGTCCCATTCCCCTTTGATCTGGCTGATAACCAAAGCTGAGTCTCCGAATACATCCAAGGATTTGATTCCCAAGTCAATGCAGCTTTGAGACTGAAGATGCATGCTTCATATTCTGCCATGTTGCTTGTACAATTGAAGTAAAGTCTTGCGATAAGTGGAGTATGAAACCCTTCCGAAGATATGAGTACAACACCAATACCATTGTCGAGTGCATTAGATGCCCCATCAAAGAATAGGGTCCATCGGAATCCTTGTTCAGGTCCTTCATATGGCCTGAATTCTTCACATTTGTCTAATGTCACGACGTCTTCATCTGGAAATTCAAACTTCATGGACTGGTAGTCTTCTACAGGTTGGTGAGCAAGGTGATCGGCTAATACACTGCCCTTTATTGATTTTTGGGTAGTATACTGTATGTCATATTCTATCAGAATCATCTTCCATCTCGCTATTCTCCCAGAAAGAGCAGGCTTCTCGAAGATATATTTTATCAGATCCATTTTAGATATCAACAAGGTAGTATGAGTTAGCATATACTGTCTTAGCCGGCGAGCAGCCCATGCCAGAGCGCAACAAGTATTCTCGAGCAATGAATATCTGGTTTCACAGTCGGTAAACTTTTTGCTCAGGTAGTAAATAGCGTGCTCTTTTCGGCCAGACTCGTCATGCTGCCCCAATACACACCCCATTGAGTTTTCTAAAACAGTCAGATACATGATCAATGGTCTTCCATCGACTGGTGGCATCAACACAGGAGGCTCTTGTAAGTATTCTTTGATTTTGTCAAAATAAATTTGGCATTCATCATTCCATTTGACTACTTGATCTTTCTTTAATAGTTTGAAGATTGGCTCACAAGTAGCTGTCAGGTGAGAAATGAATCTGGCAATATAATTCAAACGTCCCAAGAATCCTCTTACTTATTTTTCAGTGCGAGGAGCAGGCATCTCTTGTATTGCTTTAACTTTGGCAGGATCGACTTTGATACCTTTGTTGCTGACGATAAATCCTAGGAGTTTACCAGACCGTACCCCAAATGTGCACTTGTTTGGATTCAACCTCAGCTTGTACTTCTTCAGTCTCTCAAACAGTTTTTGTAAGTGATCAAGATGCTCTTCCTCTGTTTGAGATCTGGCTATCATATCGTCCATGTAGAATTCTATTTCATGATGTATCATGTCGTGAAATAGAGCTACCATGGCACGCTGGTAGGTTTCCCCAGCGTTCTTTAGTCCGAATGGCATTACCTTATAGCAGAAAGTGCCCCAATGCGTGACAAAGGTTGTTTTCTCCATGTCTTCAGGCGCTATTTTTATTTGGTTGTAACCTGAGAATCTGTCCATGAAGGAAAACACCTTGTGTTGTGTCGTATTGTCAACTAGGATATCAATTTGGGGGAGTGGAAAATCATCCTTAGGGCTTGCCCTATTCAAATCTCTGTAGTCCACACACATTCGCACCTTGCCGTCCTTTTTGGGCACTGGAACAACATTGGAAACCCATTGAGGGTAAGAGGTGACAGCCAAGAATACATCATTTAATTGCTTCATGACCTATGCTTTAATCTTTTATGACATATCAGGTCTCATTCGACGAACCTTTTGCTTCACTGGAGGACAATCCTCTCTTGTAGGCAGACGATGTACCACAATATCTTCATCAAGTCCTGGCATGTCTTCATATGACCAGGCAAAGACTTCGACGTAATCGTGTAAAAACTGAATCAAACGCTTCTTGATACTGGGTTCCAGATTGGAACCCACCTTAACCTCTTTTTTGTCCTCTTTGGTACCTAGATTGATCGTATCCACGGGTTCCTCGTGAGGCTGGATGGTTCTCTCTTCTTGTTGTAGCAGTCTGGAAAGTTCCCCTAGTACTTCACAATCTTCCTCACCTTCGTCTTCAGCTTGGTAGATTATATTCTCAGAGTCATAAAAGTCCATAGCAGTATCGTTACCTAAGGGATCCTGAATGGATGCATACCTGCATTGTGAGTGTGGGTGTGTCTAAGGGTATAGCTATCTTTGAAAGAAAGTAAAATGTAAAAGAAAAACAATGAGCACAAAAGTTTGTATGCGAAAACGTCCATGATTCATTGATGTCATATGAAAAATGAGATAATAACCCTTACAAATGGACCATTGTGCCTCAGGTAAGACACAAGGTTTTAAGAGTGTGAATTATTTTGAATATTTCAGATCCAACAAAATGTAAAGACAAATTACCGAGGGATAAAAGTGATCGAGATGAAGTCTCTAGCCTCCCAATTATTGAGCCCTCCATTGACAGTCGGGAAGATCCAATCCTCTAGGTTGCAGCCATCTTCACCATCTTCTACTGTGTTGACTTCACGGTTGCTGATCTTCAAGGGTGGACCTCCAGCACGGGCACGACGTACAACCTTTTGAGCACTTGAAGTGAAACCTAGGCAAAACTTGTCAGACTTATATGGGATATCTGGGAGCTGTCCCCAAATAGTTCACCCTCCTTACTCTACCACTGCTTTGGCATCCTTCAGAGACGACATCCGCAGTGGAGGCCTTGTAATCTTGGGAACAACCTTGGTCACTAACACCTCTTGGGAGACCTCTTCAAAGTGTTGAAATGGAGTTTCAATGAATTCACCATCTAATTCCACATATCTGAAGGAATTGAGATGGCTAATCATGTATTCTTCCTCTGCATGAACGATGATAATCTTCCCTTGAACTGGATACTTTAACATCTGGTGCAGCGTAGAAGTAACAGCGCCAACATTATGGATCCATGGTCGGCCTAGCAAGCAGGAGTATGAAGGGCGGATGTCCATCACATAAAAAGTTGAATTGAAGGTTTGGGTTCCAACCTTTATGGGGATATCCACTTCCCCGTGCACCATCCTCTTTGAGCCGTCAAAAGCCCTTACCAGTATGTTACTTAGCTTCAAAGTCAACCCCTCACAGTCAAGTCTATCAAGAGGTTTTTGGGTAGTACATTCAGAGATGAGCAAGTGTCTAACAAAACATGCACCAGAGTTGTGCCCCTACATTCCACTGAGACATGCAATGCCTCATTATGCTTCCTTCCCCTCGGCGTCAGATCAGCATCTGAAAAACCTAAGCCATTGTCCGCAGTTAGGCTAGCTATGCAGTCTTGAAATTGATCAGCAGATGTCTCTTGAGGTACATGGGCGGTTTTTAAGAACTTCACCAAGGCTTTTGCATGTGCCTCTGAACATAGTAGTAATTCCAGCATGGAGATCTTAGAGGGAGTTTGTCCCAGTTGTTCAAGTACATCATAGTTGCTTCTCTTTATAATTTTTAAGATCTCATCCATTTATTTCTTGGAGGTCTCAGGGATGGTCAATGAATGAGTCTTCGTCCGGACAGACTCAATCAGAACACCTTTTCCTCAAGTCTCGGTTAACTCGACAGCAGGAGTGTCAGTAGCAATGATTACAGGGATTGTAACAGCTTTGTCAATTGGAGTATTGTTGGAGATAAATGTAGGACCGGGAACAACTTTTGGGGGAGCAATAACAGGAATGATTACGGGTCCAGAAACTGCTTTTGGGGGAGTAATTTCTGGAGAAAAGATCCTACCACTTCGGGTAATTTTGCTAGTTCCTGCAATATTACTGATGTCGGAGTTGACCTTCTCGAAGCTTGAATCTTCAGCGGCTGGTCAATCCTGCTTGAAACCATGGTAATAGACATCCCCTCCATAATTCCATGGTATGGTTTTGTCTGATGAGTATGGGACTGGTCCAGGCATTGTGATTATTAAAGGAGCTGCTTTTAGAACTGATGTAATTCTAACAGGTCTTTTGGTAGAGACCTTGGAAGAATTGGTGGATATGGTAATAATAGAAACATCTTCAAAAAGGATAGGTGTAACAAGAGTCTTTTCGAACAAAATCTCTTTGTTATCTATTAGGCACTGAACGCCTATTTTTAACAAAGGACAGTCGGTTGGGGAGGACAAACAGAGATGGCAAACTTCACCACAGCCCCGGAACACACCGGCATTCAACAAATTCATTTTAATAGTCAGAAGTGGGGTCATGAGTTCATCAATTGAAGTAACAAACAATCCTTCTTCAATGGCATTGGTATTGTGGCCATGTCTGGGCATAGGGGCAGAAATGACATTTGGCTTTTCAGGCGCATCGAACTCAATTTCTTTTGCTTCAATGAGGTCTTGTATTTTGTTCTTTAAAGCCCAACAGTTATTAGTATCGTGACCAGGACTTTCCGAGTGATATGCGCAACGGGCATTGGGATGATAATGAGGGGATGTTGTATTGGGGTTTTTCGGAGCTTCTTTCAAGGTCACCAAGTTGGATCTTAGTAGATGCGGTAATACTTGAGACGAGGTCATGTTGATTCTAGTGAACTGCCTGACTGGCCTTTCTACCCTTGGTTGATTATTTCTTTGCTGATCAGACGCAAGTTTTGGGATCATAACAGCCCCCACCATTGGTCAGCGTTCGGCCCTATCTTAGTTTCTTTGCAGATATACGGCAACCGCCTCTTTCTTTCTGATAAAGGGCTTCCTTACAGCTGTAGAAGAAGACGTGTCTTTCTGAATCTTTCCATTCTTTATACCGACTTCTATCCTTTCTCCGATCAGTATTAATTTAGTAAAACCTGTAGATGAACTTCTGATTAAATGATTAAAAAAGGGACCAGACAAGGTGCCCAAGAACATGTCTACCAATTCTCTCTCAGACAGAGGGGGTTGAACTCTTCCGACCAAATCTCTCCATTTTTGCGCATAGTCCTTGAAACCCTAATTGGAAACCATGGCCATACTCTGGAGTTGAGTACGGGTAGGCGCCAGATCAACATTGTACATATATTGCTTGTAGAAAGCTGCAACAAGATCTTACCAATTGTGAATGTTGGCTCTTTCTAATTGGTAGAACCAGTCAAGTTGAGTTCCAGACAGACTGTCTTGGAAGAAGTGCAACCATAAGTCTTTATCAGCGGTATAGGGTTGGATTTTCCTCACATATGACCGGAGATGCATTTTAGGGCATGAAACTCTGTCATATTTGGCGAATACAGGTGCTTTGAATTTTGGAGGAATCACAATCCCCGACATGAAACCCAATTCCTCAAAATCCAGGCCAGGTACCTTTTGGATTTTCGTCGCGCTCAAACACTCTTCAAGATGTTGATACTTATCATTAGCTGGAGGGTATTGTTCTTCAGAGTAGTCCTCTTCTTCCTCTTCCTCTTCTGATTATGATGGGATAACTGTTTCCTTGCCTTTACCGTCTTGGTTGTCTCTTTCACCGGATGTTGTTGCAAAGTCCAAGGTTCTTCTTGTTTGCCCATGAAATCTTCTTCCCATGTTTAAGACTCCGGTTACTTTCTTTGTTTTCTTTTTCCTCTCTTCAGCCAGCAAAGTTTTCAATTCTTCTTGTCCCTTGGCTAAGGTCAAGAGCAAATGTTGAAACTGTGTATTCTGAGCTTGGAGATCCTTCATTGTTTGCTCAAGATCCATCTTACTGAAATAAACAGTAGAGAGATGAGGAGACTTGTTGCAAAAACCTGTTTATGTTATGATGAAAGGTATATGCATATGCAACGTTTTCAAGGATTTCAAAGATTCAAATTTGTTTTAGACAAAAAGGAAACACACGCTATTTTAATAAGATAAAGTTTGAGTACATCAATGCCCCTTGGGCAAAATAATACAAAAAACTCTAAGATAAAAAGGTAGTGCACATCCTCTTTGGTGCAATATAGGCATTCAGAGTCTACTCCTCATGAAGTAGCCTAGTGAGTTCCAAAACCTTCTTCACGCTTGCGTAGAATTGGGATTCGAAAGTATCTCGCTCTCCTTTGAGTTGTATCGAATCCCTTTGTAGGTCTTCAAGAGATGTGGGCATGTCAGGATGTAGGATAGTGTATGGAACATCTCCCTCCATGACAGGCTCAATGGTTACCGGAAGGATGAAGGGGTAAGGCATCATAAGACTCTGAGCACGAGTTCATACCCATTTGAGGTAAAGCTCAAGAGGGATGGTATTTTTGTGCCCCAAAGTCTTGCTATCCACCTTGTTTAGCATCCTCTAAGCTCAGATGAATCTCTGGAGAAGACCTTGATCGTCGTTGTCGTAGTCGAATACCAAATCTTAAATCAGCATCTCGTGCGGGCCATCCCTTCGGGCATAACCAAACTTTCTTAAGGCCAAACAAGGGTTGTAGGTGATACCTCCCCTAATTCCAAGTAAAGGGACATTAGGAAATTCTCCACAACGGTCGACAATGATAACATTCTCTTTGGATCGGGAGCACCAATGAATATCTGAATGTTTGAGCGTCATCAACCTCTGTGACCACCTTGAACCTTACTCATTCTTTAATACAGATTGGGGAAGATGGTAAATAAACCATCTTGCCAAGAGAGGAGTGCAACATATAAGAACACCTCTTTTCCTCATTGTGCGAGTGTGAAAAGAGTGTAGGATATCTCCTAGCAATGTAGGCACCGAGTTGCGGGATATGAAGATTTTGACGGTGTTGATATCTATGAGTTGGTCAGGATTTGGAAACAAAACCATCCCATAGATGAGGAGAGCCACAATTTCCTCAAAGGCTTGTAAGTCCAAGGAATTCCAACAACTTTGGGCTTTCTCAAATATGAACTTTGCTAAGAAAACTTTGACACCACTCCTTGTTTCCCAATGAGTTGTGACATCAGATGAGTGCAAGTGTAGAGCTTGAGCAATCTCTTCTAGCTTTGGGTCTATTTCCGTACCGTTGAAAGGTAGTTGATTGAGAATGGGAATCCTCAAGAGTTGGGAGAATTCTTCCAAAGTAGGCACAAGTTAATAGTCGGGAAATGTGAAGCAATGGTGTAAAGGATCAAAGAACTGAAAGAGCACCTTCATCATGTCCTCATCTGTGTTGGAGGTGACTAAGTTGAGTAGGCGACCATGTCTCTCGGTGAATGGAGAGTTTTCAGGGATCCTTGAAACTAGCTCCTTAAGTTATGGAGGGATTCTCACAATATTGACTTGAATAGTTTTCCTGCGAAGTGAATCCATATCCTATAAAACAAGAACAAAGATGAATCCAAAAATCCTTGAAATGGTTAGTGGATGTATATGATGTTCATGATGTTATGTACAAGTATGCATATACAAGAAAAACAAACAAGTCCTTAGGTTTAGGCTTGCATGAAGTTTTATAGGTAAGTACCCTTTTGAATTTTAGTTGGCTCACACCTGTCCTAGTAATAGTAATCGGGTTCTAAGGAGCTCAATATCCCTGGTTTGTTTCCTTGGTCATTGTTTTAGCTCAAGCCTCTTTAATGGCGACCGAAATATCCCAAGAAACCAAACCTCAATGAGTGTAGTATCGAGTATCTACCAACTTCGGACTGAACCAAATTCGTTCATCTCACTACATCTTAAAAGGCCAAGTTGGTCAAGTAAAGGTTCTAGAAGTTCAGTAGTGCTTTATGACATCACTCAGCGGTCCCGTATTCTCTTTGATTAACTCAAAGGCTACCGGTACCCATAAATATGTCGCACTAACATAGTATTTTCTTAGACCATGGCAGTATACCCCGCACAGTTTCCACAATGTATTGATACTTACCTATAATGTATCCCAAATCCGGGTAGAGTATTCAAACCCAAACAAAGAACCATAATGTAAAGCATACAAGTCAAACAATGTAAGCAAGTAAATGTGATCTAATCCCTAAGGTAACCTCACTTTTAGAATTCTCCCCAGCAGAGTCTCCAGTTCTGTGATGTGGTGGGAGAACTAACTTGAGGGTTTTGCGTTTTATCGCAAATGTTGCGGTTAGCAAGAGTCGTCATCGACTTTTCTTTCATCTAAAAAACGGAAAGGTGAAAAAGCACAGGAAATACCTTTGAGATTGTTTCTTGGGTTCGGGGGGTAGATTATAAAAAGGGAAGGTATTAACACCCTTTTTATCCATGGTTTTCCATGGGCTCTTAGTCACTTGCTAGATCACTTGCTTTTGTTTGAGATTGTGCTTTATGTGGTTTTTGAAAGTATTTTATAAAGAGACCATTGTTTAGGAAATCTTTGTAATGATTCTTGTTTGTAAGAATGTATACAAAGATGTTGATCTTTTGAAAATGTTTTCAATTTTGTAAGATGTTTTGAAGGTGTATGTGATTATTTTGAAAATAGCAAGGATGTTTGTTTTGAAATGGAGCAAGTAATTAAGAGAAATCTACCTATTCAAATGTCTTTCTTGTTCATTTTCTTTTCCTTTGACATTGTTGTCTTACCATTGATTTGGTAAGCAACCCTATCTTTAGATGTAAACGGGACAGGCATGGGTCATTGTATAGCCATGATTAGCAATGTTGCAAGGTATCTTAACATTATTTTTGAGGGACTAAGATCATTTTGTAAGGCAACTTTGAATAGCGTCATCGAGGGACTATGATCTTTTATTTGCTTGTTTATGCTAAGATACCTTACATGCGTAATATGGCCATTTTTGTAAGGCAACCAAGTGGATTTTACCCCTAGGGGTTCTTGTGTGCAAGTGTGTCATTTTCATGCTTGTTTTTGTCTTGGATTAGGGTTTTCTATTTGATTGATTTTATTCTTTCCATACAAACCCTAATTACTAACATATTATATAAAAGTGATAAATTGCGAAATGTAAAGTTACTTACACTATTACAACATTTGTGGGAGGGGGTATACAATTTATGAATGGGGATTGCAATAATATAAACCTAATTAATCTATTACAACCAAATTGAATTTGTACAAGAATTAGAATGAATAATATACAAGATGAAATAAATATGCAAGAATTGTAAATGCAAAGAAAAAGATTTTTGTTTGGTTTCTTAATGTGAAGGAGGTTTTGACCTAAAAAAGTAATTAAATTAAATTAAACTTAAGTTAAATAAAGAAATTATTTAAGAAAAGATTTTAATTAAGAAAAGATTTTTTGGATGAAACCCTAAATCTATTTTAGTTGATTAAAAGAAAATAAGTTTAAAGAAAAAGTATTTTTTGTATTTTTTATATTTTTATCTTGAAAATAATATATGGTGTCATGAAATATTTTGGTGTTTTTTTTACATTAAAAATAAGTGTATTTAAATAAATAATAACCTAGTTTTATTTTAATATTTACAAGGAATTTAATAAAAGTAAATAAAGTGTGATAAATAAAATAATTTTTATGTAGAAAAAATATTTAAATTATGTCAAAATTATAAATCTATTATTTTATATATTTTATGATTTTTTTTTGGTATTTTAGAAAATATATTTAAAAGAAAAAGAAATAAATAAATAAATAAAAATAAAATAGGACAAGGTGGTGTCACAAATAAACAGGGTGTATGCTAGCAAAAACAAACAAAGAATGCCAGGCCCAAAGGGCCTAGCGCCTGCAAACAAAAAAATCAGAAAAAAGTCAAAAAATGTGAAAAAGAGCAAAATGGTCTTGCTGGGGCTTGAACCCAGGACCATAGGGTGAACAGGCACACGCTTTATCACCGGGGTGACTATACATCCGTTTATATAGGCAAAACCATAAATCTATAAGGCAAATTTCTTTCTGAAGGCAACTTCATCTTCAACCTTGAGCCATGGCCGGACCACCTGTATCTTCCTCATTTCTCCACAAAAATGGAAACTCCAAACATGAAAGTTATAGTGTTTCTTCCCATGAATTCAAACATATAACTTATGTAAACTAAATGTGAAAGATAAAAACTAATTTTGCTGGCCCTAAATTGAAACCTAATTTTCTCAGAAAATCCAAATCCAAAATTCTCTATACACAGTCAATATAAATGGAAACTATGAACATGGTTAGCTTTAGAGCCAGGATATCTACATTTTGTTTTCACAAATCAGGATCAAATGATGCTTGTATGAAGAGATAGAAGTTTGAGTTTTTACCTCTTGCAGCTGGAGTCGTGAATGGAGTTTGAGTGACTTTTGAGATGGCCTGAGGATCTGTTTAGATTTCCCAGACCTCCTTAAATGTATCCCAACTCTTACTTTGCCTTGAATGTCCCTGAATCTCTCTACTAAAGTCAACATGCAAGCTTGGTTTTTGAAAATGGTGGATAGTGATGGAGGAGTTACACTGAGGAAACAAGGGTATGGATTTCTTTGATATGATGTTTAGAAGGTGTTTGAGTGATTAGTTTTCAAAACGCACGAGTGGAAATGAAGATCATGAGTTTTGGTTCAGAACTGTATGTTACTGGTGCTCTTGAACAGGTTTTTTGTTTTTGAATGTTTGAGGAAGTTTCAGGGTAATAGCATTCGTGTGTCCACTTGCAAATAGTGTGTCTACTTATAAGCAAGAGGTTTCAAGACTTGTATCAACTCAAATTTTAAAACTCACATGTTTTGCTTGGTTACTTATTTTTGAAGCAAAGCTAGCAAGCATGGTTTCAAGGTGAAGTATAAAGCTTGGAGGGGGACTGAGACCTTTAAACACACTTTCTCTGATTGTGTAGAGTGTGTTTGTGCAAAAAGAAGCAATGCAAGGCTCAATGCAAGCTGACTTTGCATAAAGCTTGCTTTTCTAAAATGGCAATGTTGCCTTTCTTCCCAAAATGGAATTAACTTTGTACAATGAATTGAATGCTTGGATTAAAGCTTCCAACAGCTGTGAAAACATTAAATTATGGAGTGAAAGTCAATTTAGAAGCCAGCAAAGTGGGATTTGTACAACATGTTTGAGGATTGGATCCAATGTTCTTCACAAAATGGCTTGTAATCCAAGTGACAAAATACCAACTTCATCTCTTCGATTCTCCCTACTCAAAAATGATCTGAAGGAGTTATTGGAAATTTTAGAAAGCTTGAAATGTGCTCTACAACTAATTTTTGAATTGCTTTTGAATATTCCATTTGGAACTATGTGAAAAAGTGCCATGAAGTTAGGTCAAAAATCCGCCTAACTAGGGAAAAATTTCACTAAGTCATTTTTAGTTCATGAGCATGTATTCACAAATTTATAACTTGAGATCCAAGCATTTTTAGGAGAAGTTGTGTGAAGAAATATTGTAGATTACATAGAGATATACAACTTTCATGTTGGAAGTTTCCCTTGAATCATTTTGCATCATGGTGAAAACTTGGCTCAAAGTTGTGAAAAAATAAGAAATTATTTATACTTAGTGTTGTACCCTAAAATTTGCCCTCCCATATTCCTCAAGGTTTGTCAAGAATGATCCTCAAATTGTTCAAGAGGTAGACAGTCAAAACACCTCCTAAGACAGCTGAAATTAGGGTTTTGGTTCTTTCAAGGAATTTGAGGTTTTCAATGGTTCAATCAAGTCTCATAGGCCTATATACATTCTCAAGCACCTACATGCCAAGTCTCAAGACTCATAATGCCAATTTGCATAGTCAAAAGCTCCATTTGATCCACAGTCAACTGCAAGGGCTAAATGGTCATTATGCAGTCAAAAGTCAGAATTTTTGGTCAACATATTATTTTGAGTCCACAATCATCATTTGATCAAGTCTTGATCATGATTCCACAAGAATAACTCAAAAATCATCAAGATGCAAAAAGTTACTATTTTTGGACAACAGAAAAGTCAACTGTATCTTGACCATGGCATAACGTTTTCATGGTTTGTCAGAAAAATTCCATCCAATGCTCATTTTGAAGGGGATGTAATTTCCTACAATCCATCTTCACACTCCAAGTCCAAGAAATGCTCTCACAAAAAGTTATCAATTTCTACATTATAGGTCAAATTCAAAAGTCAACAAAAATGCACTTTGAGTCAAAGGCCATAACTTGAGATTGGTGAATCCAAATGACATGAGACCAAAGGCATTGGTTAGAGGAATTAAAGACCTTTCCAAAATGTCCAAGAACATGTTCATATGATCAAAATTGAGCAAGATGTGCATTGGAGAAGTTGGGAAATTTTCATGAATTTGCAAAAGCCAACTTTGCTCAAAACACCTTATTTTTGCTAATGGGCCTCAAATCTCTTCTTGAAACTTCATCCATGGCCTATGCACGACCCATCAAGATTAATTGAATTTATTTTCTTATTTTTATTAATTAATTGGATTTTTAATTGATATTAATTCATTTAATCAATTTAAATTGTAGGAAAATACAAGATTTAGTTTTTCAATCTTTTTGTAAAGCAAATGTGGTCAAGATATGCTGGAAATTTCGTGCTCAAGGTCAAAGATACAAAAAATCCAAAATTGGCAACTTTGTTCAATCATGAAGATTCAAAAACATTTGATTTCCAATCAAAGATTCAATCATCAATTCAATGGATTTTTGCTCAAGTTTTTGACCTAATTTCATTCCTCTATATATATGCAAGCAAATCCTAATCTCATACACGTGAAAAAGCTGCAGAAAAAAGCCATGGCATATTGAGAAATTTCAAGAAAAAGTGAAAACTGATTCTTGCGTTCCAAGCCAATTCAAGGCATTCTATTGATTCAAACACATTACTGGAAGTATCAGGAGTGATTTACAATTGAATTCACGCACTAAAGCTCACAGAATCATCACACACAGTTTCACGGTTTGCTTTTTTCTTTCAGAATCGTACAACTTAATTCATGCGTATTTAACATGCTTTTGTGTTTGATTTGTGTTGCTAGGAACCATACGAAGCTAATGGTATAATCGAATTGAATTATAATGTCCTGAATCAAAAGATGGCATAGTTGAATTTTTAGGGTTCGTGAGCTTTGAATTGGGGCTTTGCAATCCAGGAAAAATTAGGACTTATAAGATATATGACTGAATTCGTGAGGACCAGACGAACTTAACCCACCTATCGCGAAATATTTATGCTTGCTGTAGCTCTAATCGCTATTTTTCCTCGCAGCATATTGTGGGGGTTAAAAACCCCCGCTATCTAATGTTCCTTTTGCAGGTACAATGAAGAAGACGAGGACGTGTTAGCGTCTGAGTGGTTGATTTGAAATAAGCGCGCGCATTTTTTTTGTGCTACAACATATTGACCAATTTCTTAATATAATAATCGTCACTTGTTTCAATAACAAGAAAAGCAGCATGGTTGAGTGGTGAGTGCGTTGGTCTGGAAGCGTTGGGACCTGGGTTCGAATCCCAGGTCCCCCAAAACATTTATTCCTATTTTTCTTTGTGTGTTCCCATGCAGATTTCCAAGAGTGGTCCACTATGCACCTCACGTCTCAATAAGCCATATGTCTTCAAGTCCAAATCCAAGGGTCATGAGATGAGGACCACCATACGCTCAGTCAACAAACGCATAGACAAACCAAAAAGTCAAACAGGCTGGAATGCTATTGGGAAATTGCCAAAGACACCTCCAAGGCTAGCCCATCACCCCCTGGGTTTTATTCCTTTTTTCTTTTCTTCTTTTATTTTTTCCATTTAATTGTTTTCTTATTAATAATTATTTTTATTATTTAACAAATTAATTTTTCATAATAAAAATCAGAAAACTAAAATATAATATTTTTTATTACTATTTATTAATTTCACCCTTTTATTATTTTTGTAAATAAAAACTAACATAATTAATTTAGTTGTTTTAATTAGGTTAATTTCAATGTTTTCACAATAATTTAAAATCAACATAGAATTAGGGTTCTTGACAACTAATCATCTTATTTTTTATTTATTTCCTAAAAAACATAAAAAAACTCAAAAATATCTTATTTTATTTTATTAATTAATTAGTTTTAGGATTAATTTAATTAAATGCAAAAACTTCCTTCTTTCTCAAAAAGGGTCAAAACCCTAAGGACTTCTCCGATTCAATTTTCTCTCGCGCATATTCTTTTTTGATTCGTATTTTTGATCCATATTCATGTAATTACTCCGAGGATGTAATAGCTTTAATTAGGACTTTTTATCGCTTTTATTTATTTTCTCGCATTTACTTTTTCCAAGGGTTTGTTTTTGGCGATGTAAATACCCGACGCCTTGTAATAGTTTAGATTTATTTTCCGCAACTATTAACTGCTAGATGTATGTTAACTAGGCTATGCATGACAAGACTTATATGAAAATTAAAATCAAAATGTAGCTCACCATAACATGTGCAAAGATAACTTAACTGAAACCTGACACACTCGCACATGCCACTCCCAGGGTACGCCTCACTTGGTTGCCTCGACGTGGTCATTGATTATAAGGTGTTTTAAAGGTCGCCCTCCTGTATAAAGATCCAAGTTGCCTCGAAACGGTTGCCTCGGATAAAAAGGATCTAGGACATTAGGGTTACCGCTAAGGCGTCCTACCATTGCTTTAGTGACCACATGTCCCATATAATCGAATTGACCCGAATAACTCCAACGACGGTGCTACCTACTTCTCAATAGTGGGATAGTACTGTCTAAAGGACATTTACACAACTTAATTTCTTTTGAGTAGGTAGAGGTTCTTAGATGCTTGCTCTTTCAAAACAAAAAATACTTTTCACACCTACACTTTTCTGACAAAAGTTTTCAAACAACACTTCATACACTCTTGAGGACAGATACAAGAGTCAAATCGAAGTTTTCAAACAAACTTTTTCAAAACCCACAAACACAAGAAAAGCAAAACATTTTTGAAAACATAGTGAGCAAGTACCTAAGAGCCCGTGGATAACCATAGATAGAAAGGGTGCTAACACCTTCCCTTTCTATAATCTACCTCCCGAACCGAGAAACATCTCGAAAAGGAATTTTGCTGTGCTTTTGTCCTTTCCTTGTTGGAGAAAATAAAAGACGGTGGCGACTCTTGCTTACCGCGACATTTCGCGAACCAGCATTCCAAACAGTCAGTTCTATTTCCACCGATCACAGAACTGGAGACTCTGCTGGGGACATTTATAAGTGAGGTGTACCTTAGGATAAGATCACTCATGTTTTCAATTGTATGCCTTATATGTTTTAATTTTGTGGGCTTGTATCGGAGTTTTATAGATCCTAACCCGGATCTGGGGTACCCTTTTTAGGTAAGTAGCAATAAACTGTGAGGGACCTGTCCGGCGTAGACCGACACAGGTGAAGCAGTAGCTACGTTGGTGTGACACCTTGGTCTGTACCGATATCCCTTGTGTTAGAACGAGGAGAATATGGGTCTTCTGAGGAGTCATTAAGCACCAGCTGACCTTAGAACCTTAAATTGACCAACTTGGCCATAGAACAGTAGCAGTATGCTACACTCATTGAGACTAAACTCTCGCGATGGTTCCGACCGCAAGAAAAGGTTGCCAAACTGGAATTATGACCGATCGAGGGTAGTCAGTGATATTGAGATCCCCTAGAACCCGGTTACTATTTTTAGGACAGGTCTTAACCAACTGAAACTGAAAGAGGGTGGTACCTAAACTTCATGCCAGCCTGAAATCTAAGGGCTCTGTTATGTGACTTGTGTGCCTTTGCCATGTTTGCCTTTTGTGAATGCTTGTGGTGTGACTTTATCATAACATCATAACATTGCATACATCCTGCATAAGGACTAACCCATTACAAGGATCTCAAGGGTTTGTGATGTAGGTCATAATGAACCAAGTGTCTAGCAAGGGGCAAAGGGGATTTATTTTCCTCTAGCCAAGGTTGTTTGAAGATCAAAACATGATGACTTGAGTCAGGGGCTATGACCCACTCGATATGGTGAGCTTGACTCTTGAAGAAGGACTCTCAACAACATGAAGTTCCTTCAATCAAGCTACCAGATTCAAATTCTAACAAGTTTCTTTGTTTACCCCGTGAGATCCTTGAAAACATTGCATACATCTATCATACATATCATTGCATTACAGGTACCCTTTTTATAGGTCACTTATCTTCTTCGCTGTTTATTTCAGCAATAATCATGTCTTCTGAACCTTCCACTGAACAAGCTATCAAGGCCCTCCAGGCTCAGAATTCCCAGTTCCAAGAGTTGGTTATGAGCCTAGCCCAGGGTCAACAGGATTTGAAGACTCTGATTCTGAAGGAAAGGAAGAAGAAGAAGAAGGGGACCGTCTTGTTCAACACCGGACGCAGGTTCGGGAATGGACTGCAGAATGAGGTTGATCTGACTACCTCATCTGTAGGGAAAGACAACCCACAAGAGAGAAGGGTTCCTAGTCCCGTGGTCTCCGACAACGAGACGGATCATGATGAAGAACAGTATCCTCCTGCTGAAGATAGGTATAAACAGTTGGAGGACTGCCTGAGTGCTATGGAGATACAGAATGTGCCCGGGTTGGACTTTGGAGACCTAGGCTTATCCTCTGGGGTGGTGATTCCCCATAAGTTCAAGGCACCTGCTTTTTCCAAATATGACGGAGCCTCCTGCCCAAAGCTGCACCTCCGGTCATATGTAAGGAAGATCCAACCTTACACTGCTGACAAGAATTTGTGGATCCATTTCTTTCAGGATAGTCTTTCAGGGACTCAACTCGAATGGTTCTATCAGCTGGATGGGGCCAGTATCCGCAACTGGGAAGATTTGGCTACTTCCTTCTATAAGCAGTATCAGTATAATTCCGACCTCGCTCCTACGCGTACCCAACTCCAGGGTATGTCACTAGGGACGGGTGAAGGATTTAAGGAGTATGCTCAAAAGTGGAGAGACCTTGCTGGACGGGTGCAGCCACCCTTAACTGATCATGAACTTGTGGATATGTTCTTGGGGACCCTGTCTGGTCCGTTCTTCAACCATTTGATTGGAAATTCTTCAGCCGGGTTCACAGACCTTATCTTGACTGGTGAAAGAATTGAAGCTGGCATCAAAAGCGGAAAGATTCAAGAAGCTACACCTTCCGATGCTCAGAAAAAGCCCTACAATGGGAAGAAAGAGTCCAATGCTGCGTACAGTCAAAAGAGTCGTCGTGACCAACACGTAGGGGCAGTCATGATCTCTGGTTCTGCGTCACACCGACAACAGCAAAAGGGAAATCAGCGAAGGCCAGACGAGCCTAAAAGACAGTTCACCAACATCAATATGCCATTGTCACAAGCATTGCAGCACATGTTGAAGATGAACCTGATTGCAGTGATAAACCCTCCTGCGAACCCTAAGACTTCTTCTCCAAACTACAATCCAGATGCAAGGTGCACTTATCACTCCGATAGCCCGGGGCACGATACTAACGATTGTTGGGCGCTGAAATACAAGATTCAGAATATGATTGACGCTAAGGAGATCGAATTTGAGCCTTCTGAGACTCCCAATGTGATCACTGCTCCCTTGCCAAAACATGGCTAGGATTGAGAGATTTTTGTTCATTTGAATTCTGAAGCTGTATTTTTCTTTGCTTATTCAAAAAATTATTCATGTCAAACTTTATTATTTCATTAATGCATTACACGTGTCTGTTTTGAAGTAATTGTGTTCACTATATTCAAATTGCTTTCATTTTTTGTGATGATCAACTCTCGATTAAAAAAAAAATTTCTAAACCTTTTGAGGGAGGATGACGAAAACGATACCACGATCTTTACAGTATGCTTTTGAACAGACCCCGCTGATGAGGTACAGGAATTGTTTCAAATCCTAAACACTGGAGTTATAAGGAGGATAATCCCTAGTCAACCCCTTTGAGCCAAAGAAGTTGGAGTTTTTCTTTTCAAAAAAAAATTAAAACCCTTAATCATAACCTGGGGCAGGGTAGTTCTCTCAGTTGATCCAGGTGCACATTGAATGGCATCAAAGGAGTCCTTCCAAAAACAAAAGACAGTGATGGTTCCCTATAATCGTCAGGACCGGCAGTCATTATCTCTCAAAATAAAAGCCCAACAAGTCAAAACCTATGAAGGAGACTTACAAAACTGGAGCATCCCGCTGACTGTAATCACAAAAGAAACAGTTCAGGAAAAAAGACAGGGATGAAATAAAAAAGAAAGAGGTCCTACAAACCCTCAACAAAAAGAAATGACTGCCTATTCAAAATAAACTATCAGTATCTGAACCATCACTGGAATATCATAGTAAAGACTCGAACGAGATCTAATGCACGATTAGCTAAGTTTGGGATCGAAGAACATCACGAAGAGCGGGTGGGTACAAATAAATTTTGAGCCTTTATCCTTTGTTTCTTAAACCGTGAACCAGGCTACGTTATAACCCTTAAGAGTCCTAGCTGAAGCATGGGTTAGTTCGAAAGCATACTGTTACAAAAGGTATCCTGACTCCTGTAGGGCTTGTTGTAAAATCCTGAGTTGACATCACATTTTACAAAAATTCACTTGTTTTATTGAAAACTGCATTTTCAAAAAACTTCAAGACAGACATAAGCTTTGCATTCTTAAAATAACATTGTTTGCATATGGCTATTTGTTCAAACAACAGAGAAATTCGCACGACAAATATCTAGGGAACAAAAAACCTTCTCAATAAAAAGAGTCACCTCAAGTGGAAAAAACACTTCCAACCAAGGGGAAGACATGATCATTGTCCATCATCTGGGGCAGTCAAGTCAAGATTCAAGGAATCTCTCAAGATGCCAAATAGTCAGGGGCAAATCTCCGCCTGAGTCACTTGGGGCATTGGACATGAATTCTAGCAACGAATCTTGCCTGATCAAACATCTTCTGGTAGTATGGCGACACAACACTATTGACAGTGACAACTCCCTGCGCTCTGAGGGCATGAACATAGTCAAAAAAATACTACACATAATCAAAGACCCGCTAGGTCGACTGGCCTAGGCAAAAATAAGGGCTTCCCGGCGAACCAAAAGGGTTCGGGCAAAAATAAGGGACGAAAATGAAAAAAAATCTGTACACCCGACAAGTCAAAAACCTGAAAAGGCAGCTTGGGAAAAAAAGGGTATCCCGATGGACTGAAAACCTGAAAGGGCGGTCCAGGCAAAAATTAGGGATCAAAGCGTACGACTATGTCCCGTCATCTCGTCACTTGCCTACCAAAAGAAGATTTGTCAACCGGCAGTTATCAAGGCCTCATAGGCCTTCTTCTCCCGCAGAAACTGGGGCAATAAGAATTGTCCTAACTGTACAAGCTTCTCTGTCCTCCAGGTACAAGGTAGATTCAGTTGAAGAATATGACCAAGATACCTTCACTCCCCGCAGAGTAAGACAGTAATGGAAGCTCTCCCCACCGAGACCTGCAACCATGGACGAATCGGCAATACTCTCCCCCAAGCAGAGTTGGTCTACCATCAGTCCTGAAAAAAGATTGGGCATCCCCAGCAAGTCTTAATATTCCCCAGTGGAGTATAAAGATATTCCTCAGCAAGCATCCCCGACAATCTTAATATTCCTAAACGGAATATAAGAATGTTCCCCGGAGGAATACAAGATACCCCCAGTGGAGCCATTCCCAGCGCAGTCTAAAAAAGCTTCCCCTCTAGAGTTGAATCATCTCCCTAGTAGATTTTGGAAGCTTGTCCCCTGCAGAGTACAAATGCATCTCCCCAGCCATATTCAGAGGTTATCCCCCACCAGAGTCTAACTGGGTTATCCTCAGCAACTTGCAACGGAAAGATCATCCCCAGCGAAGTTCTTTCTATTCCCCAACGGAGATCATTAAAATTCCCCAACAGAGCTTATCAACAGAGTCCCCAACGGAGTTATCGTTAAAATCTCAGCGAAGCATCTCTTCCCACAGATTAATTCCCCGCAGAGTAATCTCTTCACCAGGTTTATCCCCCAACGGAGTCATCTTCTCCTACCAGTTTATTCTCACAATCATCTCTGTTCATCATCCCCAGTGGAAACAAAGAACTCTACTCTTCAACATCAGCCCAGGATTCAACAAACTCCCCGACATTTGTCAAGGATTTATTTTCCCAGAAGAAAATACATTCATAGCACATTTCACATTTCATGCATGACAAAGTGCATACGACACGATCTCATTTTGAGAACATCATGCATTTCATACATCATGACATTGCATACAACTAATGTTTTGCCTTTTCAGGAAAAGGTCAATCAAAGATGATTACCATCAGCCTTCTTAAGTTCCAGATCAACACCTGTAACTAGCCGAGAAATATATGTGAATGACTGATTGTAGATCTATACCTGAAACCAGATAGGAAAGTTATCTACATTGAAGAGATTGAAGATTAATACCTGAAACCAGACATGAAAACTATCTTTCTTTCTCAAGTCAGAGATTAATACCTGAAACCAGACAGGAAAACTATCTCATCGGCCAACCTTCTTAAGTTCCAGATCAACACCTGTAACTAGCCAGGAAATATCTGTGAACGAATGATTGTAGATCTATACCTGAAACCAGACAGGAAAGTTATCTACATTGAAGAGATTGAAGATTAATATCTGAAACCAGACATGAAAACTATCTTTCTTTCTCAAGTCAGAGATTAATACCTGAAACCAGGCAGGAAAACTATCTCATCGACCAGCCTTCTTAAGTTCCGGATTAATACCTGTGGCAAGCCAGGAAATATCTGTGGACGACTGATTGTAGATCTATACCTGAAACCAGACAGGAAAGTTATCTACATTGAAGAGATTGAAGATTAATACCTGAAACCAGACAGGAAAACTATCTTTCTTTCTCAGGTCAGAGATTAATACCTGAAACCAGACAGGACAACTATCTACTTGACCAACATGAAGCAACCCGACACCGGTTCCTTCTCTTCCAAGATGCAGTTTTACACGGACTCATCATCAGGCAACCCTACACAGGTTCCTTCTTTCAACTTACAAAGTTACAATTCTACAAACTACAGGTATGCAAGCTCTCGCTAAGGAATCTCTTACGCGATCGACACCCCTGGATGGCATCTTTAAGCCCATCTCCACAACTATCCATTACATTTCCAGATGGCATCTATAAGCCAATCCTTCTACCAACAACCTCTAGGTGGCATCTATAAGCCCACCATCCTATCCATCATCTCTCCAAAAATGGCATCTGTAAGCCCATTCCCGACATCACTTTGCTGATACTACACCATGCGAGTGCAAATTTCTGGGCACTCTAGTGTTCAATCATCTTCCACCTTCGGATCACGAAAGGCACGCAAGCCAATCTACATCCTAAGGTCTAAGAAGATTGAACAGGTGCAACTGTTATACCCCAAAATCTGCCCTCCCATATTCCTCAAGGTTTGTCAAGAATGATCCTCAAATTGTTCAAGAGGTAGACAGTCAAAACACCTCCTAAGACAGCTGAAATTAGGGTTTTGGTTCTTTCAAGGAATTTGAGGTTTTCAATGGTTAAATCAAGTCTCATAGGCCTATATACATTCTCAAGCACCTACATGCCAAGTCTCAAGACTCATAATGCCAATTTGCATAGTCAAAAGCTCCATTTGATCCACAGTCAACTACAAGGGCAAAATGGTCATTTTGCAGTCAAAAGTCATAATTTTTGGTCTACATCTTATTTTGAGTCCACAATCATCATTTTATCAAGTCTTGATCATGATTCCACAAGAATAACTCAAAAATCATCAAGATGCAAAAAGTTACTATTTTTGGACAACAGAAAAGTCAACTGTATCTTGACCAGGGCATAATGTTTTCATGGTTTGTCAAAAAAATTCCATCCAATTCTCATTTTAAAGGGGATGTAATTTCCTAAAATCCATCTTTACACTCCAAGTCCAAGAAATGCTCTCACAAAAAGTTATCAATTTCTACATTATAGGTCAAATTCAAAAGTCAACAAAAATGCACTTTGAGTCAAAGGCCATAACTTGAGATTGGTGAATCCAAATGACATGAGACCAAAGGCATTGGTTAGAGGACTTAAAGACCTTTCCAAAATGTCCAAGTACGTGTTCATATGATCAAAATTGAGCAAGATGTGCATTGGAGAAGTTGGGAAATTTTCATGAATTTGCAAAAGTTAACTTTGCTCAAAACACCTTATTTTTGCTAATGGGCCTCAAATCTCTTCTTGAAACTTCATCCATGGCCTATGCACGACCCATCAAGATTAATTGAATTTATTTTCTTATTTTTATTAATTAATTGGATTTTTAATTGATATTAATTCATTTAATCAATTTAAATTGTAGGAAAATACAAGATTTGGTTTTTCAATCTTTTTGTGAAGCAAATGTGGTCAAGATATGCTGGAAATTTCGTGCTCAAGGTCAAAGATACAAAAAATCCAAAATTGGCAACTTTGTTCAATCATGAAGATTCAAAAATATTTGATTTCCAATCAAAGATTCAATCATCAATTCAATGGATTTTTGCTCAAGTTTTTGACCTAATTTCATTCCTCTATATATATGCAAGCAAATCCTAATCTCATACACGTGAAAAAGCTGTAGAAAAAAGCCATGGCATATTGAGAAATTTCAAGAAAAAGTGAAAACCGATTCTTGCGTTCCAAGCCAATTCAAGGCATTCTATTGATTCAAACACATTACTGGAAGTGTCAGAAGTGATTTACAATTGAATTCACGCACTAAAGCTCACAGAATCATCACACACAGTTTCACGGTTTGCTTTTTTCTTTCAGAATCGTACAACTTAATTCATGCATATTTAACATGCTTTTGTGTTTGATTTGTGTTGCTAGGAACCATACGAAGCTAATGGTATAATCGAATTGAATTATAATGTCCAGAATCAAAAGATGCCATAGTTAAATTTTTAGGGTTCGTGAGCTTTGAATTGGGGCTTTGCAATCCAGGAAAAATTAGGACTTATAAGATATATGACTAAATTCGTGAGGACCAGACAAACTTAACCCACCTATCGCGAAATATTTATGCTTGCTGTAGCTCTAATCGCTATTTTTCCTCGCAGCATATTGTGGGGGTTAAAAACCCCCGCTATCTAATGTTCCTTTTGCAGGTACAATGAAGAAGACGAGGACGTGTTAGCGTCTGAGTGGTTGATTTGAAATAAGCGCGCGTATTTTTTTTGTGCTACAACATATTGACCAATTTCTTAATATAATAATCGTCACTTGTTTCAATAACAAGAAAAGCAGCGTGGTTGAGTGGTGAGTGCGTTGGTCTGGGAGCGTTGGGACCTGGGTTCGAATCCCAGGTCCTCCAAAACATTTATTCCTATTTTTCTTTGTGTGTTCCCATGCAGATTTCCAAGAGTGGTCCACTATGCACCTCACGTCTCAATAAGCCATATGTCTTCAAGTCCAAATCCAAGGGTCATGAGATGAGGACCACCATACGCTCAGTCAACAAACGCATAGACAAGCCAGAAAGTCAAACAGGCTGGAATGCTATTGGGCTTCAAATTACCAAAGACACCTCCAAGGATGGCCCATCACCCCCTGGGTTTTATTCCTTTTTTCTTTTCTTCTTTTATTTTTTCCATTTAATTGTTTTCTTATTAATAATTATTTTTATTATTTAACCAAATTAATTTTTCATAATAAAAATCAGAAAACTAAAATATAATATTTTTTATTACTATTTATTAATTTCACCCTTTTATTATTTTTGTAAATAAAAACTAACATAATTAATTTAGTTGTTTTAATTAGGTTAATTTCAATGTTTTCACAATAATTTAAAATCAACATAGAATTAGGGTTCTTGACAACTAATCATCTTATTTTTTATTTATTTCCTAAAAAACATAAAAAACTCAAAAATATCTTATTTTATTTTATTAATTAATTAGTTTTAGGATTAATTAAATTAAATGCAAAAACTTCCTTCTTTCTCAAAATGGGTCAAAACCCTAAGGACTTCTCCGATTCAATTTTCTCTCGCGCATATTCTTTTTTGATTCATATTTTTGATCCATATTCATGTAATTGCTCCGAGGATGTAATGGCTTTAATTAGGACTTTTTATCGCTTTTATTTATTTTCTCGCATTTACTTTTTCCAAGGGTTTGTTTTTGGCGATGTAAATACCCGACGCCTTGTAATAGTTTAGATTTATTTTCCGCAACTATTAACTGCTAGATGTATGTTAACTAGGCTATGCATGATGTGATCGGTGGAAATAGAACTGACTCTTTTGAAATGCTGGTTCGCATCTGCGTTTAGCAAAATGTCGCGGTAAGCAAGAGTCGCCACCGTCTTTTATTTTCTCCAACAAGGAAAGGACAAAAGCACAGCAAAATTCCTTTTCGAGATGTTTCTCGGTTCGGGAGGTAGATTATAGAAAGGGAAGGTGTTAGCACCCTTTCTATCAGTGGTTATCCACGGGCTCTTAGGTACTTGCTCAATATGTTTTCAAAAGTTTGCTTTTCTTTGTGATTGTGGGTTTGAAAAAGATTTTTGTTTGAAAACTTCAATTTAACTCTTGTTTCTGTCCTCAAGAGTGTATGAAGTGTTTTTGAAAACTTTGTTCGAAAAGTGTAAGTGCGAAAAGTTTTGTTTTGTTTAAAAGAGAGAAAGTACCTGAGAACCTCTACCTACTCAAAAGGGAATTAAACTGTGCAAATGTCCTTTAGACAGTGCCATCCCACTATTGAGGAGTAGGTAGCACCGTCGTTGGAGTTTTCGGGTCAATTCGATAATAGGGACATGTGGTCACCAAAGCAATAGTAGGACACCTTAGCGGTAACCCTAATGTCTTAGATCCTTTTTTATTGAGGCAACCGTTCTGAGGCAACTTGGATCTTTAGACAAGAGGGCGACCTCTAAAACTCCCTATACTCAATGACCACGTCGAGGCAACCAAGTGAGGCGTACCCTAGGAGTGGCATGTGCGAGTGTGTCAGGATTCAGTTAAGTTATCTTAGCACATGTTATGGTGAGCTACGTTTTGATTTTAATTTTCAGAGAAGTCTTATCATCCATAGCCTAGTTAACATACATCTAACAGTTAAATAGTTTGCGGAAAGTAAATCTACGCTATTACAAGGCGTCGGGTATTTACATCGCCAAAAACAACCCTTTGAAAAGTAAATGCGGGAAAATTAAAGAAAGCGATAAAAAAGGTCCTAATTAACGCTATTACATCCTCGGAGCAATTACATAAATATGGATCAAAATAATAGGAATCAAAAAAGAATATGCGCGAGAAAAATTGAATCGGAGAAGTCCTTAGGGTTTCAACCCTTTTTGAGAAAAGAAAGAAGTTTGATTATTTTAAATGAAATTAAATTAAACCTAATTAATTAATTAATTAATAGAAATATATTTTGAATTTTTAATGTCTCAAGGAAAATAAAATAAAATAGTCAAAAGTTAGTAAAAACCCTAATTCTAATTTATTTTATTTATTGCAAAAAAATATTGAAATTAACCTAATTAAAAAAGACTAAATTAATTTGTTAGTATTTATTTACAAAGATAATAAATTAAAGGTGAAATTAATAAATAATAATAATAATAAAAATATCACATTTTTAGTTTTCTGAATTTATTATGAAAATAATTAATTTGTTAGTATTAATAATAATTATAATAAATATTGATAGTAAAATAATTAAATAAAGAAGAAAAAAAAGAATTAAAAGAAGAATAAACCAAGGGGGGTGCTGGCCCATTTAGGAGGTAAGTTCTGGAATTTTGAAGCCCATTTGCTGCAGCCTCTTTGACTTTTTGAGATCCTCCATGCGCGTGCTGACTGGGAGTACCATGATCCTTCCATCTGGACCATTAGATTTGAATTTGAAGCCACCTGGAGTGTTGGTAAGTGAGGTACATGGTGGAACACTTTGGGAAGCCTGCATGTGAATATGTTAGGATAAACAACATAAGCGTTTTGGGGGGACCTGGGATTCAAACCCAGGTCCCAAAGCTCATTGGATGCTTGCCTTAACCACTCCAACCAACGCGTTCCATTCGTTAATAAAATAAAGAATAATGATCATATAAGAAAACAAACGAATATGCTGAAAACAAAACAAAACGCGCGTGTTTTTGAATTAACCAACGGGGTATCAACACCTAGTCATCTTCTTCCTTCGTTCCTGCAAAACATAAACAGATAGCGGGGGTTTTTAACCCCCACAATATGCAGCGACGAAAAATAACGACTAGCCCTGTGGTTGATATAAATGTTTCGCGAGGGTTGGTTTATGTTCGTCTGGTTCTCACGAATCCAACCATGTGCCTTACAAGTCCTGATTTTTCTGGGTTTAGAAAGCCCCAATTCAAGAGTTCAAGAACCCTAGAAATCGTCCATGGCAATTTTTGATTTATGGCATTATAATTCAATTGAGCTATACCATTAGCTTTGTACAGTCCCTAGCAACACAAATCAAACACAAAATCATATTAATGATGCATGAATTAAGCTGTACGATTCTCAAAATAAAATGCAAACCGTGACTCTGTATAGGGTGATTCTTTGAGTTTCAAGGCTTGAATTTGATTTCCACATACTCCTGGGAACTCCTGCAAGATGTTAGAATCAACAAAAAGCTTTGAATCGCCCTAGAATATAGAAATCAGTTTTACAATTTTCTTGAAATTTTGCAATGTGCTATGGCCTTTGTCTGCAACTTTCTCACGTGTGTGGAATTAGGGTTAGCTTGCATATTTATAGAGGAATGGAATTAGGTCAGAATCTTGCACAAAAATCCATTGGAATGATGATTGAATATTTGATTGAAAATCAAATCTTTTTGCATTTTCATGATTGAAGAAAGTTGCCAATTTTGGAGATATTGCATCTTTGACTTGGTGCACGAAATTGCCAGCCTTTTTAGGTCATACTTGCTTCACAAAAAGATTGAAAAATCAAATCTTTGTATTTTCCTACAATTTAAATTAATTAAATGAATTAATATTGATTAAAAATCCAATTAATTAATAAAAATAAGAAAATAAATTCAATTAAGCTTGATGGGTCGTGAATAGGCCATGAATGAAGTTTCAAGAAGAAATTTGAGGCCCATTAGCAAGAATAAGGTGTTTTGAGCAAAGTTGACTTTTGCAAATTCACAAAAATTTCCCAACTTCTCCAATGCATATCTTGCTCAATTTTGATCATATGAACATGTTCTTGGACATTTTGGAAAGGTATTGAAGTCCTCTAACCAATTACTTTTGTCCCATGTCATTTGGATTTACCAATCTCAAGTTATGGCTTTTGACTTAAAGTGCATTTTTGTTGACTTTTGAATTTGACCTATAATGTAGAAATTGATAACTTTTTGTGAGAGCATTTCTTGGACTTGGAATGTGAAGATGGATTGTAGGAAATGTCATCCCCTTCAAAATGAGCATTGGATGGAATTTTTATGATGAACCATGAAAAAGTTATGCCCTGGTCAAGCTACAGTTGACTTTTCTACTGTCCAAAAATAGTAACTTTTTGCATCTTGATGATTTTTGAGCTATCCTTATGGAATCATGATCAAGACTTGATCAAATGATGATTGTGACCTCAAAATAAGATGTTGACCAAAAATTCTGACTTTTGGCTGCAAAATGACCATTTTGCCCCTAAAGTTGACTGTGAATCAAATGAGGCTTTTGACTGTGCAAATTGGCACTGTGGGTCTTGAAACTTGGTATGTAGGTGCTTGAGGATGTATATAGGCCATTGAGACTTGATTGAGCCATTGAAAATCCCAAATTCCTTGAAAGAACCAAAACCCTAGTTTCATTTGGCTTAGGAGGTGGTTTGACTGTATAGTCCTTGAGCAACCTTGAATCATTTGAAGATGATTCCTGACAAACCTTGAAGAATATGGGAGGGAAAATTTTGGGGTACAACAGTTGCCCCTGTTCAATTTTCTTAGACCTGAGGATATAGATTGGCTTTCGAGCCTTTCGTGATCCGAAGGTGGAAGATAATTGAACACTAAAGTGCCCAGAAATTTGCACTCGCATGGTGTAGTATCAGCAATGTGATGTCGGGAATGGGCTTACAGATGCCATTTGGAAAGATGGTGGGTAGGAGGATGGGCTTATAGATGCCATCTGGATATGTGACAGAATCTTGTCGGGGATGGGCTTATAGATGCCATCTGGAATTGTAACTTGGTAGATTGAAAGAAGGAACCTGTGTAGGGTTGCCTGATGATGAGTTCGTATAAAACTGCATCTGAAAGAGAGAAGGAATCGGCGTAGGGTTACTTTATGATGGTCAATTAGATAGTTGTCCTGTCTGGTTTCAGGTATTAATCTACAATCTGTCGTCCGCAGATTTTTCCTGGCTTGTTACAAGTGTTAATCCAGAACTTAAGAAGGCTGGCCGAGGAGATAATTTTCCTGTCTGGTTTCAGGTATTAATCTCTAACCTGAGAAAGAAAGATGGTTTCCTCGCCTGTTACAGGTGTTGATCTTCAGTCTCGTCATGTAGATAAATTTCTTGTCTGGTTTCAGGTATAGATCTATAATCAATCGTTCACAGATATTTCCTGGCTAGTTACAGGTGTTGATCTGGAACTTAAGAAAGGTTGGTCGAGGAGATAGTTGCCCTGGCTGGTTTCAGGTATTAATCTCTGACCTGAGAAAGAAAGATGGTTTCCTGGCCTGTTACAGGTGTTAATCTTCAATCTCTTCATATAGGTGGCTTTCCTGTCTGGTTTTAGGTGTTAACCTATAATCAGTCGTCCACAGATATTTCCTGGCTAGTTACAAGTGTTGATCTGGAACTTAAGAAGGTTGATGGTAAGTAGTTTTGTCTTCGTTGACAGGTTGTCTTCATTGACGAGTTTGGCGTCAGAAAAATCTTTAGGAATCGACTTAGCTGGACCAGAGGAGGCTTTTTGATAATGATGTGATGAAGGAATCTAAGACGATTGCTACTCCAAATAGATGATGAAGGAATCTGGGACGATTACTACCTCAGCAGGATGATGAAGGAATCTGGGACGATTACTACCTCAGCAGGATGATGAAGGAATCTGGGACGATTACTACCTCAGCAGGATGATGAAGGAATCTAGGACGATTACTACCTCAGCAGGATGATGAAGGAATCTGGGACGATTACTACCTCAGCAGGATGATGAAGGAATCTGGGACGATTACTACCTCAGCAGGATGATGAAGGAATCTGGGACAATTACTACCTCAGCAGGATGATGAAGGAATCTGGGACGATTACTACCTCAGCAGGATGATGAAGGAATCTGGAACGATTACTACCTCAGCAGGATGATGAAGGAATCTGGGGTGATTACTACCTCAGCAGGATGATGAAGGAATCTGGGACGATTACTACCTCAATGGGATGATGAAGGAATCTTGATGACTTCTACCTCAACGGGATGATGAAGGAATCTTGATGACTTCTACCTCAACGGGATGATGAAGGAATCTTGATGACTTCTACCTCAACAGGATGATGAAGGAATCTTGATGACTTCTACCTCAACGGGATGATGAAGGAATCTTTGACGACTGCTACCTCAACAGGAATGGTGAAGGAATCTTGGACGATTACTACCTCAAAAGGATGGTGAAGGAATCTTGGACGACTTCTACCTCAACGGGATGATGAAGGAATCTTGATGACTGCTACTCCAAAAGGTAATGACTTTTATCTGTTGATCGATCTTTCCTGAAAAGGTAAAGAGTTAGTTGTATGCAATGTCATGATGTATGAGATGCATGATGTCATGATGTTCTCCAGAATAAATGAAGTCGTGTCGTATGCACTTTATCATGTATGTAAATAGGAGATGTGAAATGTGATATGTTTATGAATGTATTTTCGTCTGGGAAAATAAATCCTTGAAAAATGTCGGGGAGTTTGTTAAATCCTGGGCTGACGTTGAAGAATAGAGTTCTTTGATTCCGCTGGGGATGATGCACGAAGATGATTGCAAGAATAAACCGGTAGGAGAAGATGACTCCGTTAGGGAATAAACTTGATGAAGAGATTACTCCGCGGGAAATTACTCTGTGGGAAGAGATGCTTTGCTGAGATTTTGACGATAACTCCGCTGGGGATTCCATTGATAAGCTCTGTTAGAGATTTTGATGATGAACTCCGTTGGGGATAGAAAGGACTTCGCTGAGGATAAACCAGTTAGACTCTCGTGGGGATAACCTTATGAACTTGGCTGGGGAGATGCATTAGTACTCTGCAGGGGACAAGCTTCCGGAATCTACTGGGTAAGATGATTCAACTCTGGCGGGGAAGCTTTTTAGACTGCACTGGGAAATGGCTCCACTAGGGGTATCTTGTATTCCACCGAGGAACATTCTTATACTCTGTCGAGGAATATTAAGACTGCCGGGGATGCTTGCTGAGGAATATCTTTATACTTCGCTGGGGAATATTAAGACTTACTGGGGATGTCCACCCTTTTTAGGGCTGATAGTAGACTAACTCTGCTTGGGGGAGAGTATTGCTGAGTTGTTCGTAGTTGCAAGTCTCAGTGGGGAAAGCTACCCTTACTGTCTTACTTTGCGGGGAGTGAAGGTATCGTGGTCATACTCTTCAACTGAGTCTACCTTGTACCTGGAGGACAGAGCAGCATGTACAGTTCGGACAATTCTTATTGCCCCAGTTTCTACGGGAGAAGAAGGCCTATGGGGTGCTTGGTAACTGCCGATTGACAAATCTTCTTCTGGTAGGCAAGTGACGAGATAACGGGACATAGTCGTACGCTTTGATCCCTAATTTTTGCCTGGACCTCCCTTTCGGGTTTTCAGTCCATCGGGATACCCTTTTTTGCCCAAGCCGCCTTTTCAGGTTTTCGACTTGTCGGGTGTACAAATTTTTTTTTCATCCCTTATTTTTGCCCGAACCCTTTTGGTTCGCCGAGAAGCCCTTATTTTTGCCTAGGCCAGTCAACCTAGCGGGTCTTTGATTATGCGTAGTACTTTTTTTGACTATGTCCATGCTCTCAGGATGTAGGGAGTTGTCACTGTCGGTAGTATTGTGTTGCCATACCCCCAGAAGATCTTTGATCACGCAAGATTCATTGCTGGAATTCATGTCCAATGCCCCAAGTGACTCAGGCGGAGATTTGCCCCTGGCTATTTGACATCTTGAGATATTCCTTGAATCTTGACTTGACTGCCCCAGATGATGGAAACTGATCGTGTCTGCCCCTTGGTTGGAGGTGTTTTTCCACTTGAGGTGATCCTTTTTATTGAGAAGGTTTTTTGTTCACTGGATATTTGTCGCGTAAATTTCTCTGCTGTTGGACAAATAGTCATATGCAAACAATGTTATTTTAAGAATGCAAATCTTATGTCTGTTTTGAAGTTCTTTGAAAATGCAGTTTTCAATAAAACAAGCGATTTTTTTTTTGTAAAATGTGATGTCAACTCAGGATTTTACAGCAAGCCCTATAGGAGTCAGGATACCTTTTGTAACAGTATGCTTTCGAACTAACCCATGCTTCAGCTAGGACTTTTAAGGGTTATAACGTGGCCTGGTTCACGGTTTAAGAAACAAAGGATAAAGGCTCAAAGTATATTTGTACCCACCCGCTCTTCGTGATGTTCTTCAAACCTAAACTCAGCTAATTGTGCATTAGACCTTGTTTGAGTCTTTGCCCTGATATTCCAGTGATGGTTCAGATACTGACAATTTATTTTGAACAGACAGTCATTTTGTTGAGAGTTTGCAGGACCTCTTTCTTATTGATTTTATTATCCCTGTCTTTTGCCTGAACTATTTCTTTTGTGATTACAGTTAGCGGGATGCCCCAGTTTTGTAAGTCTCCTTCATAGGTTTTGACTTATTGGGCTTTTATTTTGAGAAATAATGACTGCCTGTCCTTACGATTATACAAAACCAACACCGTCTTTTGTTACAGAAGTGTTGTACCCCAATTTTTGACCTAAGATCCCATTTTTATTTTTTTAGATAAGTCAAGGTCACGAAATACGGTTGGTTTTAATGTCTCGCCTTTAAGCTTTGACTATGCAAAGATTGTCAAGTGTTTTGAACATTTTTAGCATATGTATCACTAATTTCTAATCGCATACAAAGGTGTATGTTCATGTTTTATTTTGCTTCATGTGCAGAGACAGGTCTGAATCAAGAGCATCAAGTGTCACGCCTCAATTAAGGTTTTGAGTCTCCCAAGCCAGAAGTACGGTTGATTGTGAATTCTCGAAGACTGATTCATCAAGGCACAACTGTTGCACCCTAAATTTCGCCCCTAATTTTTTTCAGTCGCACATTCATACCATATTTTGTCATTTGGTCACAATCATTAGTAAATATCTTCATTCATCATCATTAGTCGTATTTAAGTTGACCAGAAAAGTCAGTTTAAATCAAAGTTTGCATCGTCTTTCAGTTGTAAAATACCCGACATTTTGCTTCATGCATTTTTATCTATTTACTCATTTTTTGCATTGCTCCAAGTTGTTTATATGTCAATAATAAAAATATTTTGGTTTTATAGACAGGCTGTTAAAAGCGATTCGACACTATGCGGGAAATTAGCGAGAAAATATTTCAAGTTTTCACCTTTTACCGATCATTTTATGAATCTGCGTTTCGCGTAGATTATAACGGTATGCTCGCTTTATTTTTTCGGTACAGTTCGAAGTCTCGTTTTTAGCCTTAAACGTCTGTTTAGTCTGATATTTTTATTATTATTTCATTTTTGATTTTTGACTTCTTGGATATTTTTTCTTTAATCGTCGTGACATGTAGTTTATTTTAATGTGTTCATTTTATTTTATCGGATAAATTTTCGTCCGTTTTTTATCGTTTTTGGTCAGTTTGTGTCTTTATTTTTAATTCAGAAAAAAATATTTTAAATTGAGTTATTTTTTATACTTTCAGGTTTATTTTATTTTTGTCATTTAGGGGCTTTTTGGTCACAAAAATTATTGATTATACTATGCTTGATTCCTATTGGTTGTTGGATGAAATTGAGGATCGATACAAAATTGCCAAAAACAATATTAATCATTTTTTACACCTTTTTTCTCTCCTACCCACTCATTATCTTTATCTAAAGCTACCTCTTTGCTATGTCTTTAAAAACACAGCTCCTGTATATATCAATCGCACTGATAATATCCAAACCAATTCCTCTCATAAATTTTCCGCCCTCATCAACAAAACAACACCAACACGGAACAACCCATTTTGTCCCCATTAATAAGTTCTACTGTTCACATCCAACATTATTCATCTTTCTACGATCATGTCAAATTCAAGCGAATACTCGAAGCCCTCTTAACCTCAGCTAAACCCTTCATCCGTAAAGAAATCAACTCCATCAACGCCAACCTCCCTTCCTTAATAACCATCCTTCATTCCCATGGTGCATCAGAATGTTGGCACAAACATGGTACTTTCCTCGAACACCTTGTCGACATTTTCCGAATCCACCACCTCTACACCCTCATTTGCAGTCTCCTACTTCATCAACAATCTCAAATTCTCGTTAGAATCCGCTCTCAAAGCCTCCAAACTCGTCCATTTCAAAACCTCCAAAAAACCCGATTCAGTTCTCAACTTCTTCAGAACCCACGGTTTCACCGGTTCAGATATACACAAAATCATCCAAAGATCCCAAAGTTTCAATTTTTACCCTCCCTCAAGACGCCATACTCATGCAAAACGACACACTCTCCTCCCATTTCTCTTTCTATAATTTCTTCTTTCTTCTTCCATTTCTGTGGTTTCATTTCATCATAGGATAGGAACATGTTTTCTAGGTTGTTACGTCCTCACGACCATGAAGGAACTAGGGTTGGTGTTGTTCATGAAGACACAAATCATCATCACAATCACCTTGCCGACCCTTGTCTTGTTCTCACTTCTGATCCAAAACCTCGTCTTTGTTGGACTACTGACCTTCACCAACGCTTTGATTGATGCTGTTACTCAACTCGGTGGACCAAGCAAAGCCACACCGAAAGCAATCATGAGAACCATGAATGTCAAGGGTTTGACACTCTATCACTTAAAGAGTCATCTTCAGAAGTATAGGCTCGGTAAACAAGCTGGAAAAGATTCTGACGAGGGATGCAAAGATGGTTCATATCTTCTAGAAAGCCCTGGTACTGAAAACTCATCTCCTAAATTACTAGCTTCTGATGCAAATGAGGGTCATGAAGTCAAGGAGGCTTTAAGAGCACAGATGGAAGTGCAAAGCAAACTACATTTACTAGTGGAGGCAGAGAAGCACCTGCTAATTCTCCAAGATGCAGAGCGAAGATATATGACCACGCTTGAGAGAGCTTGTAAGATGTTGGCTGATCAGTTTATTGGCGACACAACTATAGACAACAGTACATCCGTTTCCAACTTTGGCAAGTTTCGGTAACATCTCAACCCCATTTTATGATTGTCGTGTTGTGAAAGTTGTTGTTTATGTGAAAATTGTTTTAGTACGGAAACTATTATGCTACCATGATTATTTCTTGAGTTTAAATCTGAAAATTGGTTATGCTGTGATGTTTTGTTTGTAATATGCAAGGGTTTAATGGTAGATATGAGTGAAGTTCTTGATGCTAATGTTTGTGTCAAGCTTGTGTTGAGATTTCAATGTCGAATTTGTGATATAATTGTTGATTAGTCTATGTTGAGTTAATGAGATTGAACATTGAATTTTACTTTTGTTTGAGTTTTAATTTGGTTGGGACAACATGTTATTTGAGATAACTTAAAGGTTTGTATTGGTATTTTGTTGTTTAATTCAATTGGATTTCAAAGGTTTAACTTGTGGGTAGTATTGTTTTTTTCCTTTGAGTTTGAACTTGATTATTTGAGGTAAATTCTATGGAGCATTTTTGGATGGTATAGCTGCTGCCCGGATTCGGTTTGGTGGAGTAAAGGGTTGTTTAGAACATCGTTTACCATGTTTGGAATTGAATAATCATCATTTGTTTGGTTCTTGATTTGTCCATGTGCATTCATGCAAGTTTCATTTTATATCTTGTAAATACTAATTGTTGCAATTTTGTTTCAATTTTAATTTGTATACCACTTATGCTACTAACGCGTTTGTTATTGTGAAGGTTTCCAAAAATCTATTTTAAGCACTCATTCTCACATAGCGCATCCACAATTCTCATATTTCTCCCTTTTACCTTTTATTGTATTTTATTATTTTGATTTAATATTTGATACTGTAAATATATACTTGTATATAATATTTTGACTGTATATTTTACTTGTAAATAAATTCAGGTTTCTTAAAAATATTATTTTCATCGCATTGTGATTTTATTTTAATTCCAACTAACTTCTGAAAATTGTGCGGACGCACATAAGTTTTCCGTGCTGTTGGATTTTGTCGGTATATCTCTTGTGATGCAGGGATTCTTATCTGACACCGTGAGCTTTATCCACCGCCTTTGCGCTTCATCTGATGCTTGGAGTATTATCTCACATTAGGTTTTTTTTTGATGATGCTGTCGGCTTGTGATTTATTTTCACCTAAGGTTTGATATACTCTTAGCTTATTTATCCGTTTGTGGTTTTAACTCCAAGGGAAAGATTTAAATTTGTTGACTTCACGTCATCAAATGCATCTCATCCGATCGTGCGAATACCTTTTTTTTCATTTTTTGTTTGTTTACTATTCTGTTAAACCCAAGATAATTTTCCCAAAAGATTCATTTTTTAAACTCACACCTTTTAAGTCAAAACTTCGACACAAGGTCGTCGCCTTTTCAAAATCTCGTCCATACCCATTTTTAGCCAAACGAACCATTTTAATCAAACAAACAATTTTAACCAAAAACAGATATTTCAAAAGGTTCCTGCGGAGTACCGCAGATGCATTGGGTGCTAATACCTTCCCATTGTATAACCAACCCCCGAACTCTCGATCTCTTTCAAAAACGCATTGTATTTTTATTACTTTTAAGTATTATTTTACATTGCACATTTTAGGGTTTTATTTCGCTCTTTTCCCTTTTCCCTTGGAAATAATAAAGCTCGGTGGCGACTCTTGCTTTTGCGAGTCAAGTTAATTAATAGCTTGATCTCCGATTTTCACCGCTACAGAATTGGCGACTCTGCTGGGGAAAGATTGACCTCTTGCTGGTCCATCCCTAAGTGGGTTAAGCCTAATTTATTTTATCTGTTTTATCATTATTTGCTTGTTTGATTATATGTATATACTATGATTATTTTGGTGTTGATAATATTTACAAAGGACGAGTCCTATACCCGGACTAAGTTACACTTAGGAATAGGACGGGCGGTATAGTCATGTTAACTTTGAGGGAGTAATCCCGAAGAAGGAGGCATGAGATCCCCCACTCAGTGGAAGGCCCTTTTGAACGTAATATTTGTTTATCGAGTAATCGGGAAGACATTATTATTTTCGACCTGGGAGCCAGAGAAGCCGGGAACCGTAGAACCCTAACCCATCTTGGCCTTTTAGGTGTAGCGCGAAGGTTATAACGGAGTAATCCGGAAGTAATTGTTACGCGATGCTACACTCGGATGAGTTTCTCTTGAGAATATTGCTGATTATTGAGTAATCAAGACGTTGGTAATATCCGAAGGAGGAATGTAGACTCCGGGAACTCTTAGAACCTTGTTCTACAGGTGTGATTAAACCGTTAGTACATACCTTGGGGGTGTTCCTTACCTTGACTCCATGCTCGTGACGTTGAACCTTTCGACTTTATTTGTGACCTTGCTTGTGGTTGTTGCATAGCCATGCATTCATGCATCCATAAAACCCTTTTCACTTGACTTTGAAGGAATTTGGAGGTCTTTCTTTGTAAACATCACAAGTTTCGTCAAGCTCAATGGATCTTGGGTGTTGATAGGGCGAAAACCCTAATCCACCAAAATGGATGATTGATCTTGATGATAACTTGATCAACGCTTTGATCCAATTCAAAATTCATCTTCTATCTTCATACTTTGATGTTTACAACTTAATATCTTGAGTTCCTTGAAAGTCAGATAAAAACTCTCTTTTGCATATCATGCATCATTCTACATTTTTTGTTTCACTTTCAAAGGTCTTTTTCCAAGTCTTATTTTTTCTTTGGTCTCACCAGTACAACACTGACGCTAAGAGAACAATGGAGAATATCAAGAAAAAGATTTCTGAACTTCGCAGAGAGGTGACTAATTTGAAAGCTGGTATGGATCACTCAAACTGTGGTTGAAATTTTGGTTGCCGCCCAAGTCAATCCTTCTAGGAGGGAGAAAGCGATGATAAAAGTCTTCACTGAAACTCTAAAATCATTCTCTCATGAGAAGGTGATGGTTAATGCACCCAATGACTTTCCTGACAAGGTGAATGTGGGAGTGCGTCTAGAAGAAGATGTTGGAAAGGGATGTTCATATGAAGATGGTAGCTCAGCTAATGGTGTGAAGAAGTTTGATAATAACTTTTCCAAGAAGAGAACCATAGGAAGAAATATTCATCGTCAAAATCATCACGTTCCTCCTATTTATCAATAGAATCAGCAAGTTCCTAATCAGAGGAAAACTCAATTTGATCCAATTCCAATCACCTATACAGAGTTGTTCCCTATCCTGATGCAGAGGAATTTGGTTCAGACCCGACCTCCACCGAAGGTTCCTGAGAAGATACATCGGTACTACAAAGCTGATTTGGCTTGTACCTTTCATCAAGGTGCTCCTAGGCATGACTTGGAGGGTTGCTTTGCTTTGAAGATTGAAGTTCAGAAGTTGGTCAGAAGTGGTATCTTGTCATTCAAGGACGTTGGTTTTGAGGTTCAAATCAAGCACGTGCCGAAAAGTAAACACGATTGATGGTCACTTCGAGTTTTGAAGGATGTTTTCGGTGATTCAAGTCCAGATGGAAAGCCTTCCCCGATCATTAACTTATTTCTGCTTTTTGTAATTTTTCTTGTTTATCAAAACATTGTTTGCATGTAAGAACTTGTTTGCATTTGAATGATTATCTTAATACAATGGGTATGTTTGTCTTGAAGAAATTCATTCGTTTCACTCATATTTGTTTTCAAATTTTAAATTTCTTTTTGCATTATGATACCAACTTGTTGCCTAGGCAGAGATTGAGGGGAGGATGATGAGCTAAAGAACACAAAATCTCTGGTTGTTTGCTTTTGGATAAAATCTTGCTGATGATGTACAGGCATTGTTTCAAATCCCTAAACACCGGAGATATAAGGAAGATAATCCCTTGCTAACCCCCTTTGAGCCTTGAAGCAGAAGTTTCTTTTCTATACGAAAAAACCTTGAATTTTAACCTGGGGCATGGTAGTTTTTAGTTAATCTGACTGAGTGTTCAAAATTCATAAGGAAGATGTTTTTTGAAGAGAAACTACGAGGGCTATCCTTCATGTATAATGAATCTAGAGGATGTGGAACCACAATGTTATCCCTCATTCATCAAGAAACGAGGCAATCACAATCTTCTCAACAAGCAAATACAAGCTCATGTCACACATTTTGTTCAAAAAGTCAAAAATCGAGAAAAAGAAAAAGCCTGCTAAGTCAAAAAAACATGAAAACGTGTGACTTAGGCAAAATTAAGGCATCCCGCTGGACTATCAATTCAAAAGAATTAGTTCAGGCAAAAGTTAGGGAAAATAAAAATTGCAAAGAAAAGGACTGCAAAGAAAAGTCCTCAGCAAAGAACAAATTGGTGACTACAAACACGAAGACATGAGGGTGGTTTCTACTCCGAAAGCCTCGTCGTTTCCTTGACCGTCACAAAATCCTTTTGAGAGATGAACACTCATGTTGAATTAACTGAACCTAGGGTTGGAGAACATCATGAAGAATGGGTGGGCACCAAATATTTTGAGCCTTAAAATCTTTTTTCTAAAAAACCATGAACCAGACCACGTTACAACCTTCAAAAGTCCTAATTGAAGCAAGGTTATTTTGAAAGCATACTTCAATGAGATAGTGTTCCTGACTCCCATGAATGTTCTAAATAGTTATGTTGGTATCATATGTTTTTCCTATACAAAAATAAATGGTGCTCTAACTCGCAAAATTTGTGCGATATCTTTTCAAAATCTTCAAGACTTACATAACTGTTGCATTAGAATTTTCATTCTCATTGTAAACTTTTTCTAACTGCAAAACATTTGTTTGATATCAAGGAAGCTCACATAAGCACCAGTGATGAGTTTATTCTTTTAAGGCCTGAAACTATGTTGAGTAATTGGCGGATCACATCAAGAAAAAATAATATCCAGAGGCATGCCACATGAAGACCTTAAGCACATACATGTTGCTTCTCCCAGTTAATGCTTCTCCAACGTGTTTACCCTGTTGGGGCAAGATTTGAAGACTTTGTTGTGCCAACTACAATCAATTCGGGGCAATCACGTCGAGATTTATTGAATCTCTCTAAGAGTTTAAAGACACCAGAGCATGGTGAATGCCAGGTCTTTTGTAAAATCCTCTTGAGATTATTTCTTCTCACCAACCATATAGCTTGGGGCATTTTAGAAGTGAAGTTATTCGCAAGAATTGTCGTGCAACATGCAGCTTATCAGCAGTAAACTTGGGGCATCCAAAATTAATCCCAGGGGCAACCCAGATTTGTCAAGATATGTTTTTCATACATTATCAGAGGGTGGTGTTCCCAGTATCTCCAGCTAAGCAAGACTTCTTTCCAGCTGAAACTTCGTTTGTGTTGTTATCCTTCCAATGGATTGTTTGCAATAGAAGACTGGACTTTGGGTTTTCTACCTGAAAATATCTTTCCCTCCATAGATATTTAAGCCTTGTAAAAGGACTTTGCTCCAATGATGGCTTTTGTTTTCTATCTCCAGTAATGTTACCATCCTGTTGAGATTAGCCGAGTTTCGAGTTGTACTATGATGTCTTATCATTGTCTGTCTATCTCCCCTGTCTGTTTTGTCAGCATATACATGACATTCATTTATTCATTCACACTTGCATCATGCATGCACAGTTGTATTTGTTGATGTCTTTGAGTACGTATACCTTGGTTATGTCTATTCAAATAGCGTATTTGATCTCTCCAAATAGAGTGTCAACTTAAGCAGAAAGTGTGCCTTTTTTCTAATTCCCCACTGAGTTAACTCTCGTGGAAGGATCTTTCTTTAGCTTTCCTCTTCCATCTCTGGATAGGATAAATCCCCATTTGAGTTGTTTCCTCATTGGGTGGAGTCTTGTTTGACTATTTTCTCTCCAGTTTATTCCTGGATTGAGCTTTGTCTCTTGTGAACGATACCCTGTGGATCTCTCTAGGCTGTGAAACCTAGATGGAGAGTGCATTTATTTTGAAATGTAAATACTTGGTCTCCTCAAGAAGGATTTATTCATGGTTCCCCATTGAAGATGAACTTTATTCCCCAGCAGTGTTATCACAACCTTCTTCTGGGATATCGACATGACAACAAGCGACTGACTCTTTATTTGAGCAGTTTGATTATTTCTGATTTCTCTACGACAAATGGCGGTCTCTTCATGAGCAGTTTGTCCATCCCTGACGAAATTATTGATCCCCGTCTCCAGCAATATCTTCATGATATTTTATGGGCACCTTTGGAAACATCAAGCGGCAGTCTCTTCATGGACAACTTGTATGTTATCAACACCTTCTCAAAACGACAAGTGGCGGTCTCTTCATGAGCAGCTTGTACGGAAAACGACAAATGGCGGCCTCTTCATGAGCAGTTTGTCCATCCTCGATGAAATTATTGATTCTCACCTCCAGCAATATCTTCATGATATTTTATGGGTATCTTTGAGAAAACAGCAAGCGGCAGTCTCTTCATGGACAACTTGTATGTTATCAACACTTTTTAAAAAAACAGCAAGCGGCAGTCTCTTCGTGGACAACTTGTATGTTATCAACACTTTTTGAAAACGGCAAGTGGCAGTCTCTTCACGAGCAGCTTGTACGGAAAACGGCAAGTGGCAGCTTCTTCATGAGCAGCTTGTACGTTAGTATTTTTGGAAGACAGCAAGTGGCAGCTTATCTATTTGAGCAACTTGTGTGTTATTGTTCCCTTGAAAACAGCAAGTGGCAGCTTCTATATGAGCAGCTTGTGGGTTATTGGCAACAAGTGGCAGACTCTTCATGAGCAGCTTGTGTGCTTTGATATTCTTTGAAGGCAGCAAGTGGCAGCTTCTTTATGAGCAGCTTGTGGGTTTTTGGCAACAAGTGGCGGACTCTTCATGAGCAGCTTGTGTGCTTTGATATTCTTTGAAGACAGCAAGTGGTAGCTTCTTTATGAGCAGCTTGTGGGTTTTTGGCAACAAGTGGCGGACTCTTCATGAGCAGCTTGTGTGTTTTAATATTCTTTGAAGACAGCGGGTGGCGGACTCTTCATGAGCAGCTTGTATGTTATTGACACCTTTGAAAGGAAGCAAGTGGCGGCCTCTTTATTTGAGCAGCTTGTGTATCCCCAACAATAATGTCTACTCAGCAAATGGCATCCCTGTCGGAAAAGTCCCGTGGGGAAGTTTGTTATTTTATCCTTTTCAAGTGATATCTTGGTTAAAGAAGAAATGTGTTGCCGTTCTTGGTAAAATTCAGAAATCAGAGATGTTTATCTCCAGCCACAGTGCTGATGTCAATCATTTTGTTTTCCAGCCACAGTGCTGATGTCAATCATTTTGTTTTCCAGCCACAGTGCTGATGTCAATCATTTTCCAGTCTCAGTGCTGATGTAAATCATTACCTTTTCCAGTCACAGTACTGATGTAAATCATTACCTTTTCCAGTCTCAATACTGATGTAAATCATTCAAGAGTCTCTCATTTGAAGTCTATGACTTTGTTTCCCCAGTGGTGTTATAACCTCTTCCTCTGTGGGATTACTGTATAATGTGCTTGGTTTCTCCAGCATAGTCTGTCTCATATGGCGTCATTCCCCATAAAATTCAGAGCATTACATTCATATCATATCATGAACATAATCGCGGTATCTTAAGGCCAAAAATTGTGTATTCTATATTTAAGTCCCTTCAATCTCGTCGGAATGAAGATCCCAATCTTCATATCTCCAGATGGAAGAAACTTAAATAGGGGCCGCTGTTGTACCCCAATTTTTGACCTAAGATCCCATTTTTATTTTTTTAGATAAGTCAAGGTCACGAAATACGGTCGGTTTTAATGTCTCGCCTTTGAGCTTTGACTATGCGAAGATTGTCAAGTGTTATGAATATTTTTAGCATATGTATCACTAATTTCTAATCGCATATAAAGGTGTATGTTCATGTTTTCTTTTGCTTCATGTGCAGAGACAGGTCTGAATCAAGAGCATCAAGTGTCACGCCTCAATTAAGGTTTTGAGTCTCCCAAGCCAGAAGTACGGTTGATTGTGAATTCTCGAAGACTGATTCATCAAGGCACAACTGTTGCACCCTAAATTTCGCCCCTAATTTTTTTCAGTCGCACATTCATACCATATTTTGTCATTTGGTCACAATCATTAGTAAATATCTTCATTCATCATCATTAGTCGTATTTAAGTTGACCAGAAAAGTCAGTTTAAATCAAAGTTTGCATCGTCTTTCAGTTGTAAAATACCCGGCATTTTGCTTCATGCATTTTTATCTATTTACTCATTTGTTGCATTGCTCCAAGTTGTTTATATGTCAATAATAAAAATATTTTGGTTTTATAGACAGACTGTTAAAAGCGATTCGACACTATGCGGGAAATTAGCGAGAAAATATTTCAAGTTTTCACCTTTTACCGATCATTTTATGAATCTGCGTTTCGCGTAGATTATAACGGTATGCTCGCTTTATTTTTTCGGTACAGTTCGAAGTCTCGTTTTTAACCTTAAACGTCTGTTTAGTCTGATATTTTTATTATTATTTCATTTTTGATTTTTGACTTCTTGGATATTTTTTCTTTAATCGTCGTGACATGTAGTTTATTTTAATGTGTTCATTTTATTTTATCGGATAAATTTTCGTCCGTTTTTTATCGTTTTCGGTCAGTTTGTGTCTTTATTTTTAATTCAGAAAAAATTATTTTAAATTGAGTTATTTTTTATACTTTCAGGTTTATTTTATTTTTGTCATTCAGGGGCTTTTTGGTCACAAAAATTATTGATTATACTATGCTTGATTCCTATTGGTTGTTGGATGAAATTGAGGATCGATACAAAATTGCCAAAAACAATATTAATCATTTTTTACACCTTTTTTCTCTCCTACCCACTCATCATCTTTATCTAAAGCTACCTCTTTGCTATGTCTTTAAAAACACAGCTCTTGTATATATCAATCGCATTGATAATATCCAAACCAATTCCTCTCATAAATTTTCCGCCCTCATCAACAAAACAACACCAACACGGAACAACCCATTTTGTCCCCATTAATAAGTTCTACTGTTCACATCCAACATTATTCATCTTTCTACGATCATGTCAAATTCAAGCGAATATCTCGAAGCCCTCTTAACCTCAGCTAAACCCTTCATCCATAAAGAACTCAACTCCATCAACGCCAACCTCCCTTCCTTAATAACCATCCTTCATTCCCATGGTGCATCAGAATGTTGGCACAAACATGGTACTTTCCTCGAACACCTTGTCGACATTTTCCGAATCCACCACCTCTACACCCTCATTTGCAGTCTCCTACTTCATCAACAATCTCAAATTCTCGTTAGAATCCGCTCTCAAAGCCTCCAAACTCGTCCATTTCAAAACCTCCAAAAAACCCGATTCAATTCTCAACTTCTTTAGAACCCACGGTTTCACCGGTTCAGATATACACAAAATCATCCAAAGATCCCAAAGTTTCAATTTTTACCCTCCCTCAAGACGCCATACTCATGCAAAACGACACGCTCTCCTCCCATTTCTCTTTCTATAATTTCTTCTTTCTTCTTCCATTTCTGTGGTTTCATTTCATCATAGGATAGGAACATATTTTCTAGGTTGTTACGTCCTCACGACCATGAAGGAACTAGTGTTGGTGTTGTTCATGAAGACACAAATCATCATCACAATCACCTTGCCAACCCTTGTCTTGTTCTCACTTCTGATCCAAAACCTCGTCTTCGTTGGACTACTGACCTTCACCAACGCTTTGATTGATGCTGTTACTCAACTCGGTGGACCAAGCAAAGCCACACCGAAAGCAATCATGAGAACCATGAATGTCAAGGGTTTGACACTCTATCACTTAAAGAGTCATCTTCAGAAGTATAGGCTCGGTAAACAAGCTGGAAAAGATTCTGACGAGGGATGCAAAGATGGTTCATATCTTCTAGAAAGCCCTGGTACTGAAAACTCATCTCCTAAATTACTAACTTCTGATGCAAATGAGGGTCACGAAGTCAAGGAGGCTTTAAGAGCACAGATGGAAGTGCAAAGCAAACTACATTTACTAGTGGAGGCAGAGAAGCACCTGCTAATTCTCCAAGATGCAGAGCGAAGATATATGACCACGCTTGAGAGAGCTTGTAAGATGTTGGCTGATCAGTTTATTGGCGACACAACTATAGACAACAGTACATCCGTTTCCAACTTGGCAAGTTTCGGTAACATCTCAACCCCATTTTATGATTGTTGTGTTGTGAAAGTTGTTGTTTATGTGAAAATTGTTTGAGTAGGGAAACTATTATGCTACCATGATTATTTCTTGAGTTTAAATCTGAAAATTGGGTATGCTGTGATGTTTTGTTTGTAATATGCAAGGGTTTAATGGTAGATATGAGTGAAGTTCTTGATGCTAATGTTTGTGTCAAGCTTGTGTTGAGATTTCAATGTCGAATTTGTGATACAATTGTTGATTAGTCTATGTTGAGTTAATGAGATTGAACATTGAATTTTACTTTTGTTTGAGTTTTAATTTGGTTGGGACAACATGTTATTTGAGATAACTTAAAGGTTTGTATTGGTATTTTGTTGTTTAATTCAATTGGATTTCAAAGGTTTAACTTGTGGGTAGTATTGTTTTTTTCCTTTGAGTTTGAACTTGATTATTTGAGGTAAATTCTATGGAGCATTTTTGGATGGTATAGCTGCTGCCCGGATTCGGTTTGGTGGAGTAAAGGGTTGTTTAGAACATCGTTTACCATGTTTGGAATTGAATAATCATCATTTGTTTGGTTCTTGATTTGTCCATGTGCATTCATGCAAGTTTCATTTTATATCTTGTAAATACTAATTGTTGCAATTTTGTTTCAATTTTAATTTGTATACCACTTATGCTACTAACACGTTTGTTATTGTGAAGGTTTCCAAAAATCTATTTTAAGCACTCATTCTCACATAGCGCATCCACAATTCTCATATTTCTCCCTTTTACCTTTTATTGTATTTTATTATTTTGATTTAATATTTGATACTGTAAATATATACTTGTATATAATATTTTGACTGTATATTTTACTTGTAAATAAATTCAGGTTTCTTAAAAATATTATTTTCATTGCATTGTGATTTTATTTTAATTCCAACTAACTTCTGAAAATTGTGCGGACGCACATAAGTTTTCCGTGCTGTTGGATTTTGTCGGTATATCTCTTGTGATGCAGGGATTCTTATCTGACACCGTGAGCTTTATCCACCGCCTTTGCGCTTCATCTGATGCTTGGAGTATTATCTCACATTAGGTTTTTTTTTGATGATGCTGTCGGCTTGTGATTTATTTTCACCTAAGGTTTGATATACTCTTAGCTTATTTATCCGTCTGTGGTTTTAACTCCAAGGGAAAGATTTAAATTTGTTGACTTCACGTCATCAAATGCATCTCATCCGATCGTGCGAATACCTTTTTTTTCATTTTTTGTTTGTTTACTATTTTGTTAAATCTAAGATAATTTTCCCAAAAGATTCATTTTTTAAACTCACACCTTTTAAGTCAAAACTTCGACACAAGGTCGTCGCCTTTTCAAAATCTCGTCCATACCCATTTTTAGCCAAACGAACCATTTTAATCAAACAAACAATTTTAACTAAAAACAGATATTTCAAAAGGTTCCTGCGGAGTACCGCAGATGCATTGGGTGCTAATACCTTCCTATTGTATAACCAACCCCCGAACTCTCGATCTCTTTCAAAAACGCATTGTATTTTTATTACTTTTAAGTATTATTTTACATTGCATATTTTAGGGTTTTATTTCGCTCTTTTCCCTTTTCCCTTGGAAATAATAAAGCGTGGTGGCGACTCTTGCTTTTGCGAGTCAAGTTAATTAATAGCTTGATCTCCGATTTTCACCGCTACAAGAAGGAATTCTTTGATGCCATTCATTGTGCACCTGGATCAACTGAGAAAACTACCCTGCCCCAGGTTATAATTAAGGGTTTTAATTTGTGAAAAGAAAAACTCCAACTTCTTTGGCTCATAGGGGTTGACTAGGGATTATCTTCCTTATAACTCCACTGTTTAGGATTTGAAACAATGCCTGTACCACATCAGCGGGGTCTATTCAAAAGCATACTGTAAAGATCGTGGTATCGTTTTCGTCATCCTCCCTCAAAAGGCTTAGAATTTTTTAATCGAGAGTTGAACATCACAAAAAATGAAAGCAATTTTAATATAGTGAATACGAATGGATTGATTCAAAACAGACATATGCAATGCATTGATAAAGTAACAAAGTTTGACATGAATAAATGTTCGAACAATCAAAAGAAAATTATAACTTGAAAATTCTAATGAGCAAAAAGTCTTCTCGTCTCAGTACTTGTCACTTCAAATGGTGAACCTTAGAGGGATGGTAGAAGAACTCAGCCTGACCATCTTGTGTGAATTTCAACGCTCCTTCATCAATCAGGTTTTGAATTTTATACTTCAACTTCCAACAGTCGTCAGTATCATGCCCCGGACTGTTAGAATGGTATACACACCTTGCATCAGGATTGTAGTTGGGTGAAGAATTCTTAGGATTCAGATGAGGTCCTATCATTGTCACCAGATTCAATCTCAACAGGTGTTGCAAAGCTTGGGACAACGGCATGTTGAGCTTGGTAAACTGCCTCTGATTAACCTGTTGTTTATGGCAAGGTTGTTGTTGGAGCCGTGAGGTAGTAGCAACTTGGAGAGGTCCATCCTTCACCATACCAAACCCTTGTCTTCTTGGAGGTTGATCAAAGACTTGGTCCCTGGCCTTGACTGTTTGCTTCATGTTGTTGTATCTGTCTTGATGAAGCTGGTTGATCATGGTTCTCAACTCTTCTTGTTCCCGAGCTAAGCCTTGGATAAGAGCCATCTGCCCCAGCATCTGGGTCCTCATTGCATCTACCTCAGCTTGCAGATGTTTCAGCCGTTCGTCCTTATTGTCTTCAGGACTTTTCTTGACCAAGTTCCCCATGAGGAGTGTTCTCAACTCTTCCTGCCCCTTGGATAGGTTTAGGATGATTTCCCTGAACTGAGTCTCTTGAGTATGAAGATCTTGGTTGTCTTGTTGGAAAGCCATTGCTGAAATAAACAGCGAGAACATGAGAGACCTGTATTGGGAGACCTGTTATGCAATGATATGTATGATATATGTATGCAATGTTTTCAAGGATCTCGCGGGGTAAACAAGAAACTGTTAGAATTTGAATTTTGCAGCTTGATTGAAGGAACTTCATGTTGCTGAGAGTCCTTCTTCAAGAGTCAGGCTCACCATATCGAGTGGGTCATAGCCCCTGACTCAAGTTATCATGTTTTGATCTCCGAACAACCTTGGCTAGAGGAAAATAAATCCCCTTTTCCCCTTGCTAGACATTTGGTTCATCATGACCTGCATCACAAACCCTTGAGATCCTTGAAATGGGTTAGTCCTTATGCAAGATGTATGCAGGTTAGTCCTTATGCAAGATGTATGCAGTGTTATGATGTTATGATAAAGGCACACCACAAGTATTCACAAAAGGCAAACATGGTAAAGGCACACAAGTCACACAAAAGAGCCCTTAGATTTCAGGCTGGCATGAAGTTTAGGTACTACCCTCTTTCAGTTTCAGTTGGTTAAGACCTGTCCTAAAAAAGAGTAACCGGGTTCTAGAGGATCTCAATATCACTGACTACCCTCGATCGGTCATAATTCCAGTTTGGCAACCTTTTCTTGCGGCCGGAACCATCGCGAGAGTTTAGCCTCAATGAGTGTAGCATACTGCTATTGTTCTATGGCCAAGTTGGTCAATTTAAGGTTCTAAGGTCAATTGGTGCTTAATGACTCCTCAGAAGACCCATATTCTCCTCGTTCCAACACAAGGGATATCGGTACAGACCAAGGTGTCACACCAACGTAGCTACTGCTTCACCCGTGTCGGTCTACGCCGGACAGGTCCCTCACAGTTTATTGCTACTTACCTAAAGGGTATTCCCCAGATCCGGGTTAGGATCTATGAAACTCCGATACAAGCCCACAATATTAAAGCATACAAGGCATACAATTGAAAACATGTGGTCTAATCCTAAGGTACACCTCACTTATATACTCCCCAACAGAGTCGCCAGTTCTGTGATCGGTGGAAATAGAACTGACTGTTTTGAAATGCTGGTTCGCGTTTGCATTTAGCAAAATGTCGCGGTAAGCAAGAGTCGCCACCGTCTTTTATTTTCTCCAACAAGGAAAGGACAAAAGCACAACAAAATTCCTTTTCGAGATGTTTCTCGGTTCAGGAGGTAGATTATAGAAAGGGAAGGTGTTAGCACCCTTTCTATCCGTGGTTATCCACGGGCTCTTAGGTACTTGCTCACTATGTTTTCAAAAGTTTGATTTTCTTTGTGATTGTGGGTTTGAAAAAGTTTTTTGTTTGAAAACTTCAATTTAACTCTTGTTTCTGTCCTCAAGAGTGTATGAAGTGTTTTTGAAAACTTTGTTCGAAAAGTGTAAGTGCGAAAAGTTTTGTTTTGTTTAAAAGAGAGCAAGTACCTGAGAACCTCTACCTACTCAAAAGGGAATTAAACTGTGCAAATGTCCTTTAGACAGTGCTATCCTACTATTGAGGAGTAGGTAGCACCGTTGTTGGAGTTTTTAGGTCAATTCGATTATAGGGACATGTGGTCACCAAAGCAATAGTAGGATGCCTTAGCGGTAACCCTAATGTCTTAGATTCTTTTTTATTGAGGCAACCGTTCCGAGGCAACTTGGATCTTTAGACAAGAGGGTGACCTCTAAAACTCCCTATACTCAATGACCACGTCGAGGAAACCAAGTGAGGCGTACCCTAGGAGTGGCATGTGCGAGTGTGTCAGGATTCAGTTAAGTTATCTTAGCACATGTTATGGTGAGCTACGTTTTGATTTTAATTTTCAGAGAAGTCTTGTCATCCATAGCCTAGTTAACATACATCTAACAGTTAAATAGTTTGCGGAAAGTAAATCTATGCTATTACAAGGCGTCGGGTATTTACATCGCCAAAAACAACTCTTTGAAAAGTAAATGCGGTAAAATTAAAGAAAGCGATAAAAAAGGTCCTAATTAACGCTATTACATCCTCAGAGCAATTACATAAATATGGATCAAAATAATAGGAATCAAAAAAGAATATGCGCGAGAAAAATTGAATCGGAGAAGTCCTTAGGGTTTCGACCCTTTTTGAGAAAAGAAACAAGTTTGATTATTTTAAATTAAATTAAATTAAACCTAATTAATTAATTAATTAATAGAAATATATTTTGAATTTTTAATGTCTCAAGGAAAATAAAATAAAATAGTCAAAAGTTAGTAAAAACCCTAATTCTAATTTATTTTATTTATTGCAAAAAAATATTGAAATTAACCTAATTAAAAAAAACTAAATTAATTTGTTAGTATTTATTTACAAAGATAATAAATTAAAGGTGAAATTAATAAATAATAATAATAATAAAAATATCACATTTTTAGTTTTCTGAATTTATTATGAAAATAATTAATTTGTTAGTATTAATAATAATTATAATAAATATTGATAGTAAAATAATTAAATAAAGAAGAAAAAAAAGAATTAAAAGAAGAATAAACCAAGGGGGGTGCTGGCCCATTTAGGAGGTAAGTTCTGGAATTTTGAAGCCCATTTGCTGCAGCCTCTTTGACTTTTTGAGATCCTCCATGCGCGTGCTGACTGGGAGTACCATGATCCTTCCATCTGGACCATTAGATTTGAATTTGAAGCCACCTGGAGTGTTGGTAAGTGAGGTACATGGTGGAACACTTTGGGAAGCCTGCATGTGAATATGTTAGGAAAAACAACATAAGCGTTTTGGGGGGACCTGAGATTCGAACCCAGGTCCCAAAGCTCATTGGATGCTTGCCTTAACCACTCCAACCAACGCGTCCATTCGTTAATAAAATAAAGAATAATGATCATATAAGAAAACAAATGAATATGCTGAAACCAAAACAAAACGCGCGTGTTTTTGAATTAACCAACGGGGTATCAACACCTAGTCATCTTCTTCCTTCGTTCCTGCAAAACATAAACAAATAGCGGGGGTTTTTAACCCCCACAATATGCAGCGACGAAAAATAGCGACTAGCCCTGTGGTTGATATAAATGTTTCGCGAGGGTTGGTTTATGTTCGTCTGGTTCTCACGAATCCAACCATGTGCCTTACAAGTCCTGATTTTTCTGGGTTTAGAAAGCCCCAATTCAAGAGTTCAAGAACCCTAGAAATCGTCCATGGCAATTTTTGATTTATGGCGTTATAATTCAATTGAGCTATACCATTAGCTTTGTACAGTCCCTAGCAACACAAATCAAACACAAAATCATGTTAATGATGCATGAATTAAGCTGTATGATTCTCAAAATAAAATGCAAACCGTGACTCTGTATAGGGTGATTCTTTGAGTTTCAAGGCTTGAATTTGATTGCCACACACTCCTGGGAACTCCTGCAAGATGTTAGAATCAACAAAAAGCTTTGAATCGCCATGGAATATAGAAATCAGTTTTACAATTTTCTTGAAATTTCGCAATGTGCTATGGCCTTTGTCTGCAGCTTTCTCACGTGTGTGGCATTAGGGTTAGCTTGCATATTTATAGAGGAATGGAATTAGGTCAGAATCTTGCACAAAAATCCATTGGAATGATGATTGAATATTTGATTGAAATCAAATCTTTTTGCATTTTCATGATTGAAGAAAGTTGCCAATTTTGGAGATATTGCATCTTTGACTTGGTGCACGAAATTGCCAGCCTTTTTAGGTCATACTTGCTTCACAAAAAGATTGAAAAATTAAATCTTTGTATTTTCCTACAATTTAAATTAATTAAATGAATTAATATTGATTAAAAATCCAATTAATTAATAAAAATAAGAAAATAAATTCAATTAAGCTTGATGGGTCGTGCATAGGCCATGAATGAAGTTTCAAGAAGAAATTTGAGGCACATTAGCAAGAATAAGGTGTTTTGAGCAAAGTTGACTTTTGCAAATTCACAAAAATTTCCCAACTTCTCCAATGCATATCTTGCTCAATTTTGATCATATGAACATGTTCTCTGACATTTTGGAAAGGTCTTGAAGTCCTCTAACCAATGCCTTTGGTCCCATGTCATTTGGATTTACCAATCTCAAGTTATGGCCTTTGACTTAAAGTGCATTTTTGTTGACTTTTGAATTTGACCTATAATGTAGAAATTGATAACTTTTTGTGAGAGCATTTATTGGACTTGGAATGTGAAGATGGATTGTAGGAAATGTCATCTCCTTCAAAATGAGCATTGGATGGAATTTTTCTGATGAACCATGAAAAAGTTATGCCCTGGTCAAGATACAGTTGACTTTTCTACAGTCCAAAAATAGTAACTTTTTGCATCTTGATGATTTTTGAGCTATCCTTGTGGAATCATGATCAAGACTTGATCAAATGATGATTGTGACCTCAAAATAAGATGTTGACCAAAAATTCTGACTTTTGACTGCAAAATGACCATTTTTCCCCTGTAGTTGACTGTGAATCAAATGAGGCTTTTGACTGTGCAAATTGGCATTGTGGGTCTTGAAACTTGGTATGTAGGTGCTTGAGGATGTATATAGGCCATTGAGACTTGATTGAGCCATTGAAAATCCCAAATTCCTTGAAAGAACCAAAACCCTAGTTTCATCTGGCTTAGGAGGTGGTTTGACTGTATAGTCCTTGAGCAACCTTGAATCATTTGAAGATGATTCCTGACAAACCTTGAAGAATATGGGAGGGCAAATTTTGGGGTACAACACATGACAAGACTTATCTGAAAATTAAAATCAAAACGTAGCTCACCATAACATGTGCAAAGATAACTTAACTGAAACCTGACACACTCGCACATGCCACTCCTAGGGTACGCCTCACTTGGTTGCCTCGACGTGGTCATTGAGTATAAGGTGTTTTAGAGGTCGCACTCCTGTCTAAAGATCCAAGTTGCCTCGAAACGGTTGCCTCGGATAAAAAGGATCTAGGACATTAGGGTTACCGCTAAGGCGTCCTACCATTGCTTTAGTGACCACATGTCCCATATAATTGAATTGACCCGAATAACTCCAACGACGGTGCTACCTACTTCTCAATAGTGGGATAATACTGTCTAAAGGACATTTACACAGCTTAATTTCTTTTGAGTAGGTAGAGGTTCTTAGATGCTTGCTCTTTCAAAACAAAAAATACTTTTTGCACCTACAATTTTCTGACAAAAGTTTTCAAACAACACTTCATACACTCTTGAGGACAGATACAAGAGTCAAATCGAAGTTTTCAAACAAACTTTTTCAAAACCCACACACACAAGAAAAGCAAAACATTTTTGAAAACATAGTGAGCAAGTACCTAAGAGCCCGTGGATAACCACGGATAAAAAGGGTGCTAACACCTTCCCTTTCTATAATCTACCTCCCGAACTGAGAAACATCTCGAAAAGGAATTTTGCTGTGCTTTTGTCCTTTCCTTGTTGGAGAAAATAAAAGACGGTGGCGAATCTTGCTTACCGTGACATTTCACGAACCAGCATTCCAAACAGTTAGTTCTATTTCCACCGATCACAGAAAAATTTCTAAGTTAAAAAATTTCAACTTTTCAAAATGAAATCTTGAATTCTTGATTTCTTGGTCAACAAGTTTCATGTTTTGACATGTTTTGATGAATTATGATCTTTGGCATTTGAATTTGACCAAAAAGTCAAAGTTTGACTTTTCAGTATACAATTGACTTTTGATCAGTTGATTGAAAAATTCATCTGTCAATCCAATGGACTTGTAGTGTTTTGAACCATGTCATTAGGTCAAAGTGATGCAATTTGACTCTTTAGATCATGTCTTAACCCAATTGATCATTTTCTAGGTCAAATACCAGAAATTGCTCTTTCCCAGTCAAAACCCTAATTTTGACCATTTTTCCCTTTTGATGATTCGATCAAATTTCTTGAGGAGTTGTGGTCCAAACTTGATCAAATGACACATATGGGTTTAGAATGTTGATGTGTATAAAAAAATTATGAATTTTGACTGTAAATTAGCTATGGTTGACTTTTCCCCAATACAACTGATTTTTAGGTCAACTATTCAATTGACTGATCAAAAGTGTGATCCAAGGCTTGAAACTTGACATGAGTAATCTTGGGGGTCCATAATGATCCATGAAAGTCATATGGGGCATTGGAAGTTTAAAAATCCTTGTGCAATCTCAAACCCTAATTTTCATTCATCAGTGCTTGAGGAAGTGTCTTGAGCTTATCAAACCCTAGTGTAGTGTTGAGCCCAAGGAGATATTGTGAGCAAATTCTTGATAAGTGAGAGGGCAAATTTTGGGGTACAATACTACCCCCAAACTCAAGAAAATATCTCAAAAGGTCTTTCCTGTTCTTTTCACCCTTTCCTTTATTGAATAAAAGAAAAGTCGATGGCGACTCTTGCTATCCACAACATTTGCGATCAAACGCAAAACACCAAGTCAGTTCTCCCACTGTATTACATCTACTTTCAATCTTGATTCCCACAATCAACGGTTGGATGCTGCTGCTAGAGAAATAGGAAGACTAAGTGGTTGGTATGATAAGGCATTACAAGACAAAAGCGAGTTGGAATAGGTTCTGAGAATACAAATCCAAGGATTAGAAGAAGGTGCTCAAGATCAAGCAGACCAGATCTAAATCCTTCTCATAAGTCTCCAAGAAAGTCAAGAAGCAAAGGTGAGAGAACTCCTTAGTAAGATGAGAGCATAAAGACTTCTCTCTCCAAAGGTGAAGGAGTATGAACAAGTCTATCAAGAATTGGAAGACCTCTGAAAGGATTTCCTTATACAAAGGGAAATATTTAAAGAGATGAAAGCTGAATAGAGATATTGGGAAAAGCAATATACAAAGATATCTCAAGAGGGAGAAGGCAACAAGGTCATAATCCCTACAGTTTACAAGGAGTATCTGAGATATAAGGACAAGCATGCAAAGCTTGCATTCCTAGCAAACAATCTCATTGGTGACCTTCCTAGGAGTTTAAGGGATGCGGAAGCTACAATGATTCCTCTCTCGAAGGATCTTCAGGACTTCCTCAAGCTTTGCAGGGAGATGGTCGATGGTTTTAGGATAGAAATTCGCAAGCGTGGCTAGGAGGATTTTGTTTCTTTATGATTTTTCTTTCCGTATTTGGTATTTGCTTTAGTATTTTCATTCAGTATTTTCTTCCATATGAATTGAATTTCCCTTTTTAAGGATTATGGTTTTTATTATTCAATAAAAGTACTTTGATTCAGTATTTTATCTGTGTATTTTTGGGATACTCAGCAATAAAAATAATAAAACTTGAAAAATAATAATGAATAATAAAAGGAAATCTAATGTGAATAAGACATTCGAGTAAATTCTTAGCATATTCATACGCATTCATCCAACCACAAGCATCACATTTCATACCTCATGGATAATATGATTCAAGTTCTGTTCGCCTTGAAAAACATCATGGAAAGAAAAGATCATATTCCCAAGGTAGCTTTTGAAGAAATAGACCAAACCATAGGTCACCAACCAAGACACGAACCATAATTTGGTCTCGTGAAGTCAACTGTTACCCAACAAAAGACCATCATAACTAGAGGTTTCCTCCTCCGAAGGTGGGGATATCCCATACTTTACAAATTCCAGTAAACAACATGGATAACTATATAGACCTGCAATATAGAGATCATGATTTCGAAGGCATCACTCAAGTTCCCCAACCAAAGACTGTTGAAGATCATGTGGTAGTTAACCAGTATAAAGCTCTCGAAGAAAGACTAAAGGTTGTAGAGGGTTATGATGCTTTCTATGTCGATGCCCTTGAAATGGGTATAATTCCAGATGTAGTGATTCCCCCCAAATTCAAAGTACTTGACTTTGGAAAATATAAGGGACTCACATGCACAAGGAATCATCTACGCACGTTCTATAGGAAAATGCATGCATATGCTCATGATTAGAAATTGATAATCCACTTCTTCCATGATATCATGAGTAGTGCATCTCTAGATTGGTATATGCAGTTGGAACGAGCACATGTTCGATCATGGGCAGACCTTGTAAATGTTTTCTCAAAACAATATAAGTACAACTTGGGCATGGCTCCTAATCGTATGCAAATTTAGAATTTTTCCCAAAAGAAGGACGAACCTTTCAAAAAATATGCTCAACAATGGAGGGAAATGGCAACACAAGTGCAACCATCACTCTATGAAAAAGAGTTGGTAGACATTTTCATGGGTACTCTACAAGGTCTGTATTATTAGAAAATGGTAGGCAACGTCTCCTCAGGATTCTCCGATTTGGTGACGATTGGCGAATGAATTGAAGCTGGTATGAAAAGTGGCAAGATACAAGGGGCATCCAATGCTCCTTATAACCCAAAGAAGCATACTCCAAACTTCTCAAAAAATAAGGAAGGAGAAACTAATGTTGTCACAACTCACCAAAAGGCACAACAATCCTTGGTGATCCTACAAGAACAACAGTAAAACAGGTTTGACAGACCCCAAAAAGATTTAATCCTCTCCCTATGCCACGCATTCAATTACTACAACACTTACTCAAGGCATCTTTCATAGAGATGAATCAACTTTATCCTCCAATTGGGGAACTCCCACAAAATCATGATGCAAACGTAAGGTGTGAATATCATGCCAATTCTCCAGGGAATACCATAGAAAAGTGTTGAGCCTTCAGACACAAGGTTCAAGATCTGTTGGATTCCTAAGATACCACCTTTGATAATCCCGATATCAAGACAAATCATATGCCTTTGCATGGTGGTCCAGCTGCGAACGCAATTGAGATAGTCACTAATCATAGAAAGACTAAGCGAGTAAAATCTCCAATAGATATGTTAAAGGAGCATTGATTGGAACATGTCTTTCTCTTGGAACATAATGAGGCCTTCAAAAAAACTTCCAAGAAATTAGTGGACCAAGGGATTGTCTAATTTGGACATTTCCCTGAAGAAGGATATGCCACTGTAATCAATGGGAATACAAGAAGACCATTGGTGATTCCTTGCCAAGGTTTAAGTTATGCAAAGAAACCACTTGTCATTCCATGTGGATATCCAATCTTAACGAAAATATTGGTAACAATATCGTGCCATGGTTAAACTCTGAAGATACCAACGCTTCTGAAGAGTACAATGGTGACCAGGGGGCCATCTCACATTCCTTATGAAAGTGATAAAGTCGTACCATGTAGTTACAAAACTACAGTCTATATCAACGAATAAAAGTAAGAATGTGAACCATCAACAAGCCAAGGACCTACAATTATAAATATAGGAGGGACAGGGGGCATGAACTGAAGTGGTCGTATATATGTTCGAGATCAACACAAAAAGGATGACACTTTGTCTAAGGATAAAGGAAAAGTTGTGGTTGAAACCAGTCCGGGGCAAGAAGCTCTGAGTAAGATTTTTATTGATCAAGAAGCTGATGAATTCTTGAAAATGATCAAGAAAAGTGACTATAGAGTGGTGGATCAACTTCATCAAACCCCAACCAAGATTTCAATACTCTCACTAATGATCAATTCATAGGCGCACCAAGAATCTCTGATGAAAATTTTAAGCTTTGCGTATGTTACAAAGGAGATCACAGTAAACCAATTTGATGGAGTCGTGGCCAATATGGCATCAGAAACACACGTAGGTTTCAATGGCAGTGAGTTACCTTCACAAGGTGGATCTCACAACAAGGCATTGCATATTTCGATCCAAATAGGAACAACTAGTTTATCCAGGGTGCTTACTAATACTGGTTCTGCCCTCAATGTACTACCAAAGGCCATCTTGATGAAGCTAATAATGGATGGCATCGTTATAAGACCAAGTTCTATGGTGGTTAAAGCTTTCGATGGTTCTCAAATAACTGTTTTTGGAGAGGTGGATCTTCCAGTAAAGATTGGCCTGCATATGTTCTTCATCACCTTTCAGATAATGGATATAGAACCGACATATACCTGCTTGATCAGATAACCTTGGATTCACGCTGCAGGAGATGTCACCTCAACCCTGCATAAACAATTGAAGTTCCTCGTCGAAGGAAAATTGGTGATAATTAATGGAGAAGAAGACATCTTCGTAATCCATTTGGAGTCTTACAGATATATCAGAGTGGAAGAAGATTGTATGGAGACGCCATTCAAAGTCTTGGAAGTGGCTACAGTGGTTACACTCCCAGTGGAAAAAGTCACAAAACCTGGAACCTCTATGGCATCATGGAAAGACTTGCAAACAATTATGGAAGTTCAAACATGGTCCAAGCTTGTGGAGATACCTGAGAAGAAAGAATGATTTGGTTTGGGCTATCAACCGTCGAAGACTACTAAGAAAGGCAAAGGGAAATTTCCTCCCATCCAGGAAACCTTCATCAGCAAAGGAGTAGAGCATGATGGACAAGTGTCAATTTTATCCAACGAGGGAAACATAAAGCAGCATCTAACCTCATTCGAGAATGTTCTCCATGCGAAAAGCTCAAGAATTGGACAGTTGCGGATATTCCAGAGATCTTTTTCTTTCAAAAGTAATTATTCTATTTTTAAAATAACCTATGTCCCGCCCAAGGCATATGGGTAGCTTGTAAGGGGCCCCCATTTACTTTTAAACAACATTTTCAATTAATAAAAGTTATTGTTTTGCATTCAATTGAGATACACATCTTTTTCTTTTATTTACTGTTTTTCAAAATGGCAATGCTTTTTCTTCATACTCCATTTCTAATTTTGCATTCTAAAAAGCACAAAAACATGATAAATTGTGCAGATCCACACCTAAACTCACTGACAATGATATTGCTACGATCCGATATGATTTTGATGCACCAATTAACCAAACTGAAGAGGAAGATAAGGAAGATTTTGAACTCTCTGAATAATTGGAGAGGTTACTAGAGAAAAAAGCAAATAAAATTCAACCATACCAAGAGTCTATTGGGACCATAATTTTTGGGACCCAAAAGGACCCAAAAGAATCATGCTAGGTGCAACCTTGGAGGAAAGTGATAAAGAAAGGCTGATCAAACTTCTGCATGAATACGTGGATATATTTTCTTGGTCTTACCGAGATATGTCGGTTTTTGATACAAATATCATGGTGCATAAGCTACCTCTTAAAGAAGGTTGCTCTTCCGTCAGGAAGAAGCCCAGAAGAACTCGTCCAGACATTTGTAACAAAATTCGAGAAGAAGTCCTCAAGCAATTTGATGCAGGATTCTTAGTCGTGGTAGATTATCCACCTTGGATAGATTACATCATTCCAGTACCCAAGAAAGAAGGAAAAGTATGTATGTGTGTAGACTATCAGTATCTAAACAAAGAAAGTCCTAAAGACAACTTCCTGTTACCTCACATAGATGTTTTAGTGGATAATATAGCTCAAGCTTTCGTATCCTCTTTCATGGATGGTTTTTCAGGATATAATCAAATCAAAATGGCACCCGAGGACATGGAGACGACTACTTTCATGACTCCTTGGGGAAACTTCTGTTACAAATTAATGCCCTTCGGTCTAAAGAACGCAAGGGAAACCTACCAATGAGCAATGGTCACGTTATTTCATGGCATAATCCATAAAGAAGTCGAGGTATACATGGACGATATGATTGCCAAATCTCACACAGAGGAGGATCACATCATTCACTTGCAGAAATTATTCGAACGTCTATGAAAAATACAGACTGAGGTTGAATCCAAACAAATGTACATTTGGTGTCAAGTCAGGTAAACTATTGGGGTTCATAGTAAGTCAGCGAGGTATTAAGGTGGACCATGATAAAGTCAAAGCCATACAGGAAATTCCAGCTCCAAGAAAATAAAAAGAGGTTCATGGTTTCTTAGGATGTTTGAACTACATCTTAAGGTTCATATCGCACCTAACTTCCACTTCCGAGCCTATATTCAAACTATTGAGAAAGGATCAATCAGCGGAGTGGAATGAAGACTGCAAGACAACCTTCAGGACAATAAAGCAATATTTACAAGAGCAGCCAATCCTGATGCCACCTGTTCCTGGAAGACCACTTATATGTACTTGATAATTCTCGAAGGATCTATGGGATGTGTATTGGGTCAACACAATGAAACAGGTAGAAAAGAGCATGCCATCTACTACATAAGCAAGAAATTTACTGACTGTGAAACTTGATATTCACTTCTCGAGAAGACTTGTTGTGCTCTAGCTTGGGCTACTAAATGACTGAGACATTAGAAGTTAACTCACACTAAGTGGTTAATAGCAAGAATGGGTCCTTTGAAGTATGTGTTCCAAAATCCAGCTCTCATAGGAAGAATTTTCTAATGATAGATGTTGTTATCCGAATACGACATCCAATATGTTACTCAAAATAACATCAAAGGCAGTGTACTAGTTGATTACCTGGCTCATCAACCATTAACAAAATATCAACGGATGAAGTTTGACTTTCCAGACGAAGACATCATGGTTATAGGTGACTGAGAAATATCAGGGCCCGATGAAGGACCTGAACCAGGGGCACGATGGACACTCATGTTTGACAGTGCTTCAAACACACTAGGACATGGTATTGGGGTTGTAATAACTTCTCCAAAGAAATTTCATAAATCCTATATTGCGAGGTTATGTTTTGATTGCACCAACAATATTGCTGAATACAAAGCTTGTATCTTGGGTCTAGAAGATGCTATTGATCTAAGAATTAAATACCTTGGAGTATATGGAGACTTAGTGTTAGTCATATACCAAGTCAACGGTGAATGGGACACCTGACATCCAAAATTAATTCCATATCAGGATTATGTTTTCGAGTTAGTTACGGAATTCATGGAGATTACTTTCACTCATATTCCACAAGAAGAAAATCATATGGCAGACGCCTTGGAAACTTTTTCAGCCATGTTCAAAGTTACTTGGCCTAATCATGAACCACGTATAATGATCTGAGACTTCGAAGAACCTGCACATTGTCTCACAGTTGAAGAAGAGTTGGATGATAAACCTTGGTTCTACGACATCAAGAGGTATCTCGAGAAGCAGTAATATCCTGAAAATGCCTCCATAATAGACTAGCGAACTCTATGAAAGCTAGCAGTAAAATTCTTCTTAAATAGGGATGTACTATATAAAAGAAACTATGATATGGTGTTACTCAGGTGCGTGGAAAAACACGAAATAGATACACTCATGAGAGAGATTCACGAAGGAACCTTCGAGACTCATACAAATGGGCATGACATGGCTAGAAAAATCTTGAGACCAGGTTACTATTGGTTGACGATGGAAGCTGATTGTTACCATTATATGAAGACATGCCACAAGTGCCTAATCTATGCCGACAAGGTGCACGTACCACCGACTCCTCTGAATGTCCTAAGTTCACCATGGTTGTTCTTGATGTGGGGGATTGATATGATAGGAATGATCAAACCAAAGGCTTCTAATGGACACCGATTCATACTAATCGCCATCAATTATTTCACCAAGTGGGTAGAAGTTACGTCTTATGCAAATGTCACAAAGCAAGTGGTCACTCGATTTATCAAGCAAATTATTATATGGAGATATGGGGTTCCTAGCAGAATTATTACAAACAATGGGCCCAACTTGAACAACAAAATGGTGAAGGAGTTATCCGATGATTTCAAAATTTAGCATCATGATTCATCACCTTATCGAACCAAGATGAACATGGCTGTTGAAGTTGTCAATAAAAATATCAAGAAAATCATTCAAAAAATGGTGAAGACAAATAAAGATTGGCATGAAATGCTTCCCTTTACGCTACAAGGCTAATCTACCTTAGTGCGTACTTCAACAGGTGCAACTCCTTTCTCTCTTGTTTATGGCATGAAGGTTGTACTTCCTGTTGAAGTAGAGATTTAGTCACTATGATTTCTAATGGAAACCAAGCTTGAAGAATCAGAATGGGTTCAAACACGACTCGATCAACTCAACCTCATTGAAGAGAAACTCTTAACAGCTTTATGCCACAGTCAATTGTATCAAAAGAGGATGAAGAAAGCATTCGATAAAAAGGTATGTCCTCGAGTATTCAAAGAAGAGGATCTAGTTCTCAAGAAGATTCTGCTACCTTTCCTAGATTCTCGTAGTAAATGAACACCTAACTACAAATGTCCATATATGGTTAAAACAAAATTATCTGGAGGAGCTCTTATCCTCACAACAATGGATGGGGAAGAACTACCACATCTATTGAACTCTGACGCGGTCAAAAAATACTGTGTATAAAAGACCCGCTAATTCGAAAACCCGAACGGGAGACTTAGGCAAAAAGGGGTGTCTCCGTGGATTGAAAACCCTAAAGGGTGATCCAGGAAAAAATTAGGGACATATAAACAAATCATTATCCCGGTGGATTGAAAACCTGAAAGGGAGATCTAGGAAAAGGTTAGGGATTTTTATTTGAAAAATGAACAAATAGACTGCAGTTCAACAATTCATTACTATGACTAAGGGGAAGAATTAATCTAAATCATCCTTCTCAGAAGAAATTAGATTGAAGTTATCAAAGGACATTGGAGAAATAGAAGTATCAATTATCATTTTCATTTCCATTTTCAATTTTGTTAAACTTTTTGTAATTAACTCTTTTTTAGGAATTGTATCTTGTACTTTCGCCTATTCAAAGGCATTATCATTAATAAAACAATTTATTTTTTGATCTTTTGAAAATTGTGTTTTTTTACTTGTTTGCAAGTGATAGGAAAATTAGAAAGTGTAACAATTTGCAAATGTAGTAATAATGGGAAATCCAAAAGTATTTATCTCAAGGACTGCATAGAATTATCGAGTTTAATGTGTCGTTCAATTAAACAAAAGTTTAACTTGGGGTTTGGGTTTTGAAATTGTCACTTAACAAATAGTAGAAGTATAAATTGGATTTTAACAGATATGAGGAGCATGCTAGAGTAAGTGTGTGATTTGACCCTGTATTAACCTTCATTCTTGATCTCATCAACAAGTTCATTACTTTCAACTACTGAATGTTTAGTGTGTTTTCCCCTAAGTCCTTAGTGGGAAAATCTTTGGTCCTTCATCCTAATACCTAAGTCCTTAGTTAATTATGATGAAACCAAGCAGTTATGTTATCAAGATTTTACCAATGATCTATAGGGTATCCCTAGTCCTAGATGATATCTACTATAGTCTAAATGTTCAAAAACCTTAACAATGACGGTCCAACCCTAATTGTTAACCATGGACCAATCTCTATTTGTCTGATAGGAAAGGCATAAGAACATTGAACAATTAAATTCAAAAGTAACTATTGTATCAAAACCAAGAATTAAAAATCAATACATTTGCAAATCAGGGATACCCCTAGCATTGGGGGGTTTAGCCTCTCATAGTATTAAAAAGAAAAGCAATAATACAATTAGATATTACAAAAGGTGAGGATTCTTAGATCTTCAATTGCTTCCACGCATGAAGGAATCTCCATCTCCAAATCTCTTGAAAGCCCCAATCTTTATCGTTCCTAATCTTCTCCCGTCAAAAGTCCCTAATTCTTATTCCAAACTCATTTAAATAGTTCACAATCCATTTGTCTAGGTCAGAAATACCCAAAATGCCCCTTTGGGTCCCAACTCATACAAAATCATGAAAATACTCAAAAGCAGCGTCCTAGTCAACACGGGTCGTGTCACCTCACATGGGGCACCCTTGTCGGCCTATGTCCATCATTCCAATAAGAACTCTCGCCCAGACCTTCTGACACGGGCCGTGTCAAATGACACGGGCACCTGTGTCACCCTCTGCTCCCAAATTGTAGCTATGAATCCTCTCATAACACGGCCTGTGTTAGGAAACACGGGTGGCTGTGTCAGGCACCCTGTAGCTTGGTTTTTGAGACTTCCTCCAAAACTCTGAATTTTCATTTTTCGCATTGATTTTTCAGGTTTTATTCCTCTGAGCCTGAAAACAACAAAATACACAACCAACACATAAAACATATAAAAATGAAATAAAACACTTGACAAAATAAAGAAACTATAATTAAATTCAATTGTAAATAAAGGTGGAAAAACCACTAACCAGCAAGACATTACGATTATTTCTTGTAAACAATGCGTCAAAATTATTTTGGGGATTTGGCAACAAATAAAAGCATTTGACAAAACATAAAAAAACACTTTGGTTAGAAAAACGTCAAAAGAAATCTACGCCTATGCTTGCGCCTACGATAAAATTATCAACATCACATTGGCATTGTTCACCATAGTATACCAAAATACAAATCAACTCAGGGATACGGCAAAAAAACGACAGACAACATTGGGAATTCAGTGACTCAAATAACCCAATATTCTAAAAGGAGAAATATAACAAGAGAATTCACAAGCATTTGTTGCATATACATACGAAACACATACCAATAACTTTAGGCATCATAAGCATATAAATAATTTCCATTGGGCATCATACATATACATATCAATTATACATTGCATTTCAAACTTCACAGGCTAGGGCTATTACAAGACATATTAAGGCCTATTGTAATACGGTGGGAGAACTAACTTGGTGTTTTGCATTTTATGCAAATGTTGCGAATAGCAAGAGTCACCACCGATTTTTCTTTTATCCAATAAAGGAAAGGGTGAAAAGAACAGGAAAGACCTTTTGAGAATTTTCTTGAGTTTGGGGGGTAGGTTATGAAAAGGGAAGATGTTAGCCCCCTTTTCATCTGTAGTTATCTACAGGCTCTTAATTGCTTGATCACCTTTTGAAATGCTTTATGTTAGTGTATGTTTTGAAAATATTTTGAAAAATGCCTAAGTGCGGAAATTTTGTAATGATTCTCGTATCGTTGAGAATGTATACAAAATGTTTGTTTTAAAAATATTTAGTGAAAGGAAGTGTTGTTTTGTGAAAGATGTTTTAAAAATTCCAATGTAAGGCAATTTTGTAATGATTCTCGTATCGTTGAGAATGTATACAAAATGTTTTTTTTAAGAGTGTTTTGAAGATAGTTATCTTGAAAGTGTGAAATGTGGAACTTGTTTTAATTTATGAGCAAGAAATTACGAGAAATATACCTACTCAAAAAGTATTTGTTCTTTTCCTCCTCCTTTAGATAGAGCTATCCTACCATTAGTTAGTAGGAAACTATATCATTGAAAGTGAGGGCAGACGTGGGTCATTGTACAGTCATATAAGGCAACTCGTAAGACGCTTTAGCAATTTATCATAAAGGAATAAGATCATTTATCGAAGGCAACATCGAAGGATCATCGAGAGACTACGATCTTTTAATTGAGGCTCTTTGCTAAAGCATCCCATGTTTGAGGGACATGATTGTTTATATCCGATGCAACAAGTGAAGTTTACCCTAGATGTGCATGTGTGCAAAGTGTGTTTGATTCAAGTATTTTATCTTGAATTAGGGTTTTGCTATGTTCGATTTTAGTCTTGTCATACAAACCCTAATTACTAGCAATAATAAGGAAAGTGGTAAATTATGGAAAATAAATGTCCTACGCTATTACAATGCTTTGGGAATCGGGGGTACAAGTTTGTGAAATGGGGAAGAAAGCAATAAACCCTAATTATCTATTACAGACCGTGTACATAAATAATAATGCGAAATAATATAATGCACAAGAATATGAAGTAGAGGAAAAGGAAAAAAGAATTTATTTTTGGTGATTTTAGATGGGAAAAAGGATTGATCATTAACCTAAAAAAAATAATTAGTTTTAATTACAAGAGAAGTTAATTAATTATTTAACAAAACCTAAAAATCTAAATTAATTGAAATTAAGGAGAGAAAAAAACCTAAGTTTAATGATTTGTTTAGAAAATAATTTGGATATTAAGGTTTAGAAAAATTTGTGAAATAATAATAAAAGAAAACCTAATTCTAATTATTCTTTAATTTAGTCAACAAAATAAACCAAAAATGATTAAATTAAATTAATTTGTATTTATGAAAATTAAGTCAATTTATTAAAACCTAAACCTAAATTTTTTTATGATTTTATTAAATAAAATAAATAAATAAATAAAAGTAAAAACAAAAACAAAAAATAAAAATAATTGGGCCATGAGTCAAATAAAAAAGGGGGTGAGAAATTTTTTTTTGTTAGGCCCAAAATTCATTTTTGTTTGAATCTAAAAAAAAAATAAAAAGGAAATGGGCCTGCAAGTTAGTAAAAAAAGGGTGAAGAATAGCAAAAAATCCCAGGCCCAAAATGAAAATCCAGCCCCTATATTGATCCAGTGTGATTTCATATTTAAGGTGTATCATGCGCTTGATTTCTGGGGCGTGTGATCTGACCTTGTGATGATCATATGGTGATGGTGAGAGGAACACCATGCACGCCTTGAACCTGTTTGCATTAGATCTGAAAGAGGAAAATATGAAAAAAAATAAAAGGGTACCACTGAGGCTCGAACCCAGGTCCCAAAGGTAAACATATGCGCACTTTAACTACCGAGGTGGTAATACATCCGGTAGTTAAAGCAATAACTAATAAATATATTGCAAACTCGTTTATGAATATTTGAACAAGTCATCTTCTTCTTCCTCGCGCGCGCCAAGATTAACAACTCCATTGTTAAATCTGTAACTCCTTCATTTCTCAACCATTTTTAAAAATGTAAACATGAAAGTTGCTTAATTTTTCACCACAGATTCAACCATATAACTTTTAAAAGCTAAAGATCAAAGACTAAGATGAATTTTGTTTAGTACCAAACTGTAACCTAATTTTTTCAGAAACTTCAGTTTCAAAATTCTCATTGCTCAGGCAAGATAAATGAAATGTAAGCACATGGTTAGCTTCCGGGCAATGATGTCTACACTTTTTATTCAGAAAGTAAACATTAATGATGCTTGTACAAAGATTTCAAAGTTTAGAAAACTTACCTCAAAAGTGAGAATCGTGTAGGTAAACAGGCGCGCGCTTTAACCACATAGATGGTGATACATCTGATAGTTAAAGCAACAACTAATAAATATATTACAAACTCGTTTCTAAATATTTTAACAAGTCATCTTCTTCTTCCTCGCGCGCGCCAGGAATAACAACTCCATTGTTAAATCTGTAACTCCTTCATTTCTCAACCATTTTTAAAAATGTAAACATGAAAGTTTCTTGATTTTTCACCACGAATTCAACCATATAACTTTTAAAAGCTAAAGATCAAAGACTAAGATGAGTTTTGTTTTGTACCAAACTGTAACCTAATTTTTTCAGAAACTTCACTTTCAAAATTCTCATTGCTCAGGCAAGATAAGTGAAATGTAAGCACATGGTTAGCTTCAGTGCAATGATGTCTACATTTTTTATTTAGAAAGTAAACATTAATGATGCTTGTACAAAGATTTCAAAGTTTAGAAAACTTACCTCAAAAGTGAGAATCGTGTTTGAAGTTGGAGCACTCCTGGAGATGTTGTGATGATCTGAACAACTTCACTAAACTCCCAGGAAGCTATTGCAATTCTTACTTTGAATTGAGAGTGGTTGGATTCTTCTGGAGAAGTCAAGTTGCAGAGTTAAGTTTTTGAAAATGGAGGATAAGGAATATGATGTTACAGTGGTGTAACAAGTGTTTGGATAGCTTCTATATGAGTTATAGAAGCTTTATGAATGATTTAGAGGGAAAACGCACGAGTGGATCAGGTGCTTGGAATTCAAAGTCAGAATTGGCAACAAATGAGGTTTTGAATGCCAATTCTGATTTCAGGGAGTTTAAGAGGGTTAGGAGGCTTGTAAACTCATGCTTTGGCTTGCAAATGGCCTCTTTATTTATAGGCAAGAGGTTTGACATATTGAAGTAACCATAATCTTGAGATAATATGTTATGGTTTGGTTGAAAATGAGAAATCAAGCTGGATAAATTTTCATGGTTCCAAGGTTCAAGTACAAGCATGGTCTTAGTTTGTTGGGTGCAGGGAGGTTGCTTCTTACTTTGAAGTTGTGTATGTGCAGAAGTAACAATTGAGAGGCTCAGGGAGTTGACATTGTGATTAAAGTTTGCTTTTCTAAAATTGAAGTCTTGGCTTTCTTCCCTTGATGGCAAAATGGTTTGGACAATGGCTCAAAACCTTGGATAAAGGCTCAATCAATTGTGTAAAAATTAAATTATGGAGAGATTTGCAAGTCAAGAGGCATGCAAAGCAAGATTATGCAGCAATGCATGAAGATTGGATTATGTGTTCTTCACCAAAATGACTTGTAATTCAAGTTTATCATGCCAACTTCAAGTCTTCGAATATCCTAGCTCAAAAATGATCTCTTCAAGTTCTTGGACATTTTGAAAAGCTTGAAACATTGTCTACAACGTTCATAATGAGCACTTTGGCTATATCAACTATGAACTCGGTGAAAAATTGCCAAGAAGTTGGGACAAACATCTGACCAAACTTGTTGAGAAGTTCACTAAGTGTTTTGATAAAAATGTCATGACTTTATGGGCCTATATCTCCTAATCCAAGCATTTTTTGGACATAAACCCTCAAGGACAAAGTTGTAGAATTCATCAAGCTCTACAACTTTCATGTTGAAAGTTTTCCTTGAATCATCTTGCATCTTAATGAAAAATGGTCATGAATTAGTGGTTTTATTAAGGCCAAAAACACTTATAATTTTTCTAAGTATTGGAAATCTTGACTTTTTGTTGACTTTTCTTGAATTTGTTGATTCTTGTTGATCAATCTTGATAATTTTGAATGTCTTGATGATTCTTGATCTTTGAAATTTAATGTTGACCAAAAAATTAAAGTTTGACTTTTTGTGTGAGTATTGACTTTTCATCAGTTGATCCAAATTTCAACTATCAATCCCTTGATATTTAGAAATGATTTGAGCCATGAGATTAGGTCGAGATATTTTTTTAGTCCTTTCGGTCATTCTTCAATCTATTAGGTCATGTACTAGGTCAAAAGTCAATGATCAACCATTCTCAGTCAAAATCCTAATTTTGACAATTTTACCCCTTTGATGATTTGAGTGCTTTCCTTGAGGAATTATGATAAACCCTTGATCAAATGATGAATATGACATCAAAATTTTGATGTTTATAAAAAATCTTGAAGTTTTACTGTATATTAACCACAGTTGACTTTTTACCTAATGTAGTTGATTTTCAGTCATCTGAGCAATTAACTGAGCAAATTTGTGATGCAAGGATTGAAACTTGGTATGAGCATTCTTGGAGACTTATGATGAACCATGAAAGTCACTTTGGGCATTATAAGTCCAATTTCCATTGAGAAAACCAAAACCCTAATTGTGGACCCAGTGCTTAGGAGGTGAGCTTGACTGATCAACTTGTGAGAAATGTCTTGAAGAAAAGAGAGGGAAAATTTTGGGGTACAACAGTTGCCCCTGTTCAATCTTATTAAACCTGAAGAGTTAGTTTGGCATGTCCTCCATTCGTGACTTGAAGGTAGAATATGATTGAACACTTAAGTGCCTAGAAATTTGCACTCGCTTGTGCACGAAGTAATGCTGTTGGTTGACTATGCCGGGAATGGACTTAAAGATGTCATTTGGAGAGGTAATGAAGAGTTGTCAGAGATGGGCTTATAGATGCCATTTAAAAAAAATATTGAGAGAAATTAGACTAAGTCTATGCTCGACTCTAACTGGGAGAAGCATCAGAGTAAATCTTTGGTCAATTTAATCTGAGCCAGAAGAGGTATTTTGTCTTTAACTGGGAAGAAGTATCAGAATAAATCTTTGGTCGACTTAATCTGAGCCAGAAAAGGTCTACTGGGAGAATTATTAGAATAAATATTTAGTCAATTTAATCTGAGCCAACAGAGGTCTATTGAGAGAAGTATCAGAATAAATCTTTGGTCAATTTAATCCGAGCCAGAAGATGTCTTGAAGGAAGTGTTTTTCATGTAGATAGTTGCCTCGTCCTGTTTTGGGAATTGATCTATGATCTATTTTTGTTGGTAAACACGTCTTGATTCGGGAATTCATACCACTTGGTGATAAAGATAGTCGCCCGTCCTGTTTTGGGAATTGATCTTCATCTGACCATAAAGGAAGAAAGATAGTTTCCCCGTCTTGTTTCGGGAGTTAATCTTCAACCTATTCATGTAGATAGTCGCCCTGTCCTGTTTCGAGAATTGATCTACAATTTGTTTTTCACAGATAGTTGCCCCGTTTTGTTTCAAGAATTAATCTATGGCTGGTCATCCAGATAGTTGCCCCGTATTGTTTCAGGAATTAATCTGGAACCTGCTTTTTGTTTTCCTAGAGATAGTTTCCCCATTTTGTTTCGAGAATTAATCTCTGACCTGGTCACATAGATAGTTGCCCTGTCTTGTTTCGGGAATTAATCTTGGACCTGTTTGAGAATTGTTAATGATATTCGTCTATTGAGTGATCTTTCCTGAAAAGGTAAAGAGTTAGCTGTATGAAATGTCACGATGTATGAAATGCACTGCGTAATGATATTCTCAAAATAAATGAGACTGTGATATATGCGTTTCATATGCATATACTATGACATATGAATGTGAAATGTTTTTGAAGTGTATTCGTAAACCCACGTAGTATCTTTGTCTGGGAAAATAAATCCCTGAATATTGTTGGGGATGAAGAGTATATGCATATTCAATCTTGTCTAGAATGCTGCCATTGGGGATGCTTGCTTGCTGTTTAAGGAAACGTCGCCGTGGAATGTTGAATTCTACTTTTGGGAGAAGAGGTATTGGTTGTTTATTGCTCTACTGGGGAATTTAATTCTTATATACCCTGACTGGGGATAAAAGAGTTGGATAACCTTCCAACTCATCTAAGGAGGATAATTCTTAAATACCCTGACTGGGGATAAAAGAGATGGATAACCTTCCGACTCGTCTGGGGAGGATAAAGTTCACTAGCATCTGGTCCGGTTCCAGGTTTCGTAGTGACTTTTTGGGTGTAGTGGAAACTTCACTATGGAGAGTAATTCTGTCGATGATTCATAGCAATATGAGGAATAGACTCAAGCTGAGAAGACTGTAACCTATTGGGGAAATAAACCCTGCTGCGGAAATAAACCCTATTGACAGAGAAATATTCTGTTGAGGAAACAAACTCTCCTGGGGAAATTGAATTTTGCAGGTCTTTTCAGTTTTGGAGGCTAAACTCAGATGGAGAAGAGAATTTCCATGAATTGTATTGATTGGAAATCCTTAGGTTGGGGGAAATGCGGGGAATGTATCCCTTTTTGAAGATTACTTTGTGGGGGTAATCTCATGGAAGTAGCTCGGTGGGGATTTATGGATAGTTTAAATGTTATTCTAACTCCTAGAGTCTTGAGTAAATGCTTATTCATGTTCTTGTGCATATATTTGTTAACAGTTAATCATGTTCATATTCATATGTTCATTCAATTTTAGTCGTTGGACGTTTTTCAAGCAAAACAGGAAAACAAAAATTTTGAACTTTAAAGTGTATTTGTATTGATAATCTGCCTATAAACAGTCGTTTTTTTGTATAAAGAGACATAAGTCCTAGTAATAAGAAGTCGTCGTAAAATGAAAAGAGTAAAAAGTAAAAACAAAATGTATAGCTATGTGGAAATGATCTCGTTGGGTTCTAACTCTGCTATTGTCCCTATGCCTTTGAACATCTCATCCCTTGCTATCAGAAGAAGTTGATTGAACTGGTCTGTACCATTTGAACTTGATGTTAGTAATAAAGCTGGCTGTAAGTGATTCAACGGGACGTAGTCGTACGCTTTAACCCTTAATTTTTTCCTAGTCCGCCCTTTCAGGTTTTCAATCCACCAAGATACCCTTTTTTGCCCAAGCAACCCTTTTAAGTTTTCGACTTTCCGTGTGTACAATCTTTTGTATATATCCCTAATTTTTGCCCGAACCCTTTTGGTTCACCAGGATGCCCTTATTTTTGCCTAGGCCAGTTAACCTAGCAGGTCATTTTTATGCGTAGTATCTTTTGACTATGTTCGCGTTCACAAGGTGTGGGAAATCCTCACTGCCCATGGTGGTCAATATCATGGAACCACCCGACAATACTTTCTTGACAACAAACGACCCTTCGTAAGTGGGAGTCCATTTTCCCTTGGGATCACCTTGTGATAGAATGATGCACTTTATTACCAAATCACCATCCTGATATACCCGGTGCTTGATCTTCTTGTTAAATGCCTTGATCACGCGCTTCTGATACAACTGACCGTGACAGACAGCCACAAGCCTTTTCTCGTCAATCAGATTCAATTGATCCAACCTAGTCTAAATCCACTTATCTTCGCCTAAGTTTACATCTTTCATAATCCTTAGAGAAGGAATCTGAACTTCGATAGGCAGGACAACTTCGATGCCATAGACCAAAGAGAATGGGGTTGCCCTAGTTGATGTTCGCATTGAAGTGAGATAGCCATGAAGAGAAAATGGTAACATCTCATTCCAGTCTTTGTAGGTCACAACCATCTTTTGCACAATCTTCTTTATGTTCTTGTTGGTGGCTTCCACTGAGCCATTCATCTTTGGTCTGTATGGAGAAGAGTTGTGGTGCTTGATCTTAAACTGGGTGCAGATCTCAGTGATCATAGTGTTGTTAAGGTTGGTTCCATTGTCTGTGATGATTCTCTCAGGGATTCCATACCAACAGACAAGGTTATGCTTGATGAAACGAGCCACAACACTGTTGGTAACAGAGGCGAACAAAGCTGCTTCAACCCATTTTGTGAAGTATTCAATGGCAACAAGAATGAAGTGATGTCCATTAGATGCAGCAGGCTTGATTTCTCCAATCATGTCAATGCCCCACATTGGAAATGGCCAAGGAGCAGTCATGACGTTCAAAGGTATTGGAGGTACATGAACTTTATTAGCATAGATCTGGCACTTATGACAAGTTCTCGAGTGGTGATGACAGTCAGTTTCCATGGTCGACCAACAGTAACCTGCTCTCAAGATTTTCTTAGCCGTAGTATGCCAACTGGAGTGAGTACCAAAGATACCTTCATGCATATCCTCCATAATTTTCTCTGCTTCCTTATTGTCCACACAACGAAGTAGAGTTGAATCATGGTTGCACCTATATAGAATTCCATTGCTCAGGAAGAACTTAGTTGAGAACCTTCATAGGAATTTCTTGTCATTGATAGATGCAGGTTCAGGGTATTCTTGAGTCTCAAGATATCTTTTTACTTCATGAAACCAGTGCTTCTCTTCTACTCCATCAGTATCAATTTTGTAGCAGTGTGCTAGTTCGTCAAACCTTTCAATGGTAATTCTGGGAGCCTCGTTGTCCCATCTGAGTTCGAAAATAGATGACATGGTAGATAAGACATTCACCAACTGATTTTCTTCCCTTAGGATGTGCTCAAAGGTAATCTCTTCGAAGTATGGAATCAGGGTTAGCACATATTCTCTGTAAGGGATAAGATTCATATGTTTCGTGTCCCAATCTCCCTTGACTTAACTGATTACCAAGGATGAATCCCCGTATATGCCCAGGAATTTGATTCTAAAGTCAATAGCAGCTTTAAGAACCAAGATACATGCTTCGTACTCAACCATGTTGTTGGTACAATCAAAGAAAAGTCAGGCGGTGAAAGGTGTATGGCAACCTTGAGGTGAGATGATTATAACACCAATTCTATTTCCAAGCGCATTAGAAGCTCCGTCAAAAACCATAGTCCATCGAGATCCTAGCTCAGGTACTTCATACGGTCCAAGTTCTTCAGAGTCTGTTACTAGAATGATGCCCTCATCTGGGAATTTGAAGTGCATATACTGATAGTCATCTACAGCTTGATGTGCCAAATGATCTGCCAGTACACTTCCTTTGATGGCTTTTTGAGTGGTGTACTGAATGTCGTATTCCGTTAAGATCATTTTGCATCGGGATATTCTTCCGGAGAGAGCTCGCTTCTCAAATATGTACTTGATGGGATCCATTTTAGAGATCAATAGAGTAGTATGAGTCAACATATACTGTCTTAGTCGGAGAGAAGCCCATGCCAAAGCGCAACAAGTTTTCTCAAGCAGTGAATATCTAGTTTCATAATCGGTAAACTTTTTGCTAAGGTAGTGTATTGCATGCTCTTTTCGACCATACTCGTCATGTTGCCCCAACACACACCCCATTTAATTCTCTAACACAGTTAGGTACATGATCAGAGGTCTTCCTTCAACTTGTGACATCAGAATCATAGGTTCTTGTCAGTACTCCTTTATTTTATCAAAAGCCATTTGATAGTCGTCGTTCTATCTGACTACTTGATCTTTCTTCAACAGCTTGAAGATTGGCTCATAAGTAGTCGTCAAATGAGAGATGGATTGGGAAATGTAGTTTAGTCGTCCTAAGAAACCTCTGACCTCCTTTTCAGTACAAGGAGTCGACATTTCTTGAATATCTTTAACTTTTGCAGGATCGACTTCAATACCTTTACCACTAACGACAAAAACCTAGGAGTTTTCCAGATCTCACCCCAAAGGCACATTTGTTGGGATTCAACCTCATCTTGAATTTTTTCAGCCTTTCAAACAACTTGTGAAGATGATCAAGATGTTCTTCCTCAATTTGTAATCTCACTATCATGTCATCAACGTAGGCTTCTATCTCATGATGAATCATGTCATGAAATAAAGCCACCATAACTCGTTGATAAGTTGCGCCTGCGTTCTTCAGCCCAAAAGGAATGACATTATAACAAAAGGTGCCCCACTAAATGACAAAGGTAGTCTTCTCCATGTCTTCAGGTGCCATTTTGATTTGGTTGTACCCTGAGAAGCCATCCATGAAGGAGAATACCTTGTGTTGAGAAGTGTTGTCAACCAAGACATCAATATATGGTAGTGGGAAGTCATCTTTGGGACTCACCCTATTTAAATCCATGTAGTCTACACACATACGGAACTTATCGTATTTCTTCGGTACTAGAATGATATTTGCAACCCATTGGAGATATGACGTCACTGCCAAGAAACCTGCATTGAACTGTTTCATTACCTCAGCCTTGATTTTCTCTGACATATCAGGACGCGTACGACGAACCTTTTGTTTGATCAGAGAACAACCCTCTTTCATTAGAAGACGATGAACCACGATATCAGTATCAAGCCCGGGCATGTCGTTGTATGACCAAGCAAATACCTCAACATAGTCGTGAAACATCTGAACCAATCTGCTCTTGACACTGTCTCCCAGGTTGGCGCCAATCTCAACTTCTTCCTTATCCACCTCAGTACCCAAGTTTATCACATCGATCGGCTCTTCATGCGGTTAGATAGCCTTTTCCTCTTGTATCAGGAGTCTGGCGAGTTCTCCAGGTATCTCACAATCTTCTTCACCTTCTACTTCAGCTTGCTAGATTGGATTTTCGAAGTCATAAACAACAATAACAGAATTGTTGTCAATGATATCTAGAGTGGATGTGGATCTGCAAATGTGTGTGTATGTGCGTGCGTGTAAGGTCACATGGCTATTTGAAAATGTAGTAAAGTAAAAGAAAGACAAGGAGTGAAAAATTTGAATGCAAAATCGTCCAATGTTTTCATTAAATGAGCATATGATATATGAAATGACAACCCTTAACAAATGGACCATTGTGCCCCGGGTAAGGCACAAGGTTTAAAGTCATTGTTTTAAAAGAAATTATACAGACAAACTTCTTAAAGCAATAAAAATAGGAAATGGAAATTACTCCTGGCTGAAGGACATTGATACAAAGTCTTTGTCCTTCCAGTTCTTGAGTCCACCGTCAATAGTAGGGAATATCCAGTCGTCCAAGTCACCATCACTATCAGTGTCTTCAAGAGCATTGACTTCATTATTACTAATACGGAAAGGTGGTCCTCCAGCACGAACACGACGAACCTTTTTCTGAGCCTTTAAAGTGAAACCCAATCCAAATTTATTGGATTTGTAGGGGATATCGGGAAGCTTCCTCTAGATAGTGCAACCCCCTTCTTCTACTACAACTTTAACATCCTTCAGAGAGGCCATTCTAGGTGAATCCTTAGAAATCTGAGGAGTAGAAGGAGTTGCTTTATCAACAACAATTGTTAGAGGGATTACTTCAACTGTTTGGCAGGGAGTTTCAATGAATTCACTATCCATTTCAACATATTTGAAAGAATTCAAATGGCTAACCATATATTCTTCCTCTCCGCAGACTATGACGATCTTCCCTTTCATGGGATACTTCAGCTTTTGATGTAGAGTAGAGGTAACTGCGCCTTCCCCATGAATCCAAGGACGTCCAAGCAAATAGGAATAGGCCAGATTGCTATCCATAACATAAAAAGTGGAGTTGAAAACTTGAGATCCCACCTTGATCGAAATATCAACCTCTCCGTGTACAATCCTTTTTGATCCATCAAAGGCTCTTACCACAATATCGTTGGGTTTCAGCACTATCCCTTCACAATCCAATCTATCTAGAGCACCTTTTGGTAATACATTTAGGGAGGAACCTGTATCAACTAACACATGCGTGAAAGTAATGCCTTTACACTCAAAAGAGATGTGCAAAGCCTTGTTATGATTCTTCCCTGCCAGAGTTAAGTCAGCATCAGAACAACCCAAACCATTATCAGCAGTTAGGCTTGCAACAAAATTCTCAAACTGATCAGCAGAGGTATCTTGTGGTATATGAGCATTCTTCAAAAAATTTAACAAAGCCTTGGAATGTGCTTCAGAACATAATAACAAGGATAACATGGATATTTTTTAGGGTGTTTGCCTCAGTTGTTCAACTATTTTGTAGTCACTTTTACGAATGATCTTCAGAATCTCTTCCATCTATTGTTTAGAAGGGTCTTAAATTGTAACATCTTTTGAGGGTGCCTCCATATGGGCAGCCTCAGTCACTTTCTCTTTGCCTCGGGCGTCAGTAGTTGACCCAACATCAGAAATATGAACATGTGTAGTGATAGTTTTTGGAGGAGAGATATCTGGGGAGAAGATCCTTCTTGTTCGGGTAACTTTGCTAGTTCCAACAATATTTTTAACATTAAGATTGGTAACTTCAGAATCTTCATCTTCAGTAATCCATGGCTCTTTCTTAACACCATGATAATAAACTTATACCCCATAGTTCCAGGGAACAACTTTGTTATAGGAATAGGGGACTGGCCCCGGTGTGGTGATGATCAGGGGAGCCACCCTTGGCTCAGCAGGAATCCTTATAGGGCCTCTAGAGGTGATCCTTATAGGAGTATTGGAAATTGTGATTATAGAAACATCTTCAAGTCCCAGTTCTTGGGATATACTTTCATGCAAACTCTTTATGGACAGAGTTTTCTCGAACAAAATTTCATGGCTATCTGTACTACGGTGGGAGAACTGATTTGGGTGTTTTGCGTTTTATCGAAATTGTTGCAGATAGCAAGACTCGCCACTGACTTTTCTTTTATTCAATAAAGGAAAGGGTGAAAAGAACGAGAAAGACCTTTTGAGAATTTTCTTGAGTTCCGGGGGTAGGTTATGAAAAGGGAAGGTGTTAGCACCTTTTTCATCCGTAGTTATCTACGGGCTCTTAGTTGCTAGCTCAATTTTGAAAATTCTTTGTAAATGTCCTTGTGATTTGTTTAAAAGTATTTTTGAAAAGTTCCTTTGTTTAGGCAAACTTTGTAATGTTTCTCGTTTCGGGGAGAACGTATATAAAGTGTTGACTTTTGAAAATATTTCATGAAAGTGTTGGTGTATTTGAAAGATGTTTTGTTTTGAAATTTTTGTGAGCAAGAAAATACGAACATTCTACCTACTCAAAACAAGTATTTGTTCTTTTCCTCCTCCTTTAGATAATGTTATCTTACCATTAGTTAGTAAGAAACCTTATCATTGGATGTGAAGGGATAGGCGTGGGTCGTCGTACAGTCATAGAAGGCAACATTGTAAGATACCTTAGCAATTTGTTATAAGGGTCTAAGATCGTTTACCGAAGGCAACATCGAAGGGTCATCGAGGGACTACGATCTTATAATCGAGGGTCTTCGCTAAAGTATCCCATGTTTGAGGGACATGACTGTTTTCATCTAAGGCAACAAGTGTCGGTTAACCCTAGAGGTGCAAGTGTGTAAAGTGTATTGTTTTCATGCATTTGTCTTGAATTAGGATTGTCTATTGTTTGGTTTTAAGTCTTTCCATGCAAACCCTAATTACTAGCAATAATATGAAAAGCGATAAATTGTAGAAAGTAAATGTCCTGCGCTATTACAATATTTTGGGGATGGGGATATAAATTACAAATGGGGATGACAAATAATTAAACTCTAACTATTACAAGACTTTGACAATTACATTATTTATAGTGCGAAATAATAAAATGTAAAAAATGTAAAGAGAAAGAAATTGAAAAGAAAATTGTTTTTATGGTTTTTTATGGAAAATGTTTTTTAATAAAACTAATTGATTTGAAAAGGAGTTAGTTAAAATCCATAAATCTAAATTTAATTTAATTAAAAAAGAGAAGATTAAGAAATAAAAAATCTAAGTCTAAATGAATTTAATTGAATGGGAAAGTTAATATAAAATAAAACCTAGGTCTAAGTTAGTTTAATTAATTTAAGAAAATATTTTTATTATTTTTTTCTTATAAGATAAAAAATAAAATAAGATGTAAAGATATAATTATTTAAATAAATAAAGAAAATAACGAAATTAAAAGAAGCATTGGGTCGGGGGGGTTGAAAGTATTTGGGTCAGAGAAAATAAAACATTTTTTGTTGATTTAAGCCCAAAGCCTTTTTTTTTGCTTGTATCAGAAAAATAATAAAATAAAATAGAGAAAGTGGGCCTGCGTGTTGTGAAGTAAATAGGAGGTGAGAAGAAATAAAATGGAAAAGGCCCAATAAGGCGAGGCCCAGTGCGTGTAAAAAAATGAGAAACAAGAAAATGTTAAGGAAAAATAGCAAAAGGTCTCCCTAGGGCTCGAACCCAGGACCTTATAGACTAATGCCTTACGCGCGCGCCTTCTGCCACTGGGGTGGCTGTTTCATTCGGTATTATTAAAAGTTGTAATGAACTTTAAAAAACTAAGTTCATGACTGCACTTCATCTTCTTCCTCACACCACAACCAGAGCTCTATAACTTTCTCATCTCTCAACCATTTCAGAAATTATAAACATCAAACTTGTAAGAAATTTCACCATGATTTCAAATATGTAACTAACTTAAGCAATGGATCAAAGATGAGCACGGATTTTAAATGGTACCAAATTCTAACCTAATTTTTCAGGAAGTCCAAACTCAAAATTCACACTACTCAGGCAACATAAATGAATTCTAAGGACATGGTTAGTTTCAGGGCTATGGTGTCTACCTTTTATCTTTGAAAATGGAAGCCAAATGATGCTTGTACGAAGAGATAGAAGTTTAGAAAACTCACCTTGCAGATGGAGATCGTGTTTTGAGTTTGAGAAACCTTCAAGGTGTTGTAATGATCTGGTTAGCTTCCTTGAACCTCCATGAAGCTATTGCAATGCTTACCTTTGATTGAGGATGGCTGAATCGTGCTGGAGAAGTCAAGATGCAAGTTGCTATTTTTGAAAATGGAGGATGGTGAAGGAGGTGTTACAGTGGTATAACAGGGTCTTGGATCACTTCTAGATGATGTATGGATTCTTTGTCATTGATTTGGAGGAAGAACGCACGAGTGGAAAATGAGTTTGAGGTGCAAGGTCATAAATGCCACAAAAATGATGTTTTGGTGCAATTCAGAGTTTGAGGGAGTTTAAGGGTACTTGAGGGCTTGTAAATTTGTGTGTTAGCTTGCAATGATGACCTCTATTTATAGGCAAGAAGTTTCGAGGTTCGAAATGATCAGAAAACAAAGATCACATGTTATGGACTTTTGTCTTGTTTTTGAAGTAACTTGATAAACATAGTTCCAAGGCATGGTACAAGGACTTGTAGAGTGGTTGATCACTTTAAACATGTTCCTTATGATCTTGTAGGTTTAGTGTGTGCAGAAGAAATAAGTTAGAGGCTCAATGCATTGACTTTTGCAATAATGCTTGCTTTTCCAAAATGGAAGTGTTACCTTTGTGCCATAAATGGAAATGCAACTTGTATAATGGCTCAAATGCTTGGATCAAAGCTCTAACAGTTGTGTAATAAATTAATTATGGAGTTAAACACAAGTTAGAAGCCTGCAAAGCAAGATTATGCAGCATAGGCTAGGGTTTTGGTCAAGTGTTCATCACAAAAATGACTTGTAATTCAAGAATGGATGTCTAGCTTCTTGTCTTCAATTCTATTAGCTCAAGCATGACCTCTTCAAGTTCTGGGACATTTTGGAAATCTTTAAAAATTGTCTACAACCTTCATGTTTAACATTTTGACAAAATCCAATTGGAACTAGGTGAAAATTGGCCAAGAAGTTAGGTTAAAAATCTGCCTGAACTTGTCAAAATTTTCACCAAGTGTTTTTATCAAAATGTCATGAGTTCATGAACTTATATCTTCAAATTTAAGAATTTTTTGGACATCAAACCTCTAATACAAATTTCTAGGATTCATCAAGATCTACAACTTTCATGTTGAAAGTTTTCTTTGAATCATCTTGCACCTTGGTAAAAAATTGACATGAAGTAGTGAAATTATCAAGGCTAAAAACACTTAGAAATTTTTTTAAGTCTTGAGATGTTTGACTTTTTATACTTACTTTTGAATTTATTGATTCCTTAATGATCAAGCTTCATATTTTTTAATGTCTTGATGAATCTTGACTTTTGAAACTTAATTTTGACCAAAAAGTCAAAGTTTGACTTTTGGTGTATTAGTTTACTTTTCATCAGTTGACCAAATTTTAACTTTTAATTATTTGATCTTGAAAAATGTTTTGAACCATGAAATTAGGTCAAAGATACGTAATTGTGTCCTTGATATTATGCTTCAAACCATTAGGTCATGTACTAGGTCAAAATTCAATGATTAGTCATTCTCAATCAAAACCCTAATTTTGACAATTTTACCCCTTTGATGATTTGAGTGCTTTTCTTGAAGAATTGTGATCAATACTTGATCAATTGATAAATATGACTTTAAAATGTTGATGATGACCAAAAAAACATGAATTTTGACTGTATTTTGACCATATTTGACTTTTTACCCAATACAGCTGATTTTCAGTCATCTGAGTAATTGATTGGGAAAATTTGTGATGCAAGACTTGAAACTTGGTATGAGTAATCTTGGAGACCTATAATGAACCATGAAAGTCACTTTAGGCATCAAAAGTCCAATTGTCCTTGAGAAAATCAAAAGCCTAGTTTGGAGGCTCAGTGTTTAGAAGGTGAGCTTGTCTGATCAAACTCTTGAGAACCCTTGATAATTTGAGATCTTTGGTGAGAAATGTCTTGAGAGAAGAGAGGGAAAATTTTGGGGTACAAAACTATGAATCAAGCGTTGAATACCCTTATTCAGCCACATACAACCATTAGTTTAGAAAGCACAATGGTAAAAAATTCCAGGACAACCCGGAAATAAACTGGCTCTCAACAGATTCTTCTTAACAGATATCAAGGGAGTGGTCAAGTCACTTATGGTGGAGACATAGGAAACATCATCAATAGAATTAATACCTTTACCATGAATGGGCATGGGCACATTAATCACATTAGGGGTTTCTGGAGGTTCAAACTCAACCACTTTGTTATCAATCAAATATTGGATTTTGTTCTACAATGCCCAATAGTTGTTAGTGACATGCCCAGGACTATTTGAATGATATACGCATTTCACGTTTGAATTATATTTGGGAGAGGAAGTATTGGGATGGGTATGAGGATCTCACAGTGTTACCAAATCTGCATTTAACCGATGTTGTAAATCTTGAGACAATGGCATGTTGATCCTAGTGAACTGCCTCCTCGGGGCGTCTGGCCTATGCTGATTATTTTGTTGTTGTGTTCGTTAAACTGGGGTTGGGTTAGAAATTAATACTGCACCTACCGACTGATGATGATCATTCTTGATACGACTCCTCTGCCCATAAACAACATTAGTTTCTTTCTTTCCAATGAATGATTTCTTCACAGTACTAGAGGATGCAGTCGTCTGAATCTTTCCGCTCTTGATACCTCTTTAAATTTGTACATTGGTTAAGATTCGCTCAGTAGACCATGATGAAGAACTCCCAATTAAAAAAAAATTAAAGAATGGACCCGTCAGAGTGCCCATGAACATGTCCACTAATTCTCAGTCAGTCAAAGGGGATTGCACCCTTCCAGCTAGGTCCCTCCATTTCTGGGCATACCTCTTAAAGCCTTCGTTCGAGCCCATAGTCATACTCTATAATTGTTGTGAGTTGGTGCAAGGTTAACATTGTATTGGTATTATTTGTAGAAGGCATCATCCAAGTCCTCCCAATCACGGATATTAGTCCCCTCTAGTTGATAGAACCATTCCAACTGTGACCCAGATAGGCTCTTTTGAAAGAAATCAACCCATAACTTCCTATTGATAGTGTGTGGTTGAATCTTTCGGATGTATGACCTTAAATGGAGTTTCAAACAAGAGATCCCATCATATTTGGCGAAGACAGGGATCTTGAATTTGTGAGAGGTGACCACCCCAGGGACCAAACCTAAATCTCCAAAGTCTAAACCAGGCACTTTTTGAATTTCCACAGCCTTGAGTCGGTCTTCCAGCTGTTTGTATTTTTCATCCACCGATGGATACTGCTCATCAGAGTAGTCTTCATCCTCAGAAATCTGGTTATTTCCACCCCTAGCCATGGTTCTTCTTAAATCCTCTTCTTGATTGTCTTCTTCCTCAGAAGAAACCTCTTCTGCTTGAGCCAGTCGGGCAGGACCTTATAACCTACTTTCCATGTTGAGGATAACAACCCGTTTCTTAGTCTTCTTTTTTGTGAGGAGGAGTGCCATCATTTCTTGTTGTCCTTTGGCTAGGTTCAGGAGAGTCTCTTGGAGTTGTGCATGTTGAGTTTGAAGATCTTTGACAGTTTGCTCGAGAGCCATCTTATACTAAAATAAATAGTGAAAATATAAGGAAACCTGTATCGGAAAACCTGCTTATGAAATGATGCATGATATGTGGATGCAGTGTTTTCAAGAACCTTAAGAGACTTAAATTTGCTAACCAAAAAGGAAACAAAAACAAAGATTGCATTAATAAGTTCAAAAATTACAAGTGCCTCTTGGGCTTACAATGAAAAAGAAAAAGGGGTCTCAAAGAGACAAAAAATCCTAAGACCTAAGACTCAAGTCTCCCACGGACGCTTCCTCTTTGTATCGATGTATGCGTTAAGGATTTGCTCTTTGTGAAGTCTCTTTGTGAGCTCCAACACTTTCTTCTCGCTTGCATAGAATTGAGCTTCAAAGATGTCTCGTTCTCCCTTGAGTTGAATCCAAGATTTCTGCAATTCTTCAAGGTCAATAGGCATATCCGGATGGAGAATGGCATAAGGAATATCCCCCTCAGTAATGGGCTCCATAATCACTGGTAGGATGGCTGGATATGGCATCATGAGGCTTTGAGCGCGAGCTCGTACCCATTTGAGATAAGGCTCCAAAGGGATAGAATTATTATGTCCCAAAGTATTACTATCAATTTTTTTTACCATGTCCCAATCTCGTACAACCTTTGACGATAACCTTGAACATTGTTCTCGTAGTTGAACATAATATCCTGCATAAGCGCGTCATGAGGACCATCTCTTCGAGCATAACCAAATTGTCGTAGAGCTAGAGAAGGGTTACAAGTAATACCTCCCCTAATGCCAAGGAGAGGAACATTGGGGAATTCCCCACATCGGTTAATGATAGTAACATCTTCTAGAGACCGGGAACACCAATAAATATCCGAATGAGAGAGCGACATAATCCTTTGAGACCACCTCAAACCTTGTTCATTCTTTAATACTGATCATGGACGGTGTGAAATAAACCACCTGGATAACAACGGTATGTAACACATACGAGCCCCTATCTTCCTCATAGTACAAGTGTGAAGAGAATACAGAATGTCTCCAAGCAAATTAGGCACAGGGTTGCGAGACAGGAAGATTTTGACAATATTCACATCTATGAGTTGGCCTAGATTAGGGAATAGTACTAAACCCTAGATTAGAAGAGCCAAGACTTCTTCAAAAGCTTGAAAGTTCATAGCATCTAGAAATAGTCGAGCCTTCTCTAACATAAATTTAGCCATAAAACCCTTGACTCCACTTCTTATTTCCCAATTAGCCACAATGTCAGACCGCTTTAGATGCAAGACTGTTGCAATTTCTTCAGGTTGTGGATATTTATCTAAATCGGTGAATGGCTTTTGATCAAGAACAGGTATTCCAAATAGTTGAGAGAAGTTTTCCATTGCGGGCACCAATTGATAATCAGAAAAGGTGAAACAATGATGTACAGGGTCAAAGAACTGAAAGAGGACACATATCATGTTTTCTTCAAAGCTTAAGGTAACCATATTTATAAGTCGACCATATCTTTTGGTGAATGGAGAATTTTCAGGAACCCTTTATGCTAACTCTTTGAGTTGAGGAGGCACCCTTACAAAATTGATTCAGATAGTTTTTTTGTGAGCGGAAGCCATAACCTACAAAATAGAATAAAGATAAATCTCTAGGTCCTTGAAATGGTTAGTGAAAATGCTATGGAATGATGTCATAATGTTTATGATGTCATGTTCAAATAATTACAAACAAGACACACAAGATATTAGTTTTAGGCTTGCATGGGATTTATAGGTAAGTACTCTCTTGAAGTTTTAGTTGGCTCAACATATCCTAAGAAGTAACCGGGTTCTAGGAATCTCAATATCATTAATCTTTCTTCATCGGGCATTGTTTCAGCACAAGCATCGAAACTGCGACCAAGATATCTCGAAATTCCGATCTCAATGAGTTTAGTATCGAGTATTAACCAACTTCAGTCAGCACCAAATCCAACTATCTCACTACTTTCTAATGACCAAGTTGTTCAACTAAGGTTCTACAGTCGGTTAATGCTTTATGACACCACACAGCGGCCCCGTATTCTCCTTGGTTCAACTCAAGGGACACCGGTACCAACAAATGTGTCATACTAACGCAGCCATCGCTTCAACCATATTATCCTACTCCGTACAGTTTTCACGATCTATTGCTACTTACCTAAAATGCCCCAGTTCCGGGTATAGGATCTATACAAGAAATAAACCCAAGCATAACCCAAAAAATATAAAGCAAACAAGGAAAACAAGTAAATCAATAAAGGTGATCTAGATCTTAAGGTAACTCCACTTTTAGTATTATCCCCAGTAGATTCGTCAGTTTTGTAATACGGTGGGATAACTAACTTGGTGTTTTACATTTTATCGCAAATGTTGGGAATAGCAAGAGTCGCCACCAACTTTTCTTTTATCCAATAAAGGAAAGGGTGAAAAGAACAAGAAAGACCTTTTGAGAGTTTTCTTGAGTTCGGGGGTAGGTGATGAAAAGGGAAGGTGTTAGCGCCCTATTCATCTATAGTTATCTATGGGCTCTTAGTTTCTTGATCACTTTTTGGAATGCTTTATGTTTGTGTACGCTTTGAAAATATTTTGAAAAATGTCTAAGTGCGGAAATTTTGTAATGATTCTCGTATCATTGAGATTGTATACAAAATGTTTGTTTTGAAAACATTTAGTGAAAGGAAGTGTTGTTTTGTGAAATATATTTTGAAAATGCCAATGTAAGGCAATTTTGTAATGAATCTCGTATCATTGAGAATGTATACAAAATGTTTGTTTTGAAGAGTGTTTTGAAGATAATTATCTTGAAAGTGTGAAACGTGGAAATTGTTTTAATTTGTGAGCAAGCAATTACGAGCGATCTACCTAATCAAAAAGTCTTTTTCTTTTCCTCATCCTTTATATAGAGATATCCTACCATTAGTTAGTAGGAAACTATATCATTGGATGTGAGGGACAGGCATGGGTCATCGTACAGTCATAGAAGGCAACTTGTAAGATGCTTTAGAAATTTATCGTAAGGGACTAAGATCGTTTATCGAAGGCAACATCGAAGGGTCATCGAGGGACGATGATATTTTAATTGAGGGTCTTTGCTAAAGCATCCCACGTTCGAGGGACATGACTGTTTATATCCGAGGTAACAAGTGAGGTTTACCCTAGAGGTGCATGTGTGCAAAGTGTGTTTGATTAAAGTATTTTATCTTGAATTAGGGTTTTGTTATGTTTGATTTTAGTCTTGTCATACAAACTCTAATTACTAGTAATAATAAGGAAACCGGTAAATTACAGAAAATAAATGTCCCACACTATTACAATGCTTTGGGAATAGAGGGTACATGTTTGTTAAATGGGGAAGAAAGTAATAAACCCTAATTATCTATTACAGACCATGTATATAAATAATAATGCGAAATAATAAAATGCACAAGAATATGAAGTAGAGGAAAAGGAAAAATGAATTTGTTTTTGGTGATTTTAGATGGGAAAAAGGTTTGATCATTAACCTAAGAAAACTAATTAATTTTAATTACAAGAGAAGTTAATTAATCATTTAATAAAACCTAAAAATATATATTAATTGAAATTAAAGAGAGTAAAACCTAAGTTTAATGATTTGTTTAGAAAATAATTTGGATATTAAGGTTTAGAAAAATTTGTGAAATAATAATAAAATAAAACCTAATTCTAATTATTCTTCAAATTAGTCAACAAAATTAAGCAAAAATGATTAAATAAAATTAATTTGTATTTATGAAAATCAAGTCAATTTATTAAAACCTAAACCTAATTTTTTTATGATTTTATTATGACTTAATGTATTTTATTAAATAAAATAAATAAATAAAAGTATATATATATATATATATATATATATATATATATATATATATATATATATATATATATATATATATATATATATATATATATATATATATATATATATATATATATATATATATATATATATATATATATATATATATATATATATATATATATATATATATATATATATATATATATATATATATATATATATATATAATTGGGCCATGAGTCAGCAGTAAAAAAGGGGGTGAGAAAAACATTTTTGTTAGGCCCAAAATACATTTTTGTTTGAATCAGAAAAGTAAATAAAAAGGAAATGGGCCTGCAAGTTAGTAAATGGGGGTGAAGAATAGCAAAAAAATCCCAGGCCCAAAATGAAAATCCAGCCCTTGTATTGATTCAGTATGATTGCATTTTTAAGGTGTATCATGCGCTTGTTTTCTGAGGCGTGTGATCGGGCCTTGTGATGATCATGTGGTGATGGTTAGAGGAACACCATGCGTGCCTTGAACCTGTTTGCATTAGATCTGAAAGAGGAAAATATGAAACAAATAAAAGGGTACCACTAGGGCTCGAACCCAGGTCCCTAAGGTAAATAAGTGTGCGCTTTAACCACTGGGGTGGTGATACATCCGGTAGTTAAAGAAACAACTAATAAATATATTACAAACTCATTTCTGAATATTTGAACAATTCATCTTCTTCTTCCTCGCGCGTGCAAAGTATAACAACTCCATTGTTAAATCTGTAACTCCTTCATTTCTCAACCATTTTTAAAAATGTAAACATGAAAGTTGCTTGATTTTTTACCATAAATTCAACCATATAACTTTTAAAAGCTAAATATCAAAGACTAAGATGAATTTTGTTTAGTACCAAACTGTAACCTAATTCTTTCAGAAACTTCAGTTTTAAAATTCTCATCGCTCAAGCAAGATAAATGAAATGTAAGCACATGGTTAGCTTCAGGGCAATGATTACAACATTTTTTATTCAGAAAGTAAACATTAATGATGCTTGTACAGAGATTTCAAAGTTTAGAAAACTTACCTCAAAAGTGAGAATCATGTTTGAAGTCGGATCACTCCTGGAGATGTTGTGATAATCTGAACAACTTCACTGAACTCCCAGGAAGCTATTGCAATGCTTACTTTGGATTGAGAGTGGCTAGATTCTTCTAGAGAAGTCAAGTTGCAGAGTTGAGTTTTTGAAAATGGAGGATGAGGAATATGATGTTATAGTGGTGTAACAAGTGTTTCAATAGCTTCTATATGATTTATAGAAGCTTTATGAATGATTTAGAGGGAAAACGCACAAGTGGATTAGGTGTTTGGAATTCAAAGTCAGAATTTGAAACAAATGAGGTTTTGAATGACAATTCCAATTTCAGGGAGTTTGAGAGGGTTAGGAGGCTTGTAAACTCGTGCTTTGGCTTGCAAGTTACCTATTTATTTATAGGCAAGAGGTTCGACATCTTGAAGTAACCAGAATCTTGAGATAACCTGTTATGATTTGGTTGAAAATGAGAAATCAAGTTGGATAGATTTTCATGGTTCCAATGTTCATGTACAAGCATGATCTGAGTTTGTTGCGTTCAAGGAGGTTGCTTCTTGCTTTGACATTGTGTATGTGCAGAAGAAACAATTGAGAGGATCAAGGAGTTGACATTGTGATTAAAGTTTGATTTTCTAAAATGGAAGTCTTGGCTTTCTTCCCTTAATGACAAAATGGTTTGGGAAATGCGTTAAACACTTGGAGAAAGGCTCAATCAATTGTGTAAAAATTAAATTATGGAGAGATTTTCAAGTTAAGAGGTCTGCAAAGAAATGTTATGCAACAATGCATGAAGATTGGACTATGTGTTCTTCACCAAAATGACTTGTAATTCAAGTTTATCATGCCAACTTCAAGTATTTGAATCTCCTAGCTAAAAAATTATCTCTTCAAGTTTTTGGACATTTTGGAAAGCTGGAAACATTGTCTGCAACCTTCATGTTGACCACTGTGGCTAAACCAACATGGAATTTGGTGAAACATTTCCAAAAAGTTGGGACAAAAATCTGACCAAACTTGTTGAAAATTTCAATGAGTAATTTAATAAAAATGTCATGACTTTATGGGCCTATATCTCCTAATCCAAGAATTTTTTGGACATCAACCCACAAGGACAAAATTGTAGAATTCATCAAGCTCTAAAACTTTCATGTTGAAAGTTTTCCTTGCATCATCTTGCATCTTAAGAAAAATGGTCATGAAGTAGTGATTTTATTAAGGCCAAAAATACTTAGAATTTTTCTAAGTACTGGAAATTTTGACTTTTTGTAGACTTTTAATGACTTTGTTGATTCTTGTTAATCAATATTTATAATTTTGAATGTCTTGATGATTATTGATCTTTGAAATTCAATTTTGACAAAAAAAATCAAAGTTTGATTTATTTTGTGACTGTTGACTTTTCATTAGTTGATCCAAATTTCAACTATCAATCCCTTGATCTTTAGAAATGATTTGAGCCATGATATTAGGTCAAGGTATTGTGTTTGAGTCCTTGATATCATGCTTCAATCCATTAGGTCATGTACTAGGTCAAAAGTCAATGATCAGTCATTCTCAATCAAAACCCTAATTTTGACAATTTTGCCCCTTTGATGATTTGATTGCTTTCCTTGAGGAATTATGATCAACCCTTGATAAAATGATGAATATGACATCAAAATTTTGAGGTTGACAAAAAATCTTGAAGTTTGACTATATATTGACCACGGTTGACTTTTTACCCAATATAGTTGATTTTCAGTCATCTGAGCAATTGACTGAGCAAATTTGTTATGCAAGACTTGAAACTTGGTGTGATAATTCTTGGAGACTTATGATGAACCATGAAAGTCACTTTGGGAATTAGAAGTCCAATTTTCCTTGAGAAAACCAAAACCCTAATTTTGGATCCAGTGCTTAGGAGGTGAGCTTGTCTGATCAACTTGTGAGAAATGTCTTGAAGAAAAGAGAGGGAAAATTTTGGGGGTATAACACCTATCATCAACAAAGTTAACTATGAGAATTGAACATTAGAATCTTAGCATATTACAAAATACCTCGGTTCAGAACAGACACAACATTTTGAGGTATTGTGAACTAAGAATTACACTAGGCGGTATATTTGCGAATCATACCCATGACTTAGTTATTCAATTTAAAAATTTCAAGTTTCAATCTCAAACATTGAACCCACATCATTTATCTCCTAGGTTATGATAAATATGAAAGTATGCATTATAACTCGCTATGTGAGTCTCGAAGCTTTAGCTAGTTTGTTATCAGACCTAACTCTATTAGATTAGTCCCCTAGCATAAATAGAGTTGATACCCGTGTTTTCTACCCTCTAGGTTGTGGTAGATGTGCATAATCTGCGATATAACATGTTGCATTAGTCTCGAAGCAGCAATAAGTTATCAATTTTCCAAACTCGCGTTGTTTATCCCCTAGGTTGTGATAAATTTTGCAAATCTATGATGTAGCTTACTGTGATAGTCCCAGAGCGTTAGTAAGTTATTTTTCAAAACTCGTATTATCTACCCCCTAGGTTATGGTATATGTATGAGGATCTGCGATATACTTCATTGTGTTAGTCTCGAAGCGACAATAAGTTATCAAACTTGTGTTATTTACCCACTAGGTTATGGTAAATATGCATTAATTGCGATATAATTTGTTTCATTAGTCTCGAAGTAGCAATGAGTTATTTATTTTCAAAACTCTACACTATTCATCCCCTAGGTTGTGGTAAATATGTGAAATCTGCGATATAGTTCATTGTGTTAGTCTTGAAGCGACAATGAGTTATCAAACTTGTTCTATTTATCCCCTAAGTTGTGGTAAATATGTGAAATCTGCGATATAGTTCATTATGTTAATCCAAAGCGACAATGATTTATCATATTCATGTTATTTATCCCACAGGTTGTGGTAAATATACAAAATCTGCGATTACCTTTTCGAAGTGTTGACGAGTTATCCGCGTCGTCATATCTAGGTCATCTATGTTCATGCTCTAGGCATTGGTGAGTTTACTGTGTCATCCTTTCCTAATTAATTTTTGGTTTATCTTACAGTATATTTTTCAAGTCTTTGGTCAAATATTGGGGTCTTCCATTATTTAATAACCCTCTGATCCGAATATGCGAGACCTTCGTATTCTCGCACCCTTAATCAAAGAGTAATTAAATAAGGGCAACTGTCATACCCCAAATTTTCCCTACTAATGTTAATAGTCAAACAATCTCATCATTTTTCTATTAGTCCTTTTTGTTGTTTTTGTTACTAGGTATTGTAAATTATATTTTAATACTGATCTTTGTTTATATGGTATCAGTTGTTCATTTTAAAAATCATTGGCATTTCTTAAAGGGGGTTTACTGTTAAATCTATTGGCCCATTTAGAGGTTTTTGAGGCCCGTGGCAAAGTTAAATTAAATTAATCTAATTTAATTATTATTGTTGACCGAAGTTAACATTATCCATAAATTATCTTTTTATTATCACAATTATTTGGTTTTATAAAAAAATAGATATATGTTTGTTTTGGTTGACTAGAATAAACAGACGTGCAATACAATTTCAGCTTCATTATTAATTTTTAATTATTATTTATATTTTTATTATTAATATTTAATTGTGAGGCAATGTTGACTAAGTCAACTAAGGTTTCTCAAACCCTTTGTGCAAGCTACGCCCTGAATTGTTCTTGTTCACTAAGTTAAACAACCAAAGTCCAGGTCCATAGAATTGTAATCAAATTAAATCTGAAGCAAGATTTGATTAAAATTGTTTTTATTGATTATAATGGATTCGTACAGGAAAACATGTAGATACATACAAGGAATCAAAACCCTAGTTTCCAATTACTACACTAAATCTAATCAAATCTCTAATTTACAATAGATTAAATCAATCAGATTTGTAACTGGAAATTAACTAAACTAACTTCCCAAATTAGATCTATTTCTAAGCCTATAAAATCTAACCCTAAGATAGAATGGAGGATGGAAAAATTGAATAAAAACCCTTTGCAATTTTTTTCTACGCATCCCCCAAACCCTCAGTGTGATCGGTGGAAATAGAACTGACTGTTTTTTAGCTGGTTTCACAAAATGTCGCGGTAAGCAAGAGTCCCCACCGTCTTTTATGTTCTCCAACATGGAAAGGACAAAAGCACAGCAAAATTCCTTCTTTGAGAATGTTTCTCGGTTCGGGAGGTAGATTTATAGAAAGGGAAGGTGTTAGCACCCTTTCTATCCATGGTTATCCATGGGCTCTTAGGTACTTGCTCTTATGTTTTCAAAATTGTTTGCTTTTCAAGTGTGTGTGGGTTTTGAAAAAGTTTTGTTTGAAAAATTTCTAAGTAACTCTTGTATCTGTCCTCAAGAGTGTATGAAAAATTTGTTTGAAAACTTTTGAAAGTGTCAATGTGAAAAGTTGTTTTTGTTTGTTTTTGAAAAGAGCAAGTACCCATGAGATCTACCTACTCTAAGGAATTAAGCTGTGTAAGAGTCCTTTAGATAGTGCTATCCCACCATTGAGAGGTAGGTAGCACCATTGTTGGAGGTATTCGGGTCAATTCGATTATTAGGGACAGTGTGGTCACCGAAGCAATGGTAGGACAACTTAGAAGTAACCCTAACGTCCTAGATCCTTTTATCCGAGGAAACCGTTTCGAGGCAACTGGATCTTTAGACAAAGGGTGACCTCTAAGACGTCCTGTACTTGATGACCACGTTTCGAGGCAACGAGTGAAGCGTACCCTAGGAGTGACATGTGCTTTGTGTGTTGTTTTTCAGTTAATGTTTTTGTACATGTTATTTGTGAGCTACGGGTTAATTTTTTTTACATACATTCTTTCATGCATTTAACAGTTAGGGGTGCGGAAAGTAAATTGCAGAAATATAAATTCTACGCTATTACAAGGCGCGGGTCTATACATCGCCAAAAATACAGAGACCCGTTTTGGTAAATAGGTACGAGAAATTAAATAAAGCGATAAACCTAATTACTATTACATTCTTGAAGCAGTTACATAATAATCAGAATAAAGTAAATGCGCGCGAATAAAAATTAATCGGGAACGTTTTAAGGGTTTTGACCCTTTTAAGAAAAGAAATTGAATTTTTTGTCTTTTTTGAATTAAATGCAGTTAATTAAATAAAGCCTAATCTAATTAATTAATTTATTAAAAGAAATTTTTTTTTGTGTTTTTTATGTTTTTTAATGAAAATAAAATAGAGGAATTAAAAATTCAAAGTTAATTAAAAACCTAATTCTAAACTTATTTTAATTATAAAATAAAGTTAAAGTTGCCTAATTAAACTATTTTATTTGTTAATATTTATTTTACAAAAATAAAAATGAAATTAATAATGTTAGTTCTTTTTTTGATTTTTTTATGAAAACATTAATTGGTTAATTGTTAATAAAAGGGAAACATAAAATAAGACAAATAAAATATAAAAAAGAAAAATTGCAAACCCAAGGGGGGGGGGGGGGGGGGGGGGGGGGTGGGCCAAATAGAAGGTGTGTTGAATTATGGCCCATTAAGAAGCCACGTTTGACTCTCCTTGATTGTCCAGAGCGCGTTTGACTTGGAACATGGTATTCCTCCCTCTCCTGGCCTTTGGATGACTGTCTGAGGACACATGGCATGTTGGATGTGTGAGTCTATGGTGGATTATTTGATGAGACGCTGCACTGGAATATGTTAAGAAAAACATGAAGAAATATATGGGGGACCTGGGAATCGAACCCAGGTCCCAGAGATCACCAAGTGCATTGCCAACCACTACACCAATCCTGCGCGTTTGTTAGTAAAATAGAAAAGAAACATAATATATAAAAAATGCGTTATATGCTGGAAAAATAAAAAAAGAGCGCGCGTGATTTGAATGAACCACACACGCATGGACACCTCAGCGTCGTCTTCCTTTCTGAAACAAAAACACAGACAAATAACGGGGTTTTTAAACCCCCACAAAATACCAATGTCAAAAATAGCGACTAGGCGCTCAGTTCATATAAAAAGGGCGCGAGGGTTCCATTCAATTCGTCTTGAGCTTCTGAGTTTAACTGTATGTGTCTCAAGGCCTGATTTTTCCTCAATAAGAAAGCCCTAATTTTCAAGCTTCTAAACCCTAAAATCCATTCATGGTGAATTTTGATTCTGTGAGTTTCAATGCAATTAATCCATACCAAAAGCTTCAGGAAGATGTCAGCAACACAAATCAATCAAGAAAATGGATTAAAAACGCATGGAATATGATATGTAGATTTGGAAATATATGCAAACCGTGTGACTTGTTGTCTCTGATTCTTTGCGTATTTGGACTGGTTCTTGATGCCAATGGGTTCCTGGAGACTCAGGCAAGGTGTTTGAATCCTTTTTAGGCTTTGAAATGCACTGCAAATAAGAATTCAGTTTCACAATATTTCTTGAATTTTTGCAATATGGTTATGCTGCCTCTGAGTTTTCTAGGTCGTGAATGATGTGTGGAACAATTGCATATATGGTTCTGAATGAGAATCAACCAATATCTTGAGCCTTAAACCAATGCAATTATGTTTTGGATTTTGCCATAACCTCCATTGAAGAAACTTGCCTTTTGTGTCCAATTTTGAATTTTATGCTTGAAATAGGATGTACACAAAATTGGTATGTGTTTCATGATGCATCAAGGCTATTCAAACTCAAAGATATCCCTTAATTAATTTCTTTGATTTTTATTTGAATTTTAAAGATTTAAAATGAATTAAATCAAATAAAATTAAATAAAAATAGAAAAGTTAATCTTTAATCTTGAAATAAATCATGGGACACGTGGGAGGCATGGCAAAGCTGAATCAAGTGGAAAAAGTGGGCCCTTTTTGTCAAAAATGAAGTTTCAAAGATAGTTGACTTTTGCCATTTCACAAAAATTTCCCAACTTCTCCAATGCATATCTTGCTCAATTTTGATCATATGAACATGTTCTTGGACATTTTGGAAAGGTCTTGAAGTCCTCTAACTAATGCCTTTGGTCCCATGTCATTTTAATTTACCAATCTCAAGTTATGGTCTTTGACTTAAAGTGCCTTTTTGTTGACTTTTGAAAATGACCTATAATGTTGAAATTGATAACTTTTTGTGAGAGCATTTCTTGGACTTGGAATGTGAAGATGAGTTGTAGGAAATGTCTTCCCCTTCAAGATGAGCATTGGATGGGTTTTTTCTGATGAACCATGAAAAAGTTATGCCTTGGTCAAGTTACAGTTGACTTTTCAACTGTCCAAAAATAGAAACTTTTGACACCTTGATGATTTTTGAGCCATTCTTGTGAAATCATGATCAAGACTTGATCAAATGATGATTGTGGCTTCAAAATAAGATGTTGACCAAAAATTTTGACTTTTGACTGCCAAATGACCATTTTGCCCCTACAGTTGACTGTGGAGCAAATGAGGCTTTTGACTGTGCAACTTGACCTTGTGAGCCTTGAAACTTGACATGTAGGTGCTTTATAATGTATATGAGCATAGGGGACTTGATTGAGCCTTTGAAAACCTCAACTTTCTTGCAAGAACCAAAACCCTAATTTGACTGGCTTAGGAGGATGGTTGACTGTGCAACCCTTGAGTAGACTTGAAATGATGCTTGCCAAAACTTTGAAGAATATGGGAGGGCAAATTTTGGGGTACAACAGTTGCCCCTGTTCAATCTTCTTAGACCTGAGGATGTAGATTGGCTTGTGTGCCTTTCGTGATCCGAGGGTGGAAGATGATTGAACACTAGAGTGGCCAGAAATTTGCACTCACATAGTAGAGTATCAGCAGTGTGATAGCGGGAATGGGCTTATAGATGCCATTTGGAGAGATGATGGATAGGAGGATGGGATTATAGATGCCATCTGGAGGTGTGACAAAACCTTGTCGGGAATGGGCTTATAGATTCCATTTAGAACTGTAATGGGAGGATGGGCTTATAGATGGCATCTAGGTGTCGATCACGTAAGAGATTCCTTAGCGAGAACTTGCGTACCTAAGAAAGAAAGATAATCACCTGGCCTGTTACAAGGGTTGATCTTCAAACTCTTTATGTAGATATGCCCTGGCTGGATACAGGAATCGAATCTGGAAATAGTCAACAGATATGCCCTGGCTGGATACAGGAATCAAATCTTCAAACTCTTCAGACATGCCATGGCTGGATACAGGAGTCGAATCTGGAATTAGTCGTCAACAGATATGCCCTGGCTGGATACAGGAATCGAATCATCAAACTCTTCAGACGTGCCTTGGCTGGATACAAGAGTCGAATCTGGAAATAGTCGTCAACAGATATGCCCTGGCTGGATACAGGAATCAAATATTCAAACTCTTCAGACGTGCCCTGGCTGGATACAGGAGTCGAATCTGGAAATAGTCGTCAACAGATATGCCCTGGCTGGATACAGGAATCAAATCTTCAAACTCTTCAGATGTGCCCTGGCTGGATACAGGAGTCGAATCTGGAAATAGTTGTCAACAGATATGCCCTGGCTGGATACAGGAATCGAATCTTCAAACTCTTCAGACATGCCCTGGATGGATACAGGAGTCAAATCTGGAATTAGTCGTCAACAGATATGCCCTGGCTGGATACAGGAATCGAATCTTCAAACTCTTCAGACGTGCCCTGGCTGGATACAAGAATCGAATCTAGAAATAGTCGTCAACAGATATGCCCTGGCTGGATACAGGAATCGAATCTTCAAACTCTTCAGACGTGCCCTGGCTGGATACAGGAGTCGAATATGGAAATAGTCGTCAACAGATATGCCCTGGCTGGATACAGGAATCGAATCTTCAAACTCTTCAGACATGCCATGGCTGGATACAGGAGTCGAATATGGAATTAGTCGTCAACAGATATGCCCTGGCTGGATACAGGAATCGAATCTTCAAACTCTTCAGACGTGCCCTGGCTGGATACAGGAGTCGAATCTGGAAATAGTCGTCAACAGATATGCCCTGGCTGGATACAGGAATCAAATCTTTAAACTCTTCAGACGTGCCCTGGCTGGATACAGGAGTCGAATCTGGAAATAGTCGTCAACAGATATGCCCTGGCTGGATACAGGAATCGAATCTTCAAACTCTTCAGACATGCCCTGGCTGGATACAGGAGTCGAATATGGAATTAGTCGTCAACAGATATGCCCTGGCTGGATACAGGAATCGAATCTTCAAACTCTTCAGACGTGCCCTGGCTGGATACAGGAATCAAATCTGGAAATAGTCGTCAACAGATATGCCCTGGCTAGATACAGGAATCGAATCTTCAAACTCTTCAGACGTGCCCTGGCTGGATACAGGAGTCGAATCTGGAAATAGTCGTCAACAGATATGCCCTGGCTGGATACAGGAATCAAATCTTCAAACTCTTCAGACATGCCCTGGCTGGATACAGGAGTCGAATCTGGAATTAGTCGTCAACAGATATGCCCTGGCTGGATACAGGAATCGAATCTTCAAACTCTTCAGACGTGCCCTGGCTGGATACAGGAATCGAATCTGGAATTAGTCGTCAACAGATATGCCCTGGCTGGATATAGGAATAGAATCTTCAAACTCTTCAGACGTGCCCTGGCTGGATACAGGAGTCGAATCTGGAAATAGTCGTCAACAGATATGCCCTGGCTAGATACAGGATTCAAATCTTCAAACTCTTCAGACATGCCCTGGCTGGATATAAGAGTCGAATCTGGAATTAGTCGTCAACAGATATGCCCTGGCTGGATACAGGAATCGAATCTTCAAACTCTTCAAACGTACCCTGGCTGGATACAGGAGTCAAATCTGGAATTAGTCGTCAACAGATATGCCCTGGCTGGATACAGGAATCAAATCTGGAATTAGTCGTCAACAGATATGCCCTGGCTGGATACAGGAATCGAATCTTCAAACTCTTCAGACGTGCCCTGGCTGGATACAGGAATTGAATCTGGAATTAGTCGTCAACAGATATGCCTTGGCTGGATACAGGAATCGAATCTTCAAACTCTTCAGACGTGCCCTGGCTGGATACAGGAATCGAATCTGGAATTGCGACAGTTGATAGTAGTTATCTTTGGATTGATCTTTTTCCTGAAAAGGAAAAACATCAGTTGTATGCAATGTCATGATGTATGAATTGCATGATGTCATGATGCTCTCAAAAATATATGAGATTTGTGTTGTATGATGCGTATGCATGCTATAATGTATGAAGATGTGATGTTTATGGATGTATTCTCGTCTAGGAAAATAAATCCTTGACGAATGCCGGGAAGTTGAATCCTGGGCTGATGTTGGGGAGTAGCGTTCTTTGTTTTCGCTGGGGATGATGGTTGCAAGGATAAACCGGTAGGAGAAGATGACTCCGTTGGGGAATAAACTTGTTGGAGAGATTACTCTGCGGGGAATTACTCTGTGGGAAGAGATACCTTGCTGAGGTTTTGATGATAACTCTGCCGGGGATTCCGTTGATAAGCTCTGTTGGAAGATTTGATGAACTCCGCTGGGGGGATAGGAAGAGCTTCGCCGAGGACGATCTTACTGTGGTAATTAGCTGAGGATAACCCAGTTATAAGCTCGGGTGGGGAATAACCCTCTGAAATAAAGCCGGGGAGAAGCGTTCGTACTCCGCAGGTGATAAGCTTCCAGAATCTACTAGGGATAAGCTCCCATAATCTACTGGGGAGATGGTTCAACTCTCCTGGGGAAACTTTTGGACTGTACTGGGGGAATGCCTCCACTGGGGTGTCTTGTATTCTGCCGGGGAATAATCTTATATTAAGACGGCCGGGGATACTTGCTTAGGAACATCTGCATACTCCGCTGGGGAATATTGAGATTTTCTGGGGATACCCAACTTCCTTAAGGCTGACAGTAGGCTAACTCTGGTTGGGGAGAGTGTTGCTGATTTGCTGGAGATACTGTGCCTTTTCAGGACTGATGAGAGACCAACTCAGCTCGGGAGAGAGTATTGCTGAATCTTATCTTACTCTGCGGGGAGTGAAGGTATCATGGTCGTCTTCTTCGACTGAATCTACCTTTGTACCCGATGGACAAAGCAGCTTGATCGCTTAAACAACTCATTATTGTCCCAGTTTCTGCGGGAGGAGGTACCTGTAGAGGTGCTTGATGACTGTCGATTGACCAATCTTCTTCTGGTAGGCAAGTGACAAGATGCCGGGACATAGTCGTATGCTTTTGATCCCTAACTTTTGCCTGGACCGCCCTTTCGGGTTTTCAGTCCATCGGGATACCCATTTTTGCCCAAGCCGCCTTTTCAGGTTTTCGACTTGCCGGGTGTACAGATTTTTCATTTTTCATCCCTTATTTTTGCCCGAACCCTTTTGGTTCGCCGGGAAGCCCTTATTTTTGCCTAGGTGTGTCAACCTAGCGGGTCTTTGATTATGCGCAGTATTTTTTCGACTATGTCCATGCTCTCAGAATGTAGGGAGATGCCCTTGTTGTTGTGTTGCCATGCGACCAGAAGATGTTTGATCAGGCAAGATTCGTAGCTGGAACTCATGTCCAATTCCCCAGGTGACTCAGGCGGAGATTTGCCCCAGGCTATTAGGCATTTGAGAGATTCTCTGAATCTTGACTGGACTGCCCCAGATGATGGACAATGATCATGCTATGCCCCTTGAATGGAGGTGCTTTTGTTCATTAGACATACGTCGTGCGAACTTCTATGCCGTTCAAACAAATAGTCACATGCAAGCAATGTTATATTAAAAATGCAAAGCTTATGTCTGTCTTGAAATTTTTGAAAATGCATTTTCAGTAAAACAAGCAAATTTTGTAAAATGTGATGTCAACTCAGTATTTTACAGCAAGCCTTAAGGAGTCAGGATACCTTTCGTAATAGTATGCCTTCGAACTAACCCATGATTCAGCTAGGACTTTTTAAGGGTTATAACGTGGCCTGGTTCACGGTTTAAGAAACAAAGGATAAAGGCTCAAATTATATTTGTACCCACCCGCTCTTCGTGATGTTCTTCAAACCTAAACTCAGTTGATCGTGCGTTAGACCTTGTTTGAGTCTTCGTCCTGATATACTGGTGATGGTTCGGATATTGACAGTTTATTTTGAATAGGCAGTCATTTCCCTTTTTTTTTGAGGGTTTGTAGGACCTCTTTATTTTTTGATTTCGTTATCCCTGTTTTTGCCTGAACTGTTCCTTTTGTGATTACAGTCAGCGGGATGCCCCAGTTTTGTAAGTCTCCTTCATAGGTTTTGACTTGTTGGGTTTTAGTTTGTTTTGGTAATGACTGCCTGTCCTTACGATTATTCGGAACCATCGCGGTCTTTTTACGGAAGGACTCCTTTGATGTCATTCGTTGTGCACTTGGATCAACTGAGAGAACTACCCTGCCCCAGGTTATGATTAAGGGTTTTAATTTTCGAAAAGAAAAACTCCTACTTCTTTGGCTAGAAGGGGTTGACGAGGGATTATCTTCCTTATAACTCCAGTATTTAGGAATTGAAACAATGCCTGTACCTCATCAGCGGGGTCTGTTCAACAGCATACTGTAGATCGCGGTATTGTTTTTGTCATCCTCCCTCAAGAGGCCTAGAATTATTAACTGAGCGTTGATCATCACACAAAAATATGAAAGCAATTCGCAATATAGTGAATACGAAATAATTACTTCAAAACATACATGTGTAATGCATTAATGAAATAACAACGTTTGATATGAATAAAATGTTTGAACAATCAAAAGAAAATTACAACTTGAAAAATCCTAATGAACAAAAAAAAGTGCTTTCTATCCTAGCCATGTTTTGGCAAGGGAGCAGTGATCACATTGGGAGCCTCGGGCGCCTCGAACTGGACCTCCTTTGCATCGATTAGATCCTGAACCTTGTTCTTCAAAGTCCAACAATCCTCTGTAGCATGCCCCAGGCTGTCAGAATGATAAGCGCAACGGACGTTGGGGTTATACCTTGAAGGTGTCCTGTTGGGCTTCTTAGGAGGGTCCCTTAGAGTTACCAAGTTGGTCTCTATTGGATTAAAATATCCAGCGTCAACCTTAGGGATTCGAAGGGCTTAACATCCCCCATGGGCGCCTAAACAGGTGTGTTAGGTGGGCCAAGTAGGCCCCTTGTTGGATTCGCTATAAGGAAATAGAGTAGCACCTTGGCTACAAGCAATTGCTTTTAGCGCAGTGGTAGGCGCTTGATCCAGTTTATGTGGTATTAGAGCAAGGTCATGGGTTCGAATCCCCCCGGCTGACACTGGGGGGGAGATTGTTGGATTAAAATATCCAGCGTCAACCTTAGGGATTCGAAGGGCTTAACATCCCCCATGGGCGCCTACACAGGTGTGTTAGGTGGGCCAGGTAGGCCCCTTGTTGGATTCTCTATAAGGAAATAGAGTAGCACCTTGGCTACAAGCAATTGCTTTTAGCGCAGTGGTAGGCGCTTGATCCAGTTTATGTAATTGTTAGAACAAAGTTTGAATCTACTACCCTATGTTTAAGTTTTGATGATAAAAAAATGAAAAGATATATTATTTGTATGATTCATGTATGAACTATTTGCTACCTAAAAATATTACGTTCTGTTTTGCAGAAACTCTGATAGGTATCAGAAAGAGCACACTTAATCAGCATCAGAATATTGGTTCTTGACATCAGCATCAGAAGTTGCTATATCAGAATACCAGAATCAGAAGATTAACTCACGTGTATGCTGAAGCTTGATGAACAGAACTGCGCTCAACACTCTGATAAAGAAAACAACAGTTCATCAGCAGTTAAGCAGAGTATGAATGAGCCAAGCCAGAACATGCATTAAGTAAGCAACGGTACTGTGCATTGAAAGAAAATTATTACCAACGGCCTCATTCCAGACAAGATCTGCTTGATAAGGAAAGTTTGTTATTAGCATTGAATCAAGAATATTGCTCCAACATTCAACAATCTCAGTGCTATATAAACAAAACTATGAAGATTGAATTGGCTAATGCTCTCCAACATTTTACATGCCTAAAAGCTAATCATAATCTTCCTTCTCTCAGTTTGCTAAACGCTACATATCTCCTTACTCAATCATTGTTTAGAAATCTAGTTTCATAATCTTAAGTTGTGTATACATCACAGTTGTGATACAGTTTTGCAGAAAACATTCACACACCTAGATTTATCTTCTTTGTAAGAAAGTGTTTCCTTGACAAACCGGGTTGTGGTTTGCATCAAGAAGGCTTTAGCAGTTGTTAAAGCAGTTTGTAATATTCAGTTGAATATAGTGGATTAAGACCTCGTTGGAGAGAGGCGAAATCACCTTGACGGGTGGACTGGAGTAGTTTGAGATCAAACGAACCAGGATAAAAATATCTTGTTCATTGCATTGATTTTCAGTTTTACAATTCAACCCCCCCCCCCTTCTTGTGTTTTTCACTTCTTCAGTCTCCAGCAACTGTGGCAATATCTGGGCCAAGGTCATGCTGAGGGGAGTGAATTGCCTTTTAGGTCTCTCTTCCCTTTGTTGGTTGCGATGTTGAGGAGCACCGACCGATTTTGAAATAACCACCACGTTGACAGCTTGGCGGTGTTCAACACTGGATTCTTTCTTGAATGGCTTCTTCTCATTGTTCGAGGAGTCACCCTTTGGTATCTTCCCAGACTTGATACCGGCTTATATTCTTTCCCCAGTCAAGATCAGATCTGTGAATCCGGCAGAAGAATTCCCAATCAGATGGTTGAAGAACGGCCCAGACAGGGTCCCCAAGAACATGTCAACGAGTTCCCGGTCAGTCAGAGGTGGTTGCACCCTTCCAACAAGGTCTCTCCACCTTTGCGCATACTCCTTAAAACCTTCACCCGTCCCCAGCGACATACCCTGGAGTTGGGTACGCGTAGGAGCGAGGTCGGCATTATATTGATACTGCTTATAAAAAGCAGTTGCCAAGTCCTCCCAATTACGAATACTGGTTCCATCCAACTGATAGAACCATTCGAGTTGAGTCCCTGAAAGACTTTCTTGGAAGAAATGGATCCATAACTTCTTGTCAGCTGTATAAGGTTGGATCTTCCTTGCATAAGACCTCAGATGCAGCTTAGGACATGAAGCTCCGTCATATTTTGCAAAGGCATGTGCCTTGAACTTGTGCGGGATCACCACCCCAGAGGATAGACCTAGATCTTCGAAGTCTAGGCCGGGCACTTTCTGTATCTCCATAGCACTTAGCCGGTCCTCCAACTGTTTGTACCGGTCCTCAGCAGGAGGGTACTGTTCATCATTGAAATCTGTCTCGCTGTCGGAGACTACAGGACTAGGAACCTCTCTCCTTCGGGGACTGCCTTCCCCAACAGATGGAGTAGTCCGCTCAACTTCATTCTGTAGTGTATTCCCAGATCTGTGTCTAGGGTTGAACAAAACAGTCCTCTTCTTCTTTTTTTTCAAGAGCAGAGTCTTCAATTCCTGTTGTCCTTGGGACAAGCTCATGACCAGTTCCTGGAACTGGGCGTTCTGGGCCTAGAGGGCCTTGATAGCTTGTTCATTGGATGATTCAGGATTCATGATGACGGCTGAAATAAACAGCGAAGAAGGTAAGTGACCTGTAAAAAGTGTACCTGTAATGCAATGATATGTATGTATGCATGCGATGTTTTCAAGGGTCTCGCGGGGTAAACAGAGAAGCTTGTTAGAATTTGAATCCAGTGGCTTGATTGAAGGAACTGCATATTGCTGAGAGTCCTTCTTCAAGAGTCAAGGCTCACCATATCAAGTGGGTCATAGCCCCTGACTCAAGTTATCAACCTTGGCTAGAGGAAAATAAATCCCCTTTGCCCCTTGCTAGACATCATGACCTGCATCACAGACCCTTGAGATCCTTGAAATAGATTAGTCCGTATGTAGGATGTATGCAATGGTATGATGTTATGCTATGCATGAAGTGATATAGGTAGGCCCTGTAATGAGTCCCAATTAAGGACTGTAAACAAAACCTGCAAGAAACTCAAGTGTCAGGTAACAAGCATGCAAGTAGTCAAGTTTGAAGGCACACAAGCCACACAAGACAACCCTTAGAGTTTAGGCCAGCATGAAGTTTGGGGTACTACCCTCTTGAAGTTGGTGGGCTCAAAACCTGTCCTATCAAAAGTAACCGGGTTCTAAGGAGCTCAATATCATTGGGTTGTTTTCTGTGTTCATTGTTTTGATTTAGCCACTGAACTGGCGATCAAAATATTCCAAGAAAACAACCCTCAATGAGTGTAGTATCGAGTATCAACCAACTTCGGACTGCACCAAAGTCATTTATCTCACTACCCCTAAAGAGGCCAGGATGGTTCAATTAAGGTTCCTAAGGCCAGTTGATGCTTCACGACACCACGCGGCGGCCCCATACTCTCCTTGACTTGACTCAAGGGTTACCGGTCCTCACCAAAGTGCCACATCAACGTAGCAAACTGCTTCAACCGTGTCGGTATACCCCGCACAGTTCCCTCACAGTTTGTTGCTACTTTCTAAGAAGGTATCCCCCAGATCCGGGTTAGGATCTATGAAACTCCAAGACAAGCCCACAAGATTAAAGCAAACAAAGCAAGCAATTGAAAACATAAGAGTGGTCTAATTCCTAAGGTACACCTCACTTTAAAAGTCCCCAGCAGAGTCGCCAGTTCTGTGATCGGTGGAAATAGAACTGACTGTTTTTTAGCTGGTTTCGCGAAATGTCGCGGTAAGCAAGAGTCGCCACCGTCTTTTATGTTCTCCAACATGGAAAGGACAAAAGCACAGCAAAATTCCTTCTTTGAGAATGTTTCTCGGTTCGGGAGGTAGATTTATAGAAAGGGAAGGTGTTAGCACCCTTTCTATCCATGGTTATCCATGGGCTCTTAGGTACTTGCTCTTATGTTTTCAAAATTGTTTTCTTTTCAAGTGTGTGTGGGTTTTGAAAAAGTTTTGTTTGAAAAATTTCTAAGTAACTCTTGTATCTGTCCTCAAGAGTGTATGAAAAATTTGTTTGAAAACTTTTGAAAGTGTCAATGTGAAAAGTTGTTTTTGTTTGTTTTTGAAAAGAGCAAGTACCCATGAGATCTACCTACTCTAAGGAATTAAGCTGTGTAAGAGTCCTTTAGATAGTGCTATCCCACCATTGAGAGGTAGGTAGCACCATTGTTGGAGGTATTCGGGTCAATTCGATTATTAGGGACAGTGTGGTCACCGAAGCAATGGTAGGACAACTTAGAAGTAACCCTAACGTCCTAGATCCTTTTATCCGAGGAAACCGTTTCGAGGCAACTGGATCTTTAGACAAAGGGTGACCTCTAAGACGTCCTGTACTTGATGACCACGTTTCGAGGCAACGAGTGAAGCGTACCCTAGGAGTGACATGTGCTTTGTGTGTTGTTTTTCAGTTAATGTTTTTGTACATGTTATTTGTGAGCTACGGGTTAATTTTTTTTACATACATTCTTTCATGCATTTAACAGTTAGGGGTGCGGAAAGTAAATTGCAGAAATATAAATTCTACGCTATTACAAGGCGCGGGTCTATACATCGCCAAAAATACAGAGACCCGTTTTGGTAAATAGGTACGAGAAATTAAATAAAGCGATAAACCTAATTACTATTACATTCTTGAAGCAGTTACATAATAATCATAATAAAGTAAATGCGCGCGAATAAAAATTAATCGGGAACGTTCTAAGGGTTTTGACCCTTTTAAGAAAAGAAATTGAATTTTTTGTCTTTTTTGAATTAAATGCAATTAATTAAATAAAGCCTAATCTAATTAATTAATTTATTAAAAGAAAAATGTTTTTGTGTTTTTTATGTTTTTTAATGAAAATAAAATAGAGGAATTAAAAATTCAAAGTTAATTAAAAACCTAATTCTAAACTTATTTTAATTATAAAATAAAGTTAAAGTTGCCTAATTAAACTATTTTATTTGTTAATATTTATTTTACAAAAATAAAAATGAAATTAATAATGTTAGTTATTTTTTTGATTTTTTTATGAAAACATTAATTGGTTAATTGTTAATAAAAGGGAAAAATAAAATAAGACAAATAAAATATAAAAAAGAAAAATTGCAAACCCAAGGGGGGGTTTGGGCCAAATAGGAGGTGTGTTGAATTCTGGCCCATTAAGAAGCCACGTTTGACTCTCCTTAATTGTCCAGAGCGCGTTTGACTTAGAACATGGTATTCCTCCATCTCCTGGCCTTTGGATGACTGTCTGAGGACACATGGCATGTTGGATGTGTGAGTCTATGGTGGATTATTTGATGAGACGCTGCACTGGAATATGTTAAGAAAAACATGAAGAAATATATGGGGGACCTGGGAATCGAACCCAGGTCCCAGAGATCACCAAGTGCATTGCCAACCACTACACCAATCCTGCGCATTTGTTAGTAAAATAGAAAAGAAACATAATATATAAAAAATGCGTTATATGCTGGAAAAATAAAAAAAAGAGCGCGCGTGATTTGAATGAACCACACACGCATGGACACCTCAGCGTCGTCTTCCTTCCTGAAACAAAAACGCAGATAAATAACGGGGGTTTTAAACCCCCACAAAATACCAATGTCAAAAATAGCGACTAGGCACTCAGTTCATATAAAAAGGGCGCGAGGGTTCCATTCAATTCGTCTTGAGCTTCTGAGTTTAACTGTATGTGTCTCAAGGCCTGATTTTTCCTCAATAAGAAAGCCCTAATTTTCAAGCTTCTAAACCCTAAAATCCATTCATGGTGAATTGTGATTCTGTGAGTTTCAATGCAATTAATCCATACCAAAAGCTTCAGGAAGATGTCAGCAACACAAATTAATCAAGAAAATAGATTAAAAACGCATGGAATATGATATGTAGATTTGGAAATATATGCAAACCGTGTGACTTGTTGTCTTTGATTCTTTGCGTATTTGGACTGGTTCTTGATGCCAATGGGTTCCTGGAGACTCAGGCAAGGTGTTTGAATCCTTTTTAGGCTTTGAAATGCACTGCAAATAAGAATTCAGTTTCACAATATTTCTTGAATTTTTGCAATATGGTTATGCTGCCTCTGAGTTTTCTAGGTCGTGAATGATGTGTGGAACAATTGCATATATGGTTCTGAATGAGAATCAACCAATATCTTGAGCCTTAAACCAATGCAATTATGTTTTGGATTTTGCCATAACCTCCATTGAAGAAACTTGCCTTTTGTGTCCAATTTTGAATTTTATGCTTGAAATAGGATGTACACGAAATTGGTATGTGTTTCATGATGCATCAAGGCTATTCAAACTCAAAGATATCCCTTAATTAATTTCTTTGATTTTTATTTGAATTTTAAAGATTTAAAATGAATTAAATCAAATAAAATTAAATAAAAATAGAAAAATTAATCTTTAATCTTGAAATAAATCATGGGACACGTGGGAGGCATGGCAAAGCTGAATCAAGTGGAAAAAGTGGGCCTTTTTTTGTCAAAAATGAAGTTTCAAAGATAGTTGACTTTTGCCATTTCACAAAAATTTCCCAACTTCTCCAATGCATATCTTGCTCAATTTTGATCATATGAACATGTTCTTGGACATTTTGAAAAGGTCTTGAAGTCCTCTAACCAATGCCTTTTGTCCCATGTCATTTTAATTTACCAATCTCAAGTTATGGTCTTTGACTTAAAGTGCCTTTTTGTTGACTTTTGAAAATGACCTATAATGTTGAAATTGATAACTTTTTGTGAGAGCATTTCTTGGACTTGGAATGTGAAGATGAGTTGTAGGAAATGTCTTCCCCTTCAAGATGAGCATTAGATGGGATTTTTCTGATGAACCATGAAAAAGTTATGCCTTGGTCAAGTTACAGTTGACTTTTTAGCTGTCCAAAAATAGAAACTTTTGACACCTTGATGATTTTTGAGCCATTCTTGTGAAATCATGATCAAGACTTGATAAAATGATGATTGTGGCTTCAAAATAAGATGTTGACAAAATTGTTTGACTTTTGACTGCCAAATGACCATTTTGCCCCTACAGTTGACTGTGGAGCAAATGAGGCTTTTGACTGTGCAACTTGACCTTGTGAGCCTTGAAACTTGACATGTAGGTGCTTGACAATGTATATGAGCATATGGGACTTGATTGAGCCTTTGAAAACCTCAACTTTCTTGCAAGAACCAAAACCCTAATTTGACTGGCTTAGGAGGATGGTTGACTGTGCAACCCTTGAGTAGACTTGAATTGATGCTTGCCAAAACTTTGAAGAATATGGGAGGGCAAATTTTGGGGTACAACACTCAGTAAATCTCTTCATCCAGAAAATGATTAGGTTTCATCATTAGAACCCTAACCCCTTCGAGCGAAAACAACCATTATTGTACCTACAAGTAGAAGGAGAAGGATATTAGAAGAGGGAGATCAGAGAAATACATAGCGGAAATAAAACTACAAGAAGTTTCACAGCAAGGAGAAGTAAGCCAAGAACTTGGCTTAAGGTTGATTGATTATTACTGTTGATATTTGTTTTGCGTTTAATGGGTATTTAAAATTGTTAAATTCTGGGAAATTTGGGGTTTATGGTCCTAACTTAGGGTTAGGGTTCATCCTAATTAGGGTTAAGTTTCTTCCTAAATTTCTAGGGTTCTAAGGGTTTGAAGCTAGGATTCTAAGGTTCGTTAGGGTTCATAGGGTTGTTGGAAAAAATAGATGAAGTTCTAAACAAACTTGCATCTGCACGACGCCCATGGAAGCTTCCCACGACAGCACACAATTAAATTTAAAGAGTCTACTTCATTTCATCCTCAAGGATTAAGATCAAATTTTGAGTGGAAGGTCATGTAACTTTGAAGAATATTATAGGTCATTTTGAAGTTCAACACTTAGAAATATTTCTAAGTACAAAAATGAGTTTGTTTTTCATGATTTCAATAGATCATAACTTTCAGCTCATATCACCAAATTGAGTCTTTCTTGGCACATTTTGAAGATGATGATGTGATCTTTCAAAAGCTTCAAGAATCATCCCATGAAGCTTGTTGAATTGTATGCACCATGAATTCAAAGTTGGTACCATGAAACTGGTGTTTTCTTCAAAGTCAGAATTTGATTTTCATTATGTGCATTCTAATCACCAATAGAAATCCTTTGTCTCACTTTTTGTTTCCATCATGCTCAGCTATAAATAAGGGACACATTCCATTCATTTCTCAAGCTTTAGAGAGCCAAAAAATCCTTGTTCAGATCCCACACGAACTCTGAATTTGTATCTTCATTTTCTTTATTTCTAATCCCTCATTCACCAAAATCTTCATTCAGTTAGCTTCATCGAAATTCTTGGAAACTAACCATTCTCTTACCACCAAGAATCGAGAACTGAATCAAGCATACCAATTCCAGTTTCAGAGCTCTGAAGTTGAACTTGCACAGGTAAAATTCTTCATCAATTCTCTTCAAATTTCTCGCTACAATGCAACTCTTGGTTCACTGATGCTCATAGCATAATTCATTTACAACTGTAACTAGGTTTGGTACTTCTGTTTTCCAATCCCTTTTCAATTTTTTCTTCTGGTTTTTCCAAAACGACTGAGCCACCACTGGTTTTTTCCAAAACGACTGAGCTACCATAAATATAAAATTTTGGCGAGGGTACCATTGGAATCGTCTTAAAGAGACGAAGAAAATAACACTGGTCTGAGCTCTTGATTTTACCATTTGTGGAATCACGAATTGGAGATGGCTGGAGGTTGAAGATGATGACATGTCTCTCTTCATCCAATGACGTGATCCCATGTTTTTTTTTCAAAAATCGTTTTTAAGCGTTTGATCTTGTGGTTTATTCGCTAGAGTCCATGATATGCAGAGTGTGCCAGGTCCCTCAGATCTTCTTACTAACACAATTTGACAATGACCATATGGTCTAGATTTTTTTGGTTTATTATTTTATTTTCTGATTTTTGTTTTAATTATTTTAATCTTCAAAAATTTATTTCAACTTTGAAAATTGTGAAAAACTTATCAAAAATACTTTTGATTTTTCTCTTTCTGATTTTTTCACAATTTTATTTTATGATTTGGTATTTTTTTATGATTTTTCACTTTATTTGACTTTTTTTAATTGTTTAAAATTTTTTTTGATCTTTTAAAATTCTGAAAATTTTATGAAAGGATCCAATGTTATTTTGACAAATATTGGTGACTTGTTTAATTTTTATTTCTGATTTTAAAAAATACTTCCTAACTTTTAAAAATTCTAAATTTTTTTGTCAACACTTGTTGACTCATGTTTGACCTCTGATTTTTTTCTTTGGGGATTTTTATTTGGTATTTTAATATATTTTGTTTATTTTACCAATTATTTCCTTTTTATTAGTCATTTAAATATTGCTTTTTATTAATTATATTTTATTATTTTTATGATTGGTTCTGATTTGGATACTTGAGTATTACTTTGGGACAAGTTCCTCAACCTCATTAGATCTTGGGTGTTGATAGGTTTAAAAACCAAATCCACCAAAATGAATGAATGATGTTGACGATATTTGAAACCCTAGTTTCATCTGATACATTGGTTACATTATCATTTCCCTCCCTCTTCATCTTATCCCTTTCTTGTTTTTACTTGTGCTACATGTTTTTAGAGAATGATCTACATGTCATTTTTATAACATGTATGTTACATAGATTGCTATTGACTGGCCTCAAAATAAGTGTGACTTCTATATAAGTCCATTTACGATTGCTTAACATAGTGTTAAATTTATCTCGATTCCAAAAATGATCATTCGTGGCCCAAACTTTATGTTTGAAAGCCCAAGTATAATTGATTATTGCATTTTGGTTCAAAACCTTTGAAGCTTGTTGTTAGGAGGTTTTGGTCTTACCAATCCTCTAGCAAGCCTTCATCAACTTTGGCCTAACTTTGATCTTCAATTATCATTGGTCATATGTGTTGGCTTTTAGTACTTTAAATGAATGATATACTTGACAAAAAGAAAATGAAACTTGTTGTTGATAGGCTTTGATATTATCAATCTTCTAATGAGTTTTCAAAAGCAAGCTTCAAGATGGTCATTAAACCATCTTTTTGTTACACTTAAACTCTAACTTCTAATTCACTAACAATTAACTTTACTTTATGCCTTTATTTTGTACCTTTACTTTTATGTATCATTTTTTTAGCATTTACATTTCATGTCATTTTTCTTTTTCTCACTTGAGCATTTATTTTTATGTCATTTTTTCTTTGCTAACTTAAGTTTTCTTTTCTTTTAAAGACACTTAATAATCAACTTGAACCTTAAAAGACTTATTTCTTTGTGGACTACTTGGTTACTATCCTTGGCATTATGGAGTTGTGGATCTCTCGGACTTTGGATTAGAAGCCTTGATACTTAGGGACCTTGTTACTATGTTGTTATTCTGTTTGAAGTCCTTGAGGTTTACTCAAAGGTATTGGGTTGATTTCCTTTGTGTGCAGGTTATTCTGATTTTATATTTTGTCTGTGATTGGAAATTCCTCTATAGACAGTTGTTACTCTGCCCAATTTTTGTGAAGACTTAATTCATCTGAAGCTTAATATTCCTTAGATGTTTAGTATTTTTTCTTGCTTGGTTTTAATCCAAAGGATGTGAATTCTACATTGACTTCTCTATGTCAAGTGTTGTCTTATTGTTGGTTAGACATGTCTTTTCCTTAGCTTTTACTTTGTATACTTAGGATAGTCCCTTCATCTCCTCCTATCTTCTTTAATTTAAAAAATCTTCTCCCTCCTTTTCAAAACTCTTCTTGTTTTCTAAGTTGAACCGCTTTCACAATAAACTTGGACTTAGGTCCATGCATTTTGAAAAATCTTTTTTAATCAAACCTTAACCAATTTAATCATACTTTGACATCTTTTTTGTAAGACTAAAATTCATTAACCTCATTACAACCATTTTTCTACTTTGGCTTTTTACTTTAAAACGTTTCTCAAAAGACTAGACACTTGTTGATTCTTGTAGTGATGCTAGCTACTATACTTCTATGATATGTAGTGAAGAGAGGCATTTTCCACTTGGATATTGAGTGATGGATTTTAAATCCAAGTTATATCCTCCACTTTGAGATGACACAAATGCTCATTTCTCATAAATTGTGGGGAGTAAGTATGTTTTCCACTCGGATATGACGAAATGTATCTTCTCTTAAAATCAACCAACGCACATGTGTTTTAAAATTTTCGAGGTGAACTACGAGTACCCTAATCCCCTATTGCACAAAAAGTGGTACTTATGCACTAAATATTCGCAACTACGGGGGGGGGGGGGGGGGGGGGGGTGCAAAAATTGTAAAAAAATACTTCTTTTCTCATCTCCACCATCATATTTTGTATACACCTTTTATAGCCAAAATACACAGATTTTCAAAGAGGTTCCTGCGGAGTACCGTAAATTTTTTAGGATGCTAATACCTTCCCTTTGCATAACCAACCCCCATACCTAGATTCTCTCCATTTTTGGGTTTATTCGATATTTTCCCATTTCCTTTGGAAACAATAGAGCACGGTGGCAATTTTTATTTGATTTGTACGAGTTAAGTCAATCCAAAGGCTTACTCTCAACATTTCTACCGCTACAGAAAACTGGAGACTTCACAGGGGACAAAACATCACTAAGTGGATTTAGCCTATCTTTGTTTATCTGTGCATATGTTATTCTATGTGCTATTTTTTGTTGTATATTATTTGTTGTATATATGTATGTCTGGATTTTTATGCTTTTCAGGGTGCTTGGTAATCTCTTATAAGTCCTATACCCGGACTTGGGAAAACATAAAATAGGATGGGCGGTATAGTCATATTAACTTTGAGAGAGTAATTCCAAAAAAGGAGACATGAGATCCCCCACTCAATGGAGGTCCTTCTGACTATAGTATTTTTTTACCGAGCATTCGAGAAGACGTGTTGCTTTCAACCTAGGAGCCCACGAAGCTGAGAAGACTTAGAACCCTTAACCTATCTTGGCCTTTTAGATGCAGAGGAGAGACTATAACGTAGCAATCTGGAAGTAGCATGTAATGCTACACTTAGACGGGTTTTTCCTGAGAATATTGCTAATTATCGAGCTAATCGAGATGTTGGTAATATCCGAAGGAAGAATGTAGACTCTGGGATTTCCTTAGAACCTTGTTCAGTAGGTGATAAACCATTAGTTCTTACCTTGTGGGTAGTACCTTTGACTTCATGCTCGTGACATCGAACCTATGAACCCCCATGCTTGTGACCTTGTGTGTGATTTTTGCATCATCATGCATTCATGCACCCATGAGCATTCTTTAAATGATTTTTCAAGGAACTTAAGGTTGACTTTTGCAAATACCTCATGTACTCTTTTGACCATGAATTTTTGAAGGAGAAAGACTCAGAAGTACAGTTTCAAGGATCCTAAGATAGAGGAATTGATGAGTTTGATTCCTGATATTGAGAGTCCTACATATTTCTGGAAGAAGTATGGAGCCATTGTGTCTCTTATGAAGCTCAATATGAAGGAGGGTATTCTTTCTACATTGGTCCAATTCTATGATTCGGTATACTGGTGTTTTACTTTTCCTAATTATCAGCTGATGTCCATATTGGAGGAGTATTCTTACTTACTTGGTTTACCTATTATTGATTGTGTTCCTTTCACCGGCTTAGAGGGAGAGCCCAAGTCTCATGAGATTGCCAGCATAACTCACTTAAGGAAGTCTGAGGTTGATGCTAACATGACTACCAAAGGAGGAATCATAGGTTTGCCTGCTCAGTTTCTATTATAGAAAGCTCGTTACTTCGCCAAGATAAAGAGTACAGTTGCTTTTGAGGCTATCTTTGCTTTGCTTGTTTATGGGTTATTCTTATTTCCTAATTTGTGGATGTTAATTCCATTAGGATCTTTCTGATTGGGAACCTAATCCCTACACTTCTAGGAGATACTTGTTATTCCATCCATCTTCCTAATTTCTATCAGGAAGGGATGATCATTTGTTGCACGTCATTGCTGTATCAGTGGTTTATCTCTCACTTACCTTGGCCAATTGCTTTTTGGGATATCAAGAAGGAACCACGTTGGGGACCAAAGATTATGGCTCTCACTCATTCTGAAATTGATTGGTATCATCAAGCTTAGTATGATGTGAATATTATTAATAGTTGTGGTGTTTCCCCCAATGTGTCTCTTCTTGGTACAAAGGGAGAAATTAACTACATTCTGTTTCTTGCACACCACCATCTTGGATATCCAATGAGAGACAAGCCAAACAACATTCATCTGAGTGGTTTCTTTCTCAAAGAAGGAGAAGATCACAAGGAAGCTAAGGAAGAGATTGAAAAGGCTTGGCGCCATATTCATAGGAAGGGTAGAAAAGATATGGGACCAAGAGGAGATGTTTCTTGAGAGCCTGATCTTTGTTGGGTACAAGCAAGGGAATTTTAGTTGAAGATGCCTTATTTTCGTGAAAAACCTTTAGCTAACATGCTTATGAGGAATACTCCTCCTCTCTTAGATGATGTGGAAGAACTACAACTTTACTTAGTTAAGATGCGGCAAGAGAAGGAAGAATAGAAGAACAAGTACAAGACTTTGGACGTGTCCTACTCAACAGGATTGAAAGAGAAGGATGATGTGATTGAGATTCTTGAGAGTCATGTTGTGAAGATGATGGAGAAGCAGGATAATTTATTTTCCTCTACAGTTCAACCAGGTTCTGGCCACCCATTTTCTGATTCTGGTGGATGGAAAGAAGTCGCCGACAAGTATGCAGAAGAGAACAAGCAGTTGAAGGATCAGGTTGCAAGACTCAAGGGAGAACGTCAGTGTGTGGAAGGATCTTCATCAGCTTTGGCTCCTTAGGATTTTAAAATTTTATCTTTATTCTCTTGTACATAGCATTATTGAAACTTGTACTAAAAGTTGTAATCCATTCCAAAGTATGATTTTTTTCTAGTATTTCCTAATGTGTCAGTTCCTCAATATTTGTAATTGTTTATAGTTCTTTGAATTCCTTGAATAAACACAGTAAATCATATGCATTGCATATCATGCATAATTTTGCACATATTTTTGCATTCCTATATCTCCCAGGTGACTTACTTGTTTCTCTACTTCGTTGAGTCAGAAAGCTGCCTCATTGCTACAATACTCGAGTCAATTATAGAAAGAAGATGGAAAACATTTAACAATCGAATCATGAGTTGCATGAAGAAGTTACTGCTTTGGTAGTGTCGTTGGTGACTGCTCAGAATCATCCACCACCTCCTTCTCCTCCATCTCTTCATGCTACTCAACCACATCAGACGACCATTATTTCAGAGGTTCTGTCAGTTCTCATCTCTGTTACTCTAGTTATTGCTACTCAATACCGTATGCGTTGCGATTACTCGTTGGGAATGCCTGGGAATTTCATGCCAGAAGGTTACAATCCTGCTTCTCAAGTTGCTCCATTTGTTCAAACTACTGTTTTTCTTCCCCTCATGTGGTGCAAAGTACTCCTATTGCTAATATTGAGATCCACCGTGTTGCACCTCCTGTGGTAAATCGGTCCTTGTTATTAATGATGAGGTTTATCATGCGCCTCCTCCACCAAGTGAAAGTTTGGGCTTTTATGATTGAATGGATGACTTTCAGGATCAATTCAATGAAATGCAGAAAGAAGTGAAGGCTCTCAAAGGGAAAGAGTTATTCAGACAAAATGTCAGTGACCTCTGCTTGGTTCCTAATGTGAAAGTGCCAACAAAGTTCAAAGTACCAGAATTTGAAATACAAGGGAAACTCTTGTCCCGGTGACCACCTGGTGATGTATACCAGAAGGATGTTCACTCATATTGATGACCAATATTTTCTTATTCATTTCTTCCAGGATAGTTTAACTGGTGCTGCCTTGAAATGGTATATGGGATTGGAGAGTAGCAACATCCATACATTCAAAGACTTGGGTGAAGCTTTCGTGAAACAGTATAAGTACAACATGTTTATGGCACCTGATTGTGACCAATTGAGAGCGATGGATCGGAAAGATAAGGAATCATTTAAAGAGTATGTGCAGCGTTGGCGCGAGGTTGCTGCCCAAGTGGTACCTCCAATGGGAGAGAAAGAAATAACTAAGGTCTTCCTAAAAACCCTTGGTTCATTTTACTATGAAATAATGGTTGCAAGTGCACCAAGTGATTTTACTGAGATGGTAAGTATGGGTGTCCGTCTAGAGGAAGCCGTCAAGGAAGGAATATTGTCATAAGATGAAGGTTCTAGTGGAACAAAGAAATCATCATATGGGTTTACTAAAAAGAAAGAAGGAGAAACGAATGTTGTTGTTCAAGAAAGAAGGATTAGACCTCCAATAAGACGTCATCAGCATCAACAACAGGTTGCTTCAGTAGCTCCATTCATCAATGTAGCTCTGACTGCTGTTGCCTATCAGAGAGCACCTCAAGAAGATAATCAAGGGCAAGGTCAGAACCGGGAAGCTTTTGATCCTATTCGGATGAGTTATACAGAATTATTTTTGGCTTTGATTCAGAAGAACATGGTTCAGATTAGGCCTCCCCTCCCCCTGCTATACATCCAACCTTGCCATGGTATTATAAAGCAGATTAGACTTGTGCTTTTCATCAGGGAGCCCCTAGGAACAATATTGAAAATTGTTACCCGTTGAAGTTTGAAGTGTAGAAAATGGTAAGATCTGGTCTCTTTTCTTTTAAAGATGTAGGTCCTAATGTGAAAGCTAATCCACTATCCAAGCACGGAGGTGGAGGTACTGTGAATATGGTTACTAGTTGTCCTTGGGACTTCAGAAGTTTTGATATCAACCTGGTTAGAGGTGATTTAGTGAAGATGCATGCTGATCTCTGTGAGTTTAGCTATTATACACATGAACATGCCACTTGTAGTGTTTGCAGTATGGATGTTCATGGATGTGATAAATTGTGAAGTGACCTCCAAGAGATGATGGATGAAGGTCTTATCCACATAATCAGACCAAGGGATGGATATGAATATGTTAATATGATTAAAGACTATAATGTTGAGTCAAAGACTCCTAATTATTTCTTTTCTTTATATGAATTTTTGTCTGATGTTGAAGTTGCATTTGTTGTCGATTTCTTTTCTTCATATGAGTTTTTGTCGGACGATGAGTATGTTTCTGCTGATGAGTTTGATTCTGATGATGAGTTTGTGTCTTTTGATGAGTTCTTTTTTGATGATGAGTTTCTGAATGTGGGTGTCGGTGTTTAAATTCCTACTAAAGCATATGCTAGGTATGTCAAGGAACTTACGATTGAAGAGCTCAATAATGTGACTCCTAGAGAGATACATGAAAAATGGGTTCAAAGAGGGCTGATTGATTTTAGCTGTTATTGTTGTCCAGAATGTGCAAAGAAACCGTGGGGTTGTGCTGCTTTAAGGGGTGATGTCGAGATAATAAAAAGCTCAGGTTTGTTTAAAGAAAGAGTGATAGCTGTTCTCCATAATAGAAATAAGATTGCTAAAAAGTTGTGTTCTCCCTTGCCAACCTTGGAAGGGACTTCTGATGTAGAGAATGAGATCATTGTTTACAAAGGAGTAGTTAACCCGCTGCTCAAACATGTATGAACTTTGGTGAGCTTGGTTGAAGGATACCCTGGATTTTAAGGATGATTAGCCTTCTTAGTTTATTAGCATTTTTACTGATTTCGCATTTGTAAGTTTTCTTGTTTATCATTGCACTGTTTGCATGTAAGAACTTGTTTGTGTTTGAATGATTATCTCAATACAATGAATATGTCTGTCTTGAAGAAATCCATTCATTTCACTCGTATTTGTTTTCAATTTTAAATTTATTTTTGCATTGTGGTACCATCTTGTTACCCATTATCTTGCCTTGGCAGAGATTGGAGGGAGGATGATGATATTAAAACGCAAAATTTCTGCTTGTATGCTTTTGGATAAAACCCTATTGACGACGTACAAATATTGTTTCAAATTCCCAAACACTGGAGATATAAGGGAGTGAAACCCTCGTTAAACCCTTTGAGCCTTGAAGTAGGAGTTTCTTTTTCTATTTATAAAACCCTCATTTTTAACTCGGGCAGGGTAGTGTTCAGTTAATTTGATCAAGCGTTTAAAACTCATCAGGAGTGCGCATCTGAGGATCAACCACAATGGGTGTTATCATTCAAAAGATTGAGGAAATCCAAAACCGCAATGGTTAACCTTCACATATCAGGAGGTCAACAAATGGTGATACAATAATAATTATCCCTCATCGATCATGAAGTGAGGTTGTCACAATTACTTTCAACAAATCAAAGACGACTCAGGATCATATGACTTGTACAAAAGAGAGAATAAAAAAAGGAGAGAAAAGAGATAAAGTTTGCTTAGTCAGAAAAAAAAGAAGAAAAAAACGACTTAGACAAAAGAAAAGAAAGTAAAAGAGAGAATAAGATATTGCAAATTGAAGGATAAGGTTGTGTGATCAGACCCCAAAACCAAGAAGTAAGTGACTGCCATGTCCGAAAAACTTCATGTTGGTTCCCCAATTGTTTCAATTTCTTTTGAGAGATGAATGCTCGTGTCAAGTTAGCTGAACTTAGGACTGGAGAACATCATGAAGATGGGGTGGGCACCAAATAATTTTGAGCCTAAAAAATCTTTTTTTTTTCTTCTGAAAATCGTGAATCAGGCCACGTTACAACCTTCAAAAGTCCTAATTGAAGCAGGTTTTATTTTGAAAGCATACTTTAACGAGATAGCGTTTCCCGACTTCCATGAGTTTTGCTAAATAGTTATGTTGGTATCATATGCTTTTTTTGTTTTTCATACAAGATCAATTTTGCATCCTGGCTAGTGATTCTTTCACAAGGTTTTGCGACATCTTTCAAATAAAATCTTCAAGACTTACATAATTGTTGCATTAGAATCACCATTCTAAGAATAAGCATTTTTCTGCTTGTAAAATAATTGCTTAATATCAAGGAAGTTTACGTTTGAGTATCGATAAAGGGAATGTTGTCAAAAAGAGTTATTGAGCAAAGAGTATGCAAAATTCAATGAATCTGGGGTAATCACATCGAGATTCGACAAGTCTCTAGAAGCCCGTTGGTCAGGCAGATTATCTTAAAACCATGCAGTCTAGGGAACCAAGGTTGTTTCCAAGGGCATATCCAAATTTTGGCAAGATAGTTACTTTGTTTTCCTCCAAGTTGTGGTGTGGTGTTAGGTTTGTGATCTCATTTTCCCCAGTTAAGTCCTTATTCATGTTTTCTCCGAGAAATATTCTCTGTTTGCTCTTGTTGGAAGATGCTTTCTTTCCCTGCGTTTGTGCTCAGAGGTGTTGGGTTTATAATCCTATGTTCCCCAGTTAAGTCTTGATGCAGAATTCTCCAGATGAGTGTGATTCCTCTTCCCCAGCCAAGTAGTGATCACACAGAGATTGTAAAGATGTGTTAGCATTTTCTTAGTTGCTAGATTTCTTTCTCCCTTTGTGTGTTGATAATTGATGTAGAATCTCTTACAGGGCATTGCTCCCTCCAGTTATAACAGTGTTATTGTTGTGAACTCCCAAAGTAGCTAGACAAGGGTAGTATTTGTTAGAATAAAGTTTGAATCTACTACCCTATGTTTAAGTTTTGATGATAACAAAGTGAAAAGATATATTATTTATATGATTCATGTATGAACTATTTGCTGCCTAAATTATTACGTTCTGATTTGCAGATACTCTGATAGGTATAAGCAAGATCACACCTAATCAGCATCAGAGATTTGGTTCTTGACATCAGCATCAGAAGTTGCTATATCAGAATACCAGAATCAGAAGATCAACTCACGTATATGCTGAAGCTTGATGAACAAAACTGTGTTCAACACTCTGATAAAGAAACACAACAGTTCATCAGCAGCTAAGCAGAGTCAGAATGAGCCAAGCCAGAACATGAATTAAGTAAGCAACGGTATTGTGCATTGAAAGCAAATTATTACCAACGGCCTCATTCCAGACAAGATCTACTCAATAAGGAAAGTTTGTTATTAGCATTGAATCAAGAATATTGCTCCAACGTTCAAAATCTCAGTGCTATATAAACAAGACTATGAAGATTGAATTGGCTAATGCTCTCCAACTTTTTACACGCCTAAAAGCTGATCATAATATTCCTTCTCTCAGTTTGCTAAACACTACATTCCCTTATTCAATCATTGTTTAGCAATCTAGTTTCATAAGCTTAAGGTGTGTATACATCACCGTTGTGATACAGTTTTGTAGAAAACATTCACACCTAGATTTATCTTCTTTGTAAGAAAGTGTTTCCTTGACAAACCGGGTTGTGGTTTGCATCAAGAAGGCTTTAGCAGTTGTTAAAGCAGTTTGTAATATTCAGTTGAATATAGTGGATTAAGACCTCGTTGGAGAGAGGCGAAATCACCTTGACGGGTGGACTGGAGTAGTTTGAGATCAAACGAACCAGGATAAAAATATCTTGTTCTTTGCATTGATTTTCAGTTTTACAATTCAACCCCCCCTTCTTGTGTTTTTCACCACTTCAGTATTTTTTTAAGAAGTGTTGAAACAACTGTCAATTTTTTGGGTTTTCTCTCATCATTTGTTGAGTTTTTATTTAAAATCCCCACAATTTTGACTTCTTGATGTGATGTTAACTTCTTAACTCCCCAGGTGAATCAAGGATGATGTTTCCATTTAAGTTTGAATATCCCCATAAAGTTTCTCTGACTTCCCTAGAGAAGTTTGCGCAACCACTACTCTCGATATTGAAAAATGTATTTGAGCTTCTCTCTATGATGTGGCATTGTCTTCCCTAGTGAAGTCAGTATGACATCTCCATTTGAAGTCTAAAAGATGTGGCGTTATCTTCCCTAGCAAAGTCTATATGGTATTCCCCGGTGAAGCATAGAGGAGTTTATTATATCCCTACAACTATATTGGTTTATTGCTATCAGATTTTGCTTTGATTATTTTCAAGTCATGTTTCTTCCCAGTGAAGTTAAGCCTTGAAGTATGACTTTGTTTCCTCAGTTGGTGCTTACTCCCTTATGGAATTTTCATCCTGGATGTGATTTAGCCGAGTGTTGTCCTTACCCAAGTTGGTTTTGTCTGGTTATCCCCAGTGCAGTACGTCTGTTTTGTCAGCATATACATGATAACATTCATACACTCATACATACATCATGCATAACTTAATTAAAACCCATGGTTCATTTGCACTCATTTGTATTTATTTTGATATTTTATCCTCTTTGCAGATTTATGTTATCCTCTCTCCAATAGAGTATTAACCTTAAGCAGAAAGTGCACATCCTTTCGATTTCATCACTGAGTTATTCCTCGTGGAAGAATTTTGCTTTATCCTTCTTACCCAGCTCATTATCTAGATGCAATTTGATTCCCATTTAAGTTTATTCCTTATTGGATGATGTTTTGGTTGACTGTTTTACTTCTACTTGTTCCTGGTTTGAATTTGTGGTCCACGACAACAATAATATTTTAATCCCTATAGGCTATGAGCCCTGAATTGAGAATGTGCATTTATTTTGCACGTGAAGACTTTATCCCCTCAGCAGGAGTGTGTTGGTATTTCCCCACTAAATCAAAATTCATTTCCCAACAGTCTTATTGCAATCTTTTTCGTAACAGCAAGTGGCGGTCTCTTTATTTGAGCAACTTGTACTTCCCCAGTAAGTCTGTTAATGCAAAAGAAGACGTTTTTACTCCGATTAATGGTAGCCTATACGTTATGGGAGATAGTTTAATTTTGAGATTGGTTGTACTTCAATGATAAAGATAGTTTACTGAAAGATCCTTATAGCAGTTATTAATCTTTTCAAGTGATATCTTGATTAAAGAAGAAACTCTTACCGTTCTCAGTGAAATCCAGAAGTTAGTAAATTTTGTTACCCTTTCCAGTTGTTCATAGTCATAAGTAATGGTGTCAACAATTTGTTCCCAGTCATAAGTACTGATGTCAAACCTTTATTCCCATTCGTAAGTGTTGATGTCAACCAATTGTTCCCAGTCATGAGTATTGATGTCAATCCTTTGTTCCCAGTCATAAGTGTTGATGTCAATCCTTTGTTCCCAACCATAAATGTTGATGTCAATCCTTTATTCCTAGCCATAAGTACTGATTTCAAACCATTGTTCCCAGTCATAAGCATTAATGTCAATTATTTGTTTCCAGTCATAATTATTGATGTCGATCATTCGTTTACTAGTCTTGAGGTTGACGTTCACCATCGTATTTGAGTTAGTGTTATGTTGTTTGTTCTACCTTCAACCCTGAGTGGGTAGTTTACGATCCCCGGTGAGTCGATGTTACTCTCTTTTTGTTATCTCCTCTATGAGTGGGTAGCTCACAATTATCTATCAGTCGTTGTTACCCATTTATTTTTCCTCATTTATTATGTTGATGATACTTTGTCTCCTCTTTGGGCTTTACCCCAATAAAGTTGAGTCTTCTTTTCCCCTGCGGAGTTGTTTTTTCTTAAATGGAGTTAAGTTTCTTTCCTCAGTCGAGTCTCTAATCCTTTTTAATGGTTACCTTCTTGTTAGCTTGTTGCTTGTATTGTTAAGAATTTTCGTGTTGAAATCTTACTATGCATTTGGATTATTTAATCTTGATTTTGGTTTTGCCTATTTATAGTCATCCTCATGGTCGTGTTGTTCCCCAATGATTCATTTTCCTGGTCAAACTCTCTTTTTGGTCCGTTGGTTTTATTTTTGCTTTCCTAGTGGTGTTCTGTGTCACCTATGGAGTTGGTCATTTGCATTCATAATCATAAGCATTGCATGACATCTTAGGACCAAAAATAGGGTTTGTTTTATATTTAAGTATCTTCAATCGTGTCGAGACGAAGATTTTAACCTTCGTATCTCCGGATAAAAGACACTTAAATAAGGGCACTTGTTATACCCTAATTTCCCCCCTAATATCTCTCATTATCTCATATTATCAATACATCAAGATCACACATTAGGGTTGGTTCTCCCTTCTACTTCATCCTTTCTTTAAGTTTTCTCTCGAGGGATTACCAAACACCTTGAATTGTGTATCATGTAAATGTGTTTTTTTAATTGGATTAACTTTTAAATAACATCAATATATATATATATATATATATATATATATATATATATATATATATATATATATATATATATATATATATATATATATATATATATATATATATATATATATATATATATATATATATATATATATATATATATATATATATATATATATATATATATATATATTTCTTTTGATGTTCATATTGTAGGCGATGACACAACTGCATCCATCTCACCATATAACCTAGGGTTTTGAGGGATAGTCCTCAGTCCAACGGTTCTTCAATGGATTTCAAGAGTTTAAGCTTCAATTCTATGTCTATGATATCAAAGTTTTTTGGTTCAAATAGCTCTCTCACCTTTATTTAGGTAATGTTTTCCTCAAGGTTGGTGGTGGTATTTATCAAGAAGATTCATAGGTTCATGTGTTTATTTCCATGTCTTCTTCAACAAGTTTCATTGAGACTTAAGCTCCATATTTGACTATGCTTCAAGACAACATCATTTCAAGGTCTAATTTGATCCATCATGCTCTATTTTGCAAATAAACTTCAAAATATTCAAGGTTGATTCAACAAGTTTGACATAATTGAGAAAGTGCTTTATTCAATGATCATAAGTGCATAACTCTCTCAATTTTCAATATTTTGAGTTGTTTATTTTTTCTATGGGTTATTATAATCATATACAACAACTTCTCTTCACATGACAAGATCCTATTGTGCAAGTAAAGTCATCAAAAGTTGAAAAGGGTTACAAGTCATTTTGGCACTCTCTGAGTAAGGGTTCGTTAACGTCTAAGGACCATATCTTGCTCATTTTTTGAGATTTTTTATTGATTCCAAAGCCATGATTCTCTTTAAAGGGTCACTAACAAGTTATCCTCAAGGTTTTAAGGCTAATTTTGAATGAAAAGTCACTAATGATTGGGAAAGATTACAAGTCCTTTGAAAAGGCTATCAAATTCTCTTGTGTGACTTCAAAGAATCATAACTTGGTCAATTTTTATCTCCTTGAGATCATTCTTTTTCTAAAATAATCTTTGGGGGTATAATATAACTTTGTTTTAAGGTTATAGGCTTTAAAATTCTTGGAAGTTTGTTTAAGAATTGAAAAGATTATAGGTCATTTGTGAATTTCCCCAAATTTGTTCCTCGTCTTCCAAAGACCATAACTCTTTCAATTTTTATGATTTTTGAATGATCTCAATTCCATAATTCAATTTGAAGAGTATACTTCATTTCATCTTTAAGGGTTAAGATCAAATTTTGAGTGGAAGGTCATGTAACTTTGAAGAACATTATAGGTTATTTTGAAGTTCAACACTTAGAAATATTGCTAAGTACAAAAATCAGTTTATTTTTCATGATTTGAATTGATCATAACATTCAGCTCAAATTACCAAATGGAGTATTTATTGTCACAATGTGAAGATGGTGATGTGATCTTTCAAAAACATAAAGAATCATCCCATAAAGCTTCTTGAATTGTGTGCACCATAAATTCAAAGTTGGTACCATGAATTTGAAGTTTTCTTCAAAGTCAGAATTTGATTTTCATAATGTGCATTCTAATCACCAATTTTGTGCGTGTTTTTCACTTAAACATGTTAAACAAACTTGCTCAGACTTGTTTAAGCATCAAAACACAAGGAATGGTTGAGTTTTGACAACTTGAAAGTCACACTTTGTTCATGATGCAGGTGCACACGAATTCCCCTCATACCTGATCATTTCTCTCACTTTTTGTTTCCATCATGCTCAAATATAAATAAGAGACACATTCCCTTCATTTCTCAAGCTTTAGAGAGCCAAACAAGCCTTGTTCAGATCCCATACGAACTCTAAAATTGTATCTTCATTTTCTTCATTTCTCATCCTCATTAACCAAAATCTCCATTCAGTTAGCTTCATTGAACTTCTCTTAGCTAACCATACTCTTACTACCAAGAATCGAGCACTGAATCAAGCATACCGATTCTAGTTTCAGAGCTCTGAAGTTGAACTTCCACAGGTAAAATTATTCATCAATTCTCTTTAAATTTCTCGCTACAATGCAACTCTTGGTTCACTGATGTTCATAGCATAGTTCGTCTCCGACTATAACTAGGTTTTGTACTTCTATTTTCAAATCCTTTTCCAATTTTTTCTTCTGTTTTTTTCCAAAATGACTAAGCTACCATAAATATACATTTTTCGTGAGAGTACCATTGGAATCGTCTTGAAGAAACGAAGTGAATGAAACTAGTCTGAGTGCTTGATTTTATCGTTTGTGGAATCACGAATTGGAGGTGGTCGGAGGTTGAAGACGATGACATGTCTCTCTTTAACCAATGATGTGATGCCACATTTTTTTCTTTCAAAAATCGTTTTTAAATGTTTGATTATGTGGTTTATTCGCTAGAGTCCATGATATGCACAACACGTCACATCCCTCAGATCTGCTTACTTACGCGTTTTGACAATGATCAAATGGTCCAGATTTTTTGGGTTTACTATTTTATTTTTTGATTTTTGTTTTAATTGTTTTTAATTTCAAATTTTCATAAAAATTTCATTTCAACTTCTAAAATTGTGAAAAAATTATTAAAAATACTTTTGATTTTTTCTCTTTTTGATTTTTATTTTTTCACAATTTTATTTTATGATTTGGTGTTTTTTATGATTTTTCATTTTATTTGACTTGTTTTAATTGTTTAAGAATACTTTTTGATCTTTTAAAATTCTGAAAAATTTATGGAAGGATCCAATGGTATTTTGACAAATATTGGTGACCTTGTTTAATTATTATTTCTGATTTTACTTCTTTTTTTGGTTTATTTTGATTAAGTTTTTTATTTTAAAAAATAGTTCCTAACTTTTACAAATTCTAAAATCTTTTGTTTGACCTCTGATTTTTTTTTGGGATTTTTATTTGCTATTTTAATACACTTTGTGTATTTTACCAATTATTTCTTTTTTATTAGTCATTTAAATATTGATTTTTATCAACTATATTTTATTATTTTTGTGATTGGTTCTGATTTGGATACTTGATTATTACTTTGGGATAAGTTACTCAACCTCATTGGATCTTGAGTATTGATAGGTTAAAAAACCAAATCCACCAAAATGGATGAATGATGTTGATGATATTTGAAACCTTAGTTTCATCTGATACATTAGATACACTATCATTCTACTCCCTCTCCATCTTATCCCTTTCTTGTTTTTACTTGTTCTACATGTTTTTGGAGAATTATCTACATATCATTTCTCTAACATGTATGGTACATAGATTGCTATTGAATGGTCTCAAAATAGGTGTGGCTTCTATATAAGTTCACTTACGATTGCTTGACATAGTGCTAAATTTATCCCGATTCAAAAAATGATCATTTGTGGCCCAAACTTTATGTTTGAAAGCCCAAGTATAATTGATTATTTGATTTTGGTTCAAAACCTTTGAAGGTTATTGTTAGGAGGCTTTGGTCTTACCAATTTTCTAACGAGGCTTATTCTACTTTGGCCTAAGTTCGATCTTCAATTATCCTTGGTCATATGTGTTGGCTTTGAGTACTTGAAATGAATAATATACTTGACAAAAAGCAAATGCAAATTATTGGTGAGAGGCTTTGATTTTATCAATCTTCTAATGAGTTTTCAAAAGCAAGCTTCAGGATAGTCATTCAACTAACTTTTTGTTATACTTGACCTATAACTTCTAATTCACTAACAATTAACTTTACTTTATGCCTTTATTTTGTGCCTTTACTTTTATGTACCATATTTTTAGCATTTACATTTCATGCCATTTTTCTTTTGCTCACTTGAGCATTTATTTTTATGTCATTTTTTCTTTGCTCACTTGAGTTTTATTTTCTTTTAAAGACACTTAATAATCAACTTGAATCTTAAAAGACTTATTTATTTGTGGACTACTTGGTTACTATCCTTGGCATTGTGGAGTTATGGATCTCTCGGACTTAGGATTAGAAACCTTGATACTTGGGGACCTTGTTTCTCTGTTGTTATTCTGTCTGAAGTCCTTGGGGTTTACTCCAAGGCATTTGGTTGATTTTCTTTGTGTGTAGGTTATTTTTATTTTATGCTTTGTCTGTGATTGGGAACTGCTCTGTAGACAGCTGTTACTCTGCCCAATTTTTGTGAAGACTTAATTCATCTGAAGCTTGGTTTCCTTACAGGTTTAGTATATTTGCTTGCTTGGTTTTAATCCAAAGGATGTAAATTCTACATTGACTTCTTTATTTCAAGTGTTAGCTTCTTGTTTGTTAGATCTTTCTTTTCCTTAGCTTTTACTTTGAATACTTAGTATAGTCCCTTCATATCCTCATATCTTCTTTAATTTCAAAAACCTTCTCCCTCCTTTTCAAAACTCTTCGTGTTTTCTAACTTGAACTGCTTTCATAATAAACTTGGAGTTAGGTCCATGCATTTTCAAAAATATTTTCTTAATTAAACCTTAACCAATTTAATCATACTTTGACATCTTTTTTGAAAGACTAAAATTCATTAACCTCATTCAAACCATTTTGCCACTTTGGCTTTTTACTTTAAAACTTTTCGCAAAAGATTCGACTCTTGTTGATTCTTGTAGTGACACTAGCTACTATACTTCTATAATATATAGTGAAGAAAGCCATTTTCCACTTGGGTGTTTGGTGATGGATTTTAAATCCAAGTTATATCCTCCACTTTGACATGATGCAAATGCTCCTTTCTCATAAATTGTGGCTAGTAAGTATGTTTTCAACTCGGATATGACGAGATGTCTCTTCTCTTAAAATTAACCAACACACATGTGTTTTAAAAATTTTGAGGTGAACTACGAGTACCCTGATCCCCTATTGCATGGAAGGTGGTACGTAGGCACTAGAGGTTCGCAACTGCGGCGGGTGCAAAAATTGTAAAAAATACTTCTTTTCTCATCTCCACATCTTATTTTGTATACACCTTTTATAGCCAAAATACATAGATTTTCAAAGAGTTTCCTACGGAGTACCGTAGATGTTTAGAGTGCTAATATCGTCCCTTTGCATAACCAACCCCCGTACCTAGATTGTCTCCCTTTTTTGGATTTATTCACTCTTTTCTTTGGAAAGAATAAAGCACGGTGGCAATTTTTATTTGATATGTTCGAGTTAAATCAATCCAATGGCTTAGTCTCAACATTTCTACGGCTACAACAGTGATGACAACCTTCGTACCCATAACATATGAGACGACGTATTTTTCATTTGCTTCAGCAATTTTTCAGAATTCTCTTACAAGGTTTGAATAAAGAGGACCACAAAGACGGTTGAAGTAATTGCTCCATACTTGAAAGATAGTTGTTCAGTGAGATCTATGGTGTTGTTTTTCAGATTTTCAAAATCTCCCAATAGTTCTTGAAGAAAATCTAGTTTATCTATCTACATATAAAAATGAACATGCTCTGGATGAACAAGAATATGATATTGTTGTTGTTAATTTGAAGATGAGGATTATTGCATTGTTTCGAATGATGGTGTTAGAGTAAGACTTGGTTTTGCAATATTATTTATAAGTTTTGATGATAAAAAATGAGTATGTTTGTATGAACAATTTTGATACTCTAATGTTTGTTATTTTTTAGTATTTAAAAAATAGGTTCTGCTTCTAATTGATAGTGTGGCAAAGACATTAGAAGAGAATTAGTTCCGCTTTTGCGTTACACAAGTTTTGATGAACAATAGTAAGACACTCTGAGAGCTTCTAAAGTGTAGGCTCTGATGTTTGTCTAAAGAAACAAGTCAAAAGATCTGAAGACATGAAGTTCTACTTAGGTCCAGATGCTGAAGACTCATGCTTCTAAAGACAATGTGTTGTAAAGAAATAGTCATAAGATTTGAAGACAGAAGTTATACTTAAGTCCAGATGCTAAAGGATCAAGTTTCTAAATACCCATGGTTCCAAGAAAAGGGTTATAAAGACCAAGTGCTGAAGACTCTGAAGACAGTTATAAAGACTCTGAAGTTTTGAAGTTCTAAAGACCCAAGGTTCTAGAAAAGGATCTCAAGACCAAGTGCTAAAGTTTTGAAGACAAGGTTCTGAGTGAACAAGTTCTGACGACTGAAGACTTGATTATTTGGAGATTCAAATGTCACGATTCTACTCATGCTTCAATCATATATCATCATAAGCCTCTGAAGTTTCAAAGACAAATGTTACTGTTAGCAATGATAAGTACACAGTACAAAAAAGCCTTATCCCACTATCTCTCCACTAGCTTGAATTATGGAAAAGAAAAAGAAGTGGCAGTATTATTTTCATCATTGTATAACGACTCTTTTTCAATAGCCAACGACTCTATTTTTATTGGCTATATAAGAAAAGGATCAATTGCTTAAAATGTTGTTGGTGTTCAATGTTCAAATGAAAGTTTTCATTATTGGAACACAAAAAAAAAACCACTATAACAACAAGAAGAACAATTTTTATCAAAATGATTATTGAATCATGTTGTTGATGATTAAAATATAGAAATGAAGTCATTGATTCATAACATGCTTAATTTCATAAACTGCAAGAAGCTTGCTAAGTCACTGAAGATAATGAAGATGATTATGGAAGCTTCTATTACAAATCCACAACATGAATATTGTGCTTTAAAGTGATCATTGAATTAAATATAACAAGGGTTGCTGTCTAGAATGTTATAAGATGAATCAAGATGAAGAAGTTCTTCTCTTTACTACATCAAGATCAACAAATCTTTCAGAAGCTTATGAAGAAGAAGACTTCAGCGATCCAAGTGCTTTGGGTTATTGTCCGTGAAGAATCTACTTGAATAAAAGAAGACCACACATTAAAGCTACAATACATGTAATATTTTTAATGTGTATTAGGATCTTCTGATGTACTTAATTGAGTTTATACTTGCTTGTATAGAAGCATTCTCTTGTAAACAAACCTTGTAAAAACATCTTTCTAAAGACCGGTTAGGTCAGAAGCTTTAGGAAGGATTTTTGTGTTTCTTCTTATGGACCAGTTAGGTCAGAAGCTTTAGAAGGTAACATGTTCCTCAAAAGACCATTCAGGTCAGAAGCTTTGAGAATACTAAGATGGTGGTCTTAGTGGTTATTAGTCACAGCAGCTGTCTGTACAAATTATAGTCAGTTTGGTTATAGTGGATTAAGTCCTTGAGTTCAAGGCGAAATCACCTTGGTAGGGTGGACTGGACTAGCTTGAGGGTTTCTCAAGTGAACCATGATATATTATGTGTTCCTTACTTTTTCTTATGCTTAATTGTATATGCTTCTACAACACATTCAAAAGCATCATTCAACACAACAATGTTATGAAATGAAAATTTGTTAAGAAAGGAAAACCCAATTCAACCCCCCCCTTTCTTGCATTTTCTTCACGCCTTCATATGGTGGTGTAGAAATTGAAACCCTTGTAGAGGAGATTTTTCTTTATAAGTTAAATCGTAAGCAAGTTTGCACACTCGATATAGATTAACATCCATGAGTGAGGGTTTTCAGAAGGATATTTTTTCTAGGGTTTTGAAGATGGGAAAAGTGAAAAGTGAAAATTGAAAAGATGAAGTGTGTGATGGTGAATAATTATAAGAAAATGAAACCAGTGAAAAAATTACATATTAAAGAAATGTATCGAGTGGGACAATAATGATGATTTTTAACCTAATCTCAAGAAAATCCCATCATTCAAGATGTCAATCAATCGGCGCATTTATGACTAATTTTAATAAGTGTCAAAATAAATTACAGCCACACGATCGAAAAGTGTTCATGGAAGAAGAGATAAAAAATTATAACTTAAAATATAATGATATAATATAGATTAAACTTAAGTAAGTAAAAAAGAGTTAGAAAGATCTGGCCAGTTAAGAGAACAATCATATCTTCTTGTTTTCTTGGATTCTGATGATTCTCCTTTTCTGACTTCGTACACATCTCTTGAAATGTTCCTTGATGAGAGATTAGAGACACTTGTCATAACAATATTTATTCAATTTCCTGGAGAATGAATCTTGTTCTGACAATAAGCTTTTCCTTCTGAAATCACACTTTTATGAAACCAATTTGAAGGTTTCTGAATAATATCCTTCTGCTGAGGTAGGTTTCTGTGTAATGATGTGTTTGACTTTGTCAGATTCTGTCAGAAAAGTATTGTGATTTGGTTCTGATCCAGACTTATATGCTTATAAGAGCGTGTGTCTTCTCTTTCTAGAGTTGATCCGTCTAGAATTTTGTTTAGATGCATGATGTTTATTTCTTTTGATGTCCTATGATAATTTCTTCACATGACTTGCTCAGCTGATGGTTGACAGAATATCTTTTGATGCATCTTATTCTTGATATTTCTGAGTCACTTTTAGAACCAAGCTACCTTTTCTGATAAAACTAAATGTTTGAAATTTCTCTATTTCTTTCATTTCAATCTATAGCGTTCATAGTTTTTCTTTTTTTTGGATCTCTCTACATGGTTAAGTGTTTGATTCAAAAATCAATAACAGAGTCGGGCTCTGATACCAATTGAAGGTAAAGAAAAACACAAGAAAGGGGGGGGGGGGTGAATTGGGTTTTAAAAACTTTTCCCCTTTTTAAAACTATTTGATAAAACTATGAAGAAATATATAATGCTAGAAATATAAAGAGACACATTCGGTTTATCCAAGTTCACCTTTAACTAGGCTACATCATGTTCACCTTCCTCAGGTGATTTTTCCTTCAACAAGGACTTAATACACTATAACCAAATATGATTATAATCCACAATAATAAGTCTGATTAACCTTGCTGATAACCCTAACAAGTTCAGCTGATCCTTATTGCCAATTCTGCAAAGACCGCGGCCTATGCCTTCTTGAGAATCCTGACTCAATCGAGTCTCTCAAAATCACTACAATGATACATTCAATGATCTCCACGAGATATAATAATCATAGACCCCTTAAGAAATCTGACCAACCTGGTCTTTCTTAACAAGATTTCATGTACGATGACAGCAGCCAAAGTCTTCTTGAGAATCCTGACTCAACTGAGTCTCTCAAGGAACCCTCAATATTCAGTTGATAAAGTTTATGTTTACATGATTGTTGATTTCTAAGAAGATTACACAAATGATTAAATCTTGATTGTTTGACACATTTATGAGAATAACTCTTGTGTACAAATAATTTACATTAAGAACTAAAGATATAACACAATATGAACAATAACTCTTGTATTTATAAGATTCTAAAAACATGAATATAATCTAAGTTTAAGTTCAATATCTTGTAATCTTATTTTCTTCATTTTGTTCGTTGAGCAAGCTATGAGAAACAACTCATTGCTTCTTCATACTTCTACCAAGATGTATTTGATAAGAATTTGAGTATCATCTTATAGGATTCTTCTTCTTCATCTTCTTTATTTTTGGTTAGCTTTAACATGTTCAACGTAACAGCTCCAACAACATCTTCTTCCATGTATTTTCAACACGTTTCTTCATTTCATTAATCTCCTCTTATAGCCTTCAAAAAGAGTCATTGTAAAGATAGAAAAGTCCTTTCACCTTCAAATGGTTAATTCTGAATGAATATATTCAAGAGAGGTTTGAAACAGTATGAAATTCCACTTTCCTTATCCTGCTGCTTGTAGTTGTTTAGCACAAAACATGGGAGACAACTTCTTTAAATAGTACAACTAATATCATGATAGTGGAATTTGTGGTGTATTGTTTGTACTTTATTCTTATTGACTAAGTTTTTTGATCTTTATCTTTTGATGATGTACTTCTGATTCTAAAGTATAAAGCTTGGAAGATATAAATTACTTTGTAATCTTTCTTCTAATGATTGACTAACTATTAGTTCATAAACTACTTTTTTGTTCTAGCCTAGGAGAATCAGAGTTATCAGAACCATGAATTGTCTTCAAAAATAATAACAACAACCTTTCTAAAACATAAAACTTGACTTCTGATTTTAGAACTAGTCTTGAAGGCGTATTTCAGATATGATCTTAGAGATGAAGATTAAGTGATAAGATGTTTCATTTCATAATCTTTAAATAGTGGATTGTTGTTTTCAGATATATATAAGCAACAACTTATCTGAGAAACAAGTCTTGTTGTTGTAGGCGAAAGCTTTTCTGATGTTGATATCAAAAGCTTTTATGATGTTTAGATCTTAAAATCAGATATTGTGGCAACAACCTTTCGGATTCTCAAGTCTTTGAGTTCTTGAGATTTGATTCTTTTCTTGCTGGATTGATTTCTGATTGAAGAATGATAATGATCCAGAAGATTCTTCTTTGTTGCAGAGTCATAGTCTTTCAGATATTTGAACATTGTCTTCAGATATATAAGCAATAGCTTATTTGAGGAACAACTTCTTTAAGTGAAAGCTTTTCTGATCCACTTCATCTTAATCTTGTATTGATCTTTGATAATCATATTTTCTGAGCTGCATATATGATGTTTGATTTCTGAAGCAGAAGCTTATATCAGTACATCTGATTTTGATGTTGAATTCCTTCTTTTCGATCTCTTGAATTCTGATATTTGGATTGAGCTGGAAGCAATAGCTTATGTCTGCTACATCTTGATTTCTGATCTTGAATTCTTTTCTGTGGATATCTGAAATATTTGTTCCTTATATCTTTAGAGTGAAGCTTTCTTGAGAACATTCTTGATTATCTTTTTTTATAAATCATTCAACATTCCTTGGAACTGCTGATGTTTCTTTAGAAACGGTCACAATCGTTCTTCTAGTGAGTGCACTGGTGTTTCTGATGATATTTGTCTTCTAATGAATATTACTTCTTCTGAGTAGATTGACTTGAGAAGATATCATCCTTTGATATTGTCTTGCAATGGAATATATGATGTTGATTAGAAGTAAGTCCACGAGATCTTTCTTTCATTCTTTCTTCTGATGGAATACTTCTGATGTTGAATTGAAGTGCCTATTCCATGAACTATCTTAGTATTCAGAATCTTGACTCTATCTTCAGAGATATGAGCAACAACTCTTCTGATGAACAAATCTTGACTTCTGAACTTTGCATTGGAAGCTTAATTTCTTCTTAGAAACTTATCTAGATTCTTTTCTTATCGAACATTCAGCATTCAACAGAACTACTGGTGTTTCATTAGAAATGAACTCAATGGCTCTACTTCTGAGTGATAAAGTGATTATGATGATATCTTGATTAAGACTATCCAGAATTCTGATATTTGCACTCTCAATGAAACCATTAGAACTAAAATTTTTCTTCATAAAATATATGCATTGTTATCATTAAAACACTAATATTTAAACACAAATCCAAATCTTGTTCTAACATGCGCTCCATAAGAACCATACCTACCCTTGAACATAGGTGGGTTGTTCCTTTGAAACATCCCCCAAGTTATGGGATTCATGATTCCCACCAGCATTGGGCTAATTTTGTACATCCTGAGCAACAACCTGCAAAGCAACGAAAATCGCAGCATCGTTCCTGCCAGCCATTTTTCTGTTTTACACCATAACATAAAACAATGGTTAGAAGAACTATGTCAAAATTATTCAACTGTCACTCGACACTACAAACTCAACAACTTGTCCAGACAACCGACCTGCTCTGATACCACTATGTAACACCCTAAATTTTCCCGCATAAATAAATAAGAATTCATAGTAAATTCAAACAATTCAAACATTCAGGATGTCACCTTCAATTACCAAACATACTCGTGCAGTAGAATACATAACACATATTAAAACATGAATCACATAATTTTTTCATGTCTGAGCTTCAATGGATTTATTAGCAACGGAAAACATCAACAACAATTAGTATTACCTCTTCAACATGAGTTATAATCATAACAATCCAAAAATGAACATAAATCACCAAATAAATCCAACAAATGGAGTTACACATAATTTTACTCGCAAAAAAAAAAATTCCCTCAGTGTTACATATCAGAGCATACACTGACTCAATATATGCAATAAGAGGCAATCTCTTCGACTAACCTCAATCCTGAGCCACTATTGAGTATCTGCACGATGTCGTATAAAGCATCATTTCAACATAAGGGTGAGATTATTAATCACATAAAGAATGAATATATATATATATATATATATATATATATATATATATATATATATATATATATATATATATATATATATTATATATATATATATATATATATATATATATATATATATATATATATATATATATATATATATATATATATATATATATATATATATATATATATATATATATATATATATATATATATATATATATATATATATATATATATATATAAGCACATGATTATTAATCACCCACTCAATCATCAATCCACACATACAATTCGGTGCATTAAGGAATAATTCAACAATTTGTATCAACTAATCAACAACACAACATGGTATATTACAAAATGCAGTGAGACTCGAATATGCGAATCAATTTTTAATTCCTATTTATATACACCATTATTATCATTTTAATTCACCAAAAATTGCAATCACATACATGAACTCACATAATTTTACACACAAGGCAAACACTGACTTATCCATTACATCAAAGACAAACAAGAGAGATGATAATCATGGAGATTAACATCTACCAACTCATATATATCATGCAATCCCTAAGCAATAACAAACCCCACCCTTACCTTAATAGACGTTCTTCGGAGGTGTTCTAATAGAGGTTCTCTTAGACCTAGCTCTTCCTCTCTTTCGTGCTTCCTCTTCTCCCAAAACACGGTCTTTTTTTTCTTATTAATTTTCTATTATCACTCAAAACTAAAGTGATCTTCTCTTCCTTGTTTTTTTTTTACTAATTTAGCCCCTAGACCCCCTATTATCTTATTCCACTTATGCCCTTCGTTATTATAATAATTAAAAAATAATAAATATTACCTATATAATTATTATTCTAATATTCTAATAATAATATCCCAATAACACTCTCCCTCCACCCCTATGTCTCTACACTTTTGGTCATACACCCCCAATAGCTTATTTTCTATATTTTCAAAGGTAACTACCCCTCAACAAGGCATCACAATACACAAAAGACTCATCAATGCATGTAAATGCACAACTTCACATAATTAATTTATAAAAATTAATTCAAATAAATATCAGAGTGTTATAACTCTCTCTCACTTAGAATATTTTTCTCCTTGAAAATTACCTAATGTGAACAACTCCGGATACGACTCTCGCATCCCACTCTCCAACTCCCACGTCATATTTTCTCCAGCATATCCTCCCCAAACTACCTTCACGAGAACGATTTCCTTTCCCCTCAACTTTTTCATTTAACGGACTTTGATCCTCACAAGCAAGGTATCAGTCGTAAGATTATCCCGCACTTCCACGTCATCCATCAAAATCACATGAGATGGACCGAAAATGTACATTCGAAGTTGTGAAATATAGAATACATGACGCCAATTGAAAGATTGAGTGGCAAGGCTACCCTATAAGCAACAATTCCCACCTTTTCATAAATTTGATATGGACCGATAAACGGAGGAGTAAGCTTCCTCGATTTCAAGGCACATCCAACACCGGTCACCGGAGTGACTCTCGAGAATACATGGTCTCCTTTTTGAAATTCAAGATCCTTCCTTCTCTTATCATGGTAACTCTTCTACCTACTCTACGAAGTTTTCATATTTTCCCGAATTAACTTCGCTTTCTCTGTAGTCTGCTGGACAATCTCAGGTCTAAGCACCACATTCTCACAAGATTCATACCAACACCAAAGTGTTTTACACCTTCGACCATACAATGCCTCAAAGGGTGTCATTCCAATGCTGGAATGAAAATATTTTTATAAGTGAACTCTATCACTGGAAGATAATTATCCCAAGTACCTCCCTACTCAAGAACACAAGCTCTCAACAGATCCTCCAGAGACTGAATAGTTCTCTCCGCCTGGCCATCCGTATGTGGCTGATACTGTCATACCCCAAATTTGCCCTAACTTTATGATCATATTTTCAAGATTAAAAATGGAAGAAAGAATGTTTTGATTAGGGGTGGTATAGCAATATCTGATGGCTCATTCTTAAATCCAAGTCAATAGAGGGGTGTATCTTAATTCAACGGAGTGGGGATTTCTAAATCAGAAAGACCCATATACCCATAGGGCCATTTGTGGAGCATGTTGACCGACGACCCATGAGATTCAAATATTAGAACCATGCTTCAAAAGGATATTAAGTTCTTAATTATATAAAGCCCAATAGAGATTTGTTGTTTTAAGTAAAGAGAGGAGGTGAAACTTTAAATTAAAAGCCCATCAGATTTCGTTTGGCCCATTTCTTTTGGGGGTTGAATAGAAAAAGATAGGTTAGGGATATGGAATTACAGGCCCATTGAGATTTTTATCATCCCATTTGACATTTTTATTACTAGTTTATTTTAAAGAAAAAAAGCATTGTCATTATTAAAACTTTTTGTTATTATTATATATTTCTTTACAAATTATTAAGAGAATATTATATTTACTGTTAAACTTTTTCTAATCTTTAAGAGATTTTTTATATATAATAATGACTCATTATTAAAAAATATTACGTTAAATATTTTTTAAAAAAAGTTTTTGTTTAATGAAAACAATTGTCATTGGGTCAAGAAAAGAAGGCCAATTGGGCCTAGTCCGTATAAAGAAATGTGTTTGTTGTAATAAATTTTTGTTGTTGTTGGATAGAAAGATTTTTGTCACAATACAAGGTCCAAAAACCGGTTTGTACAGATTTGTTTGGAAAATAACGCAAGCCCAATTTACTAACGGAAACGATATCAATCATCTATAAAAAACGCATGTTTTCACCAATTAACAAATATTGTACAAATTGATTGAAAATCAAATCTTTTTACAACAAAATGACACAGAATCAAATATTACTATGAATCAAAAGCCCATAATCTCTATAGTTCAAAACAAAGTAATAGAGAATCATCGTTTTTTTTTACAAAATCCAATCCAATCTAAATGAAACTATATCAAATCTCATATTACAGTCAGACTTAATCAATTACAACATTAATTTGAACCCCTAATTTATTCAATCCCTAAATCTAAGCTAAACAATTTATAACAACATTCAAACCCTAACTCTAGAAAAGGCAGAACAAAAAAATAATAGGGGCGCGTAATTTTTTTGAGAGATCGGAAGAATTTTGTACCAAGCGAAGAACGAAGAACAAACCCTTTGTTGTTGAAGACCGAACAAAGATGGTGATTAGGGTCTCAATATCTGAAACCCTAATCACGTAATCACACCGTCGCCGTTCAATCTTCCAGCGCTACCGTCTTTGCTGGAACCTGCGAACAAGAAGGAGAATAGGGATTAGCAGCAATCAGACAGACGCTCAAAAATAAGAATACAACGTGAAAGGGGTAACGAACTTAGCACTTATTTTTATTTTTCTAGAATTATTTATGGGGTTTATTGGGTAGGCTCGGGATGGAAAGGGTTTGATTTACAGTGGGGTTGGGTTACGGACACAGGCGCCACCGCGGTGTTATGTTCTAGGGTTAGAGAAAGAAGAGAAAGGGTTTGTAAGGACGGAGAGAGTGAGAAGAAGGAAAATTGAGTGGAAGATAAAAATAAAATGTATTAAAACAAAATTATATTCCGCCGTATCCTATACCTACGCACCTACTGTAAATAACATGTTCCTCTAATTATATCCATTTGATCATCAGAAGACGGCCGTAAGGCCAAGTCTCACCTTAATACTATGCATCCTCGCACATACAATCATTCAGGCCCCTCGAAAAAATGTGTTTGGGCCTAGCCCAATTATTTTTACACCACCCCTTTTACTCGTTTTACTAAACCAGCAAACAATTTACACCCCCTACCTCTGGGCCCAATTCAACATCTGAACTTGGGCCCAACTTCTTAAGATACCCCCTGTTTTGCTTATCAGTTCGCAAATACACCCCAGGATTACTGGGCTTGAATTCAATATCTGAATTCAGGCCATGACTTTTCACACCCTACCCTTTTTACTACTTAACTTAAAATGCACCCCCTGAACTAAATAAATTTTTTCTATTTTTTTATATATTATATTTTCTTATTCCATTTTTTCTCTTTTATTCTTATTCTTATTTATTTTTTTAATAATGATTATTATTATTAATCCTAATTTTTATTTTCATATATTATGATTATTATCATTTAAATAAATTATTTTATTTAGAAACTCATGTGTATATTTTTATATTATTGCATTAAAATATTTTTAATCATGCATTAAGTAAGAGATTTTGCAATTAATATGATTAAAATATATCTAACAAATATTAAATCTCTTTTTCATAATAAACTAATCTAAACAAACAATTTTTGCTAAAGGATTCCAGATATATTTTGACTAATCCCGCATTTAGTCCAAAATTCCGCTAGCTCTACACCCGGTCAAAATGCGAGGCAATTCAAAATACTTTTGCAACCCCTAAAAAATACAAACCCATACGAACTATGAATTGAGACTCTAATTTCTCATAAGAGGATACATAGGAATGCGACTAAAATCGTGGCGAGTTCCCCTATTAAAAATTAAAACCCTGTTTTACCTAAAACATAAACCTAAACCTAGTATCCTTAAGAATAAGGTAGATGAAAGGTGCCTAACACCTCCATTTCGTCTAAAGAAGTCTGAAACTTAGAATCTATATTTACAAATTAGGGTTTCCTATTAGATTCCCTTCCTTAGGATAAAAACTAGTAGTGGCGACTATTGATTTTAAATCCAGTTGCAACAGCTGGCGACTCTGCTGAGGACTTCAACCCTAGGTTTAGAAGCCAACCCTAGGTTTTAGGTTTTATTTTTGGTTGTTATTTTATTTATTTACTTGTTTATTGAATTTATTTATTCTTGTCTATTTTTTTATCATTATATATTTACTGCATGGCAGGACTTTTATTTCAAAAAAATATATTTTCAAATAACCCTTAGAAAGAAGGTTCGTCTATTAGCTTAAGGGATACATCATCCCTGCGAGTTTATGTGACGACTTTGCCTAGAGTCGGTGGAATTCCTCAAAAGGAATACTTATCGAGAGACATCCTCTTGACAAGTAGGACTTTGGAAGGCCATCCTTAACTCTTTGTAATGACCTAACCAAAATCTCATCACGAGACCTTTCACGGCTTTGAGACGAAAGTCTAGGTCCGTAAAGAGGCTCCGCCTAAGGGAGGCCCTTCTGCCTTTTCCCTCTGGTGTTATTCATGATACCCTTAAAGAAGTCACCTTTTGGGAGGGTAGATTAACCGTAAGTGAAAATTAAGAGCCTACCTTATAAGGGTACCTATCAAAAAATACCGTCACTAAACTATACCTCCATGCATTCATACATTTCAGGTATTCATCATCTGTTTATTTTATTTGTCTTATTCCACAGGGTAAAAAAGCAAAAAGCAATAAAATCAAGATTTTGGTGATTATCTTTGAAAATGGATACCAGAGGGAAACAACTTGTTTGCGTCAATGCCCTCAAGCCAAACATATATGAAATCAAAGCCATAAAAGGGAAATTATCCGAAAGAGCTCTGAAGATGTACGCTCGCTGCTATGGGGATACCCTTGACTAACCATAGTAGAGATTCTAATAGATTTTGTTTCTGCCCTCGTTCAATACTATGACCCACCGCTAAGATGCTTCACCTTCCAAGACATCCAGCTAGCACCGGCTCTGGAAGAATTTGGTAGAAATATGAACTTTTCTAAAGAGAAGGCCTGTGTAGGTATCGGGTAAACTATTAAAGTCAAAGTCTTGGCAAAGGGATTAGGGATTCCTTATTTTGAGTTAGTTCAAAATTACCAAATAGAAGGCCCAATACAAGGAATCAAAAGAATATACCAAGAAGCCAAGGCACTCGAATTCACTAATTATAAAGAATGGGAGCCTTGTGTAGATTGTTTAGGATTGCTTGTGTTTGGTGTAATTTTATTCCCATGGGCTGTAGACTATATTGACCCTGCGACCATTAGCATATTTTGGGGCACGAAAGTCTTTCATACGGATCCAACTCCTGCCCTGCTTGCTGACATTTATTACACCTTGCATACAATGTACGCAAAGAGAAAAGGCACTATAAATCGTTGCATTCCACTTCTGTATACCTGGTTCATGACCCACCTTTACAAAGAAGAATATATGATTCCAAACTTGACCAAACGCGAGTGGCCTCAGAAATTAAGGTCTCTCACTGCAAACTCGGAATTATGGTATGCAAGAAAGCTGAATATTGGTAATATCACTATTAGTTGCGGGGACTTTCCTAATGTCCTGTTGATCGGATCTCGAGGCTGTATTAATTACAACCCTACTTTGGCCCTACGATAGTTAGGGTATCCTTTGGAAGACAGACCTTCGAACGAACAACTCCAACCATTGATCATCCACGACATGGGTATAAATGACCAAGGGTTGCTCAACAAGGTTATCCAGGTTTAGAATAAGGTTAATAAGAGGAAAGCCGAAAGAAAGAATGCTATAGCAAGAGAACCCTACACTAGATGGGTTCGAGATAGGGTACAAGTTATCAAGCTGCCCTTTGATATAGATCCAGATTACAAGACAGAAGTCCCAGAGGTCACGCCTATATCCTTAGAAGAAATAAAAGATCTGAAGAATGCCCTAAAGCAAGCTCAAAGGGAAAAATAAGAACTAGAACTCAACCTCCTCAATTTGACCAAGGAAAAGAAGCAGATGTAGCTCATACTTGAGTCAAAAGACCAACAAATTGAGAGAGATCAAAAGGAGTTGGCAAAGGAGAGTCTCAAAAGGAAGCGTACAACTGAAGGACTTTTGAGTGCAACTTTCAATCTAGATTCCCACAACCAAAGGTTAGAAGTTTCCGCTACTGAAATCGGGAGGTTAACCAGATGGTATAAAAAGGAAACACATGACAGGAAAGTGCTAGGGGAAGACCTAAGAGCCCAGATCCAAAGTTTGGTGCAAGTGTCCTTAGATCAAGAAGAGAAAATAAAGCACCTCACCACGGGACTTCAAGACAGCCAAGAATCAGAGGTCAAAGAACGCCTTGAAAGGATAGAGGCAAAAAGACTCCTGACTCAGAGAACTGAAGAATATGAGCAAATATTCCTAGAGCTAGGAGGTCTCTAAAAATATTTCCTTATTCAACGGAGGCTTTATACGTAGTTGAGGGCCAAAAATATGTATTGGGAAGAGAAATATACAAAGACCGCCCAAGATGGGAGAGATAACCATAAGATAATCCCACATCTTTATCAAGAGTATCGGTATTACAAGGACAAACACGAAAGGCTCGCCTTCCTAGCCAACAATCTCATTGAGGATATCCCTAGAAGTTTGAGACACGCAGAAAGTATAATGGTTCCTCTTCCAAAGGATGTTGAAGATTTCCTCAAGCTTTGTCGAGTAATGGTTGATGGTTTCAGGACAGACATCCACAAGCGCACCTAGAAGATTTATTTCCCTTTGTTAAGTTTCATGCAAACAAGTTTTGATTTAAAGTTGTAATATTTTTCAATATCTATATTATGTTACTTTCAATAAAGGAATTTTGTTTCCGTATCTCGTTTGCGTATCTATTTCTAAGATATTCACTAAATAAAAAAGATAAAAGAAGCAAAAGATAAGTATATACCCAAGTGAATAAGACATTTAAAATAAGAAACCATTACATGTTCATACATAATTATACGTATGCATGCATTCGCAAACAATCGCATTTCATACCAAAGCTCATCTTTTCCAAAAACCTCTCCAGTTAAATCATTGGGTAGAAAAAGATCACCACCTCCTTGGCCTCCATATCAAACAAGGGCCTACCAACAAAAAACAATGGAACAAATCAAGGAGAATCAGGTTGCACTCAAGTAGGATCTCGACCAAGTAAAGGGTGATGTGAGTTCAATGAAAGGAGATCTGAGTCAAGTTCTCCTAGCTTTGAAGAACATCAGTGACAGATAAGATCAAATTCCTAGGGTAGCTTTCGAAGAAGTAGCTCAAATGATTGGTGCATCAAGCGGCCACCAACTAAGAAAAGTGCCAGAAATAGGACCCCAAAAGTCTGTCATGGTCCAACAAGAGACAAGAGAAGCTAAAACCGAAGGGTTTGTCCCACCACCATCAAAAGCAGGGGCATCACATACTCTAAAAATTCTAATCAACAATGCAGACAACTACTTGGACCTGCAGTATGGAGACCATGAACTAGAGGATATCAATCAGGCATCCTTAAAGACGACTGGTACTAATGTTGTTGATAATCCACTGGTGTTGAATCAATATAAGGCTATGGAATAAAGTTTGAAAGTTGTGGAGGGTTTTGATGCCTTCGAAGTAGATGCTCTCGAAATGGGCCTAGTTCCCAATGTGGTAATTCCGCCGAAGTTCAAAGTGCATGACTTTGGAAAATACAAAGGCTCACTTGTCCAAGAAATCATTTGCGCATGTATTGCAGGAAGATGCATGCCCACTCCCACGATTAAAAACTGATGGTTCACTATTTTCAAGACAGCTTAAGCGGGGCATCTTTAGACTGGTATATGCAATTAGAGTGAGTACATATTCGAACATGGGCAGATCTTGCTAATGCCTTCTTAAAGCATTACAAATATAACCTGGACATGGTGCCTACTCGCATGCAACTCCAGAATCTGTCCCAGAAGAAAGAAGAGTCCTTCAAAGAATATGCTCAGAGATGGAGGGAGATGGCATCCCGTGTGCAACCACCGCTGTTGGAAAAAGAGTTAGTAAATATGTTCATGGGAACCTTGCAAGGGTTATATTATGATAAGATGGTAGGAAGTATCTCTTTAGGATTCCCAGACCTGGTGACTACCGGAGAAAGAATTGAGACTGGAATAAAGAGTTGGAAAATACCAGGGGGGACCATCAAATACCCCCTATAATACCAAGACTCCTGCTTCAAACTTCCCAAAAATAAAAGAGGGAGAAATTAATGCTATAGCCTCACAACCAAGGGCACAACAACCATTAATAATACCACAAGGAAAATAGCAAGGAAGATTTGGAAGGCCGCAAAGAAATTTTGATCCACTCCTCATGCCACCTAGCCAATTATTATAACACTTGGTTAAGGAATCCTTGGTGGAATTAAAACCTCTAGCTCCTCCATTCGGGCCACTCCCATGAAAGTACAATGCCGATGCCAGATACGAATACTATGCCTAATTATCCTAGACACACCATAGAATAATGATGGGCATTCAAGCACAAGGTTCAAGATTTGTTAGAATCTCAAGACATCACATTTGAGAAACCTAACATCAAATTAAACCCTATGCTTCCGCATGGTGGACCGGCAATAAATGCAATTGAAGTAGTCACTGCCTTTGGATCTGAACCACCGATGAAGAAAGATAAGACCTCGATAAAGGACAAGGGAAAAACAGTGGTGGAAGCGAATCAAGAGAAAGAACCTCCAAGCAAATACTTTACTGCTTAAGAGGCCGGTGAGTTTTTGAAAATAATTAAGAGAAGTTACTATAGGGTGGTGGATCAGCTTCACCAAACCCCAGATAAAATATCTATACTCTTGCTACTCATCAAATCTGAAGCATACTGAGACTCTTTAATGAAGGTACTAAGTTCAGCCCATGTTACAAAAGAGATTACCGTGAATCAATTTGACAATGTCGTAGCAAATCTAACAATTGGATCATATTTAGGTTTTAATAACAGTGAATTGCTGCCACAAGGTCGAGTTCACAACAAAGCACTCCATATCTCTATGCAAATAGGTACTACCAGCCTATCCAGAGTACTCACCGATACGGGCTCTGCCCTCAACGTGTTACCAAAATCGAGTCTGATGAAGTTAACATTAGATAATGTTGTGATAAGGCCAAGCTCTACAATAGTGAAAGCATTTTACGGTTCTCAAAGCTCCGTATTGGGAGAGGTGGACCTTCCAGTTAAAATTGGGCCACATGTCTTCTATATCACTTTCCAAGTCATGGATATAGAGCTGGTATACACTTGCTTATTGGGGAGACCTTAGATTCATGCAGTAGGGGAAGATACTTCGACCTTACATCAAAAGTTGAAGTTCTTGGTGGAAGGGAAATTAATCATAATCGACGGTGAGGAGGACATCTTTGTAAGTCACATTGAATCGTACATATATAGTAGTGCTGACGAAGATTGTATAACCACTCCATTTCAAGTCTTGGAAGTTGCTTCAATGAAGACTTTACCAATCAATAAAAGTAACAAGCCTAAGGTAACCTCGTGGAGAGATTTGCAAGCAACAATGGAAGATGGTGCCTCAAAAGGTTGGGGAAAGCTCCCAGAAATTCTCGAAAAGAAGAATCGCTTTGGTTTGGGCTATGAATTATCAAAAGCTACTCTGAAGGTTAAAGCACAGTTTCCTCTAATTCAAAATACCTTTGTCAACAAGGGAATAGAGCATGGAGGACATGTGGCGATGATATCCAATAAAGTAAAGACCAAAAGGGAAACTGACTTCATCCAAGAATGTGCCCCAGGAGAGGAACTCAAAAGCTGGACATTCATGGAGATTCCCGAGATCTTTTCCTTTCCTAAATAATTTTTCTTGTTTTTGAAAGAACCTATGTCAAGCCCGAGGCATAGGGGTTGCTTGTAAGGGTTCCCCCGTTTTGTTTCAGACAATATTTACAATTAATAAAAGTTATATTTTGTTTTAAATTAAGATCTTTTTCTTTCTCTTGCATTTATCTCTTAAATTTAAAAATGGCAATACTTTCTCTTCATATGCATTTTCAAAGTTCATATACTAAAATCTGCACCAAAACATGATAAACATGCAGATTCATGCCCAAAACCACTGATAATGTTACTGCTGCAATCCGATATAATTTTGATGCTCCCATCAACCAAGCCGAAGAGGAAGTGATGAAGATCTTGAACTTTCTGAAGAAATGGAAACGAAAATAGAGCGGAAGGCAGACAACATACAACCATATCAAGAGGCTATTGAGACCATTAATTTAGGCACATAGGAAGATCCAAAAGAAATCAAGCTAGGAGAAATATTAGAGTAGAGTGTCAAGGAAAGGTTGATCAAGCTATTACATGAGTACGTGGATATATTTTCCTGGTCCTAGAGAGACATGCCAGGGTTAGATACCGATATTGTGGTGCACAGACTACCTCTCAAATAAGGTTGTTCTCCAGTTAGGAAAAAACTTAGAAGAACTCGTCCAAATATGTCTAGCAAGATTAGAGAAGAGGTTCTTAAACAGTTCGACGTATGGTTCTTAACAGTGGTAGATTATCCTCCATGGATAGCTAACATTATTCAGGTGCCCAAGAAAGATGAAAAGGTACGCATGTGTGTGGACTATCGAGATTTGAACAAAGAAAGTCACAAGGACGACTTCTCGTTACCTCACATAGATGTTTTAGTAGACAACACGACTCAAGCCTCAGTATTCTCATTCATGGACGGTTTCTCAGGCTATAATCAAATCAAAATGGCACCCAAAGACATGGAAAAGACAACTTTCATGACACCTTGGGGAACCTTCTGCTACAAAGTAATGCCATTCAGTCTCAAAAATGCAGGGGCAACATATCAAAGAGCCATGGTATGATACGGTGGGAGAACTAACTTGAGGTTTTGCGTTTGTATTCGCAAATGTTTCGATTTAGCAAGAGTCGCCACCGACTTTTTATTTTATCCAAAGGAAAAGTCAAAAAGCACAGGAAAGACCTTTGAGATGTTTTCTTGGGTTCGGGGGGTAGATTATGAAAAGGGAAGGTGCTAGCTCCCTTTTCATCCATGGTTTTCCATGGGCTCTTAGTTACTTGTTTAGATCACTTGCTTTTCCTTTTCAATTGTTTGAAGTGGTGCTTTGTGTGTGGTTTTGAAAATATTTTGAAAAGAGGCCTTGTCTAGGCAACCTTTGTAATGATTCTTGTCTGAATATATACAAATGTGTTTGTCTTTTGAAAAGATGTTTCAATGTTTTGAAAGAATGTTTTGAAATTGTGTGTTTTGAAATTAGCAAGGATGTTTGCAAGTTTTGATCAAGTAACTAAGAGTTGTCTACCCTATCTACTCAAAAGTCTTTCCTACACATTTTTAACCCTTTCACATTGTTGTTTTACCATTGTATTTGGTAAACAACCTTGTGTTTAGATGTTAAACGGGACAGGCGCGGGTCATCATATTGACCATGATAGCAATTGTACCAAGTATCTTAGCAAATTTTTGAGGGACTAGATCATTTTGTATAGGCAACCAAGATAGCGTCATTGAGGAACTATGATCTTTTTGTTTTGTTTTTGTTTTGCCAAGATACTCAACATGCATACCATGGCCATTTTAAAGGCAACAAGTGGATGAAACCCTAGGGGTGCATGTGTGCATTGTGTTGTCAATTTACATGCTTTTAGGTCTTGTATTAGGTCTAGCTATTTGTTTTGATTTTGGATATTACATACAAACCCTAATCTCTATCATGGTATATTTGAAAGCTATAAACGCATAAAATAAATACACGACTATTACAACATTGATATGGGGAGGGGGATACAATTTTGAATGGGGGGCATTTGCAAGAAAATTAAGCCCTAAGATTAACTATTACATCCAAATTGAATTTTTTGTATCAAACAATAAATAAGCAAATATTTAAATAGACAATTAAATAAATATGAAATATATTATAAATATGCAAAAAGAAATGTTTTTGTTTATTTTTATGTATGTAAAAATAAAATATTTAATGTATTGAAAAAAATAAGAAAATAAAAGGTTATTTTTGTTAAGGGTAAAAACCCTAATTTTTTGGTTTAATAATATGTATATATTATAATATTTGTTTATGTATAATAAAATAAAAAAATATACAAATGTCAAAAAATAAAAATATATTAGAAAAAATATTATTTAAGCATATAAATAATAAAAATAAAAGTATAATATTTTTTGTAGTATTTACAAGTTTTTATTAAAGAAAATAAAAGTGTATACTATTTAATAATTATTTCTATGTCTAAAAAATAATAAAAATAATAAAATAAAATATGGGAATTTATAAAAATATTTTTGGTATTTTTAATGTTTAAGAAAAATAAAATAAAGTCAGAAACTAAAAATGAAATTCAAAAATATAAAAATATAAAACAATGGGCCAAAGGGGTGTGAGAAGTAAGTCAGGGGTGTCAATAGTGAGAAATAGCCAAGCCCAGCCCAGCTACTTCATCTTCAACCTTTGTTCAAACAAAATGCGCACGTTTCCTGTACAAATGTCCAACTCCTGCATACGTGCTCTAAAGCAAAAGCTCATAACACAGAAGTTATAGCATTTTTCAACACGATTCCAACCATATAAAGAACTTAATCTAACTCTCAAAGACCAGAGAGAATTTCTCTGGCCCTAATTTCTAACCTAACTTTTTCAGAATGTTCATCAATCAAATTCTCTCAACACACTTAACTTAAATGAAATATGTCATATGTACAGCTTAAGGGCTATGAGTACTACATTTTTTATTCACAAACCTAAGCCTAATGATTCCTAAATATAGAGATAGAAAGTTGGAAAATACCTGCTTCAGTTGAACACGAGTATGGCAATGTGGAGATTTTCAGTGAGGCCTGAGATGTTTGTGAGCTTGCCTGAACTTCCTCTGACCCTCACCAATGCTTTGTTTGCTTTGAGCTTGCTTGAATAAGCCTGTAGAAGTCAACCTGCACAAGCTGAAATCAGAAATGGTGAAGCTTGCAAATGGAGTTACAATCAATGGCCAATGGTTGGGATAGCTTAGGTGGGTTATATGGAATGTATTGGAACTGGTTTGGGACAAAACGCACGAGTGGTTTGTGAGATGGAAGTGAAAATGCAGAAGCTGCCCTGTTTTGCAAGAAGATGGTGTTTTTGTGTTTTGGAAGGTTTGAGGGTTGGATAGCTCGTGCTTCTGACTCAAGGCAATGTGCAAAAGTCGTTTGGAATGGTTACAAAAGATGGTTTTATCAGATTGCCAAGTTCTCTCACTTTTGCAAGCTTTCTTGTTTTTGAAGCAAAAGGTGAGAAGTGACAAAGGTCAGGCCTGTACAGGCTAGCTCTAATCCTTCATACCTTTTGTGATATTGGCCCCAAGTTTGTGGATTTTGTTTTCTGTCCAAGATTGGGTTCAAGGCTCAAGGGATGCAATTTGACATAAAGCAAGTTTTGACAAAAATGGCAATGTTGCCTTTTTGCTATTTTTGGATTAATCCCTTGTGTAAACCTTTATTGATCAGAACAAAGCTTCAATCCATTGAGTTTTCATTTAATTCTTCAGTGTGGAAGGGTTTAGATACCTGCAAGCAAGTATAAACAATGCTGGATGGAAATTGCAACTTGTAGCAACATGAAAAATGTCATGGATCAAAGTGACTTTTTGCCAAATTCAAACCTTCTATTCTCCCTAACCACAAATGATTTTGGAGAGTTCTTGGACATTTTGGAAATCTTGTAACATTCTCTACAATCCATATTTGAAATGAATTTTGATATTCTAAGTGGAACTATGTGAAAAATTTCCATGAAGATAGGTCAAAATCCTGCCTAAATTAGGGCAAAATTTCACTAAGTTAAAAGTTTCATGGACCCTTGTTCCAAAAATCATAACTTGAGATCCAAGCTTCTTTTGGGAAAACTTTGTTAATAAAAGTTTTAGATTTTGTGGAGGACTACAACTTTCATGTTGGAAGTTTTGTTTGAATCCAATTGCATCATGGTGAAAATATTGGGCAAAGTTGGAAAAAATTAAGAAAATTTCATAACTTAGAAAATTTCTAAGTTATGAAATTTTTCAATCTTAAACCCTAATTTGCAAAATTAGGTTTATTGATGAACAAGTTTCATGTTTTGACACATCTTGATGAAAAATGACCCTTGGCACTTGATTTTGACCAAAAAGTCAAAGTTTGACTTTTCAGTGTACAGTTGATTTTTGATCAGTTGACTGGAAAATTCATCTGTCAATCCAATGCATTTGAGATCTTTTGAACCTTGTGAATAGGTCAATATGATTCAATTGAGTCCTTGAATCCATGCTTGAACCCAATTTTCCATTGGATAGGTCAAAAAATTAGAAATTGCCCTTCTGCAATCAAAACACTAAAAATGACCATTTTGCCCTTTTGATGATCTGATCAAATTTCTTGAGGAGTTGTGGTCCAAACTTGCTCAATTGTTTCATATGAGTCTATGATGTTGATGTGGATCAAAATTTATGAGGTTTGACTGTAAATTGGCCACAATTGACTTTTCCCCCAATACAACTGATTTCTAGGTCAACTGTCCAATTGATTGGGCAAAAATTTGATTCAAGGCTTGAAACTTGGTATGAACAATCTTGTAAGTCTAACATGAAGTATGAAAGTCACATGGGGAATTGGAAGTCCAAAATTCCTTGTGCAAACTCAAACGCTAATTTAGGTCATCAGTGCAAGGAGATGTCTTGAGCAGAGCAAACCCTAATTCTGTCTGGAGTCCAAAGAGTCTTGTGAGGGGAAATCTTGAATAAATGAGAGGGAAAATATTAGGGTACAAAACATGGTCACACTGTTCCATGATATGATTCACAAAGAGGTTGAAGTATATGTAGATGATATGATCGCCAAATCCCATACGGAGGAGGAACACATCATACATTTACAAAAGTTATTTGAGCGGCTACACAGATACAGACTGAGGTTAAATCCGAATAAAAGTACATTTAGCATCAGATCAAACAAGTTGCTGGGTTTCATTGTAAGTCAACATGGTATCGAGGTAGACCCCGACAAAGTAAAAGCTATACAAGGGATGCCGACTCCGAGGATAGAAAAAGAAGTTTGTGGTTTCTTAGGGCGATTGAATTACATCTCAAGGTTCATATCGCATCTAACAGCTACGTGTGATCCTATATTCAAATTATTACGAAAAGATCAAACGGTAGTATGGAACAATGATTTCCAAACGGCCTTCGAGACCATAAAGAAGTATCTACAAGAGCCACTGATCTTAATGCCACCAGTTCTTGGAAGACCACTCATCATGTACTTGACAATACTAGAAGGATCAATGGGTTGTGTTTTGGGACAGAAGAATGAAACAGGAAGAAAAGAGCATGCGATTTATTACCTCAGTAAGAAATTTATTGACTGCGAAACTAGGTACTCGCTCCTCGAGAAAACTTGTCGTGCATTGGCTTGGGATACTAAGAGGTTGAGGCAATATATGTTAACCCACACTACACGGGTAATAGCAAGAATGGATCCTTTAAAGTGCGTGTTTGAAAAACTGGCTCTTACAGGAAGAATCGCTCGATGGCAGATGCTACTATCAGAATACGACATCCAATATGTCACCCAAAAGGCCATCAAGGGTAGTATACTAGCTAATCATCTAGATCACCAACCGCTTCAAGAGTATCAACCTATGAAGTTCGACTTTCCAAACAAAGATATCATGGTTATATGTGACTATGAAATACCAGGACCCGACGAAGGACCCGAACCAGGGGCACGTTGGACACTCATGTTCGAAGAGGCTTCAAATGCACTAGGGCACGATATAGGGGCATTCTTGAATTTTCTAAAGAATTATCACAAGCCCTATACCGCAAGGTTGTGTTTTGACTGCACCAACAACATCGCCGAGTACGAAGCTTGTATACTAGGACTAGAAGCTTCCATTGATCCGAGAATAAAGCACCTCGAAGTATTTGGGGAGTTCGTATTAGTCATATACCAAGTCAACAGCGAATGGGATACTAATCATCCAAAACTGATTCCATATCAGGATCATGTTTTAAAGTTGGTTGCGGAATTCATAGAGATCACTTTCAGTCACATCCCACGAGAAGAAAATTAAATGGCAGACGCCCTAGAAACTCTATCAGCTATGTTTAAAGTAACTTGGCCAAACCACGAACCACGCATCACAATCAGACACTTTGAAGAGCTCGCACATTGCCTTTCTATTGAAGACGGGCCAGATGACAAGCCTTGGTTCTACGACATCAAGAAGTACCTAGAAAAACAAGAATATCCAGAAAATGCCTCTATCATTGACAAACGAACCCTATGGAAGATAGCCTCAAAATTCTTTCTGAGTAATGGTGTGTTATACAAAAGAAACTACAACATGGTACTACTCAGGTGTGTAGAGAAACAAGAAGCAGATAATCTCATGAGAGAAATCCACGAGGGAACCTTTGGAACTCATACAAATGGGCACACGATGGCTAGAAAGATTCTACGAGCAGGGTATTATTGGTTAACGATGGAAGTCGACTGTTGTCACTACACGAAAACGTGTCTCAAATGCCAGATCTCACTATTCCAAACAAGCACATAGATAACTCTTTTTTTGGCCATAGACAACACTTATAAGCGCTGCCTATTCCTGCGATGCTGTAACCATAGGCATCACTTTTAGTCTGTGTGAAAGCGCTACTTAATGTAGACCTTATACATCGCTTTATTGAATAAGCTCTTTCTAAAGGCCCCTATAGGCATCACTTTTAATAATGTAAGTGCTTTCTATAGTGTGCCTATAATAGCGCTTTTACTTTAGACAGCGCTTCCACAAGTGATGTCTAAAGTAAAAGCGCTACTATAGGCACACTATAGAAAAAGCGTTGTCTTATTTTTTATTTATTTTAGGCAAGCGCTTTCTAAATTAAAAGCGTTGCTATAGGCATACTATAGAAAAAGCACTGTCTAATGTATTTTTTATATATTTTTTTATATTTTAGGCAGCGCTTTATTTTGAAACGCTTTCTAAAGTCCCCATCATAGGAAGCGCTTTTTGGTTTAAAGCGCTGTCTAATATTCACTTTTTTTAAAAATATATTTAGCTTATATTTTAAAAGCCCTGTACACATAATCACTTAAAATTTAAGCGCTTTCTTTCAGATTTGCACCATAATTTATAAATTTGAAGCTTCAATCCAATAAATATGCACTAAATTTACATATTTATATATACAACTTTAATCTAACAATTTATATATACATAACTTAAAGAATTCAATAATTTATATAAACATAAATTTAAATATTTACATATACAGCTTTATAAACAAATTAATATGCATCAAATGTACATATTGTTAGAGCTGATATATTCTCTACTATCTTCTCTACAAACAACAACAATGAAGGCATATGCACCTACCTGAAACAAAACCAACAAAGATATATATATATATATATATATATATATATATATATATATATATATATATATATATATATATATATATATATATATATATATATATATATATATATATATATATATATATATATATATATATATATATATATATATATATATATATATATATACACTCAAAAATTCTCATCAATCAAAGTGTCACAATACCTTATAAAATTCTCATCTCAATTATGTATTGACATCAATCCATCTTAATTTCGTCCAAATGATCTTTCAAATAAGTAGAACACTTGTATTCGTCACAGTACTATATAATATAACATTATATTATTTAGCTAAAACTAATTAATTAGATGAAATGTGTTAAATATATTAGAATAAATCATAAGTTAGAAACTCATACCATGGATAGAATCTCTATTTAATTCAAAAGAATAATTTCTTTCATAAAACTCAACATGAAATAACCGCAATCTATACCAATGTGCTGACGAGGATACTACACATGGAAAAGTATACAAATATATATCATCTCATATAATTTAAATTGTTTTATCAAGTAGCATCACTAATATAATCAAAATAATGAAAATATACATGCACTCTAATCCATGTAATGTTGTTTGACTTACTCTTTGGTACTTGAATATTTCTTTGTGATCTAAAAATTTATATAACCCTAACAAAATATAAACGAATATTTAGAAAAATCTCACATAAATAAATAAATAAATAAGTATACAAATGAAGTTTTAGAACAATCTAACTTACGAATCAACCATCTCCTTCATGTTTGGGTATTTTGTCCAATCGCTTTCTAACGAATCCAAATAATATACAACTTCTCTTATTGGATTGATCACAACCAATAACCAGTGTCCACTGTAAGATTAACAAATATTAGATTGAAACTTTCTACAAAACGTCAAAACACGGAAAATTATAATAGTTTGAATAAAAATCTTACCCATTGCTAGTATTAAATGAAAAAAAAACAATTTTTCTGTATCTGTGTTGGCCATAAATGTATGGACAAAATACTCTTTTACATCATCTGGTCATTGTTGGATTAATAATGCGTTGATATTGTTTGGAGATAAGAAGGAGAATCTTTGGTCCAATTGATGCGGGAGTATCAAGTTGGTATACATGAAACTTAAATAAAAACATCATTAACATTACGACCATTCATTGAAATTAGTAGATAAATTGTTCAATAAAAATGAAATAAAGTTGATCAAAAAATACCTAATGTATGTATTGACAACACCGAGGCCTAATTCTTCATGTTTAAGAATTTGATCCAAATCCTCTCTACTTATTGTTTCATAATAGGAAAAACCAAAAATACCTTCCTCCATAAGTATATTACGAGCACATCCGTCGGCCAAATCTAAAATTCCCATTAATGTCTGAAGGCATGACCTATACCGAGAAGTAGGCTTTTTCTAGCCGCAGACTTTGCCATATCCTTTTTTTGTGCGGACATGTTACTCATATGGACTTGTTGGATGTGTTTAGCATGAATCTAAAGATCAAATGTATATAATAAGTTAGGTGAAGTATAAGATCTTGAATTAACCTTTTCTATACAAAATATATATTAATTTACCTCCTTTTTGGATGCAACTGACTCTGTCTGTGGCTTAATCCCCTTATCTTTTGATTTGGATTTCGTGGGAGTCTAATATTACCATGAAAAAAATGTAAGTTAAATGGTTGTAATAGTTTTCATAATAGTTTTCAACGCTGCAAATGTTAACGTACCTCATAATATATGTAAATGAGGCTTGACGGCCATGCAACATAAGATCCTATTGCCTCTCCGACCAATGTTGCATCTGAAATATCGCCAGGCAACGGTAATGGCGCATCCCTCTCTATAGCAATTTCAATTGATACTTTTAAAAATCCAGCAGGGAGCGGTTTATGGTGAAGTACTTCTCCCAAGGTATTATGCACTTTTCCCTTGTCAACCATGCGATAAGTCGATGACGATAAATATAGATGACAAGGTGAAATGCCCTAAACCAATAATAAATATGAAATTGTTAATGTTTATATATGTCAATTAAAAAATTTGTGCTAATTCATAATAATATATGTTACCTCGGGAGTTTTCTGTTGGAAATCATAATAATTTATGTATCTGTGTCATTGTCGTCTGAAGCATATGTCGTACTATCCCTTGGTTCAACATTATCGTAACTTTTCTCACCATGGAATATCCAACATGTGTAACTTCGATTAATTACACGCCTCAATGAATGTGATTGCAACCCAATTGCGTCAACCCGACCCATAAAAGAACAACTTAAGCAAGGACATTTCATTCGATTGGTGTCTTCGGCGTGTTCAATAACAAACTTAATGAATTCCAATACCCCATTCTCGTACTCCTTGGACAATCGATTAGCAGACGTCCATTTTTTATCCATGGTCTTACTATTAAGTAAGCTAAACAAAAATAATACTTAAAAAAAAAGACAGAGACTAAAAAGCTTAATACCAATTAGGAATGTTCATCGAAAATAAAAATACTATAATTATCCAAGCAACTATAGCAAATTAAAAGAACAACTAAATACCTGGAGAGAAGTCAGCAACTTCTGAAACCACACAATGTAATATTCTTGGAAACGCTCAGAAACTCTACTCTTCACAAGTAACCTATATAAATGATCAATTAATTTCATTATAATAAAAAAATTTTATAGAATAAGAATTACATTAGAATATTTATACAACATTAAACATATATGTATACACCATTAAATAATCACTAATATTCTTTTTAACATATATTTTACTAGTAAAACAATATTAAACATATATATTTAACATATATTAAACAATATTTTTAACATATATATTATCGTTTCTATTCTATATTATCACTAATATTTATATTATCATTTCAACTTTACATTATCATCAAATAATCACTTATATTATCAACTTTACACCATCAACTATATGAGTTCTTTAAATTTCATTTTGAACTATATGTGAAGTGCTTTCAATTTCAACACTATAAGTGTTATTACGACAATCTCTCAAACATAAATGTAGAGCTTGATTAATTGTATAGGAATATGTTTTCTCTCAATCAATACATGCAATATTCATTGTGACATTTCCACAAACACCTTACATGCAAAAATCATTGTGACATTTTCACAAACACCTTACATGCAAAAACCACATACCACACAAAACATAATATAATGCATTATTATCAACACTAAATCAACACTAGCAACACTATCAACTAAACCAAATGCAACATTATATATAAACATTATCAAATATATCAAAAATCATACCTAGAGGAAGAGAACCTTGGTTGTGAATGGAAGAAAGAATGAAACGGTCTTGAATAGAAGAAGGATAAGAACCTTGAAAAAAGGATGCAACGCTATTGTCAAGAATCAAACGAAAATAGCTCGTGAAAAAGGGTTTTGTTCGTAACTGTGTTGTTGTGTGAAAATGGGTTTTGGAAAAATAATAACGTTACTGTAATAGAAATGTTGGGCGCGTGTTTTATTTTTTTTATAACATGACTTTAGGCAGTGCTTTGAGAAAGTGCTGCTTAAGCCCACCCTTAGCCAACACTTGTAGTAAAAAGCGCTGCTTAATCCCCCACTTTAAGCAGCGCTTCAATAAAGCGCTGCTTAATCCCCCCCTTTAGGCAATGCTTCGTAAGCCCACCCTTTAGGCAGCGCTTCTCCAAAGTGCTACAGTACCTACCCCCTTTAGAAGCGCTTTATAAATTCACATTAACTCCCTTTAGGCAGCGCTTTCACAAAGTGCTTCTTAAGCCCACCCTTTAGGCAGTGCTTCTAAAAAGCACTTTGTAAGGCCACCCTTTAGGCAGGGCTTCAATACCTACCCCCCTTTAGCAGCGCTTTATCAAACCATATTCACCCCCTTAGGCAGTGCTTTTTTAGAAAGCGATGTCTAAGGTATACGACCAAATTTCCGTGTTTTTAAAACGCACTTTTAGCAGCGATTTTGATAAGAAGCGCTTCCTTAAGTGTGTTGTCTAATCTTATTTTTAGCGTAGTGTCTACGCCGATAATATAAATGTTCCACCAACTCCTCTGAATACCATGAGCTCCCATTGACCGTTTTCAATGTGGGGAATTGATATGATTGGTACGATTGAGCCGAAAGCATCCAACAGACACCATTTCATACTAGTAGCCATCGATTACTTCACCAAATGGGTGGAAGCGACATCCTACGCCAATGTGACAAGTCAAGTGGTAACGCGATTTATTAAGCAGAATCTCATATGTAGATACGGGGTTCCGAGCAGGATCATTACAGATAACGAGTCCAATTTGAACAACAAGATGATGAAGGAACTGTGCGATAATTTCAAAGTCGAACATCATGACTCCTCACCATACAGACCCAAGATGAACTGAGCCGTCGAGAAAGCCAATAAAAATATCAAGAAGATCATTCAGAAAATGGTGAAGACATACAAAGATTGGCACAAAATGCTTCCCTTTTCTCTACACGGCTATCGCACTTTCATGTGCACATCAATAAGCGTGACTCCTTTCTCTCTGGTATCTGGCATGGAGGTAGTACTTCCAGTTGAAATAGAAATACCATCACTTCGGGTTTTAATGGAAATAAAGCTGGAGGAGGCAGAATGGGTTCTGACGCGGCTCGATCAGCTCAACCTCATCGAAGAAAAGCGCTTGACAGCTCTATGCCACAGTCAACTGCATCAGAAGCGGATGAAAAGGGCATTCGACAAGAAAATTCATCCTCGAATATTCAAAGAAGGGGATTTAGTGCTCAAGAAGATTTTGCTACCCCGCCTTGATTCACGTGGTAAATGGACACCCAACTACGAAGGTCCATACATGGTAAAAACAACATTCTCCGGTGGTGGTCTCATCCTAACAACAATGGATGAGGAAGAACTACCGCACCCGGCAAATTCAAACGCAGTCAAAAAATGCTATGTATAAAAAGCTCGCTAAGCTCAGACCCTAAACGGGCGACTTAGACAAAAAGGAGCATCCCGGTGGATCGAAAACCCTAAAGGGCGATCTAGGAAAAAATTAGGCACATACAAAAAAATCATCCCGGTGGATTGAAAACCCGAAAGGGCGATCCAAGCAAAAATTAGGGATCTTATGCAAAAGAAATAAAGAACAAAAATATTGCGATCTAAGAATTACGACTACGAACTACGAAGGGAGAGATGGATTTAAATCATACGACTCAGAAGCGAAGGAGATAAGAGCCATTAAAAGGAAATTGGGGAACAATAGTAGCAATTATCATTTTCATTGCCATTTACAGTTTTGAAAATTTCTGTAATTACCTCTTTCAAGGAATTACATCTTGTACTTTCGCCTATTCAGAGGCATATCAATAAAACATTTTCTTTCTTTTCATTTTTCAAATTGCGTTTTTCCTTTTTCAGACTTGTTTACAAACTACTATGCTTATTGCTTGTGAATATTGTGTTGAAATCACCTTGGGGGATTTACAAATAAAAGCATTTGATAAAACATCGAAAAAGCATTTTGGCTAGAAAATATCGAAAAGAAAATCCAAGTCTACGTCCATACACATGTCTACACCTACTCCTACACTTACAACAAACAAGTGTGCATCCATACACACGTCTACACCTACGCCTGCGCTCACAATACAAAAAAAATCAAAATCTTGCTAACACTTCCCATCATGCTCAAATCAATTCAAAGATACCACGACAATGCAACAAACAACACCAGGGAATTGGTAACTCAAAAGAAATGGTTTAAAAGAGAGAGTATCAGAAACAATATTCATAACATTTCAAGGCATACACATATTTTACACACATTTTTCACACCTTTTGCATACACAAACGCCCAATACACATACACTCTGGGTTCCATATCAATATCAGACATCATACACATACATCATACAACAAATAAACAATCTCACCCTCGATTTAACTATCTAAGGGTTAATCATCCAAACACACTTCTTCTACAAAATTCAACCTGTCACCTAAGACTCCATGCAGTGTGTTCGGCTCATCGCCTAAGACTCCATGCAGTGATGTGTTCTCTATAACATAGCATTACCTAAGACTCCATGCAGTAATGTGCAAAACCCAGTACATTTCCTAAGACTCCATGCTGCAATGTTTGAAAGCCAAATAAGATCTGTCACCTAAGACTCCATGTCGTGATGTGTTCATCCCATCATCTAAGACTCCACGCAGGGATATTTCCCCCTACCATGTAGATTCATTACCTAAGACTCCATGCAGTAATGTACGAAGCTCGGTACATTGCCTAAAACTCTATGCAGTGATGTATTCCCCTCTCTTTACCCATTACCTAAGACCCTAGGAAGTAATGCGCGAAACTTAGTTCATTGCCTAAGACTCCATGCAGCAGTGTAACATGACACATTGTCTAAGACTCCATGTAGATATGTGTTTCCCTCTCTTCACCCATTACCTAAGACTCCATACAGTAATGTGAGACACTCCCCAATGTATATAATTTCCTAAGACTCCATGCAGTGATGTTCGAAATTTAAAATTTAGATTATCGCCTAAGACTTCATGCATCAATTCACAAACATAACCCATTGCCTCAGTCTCCAAGCAGCCATGCGTTATCAAGTGTTGTTCATCCCTCAAGTGGGTGAATAAACAAAATCAAACCAGAACACACCATATTGTTCTCCCAAATTCTAAATCATCATCCTTATTCAAATCTTGGTAAGCGATATGTCATCAGTTTTGCCTATTTCCTCAAGACTCTTAAGGGTATGCTATATCAGTATAACCTTAAGTTCGTTGGACAAATTTCGGGGTATTCCAAGTATTCAATAAACTTACAATCAGAATGCACAAGACTTATGTATTCTCACGCTATTCGATTGGAAGATAATTGAATAGGGGCAACTATCGTACCCTAAATTTTCCCTATCTTTATGATCATATTTTCAAGATTAAAAATGGAAGAAAGAATGTTTTGATTAAGGATGGTCCAATAATATCCGATGGCTCATTCTTAAATCCAAGTCAACAGAGGGGTGTATCTTAATTCAAGGGAGTGGGGCTTTCTAAATTAGAAAGACCCATATACTCATAGGCCCATCTGCGGAGCATGTTGGATGATGGCCCATGAGATTCAAATATTAGAACCATGCTTCAAAAGGAAATTAAGTTCTTAATTATATATAGCCCAATAGAGATATGTTATTTTTAGTAAAGAGAGGAGGTGAAACTTTAAATTAAAAGCCCATCAGTTTTCATTTGGCCCATTTCTTTTGGGGGTTGAATAGAAAAAGATAGGGTAGGGATATGGAATTACAGGACCATTGAGATTGTTATCAGCCCATTTGACGTTTTTATTACTGTTTTATTTTAAAGAAAAAAAGAATTGTCATTATTAAAACTTTTTGTTATTATTATATATTTCTTTACAAATTATTAAGAAAATATTATATTTACTGTTAAACGTTTCTAATCTTTAAGAGATTTTTTATATATAATAATGACTCAATATTAAAAAATATTACGTTAAATATTTTTTATAAAAAGTTTTTGTTTAATGAAAACAATTGTCATTGGGTCAGGAAAAGAAGGTCAATTGGGCCTAGTCTGTATAAAGAAACGTGTTTGTTGTAATAAAAAAAAATTGTCGTTGGATAGAAAGATTTTTGTCACAGTACAAGGTCTAAAAACCGGTTTGTACATATTTGTTTGGAAAAATAATGCAAGCCCAATTTACTAACGGATATTGTATCAATCATCCAGAAAAAATGCATATTTTCACCAATTAACAGATACTGTACAAATTGATTGAAAATCAAATCTTTTTACAACAAAATGACACAGAATCAAATATTACTATGAATCAAAAGCCCATAATTTCTACAGTTCAAAACAACGTATAACATAATCATCGTTTTTTTACAAAATCCAATCCAATCTAAATGAAACTAAATCAAATCTCATATTACAGTCAGACTGAATCAATTACAACATTAGTCCAAATACCTAATTTATTTAATCCCAAAATCTAAGCTAAACAATTTGTAACAGCATTCAAACCCTAACTCTATAAAAGGCAGAACAAAAAAAAATAGGGGCGCAGAATTTTTTTGAGAGATCGGAAGAATTTTGGACCAAGCGAAGAACGAAGAACAAACCCTTTGTTGTTGAAGACCAGATGAAGAGGGTGATTAGGGTTTCAATATCTGAAACCCTAATCACGTAATTACACCGCCGCCATTCAATCTTCCAGCGCTACCATCTTCGCTGGAACCTACGAACAAGAAGGAGAAGAGGGATTAGCAGCAATCGGACAAATGCTCAAAAATTAGAATACAACGCGAAAGGGGTAACAAACATAGATCTTCTTTTGATTATTATCGAATTATTTGTGGGGTTTATTGGGTAGGTTCATGATGGAAAGGGTTTGATTTATGGTGGGGTTAGGTTAGGGACACAGATGCCACCACGATGTTGTGCTTTAGGGTTAGAGAAAGAAGAGAAATGGTTTGTAAGGAAGGAGAGAGCGAGAACGAGGGAAAATGAGTTAAAAAGAAAGTAAAATGTATTAAAACAAAATTATATTCTATCATATCCTATACCTGCGCGCCTACTGTAAATAACATGTTCCTCTAATTATATCCATTTGATCATCATCAGACGGTCGTAAGGCCAAGTCTCACCGTAATACTATGCATCCTCGCACATACAATCATTCAGGACCCTCGAAAAAATACGTTTGGGCCTAGCCCAGATATTTTTGCACCACCCCTTTAACTCGTTTTACCAAACCAACAAACAATTTACACCCCCTACCTCTGGGCCCAGTTCAATATCTGAAATTTGGCCCAGCTTCTTAAGACACCCCCTATTTTGCTTATCAGTTTGCAAATACACCCCCAGGCTTACTAGGCTTGAATTCAATATCTGAATTCAGACCCTGACTTTTCACACCCTACCCTTTTTACTACTCAACTTAAAATGCACCCCCTGAACTAATTAATTTTTTTCTATTTGTTTATATTATATTTTCTTATTCCATTTTTTCTCTTTTATTCTTATTCTTATTATTTCTTTTTTTAATAATAATTATCATTATTAATCCTAATTTTTTTTCATATATTATTATTATTATTATCATTTAAATAAATTATTTTATTTAGAAACTCATGTATATATTTTTATATTATTGCATTAAAATATTTTTAATCATGCATTAATTAAGAAATTTTGCAATTAATATGATTAAAATATATCTAACAAATATTAAATCTCCTTTTCGTAATAAATTAATCTCAACAAACAATTTTTGCTAAAGGGTTCTAGATATATTTTAACTAATCGTGCATTTAGTCTAAAATTCCGCTAGCTTTACACCCGGTCAAAATGCGAGACAATTCAAAATACTTTTGCAACCTCTAAAAAACACAAACCCATACGAACTACGAATTGGGACTCCGATTCCTCATAAGAGGATACATAGGCATGCGACTAAAATCGTGGCGAGTTCCCCTATTAAAAATTAAAACCCTGTTTTACCTAAAACCTAAACCTAAACCTAGTATCCTTAAGAATAAGGTAAATGAAAGGTTCCTAACACCCCCCTTTCGTCTAAAGAAGTATGAAACTTAGAATCTCTGTTTATAAATTAGGGTTTTCTATTAGATTCCCTTCCTTAGGATAAAAACTAGTAGTGGCGACTCTTGATTTTAAATCCAGTTGCAACAAATACACAGAATACAATCTCAGCTTAGAGTCCAAAGCATCCTGCCAACTCTTCCAAAATCTAGAAGTGAATCTCGAATCTTTATTAGAGACATTACTAGACGTAATCCCATGAAGCTTCATAATCACACGGATGTAAATCTCCGCCAACTTTGGTATAGGGAAGCTGATATTAATCGGAATAAAATGAGCCAACTCCGTTAGTCTATCAACTATCACCCAAATTACATCATGCCCTCTTGGAGTACTCGGCAACCCTGTCACAAAATACATTTATATACTAACTCACTTCCATTCCGGAACATCCAACGGTTGTATAAATCATGCAGATTTCCGGTGCTCAACTTTTAACTTCTGATAAGTCAAACAAACATACGCGAACTGCACCATATCTCTTTTCAATATGGACCACCAAAATAGCTTTTTCAAATTCTGGTACATCTTAGTAGCCCCCGGATGGATACTCAAGCTACTTTTTCGATGACTCTCTTCCAAAATCATCTATTTCAACACAGGGCCATCTGGTATACAAATTCTATCTCGGAACCTCAACACTCCTTGTTCATCTACTTTTAAATCACTTTCTTCAGTTTGAATACTCAAACCCATCAAATCTACGAATTTAACATCCAACTTTTGACTTTCTTTAACATTATACAGAAAATCATTTTACCCTTAACATACCTGTTGTACCCCAAAATATGCCCTCTCTTTTAGGGTTTTGATTTTATTAAGGACAATTGGACTTTTGATGCCTCAAATGACTTTCGTGGTTCATTATAGGTCTTCAAGACTGCTCATGCCAAGTTTCAAGCCTTGCATCACAAATTTCCTTAGTCAATTGCTCAGATGACTGAAAATCAGTTGTATTGGGTAAAAAGTCAACTATGGTCAAATATACAGTCAAACTTCATGATTTTTGGACAACATAAACATATTGAAGTGGTATTTATCAAGTTACTAAGTTTTGATCACAATTCCTCAAGAAAAGCATTCAAATTATCAAAGGGGCAAAATTGTCAAAATTAGGGTTTTGATTGAAAATGACTGATCATTGACTTTTGACCTAGTACATGAACTAATGGATTGAAGCGTGATTTCAAGGACTCAAACACAATATGTTGACCTAATATCATGGCCCAAATCATTTCTTAAAATCAATGAATTGATAGTTGAAATTTGATCAACTGATGAAAAGTCAACTAATACACAAAAAGTCAAACTTTCACTTTTTGGTAAACATTGAATTTCAAAGATCAAGATTCATCAAGACATTCAAAAATATCAAACTTGATCATCAAGAATCAATAAAGTCAAAAAGTCAACAAAAAATTAAAGATTTCAAAGACTTAGAAAAATTCTAAGTGTTTTTAACCTTGATAATTTCAATACTTCATGACAATTTTTCACCGTGATGCAAGATGATTCAAGGAAAACTTTCAACATGAAAGTTGTAGATCTTGATGAATTATACAACTTTGTCCCTAAGGGTTGATGTCCAAAAAATGCTTAGATTTGAACATATAAGCTCATAAAGTCATGACATTTTTCATAAAACACTTAGTGAAAATTTTAGCAAGTTTAGGCAGATTTTTGACCAAACTTCTTGACCAATTTTCACCTAGTTTCAAGATGATTTAGCCAAAGTGGTAAACATGAATATTGTAGAAAATGTTTCAAACTTTCCAAAATGTCAAAGAACTTGAAGAGATCATTCTTCATCTAAGAGAATCGAAGAGAAGAAGTTGAGCATCCATTCTTGAATTATAAGTTATTTTCTTGATGAACACATAATCCAATCTTAATGTTATGTTGCATAATCTTGCTTTGAAGGACTTATAACTTGTGTATCTATCCATAATTAATGGATTACACAAACTTTTAAGCTATGATCCAAGTGGTTTAAGCATTGTCCAATTCAATTTGCTATTTTGGGGAGAAAGTTAACATTGCCATTCTTGAAAAGCAAGCTTTATGCATAAAGTCAAATATTGAGCCCCCCACTTGCTCCCTCTGATCAAACTCTATCTACAAGGTCAGAAGCAATGTGATTAAAGTGTTTAACCACTCTATGATCAAAGGTACAAGGCATTGAAACTTGATTTTTCAAGAAAATCACATGTTGAGCTTGACATGTGATTTTTAATTCTGATCAAATTGAGCTTCTCCAACATTTCCCTATAAATAGAGACACTATTTTGAAAGCTAACCCACGAATTCACAAGCCTTGAAATCCCTTAAACTCCCTGAAATCAGAAATTTCACCAAACACTCCATAACTTGCCATTTATGACTGAGTTCCAAATACACAAACCACTCATGTGTTTTCCATTTCAATCATCCAAACATCATCCATACACCATATATAAGTGATCCAAACACTTGAACCACTTCTGTAACACCTCCACCACCATCCACCATTTTCAAAACTCAACTCTACACATTAACTTCTCCAGCACGATTCATCCACTTTCAGCATAAAGTAAGAGTTGCATTAGCTTCCTAGGAGTCCAGTGAAGCCATCCAGATCATCACAACACCTCCAGAAGTACTCAAACTCCATACACAATTTCCAGTTTTGAGGTAAGTTTTCTCAACTTTGAACTCTCTTTACAAGCATCATTAATGGTTACTTTGTGAATAAAAAATGTAGACATCATAGCCCTGAAGCTAACCATGCCCTTAGTTTTCATTTATGTTGCCTGAGTGATGCGAATTTTGAAGATGAACTTTCTAAAAAAATTAGGTTTTTATTTGGTACCAGTAAAATTCTCATTCATCTTTAATTTATAGCTCATGAAATTTATATGGTTGAATTTGTATTGAAAAGTGGAGCAGGTTTCATGTTTACATTTTCTGATTTGGTTGAGAAATGAGAAAGTTACAAAATTCAAAATGGTGTTGGAGATGCTGGAGCGAGGTTATGGATGAAGTTCCATTAGGAAGAGGTTTATTTTATATTTATTACAAGTTGTATTACTCACGGATGAAATAGTCATCCCAGTGTTAGGTGAAGCACACATAAGGCATTACCCTATAGGGACCAAGGGTTCGAACCCCAGTGGTACTCTTTTGTATTTTTTTTCATGTTTTCCTTGCAGATTCAGTGCATCAAGCATAGCGCGCGTACAATACATCCTCATGGCTGGACCATTGGATCATTGGACAAGTAAATCTAACACTCTACAATGCAAGATCATGGTGCATCATCACTTGCCATCCACACTTGAACATTAGGCGCTTGGATCCTGTTTTGGGCTTAGACTGAATTTTTTTTCCAAATACCCCCCCCCCCCCCCCCCCCCCCTTTTACTAAACACAACCAAGCCCATTTCCATTTTTATTCATTTTTCTGAATCAAGACAAAAACATGACTTAGGCCTTTTTGCTAACTTTTAACCTCCATTTTCACTTTTCAACCCCTAACCCAATTATTTTCATATTTTATTTATTTTCATTTATATATTTATTTTATCTAAACTAAAAACCACCAAAAATACATTTTTCTTAATTAAACTAAAAAATGTTTTAATTTAGGAAATTTATTTTATTTTATTAAATTAATTTTTATTATTTCTTTACATTGTAGAATATTTTTCTAATTAACATTAACAAAATTAATTTTCTAAACAACTTAAATTTAGACATAGGTTTTATTTTCCATTTCAATTAATTTAGATTTTTAGGCTTTGATTAAATAATTAATTAACTTCTTTTGTAATTAAAGTTAATTAGTTCAATTAGGTTAATCTCTAAATCTTTTCATCAAAAACCCTAAAAGGAATTTATTTTCTTCTCATTCATTTTGTGCATAATTATTGTTGTAATTCATATTCAATGGTTTGTAATATTAATTAGGGCTTTATTTCTTTCTCCCCCTATTCACAAAATTGTACCCCCCATTCCCAAAGTATTGTAATAGTGTAGGATATTTTAATCCGCAATTTATCGCTTTCCTTATTATTGCTAATAATTAGGGTTTGTATGGAAAGACTAAAATCAAACCCTAGAAAACCCAAATTCAAAGATAATATACATGAAAACAAAACACCTTGCACACTTGCACCTCTAGGGTAACCTACACTTGTTGCCTTGGATATAAACAGTCATGTCCCTCGAGCGTGAGATGATTTTAGCAAAGACCCTCAATTAAAATATCATAGTCCCTCGATGACCCTTCAATGATGCCTTCGGTAAATGATCTTAGTCCCTTATAATAATTGCTAAAACATCTTACAAGTTTCCTTCTATAACTGTACGATGACCCACGCCTGTCCCTCACATCCAATGATATGGCTCTCTACCAACCAATGGTAGACAAGCACTATCTAAAGAAGGAGGAAAAGAACAAGTACTTTCTGAGTAGGTAGATTGCTCGTAATTGCTTGCTCACGAAAAAAACCATTTACACCTCACACTTTCAAAACACTTTTCAAAACAAACATTTTGTATACATTCTCAATGATACAAGAATCATTACAAAATTGCCTTACATTGGCACCTTCAAAACATCTATCAAACATTCCTTTTCAAACAAATATTTTCAAAACCAACACTTTGTATACATTCTCAACAATACGAGAATAATTGCAAAATTTCCGTACTTAGGCATTTTCAAAATATTTTAAAACATACACAAAGCATTTCAAAAGTGAGATAACAATTAAGAGCCCGTAGATAACTACGGATGAAAAGGGTGATAACACATTTCCTTTTCATAACCTACCCCCCGAACTCAAGAAAATTATCAAAAGGTTTTCCTGTTCTTTTCACCCTTTCCTTTATTGAATAAAAGAAAAGTCGGTGGAGACTCTTGCTATTCGTAACATTTGCAATCAAATGCAAAACATCCATGTCAGTTCTCCCACCGTATCACAAAACTGTCTACTCTGATGGGGAGACGATAACTAAAAGTAGGGTTACCTTAAGAGCTAGATCACCTTTATTTGCTTTATTTGTTTGCCTTGTTTGCTTTACATTTGTGGGTTGTGCTTGGGTTTATTTCTTGTATAGATCCTATACTCGGATCTGGGGCATATTAGGTAAGTAGAAATAGATCGTGGGGACTATGCAGCGTAATACCGACATGGTTGAAGCGATAGCTAAGTTAGTGTGACATATTTGTTGGTACCCGGTGTCCCTTGAGTCCAGTCAAGGAGAATATGGGGCCGCTGTGTGGTGTCATGAAGCACTAACTGACCGTAGAACCTTAATTGAACCACATGGCCATTAGAAAGTAGTGAGATAGCTGGATTTGGTGCAAGACTAAAGTTGGTTGATACTCGATACTACACTCATTGAGATCAGACTTTTGGGATATTTTGGCCGCAGTTTGGATGCTTGAGCTAAAACAATGCTCAATGAAGAAAGATCAGTGATATTGAGGCTCCTAGAACCCGATTACTTCTTTTAGGACAGGTTGAAGCAACTAAACTTCAAGAGGGTACTTACCTATAAACCCCATGAAAGCCTAAACCTAAGGCCTTGTGTGCTTTATTTGTGTGTGATTATTTGTTCATAAACATCGTGACATCGTTCCATAGCATTTTCACTAACCATTTCAAGGACCTAGGGATTTATCTTTGTTTTGTTTTGTAGGATATGGGTTTCACTCGCAGAAATACCATCCGAATCAACTTTGTAAGGGTGCCTCCTCAACTCAAAGAGTTTTCATCAAGGGTTCCTGAAAATTCTCCGTTCACCAAAAGATATGGTCGACTTCTCAATATGATTACCTCAAGCTTTGAAGAAGACATGATAAGGGTACTCTTTCAGTTCTTTGACCTTGTAGATCATTGTTTCACCTTTCTCGATTATCAATTATTGCCTACAATTGAAGAATTCTCTAAACTATTGGGAGTATCAGTCCTTGATCAAATACCATTCACCAGTTTAGAGGAAACTCCTAGACCTGAAGTTATTACCAAAGCATTACATTTGAAGAGTTCTGGCGTTGTAGCTAATTGGGAGACAAGAAGTGGGGTCAAAGGCTTTTTGGCTAAATTCCTGATAGAGAAGGCTCGACTATTTTAGGATGATATGGATTTACAAGCTTTTGAGGAGACCTTGGCTCTTCTAATCTATGGGTTGATGCTTTTTCCTAACCCTGACCAACTCATAGATGTGAAGGCTGTCAAAATTTTCCTTACTCGTAACCCTATATCTACATTGCTTGGAGACGTTTTGCACTCTCTTCATACTCGCACTATGAGGAAGCAAGGGACTCTTATGTGTTTCTTTCCTTTGATGTCTAGGTGGTTTATTTCAAACCTTCCTCAATCATTATTGAAGAATGAGCAAGGTTTGAGGTGGTCTCAAAGGTTGATGTCACTTTCGCATACAAATATCTGTTGGTGCTCTCGATCTCAAGGGGACATTACTATCATTGAGCATTGTGGGGAGTTCTCTAATGTTCCATTCTTGGGAATTAGGGGAGGCATTACTTATAACCCTTCTTTGGATCTACGACAGTTTGGTTATGCTTAAAGAGATGGTCCTCATGATGCACTCATTCAAGGTATTATTTTCGACTATGAGAACGATGTTCAGGGTTATCATTGAAAGTTTGTAAATGCTTGGGGCATGGTAAGAAAGGTTGATAGCAAGAATTTAGGGCATAATAATCCCATCCCTCTTGAGCCTTATCTCAAATGGGTACGAGCTCATGCTCAAAGTCTTGTGATGCTGTATCCAGCTATCCTACCAATACTAATGGAGCCTGTTGCTGAGGGAGACATTCCTTATACCATTCTCCATTCTGACATGCCTACCGACCTTGACGTATTGCAGAGATCGTGGATTTAATGCAAGGGGGAACGAGACACCTTTGAATCTCGATTCTACGCAAGCGAGAAGAAAGTGTTGGAGCTCACAAGGCAACTTCACGAGGAGCAAAGCCTGAATGCATACATTGCACCAAAGAGGAAGCATCTATGGGAGACTTGAGCTTCTTGTTTTAGGAGTTCATTTTGTTATCTCCTTGAGACCTTTTTTCTTTACTCACTGTAAGCCCAAGGGTAAATTGTAACTCTTGAATTTAGTAATGCAATTGTTGTTTTTGTTTCCTTTTTGGCTAGCCAATTTAAATATCTTAAGGTCCTTGAAAACATTGCATCCACATAGAATGCATCACATCATAAGCAGGTTTTCTGATATAGTTTTCCTCATCTTTTTACTGTTTATTTCAGTATAAGATGGATCTAGAGAAAACCGTCAAAGATCTGCAGACTCAACACGCACATTTACAAGAGACTTTCCTCAACCTAGCAAAAGGTCAGCAAGAAATGATGGCACTTCTTGCCACCAAAAAGAAGACTAAGAAACGGGCTGTTATTCTCAATATGGGAAGAAGGTTCAAGGGACCCACCCGACTGGCTCAAATAGAAGAGGCTTCTTCTGAGGAAGAAGACAATTAAGAAGAGGAAGTTAGAAGCACCAGAGTTGGGGGTGGAAACAACCAGATTACTGAGGACGAAGATTATTCCAAAGAGCAGTATCCACAGGCAGATGAGAAATACAAACATCTGGAACACCGACTTAAGGCTGTAGAGATCCAAACAGTGCCTGGTTTGGACTTTGGAGATTTTGGTCTGGTCCCTGGGGTGGTCATTCCCCACAAATTCAAGGTTCCTGTCTTTTCCAAATACGATGGGGTCTCCTATCCAAAGATGCATCTGAGGTCTTATGTCCACAAGATTCAACCACACACCACCGATAGGAAGTTATGGGTGCACTTCTTCCAAGAAATGTTATCTGGAACACAATTGGAATGGTTCTATCAATTATAACAGACTAATATCCACACATGGGAGGATCTGGCTGCTGCCTTCTACAGAAAATACCAGTATAATGCTGACCTAGCACCAACTCGCGTGTAGTTGCAGAATATGACTATGGGTTCAAACGAAGGTTTTAAAGAGTATGCTCAAAAGTGGAGGGATCTGGATGGAAGGTTGCAACCCCCTTTAACTGACATAGAATTAGTGGACATGTTCATGGGCACCTTGACTGGTCCATTCTTTAATTTGCTGATCGGGAGTTCTTCTTCAGGGTTTAATAAGTTGATTTTGATGGGCGAGCAAGTTGAAAGTGGAATCAAAAGCGGAAAGATCCCAATGGCCTCAACCTCTAATGTTGTGAAAAATCATTCATTGGTAAGAGTGATTGCCATCAGTCGGTAGGAGCAATATTAATTTCAAACCCGACCCCAGTTTAACACCCACAACAATCAAACAATCAACAAAGGCCTGATGCCCCAAGGTGGAAATTCACTAGAATCAACATGCCACTGTCTCAAGCTTTACAAAATTTGTTGAAGGCATATTTGGTAACACTGAGGAATCCTCCTTAAAACCCCAATACTTTATCTCCAAAATACAACCCAAATGCAAAATGTGCCTATCATTCCAATAGCTCTGGGCACGATACCAATGATTGTTGGGCCTTAAAGAGCGAGATCTAAGATTTGATTGATAACAAGGTGATTGAGTTTGACCCTCCACAAACCCCTAATGTAATTACTGCTCCCATGCCCAGTCATGGTAAAAGTCTCAATGCCATTTACGATGTCTCTTTTGTCTCCACCATTAGTGATTTGACTACTCCCTTATTGACTGTTAAGAAGAATCTGTTAAGAGTCGGTTTATTTCCTAGCTGCCTTGAAAATTGTTACCATCGTGCTTCCCAAACCAATGGTTGTATGTGGCTAAAGAAAGGTATTCAACTCCTGATTAATATCCGTGAAATTCTTTTCGATAAAACTCCGTCTGTGAAAAGTTTACCTCAAGATGTTTCCATAATCACAATCTCTAACACTCCTATTAGGATCTCCTCTAAAGGCCCTATAAGGATTCCTGCTGAGCCAAGAGTGGCTCCCCTGATTATCACTACACTGGGGCCAGTCCCTTATACCTCTGACAAAGTTGTGCCCTGGAACTATGGGGCAGAAGTTTATTATCATGGTGCCAAGCAAGAGCCATGGATTACTGAAAATTAAGAGCCTGAAATTACAAATATTGCTGGAACTAGTAAGGTCACTAGGACAAGAAGGATCTTCTCTCCAGAGATCTCTCCTCCAACAACTACTATAACACATGTTCGTATTCCTGCTGCTAGACCAACTACTGATAACCGAGGTAAAGAAAAAGTTATTATTCCTACCCTGACGGAGGTACCCTCAAAAGATGTTACTATTGAAGACCCATCTAGACAAGAGATGGAAGAAATCCTAAAGATCATCTAAAAAATTGATTACAAAATAGTTGAGCAACTGGGGCAGACACCCTCAAAGGTATCCATGTTGTACTTGTTATTATGCTCTGAAGCACATGCCCAAGCTTTGTTGAAATTCCTGAAGAATTCCCATGTACCACAAGAGACCACTGCTGATCAATTTGAGAATTATGTTGCAAGCCTAACTGCTGATAATGGCTTGAGATTTTCTGACACAGATTTAACTCTGGTGGGGAAGAATCATAACAAAGTTCTGCACATCTCTATTGAATGTAAAGGCACCACTCTGGTGCATGTGTTAGTAGATACAGGGTCCTCCCTAAATGTTTTACCTAAAGGTGCTTTGGATAAACTGGATTGTGATGGGCTGGTGCTGAAACCCAGCAGTATTGTGGTAAGAGCCTTTGATGGGTAGAAAAGGATGGTCCATGGAGAGATGGATCTCCCGATCAAGGTGGGATCTCAAGTCTTCAATTTAACTTTTTATGTAATGGATATCTGCCCGGCCTATTCATGATTGCTAGGACGCCCATGGACTCATGAGGCGGGTGCGGTTATCTCTACATTACATTAAATGTTGAAATACCCAGTGAAAGGGAAGGTTGTCACAATCTGTGGAGAGGAATAATTTATGGTCAGTCATTTGAATTCTTTTAAATACGTTGAAATGGATGGTGAATTCATTGAAACCCCCCGACCAGCATTTGAAACAATCCCTCCAAGGATAGTTATCGCTAATGCTACTCATACTGCTCCCAAGGTTTTCAAGGATACACAAAGAATGGCCTCCATGAAGGATGCTTGGGCTGTTGTAGAAGATAGAGCCTGCCTTATTTGGGGAAAACTTCTTGACATCCCCTACAAGTCTGAGAAATTTGGGTTGGGTTGTACTTCAATGGCTCAAAAAGAGGTTTGTCGTGTTCATGTTGGGGGACCACCTCTTTGTATTAGCAACAATGAAGTTAATGCACTGGAAAACACTAATAGTGACGGTGACTTGGACGACTGGATATTCCCAACTGCTGATGGTGGACTCAACAACTGGAAGGCCAAAGATTTCATCTCAATCTCCTTCAAACAGGAGTAATTGTTATTTCCTATTTTTATTTCTTTAAGAAGTTTGTCTGTATAATTTCTATTAAAATAATGACTTTAAACTATGTGCCTTGCCTGGGGCACAATGGTCCATTTGTTAAGGGTTGTCATTTCATACATCATATGCTCATTTAATGAAAACATTGGACGGTTTTGCATTCAAATTTTGTGCTCCCTGTCTTTCTTTTACTTTACTGCATTTTCAAAATATCCATGTGACCTTACATGCATACACACATTTGCAGATCCACATCCACTCTGGATCTCATTTACAACAATTCTGCTATTGTCGTTTATGACTTCGAAAATCCAATCTATCGAGCCGAAGACAAAGGTGAAGAAGATTGTGAGATACCTGGAGAACTCTCTAGACTCCTAATACAAGAGGAAAAGACTATCCAACCGCATGAAGAATCGGTTGAAGTAATAAACTTGGGTACTGAGGAGATAAGAAAGAAGTCAAGATTGGCACTAACCTAGAAGACACTGTCAAGAGCAGATTGGTTCAGATGTTGCAAGAATATGTTAATGTCTTTGCTTGGTCATATGAAGACACGCTAAGGCTCGATACTGATATTGTGGTTCATCGTCTGCCAACAAAAGAGGGTTGTTCTCTAATCAAACAAAAGGTTCGTTGCATGCATCCTGATATGTCTGAGAAGATCAAGGCTGAGGTAATGAAACAGTTCAATGTATGTTTCTTAGTAGTGACGTCGTATCCCCAATGGGTTGCAAATGTTGTTCTAGTTCCGAAGAAAGATGGTAAGGTTTGTATGTGTGTAGACTATAAGGATCTGAATACGGAGAGCCCCAAAGATGACTCCCCCTCCCACATATTAATGTCTTGGTTGACAACACCACTCAACACAATGAATTCTCCTTCATGGATGGCTTCTCGGGTTACAACCAAATCAAAATGGCGCCTGAGGACATGGAGAAAACTACCTTTGTCACACAGTGGGGAACCTTCTGTTATAAGGTCAAGCCTTTTGGGCTGAAGAATGCAGGCGCAACTTATAAATAGGCTATGATGGATTTATTTCATGACATGATTCATAATGAGATAAAAGTCTATGTTGATGACATGATAGCAAGATCCCAAACTGAAGAATAGCACCTTGATCATCTACACAAGCTGTTTGAGAGGCTGAAGAAATATAAGCTGAGGTTGAATCCCAACAAATGCATCTTCGGTGTAAGGTCTAGTAAACTCCTAGGCTTTATCGTCAACGGCAAAGGAATTGAAGTAGATCCTGCCAAAGTCAAAGGTATCCAAGAAATGCCAGCTCCTCATACTGGGAAGGGGGTCAGAGGTTTTCTAGGACGACTAAACTACATTTCCTAATTCATCTCTCACCTAACTGCTACTTATGAGCCACTCTTCAAGCTGCTGAAGAAAGATCAAGTAGTCAGATGGAATGACGATTGTCAAATAGCTTTTAACAAGATCAAAGAGTATCTTCAAGAGCCTCCAATCCTGATTCCACCAGTCGAAGGAAGACCTCTGATCATGTACTTAACTGTGTTAGAGATTTCAATAGGGTGTGTGATGGGGCAAGATGACGAGTCTGGTCGAAAAGAGCATGTAATATACTACCTTAGCAAAAAATGTACCGACTGTGAAATAATATATTCACTGCTTGAGAAAACTTGCTGCACTTTGGCATTGGCTCCTCGCCGACTAAGATAGTATATGTTGACTCATACTACTCTATTAATCTCTAAGATGGATCCCATCAAGTACATCTTTGAGAAGCCAACTCTCTCCAGAAGGATAGCCCGATGGCAAATGATCTTAATTGAGTACGACATCCAGTATACTACATAAAAAGAAATCAAAGGAAGTGTGCTTGTATATCATTTGGCACATCAAGTTGTAAATGAATACCAATCTATGAACTTTGAATTCCCAAACGAGAATATCATGCTGATTGTGGATTGTGAAAAGCCTGGACCGTATGAAGGACCTGGACAAGGATTCCGATGGACTATGGTTTTTGATGGAGATTCCAACACACTAGGTAACAAAATTGGTGTTGTGATCATCTCCCTCGAAGGTTTCCATACTCCTTTCACTATCAGACTCTTCTTTGACTGTACCAACAATATGGTCGAGTATGAAGTGTCCATCGTAGGTCTTAATGTTGCTATTGACTTAAGAATCAAATTCTTAAGTGTATATGCAGACTCAGCTTTGGTCATCAATCAAGTTAAAGGAGAGTGGGATACAAAACATCCAAATCTTATCCCTTACAAAGAACTTGTTCTAGCCTTGATCTCGTATTTTGAAGAGATAACCTTTGAACACATTCTGAGGGAAGAAAATCAGTTGGTTGATGCTCTAGCTACCATATCTTCTATGTTCATGGTCAGAGTGGACAACGAAGCTCCCTGAATTACTGTCAAAAGATTTCACAAACCAGCACACTGCTATGAAATTAACATTGATGGTTTAGAGGAGAAGCCTTGGTTTCATGAGGTGAAAAGATATCTCGAAGCTCAAGAGTATCCTAAAGGGGAGTCAATCAACGACAAGAAATTCTTGCAGAGGTTCTCAACCAAGTTCTTCTTGAGCAATGTGATCTTATACAAGTGCAACCATGATTCAATTCTGCTCCGTTGTGTGGACAAGAAGGAAGCAGAGAAGATCATGGAGGATATCCATGAAGGCATCTTTGGTACTCATTCTAGCGGACATAATATGGCCAAGAATATTCTGAGAGCTGGTTATTATTGGTCGACCATGGAAACCGATTGTCATCACCACTCGAGGACCTTCCATAAGTGCCAAATTTATGATGACAAAGTTCATGTGCCTCTAATACCTTTGAATGTCATGACTTCTCCTTAGCCACTTGCAATGTGGGCCATCGATATGATTGGAGAAATTAAACCTACTGCCTCTAATGGACATCGTTTCATTATTGTCGCCATTGACAACTTTACCAAGTGGGTTAAAGCAGCTTCATTTGCCTCAGTAACCAAGAACATTGTGGCCCAATTCATCAAGCATAACCTCATATGTCGGTATGGTACCCCTGAGAGGATCATCACTGACAATGGCACAAACCTTAACAATTCAATGATCATTGAACTCTGTATGTAGTTTAAGATCAAGCATCACAACTCTTCTCCATACAGGCCTAAGATGAATGGTGCAGTGGAAGCTGCTAACAAGAATATAAAGAAGATTGTGCAAAATATGGTGGTGACCTACAAAGACTGGCATCATATGCTACCATTTTCTCTTTATGGTTATCTTACTTCGGTATGAACATCAATTGGGGAAACCCTTTTCTCTTTGGTCTATGGCATGGAAGTTGTCTTGCCTGTCGAAGTTCAAATCCATTCTCTAAGGATCATGAAAGAATAAAATTTAGATGAAGACGAATAGATTCAGACTAGGTTGGATCAGTTGAATTTGATTGATGAACAGAGGCTTGTTGTTGTTTGTCATGGTCACATGTATAAAAAACTTATGATGAAGGCATTCAACAAGAAGATCAAACATCGGGTATATCAGGTTGGCGATTTGGTAATAAATCGCACCATTCTACCACAAGGAGATCCCAGGTGCAAATGGACTCCCACCTGCGAAGGGTCATTTATTATCAAGTAAGTATTCTCGGGCGGTGCTATGATGTTAACCACCATGGACGATGAAGATTTCTCGCACCTTGTGAACGCGGACATAGTAAAAACATACTACGCATAAGAAAGACCCGCTAGGTTGACATACCTAGGCAAAAATAAGGGCATCCCAGCGAACCAAAAGGGTTCGGGCAAAAATAAGGGATATATACAAAAGATTGTACAAAAAGGGTATCCTGGTGGACTGAAAACCTGAAAGGGCAGTCCAGGAAAAAAATAGGGATTAAAAGCATACAACTATGCCCCGTTGGATCACTTACATGCAAGCTTTATTGCCGAAGTCAAAAGTTCAAATGGTTCAATCAAATTCTTCCAATTGAAAAGGACAAGATGTTCGAAGACATAGGGGAAATAGCAAAGTTGGAACCCAATGAGATCACTTCCACATGGCTATACATTTTGTTTTCACTTTGTATTCTTTTTATTTCACAACGAATTCCTCTTACTAGGATTTCCGTCTCTTTATACAAAATCGCCTGTTTATAGGAAAATTATCAATACAAATATACTTTAAAGTTCATACTTTTTGTTTTTCTATTTTGTTTGCAAAAACGTCCAATGACTAAAATTGAATGAACATATACATATGAACATGATTAACTGTTAACAAATAAATAAGAACAGGAATAGGCATTTACTCAAAATTCTAGGGGCTGGGATGACACTCAAGCTGTCTATAAATCCCCACAGAGTCCCTTTCATAAGGTTATCCCCCACGAAGTCGCCAGAGCCACCTCTATAATATTATCCCCATGGAATAGTTTTCACAAATAAGGGTACATTCCCCACAATCTCCCCGGCATATCACTCCAACAAATAAAGGAGTATAATCTCCTCCCCGTTAAATCTCCCCACGGAGTCCCAATCAGTATAATACATGGAAATTCTCTTCCACAACTAAGTTTTGTCCTCCAAAACTGAAAAAAGAGACCTTGCAGAGTTTCTTCTAAATCAATTTCCCCAAAAGAGTTTGTTTCCTCAGTAAAGCACTTCTCCATCAACATGGGTTTATTTCCCCAACAGGGTTTATTTCCCCAACAGACTACAAATTCCCCAACTCCAGTATATTCCTCAGACTACTGCAAATCTCTGACAAAATTCTTCTCCCCAGTAAAGTCATCACTATCCCCAGAAAGTTGCTGCGAAGCTTGGAATCCGACCAAATACCAGTTAACTTTATCCTCCCCAAATGAGTCGGAAATTTAACCGTCTCTTTTATCCCTAGTCATGGTATATAAGAAATAAATTCCCCAATAGAGCAACGGACGACCAATGTTCCTAAACTCTACTCCCCAAACATAAATCAATACATCCCCTGCAGATTTTCCTCAAACAAGTAACCAGGAATCCCCAGCCGAAGAATTCTAGACATGATTGAAGATACACATTGTCTTCATCCCCAATAATAGCCAGGGATTTATTTTCCAAGACAAATACACTTCAACAACATTGCACATTTATTCATCATAACATATGCATACGAAATGCATATAGCACAATTTCATTTATTTTGAGAACATCATTACACAATGCATTTCATACATCATGACATTGCATACAACTAACTCTATACCTTTTTAGGAAATATCAATCAACAGACGAATATCATCAACAAATTTCAAACAGTTCCAGGTTAATTCCCGAGACAAGATGGATACTCCTTTCAAACCTCTGTTGGCTCAGATTAAATCGGCCAAAGATTTGCTCTGATATCTCTCTCAGTAGACCTTTTTCTGGCATAGATTACATCAACCAAAGATTTATTATGATAATTCTCTCAGTTAAAGATTTAAAGACATCTGTTGGCTCAAATTAAATTGACCAAATATTTATTCTGATACTTCTCTCACTAGACCTTTTTTTGGCTCAAATTAAATCGACCAAGGATTTATGCTGATACTTCTCTCAGTTAAATATTTAAAAACATATGTTGGCTCAGATTAAATTGACCAAATATTTGCTCTCATACTTCTCTCAGTAGACCTTTTTCTGGCTCAGATTAAATCTACCAAAGATTTATTCTGATACTTCTCTCAGTTAAAGATTTAAAGACATCTGCTAGCTCAGATTAAATCGACCAAAGATTTATTCTAATACTTCTATCAGTAGACCTTTTTTTTGGCTTAGATTAAATCGACCAATGATTTATTCTGATACTTCTCTCAGTTAAAGATTTAAAGACATATGTTGGCTCAGATTAAATCGACCAAATATTTATTCTGATACTTTTCTTAGTAGACCTTTTCTGGCTCAGATTAAATTGACCAAAGATTTATTCTGATACTTCTCTCAGTTAAATATTTGAAGACATCTTTTGGCTCAAATTAAATCGACCAGAGATTTGTTCTGATACTTCTCTCAGTAAACCTTTTTCTGGCTCAGGTTAAATCGACCAAAGATTTATTATGATACTCATCTCATTTAAAGATTTAAATACATCTACTTGCTCAGATTAAATCGACCAAAGATTTTCTCTCATACTTCTCTCAGTAGACCTTTTTCTGGATCAAATTAAATTAACCAAAGATTTATTCTGATACTTCTCTCAGTTAAAGATTTAAAGACATTTGTTGGCTCAGTTTAAATCGACCAAAGATTTTCTCTGATACTTTTCTCAGTAGACCTTTTTCTGGATCAGATTAAATCAACCAAAGATTTATTCTAATACTTCTCTCAGTTAAATATTTAAAGACCTCTACTGGCTCGAATTAAATTGGCCAAAGATTTATTCTGATACTTCTCCCAGTTAAAGTCGAGCGTAGACTTAGTCTAATTTGTCTATCAATAGATACTTTGGATGGCATCTATAAGCCCATCTCCGACAACTTTATGTTACCTCTCCAAATGGAATATCTAAGCCCATTCCCGATATAATCAACAAACAATTTTACTTCATGCACAATCGAGTGCAAATTTCTGGGCACTTAAGTGTTCAATCATCTTCTACCCTCAAGTCACGAATGGCGAACAAGCCAATCTAACTCTTCAGGTTTAAGAAGATTGAATAGGGGCAGCTGTTGTACCCCAAAATTTTCCCTCTCTTTTCTCAAGACATTTCTCACCAAAGATCTCAAATGCTCAAGGGTTCTCAAGGGTTTGATAAGATAAGCTCACCTCCTAAGCACTACGCCTCCAAATCAGGGTTTTAATTTTCTTAAGGACAATTGGACTTTTGATGCCTCAAATGACTTTCATGGTTCATTATAGGTCTTTAAGACTACTCATGCTATGTTTCAAGCCTTGCATCACAAATTTGCTCAGTCAATTGCTCAGATGACTGAAAATTAACTATATTGGGTAAAAAGTCTATTATGGTCAAATATACAGTCAAACTTCATGATTTTTGGCAAAAATCAACATTTTTAAGTGATATTTATCAATTGACCAAGTTTTGATCACAATTCCTCAATAAAAGCATTCAAATCATCAAAGGGGCAAAATTGTTAAAATTAGGGTTTTGACTGAAAAAGACTGATCATTGACTTTTAACCTAGTACATGACCTAATGGCTTGAAACATGATTTCAAGGACTCAAACACAACATGTTGACCTAATATCATGGCTCAAATCATTTCTCAAGATCAATGAATTGATAGTTGAAATTTGATCAACTGATGAAAAGTCAACTGATACACAAAAAGTCAAACTTTGACTTTTTGGTCAACATTGAATTTCAAAGATCAAGATTTATCAAGATATTCAAAAATATGAAACTTGATCATCAAGAATCAAGAAATTCAAAAAGTCAACAAAAAAAGTCAAGATTTCAAAGACAAAAAAATTCTAAGTGTTTTTAACCTTGATAGTTTCAATACTTCATGACAATTTTTCACCATGATGCAAGATGATTCAAGGAAAAATTTCAACATGAAAGTTGTATATCTTGATGAACTCTACAACTTAGTCCCTTAGGGTTTATGTCCAAAAAATGCTTAGATTTTAAGATATAAGTTCATAAAGTCATGACATTTTTCATAAAACACAGTGAAAATTTTAGCAAGTTTAGGCAGATTTTTGACCTAACTTCTTGACCAATTGTCACCTAGTTACAAGATGATTTAGCCAAAGTGGTAAACATAAAGGTTGTAGATAATGCTTCAAGCTTTCCAAAATGTCACAAAACTTGAAGAGATCATTCTTGAGCTAAGAGAATCGAAGAGAAGAAGTTGGGCATCCATTCTTGAATTACAAGTCATTTTCTTGATGAACACATAATCCAATCTCAATGTTATGCTGCATGTTGTACCCTAAATTTCGCCCCTAACTTTTCAGTCGCACTTTCATATCATATTTTTTCATTTTGTCACAATCATTAATAAATAACTTCATTCATCACATTTGCATCCTATCTTTAAGTTTGCTCTTGTGTTGTCGACTTACTTCTAATCAAAATACAAAAAATATTTGTCTTTGCCTTTGCATATTTGTGTTTTGTAGGTACCGAGTCGAAGCATATGGCAAATAAGGTTTTCTGGTATTATTTCCCTAAAATCTCTATTTGCAAAGAAAAAGAAGTAAAAAAATTTCACTTTTTTTCACTGTACAATCGATTGCTCCTAGAGTGAAATCGATTTGCACTATAGTGCAATCGATTGCACAGCGTGAAAATTTGAAAAAAAATCAGCAATTTCAAGCTTGTCAAATTTTAGATCCAATTTTTCTCTAATTTTTGAAAGAATTATCATTAATTCAAATTTTGGCTCCAAGAATCAATTATCAAATTACCACTAATCCCAATCCAAAACTCTATAAATAGAGCCCTCCTTTCATTCAAATTTGAAGCTTTTAATATCCAAAATCACTTTGCTAAAAAAATCTCTCAATTCTCTCCATCTACCAAATTCACTCAAAGCTCCATTTTCAAAAAAAGTTGGTAAGCTTTGCATTGAAGTTTACTAATCTTTGAGCTAAACCTTCATCCAAACACTTTTTCTTCATCAATTCTCTACATCCAAGCTTGTGCAATTGACTCTTGTGGTTGAATTGAAGGAAATTCTTGAAGTTGTTTTGATAATTCTCTAGATCTACCTTTGGTAAGTTGGATAATTCATCTTTCACAATGTGATCTCTTGTTGATCTTTGGGTTTGATTCATTGAGTATTTTTTTTGATTCCAATGGTGTTATTTTCTCATAATTTGATGGAATTTTCATGCTCAATTGAATTCATGATCATAAGGTGTTTGATGGAAAGTTTGAACAAGGATTTGGCCTTTTAAAATATTGTTTTGTTGTTTGTAACAGCACGTAACGATTGTTGTAACAATGTAATCGATTGCACTAAGTGAATTTCGCGCAGATTTTTGTAAAAAACACTGTGCAAATCGATTTACACTATAGTGCAATCGATTTGCACATAAACAGAATGCATTTTTTGCCTTGTTTTGGGGCTATTTTGATCCGTAAATGTTTTTCTACTCACTCCTTTTGATTGTTGGTTTGGATTGCAATTTCAAATATCCAATTTCTCTTTAAATTCAATGGACTTTGTGATGTAGATGAAGTTGGATAAATATTCATCAATTCAAATCTACCAAAGAGTGAATCATTTAATTCATTTTTGGTGCTTTGTTTTAATGATATGTTTAGTGCTTTAATCCATCTAGATGAGTGATTGAATTTAAAGATGAAAGAAATTTTAGGTAGTGATCCAAGTTAGCTTATCATTCCCCTCCCTCTTCATCTTATCCATTTCTTTTTTAATTGTGCTACATGTTAAGGGATGATGATCTCTATATCATTTATCCAAACATGAAGTACATAGATTGCTATTTACCGACATCAAAATAGGTGCGACTTCTACATTAGTCCACTTATGATTGCTTAACAGAGCGCTAAATTTTGTCCTAATTTGAATAAATAATCATTCGTGGCCCAAACCTATGTTTGCAAGCCCAAGTATGTTAATTTTATATCTTTGATCCAATAACCTTGATATTCATTGTGTGGAGGCTTTGGTTCTATCAATCCTCTAATGGATCTACATCACTTTTGGTCAACGCGGATCACTTAAACATCGTTGGTCATCAAATGTTACTTTTGAGGATTCCAAAATGGATGATATACTTGACAAAAAGCAAAGGCAACTTGTTGTGTGGAGTATTTGGTTCTACCAATCCTCTAATGAGTTCTAAATGCAAGTTTCAAGATGGTCATCCAACTAACCACTAATTTCTAACAATTGACTTTACTTTATGCTTTTATTTTATGCTTTATGTACCATTTACTTTGAGAATTTACTTTTATGCTATTTTCATCTTTGCTCACTTGAGCATTAACTTTTATGCTATTTTCATCTTTTCTCACTTGAGCATTTACTTTTATGTCATTTTTATTTTGCTCATTTGAGCTTTTCTTTTCTTTTTGAAGACACTTAATAATCAACAGGAACCTTAAAAAACATTAATGATACTTGGACTATTTGGTTACTATCCTTGGCATTATTGAGTGATGGACTTCTTGGACTTAGGATTAGAGACCTTGGCTTATGTTGGAGACCTTTTGACCTTAATTGATATTTTGTCTGGAGTTCTTGGGGTTTACCTTGAGACATTGGGTTGTCTATTTATTTTGTGTGCAGGTTATTGTGATTACACACTTTGTTTGTAATCTGGAATTTATCTGTATACAGTCGTTACTCTGCCCAATTTTTGTGAAGACTTAATACACTTGAAGTTTGGTTTTCTCATGACGTCTAGTATCTTTGCTTGCTTGGTTTCAATCCAAAGAATGGGAATTCTATCTTGACCCATAATTTCAAGTATTGGCTTCTTGTTGGTTAGACGGTTCTCTTCCTTAACTTTTACCTTATGCTTTAGGATAGTCCCTTCATCTCCTCCCATCTTCTTTAATTTTCAAAACCTTCTCATATTTTTCAAAATCTTCTTTGTTTATAAACTCAAACCGCTTTCATAATAAACCTCGACCTTGTCGAGTTCCTTTTCTTTTAAAACTTCTTTTATTTAAACAAACTTTAATTCACTTAATCATACTTCGACATCTTTCGAAATTAACAAAAACACTTCAACTCATTCAAACCTTTTTGTGCCCTCGAGCACCTTTTACATTCAAATTTTTTTCAAGATGAGACATGATTCATTGATAGTCGAGCAACATTCTCCTATCCCTATGGTTCTACCTACTCAAACCCTCACTCTTGCTAATGCAGAGTCCGTCTTTCCCACACCTTGTAGGAGTTAGTCGAGATTTCTCTCCTAACAGTGATGACTTGTCTCCTTGTTTAAAATCAACCAACAGACAAGTCTTTTCTAGCCGAACTACGGTGCTCTGACTTTCCCATTGCACGAGGGAGTACGTAGGCACTAAGTCTTATGACCCAAGGCGAGCAACAAAAATAATAAAAAACATTTCATTTTCTTTTGTTTTCAAATACTCATTCATTCTTTTCCTTTATCGAGTAAACCTTTACATAAAACTCCTTTTAAAAGAAACCAAACGAAGTGGATCCTACGGAGTACCATAGATGCTTAGGGTGCTAATACCGTCCCTTTGCATAACCGACCCCCGTACCTCGATCTCTGATCTTTTTGGGTTTTGTTCACTTTTTTCCCATTTCCCTTTGGAAACAATAAAGTGCGGTGGCGACTTCATTGTGTTGAGTTAAGTCAATTGATGGCTTAATCTCAAATCTTTACCGCTACATTTCTTTTCATATCATCACTGTCGCAATTTCATTCTCTCTTAGTTCTGATTTGCGCGTGTGATAGGAAAGTGGCGACTTCACTGGGGACAAATTGACCTATTGCTGGTCCATTCCTAAGTGGGTTAACCCTAACTTTGTCTGTTTCTCTTCTATGAGTGTGTATATGTTGTTTTACTTGCTGTATATTACTTCCCATTATGCTGTATGTTGTACCCCAAAATTTTCCCTCTCATTTGTCAAGTATTTGCTCACAAGATATTCTAATATGTCAATTTTGCAGCACTGATACATCAATTTAGGCTTGAAATTGGCACAAGGGCAAAATGGTCAATTGCATACTAGAAAGTCAAACTTTGACTTTTTGGTCAACATTACATTCCAAGGATCAAATTTCATCAAGAAATTCAAAAAATTAAACTTGATCATCAAGGAATCAAGAAAGTCAAAAGTAAATGTAAAAGTTCAAACCCTTCAAGACTTAGAAATTTTTCTAAGTGTTTTTTATACATGATAATCTCATTTCTTCATGCCAACTTTTCACCTTGATGCAAGATGATTCAAGAGAAGCTTCCAACATGAAAGTTGTAGATCTCCATGATATCTACAACATTTCTTTACACAACTTCTCCTAAATAGGCTTGGATTTCAGGTTATAAATTCATGAAGTCGTGACATTTTCATTTAACACTTAGAGAAATTTTCAACAGATTTTGTGCAGGATTTTATCCCAACTTCTTGGCATTTTTTCATATAGTTCCAAGATGATTTTGTCAAAATGGCCAACATGAAAGTTATATAGGGTGTTTCAAACTTTCCAAAACATCCAAGAACATGAATTTATCATATTTGAGCTAGAAGATACAAGGGTATGAAGTTGGACATCCATTCTTGAATTGCAAGCCATTTTTGTTGAAGAACACTTAATCCAATTGGCATGATATGCTGCATAATCTCACTTTGTAGGTCTCGTGACTTGCAAATCTCAACATAATTTAATGTTTACACAAGAGCTTGAGCTATTACCCAAGTGTTTGAGCCATTTTCTAAAGGATCTTTCCATGTATGGCATAAAGGCATCATTGCTATTCTTAAAAAGCAAACTTTTTGTACAAAGTTTGTCTTGAGCCCATACTTTGTTTATTTTCTGATTTCACTCCACCATAAAACAGGGAAACCAACCCCTCTAAACCAACAACTTTGGTACTTGATCTTGGAACCATGGAATACTTGATACTTACATCCCAACCAAACCATAACATGTTGTTTGTAAACCTATTCAACATTTGTTGACAAGTCCCTTGCCTATAAATAGAAGAAGCATTTGCAAGGAAAAGAGGTTAGAAAAAATAGAGAGAACAACCAGAAGTTATATTGATAAACCCTAAAAATCTCATATTCACAAAAAGCCATAACAGTACATAAAACTTCCACTCTTGAGCTTTGAAGTCTAAACCTCTAAACCTCTCACACTTTGCATATTCCATCTAAAAAACCATCCAAACATTTCATACCACACAGAGGTTGTTTAGTAGCCTTCAACAAAAAGGAAAGTCTAGCAGCCTGTTGGAGCTTCCTTAAGGTTTATACAACATCTTGAAGGATATTTGGTTTCAAAACCTAAAGTGCAGTTTTAAGGTAAGTCATCTTTACCTTGCCTTCTCCATACATCAACTTTTCTGTTTATAGGATGTAGCAATCACTTTTTTAAAGTTAATCATTTATTTGTTGTTCATGTTATTCATTCATATGTTAAAAACTAACTGATGTATGCAAAGAATGGTATTTAAGGCAGAAAAATGCAGGATGTATCGACACATATCTACATGTGTCGACCCATCTTAGTGAAAATACAGGGTATGAGTCGACACATGACCCTCATGCATCGACCCATACTGAGTTCAGGTCACAAAACAGAAGCTGGAAAGGATTATGATTCGACCCATACGCATTTCGCGTTGATGCAAAAAGGTGTATGAGTCGACACATCCCATTATGTGTCGACACATACTGAACAGATTTCACTTAACAGAAGCTGGAAAAGTCTATGAGCTGATACATACGCGTTTTGCGTCGATGCAAAAGGTGCATGAGTCGATACATCCCATTATGTATCGACTCATACTGAACAGATTTCACTTTACAGAGGCAAGGAGAAGCTATGTGTCAATGCATAGCAGCATGGGTCGACACATAGCAGTTCAAAAATGCATTTTCCCTTTATTTTACACTGTTTTCACATTCTTTTCATTATCATTCGATATGGTTGTAATATTTTAGTTCCTACTTCACCCCATTGCTAAATTGTACCCCCATCCCCCTAAAGTGATGTAATAGCTTAGATTTTACTTTCCGCCTTTTACTTGCTTTTCATATATTGCTAGTAAATAAGTGTGTATGGCAAGATAAAAACAACAAAATAGGACACCCTAATCAAAGACTAAATGCATGCAAGTCAAATACATTATTCACACATGCACCTCTAGGGTAATCTCACTTGTTGCCTATCGGAAAATAGCCATGTACCTCGAACATGGACGTTTTAGCAAAGACCCTCAATAAAATATCGTAGTCCCTCGATAACCCTCGATGTTGCCTTCGGTAAACTATCTAGTCCCTAAAACAACATTGCTAAAACCTCTTATATGTTACCTTCTATGACTATACAAACGTCCCAACGCCCGTCCCTTCACATCCAACGATGGAGCTTCTTACCAAATCAATGGTAAGATAGCAACATCTAAAGGAGGAGGAAAATCACATCTAAGACCTTTTGAGTAGGTAGGTTCACTCTCAGTTACTCGCTTGCTCACAACAAAAACATTTTTATACACCCACACTCTCATCTTTGAACTATTTTCGAAACAAACACTTTGTAGGCATTCTTATATAAACAAGAACCATTACGAAGTTCCATTTTCAAAATACATTCAAAAACACATCTCACAGACACACTTTTGAACTATTTTCGAAACAAACACTTTGTAGGCGTTCTCATAGAAACGAGAACCATTACGAAGTTCCATTTTCAAAATACTTTCAAAAATCACCACCACAAGCACAAATTCAAAGAAAAGTAAGTGATATAAGCAAGTAACTAAGAGCCAATGGAAAACCATGGATGAAAAGGGTGCTAGCACCTTCCCTTTTCATAATCTACCCCCGAACTCAAGAAACAATCTCAAAGGTCTTTCCTGTGCTTTTTCACCTTTCCTTTTGGATAAAAGAAAAGTCGGTGGCGACTCTTGCTAAACCGCAACATTTGCGAACACAAATGCAAAACCTCAAGTCAGTTATCCCACCGTATCACACTGTAAATATGTTTGTCTGGATTTTCCTGGTTTTCAGGGGCTTGGTGATTTCTTATAAGTCTTCTACCCGGACATTGGGAAAACTTAAGATAGGACGGGCGGTATAGTCATGTTAACTTTGATGGAGTAATCCCAAAAAAGGAGACATGAGATCCCCCACTCAGTGGAGGCCCCTTTGACTGATGTGTCGTTTACCGAGTAGTCGAGAAGACGTACTGATTGTGACCTGGGAGCTTGCTGAAGCTGAGGATCGTAGATTACCTAACCCATCTTGGCCTTTTAGGTGTAGTGCAGAAGCTATGATGGAGTAATCCGGAAGTAGTTGTCACACGATACTATGCTCAGACGAGTTTTTCTAGAGAATATTACTAATTACCGAGTTAATCAGGATGTTGGTAATATCCGAAGGAAGGATGTAGACTCTGGAAACCTCTTAGAACCTTGTTCGGCAGGTGATAACCGTTAGTCCATACCTTATGGGTTGTACCTTTGACTCCAGGATCGTGACTCTAAACCATGTGATCATGTTTTACTGTGTAATGCATTGCATAACATTGCATATCATTTGCATCCTCCATATCATTCTACATACATCCAGGTTATTCAGGATCTTATTCCCAGTTGCTTCTTTCTTCCAGTTAGTCGTCTACCGTCAAACTGATTCCTCAACACAACTAAGGGACTAGAGTTACCGTTAGATTGAGAATGGAAAACCAAGAACAACACAACATGGAAGTCATATTGGAAATCGACGAGTTAAAGTCAGGCATGGCTAAACTTACTAAGATGATGCAAGTCTTGATTTCCAGAGGAGAGCCACCTCAAAGGACTGTGATATCTGAAATCCCAACTGTTGTTGTTGACACTCAACCTATCTAACATGCATCTACTACATGGCCATAGTTTAGATTACCTCATAACTACTCTCCTCCGGTTGCAATTACTTCAATGGTTGGGCGGTCTTCTCGATCAGTCTTTCAGGCACCTATTTTCACTGAACCTCATCCAATCGTTCATACTGCATCTCGTCAACCTATTGCACAAGCTGCTTTTGGGAACCCTCTCTTTGAGTACCATTCTGCCAGTCCTCGATGTATGAGTCAATGAGACTTTGGTGAGTTGGAAGAGTTCAAAGAACAATATCAGACTTTAGAGAAAAGACTCCGAGCTATGGAAGGTAATGATGTCTTTGGTATTGCTACTGAAAACATGTGCCTAGTTTCTGATCTGGTTATTCCTACAAAGTTCAAGACTCTCGAGTTTGAGAAATATAAGGGGCATACTTGTCCAAGAAGCCACTTGGTGATGTACTTTCGAAAGATGTCTTCTTACACAAAGAATGCCAAGTTGCTTATCCATTATTTCCAAGATAGTCTGAGTGGAGCTTCATTGAAATGGTATATGGGACTTGAGAAAGGTTGTATCCAATGCTTCCAAGATCTTGTTGATGCTTTCATAAAGAAATTACAAACTTGACATGGCACCTGATCATCGCCAACTACAAAATATGTTTCAAAACGAGAAAGAATCTTTCAAGGAGTATGCTCAACGATGGAGAGAATTGGCATCTCAAGTTGAACAACCTCTGGAAGAGAAAGAGCTAACTGGTATGTTCATGGATACTTTGTCCCCTTTCTTTTGGGAGAAGATGATTGGTAGTGTGTCCTCCAGCTTCACAGACCTGGTGATAATTGGCCAAAGATTAGAAGAAGGAATCAAGAACGGTAAAGTATCTAAAGTTGTTGAATCTTATAATGGTGTAAAGAAATACCTTGGGAACTTCCAGAAGAAGAAAGAGGTAGAAGCCAATGCTGTCTCGACTGAGAGAAGAGTACCTCACCGTAGGCCTCAATACATTGATCAATCACAAGTAGCGGTTGTTACTCCTGCGATCAATGCTCAGCCAATTCATGTCCCTCAACGACAGAATATTACACAGAATCAGAATCAGAATAGGGGTCAATTTGATCCCATCCCTATGAAATACACTAAATTGTATCCTGCATTGGTACAGAAGGGCTTGATTACTACTAGGCCTCTAATTCCTCGAAATCCTCCTCCAATCGGGTTCAGATCTGACCTTCACTGTAAATTTCATCAGGGAGTTGCCGGTCATAATTTAGAGAGCTGCTATACATTGAAAAATAGAGTGCGGGAATTGGTGAAAGAAAATATTCTCATTTTCAAAGAGGCAGGTCCTAATGTTATCAACAATCCTTTGCCAAAACAAAGTGGCTGAAGAATGAATCAGGGTACCCTCAAGTCACTTCCTAAAGCCAGTGTTTCAGACATGACAACTCATCCTTATTACTAATTAGTCATTAGGCCATGTTTCTTTCTGTTTGCATTTCCCCCTTGTTTATGTTAAAATTGTTGCTTTCAAATTCTGTTTGTACTTTCATGTTAATTCTAATGAAATGAGCATTGCAATGTTTTGATTTAAATCATTTTCATTTACTGCTTTCAAATATATTTCTCTTGTTTACTCCCTTTATCAAGCTTTTGTTTATGCAAAGATTTGATGGAGGATGATGAAAACGAAATACCCATGATTGTTGCTGGTATGTGTGATACGGTGGGAGAACTGACTTGAGGGTTTGCGTTTTATCACAAATGTTGTGGTTATCAGGAGTCGCCACCGACTTTTCTTTTATCTAAAAGGAAAGGTGAAAAAGCACAGGAAAGACCTTTGAGATTGTTTCTTGAGTTCGGGGGGTAGATTATGAAAAGGGAAGGTGTTAGCCCCCTTTTCATCCATGGTTTTCCATGGGCTCTTAGTTACTTGCTAGATCACTTGATTTTTGTTTTAAAATTATGCTTTGTGTGGTTTTGAAAGTATTTTGTAAAAGAGGCCATTTGTTTAGGCAATCTTTGTAATGATTCTCGTTCGTAAGAATGTATACAAAGATGTTTGTCTTTTTGAAAATGTTTTCAATGTTTGTAAGATGTTTTGAAATGTGTGTGTGTGTTTTGGAAAATAGCAAGGATAATTGTTTGAAATAGAGCAAGTAACTAGAAGTAATCTACCTACTCAAATGTCTTTCTTGTTCATTTTCTTTTCCTTTGATATTATTATCTTACCATTGATTTTGTAAGCAACCCTATCTTTGGATGTAAGCGGGATGGGCGTGGGTCATCGTATAACCATGATTAGCAATGTTGCAAAGTACCTTAGCATTTTTTGAGGGACTAAGATCATTTTTTAAGGCAACTTTGAATAGCGTCATCGAGGGACTATGATCTTATACTTGTTTGTTTTGCTAAGATACTTCACATGCGTAATATAGCCATTTTTGTATAAGGCAACCAAGTGGAGTAACCCTAAGGGTGCTTGTGTGCAAGTGTGTTATTTTCATGCTTGATTTTGTCTTGGATTATGGTTTTCTATTTGATTTGTTTTGGTCTTACCATTCAAACCCTAATTACTAGCATGGTATATAAAAGCGGTAAATTGTGTAATTTAAAGATTACTACGCTATTACAATATTTTATGGGAGGGGGTATACAAATTATAAATGGGGATTTGCAATAATGTAAATCTAATTAAGCTATTACAACCAAATTGAATTTGTCCAATTATTTGAATAACTAATATACAATATAAATTAAATATGCAATGTTTATGTATATGCAAGAAAAATAAATTTGTTTTGTTTTTTATATGAAAGAAGAGTTTTGAAATAAACCTAATAAATTAAGAAAAGGAAATTATTTTTTATAAATTTGTTAACCCTAATTCTAGTTTATTAAAAGAAAATCAAGTTCTTTAACTATTATTTTTGTGCATTTTTGTCTTTGAAAATAATAAATATTATTTATGAAAATATTTAGTCTTCTTATATGTCAAAATAAATATTTACAAGTATGAAGGAAAAGAAATAAAAATATATCTAAGTCTATTTTTATTTTACAAGTATATTTAAGAAAAATAGTTAATGTATAATTTAATAAAAATATTTTTTATGTAAAAATAAAATAAAATAAACAAAAGTGAAATATTTTACATTTTTACGTTTTTTATGATTTTATAATATTTAAGAAAATATATTAAATAAAAAAATGGAAATAAAAATAAATAATAAAAATGTATGGGCCAGGGGTGCTGTAGGAAAAAGAGAGGTAAGTGTTAGAAAAAAAAAGAGAAGCCCAGTTGCTGAGCCCACGTTGCAAAAATGACAAAAATGAAGCTGAAAAATATGAAAAATGCAAAAGGTAGCGCCAAGGTTCGAACCCATGACCTATGCATTTTCAGCGTGCTACCTCTGTACATCTGTTAGTTTAAATGAAACAAAAAATAGATAACATGAATCTCTTCCTTGCCCTGTACTTCGTCTTCTTCCTCTAGCTAGCCAGAACCTCTGTATCTTTCTCATTTCTCCATGAAAATGGAAACTTCAAACATGAAAATGGTAGTACTCTTTCCCACGATTTCAACCATGTAACTCATGTAAACTATCAGTCAAGGATCAAAGCTAATTTCAATGGTCCTAATTTTAAACCTAATTTTTTACAGAAATTTGAAATCTAAAATTCTCTATATATAATGAACATAAATGAAATCTATGCACATGGTTGGCTTTAGCACAATAATATCTAAATTTTTCTTTCACAAATCGAGACCAATGGATGTCTGTATGAAGAGATAGAAGTTAGAGTTTTTACCTACTTTAGCTGAGATCGTGAATGGAGTTTGAGTGAGTTTTATGAAGGCCTGAAGATCCCTTTAGCTTGTCTGAACCTCCCTGAGTATGTTCCAATCTTTACCTTGTCTTGAAAGTGCCTGAATCTCCCTATCCAAGTCAACCTGCAAGCTTGAATAACAAAAATGGCAGATGGAGAAGGAGGAGTTACAGTGAAGGGGTGATGGTCTGGAACACATAGATATGATGTAGGTTAAGTGTTTAGGTGATTAGAACTTGAAACGCACGAGTGGATTTTTGGATTGCTATGCTTGGTATAAAACTGCAAGTTTATGGCAGGTTTTTAGTGATAGAGATTTTGAGAGAGTTTCTGGCCCTTAGCAAGCGTATCTTAGGTTGCAATGTGTTTGTGTATAAGTATAGAGAAGGTTTCAAGTCAGATCCACAACAGATTTCTCAATTGTAGGCTTTTTGCTCTATTGCTTGCCCTTTAAGAAAAGTGAGGAGACAACTCTCTACATGCTTGTACAGGCCTGCTTGGAGTTGGTACAAGTCCTAGACAATTTTCGTTTGGTTTATAGGATTTGTGTGTGCAGAAAAACAAATGCAAGGCTCAAGGAGTGAAAAGTTGCAAAAGTTATGCTTTATCAAAATGGAAATGGCACCTTTGTGCCAAAAATGAAAATGTTCATGTAAAAAGCATTGAATGCTTGGCTTTAGGGCATGAAACCTTGTGCAATTCATTAATGGTGGAGTGACAAATGAGTTTGAGGCCTGTAAAGCAAGGATTATGCAACCTAGGTTCAGATTTGAATTTTGTTCTTCATGAAATGGCTTGAAATCAAAGTGAGAAATTTCCAACTTCATCTCTTCGATTTTCCCTACTCAAGAATGATCTCAAGGATTTCCTGGACATTTTGGAAATCTTGAAATTTTATCTATAACTCATATTTGAAATTCTTTTCAAGATTCCTCTTGGAACTATGTGAAAAGTTGCCATGAAGTTAGGTAAAAAAGCTGCCTAAATTAGGGCAAAATTTCACTAAGTTATTTTAGTTCATGGGCATGTATTCACAAAATTATATCTTGAGATCCAAGAATCTTTAGGAAAAAATGTGTGAGTTGTAGATTTCTTTGGGATCTAAGACTTTCATGTTGGGAACTTTCTTTGAATCATCTTGTATCATGGTGAAAATTTGGCTTAAAGTTGAGAAAAAATAAGAAATTTTCTATACTTAGAAAAATTTCAAAGTTAAGAAAATTTTCAAATTTTAAAACAAAATCTTCAATCTTTGATTCCTTGATGAACAAGTTTCATATTTTGACATGTTTTGATGAATTGTGATCCTTGGCATTTGATTTTGACCAAAATGTCAAAGTTTGACTTTTCAGTATACATTTGACTTCTGATTAGTTGACTGCAAATTTTATCTGTCAATCCAATGAAATTGCGATGTTTTGAACCATGTCAATATGTAAATATGATAAAATTGAACCCTTGAAATCATGCTTCAAACCAATTGGTCATTTGCTAGGTCAAAAATTAGAAATTGCCCTTTCTCAGTCAAAACCCTAATTTTGACCATTTTCCCCTTTTGATGATTTGATCAAATTTTTTGAGGAATTGTCGTCCAAACTTGATCAAATGATACATATGAGTCTAAAATGTTGATGTGGATCAAAAATTATGAAGTTTGACTGTAAATTGGCCATGGTTGACTTTTTCCTCAATACAACTGATTTTTAGGTCAACTGTCCAATTGACTGATCAAAAGTGTGATTCAAGGCTTGAAACTTGTCATGAGTAAACTTAGGGGTACATAATGATACTTGAAATCCATATGAAACATTGATAGTCCAAAAATCCTTGTGCAATCCCGAACCCTAATTTTGGGTCATTAGGGCATGATGAGATGTCTTGAGCTGGTCAAACCCTAATCCAGTATTGAGTCAAAGAGATCTTGTGAGAATAATCTTGATAAATGAGAGGGAAAATTTTGGTGTACAACAGCTGCCCCTGTTCAATCTTCTTAAACCTGAAGAGTTAGATTGACGAGTTTTGCCGTTCGTGACTCGAAGGTGAAAGAATGATTGGACACTAGAGTGCCCAGATATTTGCACTCGACGACGTGTGGTTGAGGGAATGGGCTTAAAAGATGCCATTTGGAGAGGTGATAGAACCTTGTTGGAGATGGGCTTGTAGATGCCATCCAAGAATGTTTGTTGAATTGTAAGTTGTAAGCTGAAAGAATAAGTATCAGAATGGTGTCCGTGTCTGGAGCGTATCTGAACTGTATTTGAAAGGTTGTATCTGGATGAGTATCAGAATGGAATCTGTGTTTGGAGCGTATCCATACTGTGTCTGATAGTTGAATCTGAATGAGTATCAGAATGGCATCCGTGTTTGGAGCGTATCCGTACTGTATCTGATAGTTGAATCTGAATGAGTATTAGAATGGCATCCGTGTTTTGAGCGTATCTGTACTGTATCTGAAAGTTGAATCTGAATGAGTATCAGAATGGAGTCCGTGTTTGGAGCGTATCTGAACTATATCAAGATTGCATATTGTTAATGGTAGTCGTTAATCTTATCCTGAAAAGGGTAAAATGTTAGCTGAAATACAAAGTTATGTTTGCATGAAATGTATGATGCAATGTATTTGCTTCATTAATGATATATGGATGCAATGTATGCGCATGTGAGCTGATTTGTTGTATTGTTGTCTGTTGGAGGAAAGTAAATTCCTGAATGCTGCTGAGGATATGTTGAATTTTCATGTCTTGAAGTTGAAGTGTTGATGAATTTCCATTTAGAGAAATATACTTTGTTGTAAGGGAAATGCAATGTACTGCTTGTAAGATCTGCTTGGGGAATCCTGAGAAATTTGACGACTTCTTCTGGGGATTAATAATTTGAAATTTTGTTCCGCTGGGGAATTTAAATGACGTACTGTATGGGATTTCTTATGGAACAGCCTAGATACATTTTCCTATTCTTTAAACCTATCAGTAATTATCTTTCTCATTTTGTTTATTTGTAAATAGTAATCATGTTCAAATGCATATGTTCATTAATGAATCATTGGGCGTTTTTGCAAACAAAACACAAGTGTAAAGAAAAAGACAAATAGTTTTTTTTCAAAGGGGTATCTTTGTATTGACTTTGAATAAATATTTTGTACAAAGGGAACAAACATTCTAGTTAGAGAATGCTGCCATAAGAGAAATTTGATACAAATAAAGATAGCTATGTGTAATAATCCCATGGGGTTCCCATTCTGTTATAGCCTTCGTATTTCCGAGTATCTTGTCTATTTGCCTTGTCCAAAGATGATTGAATTGATCAAAAACTCTGAGTTTGTTAGTAGAAGCCAAAGGTTGTCCGTCAAGTGATCCGACAAGACATAGTCGTACGCTTTAATTCCCTAACTTTTGCCTGGACCGCCCTTTCGGGTTTTCAGTCCACCGAGAAACCCTTTTTTGCCCAAGTCGCCCTTTCGGGTTTTCAACTTGCCGGGTGTACAGATTTTTCATTTTATCCATGACTTTTCCTCGAACCTTTTGGTTCGCCGGGATACCCTTATTTTGCCTAGGTGTGTCAACCTAGCGGGTCTTTTATGCGTAGTATATTTTGACTATATCAGTGTTTGCAGGGTGTGGCAGGTCGTCGCCATCTATGGTGGTCAAAATCATTGCTCCACCGGAGAATATGTTTTTGATTACAAATGGTCCTTCATAGGTAGGAGTCCATTTGCCCCTGGGATCACTTTGTGGCAAGATGATACGTTTGATCACTAAATCCCCAACTTGATATACTTGGCGTCTGACTTTCTTGTTGAAAGCCTTGATCATCCGCTTTTGATACATCTGACCTTGGCAAACAGCAGTAAGTCTCTTTTCATTAATTAAGTTCAGTTGATCAAGTCGAGTCTGGATCCAATCGTCTTTATTCAAACCTGCTTCTTTCATAATCCTCAGAGAGGGGATTTGGACTTCAATAGGCCAACAACCTCCATGTTGTAAACCAAAGAATAGGGTGTTGCCCCGGTTGACGTGCAAGCCGTGGTACGATAACTATGGAGAGCAAACGGTAATATCTCATGCTAGTCTTTGTATGTGACTGTCATTTTCTGTATGATCTTCTTAATGTTTTTATTTGCAGCTTCGATAGTACCATTCATCTTTGGCCGATAGGGAGAAGAATTGTGATGCTGGATCTTGAATTACTCGCATAAAGCGGTGATCATAGTGTTGTTGAGATTTGTACCATTGTCAGTGATGATCCTTTCCGGGATACCGTATTGGAAAATAAGGTTTTGCTTGATGAAGCAGGCAACAACATTCTTGGTAACGGAAGCGAAGGAAGCTGCTTCAACCATTTGGTAAAATAGTCAATGGCCACTAGGATGAAGAGGTGTCCATTGGAGGTTGTCGGCTTGATCTCTCCAATCATATCAATTCCCCACATAACAAAGGGCCAAGAATCCGTCAAGACATTCATAGGAACTGGAGGTACGTGCACCTTGTCAGTATAAATTTGGCACTTATGGCAGGTTCGAGAATGTTGATAGCAATCTGCTTCCATGGTAGACCAATAACAGCCTGCCCGTACGATTTTCTTTGCCATCGTATGCCCACTGGAGTGGGTGCCAAAAGTACCTTCATGTAATTCAGCCATGATCTTTTTAGTTTCAACCTTATCCATGCACCGAAGCAAAATGGAATCATGATTGCGTTTGTACAGGATGCCATTACTAAGAAAGAACTTAGCAGAGAATCTCCTTAAGAACTTATTATCATTGATCGAAGCTCCTTCTGGATATTCTTGAGCCTCGAGATACCTCTTGACTTCATGAAACCAAGGCTTGTCCACTATTTCTTCAGTATTAATCTCGTGACAATGCGCTGGTTCATCCATTCGTTCGATGGTGATCTGGGGAGCCTCGTTATCCCAATTAAGTTTGAACATAGATGACATTGTGGCTAGAGCGTCTGCTAGCTGATTTTCTTCTCGCGGAAAATGCTCGAAGGTAATCTTCTCAAAATGTGGTAGCAATGTCAAAACATGTTCTTTGTAAGGGATAAGGTTAGGGTATTTAGTGTCCCATTCCCCTTTGATCTGACTGATGACCAAAGCTAAATCTCCAAACACATCTAAGGATTTGATTACCAAGTCTATGGCCGCTCTGAGACCAAAGATGCATGCTTCATATTCTACCATGTTGTTTGTACAGTTGAAGCAAAGTTTGGCAGTAAAAGGAGTGTGACACCCTTCCAGAGATATGAGTACAACACTGATACCATTACCAAGTGCATTAGATGCTCCATCAAAGAACAGGGTCCATCGGGATCTTTGTTCAGGCCCGTCATATGGCCTGATTTCTTCACAGTTGTCTAATGTCATGATGTCTTCATCCGGGAATTCAAACTTCATGGACTGATAGTCTTCTACAGCTTGGTGAGCGAGATGATCAGCCAATACACTGCCCTTTATAGCTTTCTGGGTAGTATACTGTATGCCGTATTCTGTTAGGATCATCTGCCATCTAGATATTCTCCCAGAAAGAGCAGGCTTCTCGAAGATGTACTTTATCGGATCCATCTTAGATATCAATAAGGTAGTATGAGTCAGCTTATACTGTCTTAGCCGGCGAGCACCCCATGCCAGAGCGCAGCAAGTTTTCTCGAGCAGTGAATATCTGGTTTCACAGTCGGTAAACTTTTTGCTCAGGTAATAAATAGTGTGTTCTTTTCGGTCAGACTCGTCATGCTGCCCCAATACATACCCCATTGATTTTTCTAAAACAGTCAGATACATGATCAATGGTCTTCCCTCGACTGGTGGCATCAATACACGAGGTTCTTGTAGGTATTCTTTGATTTTGTCAAAAGCAACATGGCACTCATCATTCCATTTGACTACTTGATATTTCTTCAATAGCTTGAATATTGGCTCACAAGTAGCTGTTAGGTGAGAAATGAATCTGGAAATATAGTTCAAGCGTCCCAAGAATCCTCTGACTTCCTTCTCAGTACGAGGAGCAAGCATCTCTTGTATTGCTTTAACTTTGGTAGGATCGACCTTAATACCTTTGTTACTGACGACAAAGCCCAGGAGTTTACTGGACCGCACTCCAAATGTGCACTTGTTTGGATTCAACCTCAGCTTGTACTTCTTCAGTCTCTCAAACAACTTTTGTAAGTGATCCAGGTGTTCTTCTTTCGTTTGCAATCTGGCTATCATATCGTCTACGTAGACCTCTATTTCATGATGTATCATGTCGTGAAATAAATCTACCATGGCGCGCTGATAGGTTACCCCAACATTCTTCAATCCGAATGGCATCACCTTGTAGCAGAATATGCCCCACTGTGTGACAAATTTTGTTTTCTCCATGTCCTCAGGTTCCATTTTGATTTGGTTATAACCTGAGAATCCGTCCATGAAGGAAAACACTTTGTGTTGTGTTGTATTGTCGACCAAGATATCGATGTGGGGGAGTGGAAAATCATCTTTAGGGCTGGCCTTATTCAAATATCTATAGTCCATGCACATTCATACTTTGCCGTCTTTTTTAGGTACGGGAACAATGTTGGCAACCCATTGAGGGTAGGAAGTGACAGCCAAGAATCCAGCATTGAATTGCTTCATGACCTCTGCTTTAATCTTTTCTGACATATCAGGTCTCATGCGGCGAACTTTTTGTTTTACTGGCGAACAATCTTCTCTTGTAGGCAGACGATGTACCACGATGTCCATATCAAGTCCTGGCATATCTTCATATGACCAGGCAAAGATTTCAACATAATCATGCAACAGCTGAATCAGACGCTCCTTGACACTGGGTTCCAGATTGGCACCCACCTTGACTTCTTTTTTATCCTCCTCGATACCCAGGTTGATTGTTTCCATAGGTTCCTCGTGAGGCTGAATGGTTCTTTCCTCTTGATGTAGTAGTCTGGCAAGTTCCCCTGGTACTTCAAAATCTTCCCCACCTTCGTCTTCGGCTTGGTAGATTAGATCCTCGGAGTCACAAAAGGCCATAGCAGTATCGTTACCCATGGGATCCAGAATGGAGGGGTACCTGCATTTGTGAGTGTGGGTGTGTGTAAGGGTATAGCCATCCTTAAAAATAAAATGTAAAAGAAAAACAATGAGCACAAAAGTTTGTATGCGAAAAACGTCCATGATTCATTGAATGTCATATGAAGGTGAAATAATAACCCTTACAAATGTACCATTGTGCCTCGGGAAAGACACAAGGTTTTAAGAGTGCGAATTGTTTTTGAATATTACAGATCCAACAAAAAAAGTAAAGGTAAATTACTGAGGGATGAAAGTTATTGGGACAAAGTCTCTGGCCTCCCAATTGCGGATTCCTCCATTGATAGTCGGAAAAATCCAATCCTCCAAGCTGTAATCCTCTTCACCATCTTCTACGGCATTGACCTCTCGGTTGCTAACCTTCAAGGGTGGTCCTCCAGCACGGGCACGACGTATAACCTTTTGAGCACTTGAAGTGAAACCTAAGCCAAACTTGTCAGATTTATACGGAATATCCGGAAGTTGCCCCCAGATGGTGCATCCACCCTCCTCTACTACTGCTTTGGCGTCCTTCAGAGATGACATCCAGAGTGGAGGTCTTGTAATCTTGGGAATCTGGGACACATTCTTGGTCACTGCTACCTCTTGGGGGACCTCTTTGAAGTGTTGAAAAGGAGTTTCAATGAACTCGCCATCCAATTCCACATACCTGAATGAATTAAGATGGCTAAACATATATTCTTCCTCTCCGTGGACAGTGATAATCTTTCCTTGAACTGGATATTTCAGCATCTGGTGCAATGTAGAGGTGACAGCGCCAGCATTATGGATCCATGGCCATCCTAGAAGACAGGAGTAAGAGGGGCGGATGTCCATTACATAAAAGGTTGAATTGAAAGTTTGAGTTCCAACCTTTATGGGGATATCCACCTCCCCATGTACCATCCTCTTCGAGCCATCAAATGCCCTTACGACTATGTTACTTTGCTTTAACGTTAGTCCTTCGCAGTCCAGTCTGTCGAGAGCTTTCCTCGGTAAAACATTCAAACATGAGCTAGTGTCCACCAAGACATGGGCCAGAGTTGTGCCTCTACATTCCACAGAGACATGTAATGCCTCGTTGTGCTTTCTTCCCCTTGGTGTCAGATCAGCATCCGAGAAGCCTAGGTCATTATCCGCTGTCATGCTGGCCACGCAATCTTGAAATTGATCAGCAGACGTCTCTTGAGGCACATGGGTTGTCTTTAGGAACTTCACCAAGGCTTTCGCATGTGCCTCAGAACATAGTAGCAATGCCAGCATGCAGATTTTGTAGGAGTTTGCCCCAATTGTTCAACTACATCGTAGTCGCTCCTTTTTATAATTTTCAGGATCTCCTCCATTTCTTTCTTGGAGGTCTCGGGGATAGTCAGTGATTGAGCCTTCGTCCGGACAGGCTCCACTTGAATACTTTTTCCTCGAGCTTCAGCAGCAGGAGTGTTGGTAGGAATGACAGCATGGGTTGTAACGGCTTCATCAATAGGAGCACTTGCAGAGATGATTATGGATACGGAAGTAACCTTTGGAGCAGCCACGAGTCCAAAAACTGCCTTTGGGGGGGGGGGGGGGGGGAATTTCTGGAGAAAAGATCCTACCGCTTTGGGTAATTTTACTAGTTCCAGCAATATTGCTAATGTCGGAATCTTCTTCTTCTGAGTTTATCTCTTCGGCGGACAGCCCATTTTGTTTGATTCCATGGTAGTAGATGTCCCCACCATAATTCCACGGCACAGTTTTATCTAATTCATATGGGACTGGCCCAGGCATTGTGATTATAAGAGGAGTAGTTTTAGGAACCGATGTAATTCTAACGGGTCTTTTGGGGACTCTGGAAGAATTGGCGGAGATGGTAATGATTGAAACATCTTCAACAGGAACAGGTGAGACATGAGTACTTTCAAACAAAATCTCTTTGTTGTCTATCAAGTGTTGAATGCCTGTTTTCAACAAAGGACAATCAGTTGGTGAGGATAAGCAGAGGTGGCAGTCTTCATTACAACCCGGGAATACACCGGCTTTCAACAAGTTTATCTTAATGATTGGGAATGGAGTCAGGAGTTCATCAATTATGGTAACAAACAAATCTTCTTCAATAGCATTGGTGTTGTGACCATGTCTGGGCATAGGAGCAGAAATGACATTTGGCTTCTCGGGCGCATCAAACTCAATTTCTTTTGCTTCAATAAGGTCTTGAATTTTGTTTTTCAAGGCCCAACAGTTGTTAGTTTTGTGACCAGGACTTTCGGAGTGATATGCGCAACGGGCATTGGGGTGATAATGAGGGGATGTTGCGTTGGGGTTTTTTGGAGCTTCTTTCAAAGTTGCCAAATTGGATTTAAGAAGATGCGGTAATACTTGAGACAGATTCATATTGATCCTGGTGAATTTCCTGACTGGCATTTCCACCCTTGGTTGATTACCTCTTTGTTGATCAGACGTAGGCTTTGGAATCATAACAGCCCCTACCATTGGTCGGCGTTCGGCTCTCCCTTGATTTCTTTGTGGATACACAACAACTACCTCTTTATTTCCAATAAAAGGCTTCCTCATAGCTGTAGAAGAAGATGAATCCTTCTGAATCTTTCCACTTTTTATGCCAGCTTCCAGCCTCTCTTCGGTCAATATTAACTCAGTAAATCCTGCAGATGAGATCTCAATCAAATGGTTGAAGAAAGGGCCCGATAAAGTGCCTAAGAACATGTCTACCAATTCCCTTTCAGACAAAGGGGGTTGAACTCTTCCAGTTATATCTCTCCATTTATGCGTGTAATCCTTGAAACCCTCATTGGAAGCCATAGCCATACTCTGAAGTTGGGTACGAGTAGGCGCCAAATCAGCATTATATTGATATTTCTTGTAGAAAGCTGCAGCAAGATCTTCCCAATTATGGACGTTGGATCTTTATAGTTGGTAAAACCAGTCGAGTCGTGTTCCAGATAGACTATCTTGGAAAAAATGCACCCACAAGTCTTTATCAGCGGAGTATGGTTGGATCTTTCTCACATATGATCGGAGGTGCAGCTTAGGACATGACACTCCATCATATTTTGCGAACAAAGGCACTTTGAATTTCGGTGGAATCACAATCCCTGACACTAGTTCCAATTCTTCAAAATCTAAGCCTGGCACCTTTTGTATTTCCATAGCTCTCAAACGCTCTTCAAGATGTATGTACTTATCATCAGCTGGAGGATATTGTTCCTCAGAGTAGTCTTCCTCTTCTTCCTCCTCTTCAGTTTCTGACAGGACCGCTATTTCCTTTCCTTTCCCCTCTCCTTCATCGGATGTTGTTGCAAAATTCAAGGTTCTTCTAGTCTGCCCCTGAAATCTTCTCCCCATGTTTAAAACCCCGGTGACCTTCTTTGTTTTCTTTTTCCTTTCCTCAGCCAGCAGAGTCTTCAAATCTTCTTTCCCCTTGGCTAGGGTCATGAGCAACTGTTGAAACTACGTGTTCTGAGCTTGGAGATCCTTGACTGTTTGTTCGAGATCCATCTTACTAAAATAAACAGTAGAGAGGTGAGGAAACTCGTTGCAAAAGACATGTTCATGTTATGAGGAATGATATGTGCATATGCAATGTTTTGAAGGATTTCAAAGATTCAAGTTCGTTTTAGACAAAAAGAAAACACACGTTATATTAATAATATAAAGTTTGAGTACATCAATGCCCCTTGGACAAAATAATACAAAACTCTAAGATAAAAAAGTAGTGCGCATCCTTTTTGGTGCAATGTAGGCATTTAGAGTCTGCTCCTCATGAAGTAGCCTAGTGAGTTCCAAAACCTTCTTCTCGCTTGCGTAGAATTGGGCTTCGATAGTATCTCGCTCTACTTTGAGCTGTATCCAATCCATTTGTAGGTCTTCAAGAGAAGTGGGCATGTCAGGATGTAGGATAGTGTATGGAACTTCTCCCTCCTTAATAGGCTCAATGATCACCAGAAGGATGGAAGGATAAGGCATCATAAGACTTTGAGCGCGGGTTCGTACCCATTTGAGGTAAGGCTCAAGAGGGATGGAATTCTTGTGCCCCAAAGTCTTTCTATCCACCTTGTTTAGTATCCTTCAGGCTCGGATGAATCTATGGCGAAGACCTTGATCATCATTGTCGTAGTCGAATACCAAACCTTAAATCAGCATCTCGTGCGGGCCATCCCTTCGGGCATAACCAAACTGTCTTAAGGCTAAGAAAGGATTGTAGGTGATACCTCCCCTAATTCCAAGTAGAGGGACATTAGGGAATTCCCCATAACGGTTAACAATGATAACATTCTCTTTGGATCGAGAGCACCAATGAATATCTGAATGTTTGAGCGTCATTAACCTTTGTGACCACCTTGAACCTTGGTCATTCTTTAAGACTGATTGGGGAAGATGAGAAATAAACCATCTTGCCAGGAGAGGAGTGCAACACATCAGGACACCTCTTTTCCTCATTGTGCGAGTGTGAAAAGAGTGTAGGATATCCCCTAGCAATGCAGGCACCGGGTTGGGTGACATGAAGATCTTGACGGTGCTCACATCTATGAGTTGGTCAGGATTGGGAAATAAGACCATCCCATATATAAGAAGAGCCACAATTTCCTCAAAGGCTTGCAAGTCTAAGGAATTCCAATAGCTTTGAGCTTTCTCAAACAGGAACTTTACTAAGAAACCTTTGACACCACTTCTAGTTTCCCAATGAGTTGTGACATCAGACGAGTGCAAGTGCAGAGCTTGAGCAATCTCTTCTGGCTTTGGGTCTCTTTCTGTACCGCTGAAAGGTAGTTAATTGAGAATGGGAATCCTCAAGAGTTGAGAGAATTCTTCAGAATTAGGCACAAGCTGATAGTCGGGAAATGTGAAGCAATGGTGCAAAGGATCAAAGAATTGAAAGAGCACCTTCATCATATCCTCATTTGTGTTGGAGGTGACCAAGTTGAGTAGACGACCATGTCTCTCGGTGAATGGAGAGTTCTCAGGGATCCTTGAAGCTAGCTCCTTAAGTTGTGGAGGAATTCTTACAAGGTTGATTTGGATAGTTTTCCTGCAAAGTGAACCCATATCCTACAAAACAAGAACAAAGATGAATCTCAAAAATCCTTGAAATGGTTAGTAGATGTATGTGATGTTCATGATGTCCATCATGTTATGTACAAGTATGCATATACAAGCAAAGAAAACAAGTTCTTAGTTTAGGCTTGCATGGAGTTTTATAGGTAAGTACCCTCTTGAAATTTAGTTGGCTTAAACCTATCCTAATAATTGCAACCGGGTTCTAAGGAGCTCAATATCATTGGATTGTTTCCTTGGTCATTATTTCAGCTCAAGCCTCTTTAATGGCGACCGAAATATCCCAAGAAAACAACCCTCAATGAGTGTAGTATCGATTATCTACCAACTTCGGACTGCACCAAAGCCGGTCATCTCACTACATCCTAAAGGCCAAGTTGGTCGAGTAAAGGGTTCTAGAAGTTCATTAATGCTTCATGACATCACTCAGCAGCCCCGTATTCTCTTTGATTAACTCAAAGGCTACCGGTACCCACAAATATGTCACACTAACATAGCTATTGCTTAGACCATGTCGGTATACCCCGCATAGTTTCCACAACGTACTGCTATTTACCTATAATATATCCTAAATCCGGGTAGAGGATTCCAAACCCAAATAAAGAACCATAATGTAAAGCATACAAGTCAAGCAATGTAAGCAAATAAATGTGTTCTAGCCCTAAGGTAACCCCACTTTTATAATTTTCCCCAGCAGAGTTGCCAGTTCTGTGATACGATGGAAGAACTGATTTGAGGGTTTGCGTTTTATCGCAAATGCTGCGGTTAGCAAGAGTCGCCACCGACTTTTATTTTATCCAAAAGGAAAGGTGAAAAATCACAGGAAATACCTTTGAGATTGTTTCTTGAGTTCGGGAGGTAGATTATGAAAAGGGAAGGTGTTAGCACCCTTTTCATCAATGGTTTTCCATGGGCTCTTAGTTACTTGCTAGATCACTTGCTTTTTGTTTTGAAATTGTGCTTTGTGTGGTTTTGAAATTATTTTGTAAAAGAGGCCATTTGTTTAGGCAATCTTTGTAATGATTCTCGTTCGTAAGAATGTATACAAAGATGTTTGTCTTTTTGAAAATGTTTTCAACATTTGTAAGATGTTTTGAAATGTGTGTGTGTGTGTTTTGGAAAATAGCAAGCATAATTGTTTGAAATTGAGCAAGTAACTAGAAGTAATCTACCTACTCAAATGTCTTTCTTGTTCATTTTCTTTTCCTTTGATATTATTATCTTACCATTGATTTGGTAAGCAGCCCTATCTTTGGATGTAAGCGGAACGGGCGTGGGTCATCGTATAACCATGATTAGCAATGTTGCAAAGTACCTTAGCATTTTTTGAGGGACTAAGATCATTTTATAAGGCAACTTTGAATAGCGTCATCGAGGGACTATGATCTTATACTTGTTTGTTTTGCTAAGATACTTCACATATGTAATATAGCCATTTTTGTATAAGGCAACCAAGTGGAGTAACCCTAAGGGTGCTTGTGTGTAAGTGTGTTATTTTCATGCTTGATTTTGTCTTGGATTAGGGTTTTCTATTTGATTTGTTTTGGTCTTGCCATTCAAACCCTAATTACTAACATGGTATATAAAAGCGGTAAATTGTGTTATTTAAAGATTACTATGCTATTACAACATTTTATGGGAGGGATTTGCAATAATGTAAATCTAATTAAGCTATTACAACCAATTCGAATTTGTACAAGTATTTGAATAAATAATATACAATATAAATTAAATATGCAATGTTTATGTATATGCAAGAAAAAGAAATTTGTTTTGTTTTTTATATGAAAGAAGAGTTTTAAAATAAACCTAATAAATTAAGAAAAGGAAATTATTTTTTATAAATTTGTTAACCCTAATTCTGGTTTATTAAAAGAAAATCAAGTTCTTTAACTATTATTTTTGTGCATTTTTATCTTTGAAAATAATAAATATTATTTGTGAAAATATTTAGTCTTTTTATATGTCAAAATAAATATTTACAAGTATGAAGGAAAAGAAATAAAAATTAATCTAAGTCTATTTTTATTTTACAAGTATATTTAAGAAAAATAGTTAATGTATAATTTAATAAATATATTTTTTATGTAAAAATAAAATAAAATAAACAAAAGTGAAATATTTAACATTTTTACATTTTTTATGATTTTATAATATTTAAGAAAATATATTAAATAAAAAAATGAAAATAAAAATAAATAATATAAATGTATGGGTCAGGGGTGCTGTAGGAAAAAGAGAGGTAAGTGTTAGAAAAAAAAGAGAAGCCTAGTTGATGAGCCCACGTTGCAAAAATGACAAAAATGAAGCTGAAAAATATGAAAAATACAAAATGTAGCGCCAAGGTTCGAACCCATGACCTATGCATTTTCAGCGCACTACCTTGCCACTGGGGTGACTGTACATCCGTTAGTTTAAATGAAACAAAAAATAGATAACATGAATCTCTTCCTTGCCCTGTACTTCGTTGTCTTCCTCTAGCTAGCCAGAACCTTTGTATCTTTCTCATTTCTCCATGAAAATGGAAACTTCAAACATGAAAATGGTAGTACTCTTTCCCACGATTTCAACCATGTAACTCATGTAAACTATCATGTCAAAGATCAAAGCTAATTTCAATGGCCCTAATTTTAAACCTAATTTTTTACAGAAATTTGAAATCTAAAATTCTCTATATATAATGAACATAAATGAAATCTATGCACATGTTTAGCTTTAGCACAATAATATCTACATTTTTCTTTCACAAATCGAGACCAATGGATGTATGTATGAAGAGATAGAAGTTAGAGTTCTTACCTCTTTCAGCTGAGATCGTGAATGGAGTTTGAGTGAGTTTTATGAAGACCTGAAGATCCCTTTAGCTTGCCTGAACCTCCCTGAGTATGTTCCAATCTTTACCTTGTCTTGAAAGTGCCTGAATCTCCCTATCCAAATCAACCTGCAAGCTTGAAAAACAAAAATGGCAGATGGAGAAGGAGGAGTTACAATGAAGAGGTGATTGTCTGGAACACTTAGATATGATGTAGGTTAAGTGTTTAGGTGATTAGAACTTGAAATGCACGAGTGGATTTTTGGATTGCTATGCTTGGTATAAAATTGTAAGTTTATGTCAGGTTTTTAGTGATAGAGATTTTGAGAGAGTTTCTGTCCCTTAGCAAGCGTATCTTAGGTTGAAATGTGTTTATGTATAAGTATAGAGAAGGTTTCAAGTCATCTCCACAACAGATTTCTCAATTGTAGGTTTTTTGCTCTATTGCTTGCCCTTTAAGAATAGTGAGGAGACAACTCTCTACATGCTTGTACAGGCCTGCTTGGAGTTGGTACAAGTCCTAAACAATTTTCTTTTGGTTTATAGGACTTGTGTGTGCAGAAAAACAAATGCAAGGCTCAAGGAGTGAAAAGTTGCAAAAGTTATGCTTTAGCAAAATTGAAATGGCACCTTTCTGCCAAAAATGGAAATGTTCATGTACAAAGCATTGAATGCTTGGCTTTAGGGCATGAAACCTTGTTCAATTCATTAATGGTGGAGTTAAAAATGAGTTTTAGGCCTGTAGAGCAAGGATTATGCAGCCTAGGTTCAAATTTGAATTTTGTTATTCATGAAATGGCTTGAAATCAAAGTGAGAAATTGCCAACTTCATCTCTTTGATTCTCCCTACTCAAGAATGATCTCAAGGAGTTCTTGGACATTTTGTAAAGCTTGCAATGTGCTCTATAACTTATCTTTGAAATTCTTTTCATAATTCCTCTTGGAACTAGGTGAAAAGTTTCCATGAAGTTAGGTCAAAAACCTGCCTAAATTAGGGCAAAATTTCACTAAGTTATTTTAGTTCATGGGCATGTATTCACAAAATTATATCTTGAGATCCATGCATATTCAGGAAAAAATGTTTGAAGAAAATTTGTAGATTTCATGGGGATCTACAACTTTCATGTTGGGAACTTTCTTTGAATCATCTTGTATCATGGTGAAAATTTGGCTTAAAGTTGAGAAAAAATAAGAAATTTTCTATACTTAGAAAAATTTCTAAGTTAAGAAAATTTCAAATTTTAAAACAAAATCTTCAATATTTGATTCCTTGATGAAAAAGTTTCATATTTTGACATGTTTTGATGAATTGTGATCCTTGGCATTTGATTTTGACCAAAAAGTTAAAGTTTGACTTTTCAGTATAAAGTTGACTTTTGATCAGTTGACTGCAAATTTTATCTGTCAATCCAATGAAATTGCAATGTTTTGAACCATGTCAATAGGTCAAGATGATAAAATTGAACCCATGAAATCATGCTTCAAACCAATTGGTCATTTGCTAGGTCAAAAATCAGAAATTGCCCTTTCTCAATCAAAACCCTAATTTTGACCATTTTCCCCTTTTGATGATTTGATCAATTTTTTTGAGGAATTATGGTCCCAACTTGATCAAATGATACATATGAGTCTAAAATGTTGATGTGGATCAAAAATTATGAAGTTTGACTGTAAATTGGCCATAGTTGACTTTTTCCCCAATACAACTGATTTTTAGGTCAATTGTCCAATTGACTGATCAAAAGTGTGATTCAAGGCTTGAAACTTGTCATGAGTAAACTTAGGGGTCCATAATGATACTTGAAAGCCATATGAAACATTGAGAGTCCGAAAATCCTTGTGCAATCCCAAACCCTAATTTTGGATCATCAGGGCATGATGAGATGTCTTGAGCTGGTCAAACCCTAATCCAATCTTGAGTCAAAGAGATCTTGTGAGAATAATCTTGATAAATGAGAGGGCAAATTTTGGGGTACAACAGTATGCATTCGAATAAAACTTTGTTGAGGATATACAGGAATTGTTTCAACTCCCATACATCGGAGAAATAAGGAAGTTAATTCCTCGTTCACCCCTTTGAGCCTAGAAGTTGGAGTTTCTTTCTATACGAAAAAAACCGCAATCTTAACCTGGGGATGGGTAGTTCTCAGTTAATTTGGTTGTGCATTAAATGACAAGAGAAATCATGCAAGATACCTTTCAACAAAGGTCGCGATCAAGCTTTCCTTTGCACACAACAAGAAGTGTCAAAGATGCTCCCAAACCAAAAATGACAAAGATGGTTCCCCGTAATCATTGAGCAAGACAATCATTATCTTTCCAAAAATAAAAATGAAATGAAAAGAAAAATCAAAATAAAAATCCCGCTAAGTCAAAACCTCTGAAGGAGACTTAGGCAAAAAAACTGGGGCATCCCGCTGACTGTAATTCCAAATGAAACTGTTCAGGCAAAAACTGGGGCATCCCGCTGACTGTAATCTCAAATGAAACAGTTCAGGAAAAAGTTAGGAATAATAAATTCAATCAGAAGAGGTCTTCAAATCTTCAAAATTCTCCACCAGAGTTGACAAAAGTCCTCAAAACAACAAAATGATGTAAGAAGAAGTGACTGTGATTCTCAATAATTCCTTAGCTTCTGAGCCATCGTCATTATTACCATCACTGCAATTCCAAAATCTCTTGGAACCTGAATGCATAGTCTAAATTAACTGAATGTAGGACTGAAGAACATCACGAAGATTGGGTTCGGTACAAATAAACTTTGAACCTTTATCCTTTATTTCTAAAACCGTGAACCAGACCACGTTACAACCCTTAAAAGACCTAATTGAAGCCAGGTTTCTTTTGAAATCATACTACATCAAGGTTGTGTAAACTGAATCCTAAGATCTTTTGTGAATCATTTGTTTTGGTATCATACCTTTGCTTTCTCTTTCACTTTAAAAGTATAAACCACCGTGTTTTAACCAGTGATGCATTTTCTATACACCAATAACATCATTTCAAATATGATTTTTATTTCAAAAACTTTTGCATGAAATTTGCATTAAAATTACCATGTTTGAATAAATAATTTTGCTTGTAAACAAGCTTTCCTTGTCAAGGAATTTAAAATAGCTGAGAAACTTGGTCAGTGACCCTATCAGGGGAAAGTATCTTCCAGACCCAGTTGCGAATTAGTTCAATATTTGTTGCTCAATGCGAGTTTTCTCATATTTGGTTAGTCAGAAGATCATTTGCAAGACTCATGCTGGGGAATTCCTTTCCAACAGTCATTTCAAGAACTGAAGCCATGATCAGTTTATTCCAACAATCATCTCATAACTGAAGCCATGATCAGTTTATCTTCAACAATCATCTCAAAGCTGAAGTTGTGATCAATTTATCTCAAATAGTCTTCTCAGAGCTGAAGCCATGATCAACTCATTTCCAACAACTTTCTATTGAAGCCATGATCAGTTTATCTTCAACAGTCAGCTAATCTGGGACAAATCCCCAAGCAGCTCTCCATGTCTTTCCTCAGAAGACCATCAGTTTAATACAGTTTACAAGTGTGACAAATTTGGGTTCAAGATATTTTCTTCCCAAGCAAATTTGGTTGAGTTCTCCGTGTTGAGGAATCAAACTTCCAATCTTACCCCCACAAAAGAGTCAAACTCCATTGTCATAAACAACGAAATTACATGCATAGATCATTCACATATCATGCATAACAAAATTCATACATAATGCATAACAAGAGTGTTTCATCCTCATTTGCATTTTCCGAGGTCTTGTTGCAGTTGACATGTCACCTTGAGATAAAAATCCAACTTACTTGGCACCTACCAAAGAAAATGCCAGTTAATTTGTCTCTCTTTCGTCCAATGCAAATCTTGGATGAGTTGTTTCTCTCTTCTGTCTAATGCTAATCTTGGATATATGGTCTCTTTTGTTTCCATCCAAAGCCAATATTGGATGTTGTTACCTTTTCTTCCATCCAAAGCCAATATTGGATGCCACCATCTTTTCTGCCATCCAAAGCCAATATTGGATGCCAAGATCTTTTGTTTCCATCCAAAGCCAATATTGGATGTTGCTATCTTTTGTCTCACCTCATTCAAAGCCAATATTTGATGTTGTGATCGTTTCTCTCGTCTAAAGCTAATATTAGACGTTGAGCTTTTCTTTCATTCAAATCCAGCATTGAATGTCAAGATCTCTTTTTCCATCCAAAGCTAGTATTGGATGTTGTTACCTTTTCTGTCGTCCAAAGAAAGTATTGGACATCTTGTTGATTTTTCTCACCTCATCCAAAGCCAATATTGGATTTTGTGATCTTTTCTCTCGTCTAAAGCCATTATTAGACATTGAGTTTTCCATTCATCGAAAGCCAGTATTGGATGTTGTGATCTTTTCCCTCGTCTAAAGCCATTATTAGACGTTGAGATTTCCCTTCATTCAAAGCCAATATTAGATGTCGTGTTTCTCTTCCGTCCAACGTCTTTCCTAGACGACTCTGATGTAGCTTCAGATTTGGTCTCATCCCACATCTAATGCTCTTCTAGGTGCTTCTGATTGTTTTTTTAGAGAGTTGCTTGCCTCATTCAATGCCATTCTTGGATGTCGTTGCTTGCCTTCTTGGGTTTTATCTCTTTTTTCCAAGTATTGATGGTTATTCTTTGACACCTTAACAAATATCCAGAAATATCTTGTTGTTTCCCTAGCGTGTCTTTTCACGTCATTTCATCTGAACTACCACAAGTTTCCAGTTTCGAGTCTTTCCACATTCCTACAGAGCTGTCTCATCTCATACATCATTCAGAAAAAATATATGTAAAAAAAGAGTCCATGCATTCATTCATAACATATGCTATCATCTCATCGCGTCAGGGACGAAATTCAGATCTATTTGTATTTAAATACTTTCTGCCTATCTGGCTAAAAGATAATTAAATAGGGGCAGCTGTTGTACCCTAAATTTCTCCCCTAACTTTTTCAGTCGCACTTTCATATCATATTTTGTCATTTGGTCACAATCATTAATAAATAGCTTCATTCATCACATTTCCATCCTATCTTTAAGTTTGCTCTTGTGTTATCGACTAACTTCTAATCAAAATACAAAAAATATTTGTCCTGTCTTTGCATATTTGTGTTTTGTAGGTACCGAGTCGAAGCATATGGCAAATAAGGTTTTCCGGTATTATTTCCCTAAAATCTCTATTTGCAAAGAAAAAGAAGTAAAAAAATTTCACTTTTTTTTCATTGTATAATCGATTGCTCCTAGAGTGCAATCGATTGCACAAAGTGCATTTTATGCAATTTTTGAAAAACACACTGTGCAAATCGATTTTCACTGTAGTGCAATCGATTGCACAACGCGAAAATTTGAAAAAAAATCAGTAATTTCACGCTTGTCAAATTTTGGCTCCAATTTTTCTCTAATTTTTGAAAGAATTATCATTAATTCAAATTTTGGCTCCAAGAATCAATTACCAAATTACCACTAATCCCAATCCAAAACTCTATAAATAAAGCCCTCATTTCATTCAAATTTCAAGCTTTTGATAGCCAAAATCACTTTGTTAAAAAATCTCTCAATTCTCTCCATCTACCAATTCACTCAAAGCTCCATTTTCAAAAAAAGTTAGTAAGCTTTGCATTTAAGCTTACTAATCTTTGAGCTAAACCTTCATCCAAACATTTTTTCTTCATCAATTCTCTACATCCAAGCTTGTGCAATTGATTCTTGTGGTTAAATTGAAGCAAATTCTTGAAGTTGTTTTGATCATTCTCTAGATCTACCTTTGGTAAGTTGGATAATTCATCTTTCACAATGTGATCTCTTGTTGATCTTTGGGTTTGATTCATTGAGCATTATTTTGTGATTCCAATGGTGCTATTTTCTCATAATTTGATGGAATTTTTGTTCTCAATTGCATCCATGATCATAAGGTGTTTGATGGAAAGTTTGAACAAGGATTTGGCCTTTTAAAATGTTGTTTTGCTGTCTGTAACACCATGCAATTGATTGTTGTAACAGTGCAGTCGATTGCACTAAGTGAATTTCACGCAGATTTTTGAAAAAAAAAACACTGTGCAAATTGATTTACACTGTAGTGCAATCGATTTGCACAGAAATAGAATGCATTTTTTGTCTTGTTTTGGGGCTGTTTTGATCCATAAATGTTTTTCTATTCACTCCTTTTGATTGTTGGTTTTTATTGCAATTTCAAATGTCCAATTTCTCTTTAAATTCAATGGACTTTGTGATGTAGATGAAGTTGGATAAATGTTCATCAATTAAAATCTACCAAAGAGTGAATCATTTAACTCATTTTTGGTGCTTTGGATTAATGATATGTTTAGTGCTTTAATTCATCTAGATGAGTGATTGAATTTAAAGATGAAAGAAATTTGAGGTAGTCATCCAAGTTAGCTTATCACTCCCCTCCCTTTTCATATTATCCCTTTATTTTTTAATTGTGCTACATGTTAATGGATGATGATCTCTATATCATTTATCCAAACATGAAGTACATAGATTGCTATTGACCGGCCCCAAAATAGGTGTGACTTCTACATAAGTCCACTTACGATTGCTTAACATAATGCTAAATTTTGTCCTGATTCGAATAAATGATCGTTCGTGGCTCAAACCTATATTTGCAAGCCCAAGTATGTTAATTTGATCTATTTGATCCAATAACCTTGAGATTCATTGTGTGGAGGCTTTGGTTCTACCAATCCCCTAATGGATCTATATCACTTTTGGTCAACGCGGATTACTTAAATATTTTTGATCATCAAATGTTACTTTTTAGGATTCCAAAATGGATGATATACTTGACAAAAAGCAAATGCAACTTGTTGTGTGGAGGCTTTGGTTCTACCAATCCTCTAATGTGTTCCAAATAAAGTTTCAAGATGGTCATCCAACTAACCACTAATTTCTAACAATTGAGTTTACTTTATGCTTTTATTTTATGCTTTATGTACCATTTACTTTTATGCTATTTTCATCTTTGCTCACTTGAGCATTTACTTTTATGTTATTTTCATCTTTGCTCACTTGAGCATTTACTTTTATGTAATTTTTATTTTTATCACTTGAGCTTTTATTTTATTTTTGAAGATACTTAATAATCAACATGAACCATAAAAAACATTAATGATACTTGGAATATTTGGTTACTATCCTTGGCATTATGGAGTGATGGACTTCTTGGACTTAGGATTAGAGACCTCAGCTTATGTTGGAGACCTTGTGACCTTAATTGATATTTTGTCGTGAGTTCTTGGGGCTCACCTCAAGACATTGGGTTGTTTGTTTATTTTGTGTGCAGGTTATTGTGATTACACACTTTGTTTGTAATCTGGAATTCATCTGTATACAGTCGTTACTCTGCCCAATTTCTGTGAAGACTTAATACACTTGAAGTTTGGTTTTCTCATGAGGTCTAGTATCTTTGCTTGCTTGGTTTCAATTCAAAGAATGGGAATTCTATCTTGACCCATAATGTCAAGTATTAGATTCTTGTTGGTTAGACAGTTCTCTTCCTTAGCTTTTACCTTATGCTTTAGGATAGTCCCTTCATCTCCTCCCATCTTCTTTAATTTTCAAAACCTTCTCATATTTTTCAAAATCTTCTTTGTTTATAAACTCAAACTGCTTTCGTAATAAACCTCGACCTCGTCGAGTGCCTTTTCTTTTAAAACTTCTTTTCTTTAAACAAACTCCAGTTCACTTAATCATACTTTGACAACTTTCGAAATTAACAAAAACACTTCAACTCATTCAAACCGTTTTGTGCGCTCGAGCACCTTTTATATTCGAAACTTTTTTCAAGATGAGTCATGATTAATTGATAGTCGAGCAACATTCTCATATCCCTATGGTTATAAAGGTGTTGACTTTTCCACTTGAGTACTAGAGGCGTTCTCAAACCCTCACTCTTGCTGATGCAGGGTCCATCTTTCCCACACCTTGTGGGCGTTAGTCGAGATTTCTCTCCTAACAATGACGACTTGTCCCCTTGTTTAAAATCAACTAACAGACAAGTCTTTTCTAGCCAAACTACGGTGCTCTGACTTTCCCATTGCACGAGGAAGTATGTAGGCACTAAGTCTTATGACCCAAGGCGAGCAACAAAAGTAATAAAAAACATTTCATTTTCTTTTGTTTTCAAATACTCATTCATTCTTTTTCTTTAGCAAGTAAACCTTTACATAACACTCCTTTTAAAAGAAACCAAACAAAGTGGATCCTACGGAGTACCGTAGATGCTTAGGGTGCTAATACCTTCCCTTTGCATAACCGACCCCCGTACCTTGATCTCTGATATTTTTGGGTTTTGTTCGCTTTTTTCCCATTTCCCTTTGGAAACAATAAAGTGTGGAGGCGACTTCATTGTGTTGAGTTAAGTTAATTGATGGTTTAATCTAAAATATTTACCGCTACATTTCTTTTCCTATCATCACTGTTGCAATTTCGTTCTCTCTTAGTTCTGATTTGCACGTGCGACACTGCATAATCTTGCTTTGCATGCCTTCTAACTTATGTATCTACCCATAATTAATGGATTAAACAAACTTTTGAGCTATGATCCAAGTGGTTTAAGCATTTTCCAAGTCAATTTGCCATTTTGGGGTGAAAGTTAACATTGCCATTCTTGAAAAGCAAGCTTTATGCACAAAGTTAATTCTTGAGTGTTGTACCCCAAAATTTGCCCTCTCACTTATAAAGATTATTCTCACAAGATCTCTTTGACTCAAGACTACATTAGGGTTTGACCAGCTCAAGACATCTCCTCATGCATTGATGACCAAAATTAGGGTTTGAGTTTGCACAAGGATTTTTGGACTATCAGTACTTCATATGACTTTCAAGGATCATTAGGGACCCCAAAGATTACTCATGTCAAGTTTCAAGTCTTGAATCGCACTTTTGATCAGTCAATTGGACAGTTGACCTAAAAATCAGCTGTATTGGGGAAAAAGTCAACAATGGCCAATTTACAGTCAAACTTCATAATTTTTATCCACATAAACATCTTAGACTCATGTGTACCATTTGATCAAGTTTGGACTATAATTCCTCAAGAAATTTGATCAAATCATCAAAAGGGCAAAATGGTTAAAATTAGGGTTTTGACTGAGAAAAGGCAATTTTTGATTTTTGGCCTAGCAAATGATCAATTGGTTTGAATTATGATTTCAAGAGTTAAATTTCATCATCTTGACCTAATAACATGATTCAAAAAATTACAAATCTATTGGATTGACAGATGAATTTTTCAGTCAACTGATCAAAAGTCAACTGTACACTAAAAAGTCAAACTTTGACTTTTTGGTCAAAATCAAGTGCCAAAGATCATAATTCATCAAAACGTGTCAAAATGTGAAACTTTTTCATCAAGAAATAAAGGATTCAAGATTTTGTTTTGAAAAGTTGAAATTTCTTAACTTAGAAATTTTTCTAAGTATAGAAAATTTCTTATTGTTTCTCAACTTTGAGCCAAATTTTCACCATGATGCAAGATGATTCAAAGGAAACTTCCAACATGAAAGTTATAGATCTCCATGAAATCTACAACTTTTCTTCACTCAATTTCTGCTAAAAATGCTTGGATCTCAAGATATAATTTTATGAATACATGCTCATGAACTAAAATAACTTAGTGAAATTTTGCCCTAGTTAGGCAGATTTTTGACCTAGCTTCATGGCAATTTTTCACATAGTTCCAAAGGGAATTTTCAAAAATAAATTCAAAGATAATTTTTATAGCACATTGCAAGCTTTCTAAAATGTCCAAGATCTCCTGGAGATCATTCTTGAGTAGGGAGAATCGAAGAGATGAAATTAGGGTTTTGTCACTTAGATTTCAAGCCATTTTGTGAAGAACATTGGATCCAACCCTCAAGCATGCTGAACAAATCCTACTTTGCAGGCTTCTAACTTGACTTTCACTCCACAATTAAATGTTTTCACAACTGTTGGAAGCTTTAAGCCAAGCATTGAATGCATTGTACAAGAATAATTCCATTTTTGGAAGAAAGGCAACATTGCCATTTTAGAAAAGCAAGCTTTATGCAAAGTCAGCTTGCATTGAGCCTTGCACCTGTTTTTTCTGCACAAACACACTCCACTCAATCAGAACAAGCATGTTAAAAGGACTCATCCCCCCTACAAGCTGGGTACTACACCTTGGAACCATGCTTGCTAGCTTTGTTTCACAAAGAAGAAACCAAGCAAACATGTGAGTTTTTGAAATCTGAGTTGTTACAAGACTTAAGACCTTTTGCTTATAAGTAGAGACATTATTTGCAAGTTGACACACGAATGATAAGACTAAAAAACACTTCCAAACACTTTGCAACTAAAAAATCTGCCATAGCTTGACAGTTTTGAACCTTACACAGCCATCTCCAAATCCACTCGTGCGTATTGAGTTTTAACTACCCAAACACTTAATATACCTCATATCTAAGTGATCCAGACCCATGTTTCAAGACTGTAGCTCCTCCTCTACCATCCACCATTTTCAAATATCAAGCTTGCAGGTTGACTTGAGTAGAGAGATTCAGAGACTTTCAGGACAAAGTAAGGATTGGAATACACTCAGGGAGGTCCATGCAAGCTAAACAAATCCTCAGGCCTTCTCAAAACTTGCTCAAACTCCATTCACGATCTAAGCTGCAAGAGGTAAAAACTCAAACTTTTATCTCTTCATACAAGCATCATTTGGTCCTGATTTGTGAAAGCAAAATGTAGATATCCTTGCTCTAAAGCTAACCCTGTTCATAGTTTTCATTTATATTAACTGTATATAGAGAATTTTTTATTTGAAATTTCTGCAAAAATTAGGTTTCAAATTAGAGCCAGTAAAATTAGATCTTATCTTTGACTTTTAATTTACATAAATTATATGGTTGAACTCGTGGGAAGAAACATTATAACTTTCATGTTTGAACTTTCCATTTTTATGGAGAAACGAAGAAGATACAGGTGATCCGGCCATGGCTCAAGGTTGAAAATGAAGTTGCCTTCAGGAGGCGTTTTCTAATATATATTTATGCTTTTGTTTATATAAACGGATGTACAGCCACCCCAGTGGTAAGGCAGCGCGCGTAAATGCTAGAGGTCATAGGTTCGAGCCTCAGCGTGCTGCCTTTTGCATTTTCTCACATTTTTGCCATTTTTTATCCCTTTGCAGCGCTGGCCTTTTTGCTTCATGGGCCTAAGATTTTTTTTTAAATTCTGCACCCTGTTAGCTTGTGACACCCTGGTCCATATCATTTTATTTATTTATTTTATTTTCTTAAATATATTTTTCTTAATATTAAAAATCATAAGAATATAAAAAATGATAGATTTATATTTTGTTTTGTTTTGTTTTATTTTTCTCACATAAAATATTTGTATTTAGTTATATATTATCTATTTTTATTAAATAAACTTTGTAAATTAAATTATAACTAGTCTAATACTTATTTTTTTCTTTATACCCATTAAATATTTATTTTAATATAAAAAAGGACCAAAAATACCTCATAATGGCATATATTATTTTCAAGACAAGAAATACAAAAATACTTTTTCTTAAAGAAACTTATTTTCTTTTTTATCAAATAGAATTCGGATTTATTCAAAAATATTTTCCTAAATAATTCTTTTTCTTAAATGATTTAATTTAATATTGATTTACTTATTTTATAATTAGGTTTTAGGTTAAAGCTTCTCCACATAAAATATATATATATATATATATATATATATATATATATATATATATATATATATATATATATATATATATATATATATATATATATATATATATATATATATATATATATATATATATATATATTCTATGCATTTACACATCTTTGCATATTAAATTCATCTTGTATATTATTTATTCCAATATTTGTACATATTCAATTTGGTTGTAATAAATTAATTAGCTTTATATTATTGTAATCCCCATTCATAAATTGTATACCCCCCTCCCATAAATGTTGTAATAGCGTAGTAATTTTAAATTTCACAATTTATCGCTTTTATATAACATGCTAGTAATTAGGGTTTGTATGGGAAGATAAAAATAAATCAAATAGAAAATCCTAATTCAAGACAAAATCAAGCATGAAAATGACACACTTGTACACAAGCACCCCTAGGGTTATTCCACTTGGTTGCCTTATACAAAATGGCCATATTACGCATGTAAGGTGTCTTAGCAAAAATAAGCAAATACAAGATCATAGTCCCTCGATGACGCTATCTAAAGTTGCCTTACAAATGATCTTAGTCCCTCAAAAAAGAATGCTAAGATACCTTGCAATATTTCTAATCATGGTTATACGATGACCCACGCCCTTCCCGTTTACATCCAAAGATAGGGTTGCTTACCAAATCAATGGTAAGACAACGATGTCAAAGGGAAAGAAAATGAACAAGAAAGACTTTTAAGTAGGTAGATTGCTCTTAATTACTTGCTCCATTTCGAAACAAATATCCTTGCTATTTTCAAAGAAAACACACACATTTCCAAACTTCTTACAAACATTGAAAACATTTTCAAAAAGATCAACATCTTTGTATACATTCTTACGAGCGAGAATAATTACAAAGATTGCCTACACAATGGCCTTTTTCACAAAATACTTTCAAAAACCGCACAAAGCACAATTTCAAACAAAAGAAAGTGATCTAGAAAGTAACTAAGAGCCCATGGAAAACTATAGATGAAAAGGGTGCTAATACCTTCCCTTTTCATAATCTACCCCCCGAACTCAAGAAATAATCTCAAAGGTCTTTCCTGTGCTTTTTCACCTTTCCTTTTGGATAAAATAAAAGTCGGTGGCGACTCTTGCTAACCGCAACATTTGCAATCAAACGCAAAACCTATAAGTCAGTTCTCCCACCGTACCACAGAACTGGCGACTCTGTTGGGTAAAATTTTAAAAGTGGGGTTACCTTAGGGATTAGATCACATCTACTTGCTTACATTGTTTGACTTGTATGCTTTACATTATGGTTCTTTGTTTGGGTTTGAATCCTCTAACCAGATTTGGGATACATTATAGGTAAGTAGCAATACATTGTGGAAACTGTGTGGGGTATACCGACATGGTCTAAGCAATAGCTACGTTAGTGCGACATATTTGTGGGTACCGGTAGCCTTTGACTTAATCAAAGAGAATACGGGGCCGCTGAGTGATGTCATGAAGCACTAATGAACTTCTAGAACCTTTACTTGACCAACTTGGTCTTTAGGATGTAGTGAGACGATCGGCTTTGGTGCAGTCCGAAGTTGGTAGATACTCGATACTACACTCATTGAGGTTTGGTTTCTTGGGATATTTCGGTCGCCATTAAAGAGGCTTGAGCTGAAACAATGACCAAGGAAACGAACCAGTGATATTGAGCTCCTTAGAACCCGGTTACTATTACTAGGACAGGTTTGAGCCAACTAAACTTCAAGAGGGTACTTACCTATAAAACTCCATGCAAGCCTAAACCTAAGGACTTGTTTGCTTTGTTTGTATATGCATACTTGTACATAACATCATGAACATCATGAACATCATATACATCCACTAACCATTTCAAGGATTTTGGGATTCATCTTTGTTCTTGTTTTGTAGGATATGGACTCACTTCGCAGGAAAACTATTCAAGTAAACCTTGTGAGAGTCCCTCCTCAACTTAAAGAGCTAGCATCAAGGATTCCTGAAAATTCTCCATTCACCGAGAGACATGGTACTCTACTCAACTTGGTCACCTCTAACACATATGAGGATATGATGAAGGTGCTCTTTCAGTTCCTTGATCCTTTGCACCATTGCTTTACATTCCCCGACTATCAACTTGTGCCTACTTTGGAAGAATTCTCCCAACTCTTGAGGATTCACATTCTAAATCAACTACCTTTCAAAGGTACGGAAAGAGATCCAAAGCCAGAAGAGATTGCTCAAGCTCCACACTTGCACTCATCTGATATCATAACTCATTGGGAAACAAGGAGTGGTGTCAAAGGCTTCCTAGAAAAGTTTATGTTTGAGAAAGCCCAAAGCTGTTGGAATTCCTTAGACTTGCAAGCCTTTGAGGAAATTATGGCTCTCCTCATATATGGGATGGTTTTTTTCCAAATCCTAACCAACTCATAGATATCAACACCGTCTAAATCTTCATATCCCGCAACCCGGTGCCTATATTGCTAGGGGATATCCTACACTCTTTTCACACTCGCACAATGAGGAAAAGAGGTGTCCTTATGTGTTTCACTCCTCTCTTGGCAAGATGGTTTATTTCTCATCTTCCCCAATCAGTATTAAAGAATGAGCAAGGTTCAAGGTGGTCACAAAGGTTGATGATGCTCAAGCATTCAGACATTCATTGGTGCTCCCGATCCAAAGAGAATGTCATCATTGTTGACCGTTATGGAGAATTTCCTAATGTCCCTTTACTTGGCATTAGGGGAGGAATCACCTACAACCCTTGCTTAGCCTTAAGACAGTTTGGTTATGCCCAAAGGGATGGCCCGCATGATATGTTGATTCAAGGTTTGGTATTTGACTACGACAACGACAATCAAGGTCTTCGCCAAAGATTTATCCGAGCTTGGAGGATGTTGAAAAAGGTGGATAGAAAGACTTTGGGGAATAATAATTCCATCCCTCTTGAGCCTTACCTCAAATGGGTATGAACTCGCGCTCAGAGTCTTATGATGCCTTACCCCTCCATTCTCCCGGTAATCATTGAGCTTGTTAAGGGAGGAGATGTTCCATACACTATCCTACATCCTGACATGCCCACATCTCTTAAAGACCTCCAAAGGGATTGGATATAACTCAAAGGAGAGTGAGATACTTTCGAAGCCCAATTCTATGTAAGCGAGAAGAAGGTTTTGGAACTCACTAGGCTACTTCGTGAGGAGCAGACTCTAAATGCCTACATTGCACCAAAGAGGATGCGCACTACTTTTCTATCTTAGAGTTTTGTATTATTTTGCCCAAGGGGCATTGATGTACTCAAACTTTATCTTATTAATATACGTGTGTTTCTTTTTTGTCTAAAACAAATCTGAATGTTTGAAATCCTTGAAAACATTGCATATGCATATACCATTCATCATAACATAAACAGGTCCTTTGCAACAAGTCTCCTCATCTCTCTACTGTTTATTTCAATAAGATGGATCTCGAGCAAATAGTGAAAGATCTCCAAGCTCAGAATACGCAGTTTCAACAGTTGCTCATGACCCTAGCCAAGGGGCAAGAAGAGTTGAAGACTTTGCAGAGGAAAAAGAAAACAAAGAAAGTAACCGGAGTCATAAACATGGGAAGAAGATTTCATGGGCAGACAAGAAGGACTTTGGACTTTGCAACAACATCTGGTGAAGGAGATGGGAAAGGCAAGGAAACAGTTGTCCCATCAGAATCGGAAGAGGAGGAAGAATAAGAGGACTACTCTGAGGAACAATACCCTCCGACTGATGACAAGTATAAACATCTTGAAGAGCGGTTGAGCGCGATGGAAATCCAAAAGTTTCCAGGCTTGGACTTTGTGGAATTGGAACTAGTGTCGGGGATTGTGATTCCTCCGAAATTCAAAGCGCCTACATTTTCCAAATATGACGGAGTGTCATGCCCTAAAATGCATCTACAGTCATACATGAGAAAAATTCAACCCCACACTGCTGATAGAGACTTATGGGTACATTTCTTCCAAGACAGTCTGTCTGGTACTCAACTTAACTGGTTCTACCTACTAGAAAGAGCCAACATTCATAATTAGGAAGATCTTTTCTCAGCTTTCTACAAGCAATATCAATACAATGCTGATTTGGCGCCTACCCGTACTCAACTCCAGATTATGGCCATGGCCTCCAATGAAGGTTTCAAGGACTATGCGCAAAAATGGAGAGATCTGGCTGGAAGAGTTCAACCCCCTATGTCTGAGAGAGAATTGGTAGACATGTTCTTAGGCACATTATCTGGTCCCTTCTTCAATCATTTAATCGGAAGTTCATCTGTAGGCTTTACTGAACTAATATTTACCGGAGAGAGGATAGAAGCCGGTATAAAGAATGGAAAGATTCAGAAAGACGCATCCTCTTTTAAAGTTGTAAGGAAGCCCTTTATCAGAAAGAAAGAGGTGGTTTTCGTTTATCCGCAAAGAAACCAAGATAGGGTCGAACGCCGACCAATGGTGGGGGTTGTTATGATCCCAAAGCCTGCATCTGATCAGCAAAGAAATAATCAACCAAGGATAGAAATGCCAGTCAGGCAGTTTACCAGAATTAACGTGACCCCGTCTCAAGTATTACCTCATCTACTAAGATCCAACTTTGTGACCTTGAAAGAAGCTCTGAAAAACCCCGATACAACATCCCCTCATTATCATTCCAATGGCCGTTGCGCATATCACTCTGAAAGTCCTGGTCACGATACTAACAACTGTTGGGCTCTAAAGAACAAAATACAAGACCTCATTGAAGCAAAATAAATTGAGTTCGACGCACCTGAAAAGCCAAATGTTATTTCTGCCGCTATGCCCAGACATGGCCATAATACCAATGCCATTGAAGAAGGATTGTTTGGTACTTCAGTTAATGAACTTATGACCCCACTTCTGACTGTTAAAATGAACTTCTTGAATGCCGGTGTGTTCCCGGGCTATGATGAAAATTGTCGTTTCTGTTTATCCTCACCAACTAGCTGTCCTTTGTTGAAAGTAGGCGTTCAGTGCCTGATAGATAACAAAGAGATTTTGTTTGAAAAAACTCCTATTCCACCTGTTTCTTTTGAAGATGTTTCAATCATTACCATTTCCGCCAATTCTTCCAGGGTCTCCACCAAAAGACCCGTTAGAATTACATCAGTTCCGAAAGCAACTCCTTTAATAATCACAATGCCTGGGCCAGTCCCCTATGTGTCAGAAAAAACCATACCATAGAATTATGGAGGGGATGTCTACTACCATGGTATCAAACAGGACTGGTCAACCACCGAAGATTCAAAATCCAAGAAAGAAGACTCTGACGTCAGTAATATTGCCGGAACTAGCAAAATTACCCGAAGTGGTAGGATCTTTTCTCCAGAAATTGCTCCCCCAAAAGTAGTTTTTGGACCCGTGATTATCCCTGTGGCTGCTCCAAAGGTTACCCCTACACCCATAATCATCTATGCAAGTACTCCAATTGACAAAGTCATTATAACCCCTTTAATCATTCTTAATGACACTCCTGCTGCCGAGTTAACCGAGGCTCGAGGAAAAGGTGTTATGGTTAAGCCTGACCGGACGAAGGCTCAGTCATTGACTATCTCTGAGACCTCCAAGAAGGAAATGGAGGAGATCTTAAAAATTATAAATAGAAGCGACTACGATGTAGTTGAACAGCTGGGGAAAACTCCCTCTAAGATCTCCAAGCTAGTATTACTACTATGTTACGAGGCACATGCAAAAGCCTTGGTGAAGTTCTTAAAAACCGCCCATGTACCTCAAGAGACATCTGCTGATCAATTTCAAGACTGCATGGCCAGCCTAACTACGGACAATGGTTTAGGTTTTTTAGATGCTGATCTAAAGCCGAGGGGAAGAAAGAATAATGAGGCATTGCATGTCTCAGTGGAATGTAGGGGCACCACTCTGGCGCATGTTTTGGTGGACACTGGCTCATCTTTGAATGTATTACCCAAAAAAGCTCTTTATAGACTTGATTGTGATGGGTTGACTTTGAAGCCAAGCAACATAAGGGTAAGGGCTTTTGACGGTTCGAAGAGGGTGGTACATGGAGAGGTAGACATTCCCATAAAGCTGGGAACCTAAACCTTTAATTCAACTTTTTATGTGATGAACATCCGCCCTTCATACTCCTGCTCGCTAGGCCGACCATGGATCTACAATGCTGGCTGTGATACGGTGGGAGAACTGACTTGAGGGTTTTGCATTTTATCGCAAATGTTGCTGTTAGCAAGAGTCACCATCGACTTTTCTTTTATCCAAAAGGAAAGGTGAAAAAGCACATGAAAGACCTTTGAGATGGTTTCTTGAGTTCGGGGGGTAGATTATGAAAAGGGAAGGTATTAGCACCCTTTTCATCCATGGTTTTCTATGGGCTCTTAGATACTTGCTAGATCACTTGCTTTTGTTTGAAATTGTGCTTTGTGTGCTTTTTGAAAGTATTTTGTAAAAGAGGTCATTGTTTAGGAAATCTTTGTAATGATTCTCGTTCGTAAGAATGTATACAAAGATGTTGATCTTTTTGAAAATGTTTTCAATGTTTGTAAGAAGTTGGGAAATGTGTGTGTTTGCTTTGAAAATAGAAAGGGTATTTGTTTTCAAATGGAGCAAGTAACTAAAAACAATCTACCTACTCAAATGTCTTTCTTGTTCATTTTATTTTCCTTTGATATTGTTGTCTTACCATTGATTTGGTAAGCAACCCTATCTTTGGATGTAAACGGGATGGGCGTGGGTCATCGTATAGCCATGATTAACAATGTTGAAAAGTATCTTAGCATTTTTGAGGGACTAAAATCAATTTTGTAAGGCAACCTTGAATAGCGTCATCGAGGGACTATGATCTTGTATTTGTTTGTTTTTTCTAAGACACCTTACATGTGTAATATGGCCATTTTGTATAAGGCAACAAAGTGGAGTAACCCTAGGGGTGCTTGTGTGCAAGTGTGTCATTTCCATTCTTGATTTTTTCTTGAATTAGGGTTTTCTATTTGATTGGTTTTATCTTTCCACACAAACCCTAATTACTAGCATGTTATATAAAAGCGATAAATTGTGAAATTTAAAGTTACTACGTTATTACAACACTTGTGGGAGGGGGGTATACAAATTATGAATGGGGTTGCAATAATATAAACCTAATTAGTCTATTACAACCAAATTGAATATGTACAAATATTGGAATAAATAATATACAAGATGAATTAAATATGCAAAGATGTGTAAATGCAAAGAAGATTTTTGTTTGGTTTTTTATATGGAAAAGCTTTAACCTAAAACATAATTAGAAAATAAGTAAATAAAGATTAACTTAAATTAATTAAGGAAAGGAATTATTTAAGAAAAGATTTTTGAATAAACCCTAATTCTATTTGATTAAAAGAAAATAAGTTTCTTTATGAAAAAAGTATTTTTTTTTTGTATTTTGTTGTCTTGAAAATAATATATGGCATTATGAGGTATTTTTGGTCCTTTTTTATATTAAAATAAATATTTAATGGATATAAAGAAAAAAAATAAGCTAGTTCTAATTTAATTTACAAAGTTATTTAATGAAAATAGATAATATATAACTAAATAAAAATATTTCACATGAGAAAATAAAATAAAAAGAGGCAAAATGCAAATCTGTCATTTTTATATTTTTTAGGATTTTTAATATTAAGAAGAATATATTTAAGAAAATATAATAAAAATAAAATAAATAAATAAAATGAAATTGGGCCAGGGATGTCACAAGTAAACAGGATGCAGAATGTTAGCAAAAAAAAACATAGGCCCATGAAGCAAAAAGCCCAGCGCTGCAAAGTGACAAAAAAATGGCAAAAATGTGAGAAAATGCAAAAGGCAGCGCGCTAAGGCTCGAACCCGTGACCTTTAGCATTTACGCGTGCTTCCTTACCACTGGGGTGTTTGTACATCCGTTTATATAAACACAAACAAAAATATATATTAGAAAATGCCCCCTGAAGGCAACTTCATCTTCAACCTTGAGCCATGGCCGGATCACCTGTATCTTCTTCATTTCTCCATAAAAATGGAAAGTTCAAACATGAAAGTTATAGTATTTCCTCCCACGATTTCAACCATATAATTCATGTAAACTAAAATTCAAAGATAAGATCTAATTTTACTGGCCCTAATTTAAAACCTAACTTTTGCAGAAATTTCAAATCCAAAATTCTCTATATACAGTTAATATCTATGAACATGGTTAGCTTTAGAGCAAGGATATCTATATTTTGCTTTCACAAATCAGGACCAAATGATGCTTGTATGAAGAGATAGAAATTTGAGTTTTCACCTCTTGCAGTTGGGATCGTGAGTGGAGTTTGAGCAAGTTTTGAGAAGGCCTGAGGATCTGTTTAGCTTACCTGGACCTCCCTGAGTGTATTCCAATCTTTACTTTGTCTTGAAAGTCCCTGAATCTCCCTACTCAAGTCAACCTGCAAGCTTGATATTTGAAAATGGTGGACGGTGGAGGAGGAGTAATAGTGAGGGAACAGGGGTCTGGATCACTTAGATATGAGGTATATTAAGTGTTTGAGTGGTTAAAACTCAATACGCACAAGTGGATTTGGATATGGCTGTGTAAGGTTCAAAACTATCAAGCTATGGCAGATTTTCAGTTGCAAAGTGTTTTGAAGTGTTTTGGAGTCTTAGCCTTCGTGTGTCAACTTGCAAATAATGTGTTTACTTATAAGCAAAAGGTCTTGAGTCTTGTAATAACTCAGATTTCAAAAACTCACACGTTTGCTTGGTTTCTTATTTGTGAAGCAAAGCTAGCAAGCATGGTTCCAAGGTGTAGTACTAAGCCAGGGTGATGAGTCCTTTAAACATGCTTGTTCTAATTGAGTTGAGTGTGTTTATGCAGAAAAAACAAGTGCAAGGCTCAATGCAAGCTGACTTTGCATAAAGTTTGCTTTTCCAAAATGGCAATGTTGCCTTTCTCCCAAAAATGGAATTATTCTTGTACAATGGATTCAATGCTTGGCTTAAAGCTTCCAACCGATGTGAAAACATTTAATTATGGAGTGAAAGTCAAGTTAGGAGGCTGCAAAGTAGGATTTGTTCAGCATGCTTGAGGATTTGAATTTTTGTTCATCATGAAATGGCTTGAAATCAAAGTGATAAATCACCAAATTCATCTCTTTGATTCTCCTCACTCAGGAATGATCTCAAGGAGTTCTTTGACATTTTGGAAAGCTTGCCATGTTCTCTACAACTAATCTTTGAATTGCTTTTGAAAATTCCCTTTGGAACTATGTGAAAAATTGCCATGAATTTAGGTCAAAAATCTGCCTAACTAAGGCAAAATTTCACTAAGTTATTTTAATTCATGAGCATGTATTCACAAAATTATATCTTGATATCCAAGAATTTTTAGAAAAAATTGTGTGAAGCAAAGTTGTATATTTCATGGAGATCTACAACTTTCATGTTGGAAGTTTCCTTTGAATCATCTTGCATCATGGTGAAAAATTTCTAATTTAAGAAATTTCAACTTTTCAAAACATAATCTTGAATCCTTGATTTCTTGATGAACAAGTTTCACATTTTGACATGTTTTGATGAATTATGATCTTTGGCACTTGATTTTTACCAAAAAGTCAAAGTTTGACTTTTCAATGTATAGTTGACTTTTGATTAGTTGACTGAAAAATTCATCTGTCAATCCAATGGATTTGTAATGTTTTGAATCATGTTATTAGGTCAAGATAATGCAATTGAACTCTTGAAATCATACTTCAAACCAATTGATCATTTTCTAGGTCAAAAATTAGAAATTGTCTTATCTCAGTCAAAACCCTAATTTTGACCATTTTTCCCTTTTGATGATTTGATTAAATCTCTTAAGGAATTATGGTCCAAACTTTATCAAATGATACATATGAGTCTAAGATGTTTATTTGGATCAAAATTTATGAAGTTTGACTGTAAATTGGCCATTGTTGACTTTTTCCCCAATACAGTTGATTTTTAGGTCAACTGTCCAATTGACTAATCAAAAGTGTGATTCAAGACTTGAAACTTGACATGAGTAATATTAAGGGTCCCTAATGATCCTTGAAAGTCATATGAAGTATTGATAGTCCAAAAATCCTTGTGCAAACTCAAACCCTAATTTTGGTCATCAGTGCATGAGGAGATGTCTTGAGCTGGTCAAACCCTAATGCAGTTTTGAGTCAAAGAGATCTTGGAATGAAATTCTTGATAAGTGAGAGGGAAAATTTTGGGGTACAACAACTTCCCCTATTCAATCTTCTTAAACTTGAAGAGTTAGACTGGCGAGTTTTGCCATTCGTGACTCGAAGGTGGAAGGTGATTGGACACTAGAGTGCCCAAAAATGTGCACTTGGCGGTGCGATGATAGAAGGAATGGGCTTATAGATGCCATTTTGAGAGGTGATAGAAAGCTGTAGGAGATGGGCTTAAAGATTCCTTCCAAGAGTGATTGTTGAATTGTAATTTGTAAGTTGGAAGAATGAGTATCAGAATGGTGTCCATGTCTGGAGCGTATCTGTATTGTATCTGAAAACCTTGTTTGAATGAACATCAGAATGGCATCCGTGTTTGGAGTGTATTTGTACTGTATCTGAAAGTTGAATCTGAATGAGCATTAAAATGACATCCATTTCTGGAGCGTATTTGAACTGTATCTGAAAGTTGAGTCTGAATGAGTATCATAATAGCATCCGTGTCGGGAGCGTATCTGTACTGTGTTAGAAAATTGAACCCGAATGAGTATCAGAATAGCGTCCGTGTCTGAAGCGTATCTGAACTGTGTCAAAAGGTTGAATCTGAATGAGTATCAGAATGGCATCCGTGTCTGGTGCATATCTGAAATGTATCAAAAGGTTGAATCCGAATTAGTATCAGAATGGCATCCGTGTCTGGAGCGTATCTGTACTATATCTGAAAGAGGATCAGAATGGAATCCGTGTCTGGAGCATATTTGTACTATGTCTAAAAGCTCTACACATTGTTAATGATAGATGTTAATCTTATCCTGAAAAGGGTAAAATGTTAGCTAAAATGTAAAGTCATGTTGTATGAAATGTATGATATAATGCATTTGTGTAATCAATGTTTATGATATATGGATGCGATGCATGCATATGCAAACTAATCTGCTGCACTGCTATTGTATTGGGGAAAATAAATCCCTGACTGTTGTTGAGGATATGTAAGTCTTCATGCTTTGAATTCAAAGTGTTGATGAATTTCCGCTTTGAGAAATAAACTCTATTGTAAGGGAAAAGCCATGTGCTGCTTGTAAAATCCTCTTGGGAAATCCTGAGAAATTTGACGACTTCTACTAGGGATCAATAATTTGAAACTTTGTTCTGCCGGGGATTTAAATGACGTACTGCAGGGGATTACTTATGGGATAACTTAGAGGTATTTTCCTATCCTTTCAACCTATCATTAATTGCCTCTTTTCATTTTGTTTATTTGTAAACAGTAATTATGTTCAAATGCATATGTTCAACAATGAATCATTGGACGTTTTCGTAAACAAAACACAAGAGTAAAGAAAAAAAGATAGTTTTGCACTTTCAAAGGTACATCTTTGTATTGACTTTGAGTAATATTTTTTTGGTACGGGGAGATAAACATTCTAGTAAGAGAATGTTGTCATAAAAAAAGAAAATTTTTTATACAAAGAAAGGATAGCTATGTGTACAAAAATCCCATGGGGTTTCCATTCTGCTATAGCCTTCGTATCTCCTAGCATCTTGTCTATTTTGTACCTTGTCCGAAGCTGATTGAATTGATCAGAAACTCTGAGTTTGTCAGTGGAAGCAAAAGTTTGTCCATAAAGTGATCCAACAGGACATAGTCGTACACCTTAATTCCCTAACTTTTGCCTGGACCACCCTTTCGGGTTTTCAGTCCAACGGGAAACCCTTTTTTGCCCAAGTCGCCCTTTCAGGTTTTCAACTTGTTGGGTGTACAGATTTTTTTGTTTTATCCCTAATTTTTTCCCGAACCTTTTTGGTTCATCGGGATGCCCTTGTTTTTCCTAGGTATGTCAACCTAGTGGGTCTCTTATGCGTAGTATCTTTTGACTATGTCCGCGTTTGCAGGATGCGGCAGGTCGTCACCATCCATGGTGGTCAAGATCATTGCCCCACCAGAGAAAATGTTTTTGATTACAAATGGTCCTTTATAGGTAGAAGTCCACTTTCCCCTAGGATCACCTTGTGGCAGTATGATGCGTTTGATCACTAAAACTCCAACTTGATACACTTGGCGCCTGACTTTCTTGTTGAAAGCCTTGATCATCTGTTTTTGATACATTTGACCATGGAAAACAGCAACAAGTCTCTTTTCATCAATAAAATTTAGTTGATCAAGTTGAGTCTGGATCCAATCGTCTTTGTTCAATTCTGCATCCTTCATAATCCTCATAGAGGGGATCTGAACCTCGATAGGCAAGACAGTCTCCATGCCGTAAACCAAAGAAAAAGGTGTTTCCCCGGTTGATGTGCGAGTTGTGGTACGATACCCGTGGAGAGAAAATGGTAACATCTCATGCCAGTCTTTGTATGTGACTGTCATTTTTTGTATGATCTTTTTAATGTTTTTATTTTCCGCTTCGACAACACCATTCATCTTTTGTCGATAGGGAGAAGAATTGTGATGCTGAATCATGAATTGCTCGCACAATGCGGTGATCATATTGTTGTTGAGATTTATTCCATTGTCAGTGATGATTCTTTCCAGGATACCGTACCGGCAAAAAAGGTTTTGCTGGATGAAGCAGGCAACAACATTCTTGGTAACGGAAGCGAAGAAAGCTGCCTCAACCCATTTTGTAAAATAGTCAATGGCCACTAGGATAAAGCGGTGTCCATTGGAGGCGGTCAGCTTGATTTCTCCAATCATATCAATCCCCCACATAGCAAAGGGCCAAGGAGCTGTCAAGACATTCAGAGGAACCGGAGGTACATGTACTTTGTCAGCATAAATTTGACACTTATGGCAGGTTCGAGAGTGTTGATAACAATTTATTTCCGTGGTAGACCAATAATAGCCTGCCCGTAGGATTTTCTTTGCCATCGTATGCCCACTGGAATGGGTGCCAAAGGTACCTTCATGCAATTCAGCTATGATCCTTTCAGCTTCAACCTTATCTACGCACCGAAGTAACACAGAGTCGTGATTGCATTTGTACAGGACGCCATTACTAAGGAAGAACTTAGCAGAGAATCTCCTTAAGAACTTTTTATCATTGATTGAAGCTCCTTCTGGATATTCTTGAGGCTCGAGATACCTCTTGACTTCGTGAAACCAAGGCTGGTCCACTACTTCTTCAATATTAATCTCGTGGCAGTTTGCTGGTTCATCCATTCGTTCAATGGTGATCTGGGGAGCCTCGTTATGCCAGTTAAGTTTAAACATATATGACATTATGGCTAGAGCGTCTGCTAGCTGATTTTCTTCTCGCGGGAAATGCTCGAAGGTAATCTTCTCAAAATGTGGTAGCAATGTCAAAACATGTTCTTTGTAAGGGATAAGGTTAGATTTTTTGGTGTCCCATTCCCCTTTGATCTGACTGATGACCAAAGCTGAATCTCCAAACACATCTAAGGATTTGATTCCCAAGTCTATGGCAGCTCTGAGACCAAAGATGCATGCTTCGTATTCCGCCATGTTGTTTGTACAGTTGAAGCAAAGTCTGGAAGTAAAGGGAGTATGACACCCTTTTGGAGATATGAGTACAACACCAATACCATTGACGAGTGCATTGGAGGATCCATCAAAGAACATGGTCCATCAGGATCCTTGTTCAGGTCCGTCATATGGCCTGAATTCTTCACAGTTGTCTAATGTCATGATGTCTTCATCCGGGAATTCGAACTTCATGGACTATTAGTCTTCTACAGCTTGGTGAGCAAGGTGATTAGCTAGTGCACTCCCCTTTATATCTTTCTAGGTAGTATATTGTATGTCATATTCTGTCAGGATCATCTGCCATCTCACTATTCTCCCAGAAAGAACAGGCTTCTCGAATATGTATTTTATCGGATCCATTTTAGATATCTACAAGGTAGTATGAGTCAACATATATTGTCTTAGCCGGCGAGTAGCCCATGCTAGAGCGCAGCAAGTTTTCTCGAGCAGTGAATATCTGGTTTCACAGTCGGTAAACTTTTTGCTCAGGTAGTAAATAGAGTGCTCTTTTCGGCCAGACTCGTCATGCTTCCCCAATACACACTCCATTGAGTTTTCTAAAACAGTCAGATACATGACCAATGGTCTTCCCTCGACTGGAGGCATCAACACAGGAGGCTCTTGTAAGTATTCTTTGATTTTGTCAAAAGAAACTTGGAATTCATCATTCCATTTGACTACTTGATCTTTCTTCAACAGTTTGAAGATTGGTTCACAAGTAGCTGTCAGGTGAGAAATGAATCTGGCGATATAGTTCAAATGTCCCAAGAATCCTCTGACTTCCTTCTCAGTACGAGGAGCAGGCATCTCTTGTATTGCTTTAACTTTGGTAGGATCGACCTTGATACCTTTGTTGCTGACTATAAAGCCTAGGAGCTTACCAGACCGTACCCCAAATGTGCATTTGTTAGGATTCAACCTTAGCTTGTACTTCTTCAATCTCTCAAACAATTTTTGTAAGTGATCAAGGTGCTCTTCTTCTGTTTGTGATCTGGCTATCATATCGTCTACGTAGACCTCTATTTCATGATGTATCATATCATGAAATAAAGCTACCATGGCGCGTTGATAGGTTGCCCCAGCATTCTTTAATCTGAATGGCATTATCTTGTAGCAGAATGTGCCCCACTGTGTGACAAATGTTGTTTTCTCCATGTCCTCAGGCGCCATTTTGATTTGGTTGTAACCTGAGAATCCGTCCATGAAGTAAAACACTTTGTGTTGTGTCGTATTGTCAACTAGGATATCAATGTGGGGGAGTGGAAAATCATCCTTAGGGCTTGCCCTATTCAAATCTCTGTAGTCCACACACATTCGCACCTTTCCGTCCTTTTTGGGCACTGGAACAACATTGGTAACCCATTGAGGGTAAGAGGTGACAGCCAAGAATCCAGCGTTGAATTGCTTCATGACCTATGCTTTAATCTTTTATGACATATTCGGCCTCATTCGACGAGCCTTTTGCTTTACTGGCAGACAATCCTCTCTTGTAGGCAGACGATGTACCACAATATCTTCATCAAGTCTTGGCTTGTCTTCATATGACCAGGCAAAGACTTCGGCATAATCGTGTAACAACTGAATCATACGCTTCTTGATACTGGGTTCCATATTGGCACCCGCCTTGACCTCTTTTTTCATCTTCTTCAGTACCTAGGTTGATTGTATCCACAGGTTCCTCGTGAGGCTGGATGGTTCTCTCTTCTTGTTGTAGCAATCTGGCAAGTTCCCCTGGTACTTCATAATCTTCCTCACCTTCATCTTCGGCTTGGTAGATTAGATTCTCACAGTCACAAAAGGCCATAGTAGTATCGTTACCCATGGGATCCAGAATGAAATTATACCTGCATTATGAGTGTGGGTGTGGGTAAGGGTATAGCTATATTTGAAAGAAAGTAAAATGTAAAAGAAAAACAATGAGCACAAAAGTTTGTTTGCGAAAACGTCCATGATTCATTGATATCATATGAAAAATGAGATAATAACCCTTACAAATGGACCATTGTGCCTTGGGTAAGACACAAGGTTTTAAGAGTGCGAATTGTTTTGAATATTACAGATCCAACAAAATGTAAAGACAAATTACTAAGGGATGAAAGTGATTGGGACGAAGTCTCTAGCCTCCCAATTGTTGAGCCCTCCATTGAAAGTCGGGAAGATCCATTCCTCCAGGTTGCAACCATCTTCACCATCTTCCACTGTGTTGACTTCACGATTGCTGATCTTCAAGGGTGGCCCTCCAGCACGGGCACGGCGTACAGCCTTTTGAGCACTTGAAGTGAAACCTAGGCCAAACTTGTCAGACTTATATGGGATATCTGGGAGTTTTCCCCAGATAATGCATCCTCCTTATTCTACCACTGCTTTGGCATCCTTTAGTGACGACATCTGAAGTGGAGGCCTGGTAATCTTGGGAAAAACCTTAGTCACTGCCACCTCTTAAGGGACCACTTCAAAGTGTTGAAATGGAGTTTCAATGAATTCGTCGTCCAATTCCACATATCTGAAGGAATTGAGATGGTTGATCATGTATTCTTCCTCTCCATGGACGGTGATAATCTTCCATTGAATCATATATTTCAGCATCTGGTGCAATGTAGAAGTAACAGCGCCAGCGTTGTGGATCCATGGTCGGCCTAGCAGGCAGGAGTATGAAGGGCGGATATCCATCATATAAAAATTTGAATTGAAGGTTTGGGTTCCAACCTTTATGGGAATGTCTACCTCCCTATGTACCATCCTTTTCGAGCCGTCAAAAGCCCTTACTACTATGTTGCTCGGCTTCAAAGTCAACCCCTCACAGTCAAGTCTATCAAGAGCCTTTTTGGGTAATACATTCAAAGATGAGCCAATGTCCAACAAAACATGCGCCAGAGTGGTGCCCCTACATTCCACTGAGACATGCAACGCCTCATTATGCTTTCTTCCCCTTGGCGTCAGATCAGCATCTGAAAAACCTAAACCAGTGTCTGCAATTAGGTTGGCTACGCAGTCTTGAAACTGATCGGCAGATGTCTCTTGAGGTACATGGGCGGTTTTTAAGAACTTCATCAAGGCTTTTGCATGTGCCTCGGAACATAGTAGTAATGCCAGCATGGAGATCTTAGAGGGAGTTTTCCCCAGTTGTTCAACTACATCGTAGTCGCTTCTATTTATAATTTTTAAGATCTCCTCCATTTCTTTCTTGGAGGTCTCAGGGATAGTCAATGACTGAGCCTTCATCCGGACAAGCTCAACCATAACACCTTTTCCTCGAGCCTCAGTCAATTCGGAAGTAGGAGTGTCAGTAAGAATGATTATAGGGGTCGTAACGGCTTTGTCAATTGGAGTACTCACAGAGATGATTATGGGTATGGGGGTAACCTTTGGAGCAGCCACAGGGATGATTACGGGTCCAGAAACTGCTTTTGGGGGAGCAATTTCTGGAGAAAAGATCCTACCACTTCGGGTAATTTTGCTAGTTCCTGCAATGTTACTGATGTCGAAGGTGACCTTCTCGGAACTTGAATCTTCGACGACTGGCTAGTCCTGCTTGATACCATGGTAATAGATATCCCCTCCATAATTCTATGGCACAGTTTTGTCTGACGCATATGGGACTGGTCCAGGCATTGTGATTATTAAAGGAGTTGCTTTCGGAATTGTTGTAATTATAACGGGTCTTTTGGTGGAGACCCTGGAAGAATTGGAGGAAATGGTAATGATTGAAACATCTTCAAAAGAAACAGGTGTAACGGGAGTCTTTTCAAACAAAATCTCTTTGTTATCCATCAGGCACTAAACGCCTACTTTCAACAAAGGACAGCTAGTTGATGAGGATAAACAGAAACGACAATCTTCATCACATCTCGGGAACACGCCAACATTCAACAAGTTTATTATAACAGTCAGAAGTGGGGTCATGAGTTCATTAACTGAAGTAACAAACAATCCTTCTTCAATGGCATTGGCATTGTGACCATGTCTGGGCATAGGAGCAGAGATGACGTTTGGATTTTCGGGCCCATCAAACTCAATTACTTTTGCTTCAATGAGGTCTTGTATTTTGTTCTTTAGAGCCCAACAGTTATTAGTATCGTGACCAGGACTTTCAGAATGATATGCGCGACGGGCATTGGGATGATAATGAGGAGATGTTGTTTGGGGTTTTTCAGAGCTTCTTTCAAGGTTACCAAATTGGATTTTAGAAGATGTGGTAATACTTGAGATGGAGTCATGTTGATTCTGGTAAACTGCCTGACTGGCCTTTTTATCCTTGGTTGATTATTTCTTTGTTGATCAGACGTAGGCTTAGGAATCATAACAGCCCCCACCATTGGTCGGCGTTCGGCCCTATCTTGGTTTCTTTGCGGATATACGGAAACCACCTCTTTCTTCCCGATGAAAGGCTTCCTTACAGCTGTAGAAGAAGATGTATCTTTCTGAATCTTTCCACTTTTTATACCGGCTTCTACCCTCTCTCTGGTCAATATTAGTTCAGTAAAGCCAGCAGATGAACTTCCATTTAAATGATTGAAGAAGGGACCAGATAAGGTGCCTAAGAACATGTCTACCAATTCTCTCTCAGACAGAGGGGGTTGAACTCTTCCAGCCAAATCTCTCCATTTTTGTGCATAGTCCTTGAAACCTTCATTAGAAGCCATGGTCATACTCTGGAGTTGAGTACGGGTAGGCACCAAATCAACATTGTATTGATATTGCGTGTAGAAAGTTACGGCAAGATCTTCCTAATAGTGAACATTAGCCCTTTCTAGTTGGTAAAACCAGTCAAGTTGAGTTCCAGACAGACTATCTTGGAAGAAGTGCACCCATAAGTCTTTATCAGCGGTATGGGGTTGGATTTTCCTCACATATATATGACCGGAGATGCATTTTAGGGCATGACACTCCGTAATATTTGGAAAATGTAGGCACTTTGAATTTTGGAGGAATTACAATCCCCGACACCAGTCCCAATTTCTCAAAGTCTAAGCCTGGCACCTTTTAGATTTCCATCGCGCTCAACCTTTCTTCAAGATGTCTATACTTGTCATCAGCCGAAGGGTATTGTTCCTCATTATAGTCCTCTTCTTCTTCCTCCTCTTCCGATTTTGACGGGACAACCTTTTCCTTGCCTTTCCCCTCTCCTTCACCGGATGTTGTTGCAAAGTCCAAAGTCCTTCTTGTCTGCCCATGAAATCTTCTTCCCATGTTTAAGACTCTAGTTACCTTCTTTGTTTTCTTTTTCCTCTCTTCAGCCAGCAGAGTCTTCAACTCTTCTTGCCCCTTGGCTAGGGTCATGAGCAACTATTGAAACTACGTATTCTGAGCTTGGAGATCTTTCACTGTTTGCTCGAGATCCATCTTACTGAAATAAACAGTAGAGAGATGAGGAGACTTGTTGCAAAAGACCTGTTTATGTTATGATGAATGGTATATGCATATGCAATGTTTTCAAGGATTTCAAAGATTCAGATTTTTTTTAGACAAAAAAGAAACACACGTTATATTAATAAGATAAAGTTTGAGTACATCAATGCCCCTTGGGCAAAATAATACAAAACTCTAAGATAGAAAAGTAGTGCGCATCCTCTTTGGTGCAATGTAGGCATTCAGAGTCTGCTCCTCATGAAGTAGCCTAGTGAGTTCCAAAACCTTCTTCTCCCTTGTGTAGAATTGGGCTTTGAAAGTATCTCGCTCTCCTTTGAGTTGTATCTGATCCCTTTGGAGGTCTTCAAGAGATGTGGGCATGTCAGGATGTAGGATAGTGTATGGAACATCTCCTTCCTTAACAGGCTCAATGATTATCGGGAGAATGGAGGGGTAAGGCATTATAAGACTCTGAGCGCGAGTTCATACCCATTTGAGGTAAGGATCAAGAGGGATGGAATTCTTGTACCCCAAAGTCTTGCTATCCACCTTTTTCAACATCCTCCAAGCTCGGATAAATCTTTGGCGAAGACCTTGATTGTTGTTGTCGTAGTCAAATACCAAACCTTGAATCACCATCTCGTGCGGGCCATCCCTTCGGGCATAAACAAACTGTCTTAAGGCTAAGCAAGGGTTGTAGGTGATTCCTCCCCTAATTCCAAGTAAAGGGACATTAGGAAATTCTCCATGACGGTCAACAATGATAACATTATCTTTGGATCGGGAGCACCAACGAATGTCTGAATGCTTGAGCATCATCAACCTTTGTGACCACTTTAAACCTTGCACATTCTTTAATACTGATTGGGGAAGATGAGAAATAAACCATCTTGCCAAGAGAGAAGTGAAACACATAAGGACACCTATTTTCCTCATTGTGTGAGTGTGAAAAAAGTGTAGGATATCCCCTAGCAATGTAAGCACCGGGTTGCGGGATATGAAGATTTTGATGGTGTTGATATCTATGAGTTGGTCGGGATTTGGAAACAAAATCATCGCATAGATGAGGAGAGCCACAATTTCCTCAAAGGCTTGCAAGTCTAAGGAATTCCAACAGCTTTGGGCTTTCTCAAATAGGAACTTTGCTAAGAAACCTTTGACACCACTCCTTGTTTCCCAATGAGTTGTGATATCAAATGAGTGCAAGTGTAGAGCTTGAGCAATCTCTTCTGGATTTGGATCTCTTTCCGTACTGTTGAAAGGTAGTTGATTGATAATGGTAATCCTCAAGAGTTGGGAGAATTCTTCTAAAGTAGGCACAAGTTGATAGTCGGGAAATGTGAAGCAATGGTGCAAAGGATCAAAGAACTGAAAGAGCACCTTCATCATGTCCTCATCTGTGTTAGAGGTGACCAAGTTGAGTAGACGACCATGCCTCTTGGTGAATGGAGATTTTTTAGGAATCCTTGAAGCTAGCTCCTTAAGTTATGGAGGGATCCTCACAAGGTTGATTTGAATAGTTTTCCTGCGAAGTGAATCCATATCCTACAAAACAAGAACAAAGATGAATCCCAAAATCCTTGAAATGGTTAGTGGATGCATATGATGTTCATGATGTTATGTACAAGTATGCATATACAAACAAAGAAAATGAATCCTTAGTTTAGGCTTACATGGAGTTTTATAGGTAAGTACCCTCTTGAAGTTTAGTTGGCTTAAACCTGTCCTAGTAATAGTAACCGGAATCTAAGTAGCTCAATATCACTGGATTGTTTCCTTAGTCATTGTTTTAGCTCAAACCTCTTTAATGGCGACCGAAATATCCCAAGAAACCAAACCTCAATGAGTATAGTATCGAGTATCCACCAACTTCGGACTACTCCAAAGCCAGTCATCTCACTACATCCTAAAGGCCAAGTTGGTCAAGTAAAGGTTCTAGAAGTTCATTAGTGCTTCATGACATCACTCAGCGGCCCCGTATTCTCTTAGATTAACTCAAACGCTACCGGTACCCATAAATATGTCGCACTAACATAGCTATTGCTTAGACCATGTCGGTATACCCCGCACAGTTTCCACAATGTATTGCTACTTACCTATAATGTATCCCAAATCCGGGTAGAGGATTCAAACCCAAACAAAGAACCATAATGTAAAGCATACGAGTCAAACAATGTAAGCAAATAAATGTGATATAACCCTAAGGTAACCCCACTTTTAAGTTTTATCCCCAGCAGAGTCGCCAGTTCTGGGATACGGTGGGAGAACTGACTTGAGGGTTTTGCGTTTTATCGCAAATGTTGCGGTTAGCAAGAGTCGCCACCGACTTTTCTTTTATCCAAAACGAAAGGTGAAAAAGCACAGGAAAGACCTTTGAGATGGTTTCTTGAGTTCGGGGGGTAGATTATGAAAATGGAAGGTATTAGCACCCTTTTCATCCATGGTTTTTCATGGGCTCTTAGTTACTTGCTAGATCACTTGCTTTTGTTTGAAATTGTGCTTTGTGCGGTGTTTGAAAGTATTTTGTAAAAGAGGCCATTGTTTAGGCAATCTTTGTAATGATTCTCGCTCGTAAGAATGTATACAAAGATGTTGATCTTTTTGAAAATGTTTTCAATGTTTGTAAGAAGTTTGGAAATGTGTGTGTTTGCTTTGAAAATAGCAAGGATATTTGTTTCGAAATGGAGCAAGTAATTAAGAGCAATCTACCTACTCAAATGTCTTTCTTGTTCATTTTCTTTCCCTTTGACATTGTTGTCTTACTATTGATTTGGTAAGAAACCCTATCTTTGGATGTAAACGGGACGGGCGTGAGTCATCGTATAGCCATGATTAGTAATGTTGCAAAGTATCTTAGCATTTTTGAGGGACTAAGATCATTTTTGCAAGGCAACCTTGAATAACGTCATCGAGGGACTATGATCTTGTATTTGTTTGTTTTTGCTAAGACACCTTACATGCGTAATATGGCCATTTTGTATAAGGCAACCTAGTGGAGTAACCCTAGGGGTTCTTGTGTGCAAGTGTGTCATTTTCATGCTTGATTTTGTCTTGAATTAGGTTTTTCTATTTGATTGGTTTTATCTTGCCATACAAACCCTAATTACTAGCATGTTATATAAAAGCGATAAATTGCGAAATTTAAAGTTACTATGCTATTACAACACTTGTGGGAGGGTGGTATACAATTTATTAATGGGGGTTGCAATAATATAAACCTAATTAATCTACTACAACCAAATTGAATATGTACAAATACTGGAATAAATAATATACAAGATGAATTAAATATGCAAAGATGTGTAAATGCAAAGAAGATTTTTGTTTGGTTTTTTATATGGAAAAGCTTTAACCTAAAACCTAATTAGAAAATAAGTAAATCAAGATTAAGTTAAATTAATTAAGGAAGGGAATTATTTAAGAAAAGATTTTTGAATAAACCCTAATTCTATTTGATTAAAAGAAAATAAGTTTCTTTATGAAAAAAGTATTTTTTTTTTGTATTTTGTTGTCTTGAAAATAATATATGGCATTATGAGGTATTTTTGGTCCTTTTTTATATTAAAATAAATATTTAATGGATATAAAGAAAAAATAAATATTAAGGTAGTTCTCATTTAATTTACAAAGTTATTTAATGAAAATAGATAATATATAACTAAATAAAAATATTTTACATGAGAAATATAAACTAAAATGAGCCGAAATACAAATCTATCATTTTTATATTTTTTAGGATTTTTAATTATAAGAAGAATATATTTAAGAAAATATAATAAAAATAAATAAATAAATAAAATGATATTGGGACAGAGGTGTCAGAAGTAAACAGGATGCAGAATGTTAGCAAAAAAAACATAGGCCCATGAAGCAAAAAGCCCAGCGCTGCAAAGTGACAAAAAATGGCAAAAATGTGAGAAAATGCAAAAGGCAGCGCGCTAAGGCTCGGACTCGTGACCTTTAGCATTTATGTGCGCTGCCTTACCACTGGGGTGGTTGTACATCCGTTTATATAAACACAAACATAAATATATATTATAAAATGCCCCTTGAAGGCAAATTCATCTTTAACCTTGAGCCATGGCCGGATCACCTGTATCTTCTTCATTTCTCCATAAAAATGGAAAATTCAAACGTGAAAGTTATTGTATTTCTTCCCACGAGTTCAACCATATAATTTATGTAAACTAAAAGTCAAAGATAAGATCTAATTTTACTATCCCTAATTTAAAACCTAACTTTTGCAGAAATTTCAAATCCAAAATTCTCTATATATAGTTAATATAAATGAAAACTATGAGCATGGTTTGCTTTAAAGCAAGGATATCTATATTTTGCTTTCACAAATCAGGACCAAATGATGCTTGTATGAAGAGATAGAAGTTTGAGTTTTTACCTCTTGCAGCTGGGATCGTGAATGGAGTTTGAGCAAGTTATGAGAAGGCCTGAGGATCTGTTTAGCTTGCCTGGACCTCCCTGAGTGTATTCCAATCCTTACTTTGTCTTGAAAGTCCCTGAATCTCCATACTCAAGTCAACCTGCAAGCTTGATATTTGAAAATTGTGGATGGTGGAGGAGGAGTTACAGTGAGGGAACAGGGGTCTGGATCACCTAGATATGAGGTATATTAAGTGTTTGAGTGGTTAAAACTCAATACGCACGAGTGGATTTGGAGATGGCTATGTAAGGTTCAAAACCATCAAACTATGGCATATTTTCAGTTGCAAAGTGTTTGAAAGTGTTTTGGAGTCTTAGCCTTCGTGTGTCAACTTGCAAATAATGTGTTTACTTATAAGCAAAAGGTCTTGAGTCTTGTAACAACTCAGATTTCAAAAACTCACATGTTTGCTTGGTTTCTTGTTTGTGAAGCAAAGCTAGAAAGCATGGTTCCAAGGTGTAGTACCAAGCTTGTAGGGGGACTGAGTCCTTTAAACATTCTTGTTCTGATTGAGTGGAGTGTGTTTGTGCAGAAAAAACAAGTGCAAGGCTCAATGCAAGCTGACTTTGCATAAAGCTTGCTTTTCCAAAATGGAAATGTTGCCTTTCTCCCAAAAATGGAATTATTCTTGTACAATGCATTCAATGCTTGGCTTAAATCTTCCAACAACTGTGAAAACATTTAATTATGGAGTGAAAGTCAAGTTAGGAGCCTGCAAAGTAGGATTTGTTCAGCATGCTTGAGGATTTGAATTTTTGTTCATCATGAAATAGCTTGAAATCAAAATGATAAATCACCAACTTCATCTCTTCGATTCTCCCCACTCAGGAAAGATCTCAAGGAGTTCTTTGAAATTTTTGAAAGCTTGCCTTGTTCTCTACAACTCATCTTTGAATTGCTTTTGAAAATTACCTTTGGAACTATGTAAAAAATTGCCATGAAGTTAGGTCAAAAATCTGCCTAACAAGGGCAAAATTTTACTGAGTTATTTTAGTTCATGAGCATGTATTCACAAAATTATATCTTGAGATCCAAGAATTTTTAGGACAAATTGTGTGAAGTAAAGTTGTATATTTCATGGAGATCTACAACTTTCATGTTGGAAGTTTCCTTTGAATCATCTTGCATCATGGTGAAAATTTGGCTCAAATTTGAGAAAAAATAAGAAATTTTTTATACTTGGAAAAATTTCTAAGAAATTTCAACTTTTCAAAACAAAATATTGAATCCTTGATTTCTTGATGAAAAAGTTTCACATTTTGACATGTTTTGATGAATTATGATCTTTGGCACTTGATCTTGACCAAAAAGTCAAAGTTTGACTTTTCATTATACATTGACTTTTGATCAGTTGACTGAAAAATTCATCTGTCAATCCAATGGATTTGTAATGTTTTGAATCATGTTATTAGGTCAAGATGATGAAATTGAACTCTTGAAATCATACTTCAAACCAATTGATCATTTTCTAGGTCAAAAATCAGAAATTGCCTTTTCTCAGTCAAAACCCTAATTTTGACCATTTTGCCCTTTTGATGATTTAATCAAATTTCTTGAGGAATTGTGGTCCAAACATGATCAAATGATACGTATGATTCTAATATGTTGATGTGTATCAAAATTTATGAATTTTGACTGTAAATTGGCCATTGTTGACATTTTCCCCAATACAGTTGATTTTTAGGTCAATTGTCCAATTGACTGATCAAAAGTGTGATTCAAGGCTTGAAACTTGACATGAGTAATCTTGGGGGTCCCTAATGATCCTTGAAAGTAATATGAAGTATTGATAGTCCAAAAATACTTGTGCAAAATCAAACCCTAATTTTGGTCATCAGTGCATGAGGAGATGTCTTGAGCTGGTCAAACCCTAATGCAGTCTTGAGTCAAAGAGATCTCGTGAGGAAATTCTTGATAAGTGAGAGGGAAAATTTTGGAGTACAACACTGAGGCTGTTACTTCTATGTTTCACAAAATGTTGAAGTATCCAGTTCAAGGAAATATTATCACCGTACATGGAGAGGAAGAATACATGACCAACCATCTCAATTCCTTCAGATATGTGGAATTAGATGGTGAATTCATTGACACTCCATTTCAACACTTTGAAGAGGTCCCTCAAGAGGTGGCAGTGACTAAGGTTGTTCCCAAGATTACCAGGCCTCCACTCTGGATGTCGTCACTAAAGGATGCCAAAGCAGTGGTAGAAGAAGGAGGATGCACTATCTGGGGACAACTCCCAGATATCCCATATAAGTCTGAAAAGTTTGGCCTAGGTTTCACTTCAAGTTATCAAAAGGTTGTACACCGCACACGTGCTAGAGGTCCACCCTTGAAGATCAGCAACCGTGAAGTCAACACAGTGGAAGATGGTGAAGATGGTTGCAACAAAGGTATTGAGGTCGATCCTGCCAAAGTTAAAGCCATACAAGAGATGCCTGCTCCTAGCACTAAAAAAGATGTCAGAGGATTCTTAGGACGTTTGAACTATATTTCTAGATTCATTTCTCACCTGACAGCTACTTGTGAACCAATCTTCAAACTATTGAAGAAAGATCGAGTAGTCAAGTGGAATGACGAGTGCCAAGTTGCTTTCGACAAAATCAAAGAATACTTGCAGGAGCCTCCTGTGTTGATGCCGCCAGTCGAGGGAAGACCATTGATCATGTATCTGACTATTTTAGAAAACTTAATGGGGTGTGTATTGGGGCAACATGACGAGTCTGGACGAAAAGAGCACGCTATTTACTACATGATTAAAAAGTTTACTGACTGTGAAACCAGATATTCACTGCTCGAGAAAACTTATTGCGCTCTGGCATGGGCTGCTCGCCGGCTAAGACAGTATATGCTGACTCATACTACCTTGTTGATATCTAAAATGGATCCAATAAAATACATCTTTAAGAAGCTTGCTCTTTCTGGGAGAATAGCGAGATGGCAGATGATCCTGACGGAATATGACATACAGTATACTACCCAAAAAGCTATAAAGGGAAGTGTACTAGCTGATCACCTTGCTCACCAAGCTGTAGAAGACTACCAGTCCATGAAGTTCGAATTTCCGGGTGAAGACATCATGACATTAGACAACTGTGAAGAATTCAGGCCATATGACGGACCTGAACAAGGATCCCGATGGACCCTATTCTTTGATGGAGCCTCCAATGCACTCGGAAATGGTATTGGTGTTGTACTCATATCTCCAGAAGGGTGTAATACTCCCTTTACTTCCAGACTTTGCTTCAATTGTACAAACAACATGGAGGAATACGAAGCGTGCATCTTCGGTCTCAAAGCTGCCATAGACTTGGGGATCAAATCCTTTGATGTATTCGAAGACCCAGCTTTGGTTATCAGCCAGATCAAAGGGGAATGAGACGCCAAACACCCAAACCTTATCCCTTACAAAGAACATGTTTTGACATTACTACCACATTTTGAGAAGATTACCTTCGAGCATTTCCCGCGAGAAGAAAATCAGCAAGCAGACGCTCTAGCCACAATGTCATCTATGTTTAAACTTAATTGGGATAACGAGGCTCCCCAGGTCACCATTGAACGAATGGATGAACCAGCACACTGTCACGAGATTAATACTGAAGAAATAGTGGACCAGCCTTGGTTTCACGAAGTCAAGAGGTATCTCGAGGCTCAAGAATATCTAGAAGGAGCTTTAATCAGTGATAAAAAGTTCTTAAGGAGATTCTCTGCTAAGTTCTTAACGTCATCCTGTATAAACATAATCATGACTCTGTGTTACTTCGATGCATAGATAAGGTTGAAGCTGAAAGGATCATGGCTGAATTACACGAAGGCACTTTTGGTACTCATTCCAGTGGGCATACGATGGCAACGAAAATCCTACGGGTAGGATATTAATGGTCTACCATGGAAGCTGATTGTTATCAACACTCTCGAACCTTCCATAAGTGTCAAATTTATGCTGATAAGGTGCATGTACCTCTGGTTCCTTTGAATGTCTTGACAGCTCCTTGGCCCTTTGCTATGTGGGGGATTGATATGATTAGGGAAATCAAGCTGACATCCTCCAATGGACATCACTTCATCCTAGTGGCCATTGACTATGTTATAAAGTGGGTTGAAGCAGCTTCCTTCACTTCCGTTACCAAGAATGTTGTTTCCCGCTTCATCAAGCAAAATCTCATTTGCTGGTACAGTATCCCGGAAAATATCATCACTGACAACGGTACAAATCTCAACAACACTATTATCACTGCATTGTGCGAGCAATTCAAGATTCAACATCAAAATTCTTCTCCCTATCGGCCAAAGATGAATGGTGTTGTCGAAGCTGCAAATAAAAATATTAAAAAGATCATACAGAAAATGACAGTCACATACAAAGACTGGCATGAGATGTTACCATTCTCTCTCCACGGATATTGTACCACGGCTCGCACATCAACCGGGGCAACACCCTATTCTTTGGTTTAAGGCATGGAGGTTGTCTTGCCTATCGAGGTTCAGACCCCCTCTCTAAGGATTATGAAGGATGCAGGGCTGAACGAAGACGATTGGATCCAAACTCGACTTGATCAACTGAACTTGATTGATGAGAAGAGACTTGTTGCTGTTTGCCATGGTCAAATGTATCAAAAGTGGATGATAAAGGCCTTCAACAAGAAAGTCAGGCGCCAAGTGTATCAAGTTGGAGATCTAGTGATCAAACGCATCATCTTGCCACAAGGTGATCCCAGGGGCAAATGGACTCCTACCTATGAAGGACCATTTGTAATCAAAAACATATTCTCCGATGGGGCAATGATCTTGACCACCATGGATGGTGACTGTAACGCCCCGTTTTATTTAATATTATATTATATTAATATTTCGAATTACCGTTTGACGTTTATTTTTGCGACGAGAATATTTAAATTAACTGTTATATATGTTAATATATTTGGCGACGTTTTATTCGGACCGGTAATTATTTTATTCGGTCCGGTATTCATTTTGAGGGACCGGTAATTATTTTATTCGGTCCGGTATTTATTTTGAGGGACCGGTAAATTATTTTGTTCGGTCCGGTTTTTATTCCGTTCGGTTCGGTAAAATATTATTCAGACCGATATTTAATTATTTGGGTTAATAATATTATTTAGTGTTGATTAGTGGTGATATATCAAGAAGGGCTTTTTGGGTATTTTGCTAGCTTATGTCTTGCTTCTAAACAAACATAACCCACCATTTCCTTGTTTTATGACATAACACCAAAAACACACTTAGAGAGAACTAGAGAGAGTCTTGGAGGAAGAGAAGAGCAAGAACACAAAACTTGGATTTTGGGTTGGTTGAATCATCAAGAATCATTCAAACATTTAAGGTAAGGGGTTTGATTATTTCCAATGCTTATAGTTAGGGTTTGATTTGGTATATTTTGGATTTGGGGGAAAAATTGATGTTATGGTTCTTGAGTTTTGTTGAGATAGAAATTAGAAGAGTTAATTAAGTATTGTTGTTGTCGTTGAATTAGTGTTTAGTAATTGAAATGAAGTTTAGAAACTAAGTAGCAATATAATTAGTTTAGTAAAATAATGTAGTACTAAGACTAAAGTAGCAGTATAGTTAGTTTAGTAAAATAATGTAGTATGAAGTTAGTTTATTAAATAAATAGTATGAAGTTAGAAATGAAATAGTAGTATATCTCTTGTTTTCTAAACTAGCGCAGGTTATCATTTTTTTTTAAAACTAGCAGTTTATTACATTTTTAAAACTAGCATTAGAATTAAGTTTAGAAAGAAAAAATAATGTAATAACAGTATCTTACAAACAAACAAAAAAAAATTAGTTGCATGGTTTAGAATAAACAAAAATTAACAGTATAGAAACTAAAGTGCTAGCGACATTAGCGGTATATTAATCGAATTGAAATTAAGTTTAGAAAATTAATTTATGTTTTGTTTTTCTTTTCTTAATTTAATATATTAAATATTTATATTAATTAGATATAAATATGACATAAGTTAGCCGATTTAGTTTGAAACCTGATTATGTTTCGATTTCCCGATTTCGGCAATTTCGGTGACGGAGCAAGTTGCTCCGAATTTAACGAAAATTGACGTGTAGAACGTCGTGGTGAGGTTAGTTTTTCGAGATTATGATTTTTTAACGGAGCTACCCGAAATAAGTCAATTTACGGTTAAGTTGAACCGGGTTGCATTTTAGTCGGTTTAAGTCGTGTATGGATAACCAGATTGTGACGTTAATGTTTATAATTGATGCTGATTATTATGAATGACTTTCGCGACGATTATTGATGTTTGACTATTTTTCCGTGTTTGAAATTTAGTGAATTATTTGATAATGATGTGGTGTGATTGAATATGATGTTTGTGACGGTTTATTTATAATGAATACTTGATGATATGCGATGCAATGATATGTTTATCTTGATGTGGATGAATATGGCGACGTGGGTTTTATACCAATTTTGATGTGCGATGATGATGTTTTGTTGTGTTGTATTTGTGATGTCGTGTTGTCAAGTCACATACATTGCATTGGTGACGAGGGCTTTTATGCCAAGCGACGAGGGCTTTTATGCCAAAGCGACGATGGGCTTTTATGTCGAATGTCCCTAATTATGGAAAAAGCGACGGGTACCACATGCATAACATAGTCGTGTCTCATGGAGTCGGTTATGTTTATTTTTGAGTCTTTTGGCGTTGAGTTTTATTTGATGACTTATAATGAATTGCGATGTTATATGATACTTTGTTTTGTGATGATTTTTGTGTTGAACATAAAGTGATTATGATGTGATAATTTCATGAAAATTATGTGATGGATATACCATGACGATAAAGCGACGATGTGAGTTTATGGCGATGGAGTTTATGTCTTGTTTTGACATGATTATGGTGATTATGTGATGATATTAAAGTGTTGATCTTATACACTAAATGATGACTTTAAAGTATGTTAGATTTGATATTTGTTGACATATTCTTATTAATCTATATCATTTATGATTCCAAAACTATTTATATATTTTATCATGCCTTTAATTATATGTTTTGGAGTATCTCACCCTTTACTTGTTTCGCCGTTGCCTTTATATTGGTAACGTGCAGGTGATCCGCGAGGATGATGAGGATTAGCTCGAGCCTCTTTATTTTGAGTCGCTCTGCTCTGATAGTAGTAACACTCGGGATTTGGGCGACGTTATTATTTTGTTAGGATAGTTTATGTATACTATCTTATGACTTTATGTATTGATGATAACATGATGATACATACATTTTGTGAACACATCCGCTGTGTTGTGATTAGTTATATGTTTATATGATGATTTATGTTATGAATCGGTATATCCGACTTTTGATTTTTGTGATGTGCGTTATAATGCAAAGTGATGAAAACATGAATATGTGATACCTCAATTTATGTTTGAATGAAATTTTGAAACTCTGATTTTATTATTAATTACGAGGGGTAAAATTGGGGTGTTACATTAGTGGTATCAGAGCAGGTCGGTCTGTCCGGCCAAGTTGTTGAGTTTGTTGTCGTCTATCAATCAAGTATTGTTATTTGTTGATTCTAATCCTTGTTTTGTTGTGAGCAGAAGTTGTCATGGCTGGAAGTAACGTTGGTAGGAATGATGAGGCTCTTGCTGCTGCTATGCAGGAAATGGCTCAGGCTTTCCAAAACCCGTTGAATGCTGACGAGAACGCTAGGTCTCGTAGTTTGGCAACCTTCCAAAGAGAGAATCCTCCTACTTTCCAAGGAAAGTATGATCCCGAAGGTGCTTTGGCATGGCTGAAGGAGATTGAAAGAATCTTCTGTGTGATGGATTGCACTCCTGTGCAAAGGATCTGTTATGGTACTCATAAACTAAGTGCTGAAGCGGATGACTGGTGGGTTGAAACCCGTCAGAGGCTTGAGATTGCTGGTGAGGAAGTGACATGGGAAGTTTTCCGAAGGGAATTCATGAGGAAGTATTACCCGGAAGATGTTCGGGGAAAGAAGGAGATAGAGTTCCTTGAATTAAAGCAAGGAAGCATGTCTATCACTGATTATGCTACAAGGTTCACTACGTTGGCCAAGTTCTATCCGCATTATGATGGGACGAATGGCGAGTTCTCTAAATGCATCAAGTTTGAAAATGGTTTGCGTCCTGAATTAAGAAAGTTGTTGGTTATCAGAAAATCCGTGTCTTTTCGGATTTGATTGATAGTTGTAGGATCTTTGAGGAGGACAGTAATGCTCATTATAAGATTATGTATGATAAGAGAAACAAAGGTCAGCAAAGTCGTGGAAAACAGTATGATGCTCCAGCTGGTAAAGGGAAACAGAAAGTGTTTCAAGGGCGAAGAACTAGTGGGGGAGATGCTCCTGCTAGTATTGTTTGTTACAAGTGTGGGAAACCTGGCCACAAAAGTAATGTTTGTCGAAGCGATGTTAGAGCCAAGGAGAATGAGGTGAGATGTTTCCGATGTGGAGAAGTGGGCCATATGACTCGCGATTGTAGACATAAGGATGTAGTCTGTTTTAATTGTGGCGAGAGAGGTCACATTAGTGCTCAACGTAAGAAGCCTAAGAAGACTCAAGGAGCAGGAAGGTGTTTGCTTTATCGGGTGCTCCGATGGCAAACGAGGATGGTCTTGTTCGAGGTACTAGTTTCATTAATAGCTTTCCTCTTATTACTATTATTGATACTGGTGCTACTCACTGTTTTATTGATGTTAATTGTGTAAAGAGATTGGGTCTCACTTTGTCGTCTCTGGATAGAGATATGGTGGTAGAAGTTCCGGCTAAGGGAACGGTTACTACTTCTTTTGTGTGTGCAAGTTTCCCTTTATCAATCTTTGATAGAGACTTTGTGGTGGATCTTGTTTGTTTACCGCTTGTCGGGTTGGACGTGGTTTTAGGTATGGACTGGTTAAAAGCTAATTATGTCCATATCAATTGTTATAACAACACTGTGAGGTTTTCTTCCTTAGTAGAAGAAGAACAATCTATGTTGGTGTCGACGAAGCAGTTGAATGAGTTCATGAAGGATGAGGCATTGGTTTTCTTGTTGATGGCGACTCTTTCTGTGGAGAGTCAAGCTGTGATAGCAAACTTTCCGATGGTGTGCGATTTTCCCGAAGTATTCCCTGATGAGATTCCTAGTGCACCTCCAGAAAGAGAAGTTGAATTTTCTGTGGATCTTGTCCCTGGTACCAGACCTATCTCTATGGCACCATACAGGATGTCCGCATCTGAGTTAGCAGAATTAAAGAGCCAATTAGAAGATTTACTCGAGAAGAAGTTTGTTAGACCTAGTGTGTCGCCGTGGGGAGCTCGTGTGTTATTGGTGAAGAAGAAAGACGGTAGCATGATACTTTATATTGATTATTGTCAGTTGAATAAAGTGACTATCAAGAATAGGTATCCACTTCCTAGAATTGATGATTTGATGGACCGATTGGTTGGCGCTCGCATGTTCAGCAAGATTGATTTGAGATCGGGTTACCATCAAATAAGGGTGAAAGAAGAGGATGTTTAGAAAACTGCTTTCAGGACGAGGTATGGATATTACGAATATTTGGTGATGCCTTTCGGTGTCACTAATGCACCGGGAGTATTCATGGAGTACATGAATCATATTTTCCATCCTTACTTAGATTGTTTCGTGGTTGTTTTCATTGATGATATTCTGGTTTATTCTAAATCGGAAGAAGAGCACGCAGAACATTTGCGCATCATGTTGGAAGTTCTAAAAGAGAATAAACTTTATGCTAAGTTGTCAAAGTGTGAGTTCTGGTTAAGTGAAGTGAGCTTTTTAGGGCATGTCATTTCTGGTGATGGCATTTCAGTTGATCCTTCTAAAGTCGATGCTGTGTTGAGATGGGAAACTCCCAAGTCTGTTACTGAGATTAGAAGTTTCTTAGGATTGGCTGGTTACTATAGAAGGTTCATTGAAGGTTTTTCTAAGTTGGCGCTTCCTTTGACAAAGTTGACTTGTAAAGGAGCTGCGTTTGTGTGGGATGTCAAGTGTGAAGAAAGTTTTGTTGAATTGAAGAAAAGGTTGACAACGGCTCCGATCTTGATTCTACCTAATCCTGAAGAACCGTTTGTTGTTTATTGTGATGCTTCTAAGATGGGTTTAGGTGGTGTACTTATGCAAAATGGCAAAGTAGTTGCTTATGCTTCTAGGAAATTGAAGATTCATGAGAAGAATTATCCTACGCATGATTTGGACCTTGCAACGGTTGTTTTTGTGCTTAAGATTTGGAGGCATTATCTTTATGGTTCTAGATTTGAAGTATTTAGTGACCATAAAAGTTTGAAGTACTTGTTCGATCAGAAAGAGCTTAATATGAGACAAAGACGGTGGCTTGAATTGTTGAAAGATTATGATTTTGGATTGAATTACCATCCTGGTAAAGCTAATGTGGTGGTCGATGCTTTAAGTCGAAAGACTTTGCATATGTCACTGTTAATGGTGAAAGAGTTGGAATTGATTGAGCAATTTAGAGATATGAGTCTTGTAGTAGAAGTGACGTCGAAGAGTGTTATATTGGGAATGTTAAAGATCAATAATGATTTCCTTGATAGTGTTAGAGAAGCTCAGAAGCTTGATGTGAAACTTGTTGATTTGTTGGTTGGTATTGGACAAACTAAAAATGAAGATTTCAAGTTAGATGCTCAGGGTGTTTTGAGGTTCCGTGATAGGATTTGTATTCCCGATGATGTGGATTTGAAAAAGAATGATCTTGGAAGAAAGTCATAGAAGCAATTTGATTATTCATCCCGGAGCGACCAAAATGTATCAAGATTTAAAGAAACTATTTTGGTGGTCGGGCATGAAGAGAGAGGTGGCTCAGTTTGTTTATGCTTGTTTGACTTGTAAGAAGTCTAAAGTGGAGCATCAGAAACCTGTAGGGTTGATGCAACCGTTAGAGATTCCAGAGTGGAAATGGGATAGCATTTCCATGGATTTCGTAACGGGGTTACCGAATACACCAAGAGGACACGATGCAATTTGGGTGATTGTTGATAGGCTTACGAAGTTGACTCACTTTATTCCTATTAACATCACTTATCCTGTATCGAAGTTGGCGGAAATTTATACGCATGTGATTGTGAGATTACATGGTATTCCTTTGTGTATTGTTTCGGATAGAGATCTGAGGTTTACTTCTGAATTTTGGAAGAGCTTGCAAGAGGCTTTGGGTTCAAAGTTGAGGTTGAGTTCGGCTTATCATCCTCAAACCGATGGTCAGACGGAAAGGACGATTCAATCGTTGGAAGACTTGTTATGTGCTTGTATTCTTGAACATGGTGGTTCATGGGATACATATCTTCCTTTGATTGAGTTTACTTATAACAATAGTTTTCATGCTAGTATTGGAATGGCACCGTTCGAGGCTTTGTATGGTCGGAGGTGTAGAACTCCTTTGTGTTGGCACGAGTCGGGTGAAAGTGTGGTGCTTGGACCAGAATTGGTTAGAGAGACTACTGAGACGGTGAAGATGATTAGAGAAAAGATGAGAATTTCTCAAAGTCGACAAAAGAGTTATCATGATAAAAGGAGAAAAGACTTGGAATTTCAAGATGGTGATCATGTGTTTTTACGAGTTACTCCTACAACCGGCGTTGGTCGAGCATTGAAGTCGAAGAAGCTAACTCCTCGCTTTGTTGGTCCTTACCAAATTACTAGTAAAGTGGGAAAAGTGGCTTATAGAGTGGCGTTACCGCCAAATCTTTCGAACTTGCATGATGTGTTCCATGTGTCGCAACTTCGGAAGTATGTTCCGGATCCTTCACATGTGATTGAGATGGATGATATCCAAGTGCGAGACAATCTTACGATGGAGACGATTCCATTAAGGATCGAATATCGTGAGATGAAGTCTCTTCGTGGCAAAGAGATCTCCTTGGTTAAAGTTGTTTGGATAGGAGCAGCTAGTGAAAGTGCAACGTGGGAGTTAGAAAGCAAGATGCGAGATTCCTATCCCGAGCTTTTCGAGTCAGGTAATTTCGAGGACGAAACCTTTTTTTTAAGTGTGGGAGAGTTGTAACGCCCCATTTTATTTAATATTATATTATATTAATATTTCGAATTACCGTTTGACGTTTATTTTTGTGACGAGAATATTTAAATTAACTGTTATATATGTTAATATATTCGGCGACGTTTTATTCGGACCGGTAATTATTTTATTCGGTCCGGTATTCATTTTGAGGGACCGGTAATTATTTTATTCGGTCCGGTATTTGTTTTGAGGGACCGGTAAATTATTTTGTTCGGTCCGGTTTTTATTCTGTTCGGTTCGGTAAAATATTATTCAGACCGATATTTAATTATTTGGAGTTATTTTAATTATTTGGGTTAATAATATTATTTAGTGTTGATTAGTGGTGATATATCAAGAAGGGCTTTTTGGGTATTTTGCTAGCTTATGTCTTGCTTCTAAACAAACATAACCCACCATTTCCTTGTTTTATGACATAACACCAAAAACACACTTAGAGAGAGAACTAGAGAGAGTCTTGGAGGAAGAGAAGAGCAAGAACACAAAGCTTGGATTTTTGGTTGGTTGAATCATCAAGAATCATTCAAACATTTAAGGTAAGGGGTTTGATTATTTCCAATGCTTATAGTTAGGGTTTTATTTGGTATATTTTGGATTTGGGAGAAAAATTGATGTTAGGGTTCTTGAGTTTTGTTAAGATAGAAATTAGAAGAGTTAATTAGGTGTTGTTGTTGTCGTTGAATTAGTGTTTAGTAATTGAAATGAAGTTTAGAAACTAAGTAGCAATATAGTTAGTTTAGTAAAATAATGTAGTACTAAGACTAAAGTAGCAATATAGTTAGTTTAGTAAAATAATGTAGTATGAAGTTAGTTTATTAAATAAATAGTATGAAGCTAGCTTATCAAATATGCAGTATGAAGTTAGAAATGAAATAGCAGTATATCTCTTGTTTTCTAAACTAGCGCAGGTTATCATTTTTTTTAAAACTAGCAGTTTATCACATTTTTAAAACTAGCATTAGAATTAAGTTTAGAAATAAAAAACAATGTAATAACAGTAGCTTACAAACAAAACAAAAAAACTAGTTGCATGGTTTAGAATAAACAAAAATTAACAGTATAAAAACTAAAGTGCTAGCGGCATTAGCGGTATATTAATCGAATTGAAATTAAGTTTAGAAAATTAATTTATGTTTTATTTTTATTTTCTTAATTTAATATATTAAGTATTTATATTAATTAGATATAAATATGACATAAGTTAGCCGATTTAGTTTGAAACTCGATTATGTTTCGATTTCCCGATTTCGGCAATTTCGGTGACGGAGCAAGTTGCTCCGAATTTAACGAAAATTGACGTGCTAGTTAATTTTGACGTGTAGAACGTCGTGGTGAGGTTAGTTTTTCGAGATTATGAGTTTTTAACGGAGCTACCCGAAATAAGTCAATTTACGGTTAAGTTGAACCGGGTTGCATTTTAGTCGGTTTAAGTCGTGTACGGGTAACCAGATTGTGACGTTAATGTTTATAATTGATGCTAATTATTATGAATGACTTTCGCGACGATTATTGATGTTTGACTATTTTTCCGTGTTTGAAATTTAGTGAATTATTTGATAATGATGTGGTGTGATTAAATATGATGTTTGCAACGGTTTATTTATAATGAATACTTGATGATATGCGATACGATGATATGTTTATCTTGATGTGGATGAATATGGCGACGTGTGTTTTATACCAATTTTGATGTGCGATGATGATGTTTTGTTGTGTTGTATTTTTGATGTCGTGTTGTCAAGTCACATACATTGCATTGTCGACGAGGGCTTTTATGCCAAGCGACGAGAGCTTTTATGCCAAAGCGACGATGGGCTTTTATGCCAAATGTTCCTAATTATGGACAAAGCGACGGGTACCACATGCATAACATAGTCGTGTCTCATGGAGTCGGTTATGTTTATTTTTGAGTCTTTTGGCGTTGAGTTTTATTTGATGACTTATAATGAATTGCGATGTTATATGATAATTTATTTTGTGATGATTTTTGTGTTGAACATAAAGTGATTATGATGTGATAATTTCATGAAAATTATGCGATGGATATACCATGATGGTAAAGCGACGATATGAGTTTATGGCAATGGAGTTTATGTCTTGTTTTGACATGATTATGGTGATTATGTGATGATATTAAAGTGTTGATCTTATACACTAAATGATGACTTTAAAGTATGTGAGATTTGATATTTGTTGACATATTCTTATTAATCTATATCATTTATGATTCCAAAACTATTTATATATTTTATCATGCCTTTAATTATATGTTTTGGAGTATCTCATCCTTTACTTGTTTCGCCGTTGCCTTTATATTGGTAACGTGTAGGTGATCCGCGAGGATGATGAGGATTAGCTCGAGTCTCTTTATTTTGAGTCGCTCTGCTCTGATAGTAGTAGCACTCAGGATTTGGGCGATGTTATTATTTTGATAGGATAGTTTATGTATACTATCTTATGACTTTATGTATTGATGATAACATGATGATACATACGTTTTGTGAACACATCCGCTGTGCTGTGATTAGTTATATGTTTATATGATGATTTATGTTATGAATCGGTATATCCGAATTTTGATTTTTGTGATATGCATTATAATGCAAAGTGATGAAAACACGAATATGTGATACCTCAATTTATGTTTGAATGAAATTTTGAAACTCTGATTTTATTATTAATTACGAGGGGTAAAATTGGGGTGTTACAGTGACGACCTGCCACACCCTGCGAACGCGGACATAGTCAAAAGATACTACGCATAAGAGACCCTCTAGGTTGAAACACCTAGGCAAAACAAGGGCATCCCGGTGAACCAAAAAGGTTCAGGCAAAAATTAGGGATAAAACAAAAAAATATATACACCCGGCAAGTTGAAAACCCGAAAGGGCGACTTGGGCAAAAAAGGGTTTCCCGGTGGACTGAAAACCTGAAAGGGCGGTCCAGGAAAAAGTTAGGGAATTAAGGCGTACGACTATGTATCGTCAGATCACTTTACAAACAACCTTTGGCTTCCAATGACAAACTCAGAGGTTATGATCAAATTCAATCATCTTCGAATGAAGCAACAAATAGACAAGATGCTCAGAGATACGAAGGCTATAGCAGGATGGAAACCCCATGGGATTATTACACATAGCTATCTTTTCTTTGTATCAAATTTTTCTTTTTTACAATAACATTATCTTACTAGAATGTTTGTCTCCTTGTAAAAAAAATACTTATTCAAAGTCAATACAAAACATCCCTTTGAAAGTGCAAAAACTATTTGTCTTTTCTTTACGCTTGTGTTTTGTTTATAAAAACGCCCAATGATTCATTGTTGAACATATGCATTTGAACATAATTACTGTTTAAAAATAAACAAAATAAAAAAAGAGGCAATTACTGATAGGTTGAAAGGATAGGGAAATACCTCTAGGCTATCCCATAAGTAATCCCCTGCAGTAAGTCGTTTAAATCCCCAGCGGAACAAAGTTTCAAATTATCGATCCCCGGTAAAAGTCGTCAAATTTCTCAGGATTCCCCAATAGGATTTTACAAGTAACACATGGCATTTCCCTTACAACAAAGTTTATTTCTCAAAGCGGAAATTCATCAACACTTCGACTTCAAAGCATGAAGACTTACATATCCTCAACAGCAGTCAGGGATTTATTTTCCCCAAATCTAACAACAGTACATCAAATTAGCTCACATGCGTATACATTGCATCCTTATATCATAAACATTGATAAAGCAAATGCATAACATCATACATTTCATGCAACATGACTTTGCATTTTAGCTAACATTTTACCCTTTTCAGGATAAGATTAACAGCTACCATTAACAATATTCAAAACCTGATAGAGTTCAGATACGCTCCAGACACGGACGCCATTCTGATGCTCATTCAAATTCAACTTTTAGATACAATACAGATACGCTCCAGACACGGATGCCATCCTGATACTCACTCAGATTCAACCTTTAGATACAGTTCAGATACGCTTCAGACACGGATGTCATCCTGATACTTATTCAGATTCAACCTTCAGATACAGTTCAGATACACTCTAGACACGGATGCCATCCTGATACTCATTCAAATTCAACCTTTAGATACAGTTCAGATATGCTCCAGACACATATGCCATCCTGATACTCATTCAGATTCAACCTTCAGATACAGTTCAGATATGCTTCAGACACGGGTGCCATCCTAATACTCATTCAGATTCAACCTTCAGATACAAATCAGATACGCTCCATGACACAGATGCCATCCTGATACCCATTCAGATTCAACCTTCAGATACAGTTCAGATACGCTCCAAAGAAGGATGCCATTCTGATAACTCATTCTGATAACTCATTCAGAAGTCAACTTTCAGATATAGTTCAGACACGCTCCAAACACGGACGCAATTCTGATACTCATTCTTTCAGCTTACAAATTACAATTCAACAATCACTCTTGGATGGAATCTTTAAGCCCATCTCCCACAACTTTCTATCACCTCTCCAAATGGCATCTATAAGCCCATTCCTTCTATTATCCCAGTGCAAATTTCTGGGCACTCTAGTGTCCAATCATCTTCCACCTTCGAGTCACGAATGGAAAAACTTGTCAGTCTAACTCTTCAGGTTTAAGAAGATTGAACAGGGGCATCTGTTGTACCCCAAAATTTTCCCTTTCACTTATCAAGAATTTCCTCACAAGATCTCTTTGACTCAAAACTGCATTAGGGTTTGACCAGCTCAAGACATCTCCTCATGCACTGATGACCGAAATTAGCGTTTGAGTTTTCACAAGGATTTTTGGACTATCAATACTTCATATGATTTTCAAGGATCATTAGGGACCCCCAAGATTACTTATGTCAAGTTTCAAGTCTTGAATCACACTTTTGATCAGTTAATTAGACAGTTGACCTAAAAATCAACTGTATTTGGGGAAAAGTCAACAATGGCCAATTTATAGTCAAACTTCATAGTTTTTGATCCAAATTAACATATTAGACTCATATGTATCATTTGATCAAGTTTGGACCATAATTCCTCAAGAAATTTGATCAAATCATCAAAAGGGCAAAATGGTCAAAATTATGGTTTTGACTGAGAAAAGGCAATTTCTGATTTTTGACCTAGAAAATGATCAATTGGTTTGAAGTATGATTTCAATAGTTCAATTGCATCATCTTGACCTAATAACATGATTTAAAACATTACAAATCCATTGGATTGACATATGAATTTTTCAGTCAACTAATCAAAAGTCAACTGTACACTGAAAAGTCAAACTTTGACTTTTTGGTCAAAATCAAGTGCCAAAGATCATAATTCATCAAAACATGTCAAAATGTGAAAAAATTTCATCAAGAAATCAAGGATTCAATATTTTGTTTTGAAAAGTTGAAATTTCTTAACTTAGAAATTTTTCTAAGTATAGAAAATTTCTTATTTTTTCTCAACTTTGAGCCAAATTTTCACCATGATGCAAGATGATTCAAAGGAAACTTCCAACGTGAAAGTTGTAGATCTCCATGAAATATACAACTTTTCTTCACACAATTTCTCCTAAAAATGCTTAGATCTCAAGATATAATTTTATGAATACATGATCATGAACTAAAATAACTTAGTGAAATTTTGCCCTAGTTAGGCAGATTTTTGACCTAGCTTCATGGCAAATTTTCACATAGTTCCAAAGGGAATTTTCCAAAAGAAATTCAAATATGAGTTGTAGACCACATTTCAAGCTTTCCAAAATGTCCAAGAACTCCTGAAGATCATTCTTGAGTAGGGAGAATCAAAGAGATGAAATTAGGGTTTTGTCACTTAGATTTTAAGCCATTTCGTGAAGAACATTGGATCTAATCCTCAAGCATGCTGAACAAATCCTACTTTGCAGGATTCTAACTTTACTTTCACTCTATAATTAAATGTTTTCACAGCTGTTGGAAGCTTTAAGCCAAGCATTGAATGCATTGTACAAGAATAATTCCATTTTTGGGAGAAAGGCAACATTGCCATTTTGGAAAAGCAAGCTTTATGCAAAGTCAGCTTGCATTGAGCCTTGCACTTGTTTTTTATGCACAAACACACTCCACTCAATCAGAACAAGCATGTTAAAAGGACTCAGCCCCCCTACAAGTTGGGTACTACACCTTGGAACCATGCTTTCTAGCTTTGCTTCACAAACAAGAAACCAAGCAAACATGTGAGTTTTTGAAATCTGAGTTGTTACATGACTTAAGACCTTTTGCTTATAAGTAGAGACATTATTTGCAAGTTGACACACGAATGATAAGACTCAAAAAAACTTCCAAACACTTTGCAACTGAAAATCTGCCATAGCTTGACAGTTTTGAACCTTACACAGCCATCTCCAAATCCACTCGTGCGTATTGAGTTTTAACCACCCAAAAACTTAATATACCTCATATCTAAGTGATCCAGACCCCTGTTTCAAGACTATAGCTCCTCCTTCACCATCCACCATTTTCAAATATCAAGCTTGCAGGTTTACTTGAGTAGAGAGATTCAGAGACTTTCAGAACAAAGTAAGGATTGGAATACACTCAGGGAGGTCCAGGCAAGCTAAACAGATCCTCAGGCTTTCTCAAAACTTGCTCAAACTCCATTCACGATCTCAGCTGCAAGAGGTAAAAACTCAAACTTTTATCTCTTCATACAAGCATCATTTGGTCCTGATTTGTGAAAGCAAAATATAAATATCCTTGCTCTAAAGCTAACCATGTTCATAGTTTTCATTTATATTATTTGTATATAGAGAATTTTTGATTTGAAATTTCTGCAAAAATTAGGTTTCAAATTAGGGCCAGTAAAATTAGATCTTATCTTTGACTTTTAATTTACATAAATTATATGGTTGAACTCGTGGTAAGAAACACTATAACTTTCATATTTGATCTTTCCATTTTTATGGAGAAACGAAGAAGATACAGGTGATCCGTCCATGGATCAAGGTTGAAGATGATGTTGCCTTCAAGAGGCGTTTTCTAATATATATTTATGCTTTTGTTTATATAAACTGATGTACATCCACCCCAGTGGTAAGGCAACGTGCATAAATGCAAGAGGTCATGGGTTCGAGCCTCAGCGCGCTGCCTTTTGCATTTTCTCACATTTTTGCCATTTTTTGTTTCTTTGCAGCGATGGGCTTTTTGCTTCATGGGCCTATGATTTTTTTCTAACATTCTGCACCCTGTTTGCTTGTGACACCCCTGGCCCATATCATTTTATTTATTTATTTTATTTTCATTTTATTTTCTTAAATATAGTTTTCTTAATATTAAAAATCATAAGAATATAAAAAATGATACATTCATATTTTGTTTTGTTTTATTTTATTTTTCTCACATAAAATATTTTTATTTTGTTATATATTATTTATTTTTATTAAATAAACTTTGTAAATTAAATTATAACTAGTCTAATACTTATTTTTTTTTCTTTATACCCATTAAATATTTATTTTAATATAAAAAAGGACCAAAAATACCTCATAATGCCATATATTATTTTCAATACAAGAAATACAAAAATACTTTTTCTTAAAGAAACTTATTTTCTTTTTTATCAAATAGAATTAGGGTTTATTCAAAAATATTTTCCTAAATAATTCCTTTTCTTAAATGATTTAATTTAATCTTTATTTACTTATTTTATAATTAGGTTTTAGGTTAAAGCTTCTCCATATAAAAAAAAACCAAACAAAAATCTTCTTTGCATTTACACATCTTTGCATATTTAATTCATCTTGTATATTATTCATTCCAATATATGTACATATTCAATTTGGTTGTAATAGATTAATTAGTTTTATATTATTGAAATCCCCATTCATAAATTGTATACCCCCTCCCACAAATGTTTTAATAGCGTAGTAATTTTAAATTTCGCAATTTATCGTTTTGATATAACATGCTAGTAATTAGGGTTTGTATGGGAAGATAAAAATTAATCAAATAGAAAACCCTAATTCAAGACAAAATCAAGCATGAAAATGACACACTTGCACACAAGCACCCCTAGGGTTATCCCACTTGGTTTCCTTATACAAAATGGCCATATTACGCATGTAAGGTGTCTTAGCAAAAACAAGCAAATACAAGATCATAGTCCCTCGATGACGCTATCTAAAGTTGCCTTACAAATTATCTTAGTCCCTCCAAAAATAATACTAAGATACCTTGCAATATTGCTAATCATGGTTATATGATGACCCACGCCCGTCCCGTTTACATCCAAAGATAGGGTTGCTTACCAAATTAATGGTAAAACAACAATGTCAAAGGGGAAGAAAATGAACAAGAAAGACATTTGAGTAGGTAGATTGCTCTTAATTACTTGCTCCATTTCAAAACAAATATCCTTGCTATTTTCAAAGAAAACACACACATTTCCAAACTTCTTACAAACATTGAAAACATTTTCAAAGAGATCAACATCTTTGTATACATTCTTACGAGCAAGAATCATTAAAAAAATTGCCTAAACAATGGCCTCTTTTACAAAATACTTTCAAAAACCGCACAAAGCACAATTTCAAACAAAAGCAAGTGATCTAGCAAGTAACTAAGAGCCCATGGAAAACCATGGATGAAAAGGGTGCTAATACCTTCCCTTTTCATAATCTACCCCCCGAACTCAAGAAACAACCTCAAAGTTCTTTCCTGTGCTTTTTCACCTTTCCTTTTGGATAAAAGAAAAGTCGGTGGCGAATCTTGCTAACCGCAACATTTATGATCAAACGCAAAACCTATAAGTCATTTCTCCCACCGTACCACATTGAGCCTCTCACTTGTTCCCTCAGATCACACTCCACCTACAAGGTCATAAGCAATGTGATTAAAGTGTTTAACCACTCTATCATCAAAGGTACAAGTCATTGAAACTTGATTTTTCAAGAAAATCACATGTCGAGCTTAACATGTGATTTTGAATTTTGATCAACTTGAGCTTCTCCAACCTTTCCCTATAAACAGAGACACTATTTTGCAAGCTAACACACGAATTCACAAACACTTAAACCAATTTTGTAAAACATCCACCACCATCCACCATTTTTAAAACTCAGCTCTGCACATTGACTTCTCTTGCATGATTCAGCCACTTTCAGCACAAAGTAAGAGTTTCATTAGCTTTCTAGGAGTAAAATAAAGTTATCCAGATCATCACAACACCTCTAGAAGTGCTCAAACTCCATACACGATTTCCAATTTTGAGGTAAGTTTTTTCAACTTTGAACTCTCTCTACAAGCATCATTAATGGTTACTTTGTTAATAAAAAATGTAGACATCATAGCCCTGAAGCTAACCATGCCCTTAGTTTTCATTTATGTTGCCTGAGTGATGCGAATTTTGAAGATGAAATTTCTGAAAACATTAGGTTTTTATTTGGCACCAGTATAATTCTCATTCATCTTTGATTTATAGCTCATGAAATTTATATGGTTGAATTCATATTGAAAATTGGAGCAAGTTTCATGTTTACATTTTCTGATTTGGTTGAGAAATGAGGAAGTTACAAAATTCAAAAATGGTGTTGGAGATGTTGGCGCGAGGTTAGGGATGAAGTGTCATTAGGAAGAGGTTTATTTTATATTAATTACAAGTTGTATTACTCACAGATGAAATAGCTACCCCAGTGGCAGGAGAAGCGCGCGTGAGGCATTACCCTATAAGGACCTGGGTTCGAACCCCAGTGGTACCCTTTTGTATTTTTTTTCATGTTTTGCTTGCAGATTCAGTGCATCAAGCATAACGCACGTACCATACATCCTCATGAGTGGACCAATGGATCATTGGACAAGTAAATCTAACACTCCACAATACAGGATTATGGTGCATCATCATAGACCATCCACACTTGAACATTAGGCGCTTGGATTCTGTTTTGGGCTTAGACTGAATTTATTTCCAAATGCACCCCCTTTTACTAAACACAACCAAGTCCATTTCTATTTTAATTCATTTTTCTGATTCAAGACAAAAACGTGACTTGGGTGCCTTTTTACTAACTTTTAACCCCCCATTTCACTTTTTGACCCCCAGCCCAATTATTTTTATATTTTATTTATTTTCATTTATATGTTTATTTTATCTAAACTAAAAACCACCAAAAATATATTTTTCTTAATTAAATTTAAAAAAAAACGTTTTAATTTAGGCATTTTATTTTATTTTGTTAAACTAAATTTTATTATTTCTTTACATTGTATAATATTTTTCTAATTAACATTACAAAAAATCATTTTCTAAAAATTTAAATTTAGACGTAGGTTTTATTTTCTATTTCAATTAATTTAGATTTTTAGGTTTTGATTAAATAATTAATTAACTTCTTTTGTAATTAAAGTTAATTAGTTCAATTAGGTTAATCTCTAAATATTTTCATCAAAAACCCTAAAAGCAATTTCTTTTCTTCTCATTCATTTTATGCATAATTATTATTGTAATTCATATTCAATGGTTTGTAATAGTAATTAAGGCTTTATTGCTTACTCCCCATATTCACAAAATTGTACCCCCCCCCCATTCCCAAAGCATTGTAATAGTATAGTACATTTAATTCTGTAATTTATCGTTTTCCTTATTATTGCTAGTAATTAGGGTTTGCATGACAATACTAAAATCAAACCATAGAAAAACCTAATTCAAAGATAACATGCATGAAAACAAAACACCTTGCGCACTTGCACCTCTAGGATAACCTACACTTGTTGCCTCGAATATAAACATTCATGTCCCACGAGCGTGAGATGATTTTAGCAAAGACCCTCGATTAAAAGATCATAGTCCATCGATGACCCTTCAATGATGCCTTCGGTAAATGATCTTAGTCCCTTATAACAATTGCTAAAACATCTTACACGTTGCCTTCTATGACTGTACAATGACCCGCGACTGTCACTCACATCCAACGATATGGCTCTCTACCAATCAATGGTAGACAAGCACTATCTAAAGGAGGAGGAAAAGAATAAAGACTTTCTGAGTAGGTAGATTTCTCATAATTGCTTGCTCACAAAAAAAAACTATTTACACCTCACACTTTCAAACACTTTTCAAAACAAACATTTTGTATACATTCTCAACAATACGAGAATCATTACAAAATTGCCTTACATTGGAACCTTTAAAACATCTTTCAAACATTCTTTTTCAAACAAATATTTTCAAAACCAACACTTTTTATACAATCTCAACGATACGAGAATCATTGCAAAGTTTGCATTACGAAGGCATTTTCAAACTTACACAAACACAAAGCATTTCAATGTGAGCTAGCAATTAAGAGCCTGTAGATAACTACGGATGAAAAGGGTTCTAACACCTTCCCTTTTCATAACCTACCCCCGAACTCAAGAAAATCCTAAAAAGGTCTTTCCTGTTATTTTCACCATTTCCTTTATTGGATAAAAGAAAAGTCGGCGGCGACTCTTGATATCCGCAATATTTTCAATCAAACGCAAAACATCCAAGTCAGTTCTCCAACCATATCACATTACCCAACATCACGCTCTGCAACGTCATCTCATAAACCATACTCAAGTCTCTAAACTGCTCAATAAGGTCTAGGTCTATAACCATCATAGCAGATATATGTAAGTACTTCCGACTTAAAGCATCAGCCACGACATTAGCTTTACCGGGATGATAATTTAAGCCAAAGTCATAATCCTTCAGAAATTATTACTTCCTTCGTTGTCTCATATTCAATTCCATTTGTTTAAAAATATACTTCAAACACTTTTGATCACTGAATACTTCAAATCTAGAACCATAGAGGTAATGCCTCCAAAGCTTCAACACAAACACCACTGCAGCTAACTCCAAATCATGAGTAGGATAGGTCTTCTCATGAAATCTCATGTGTCGTGAAGAATAATCCACAACCTTATCTTTTTGCATTAGTACACCGCCTAAACCCATCAAAGAAGTGTCACAAACAATTCATTAGGATTCGGTAAGATCAAAACGGGAGTCGTAGTCCACTTCTTCTTTAGCTCTCTGAAACTTTCCTCACAATGGATATCTCATACAAACGCATTTCCTTTACAAGTCAGTTGGGTCAATGAAAGTGATAACTTGGAAAAACCTTTTATAAATATGTGGTAGTAACCAGCCAATCCCAAAAAGACTTTGATCTTAGTAGCTGATTTAGGAGACTCCCATTGTAATACTGCATCCACTTTGGATGGATCAACAACGATACTGTCAACTAAAATAACATGACCAAGAAAGCTAACTTCTTGCAACCATAATTCACACTTTGATAAATCCGCATATAACTTCTTCTCTTTCAACACTTACAACAAAACTTTCAAATGCTCAGCATGTTCTTCCTCTGAATTAGAGTATATCAGTATGTCGTCAATAAAAACCACCACAAACCGGTCCAGATAATTATGAAATATATGATTCATATATTTCATAAACACTCCAGGTGCATTAGAAACCCTGAATAGCATCATCGAATACTCATAGTGTCTATACTGAGTTCTAAAATCCGTCTTCTGAATGTCTTCGTCTTTCACTTGAATTTGATGGTAACTCAACCTCAAGTCGATTTTGCTGAAAACACATGCACCTACCAATTGATCCATCAAATCATCTATTCTTGGAAAGGGATACTTGTTCTTTATTGTCACTTTGTCCAACTGCTGATAATCCACACTCAACCTCATGCTACCATATTTCTTCTTTACTAACAGTACTAGAGCTCCCCCAAGGCGACACACTTGGCCTCACAAACTTATTTTCCAATAGATCTTCTAATTTCTTTTTCAGTTCTAATAACTTTGACGCTGACATCATGTACGGTGCCATAGAAACATGTTTGGTACCTGATACAAGATCAATGGAGAATTTTATCTCTCTATCTGGTGGCACATCTATAATATCATCAGGAAACACTTCTAGAAATTCACACACCACCGGTAACTCACCAAGTATAGCTTGACTTTCAACAGATAAAGATGCAAATAAAGAAAACACACGAGCTTCATCTCGCGGAAATTCTTTCAGCTTCCTAGCAGCAAGAATTCAACTTCTTTCTCATCACTAGGAGTAAGAAACCCCACATATTTGTTATAACAGTTGATATGAACATGGTTGGTCTCCAACCAGTCCATTCCCAAGATAATATCCAGGCTCATCAGTGGCAAACAAATAAGGTTAACACAGAAATATATATCATAAATTGACATAGAACAATTTAAATAGACTGTATAAGTAGTCATCGATCCCTTTTATGGAACATTGATAACCATCCCTCTGCTCATTGAAGACAATAAAAGACCCAATATTTTCACAAAATCAACAACAATAAAATAATGCGTAGCACCAGTATCAATAATAGTAATTAAAAGAATACTATTAAAGAAACATGTACCTCTAATCAACCCGTCAACACTAGAAGTCTGAGTCTCTTCCAAAGCAAACACCTTTCCTCAAGCTTGCTTTGGTTTCTGACAGTTAGTAATAATATGTCACGTTTCACTGTAATTGTAACAAGTCACCACCTTAGTTATGCAATCAGCGATCAGATGCCCTGTCTTACCATATTGTAAACACTTATTCTCTTCACTAGTACATTCCTTAGAATGATGACTAGATTCACCACACATAAAAAACTTCAAAGGAATAAAAGCACCTCATTCACTTGGCCTCTTACCATCAGGAACTTTCTGCTGACCCTTTTCAGCAGGAGTATTGTAAGGCTTCTCACGGTTATGTTGTTGTTTCCCTCTCTTCTCACTCAGACTCTTGTAGTGAGCCGAATGAGCTTTGTTATCATCTGCATAGATTCTAAAACTATTCACCAACTCTGGAAACCTATGAATCTGCTCATACCCTATAGCCTGCTTGATCTCCAAACTCAACCCATTCTTAAACTTGATACACTTTGAAAATTCAGCAGTCGCTTCACTATATTGAGGATAGAATTTTTCCAGTTCCACGAACTTAGCAACATACTTAGTTATAGACGAATTCCCTTGTTTCAATTCCAGAAACTCGATCTCTTTCTTCCCGCGAACATATTCTGGAAAATACCTCCTCAGAAACTCCCACTTGAACACATCCCAAGTAATAACCTCACCTACACCTTCCATCCTTTGACAGGTGCTAACCAACCAGTCATCAGCCTCCTCATCTAACATATGTGTATAAAACCGTACCTTATGTGCTTTTAAAAAGTACATTACTCAAAATATCCTTTCAATCTCCTTGAGCCAATCTTGCTCTCCATTAGGATCACACCTACCCTTAAACATAGGAGGGTTGTTCTTTTGAAACATCCCCAAGTTGCGGGATTCATCATTCCCACCAGTATTGGGTTAATTCTGCACAACCTGAACAACATCCTGCAAAGCAGCGACAAACGCATCATCGTTCCTTCCAGTCATTTTTTTGTTTTACACCATAACAACAAACAATGGCAGGAAAGAACTATGTTGATAGTATTAACCTGTTACTCCACACTACAGACTCAACAACTTTCCCGGATGTTTCGAATTGCTCTGATATCACTATGTAACACCCTAAATTTCACTGCATAAATAAATAAAAATTCAGAGTAAATTAAAACAATTCAAACATTTATGATGTCACCTTCAATCACAAAATATACTCATGTAATAGGATACGTAACACATATTAAAACATGAATCACATATTTTTTTTCATGTCTGAGCTTCAATGGCTTTATTAGTAGCCGAAAACATCAACAACAATTAGTCTTAACTCTTCAACATGAGTTATAATCATAAGAATCCCAAAATTAACAAAAATCAACAAATAAATTTAATAAATGGAGTTACACACAAGTTTTCTCCCAACATAAACAAAACAAACACAATTCCCCCAGTGTTACGTATCAGAGCAGACACTGACTCAATCTACCGCAATAAGAGGCAATCTCCTCAGCTAACTTCAATCCTGAACTACTCCTGAGTATTTGTACGATGTCGTATAAAGCATCATTCCAACATAAGGGTGAGATTATCAATCACATAAAGAATTCATACATATATATAAGTACATAATTATTAATGACTCACTCAATCATCAATCCACACATACAATTTGATGCATTAATGAATAATTCAATAATTTGTATCTACTAATAAACAACACAACATGATATATTATGAAATGCAATGAGACTCGAATATGTGACTGAATGCAAGTGGTACCATCGGCTCATAAGAACCCACCAATTAATTCCCTTTGAAATTTGGGTACATCGCACACACCCCACCAGGCACACGATCATCCTATTCTTATTCGCTCCCACCCCACCGGGCACATGACCGTCTTACTCCTCGTTGCTCACACCCCACCGGACATCGACAAATCCTCGTCGCTCACACCCCACCGGGCACACGAACACGACGATAGGATTCTTAAATGGAATCTGGTTATATCGCTCACACCCAACTTGGGCACACGATAACCCCACACTTGTACATAATGTATGCATGACATATGCATAACTCATACAACGACAACAATGTGAACATCGACCCATAACATGGTCGATACACTTTGCTACTATGGGCCAATACACATCATTCACCTGTCAAATATGCAGCAATAATAATCCTCATATATAACAAACATTCTCACTACATTTACAACATTCCACAAATCCACACAGCTCAGCCCATACAAAGCATGTTTCCACGCATCGAATATTTGGAATTTTGATGCTGAAACTAACTTTAGTAAAAAGCACGTTAAACCAGGTTTCCAACAATTCGAACCATGCTTCAATTGGACACTCGAAACGAAAGTTATAATTTTTCGAAGTTTTGAAAATAATTTTGTCAGACTCATTGGTAACCAGTTACCCCCAGACTGGTAAGTGGTTACACCCCTTGTAACCAGACTTACAACGCTACTATTTTGTTCTGGTAACCAGTTATCCAAAATCTGGTAACCGGTTACACCCCCTATAACCAACTTCCACGCCTCTGCTTATGTATGGTAACCGGTTACCCCAAAACTGGAAACCGGTTACACCCAGTGCAAAACCACATTTCTGCTATTTTTCTGTTACGAAATTCACTTATTCCTACATCCAAACAGTCATAAATTACACACAATGCATAATTAAATTTTCAATTTCTAATTCCTATTTATATACATTATTATTAACAAAGGTAACTTGGTTGTGTCTAGAGAGGAGAAGCTTTCTAAATTGTATTGGACAAAAAGCTTTAGGTTCTAGAGATAGTGTGAATGCTATCAACATGGAAGCATATTTGTGGCACCGAAGATTTAGTCATATTAGTGAAAAGGGGCTGAATGTTTTGGCCAAAAATGATGTTCTTCAGGGATTAAAGAATGAAAATTTGGAAAAGTGTTCTCATTGCATGGCTGATAAACATACTAGAGCATCTTTTAAGAGACATCCTCCCTCAAGGAAGTCAAAGTTGCTTCAACTGGTACATTCTTATGTTTGTGGGACATTAAAGGTAAAATATTTTAGTGGTGCATTTTACTTTGTTACATTATTTATGATTGTTCCAGGAAACTATGGGATAGCGTTGTCTAAAGGAAAACGAACAGTCTTTTTCGAGTAGGTAGATTAGTTCCTAGGTACTTGCTCAAACAAACAAAAACTTTTTCACACCAACACTTTCCCAAACAAAGTTTTCAAAAACAACTTTGTAACACTCTTGAGGACAGAAACAAGGGTTAAAACGAAGTAAAACAAAACTTTTCAAAACAAGCAAACATAAACACACAAAAGAAATTTCAAAATGAGCAAGTACCTAAGAGCCCATGGAAAACCATGGATACAAAGGGTGTTAAAACCTTCCCTTTATATAATCTACCCCCCGTACTTAGAAACATCTCAAAAAAGGTTTTTTCTGTTCTTTTTCCTTTTCCTTGTTGGATAAAAAAAAAGTCGATGGCGACTCTTGCTTACCGCGACATATTGTGAACAAAAAACGCAAACCAGTATTAACAGTAGGTTCTGCCACCGTATCACAGAACTGGCAACTCTACTGGGGAGATAAAGTGGGGTTTACCTTAGGATCTAGGTCATTTTAAAATTTCTTTCTTTTTTTGCCTTGCCTGCTTTAAATTCAAGGGTTTTGTTTGGGTATTATTAAAGATCCTACACCCGGATCTGGGGACACTTTTTAGGTAAACATCAATAGATCGTGGAGACGGTATGGTGTAGACCGATATGGTTTAAGCGATGGTTGTGTTGGTGTGAAACTTTGGTTGGTACTAGTATCCTTTGTGTGGAAATGAGGAGAATACGGTGCCGTCGCGTGGTGTCTTGAAGCACTAACGGACCTTAGAACCTTAGTTGAACTAACTTGGCCATTAGAAAGTAGTGAGATAGCTGGCCTCGGTATAAAGCTAAGGATTGGTTGATACTCGGTGCTACACTCATTGAGATCAGACTTTCTGGATATTTCGGCCGCAAGAAAAGATTGCTTGAGCTGAAACAATGCCCGATAAAGGATGATCAGTGATATTGAGAATATTTAGAACCCGGTTACTTTTCTAAGACAGGTTTGAAACCAACTAAACTTCAAGAGGGTACTTACCTTTAACCTCATGCAAGCCTTTGAACCTAAGGTTTATTGTGTGTTTTGCTTATATGTGATTTATCCTGTTTGAACATGACATCATGCATCATAACATAGCATTCATTCTTATTGCACTAACCATTTCAAGGACCAAGGGAATTTATCTTTGTTCTATTTTACAGATCATGGTTTCCGCTCGTAGAAACACTATCCAAATCAGCTTTGTGAAAATACCTTCCCAACTCAAGGAGCTAGTATCAAAGGTCCCTGAAACTTCTGCGTTCACTAAGAGGCATGGTCGACTTCTCAACCTGGTTACTTCAAACTTTGATGAAAAGATGATGAGTGTACTCTTTTAGTTCTTTGATCCCAAGCACCACTGCTTCACCTTTCCAGACTATCAGTTGGTGCCTACTGTGATACGGTGGGAGAACTGACTTGGGATTTTGCGTTTGTGTTCGCAAATGTTTCGGTTTAGCAAGAGTCGTCACCGACTTTTTATTTTATCCTAAGAAAAGGTCAAAAAGCACAGGAAAGACCTTTGAGATGTTTTCTTGGGTTCGGGAAGTAGATTATAGAAAGGGAAGGTATTAGCACCCTTTCTATCCATGGTTATCCATGGGCTCTTAGTTACTTGCTTAGATCACTTGCTTTGCTTTTCAATTGTTTGAAATGGTGCTCTTCAATTGTTTGAAATGGTGCTTTGTGTGTGATTTTGAAAGATGTTTTGAAAAGAGGCCATCGTTGTTGAAACCTTTGTAATGATTCTTGTTTGAATGTATACAAAGGTGTTTTTGTCTTTTGAAAAGTTTTCAATGTTTTGAAAGTAGGGTTTTGAAATTGTGTTGTGAAGTGTGTTTTAAAGATAGCAAGGATGTTTTTGCAAGTTTTGATCAAGTAACTAAGAGTCGTCTACCCTATTTTACTCAAAGATCTTTCTTATGTTTTTAACCCTTTTAACAGTGTTGCTTCACCATTGTATTTGGTGAACAACCTTGTGTTAGGATGTTAAATGGGACAGGCGCGACTCATCGTATAGACCATGATAGAAATAGTGTCAAGTATTTTTGGAAATTTTCTTGAGGGACTTGATCATTTTGTTTAGGCAACTCAGATAGCGTCATCGAGGGACTATGATCTTTTATTTTGTTTTTGTTTTGCCAAAGTACTTGACATGCATATCATGGCCCATTTTTGAAGGCAACAAGTGGATTGTAACCCTAGGGGTTTAAGTGTGCATTATGTTTATTTTTCATGCATTTTTGTCTTTGATTAGGTCAAACTATTTGTTGGTTTCGATTTTGCATACAAACCCTAGTTCTAACCATGGCATAATTGAAAGCTTAAAGGTGCGAGAATTTAAATTCTACATTATTACAACATGATATAGGGAGGGGGTACAAATTTGAATAGGGGATATTTGACAAGAAGTTAAATCCTAAATTATTACAACCAAATTGAATTTGCAAGACATAATATTTAAATGTACAATATTTAAATAAATACAATAAATAAACATTAAATAAAATGTATTATAAAAAAAGTTTTTATTTGTATGTAAAGTATTTTCAATGGAAGGAAATGCAAAGAAATAAATAAAAATTCATATTTAATTTTTTTTTTTGTTTTTAGGGCAAAAACCCTAATTTCTTAGGAAAATGAATATAATGTATTTTTTATATACAAAAAATATTAATATGTATAAAAATGAAATATATTCAAAAAAGGTATTTTTTAGTATAAATAATAAAAAAAATAAAAATGTAATATTTTTGGTCTTTTTATTCTAATTATTTAATAAAACATAGTATATATATATATATATATATATATATATATATATATATATATATATATATATATATATATATATATATATATATATATATATATATATATATATATATATATATATATATATATATATATATATATATATATATTAAATATTAAGTGTGTAAAAATAAAAATAAATTATTTACAAAACTATATATATTTCAAGAAAATATTTTCAAATGTGAATAAAAATAATAAATGAAAATAAAATTATTTTTTACATTATTTTTAAGTTTAAACAAAATAAATATAAAGTATTTAATGTATTAATGTTAGAAATAATTCAAATAAATACCAAATAAATATAAAAATTTTATGAAAATTTTTTTTAGGCATTTTTTATGTTTGAAAATAAAATATCAAAGTCAAAAAAGAAAATAAAAATGTAAAAATAATCAAATACAAGAAAATGGGCCAGGGGGGTGTGAACTGAAAATGCAAGCGTTAGAAGCAAAAATAACCAGGCCCAGCCCATCAGCTTCATCTTCTTCCTCCAGACTTTGAAAAAACGCGCGTTTTCCACACAAACTTATATCTCCTGATTCAGTGTTTTTTTGACAAAACTCAAAACATGAAACTTGTAGAGCATCAAACAATGAATCTAACCATATAATAAACTTAAGCTAACTCTCAAAGACCAGAGAGAATTTCTCTGGCCCTAATTTCTAACCTAGTTTTTTCAGAAAGTTCATGGATGAAATTCTCCTAGCACGATTAATATAAATGAAAACTAAGCACATGTATGGTTTCAGGGCTATGAATACAACATCTTTCATTCACAAACCTAAGTCTAACTATTCCTAAATAGAGAGATAGAAGTTCATGAAATACCTGTTTCAGTTGAGTTCGAGCTGGACAATGTAGAAACTTTCAATGGTGCTTGAGGTTCTTTTGAGCTTGCCTGATGTCCACTGAACCTTTCCCAATGCTTAGTTTGTTTTGAAGTGGCCTGAATCGTGCTACAGAACTCAACCTGCAAAGCTTCCAAACAAAAATGGCAATGTGTGTTAATGGAGTTACAGCAACTTGTAAATGGTCTGGACAACTTAGGTATATAGTTTGGAATGTGTTTGAAGTGCTTTTGGACAAAACGCACGAGGGAATTTGAATGTGGCTTGCAATATGCAGAACTGGCCCTGTTTTGCAAGAAAATGGAGATTTTGAGTATAGGTTTGAGTGGTGAAGAGCTCGTGCTTCTGGCTTTCTAGGGTATGAGAAACCTGTTTGACAACTTTGCTTTAGTTGGTTTTATCAGATGTGTGTGTTGTTGGCTTTTTGCATAATGCCTTGGTTATGAAGCAAAATGAGAAGTGGCCAAGATCAGGCATGTACACGCTAGCTCTAACCATGCATACATTGTGCAAGCTTGACCCCAAGTTTGTGGATTTGGTTGACAGCATAAGATCTTGTTCAAGGCTCAAGGATTAGTGGTTTGACATAAAGCAGCCTTTTGCAAAAATGGAAATGTGCCTTTTACCATTTAGGGATTAAACTTGTGTACAATACCCTAATGACCAAGAAAATGCATTGGCTCAATGGATTTGCATTAAATTATGGAGTACAAACTGGTTTAGAGGCCTGTAATTGTGTAATAAGCTAGCTTGGTCAGACTTGGCAAGTGGTATGAACATGTATTGGCCATGGTTGCAAAGTGATTTTTTGCCAACTTCAAGCATTCGATTCTCCCTAACCACAAAGGTGTTTAAGGAGTTCTTGGACAATTTGGAAAGCTTGCAACATGTACTACAATCCATCTTTAAAATGCAACTTAAGACTATAAGTGTAACTATGTGAAAAATGGCCAAGAAGATGGGTCAAAATCCTGCCTAAACTAGGGCAAAATTTCTCTAAGTTAAAAGTTTTAGGTACCCTTGTTCCAAAAATCATAACTTGAGATCCAAGCTTCTTTTGAGAAAACTTTATGAATCAAAGTTTTAGACTTTGTGATGGAATACAACTTTCATGTTGCAAGTTTTGTTTGAATCCATTTGCATCTTGGTGAAAAAATGGGACAAAGTTAGGAAAAAATAAGAAAATTTTATAACTTAGAAAATTTCTAAGTTATGAAAATTTTCTATTTTAAACCCTAATTTGCAATTTTGGATTTCTTGATGATCAAGTTTCATAATTTGACATGTATTGATGAAAAATAACTCTTGGCACTTGATTTTGACCAAAAAGTCAAAGTTTGACTTTTTAGTGTACAATCAAATTTTGATCAGTTGACTGAAAATTCATATGTCAATCCTATGCATTTGAGATCTTTTGAACTTGTTGAATGGGTCAAGATAATATAATTGAGTCATTGAGTCCATGGTTGAGCTTGGTTTTCCATTGGCTAGGTCAAACAGTCAAAAATTGCCTTTGTATAATCAAAACCCTAAAAATGACCATTTTGCCCTTTTGGTGATCTGATCAAGTTTCTTGTGGAATTATGATCCAAACTTGATCAAATGGTTCATATGAGTTCATAATGTTGATGTGGGTCAAAATTCATGAGGTTTGACTGTCAATTGGCCACAATTGACTTTTTCCCCAATACAGCTGATTTTTAGGTCAACTGTCCAATTGACTGGGCAAAAATTTGATTCAAGGCTTGAAACTTGGTATGGACAAACTTGTGAGTCCAATATGAAGTATGAAAGTCACTTTGGGCATTTTAGGTCAAAACATCCCTGTGCAAACTCAAACCCTAATTTAGGTCAACAGTGCAAGGAGGTGTCTTGAGCAGAGCAAACCCTAGCTTGGTCTTGAATTCCAAGAGTCTTTTGATGAGAAATGTTGATAAAATGAGAGGGCAAGTTTTGTGGTACAACAGTTTCCCCTGTTCAATCTTCTTGAACCTGAAGAGTTAGATTGGCAAGCTACCTTTCGCGACTCGAAGGTAAAAGAGGATTGGACACTAGAGTGCCCGTAAATTTGCACTCGTCAAAATATAGCTGAGGAAATGGGCTCAAAGATGCCATTTGGAGATGGTAGAATCTTGATGGAGATGGGCTTAAAGATGCCATCCAAGAATGTTTGTTGAATTGCAATGTTGTGGGTCAGGAGAATGAGCATCAAAATGGTATTTGTGTCTGGAATGCATTTGAACTGTATCTGGAGACTGAGTCTGTATGAGCAAAAGAATGGCGTCCATGTCTGGAGCATATTCAAGATGTAACTGTATTTGAATCTTTGAATGAATATCAGAATGACTGCCGTGTCTGGAGTGTATCTGTATTGTATCTGAATTCTGAATGGGTGACAGAGAAACATCTGTGTATGGAGCATCTCTGGGCTGGGGATAAATTCTGAATGAGTGACAGAATGGCAACTGTGTCTGGAGCGTATCTGGACTGTATCTGAAGTTGAGATCTGTATGAGTAGCAGAATGACTTCCGTGTCTGGAGTGCATCTGAGACTGTAACTGGGATCTGAATAAGTGACAAAATGATTTTCGTGGCGACTGCACTGGGGAGAATCAAACTTCTGGTGTAAGGGCCAGAATGGCATTCGTGTTTGGAGCGTATCTGAACTTGTAGTTGATAGTTGAATTTGAATGAGAGATAGAATAGCTGCCTTGTCTGGAGCGTATCTAGTCTGTATCGGATTGCTGAAGTCTGAATGAGTAGTGGAATGACCGCCGTGTCTGGGGGGTGTATCCATACTGTATCTGGCTTGAAATTCTGAATGAGTAATAGAATGATCACCGTGTCTAGGGTGTATCCATACTGTATCTGAATAATTGTTAACGATAGCCTTTTAGTCTTATCCTGAAAAGGGTAAAATGTTAGCTAAAACACAAAGTTATGCTGCATGATATGTATGATGCAATGAATTGTGTTTCATCAATGTTTATGATATATGAATGTAATGGTTATGCATGTAAGCTGAGTAGATGTCTTGCTGAGGAAAATAAATCCTTGATAACGGGAGATAATGAAATCTTTGACCGCTGTCGAGAAAAATAAATCCTTGACCGATGCTGGGGATTCCAAAAAACTTTGATTATTGAAGATGAGAAATCCTTGCTGACTGCTTGGGGATTAAAGATCTCTGATTGTTTGAGAAGGAGAAATCCTTGGACCACTGCTAGAGATTGAAAATCCTCGGCGATTTGTGGGGATTAACAAGGCCTTTGACAACTTCTGCAGGGAATGAGAATCCTTCATGACTTTCTTGGGAAATAGGGAAAACTCTGAAAATCTCTACTGCAGAGTTAAAACCTAGGAGGCTTCTGCTTGGAGAAAAGAGACCGAGAATCTTCGATCTGTTGGGAGATAACTCTGTGGGGAGAATGTATACTCGGCCGGTGGGATCAGGAGTTTTGGGTTGTATGCCAAACTATTGGGGAAGCATCTTAGTTGGGGATAAGCCAAGAAGATAACTGTTATTTGCTTGGTTTTAAGATAACCTGCCAGGGAAATTGGGGGAAGCTGGACAGTCCCACCGGGGGTTGATAGTTGGAAATTTGACTTCTCTGGGGGAGAAGGTTTAGAATATTCTGGCTCCACCGGGGATATCTATTTCAGGGTTTTCGGGTTCCACTGGGGATCGGGAGTTTGAACTCTGATGGGAACTTTGAAACTTAACTCAGCTAGGGAATCAAGTTTAGAATGTATTGGCTCCACTGAGGATCTTGAAGCTTAGCTCCGCTGGGGAAATATACTCCAAATTTTAGATTTGTTGAGGATCTGAATGATGTACTATAGGGGATTTCCTTTCTGGAACAGCACAAAGATATCTTCCTACACCTTCAACCTATCAGTAATTATCCTTTCTCAATTTTGTTTTATTTGTAAGCAGTGATTATATTCAAATGCATATGCCTATTCAACAAAACATTGGACGTTTTCAAATAAAACATAAGTGTAAGAAGAAAAGAAGGGCAAGCAAATTTCTGCACTTTGAAGTATCTTTGTATTAACTTTTGTGAGTATCTTTGTACAAAGGAGACAGACATCCTAGTAAGAGAATGTTGTCGTAAAAATTGAAAAAATTTATACAAAAGAAAGATGGCTATGTGTAACAATTCCATGGGATTCCCATTCTTCTATAGCCTTCACAACTTTGAGTATCTCGTCCATTCGCTGCTTCGTCCGCCGATGACTGGATTGATCAGAAGCTTGGAGCTTGTTGGTGGAGAGATTGTTCTTAAAGTGATCCGACGAGACATAGTCATACGCTTTAATTTCCTAACTTTTGCCTGGACCGCCTTTTCGGGTTTTCGATCCACCAGGAAACCCTTTTTTTCCCAAGTCGCCCTTTCGGGTTTTCAACTTGTCGGGTGTACATATTTTTGTTTTATCCCTAATTTTTGCCTGAACCGCCCTTTTGGGTTTTCGATTCACCGGGATGCCCATTTTTGCCCAAGTCGCCTTTTCGGGTTTTCAACTTGTCAGGTCATTTTATGCGTAGTATCTTTTGACTATGTCTGCATTCGCAGGGTGCGGCAAGTCGTTGTCGTCCATGGTGGTCAGAATCATTGCCCCACCAGAAAAGATGCTCTTGATCACAAATGGTCCTTCGTAAGTAGGAGTCCACTTGCCCCTGGGATCACTTTGCGGTAAGATGATCCGCTTGATAACAAGATCTCCGACATGATATACTTGACGCCTGACTTTCTTGTTGAAGGCCTTGATCATCCGTTTTTGATACATCTGACCATGACAAACAGCAGTAAGTCGTTTCTCGTCGATCAAGTTAAGTTGATCAAGCCGGGTCTAAATCCAATCGTCTTCACTCAAACCAGCGTCTTTCATAATCCTTAAGGAAGGAATTTTAACTTCCATAGGTAAAACGGCTTCCATGCCATACACTAAAGAGAAGGGGGTTGCCCCTGTTGAAGTACGTTCCGTGGTACGATATCCATGCAGGGAAAACGGTAACATCTCATGCCAGTCCTTGTAGGTGACTGTCATCTTTTAAATGATCTTCTTGATATTTTTGTTCGTGGCTTCAACAGCATCGTTCATCTTCGGCCGTTAGGGAGATGAATTGTGATGATAAATCTTGAACTGCTCGCACAGAGCGGTGATCATAGTATTGTTCAAATTTGTACCATTGTCTGTGATGATCCTGTCGGGGATACCATACCGGCATATGAGGTTCTACTTGATGAAGCGGGCAACCACATTCTTTGTAACAGAGGCGTAGGAAGCTGCTTCGACCCATTTGGTGAAGTAATCAATAGCGACCAAGATGAAGTGATGTCCATTGGATGTCGTAGGCTTGATCTCTCCAATCATGTCAATGCCCCATATTGCGAATGGCCAAGGAGCTGTCAGAACGTTGAGAGGAACAAGAGGAATGTGAACTTTGTCGGTGTAGACTTGGCATTTGTGGCAAGTACGGGAATGTTGATGACAATCAGCTTCCATGGTAGACCAGTAGTAGCCTGCCCTTAGAATCTTCTTAGCCATCGTATGTCCGCTCAAGTGGGTGCCAAATGTGCCACTATGTATCTCGGTCATGATTAACTCTGCTTCAGCTTTGTCCACACAACGAAGTAGAACACAATCATGGTTGCGCTTATAAAGGATGCCATTGCTTAGGAAGAACTTGGCAGCAAATCTCCTTAAGAACTTTTTGTCATTGACGGAAGCTCCTTCAGGGTATTCTCTAGTTTGGAGATACCTTTTGATTTCATGAAACCAGGGTTGTTCCATTACTTCTTCGGTATTAATCTCATGACAGTGCGCAGGTGCGTCCATTCGCTCGATGGTAATTTAGGGAGCCTCGTTATCCCAGTTGAGTTTAAACATGGAAGACATTGTAGCCAGAGCATCTGCTAGCTGATTTTCTTCTCGCGGGAAGTGCTCGAAGGTAATCTGCTCGAAATGAGGCAACAATGTCAAGACATGTTCTTTGTACGGGATAAGATTAGGATGTTTGGTGTCTCACTCTCCTTTGACTTAACTGATAACCAAAGCCGAGTCCCCAAATACGACCAAAGATTTGATTCCCAAGTCTATAGCAATCTTGATACCAAAGATGCAAGCTTCATATTCAGCCATGTTGTTGGTACAGCTGAAGCAAAGTCGGGCAGTGAAGGGTGTATGGCAACCTTCCAGAGAAATGAGTATCGCGCCGATACCATTTCCAAGTGCATTTGAAGCACCATCAAAGTACAGGGTCCATTGGGATCCTTGTTCAGGTTCGTCATACGGTCTGTTACCTTTAATGTTGTCCAATGTCATGATGTCTTCGTCAGGGAAGTCGAATCTCATAGATTGGTAATCTTCGACATCTTGATGAGCTAGATGGTCGGCTAGTACACTCCCCTTTATAGCTTTTTGGGTAGTATACTGGATATCATACTCAGTCAGGATCATTTTCCATCTAGAGATTCTTCCAGATAAAGCAGGCTTCTCGAAGATATACTTGATCGGATCCATTTTGGAAATTAGGAAAGTGGTATGAGTCAACATATACTGCCTTAGCCGGCGAGCAGCCCATACCAAAGTGCAGCAAGTTTTCTCGAGCAGCGAGTAGCGAGTCTCAAAGTCAGTAAACTTTTTGCTAAGGTAATAAATGGCATGCTCTTTTCGGCCAGACTCGTCATGTTGGCCCAGTACGCACCCCATTGAGTTATCCAAAACAGTCAGATACCTGATTAACGGCCTTCCTTTGACGGGTGGCATCAAAATAGGAGGTTCCAGTAAATACTCATTGATTTTATCAAAAGCAGCTTGACAATCATTGTTCCATTCAACTACCTGATCTTTCTTCAATAGTTTAAAAATTGGCTCACAGGTAGATGTCAGGTGAGAGATGAACCTCGCGATATAGTTTAAGCGTCCCAAGAATCCTCTAACCTCCTTTTCAGTGTGGGGGGTAGGCATTTATTGTATAGCCTTTACTTTAGCTGGATCAACCTCAATACCTTTGTTGCTGACAATAAATCCCAAAAGTTTACCAGACCTAACTCCAAAAGTGCACTTGCTTGGGTTCAGTTTGAGCTTATACTCCTTCAACCTGGCAAACAGCTTTTGCAAATGATTAAGGTGTTCTTCTTCTGTCTGTGATCGAGCTATCATGTCGTCTACGTAAACTCTGTAATCTCAAGCCTCAACTCAACTTTAGTTTTGATGAAAGACAAATAAGCACTATGGCAAGAAGGAAAAGAAGTGGAATTAGCTTAAAGCATCATTCACTCAAAGCTTCAAGGGTCATGGCAAGCAAACAAGTATATCAATTCTCATTTGAACTAAATTGATTAGAAATGCTCAAAAATGATATACACACTTGCCACAACACTTCACTTAAAGTTTAAAGCAAATTCTAAGTTTTTCACTAATGTAAATCGATTAACACATCATATAAATCGATTTACACGTGTTTTTTTAAAAACTGATTGCCCCTGGCAGCAATCGATTTACATGGAGTGTAAATTGATTGATTACTGAACTGAGTTAATTTATTTAACACTAGTAAATCGATTAACACATCATGTAAATCGATTTACACTTCAAAATTTTTGAAAACACGAACGTTACAAACCCGTGCAATCAATTTACATCTAATGCTAATCGATTTACACGTTGTAATTTTTGAAAAATCTGAACATGATTCAAGATATCCTTCACACCTTTTCTCCAATGGTTACATGGTCATACATTGCATCTTCTCAAGTTTTACAAACAGAAAAGTGGTATCCATTTGGAAAGGTATCTTGATTGCTTTAAATACTAAATCTTTCAAATTATAAAACAACTCTTCTCTCATGCAATAATTCTGAACTTTGTAAAATATTCAAACTTCATATTTCTTATTTTTTAAGAACAAAGATTTTCGGCACTTTCACACATATAAGAACAGAAATCTTTGAGAATTTTCTAACCATTGTGTTACAGTTTGAATTGCTTACAAGAGAAGAAAGAAGAAACTTCATTGAAGTCACTCTATGTGATCAACATCTTTCAAGAAATCATATTTCATAGAATTATACTAAGTGTAACTTATTTCCAGGATTGTTAGAATTAAGTATTAGAATACTTTTGTACCTTGTTGTCCATTGTTGGAAACAAGAGGTATCTTTTGAGAGGATTATTCTCAAGAGACTTATTGGAAATCTAAGAGGGTGTTCTTGGTATTTGTTAGTGTCTTTAGTTGATAAGACTAGGAAGAATCTTGTAAAAGTTATAACAAAATAGTGAAATCTCTTGCGTGTTTGCAAGGGGACTGGACGTACTTCCGGGGTGTGGAAGGAACCAGGATAAATCTCCATGTCTCTTTACTTTCTGCACTTTACCGTTTTCCATAGCACTAAAACAAAACCAAAAAGTGTAAAATAAATCAAAAATCGACCACCACCTAATTCACCCCCCCTCTTAGGTGCAATCTTAAACTTACAATTGGTATCAGAGCAGGTTATAGGTAACCTGCTCCTAGAGATCCAGAATGGCTTCCGCAAATCAACAATCCGTTTTCAGAGATGGTGGTAGTAACAACAAGCCTCCTCTATTTTGTGGTGAATACTTTGATTTTTGGAAAATACGCATGAGGGCGCATCTAGAATCACAAGGAGAAGAAATCTGGGATGTCGTAGAAAATGGTCCATTCATTCCTATAACAGTTATCAACGGTGTCGGCATGGCTAAACCCAAAACTGCATGGGATGATGACGACAAGAAAAAAGTCCTCTATGATAAAAAGGCCGTAAATCTACTTCAAGGTGCACTATGCATGGATGAGTTCTTTCGTGTATCTGCATGTAAATCGGAAAAAGAAATATGGGACACCTTGGTACAAACACATGAAGGAACCGTTGAAGTTAAGAGATCAAGGCTGAATACTTTAAGTCAAGAATACGAGTTATTCCGAATGCAGCCCGGAGAAACCATTCTCGACCTACAAATGAGATTCATCCACTTAACAAATCACTTAAGTGCTCTTGGTAAAACCTTGACAAATGATGAACTCAACTTGAAAGTCCTTAGATCATTGACTAGGGAATGGCAACCAAAGGTAACGACAATCTCGGAAAAGAAGAGTCTCTCCGCAATGACTTCCGCTACATTATTTGGAAAACTTCAAGAATACAAAACGGAACTCGGTAGACTTGAAAAACATGAGAATCTAGAAAATAAATCCAAAAACATTGCTTTAAAAATTGATTCAAAGGAAGTAGTAAAAGAAGACAATCCGGAAGAAGATGAAAATTTCATGCTTCTTGTTAAAAGACTTGGGAAGTTTTTTGGAAGAAATGACAAGGGCGGATCTCATGCAAATAAGAGAAAGCACTTCAAGAAAAGAGAAGCCTCCACATCAACACAAGATGTCTCATGTTATGAATGTGGAAAGCAAGGACATATCAAGCCAAACTGTCCAAATCTCCCAAAGAAAAACGGATTCAAAGGAAAGGACTCAAAACACAAGAAAGCCTACATAGCATGGGAAGATAATGATATGAGTAGTACATCAGAATCGGAAAGCGACGAATGTGCAAATTTAGCCTTAATGGCATCGCATCACTCCGACAATGAAGAAGAGGTTAGTAATGAATTTAATCTTTTTGATGATGATGTTCAAGGTTCTATTGATGAACTCTTGAAAGAATGCAAAAGTTTATACAAAAAGGTGTCAAGCCAAGAAAAAGAACTTCTAATTTGTCACGAAAAAATTGACACCATGACTAAATATTTTGATCTTCAAAAACAGAATTTTATAAAAGAAAAGGAAAACTTTGCATGCACCAAGTGTGAATCAAATGTCTTTCAAATTGTTCAATTGAAAAGAGTCATTGAACGATATGAAAAAGGACAAATAGGATTGGAAGGATTACTAAGCCAACAACGTTATCCAAATGATAAAAGAGGTCTTGGTTATGTGAATACTAAGAAACCAAGTAACAATCCCACTGTTTTTGTAAAGGCTAGTAATAGTTCCAATCCCAAGATAGTAGAAAATAAGCAAGTTGTTCATAATCATCAAAAGAAAAAGCCTAATGTATCTAAAAGAAAACAAATTCCTAGATACAAGAGCAAATTTGTTCCAAACTGTTTTTACTGTGGTATTGTTGGACACACACCTAATGCATGCTATATTAGAAATTTCAGTATGGCTAGTGGACACTATACATGGGTGAAAAAGGGAACTAACTATGAAGGACCCAGGGCCACTTGGGTACCTAACAAGAATAATTTGTTTTTGTAGGTATGCTTGAAATCCACATCAAACCTTTGGTATCTTGACAGTGGATGTTCAAAGCATATGACAGGAGATGTACACTAATTTTCATATCTAGTACATAAAGCCAAAGGGTATGTCACCTATGGAGACAACACCAAAGGAAAGATTTTTGGCGTTGGAATAGTTGGCACACCTCCATCCATTAAAATTGAGGATGTTCTCTATGTTGAAGGATTAAAGCACAACCTTCTTAGCATAAGTCAACTTTGCGATAAAGGGTTCAAAATCAAATTCAACAAAGAAGAATGCCTAATTATGGATGAGGCAACTAATGAAGTCAAACTAAAAGGTATAAGATCTAACAATATTTTTATGATTACTTTAGATGATTTGTCTATGGAGGTACTGTGATCGGTGGATCTGGAACTGACTGTTTTAACGCTGGTTCGCGAAATGTCGCGGTAAGCAAGAGTCGCCACCGTCTTTTATTTTCTCCAAATGGAAAGGACAAAAGCACAGAAAAATTCCTTAAAGAGATTGCTCTCGGTTCGGGAGGTAGATTATAGAAAGGGAAGGTGTTAGCACCCTTTCTATCCATGGTTATCCATGGGCTCTTAGATACTTGCTCATTTGTGTTTTCAAAATGTTTGTTTGCTTTTCAACTGTGGGTTTTAAAAAGTTTCTTTGAAAATTTCAGTTCGACTCTTGTATCGGTCCTCAAGAGTGTTTGAAAAATTGTTTTGAAAGCTTTTTTGAAAAGGTGTTGGTGTGAAAAGTATTTTTGATTTGTTTTGTTTTGAATTAGAGCAAGTATCCACGAGTCGTCTACCTACCCTAAGGAATTCGTCTGTGTAAATGTCCTTTAAAGTAGTGCCATCCCACCATTGAGAGGTAGGTAGCACCACCGTTGGAGGTGTTCGGGTCAATTCGAGGTTCGGGACATGGTGATCACCAGAGCAATGGGAAGACACCTTAGAAGCTACCCTCCTGTCAGGTTCCCGGATCATGAGGACTTACTAAGACATCCTCTACTCGACGATCACCTTTCGAGGAAAGGCAACAGTGAGGCGTACCCTAGGGGTGGTGTGTGATTTGTGTGTCGTTTTCATTTATTTTTGTCTTGTCATGCCATAGGTGATCTACGCTTGTTTTTATTTCGTCCATACATTCTTTCATGCTTTTGATTAACAGTTAAAAAGTTGCGAGAAAAAGTGAATCTAAAGCTATTACAAATGGCGCGGGTCCACATCGCCAAAATTAACCAGGACCCGATTTGACAGAAAATAAATAAAGAAATTAAAGGATTGAAAAGTGCGACAAATAATTACATGGCTTCGGGAGAGATACATAAGTATTATAACGAAATAAAATAAATACGCGAATTAACGAGAATTAAACGAAACGAGGGCGTTGGACCCTTTTGCAAAATTAAATTACATGATGAAATTAATTAATATTAAAAGAAAGAAAGGACTTTTTTTTGGTGTTTTTTAGTGTTTTAGGATTTAATAGAAAAAAGGAATTAATTAAAATTAAAATAAAAAGCTAAACCTAATTCTAATTATTTTTTTATTTATTAAGAAAAATGTTGAAGTTTTTAACCTAAATTAAACCTAATTTTTATATACAAATTTAATTATGAAAATAAATAAAATAAATAATATTATTGTGAAAAAAGAAAAATTAAAAAGGAATAAAACATTAATTAAACCTAGTTCTATATTTTTTTAGATTTTTGTTATGGAAGGAATTAAAATTAAAACCCTAATTTAAACTAATTAATTTACATGCATTTATTTACAAGATATTAAAACAAAAATATTTATTACATTTTTTATCTTTTCTGATTTTTATGCATTTTTTATATTTTGTAGAAATAATTAATTAAATCAAGACAATAAAGAAAATAAAATAATAATTGAACATAAAATATAAGGAAAATATAGAGAATTGCAAACCAGGGGGGGTGGAAGTCCCCAAATAGGAGGTTAAATCCAAGCAATTCTGGCCCAATAAGCATGGCCTTGTTGGACTTTTGCTGGACACGTGCACGCGCATTGACTTGAGCTCATCATAGTCTTCAGTTCCTGGCCGTTAATCTGGTGCTCTAGGACACGTGGGCATTGATTTTTGAGCGTGTATGATGATCCTCAACGTAAGCGCTGCATAGGAATATTAATGGAAAAATGATATTGGAAAGCATGAAGACCTGGGGTTCGAACCCAGGTCATGCACTTCACCAGCCAACGCGCTTGCCAACCGTGCTAAATTGCTTATCTGTAGATTAAATGGACCAAGAATAATATAATAAGAAAACAATAGTTAGTGGTAGTCAGCGCGCGAGATTTAAATTAGCCAATCGTTGGCAGCCACGAAGTCGTCTTCCTCGTTATTCCTGAAACACCAAACACATAGGCCACGGTTTTCTGAATGTTCTTTTAGGTCGTTTTTGGGAAAATAGCGATTAAGTCTATAGGGTTCATAAATTGAGCGCGAGTGTTGGTTTCCATTCGTCCAGACTTGCTGATTACAACCATGGTACTCTTGAAGGCCAATTTTTCTTGGTTTCAAAATCCCCAATTGGAGGTCCTGTAAACCCTAAAACTCAAACATGGTGAAATCGTGTATACAGCATAAAAACATAATTGAATGCATTGGTTAGCTTCAGAATCTCATCAGGAATATAAATCAATGAATAAAATGTTATGAAGATGCATAAATTTTAAAACACGACTATGAATTTTTCACGAGGTATCTTGAATGCTGTATACCAATTCCTTGCGCTTTGATAGTTGTTTTTGATTGGAATATGTCCAGTGACCTTCAAGGAAGCTAATGGAACAAGAATTGAGACCTGAATCGTCCTGGAAGGCTGTTTTCAGAATTGAGTTTTTGACAATTTTTCAAGTTTGTTAATGGCCTTCTTGAGCAGCTGTGCGTGTCCTCTGATTAGGGTTGTCTTCAGGCTTTTGTATTGAGTGCATTAGGTCAAAAAACTTGCTCCAAATCTCTTGCAATCATGGTTTTGAAGATTTGATTTTTCACCATGATTTCCATATCTTTTTCCATGCAATTTTGTGTCAATTAGGATCCAATCAAACCAAATCTTCCCATATTTGAATGTGCACGAATTATTGAGACTAAAACATGTACAAAAAGATTCATTAGGCTAAGTTAAGTATTTTTCACATATTTAATTGATTTAAATGAATTAATATAAATAAAAATTCAAATAAATAAATAAAAAATGAAGAAATACTTCCCTTTGGGCCAAGTGGTCGTGCACATGTCATGGATGATGAATTATGGAAGAAAAATGGGCCCATTAGCAATTTTAGGTCATTTGAAGTAATGTTGACTTTTCAAAATATCCAAAAATTTCCCAACTTCCACAAGGCATAACTTGCTCAATTTTTAAGCTTTTCTCATGTTCTTGGACATTTTGGAAAGGTCTTTGAGTCCTCTAACCAATTCCTTTCGTCCCATGTCATTTTGATTTACCAATCTCAAGTTATGGCCTTTGACTTAAAGTCCCTTTTTGTTGACTTTTGAAAATGACCTATAATGTTGAAATTGATAACTTTTTGTGAGAGCATTTCTTGGACTTGAAGTATGAAGATGAGTTGTATGAAATGTCTTTCTCTTCAAAATGAGCTTTGGATGGAATTTTTCTGATAATCCATGTGAAAGTTATGCCCTGGTCAATTTACAGTTGACTTTTTCAGCTGTCCAAATAAGGAAACTTTTGCATCTTGATGATTTTTGAGCCAAACTTTGAGAATCATGATCAAGCATTGATCAAATGATGTTTTTGGCTTCAAAATGATATGTTGACCAAAAATTTGAACTTTTGACTGTCAAATGACCATTTTGCCCCTACAGTTGACTGTAGTGCAATTAGGGTTTTGACTGTGCAATTTTGTGCTGAATGCCTTGAAACTTGATATGAGGATGCTTGACCATATTTGTAGGCATATGAGACTTGATTGGACCTTTGGAAACTTCATTTTCTTGATCAGAACACAAACCCTAATTTTGAATGTATAGGAGACCTTTGCACTGTGCAACCCCTTGGAGAATTTTGTAGCTTGACTTGGCAAATTCTTGAAGAATATGGGAGGGAAAATTTTGGGGTACAACAGTTGCCCCTGTTCAATCTTCTTATACCTGAGGATGCAGATTGGCTGACGTGCCTTTCGTAATCCGAGGGTGGAAGATGATTGAACACTAGAGTGCCCAGAAATTTGCGCTCACATAGTAGCGGTAATGATGGAATGGGCTTACAGATGCCATTTGGGAATTGATGAATAGGGTGATGGGCTTATAGATGCCATCTGGATGTTGATTGCGTAGGAGATTCCTTAGCGAGAACCTGCATACCTGCAAAAGAAAAAAGAGTAACTGACACGTTGCAGGAGCTGATTTCAGATGCTTGGCATAGATATGTCCTGACTGGTTACAAGAGCTGAGTCTGTAGCTTCACAAGATGATGAATGAACCAGGGATGGTTACTTCCTTAGCATGAATGGTAAGAGAACCTCGAGTGACTTTAACTTCAACAACGCTCGTTGAGAAAAATCTTAGCGGGAATTACCATCTTTGCAGTATCGGGAAGAGAACCATAGGCAATTATAATCTGAAAGGGAATTGTCACCTCACTCACCGTCGGAGAGGGAACCATAAGAAAAGGAATTATCGCCTCACTCATCGTCGGAGAGGAAACCATCTGAAAAGGACTTACCACCTCACTCACCGTCGGAGAGGGAACCATAGGAGACTATCACCTCACTCACCGTCGGAGAGGGAAACATCTGAAAAGGACTTACCACCTCACTCACCATCGGAGAGGGAACCATAGGAGACTATCACCTCACTCACCGTCGGAGAGGGAAACATCTGAAAAGGACTTACCACCTCACTCACCGTCGGAGAGGGAACCATAGGAGACTATCACCTCACTCACCGTCGGAGAGGGAAACATCTGAAAAGGACTTACCACCTCACTCACCGTCGGAGAGGGAACCATAGGAGACTATCACCTCACTCACCGTCGGAGAGGGAAACATCTGAGAAGGACTTACCACCTCACTCACCGTCGGAGAGGGAACCGTAGGAGACTATCACCTCACTCACCGTCGGAGAGGGAAACATCTGAAAAGGACTTACCACCTCACTCACCGTCGGAGAGGGAACCATAGGATACTATCACCTCACTCACCGTCGGAGAGGGAAACATCTGAGAAGGACTTACCACCTCACTCACCGTCGGAGAGGGAACCGTAGGAGACTATCACCTCACTCACCGTCGGAGAGGGAAACATCTGAAAAGGACTTACCACCTCACTCACCGTCGGAGAGGGAACCGTAGGAGACTATCACCTCACTCACCGTCGGAGAGGGAAACATCTGAAAAGGACTTACCACCTCACTCACCGTCGGAGAGGGAACCGTAGGAGACTATCACCTCACTCACCGTCGGAGAGGGAAACATCTGAAAAGGACTTACCACCTCACTCACCGTCGGAGAGGGAACCATAGGAGATTATCACCTCACTCACCGTCGGAGAGGGAAACATCTGAAAAGGACTTCTACTGAGTCTTTATCAGAAAAATCTGTTGGGTGTCGATTTAGCTGGACTAGAGAAGGCCTGGGACTGGATAAGAAATCTTTGGCGTCGATTAATTGAACCGGTCTAGGTCTTGAAATATGATTGAGAATTTCAACTGCATCTTTCCTGAAAGGTAAAGGTCAGTCATATGCAATGCATGATATGGATCAAGCAATGATGTTCTCAACATAAATGAGATTTGTATGATATAATGCGTCTATGCATGCTATAATGATGTATGTGATGTTTTATGAATGTATGTTTTCGTCTAGGAAAGTAAATCCTTGACGGGTGCCGGGAAGTCATATCCTGGGCTGATATTGAAGAATAGATTTTTTCTTCTGCTGGGGATGATAACTGCAAGAATACCGGTAGAAGATGACTCCATTGCGGAGTAAACTTGGCAAATGGAAGATTCTGCGGGGAGAAAAGATACTCTAGCGATCATGCTGGGAAGCAATACTCTGTGGGGAGAGGGATGCCTTGCTGAGTGTTGATAATAATTTGCTGGGGATAAGAAAATTTCGTTGAGGACGCTCTTTCCATGGCTTTTGGCTGAGGATAACCCAGTTATATTCTGTTTAAGGAAATAACTCTTTTAATCAAGCCGGACGACGCGTTCGTGCTCTGCGAGGATAAGCTTCCAGAATCTACTGGGGATAAGCTTACTGCTTGGGGATATGTGGATTCCAACTTTCCTGGGGGAATTGGATTGGACTTTCCTGGGGAAGTTTTGAGCTGTAATTTTGTAAGTTGAAAGGGGGAACCTATATAGGGTTGCCTGCTGATGAGCTCGTGTAAAACCGTATCTGAAATAGAGAAGGAACCTGGGTAGGGTTACTTTGATGATGAGTTCGTATAAAACTTCGTTCTTGGAAAGGGAGAACCTGTGTAGGGTTTCTGGGTGACGAGTCCATGTAAAACTGCATCTTGAAGAGAGGGAACCGGTGTAGGGTTGCTTGGTGAGGTAAGTTCATGTAAAACTTCTTGATAAACCGGGGTGAGGTTATCTTGAGCTAAATCCATGTAAGACTTCTGGGGGGAACCGGGGTTAGGTTGTTGCAGGATAAGTTCGTGTAAAACTTCTTGACGAACCGAGGTAAGGTCATCTTGAGATAGGTCCATGTAAGACTTCTGGAGGAACCGGGGTTAGGTTACTTGGATAAGTTTGTGTAAAAACTTCTTGATAAACCGGGGTTAGGTCATCTTGAGATAGGTCCATGTAAGACTTCTGGAGGAACCGAGGTTAGGTTACTTGGATAAGTTTGTGTAAAAACTTCTTGATGAACCGGGGTTAGGTCATCTTGAGATATGTCCATGTAAGACTTCTGGAGGAACCGGGGTTAGGTTACTTGGATAAGTTTGTGTAAAAACTTCTTGATAAACCGGGGTTAGGTCATCTTGAGATAGGTCCATGTAAGACTTTTGGAGGAACCGGGGTTAGGTTACTTGGATAAGTTTGTGTAAAAACTTCTTGATGAACCGGGGTTAGGTCATCTTGAGATAGGTCCATGTAAGACTTCTGGAGGAACCGGGGTTAGGTTACTTGGATAAGTTTGTGTAAAAACTTCTTGATGAACCGGGGTTAGGTCATCTTGTGGGATAAGTTCGTGTAAAACTTCTTCTGAAAATTGAGAAGGAACCGGTGTAGGGTTGCATGATTTTGATTAGGTGGATGATTATCCTGTTTGGTTTCAGATGTTAACCCACGATCTGGAATTTGTAAAGGTAGATGGTAATCATCCTTATGTTGATCTTTGTACTTTGGTTGACAGAGCAGCTGGATCGTCTGGAAGACTCATTATTGCCCCTGCTTCGGAGGTGAGGGAAGAGGATACCTGTGGGGTGATTGACAAATCTTCGGGTAGACAAGTGATGAGATACCGGAACATAGTCATACGCTTTGATCCTTAACTTTTGCCTGGACCGCCCTTTCGGGTTTTCAGTCCACCGGGATACCCATTTTTGCCCAAGCCGCCTTTTCAGGTTTTCGACTTGCCGGGTGTACATATTTTTTCATTTCATCCCTTCATTTTGCCCGAACCCTTTTGGTTTGCCGGGAAGCCCTTATTTTTGCCTAGGTGTGTCAACCTAGCGGGTCTTTGATTTTGCGCAGTACTTTTTCGACTATGTCCACGCTCTTAGAATGTAGGGAGTTGCCCCTGTTGGAGGTATTTTGCCATGCCCCAGATAATGGGCAATGCTCCTACTGTGCCCCTTGATTGGAGGTACTTCTGTTCACAAGGTGTTCATCGTGCGAATTTCCCTGCTGTTCAAACAAATAGTCATATGCAAACAAGGTTATTTTAAGAATGCAAAAGCCTATGTCTGTCTTGAATTTTGAAAATGCATTTTTTGTAATACAGTGCGGTGTCAACTCAAGATTTTACAGTAAACCTTCAGGATTCAGGATACCTTCGTAACAGTATGCTTTCGAACTAACCCATGCTTCAGCTAGGACTTTTAAGGGTTATATCGTGGCCTGGTTCACGGTTTAAGAAACAAAGGATAAAGGCTCGAATTATTTGTACCCACCCGCTCTTCGTGATGTTCTCCAAGCCTAAACTCAGTTGATCATACGTTAGACCTTGGTTGAGTCTTTGCTTTGATATACCAGCGATGGTTCGGATATTGACAGTATATTTTGGTTAGGCAGTCATTTCCCTTTTTGTTGAAGGTTTGTAGGCCCTCTTTCTTTTTGATTTCGTTATCCCTATTTTTTTTGCCTGAACTGTTTCCTTTTTGGAGTTACAGTCAGCGGGATGCCCCAGTTTCATAAGTCCCTTTTTATAGGTTTTGACTTCTTGGGCTTTTCATTTATGATTTTTTTTTGATAACGACTGCCTATCTTTATGATTATTCTGAACCATCACTGTCTTTTGTTTTGTAAGGACTCCTTTGGTGCCATTCGTTATGCACTTAGATCAACTGAAAGAACTACCCTGCCCCCAGGTTATGATTAAGGGTTTTAAATTTCGAAAAGAAAAACTCCTACTTCTTTGGCTCAGATGGGTTGACGAGGGATTATCATCCTTATAACTCCAGTGTTTAGGGATTGAAACAATGCCTGTACCTCATCAGCGGGGTCTGTTCAAAAGCATACTATGGATTATGGTATCGTTTTCGTCATCCTCCCTCAAGAGGCTTAGAATTTTCAATTAAGAGTTGACCATCACAAAAATATGAAAGCAGTTTTAAGTCATAGTGAACATAATTAAATCAAGACAGACATGTGTAATGCATTCATAAAATAAAAGAGTTTAACATGATAATTGTTTATCTGAACACGAAAAGAAAAATACAACTTGAATTCAAATGAACAAAAATCTCTCGACCCTAGCCATGTTTTGGCAATGGAGCAGTGATCACGTTGGGAGTCTCGGCAGGTTCGAACTCGATCTCTTTGGCATCGATCATGTTCTGAATCTTGTACTTCAGTGCCCAACAGTCCTCAGTATCGTGCCCCGGGCTATCAGAATGATAAGCACACCTCGCTTCTGGGTTGTAGCTTGGAGAGGAGGTCTTGGGGTTTGCAGGAGGGTTGATTACTGCAATCAGGTTCATCTTCAACATGTGCTGCAATGCTTGTGACCATGGCATGTTAATGTTGGTGAATTGTCTTTTAGGCTCGTCCGGCCTTCACTGGTTTCCCCTTTGTGGTTGGCGGCGTGGTGCAGAACCAGAGATCATGACTGCCCCTGCATGTTGGTCACGACGACTCTTTTGGCTGTATGCCGCATTAGATTCTTTCTTTCCCGTGTAAGGCTTCTTATGAGTATCAGAAGGTGTGGCCTCTTGAATTTTCCCACTCTTGATACCAGCTTCAATTCTTTCGCCAGTCAGGATGAGGTCGGTAAATCCCGCAGATGAATTACCAATGAGATGATTGAAGAATGGCCCGGATAGGGTCCCCAAGAACATATCAACGAGTTCCCGGTCAGTTAATGGAGGTTGTACCCTTCCAGCAAGGTCTCTCCATCTCTGCGCGTATTCCTTGAAACCTTCACTTGACCCTAGCGACATACCCTGGAGTTGGATACGTGTAGGAGCAAGGTCGGCATTGTACTGGTAATGCTTGTAGAAAGCAGTGGCTAGGTCTTCCCAGGTATGGATGTTGGCTTCATTCAATTGATAGAACCACTCGAGCTGAGTCCCTGAAAGACTCTCTTGGAAGAAATGGATCCATAAGTTTTTGTCAGCTGTATAGGGCTGGATCCTCCTTGTGTAAGCCCTGAGATGCAATTTAGGACAGGATGCCCCGTCGTATTTAGCAAAGGCAGGTGCCTTAAACTTGTGCGGGATCACTACCCCAGAAGATAGACCTAGATCCTCGAAGTCCAGGCCAGGCACTTTTTGTATCTCCATAGCACTTAGCCGGTCTTCCAACTGTTTGTACCTATCCTCAGCCGGAGGGTACTGTTCGTCGTTGAAATCTGTCTCATTGTCAGAGACCACTGGACTGGGAACCCTTTCCTCTTGATGACTGCCTTTCCCCACAGATGGAGTTGTCCTCTCAGCTTGATCCTGCAGGGTGTTCCCAGATATGCGTCTAGGGCTGAACAAAACAGTCCTCTTCTTCTTCTTTTCCTTCTTCAAGAGCAGAGCCTTCAGATCTTGTTGCCCCTGGGTCAAATTCATGATCAGCCCTTGGAACTGGGCGTTCTGAGCCTGGAGGGCCTTGATAGTGTGCTCGGTTGAGGATTCAGGATTCATGACGAGACTGCTGAAATAAACAGCGAAGAAGGTAAGCAACCTGCAGAGAATGGATACCTGTTATGCAATGATATGTATGATATGCATGCAATGATTTCAAGGACCTCGCGGGGTAAACAGGAAAATTTGTTAGCATTTGGATCCGGTAGCTTGATTGAAAGAACTTCATATTTGTTGAGAGTCTTTCTTCCAAGGGTCAAAGGCTCACCATATCCAGTGGGTCATAGCCCCTGACTTTAATCATCGTGTCTGGTTTTGATTTACGAACAACCTTGGTTAGGGGAACCTTCTTCAGGAGTCAAAGCTCACCATATCAAGTGGGTCATAGCCTCTGACAACTTTGTCTAGAGGAAAATAAATCCTCTTTGCCCCTTGCTGGGATAGTTGATTCACCATGACCTGCATCACAAGCCCTTGAGATCCTTGAAATGGGTTAGGATGTATGCAATGGTATGATGTTATGCTATGCATGGGGTAATGCAGGTAACCCTGTTATGAGTCCCAATTAAGGACTGCAAACCAAAACCTGCAAGAAACTCGAGTAAAACCTGTCATGAGTCCCAATTAAGGACTATTGACAAAACCCTGCAAGAAACTTGGTAAACCTTGTTATGAGTCCTGGTTAAGGACTATGAACAAAACCTGCAAGTAGTCCATGTGTCAGTTAACAAGCATGCAAGTAGGCATATACAAAGGCACACAAGTCACACAAGAGAAACCCTTAGAGTTTAGACCAGCATGAGGTCTAGGTACTACCCTCTTTCAGTTTTTTGGTTCATACCTGTCCTATCAAAGTAACCGGGTTCTTAGAGGATCCCAATATCATTGACTACCCTCAATCGGTCATAACTCCAGCATCGCAATCTTTTCTTGCGGCCAGAACCATCACGAGAGTTTAGCCTCAATGGGTGTAGCATACTGCTACTGTTCTAATGGCCAAGTTGGGTCATTTAAGGTTCTAAGGTCTGTTGGTGCTTAATGACTCCTTGGAAGACCCATATTCTCCCCGTTTCAACACGAGGGATATCGGTACAGACCAAGGCGCCACACCAACGTAGCCACTGCTTCACCCATGTCGGTATACGCCGGACAGGTCCCTCACAGATTATGCTACCTAAACAGGGTATTCCCAGATCCGGGTTAGGATCCATGTAACTCCGATGCAACCCACAATAGTAAAGCAAGCAAAGAAGACAATTGAAAACACAATTATGAACTAGCCCTAAGGTACACCTCACTTTAAGTTTGTATCCCCAACAGAGTCGCCAGTTCTGTGATCGGTGGATCTGGAACTGACTGTTTTAACGCTGGTTCGCGAAATGTCGCGGTAAGCAAGAGTCGCCACCGTCTTTTATTTTCTCCAAATGGAAAGGACAAAAGCACAGAAAAATTCCTTAAAGAGATTGCTCTCGGTTCGGGAGGTAGATTATAGAAAGGGAAGGTGTTAGCACCCTTTCTATCCATGGTTATCCATGGGCTCTTAGATACTTGCTCATTTGTGTTTTCAAAATGTTTGTTTGCTTTTCAACTGTGGGTTTTAAAAAGTTTCTTTGAAAATTTCAGTTCGACTCTTGTATCGGTCCTCAAGAGTGTTTGAAAAATTGTTTTGAAAGCTTTTTTGAAAAGGTGTTGGTGTGAAAAGTATTTTTGATTTGTTTTGTTTTGAATTAGAGCAAGTATCCACGAGTCGTCTACCTACCCTAAGGAATTCGTCTGTGTAAATGTCCTTTAAAGTAGTGCCATCCCACCATTGAGAGGTAGGTAGCACCACCGTTGGAGGTGTTCGGGTCAATTCGAGGTTCGGGACATGGTGATCACCAGAGCAATGGGAAGACACCTTAGAAGCTACCCTCCTGCCAGGTTCCCGGATCATGAGGACTTACTAAGACATCCTCTACTCGACGATCACCTTTCGAGGCAAGGCAACAGTGAGGCGTACCCTAGGGGTGGTGAGTGATTTGTGTGTCGTTTTCATTTATTTTTGTCTTGTCATGCCATAGGTGATCTACGCTTGTTTTTATTTCGTCCATACATTCTTTCATGCTTTTGATTAACAGTTAAAAAGTTGCGAGAAAAAGTGAATCTAAAGCTATTACAAATGGCGCGGGTCCACATCGCCAAAATTAACCAGGACCCGATTTGACAGAAAATAAATAAAGAAATTAAAGGATTGAAAAGTGCGACAAATAATTACATGGCTTCGGGAGAGATACATAAGTATTATAACGAAATAAAATAAATACGCGAATTAACGAGAATTAAACGAAACGAGGGCGTTGGACCCTTTTGCAAAATTAAATTACATGATGAAATTAATTAATATTAAAAGAAAGAAAGGACTTGTTTTTGGTGTTTTTTAGTGTTTTAGGATTTAATAGAAAAAAGGAATTAATTAAAATTAAAATAAAAAGCTAAACCTAATTCTAATTATTTTTTTATTTATTAAGAAAAATGTTGAAGTTTTTAACCTAAATTAAACCTAATTTTTATATACAAATTTAATTATGAAAATAAATAAAATAAATAATATTATTGTGAAAAAAGAAAAATTAAAAAGGAATAAAACATTAATTAAACCTAGTTCTATATTTTTTTAGATTTTTGTTATGGAAGGAATTAAAATTAAAACCCTAATTTAAACTAATTAATTTACATGCATTTATTTACAAGATATTAAAACAAAAATATTTATTACATTTTTTATCTTTTCTGATTTTTATGCATTTTTTATATTTTGTAGAAATAATTAATTAAATCAAGACAATAAAGAAAATAAAATAATAATTGAACATAAAATATAAGGAAAATATAGAGAATTGCAAACCAGGGGGGGTGGAAGTCCCCAAATAGGAGGTTAAATCCAAGCAATTCTGGCCCAATAAGCATGGCCTTGTTGGACTTTTGCTGGACACGTGCACGCGCATTGACTTGAGCTCATCATAGTCTTCAGTTCCTGGCCGTTAATCTGGTGCTCTAGGACACGTGGGCGTTGATTTTTGAGCGTGTATGATGATCCTCAACGTAAGCGCTGCATAGGAATATTAATGGAAAAATGATATTGGAAAGCATGAAGACCTGGGGTTCGAACCCAGGTCATGCACTTCACCAGCCAACGCGCTTGCCAATCGTGCTAAATTGCTTATCTGTAGATTAAATGGACCAAGAATAATATAATAAGAAAACAATAGTTAGTGGTAGTCAGCGCGCGAGATTTAAATTAGCCAATCGTTGGCAGCCACGAAGTCGTCTTCCTCGTTATTCCTGAAACACCAAACACATAGGCCACGGTTTTCTGAATGTTCTTTTAGGTCGTTTTTGGGAAAATAGCGATTAAGTCTATAGGGTTCATAAATTGAGCGCGAGTGTTGGTTTCCATTCGTCCAGACTTGCTGATTACAACCATGGTACTCTTGAAGGCCAATTTTTCTTGGTTTCAAAATCCCCAATTGGAGGTCTTGTAAACCCTAAAACTCAAACATGGTGAAATCGTGTATACAGCATAAAAACATAATTGAATGCATTGGTTAGCTTCAGAATCTCATCAGGAATATAAATCAATGAATAAAATGTTATGAAGATGCATAAATTTTAAAACACGACTATGAATTTTTCACGAGGTATCTTGAATGCTGTATACCAATTCCTTGCGCTTTGATAGTTTTTTTTGATTGGAATATGTCCAGTGACCTTCAAGGAAGCTAATGGAACAAGAATTGAGACCTGAATCGTCATGGAAGGCTGTTTTCAGAATTGAGTTTTTTGACAATTTTTCAAGTTTGTTAATGGCCTTCTTGAGCAGCTGTGCGTGTCCTCTGATTAGGGTTGTCTTCAGGCTTTTGTATTGAGTGCATTAGGTCAAAAAACTTGCTCCAAATCTCTTGCAATCATGGTTTTGAAGATTTGATTTTTCACCATGATTTCCATATCTTTTTCCATGCAATTTTGTGTCAATTAGGATCCAATCAAACCAAATCTTCCCATATTTGAATGTGCACGAATTATTGAGACTAAAACATGTACAAAAAGATTCATTAGGCTAAGTTAAGTATTTTTCACATATTTAATTGATTTAAATGAATTAATATAAATAAAAATTCAAATAAATAAATAAAAAATGAAGAAATACTTCCCTTTGGGCCAAGTGGTCGTGCACATGTCATGGATGATGAATTATGGAAGAAAAATGGGCCCATTAGCAATTTTAGGTCATTTGAAGTAATGTTGACTTTTCAAAATATCCAAAAATTTCCCAAATTCCACAAGGCATAACTTGCTCAATTTTTAAGATTTTCTCATGTTCTTGGACATTTTGGAAAGGTCTTTGAGTCCTCTAACCAATGCCTTTGGTCCCATGTCATTTTGATTTACCAATCTCAAGTTATGGCCTTTGACTTAAAGTCCCTTTTTGTTGACTTTTGAAAATGACCTATAATGTTGAAATTGATAACTTTTTGTGAGAGTATTTCTTGGACTTGAAGTATGAAGATGAGTTGTAGGAAATGTCTTTCTCTTCAAAATGAGCTTTGGATTGAATTTTTCTGATAATCCATGTGAAAGTTATGCCCTGGTCAATTTACAGTTGACTTTTTCAGTTGTCCAAATAAGGAAACTTTTGCATCTTGATGATTTTTGAGCCAAACTTTGAGAATCATGATCAAGCATTGATCAAATGATGTTTGTAGCTTCAAAATGATATGTTGACCAAAAATTTGAACTTTTGACTGTCAAATGACCATTTTGCCCCTATAGTTGACTATAGTGCAATTAGGGTTTTGACTGTGCAATTTTGTGCTGAATGCCTTGAAACTTGATATGAGGATGCTTGACCATATTTGTAGGCATATGAGACTTGATTGGACCTTTGGAAACTTTATTTTCTTGATCAGAACACAAACCCTAATTTTGACTGTATAGGAGACCTTTGCACTGTGCAACCCCTTGGAGAATTTTGTAGCTTGACTTGGCAAATTCTTGAAGAATATGGGAGGGAAAATTTTGGGGTACAACAGGTACAATGTCTCATGGTAAACAACAATGACGCTTGGTTATGGCACAAGAGGATTGCTCACATACACATGGAGCACTTGAACAAATTAGTTAAGCATGACTTAGTTATTGGTCTACCAAAGATGAAATTCATCAAAGACAAATTATGTAGTGCATGCCAAAAGGACAAACAAACCAAATCAATTTTCAAACCAAATAATGTGGTTTCAACAACAAGACCACTTCAATTGTTGCACATGGATCTTTTTGGTCCATCTAGAACAAGAAGCTTTGGAGGTAACATTTATGCTTTAGTTATTGTAGATGATTTTTCCCGTTTTGCTTGGACTTTATTTTTAGTGCACAAAAATTACGCATTCAAGGCATTCAAGAGATATGCAAAACAAGTTCAAAATGAGAAGTCATTAAAGATAACATCAATCCGAAGTGATCATGGTGGAGAGTTCCAAAACAGTCTGTTTGAAGAATTTTATGAAGAAAATGGGATCTTCCACAATTTTTCAGCACCAAGAACTCCACAACAAAATGGAGTAGTTGAAAGGAAAAATAGGTCTTTGATAGAACTTGCAAGAACCATGCTAAGTGACTCAAGTTTGCTTAAATATTTTTGGGCGGATGCGGTAAGCACGGCATGTTACATAAGCAATCGCGTGATCATAAGACCTATACTAAAGAAAACTCCATATGAGATTTACAAAGGAAGAAAACCAAATATCTCTCACTTTCACATTTTCGGGTGCAAATGTTTTGTCCTTAACAACGACAAAGACAATCTCAGTAAGTTCGATGAAAAATCGGATGAAGAGATCACGTACTCAAAGGAGATGTCGAAATTACTTTTGTGGACACTCAAAATCAACTCGCGGACATTTTCACAAAACCACTTGCAAAGGATGCATTCTTCAAAATTCATCGTGAACTCGGAATCCTAGATGAACAAGATATATAAGGTGCACTATATCCTTAACTATACATTAATGTACATATATATGGGCTTAGAAAATGTTTCAAATGTTATAAGTATCATCTTATGTTACATATTTCCCTTCTTTTTGATAATGTCAAAGGGGGAGAAGGATGTGATATCACTTTATGGTTGTTTATTTCAGTTTTCTTTTCAGGGAAAGTTTTCAAATCTTTTTCTCCATAGGGGGAGAAATCTATCTTAGGGGGAGAAAAATCCTTTTGCTCCAATTCTGAACAACTCATAAAGAAAGATGGTTTGTCATCATCAAAAAGAGGGAGAATGTAATCTCAAGCCTCAACTCAACTTTAGTTTTGATGAAAGACAAACAAGCACTATGGCAAGAAGGAAAAGAAGTGGAATTAGCTTAAAGCATCATTCACTCAAAGCTTCAAGGATCATGGCAAGCAAACAACTATATCAATTCTCATTTGAACTAAATTGATTAGAAATGCTCAAAAATGATATACACACTTGCCACAACACTTCACTTAAAGTTTAAAGCAAATTCTAAGTTTTTCACTAATGTAAATCGATTAACACATCATGTAAATCGATTTAGACGTGTTTTTTTAAAAACTGATTGCCCCTGGCAGCAATCAATTTACATGGAGTGTAAATCAATTGATTACTGAACTGAGTTAATTTTTTTAACACTAGTAAATCGATTAACACATCATGTAAATCGATTTACACTTCAAATTTTTTGAAAACAAGAACGTTACAAACCCGTGCAATCAATTTACATCTAATGCTAATCGATTTACACGTTGTAATTTTTGAAAAATCTGAACATGATTCAAGATATCCTTCACACCTTTTCTCCAATGGTTGCACGGTCATACATTGCATCTTCTCAAGTTTTACAAACAGAAAAGTGGTATCCATTTGGAAAGGTATCTTGATTGCTTTAAATACTAAATATTTCAAATTATAAAACAACTCTTCTCTCATGCAATAATTCTGAACTTTGTAAAATATTCAAACTTCATATTTCTTATTTTTTAAGAACAAAGATTTTCGGCACTTTCACACATATAAGAACAGAAATCTTTGAGAATTTTCTAACCATTGTGTTAAAGTTTGAATTTCTTACAAGAGAAGAAAGAAGAAACTTCATTGAAGTCACTCTATGTGATCAACATCTTTCAAGAAATCATATTTCATAGAATTATACTAAGTGTAACTTATTTCCATGATTGTTGGAATTAAGTATTAGAATACTTTTGTACCTTGTTGTCCATTGTTAGAAATAAGAGGTATCTTTTGAGAGGATTGTTCTCAAGAGACTTATTGGAAATCCAAGAGGGTGGTCTTGGTATTTTTTAGTGTCTTTAGTTGATAAGACTAGGAAGAGTCTTGTAAAAGTTCTAACAAAATAGTGAAATCTCTTGCGTGTTTGCAAGGGGACTGGACGTACTTCCGGGGTGTGGAAGGAACCAGGATAAATCTCCGTGTCTCTTTACTTTCTGCACTTTACCGTTTTCCATAGCACTAAAACAAAACTAGAAAGTGTAAAATAAATCAAAAATCGACCACCACCTAATTCACCCCCCCCCCCCCTCTTAGGTGCAATCTTAAACTTACAACTTCGATCTCATGATGTATCATTTCATGAAACAAAGCTACCATGGCGCGTTGATAGGTTGCCACTGCATTCTTCAGTCCGAATGGCATCACTTTGTAGCAGAAGGTACCCCATTGCGTGACAAAAGTAGTTTTCTCCATGTCCTCGGGGGCCATTTTGATCCGGTTGTATCCCGAGAATCCATCCATGAAGGAAAAAACCTTGTGTTGAGATATGTTGTCAACCAAGATGTCGATATGTGGCAGTGGAAAATCGTCTTTAGGGCTAGCCCTATTTAAATCCCGATAGTCCATACACATTCTGACTTTGCCGTCCTTCTTAGGCACGGGAACAATGTTAGCGACCCATTGTGGATAGGAAGTAACATCCAGAAAGCCAACATTGAATTGCTTCATTACCTCAGCTTTGATCTTCTCAGACATATCGGGCCTCATTCGGCGGACCTTTTGCTTGACCGGTGGACAGTCTTCTCTTGTAGGGAGACGGTGAACCACGATATCTGTGTCTAGTCCTGGCATGTCTTCATAAGACCAGGCAAAGATTTCAACATATTTGTTCAACAACTGCACTAAGCGCTCTTTGACACTTGGTTCCAGGTTGGCACCCACTTTTACTTCTTTCCTGTCTTCCTCTGTCCCCAAGTTGATGGTTTCTAGCAACTCTTCATGAGGAAGAATAGCCCTCTCTTCTTGTTGCAAAAGTCTGGCTAACTCTCCCGACACTTCACAGTCTTCGTCAACTTCGTACTCAGCATGATTGACCAAATCTTCAGAGTTATCGAAGGCTAAAGCAGAATAGTCACCCATGGAATCCGGAGTGGATGGGTACCTGCATTTGTGAGTGTGGGTGTGTGTAAGGGATAGCCATCCTTAAACAAACAAAAATGCAAAAGGAAAGAAAATGAACACAAAAGTTTATAGATGAAAAACGTCCAATGATTCATTAAAACATGGAATATGATAATGAAGAAAATCAAGCCCTTACAACTGGACCTACATGCCCCGGGCAAGGCATGAGGTGAAAATAGTGTACGAATTGTTTTAGTTATTACAGACCGAAAATAGGAAATTGTTCAAAGATAAAATTACTGGTTGATAAAGGTGATGGGAATAAAATCCTTTGCTTCCCAGTTTCTTAAACCCCCTTTGACGGTTGGAAAGATCCAATCTTCAAAGTGGCTCTCTTCATCTTCATCTTCTACAGTATTGATTCCATGGCGGGTGATCTTGACGGGTGGTCCTCCAGCCTTGGAGCGACACATAGCCTTTTGTCCTGCAGCAGTAAACCCTAACCCAAACTTGTTTGTCTTATGGGGAAAATCAGGCAGTTGCCCCCACATTGTGCTCTTCCCATCTTTGACTATAACCTCTGCTTCCTTGAGAGATGCCATCCTAGATACATGCTTGGGAACGATGGGCACCTCAACCATTGTCTTCGCAACTGCTACCTCAGGAGAAACTTCCTCAAAATGTTGGAAAGGCGTTTCGATGAACTCGCCATCCAACTCCACATAGCGGAAGGAATTGAGATGACTTATCATGTACTCTTCCTCGCCGTGCACCGTTATAATTTTACCCTTAACATGATATTTCAGCATTTGGTGCAAAGAGGAGGTAACTGCCCCAGCATAATGGATCCACGGTCTTCCTAACAAGCACGAATATGAAAGATGGATGTCCATCACATAAAAGGTGGAGTTGAAAAATGTTGTGCCTACTTTGATAGGAATGTCAACTTCTTTGTGAACCATTCTCTTGGACCCATCAAAGGCCCTAACAACGATGTTACTAAGTTTGAGGGTCAATCCTTCGCAGTCCAAACGGTCTAAGGCTTTCTTCGGCAGCATATTCAAGGAAGAACCAGTATCAACTAAGACATGGGCGAGAGTGGTTCCCCTGCATTCAATTGAGACATGTAGCGCGTCGTTGTGTTTCCTTCCTTTGGGAGTTAAGTCAGCATCGGAAAAGCCAAAGCCATTATCAGCAGTAAGACTGGCCACACACTCCTGAAACTGGTCAGTCGAAGTTTCTTGGGGTACGTGTGCCGCCTTCAAAAATTTGATCAGGGCCTTAGCATGGGCCTCAGAGAAGAGTAGAAGAGCCAACATTGAAAATTTAGAAGGGGTCTGCCCTAGCTGTTCCACGACGTCGTAGTCACTCTTTCTGATTATTTTCAAGATTTCATCCATTTCTTTCTGGGAGGTTTCGGGGATAACCACAACACGAGCCTTTGTCCTGACAGGCTCTTCTAGTATCCCCTTACCCTTGTCGGTAGTATCCACAAATGGTCTTACTTCAGGAGTATCCAATTCTTCAATCATCGGGCCTTGCACAGATAGCCTAACAGGTGCAGAAGCTTTCAAGGGTCTGAAAACTGCTCAAGGGGGAGCAATCTCCGGAGAAAAAATCCGGCCGCTGCGGGTTATCTTGCTTGTTCCCGCGATGTTCCCTATATCAGGGATTTCCTCTTCAGAATTCTCTTGGACTGCCTCAATCTTTTTGATACCATGATAGAAGATTTCTCCCCCATAGTTCCATGGTATCGTTTTGCTAGATTGATACGGGACAGGTCCCGGCATGGTGATTTTTAATGGTACAAATTTAGGGTCGGGCGTAATCCTGATAGGCCTTTTGAAAGCCTTGGGAGGATTGTCGAAAATGGTTATGATTGCAATATCGTTGGTTGAAGTAGCAAAAGTAGTAGGTGTAACAGGAGTGAAAGTATCAACAAGGGTTTTTTGGAAGAGTATCTCTTGGGTATCCATCAGGCGTTGGACACCGGATTTTAACATTGGGCAGTCAGCTCGTATGTTCAAACAAAAGTAACAGTCCTTCCCACAGCCTGGGAATATCCCGGCTCTCATCAAATTCTCTTTAATCACTAGTAACGGAGTCAAAAGATCAGCAACATCAGTAACATGAAGGTCTTCCATAATGGCATGACCATTATGACTGTGCTTTGGCATCAGAGCAGAAATCACATTGGGCTTCTCAGGAGCATCAAATTCTACTTCCTTGGCGTCAATCAGGTCTTGGATTTTGTTCTTAAGCACCCAACAATTATTCGTATCATGCCCAACACTGTCAGAGTGGTAGGCACACTTGGCATTGGAGTGGTAGTATGGAGAGGAGGTGTTAGGGTTCTGCGGCGCTTCCTTTAAACTGGTAAGATTCAGCTTTAACAAATGAGGGAGTACTTGAGCTGGCGTCATGTTGATTCGGGTGAACTTCCGTTGTGGCCTTTCTACCCGTTGTTGATTAGGTCTCGACTGATTGCCGCGAGGTTGGTCATTTGAAGAGTTTTGAATCATCACAACCCCTACAGTTGGTCGGCGCTCGGTTCTTCCCTGATTTTTCTAAGAGTAAATAGCAGAGGCTTCCTTCTTAGCTGGGAAGGCTTTCTTAACAGCAGTGGACGCGGAGGTATCTTTCTGAATCTTGCCACTTTTAATATCGGCCTCGACCCTTTCACCGGTCAAAATTAGTTCAGTAAATCCCGCAGAAAAACTCCCAATTAAATGATTGAAGAAAGGGCCAGACAGAGTCCCTAAAAACATGTCAACCAGCTCTCTATCTGATAATGGTGGTTGCACCCTTTCAGCCAGATCACGCCACTTCTGAGCATACTCTTTAAACCCTTCATTAGAAGCCATACCCATACTCTGTAGTTGAGTACGAGTGGGCGCTAAGTCAGCGTTGTATTGGTATTGACGGTAAAAAGCAGTAGCTAAATCTTCCCAATTGTGAACCTCTGGCCTCTCGAGTTGGTAGAACCAGTCCAATTGTGTGCCTGACAAGTTGTCTTGGAAAAAGTGTACCCAGAGGTCTTTATCAGATGAGTGGGGTAGGATCTTTCTGACATACGATCTCAGATGCATCTTTGGGCAGGATAGACCGTCATACTTAGCAAATATTGGTACTTTGAACTTGGGGGGAATAACGATCCCAGCGACCAACCCTAGTTCTTCAAAATCTAAACCAGGTACCCTTTGCAACTCCATGGCTGCCAATCTATCCTCAAGATTCTTATATTTATCATCCGCCGGGGGATATTGTTGTTCGGAGTAGTCTTCGTCTTCTTCTTCTTCCTCCTCTTCAACTTCAGATTCACAAGGTCCTGCAGGTCCTTTTCCTTTACCATCCCCTTCATCATACGTTGAGGGAAACTCGAGAACTTTTCTAGCATTGGTTTCAAACCTTCTTCCAAAAGTGGCTACTCTGGGCCTCTTCTTCTTTTTCTCTTTATTCTTCTCCAACAGTGCTTTGAGGTCCTCTTGACCCTTTGCTAAGGTCATGAGGAGTTGCTGGAATTGAGAATTTTGTGCTTGCAGATCCTTAACCGTCTGCTCCAAATCCATCTTGCTGAAATAAACAAGAGAAAGATAAGGAAACCTGGTGTGAAGACCTGTTTATGCATATGATGAATGGTATGTTATTCATGTAATGCATTCAAGGATTCAGAAATTCAAATTTGTTGCAAACAAAAAGGAACACACGTCATATAAAGAAGAAATTGTTAGTACATAAGTGCCCCATGGGCAAAATATTACAAAATTCTTAATGTAAAAAGACATTGCGCATCCTCTTTGGTGCGATGTAAGTGTTGAGAGTTTCCTCTTTATGAACTCGGCGGTAAGCTCCAAAACCTTCTTCTCACTGGCATAGAAGCTGGATTCAAAAGTATTTTGTTCTTCTTTGAGTTGGATCCAACTCTTTTGCATTTCTTCCCATGATGTTGGCATGTCAGGATGTAGGAGGGTGTATGGAACCTCTCCTTCCATAACAGGCTCTTTGATCAAGGGGAGAATGTGAGGGTATGGCATCATAAAATTCTGGGCGCGGGTTCGTACCCACTTGAGATAAGGCTCAAGGGGGATGGAATTCTTGTGCCCCAGTGTCTTACTATCCACTTTGTTGGGCATCCTCCAAGCTCTGATGAACCTTTGTCGAAGTCCTTGCGCATCGGTGTCGAAGTCAAAAACTAGATCAGGAATCAGCATGTCATGAGGTCCATCCCTCCGAGCATATCCAAACTGTCTTAGAGCTAAACAGGGGTTATAGGTAATGCCTCCACTAATGCCAAGTAGTGGTACATTAGGGAATTCCCCACAACGATCAATGATGATGACATTTTCTCTGGACCGAGAACACTAATGTACATCAGAATGTGTGAGGGTCATCAATCGTTGTGACCACCTTAAACCCTGCTCATTCATCAAAACTGATTGTAGAAGGTGAGAAATAAACCACCTTGCTAGGAGAGGAGTACAACACATGAGAACACCTCTTTTCCTCATTGTTCGTGTGTAAAATGAGTGTAGGATGTCCCCAAGCAATGTAGGTACAGGATTCTGAGATATGAAAATCTTGGCAGCATTCACATCTATAAGTTGATCAGGGTTTGGGAACAGGACCAACCCATAGATAAGGAGTGCCACAATCTCTTCAAAGGCTTGTAGATCAAGATAATTCCAACAGTCTTGTGCCTTCTCAAACAAAAACTTTGCCAAGAATCCCTTGACACCACTTATGCTCTCCCAATGTCCTTTGTTGTCTGATGGTTGCAAGAGTAATGCTTGAGCAACATCTTCAGGCTTTGGTTCTTTTTTCGTACCGTTGTAGGGTAGTTGATGTAGAATAGGAATTCTCAGGAGTTGAGAAAATTCCTCCAAAGTAGGCACCAATTGGTAATCAGGGAATGTGAAACAGTGGTGTAGGGGGTCAACGAAGTGGAAGAGAACTTTCACCATGTCTTCTTCAATGTTGGAGTTGACCAAGTGGAGAAGTATGCCATGTCTTTCATTGAAGAGAGAATTCTCTGGAATTCTGGAAGTAAGCTCCTTGAGTTGAGGAGGGATTCTCACAAGGTTGACTTAAATTGTTTTCCTGTGAAGAGATTCCATGACCTACAAAACAAGAACAAAGATGAAGATCCAAACCCTTGAAATGGTTAGTGGATGCATATGATGCTTTATGATGTTCATGATGTATGCACAAGCACATGTACAAGCAAGTCACACAAAATCCTAGTTTTAGGCTTGCATGAGGTTTCATAGGTAAATACCCTCTTGAGTTTAGTTGGCTCAAACCTGTCCTATAAATAGTAATCGGGTTCTAAGGAGCTCAATATCACTGGATTGTTTTCTATGTTCATTGTTTTGGTTTAGCCACTTAACTAGCAACCAAAATATTCCAAGAAAACAACCCTCAATGAGTGTAGTATCGAGTATCTACCAACTTCGGACTGCACCAAAGCTGGTCATCTCACTATCCCTAATAAAAGGCCAAGATGTTCAAGTAAGGTTCTAAAAGTTCATTAGTGCTTTATGACATCACTCAGCGGCCCCGTATTCTCTTTAATTTACACAAAGGCTACCGGTACTCACAAATATGTCGCACTAATATAGCTATTGCTTCAACCATGTCGGTATACCCCGCACAGTTTCCATAACGTATTGCTATTTACCTATGAATGTTTCCCAAATCCGGGTGGAGGATTTCAAGCCCAAACAAGAGAACCAAATGTAAAGCAATCAAAGCAAACAATATAATCATGCAAAGGGTGATCTAAGCCCTAAGGTTACTCCACTTTTAAAGTTTTCCCCAGCAGAGTCGCCAGTTCTGTAATACGGTGGGAGAACTGACTTGGGATTTTGCGTTTGTGTTCGCAAATGTTTCGGTTTAGCAAGAGTCACCACAGACTTTTTATTTTATCCTAAGGAAAGGTCAAAAAGCACATGAAAGACCTTTGAGATGTTTTCTTGGGTTCGGGGAGTAGATTATAGAAAGGGAAGGTATTAGCACCCTTTCTATCCATGGTTATCTGTGGGCTCTTAGTTACTTGCTTAGATCAGTTGCTTTGCTTTTGAATTGTTTTAAATGGTGCTCTTCAATTGTTTGAAATGGTGCTTTGTGTGTGATTTTGAAAGATGTTTTGAAAAGAGGCCATCGTTGTGGCAACCTTTGTAATGATTCTTGTTTGAATGTATACAAAGGTGTTGTTGTCTTTTGAAAAGTTTTCAATGTTTTGAAAGTAGGGTTTTGAAATTGTATTGTGAAGTGTGTTTTGAAGATAGCAAGGATGTTTTTGCATGTTTTGATCAAGTAACTAAGAGTCGTCTACCCTATTTTACTCAAAGATCTTTCTTATGTTTTTAACCCTTTTAAAAGTGTTGCTTCACCATTGTATTTGGTGAACAACCTTGTGTTAGGATGCTAAACGGGACAGGCGCGGGTCATCGTATAGACCATGATAGCAATAGTGTCAAGTATTTTTGGCAATTTTCTTGAGGGACTTGATCATTTTGTTTAGGCAACTCAGATAGCATCATCGAGGGACTATGATCTTTTGTTTTGTTTTTGTTTTGCCAAAGTACTTGACATGCATATCATGGCCCATTTTTGAAGGCAACAAGTGGATTGTAACCCTAGGGGTGTAAGTGTGCATTGTATTTATTTTTCATGCATTTTTGTCTTTGATTAGGTCAAACTATTTGTTGGTTTCGATTTTGCATACAAACCCTAGTTCTAACCATGGCATAATTGAAAGCTTAAAGGTGCGAGAATTTAAATTCTACATTATTACAATATGATATAGGGAGGGGGGTACAAATTTGAATAGGGGATATTTGACAAGAAGTTAAATCCTAAATTATTACAACCAAATTGAATTTGCAAGACATAATATAATGTATTTTTTAGGAAAATGAATATAATGTATTTTTTATATACAAAAAAAATATTAATATGTATAAAAATGAAATATATTCAAAAAAGGTATTTTTTAGTATAAATAATAATAAAAATAAAAATGTAATATTTTTGGTCTTTTTATTCTAATTATATATATTAAATGTGTAAAAATAAAAATAAATTATTTACAAAACTATATATATTTCAAGAAAATATTTTCAAATGTGAATAAAAATAATAAATGAAAATAAAAGTATTTTTTACATTATTTTTAAGTTTAAACAAAATAAATATAAAGTATTTAATGTATTAATGTTAGAAATAATTCAAATAAATACCAAATAAATATAAAAAATTTATGAAAATATTTTTTAGGCATTTTTTATGTTTGAAAATAAAATATCAAAGTCAGAAAAGAAAATAAAAATGCAAAAATAATCAAATACAAGAAAATGGGCCAGGGGGGTGTGAACTGAAAATACAAGCGTTAGAAGCAAAAATAACCAGGCCCAGCCCATCAGCTTCATCTTCTTCCTCCAGACTTTGAAAAAACGCGCGTTTTCCACACAAACTTGTATCTCCTAATTCAGTGCTTTTTTGATAAAACTCAAAACATGAAACTTGTAGAGCATCAAACAACGAATCTAACCATATAAAAAACTTAAGCTAACTCTCAAAGACCAGAGAGAATTTATCTGGCCCTAATTTCTAACCTAGTTTTTTCAGAAAGTTCATGGATGAAATTCTCCTAGCACGATTAACATAAATGAAAACTAAGCACATGTATGGTTTCAGGGCTATGAATACAACATCTTTCATTCACAAACCTAAGTCTAACTATTTCTAAATAGAGAGATAGAAGTTCATGAAACACTTGTTTCAGTTGAGTTCGAGCTGGACAATGTAGCAACTTTCAATGGTGCTTGAGGTTCTTTTGAGCTTGCCTGATGTCCACTGAACCTTTCCCAATGCTTAGTTTGTTTTGAAGTGGCCTGAATCGTGCTACAGAACTCAACCTGCAAAGCTTCCAAACAAAAATGGCAATGTGTGTTAATGGAGTTACAACAACTTGTAAATGGTCTGGACAGATTAGGTATATAGTTTGTAATGTGTTTGAAGTACTTTTGGACAAAACGCACTTGGGAATTTGAATGTGGCTTGCAATATGCAGAACTGGCCCTATTTTGCAAGAAAATGGAGATTTTGAGTATGAGGAGGTTTGAGTGGTGAAGAGCTCGTGCTTCTGGCTTGCTAGGGTATGAGAAACCTGTTTGACAACTTTGCTTTAGTTGGTTTTATCAGATGTGTGTGTTGTTGGCTTTTTGCATAATGCCTTGGTTATGAAGCAAAATGAGAAGTGACCAAGAGCAGGCCTGTACAGGCTAGCTCTAACCCTGCATACATTGTGCAAGCTTGGACCCAAGTTTGTGGATTTAGTTGACATCATAAGATCTTGTTCAAGGCTCAAGGATTAGTGGTTTGACATAAAGCAACCTTTTGCAAAAATGGAAATGTGCCTTTTACCATTTAGGGATTAAACTTGTGTAAAATACCCTAATGACCAAGACAATGCATTGGCTCAATGGATTTGCATTAAATTATGGAGTACAAACTGGTTTAGAGGCCTGTAATTGTGTAATAATCTAGCTTGGTCAGACTTGGCAAGTGGTATGAACATGTATTGGCCATGGTTGCAAAGTGAGTTTTTGCCAACTTCAAGCATTCGATTCTCCCTAACCATAAAGGTGTTTGAGGAGTTCTTAGACAATTTGGAAAGCTTGCAACATGTATTACAATCCATATTTGAAATTTAACTTAAGAATACAAGTGGAACTATGTGAAAAATGGCCAAGAAGATGGGTCAAAATCCTGCCTAAACTAGGGCAAAATTTCTCTAAGTTAAAAGTTTTAGGTACCCTTGTTCCAAAAATCATAACTTGAGATCCAAGCTTCTTTTGAGAAAACTTTTTGAATCAAAGTTGTAGGCTTTGTGATGGAATATAACTTTCATGTTGCAAGTTTTGTTTGAATCCATTTGCATCTTGGTGAAAAAATGGGACAAAGTTAGGAAAAAATAAGAAAATTTTATAACTTAGAAAATTTCTAAGTTATGAAATTTTTCCATTTTAAACTCTAATTTGCAATTTTGGATTTCTTGATGAAAAAGTTTCATAATTTGACATGTCTTGATGAAAAATAACTCTTGGCACTTGATTTTGACCAAAAAGTCAAAGTTTGACTTTTCAGTGTATAGTCAAATTTTGATCAGTTGACCGAAAAATTCATCTGTCAATCCTATGCATTTGAGATCTTTTGAACTTGTTGAATGGGTCAAGATAATGTCATTGAGTCCTTGAGTCCATGGTTGAGCTTGGTTTGCCATTGTCTAGGTCAAACAGTCAAAAATTGCCTTTGTATAGTCAAAACCCTAAAAATGACCATTTTGCCCTTTTGGTGATTTGATCAAGTTTCTTGTGGAATTGTGATCCAAACATGATCAAATGGTTCATATGAGTTCATAATGTTGATGTGGGTAAAAATTCATGAGGTTTGACTGTCAATTGGCCACAGTTGACTTTTTCCCCAATACAGTTGATTTCTAGGTCAACTGTTCAATTGACTGGGCAAAAATTTGATTCAAGGCTTGAAACTTGGTATTGACAAACTTGTGAGTCCAATATGAAGTATGAAAGTCACTTTGGGAATTGTAGGTCAAAACATCCATGTGCAAACTCAAACCCTAATTTAGGTCAACAGTGCAAGGAGGTGTCTTGAGCAGAGCAAACCCTAGCTTGGTCTTGAATTCCAAGAGTCTTTTGATGAGAAATGTTGATAAAATGAGAGGGAAAATTTTGGGGTACAACACCTACCATGGAAGAGTTCTCTCAGTTATTGGATATACCCATTCTTGAACAGTTTCCTTTCACAGGTCTAGAAGAAGTTCCTAAGCCATAAGTCATTGCCTCAGCCTTGCATCTGAAACGGGTCGACATGATATCCAATTGGGAAATAAGAAGCGGAGTCAAGGGTTTTCTATCCAAGTTCCTGATAGACAAGGCCCAGCTGTTTTGGGATGATATGGATTTTCAGGCTTTTGAGGAGGTCTTGGCTCTTCTAATCTATGGGTTAGTACTATTCCTTAATCCAGACTCATTCATAAATGTGAATGTTATCAAGATCTTCCTCTCTCGCAACCCCATGCCTACCTTGCTCGGAGATATTTTGCACGCTCTCCATACTCGTACCATGAAGAGAAGAGGGGTTCTTATGTGCTGCATGCCATTGTTGTCGAGGTGGTTTATTTCTCACCTCCCTAAGTCTGTACTGAAGAATGAAGAAGGTTTGGGTTGGTCACAAAGGATAATGTCACTCGCTCACACGGATATTCTCTGGTGTTCCCGAGCTATGGAAAACACTGCTATTATTGATCGCTGTGGGGAGTACCCTAATGTCCCGTTACTTGGCATCAGAGGGGGTATAACCTACAATCCTTGTTTAGCTCTGTGAAAATTTGGTTACGCTCGAAGAGATGGTCCCCATGAGTTACTTATTGAGGGAATTGTATTTAACTACGAGGATGATGTTCAAGGGTATCGCCAGAGGTTCATATGAGCTTGGAGCATGGTAAACAGATCTGGCGCCAAGGATTTGGGGCCAAAGGCTTCCAATTCTATGGAACCTTATCTCCAATGGGTACGAGCTCGCGCCCAGAAACTTATGATGCCCTATATGGCCATTTTACCAGTGATTGTGGAACCCACTCCTGAAGGGGGTATTCCTTACACGGTTCTCTATCCTGATATGCCCACTGGTCTTGGAGAATTACAGAGGTCTTGGATTCAGTTGAAGAAAGAGCGGGATACTTACATGGATCAGTTCTATGCCCAGGAGGGGAAGCTTTTAGAGCTCACAAAGCAGCTCCATGAGGAAAGAGGACTTAATGTCTATCTCGGCACAAAGAGGAAGCATCCATGGGATTTTTGATTTTTTCTAGTTTTTAGAATTGTTTTAATTGTAACACCTAAAAGGCAACTGAACTTTGAATTCTACTAGTAAAAGCTTTGTTTCATTTTGGTTCGCAAATTTAAATTTCCCAAAGTCTTTGAAAACATTACATACATATCATACATATCATTGCATAACAGGATTCATAACGGGTTTCTCATCTCCTCCGTTGTTTATTTCAGCAATGGCTTTTGAAAAAACTGTGAAAGATCTTCAGACTCAGAACACGCAATTCCAGTAAATGATTGTGGCTCTGGCCAAAGGAAAAGAAGAGCTTAAGGCTCTGATTGTTAAGAAGAACAAGAAGACCAAGAAGACAGCCGGTGTGGCACATATGATCAGAAGGTTTAGAGGTCCGCGAAGACGGGTTATTGATTTAGCTTCTTCATCTAAAGAGGGAGAGAACCAAGAGGTCGAAGCCAGATAAGAGGACCCTGGTCCTAAAGAGTCTGACAATGAAACTGATTACAATGAGGAGCAGTACCCTCCGGCTGATGAAAGGTATAAGCATTTAGAAGAGCGTTTGAGCGCTATGGAAATCCAGAAGGTTCCTGGGCTGGATTTTAAAGAGTTGGGTCTAGTCTCCGGGGTTGTCATCCCCCCAAAGTTCAAGGCATCGGTATTTGCTAAGTATGATGAGGTCTCTTGTCCCAAAATGCATCTTCGTTCTTATGTGAGGAAGATACAACCTCATACTTCTGACAAAGACTTATGGGTTCACTTCTTCCAAGACAGTCTATTTGGAACACAACTGGATTGGTTTTATCAGCTGGAAAGAGCCAATGTTCGTAATTGGGAAGACCTTGCTGCTGCATTTTATAAGCAATATCAGTATAATGCAGACCATGCTCCCACCCGTACACAACTCCAAAATATGTCTATAGGTTCGAATGAGGGTTTTAAGGATTATGCTCAGAAGTGGAGAGATTTGGCTGGAAGAGTTCAACCTCCCTTGGCTGACAGGGAGCTTGTGGATATGTTTCTGGGAACTTTGACTGGGCCATTCTTCAACCACCTTATTGGAAGTTCATTGGCGGGTTTTACTGAACTGATCTTAATAGGAGAAAGAGTGGAAGCTGGAATCCGAAGTGGAAAAATTCAGAAGGATGCCTCTTCTAGTGCTGAAAGGAAGCCGTTTGCAAGTAAAAAGGAAGTAAGTGCCATCTATAACCAAAAGAATCAGAATCGAACTAAGCGCCGTCCGGCGGTAGAGGCTGTTATGATTTCCAAACCAGCACCTGCTCAGCAAAGAAACAATCAGCCAAGAGCAGAAACACCAGCTAGACAGTTCACTCCGATCAACATGACGTTGTCTCAAGTTTTACCTCAGCTGCTGAAGTCTAATCTGGTTACTCTGAGGGAAGCTCCGAAGAATCTGAACACCACTTCTCCCTACTATAAACTGAATGCTCGTTGTGCTTATCATTCGGAAAGTCCAGGCCATGATACTAATGACTGTTGGACTTTGAAGAATAAAGTACAGGATCTGATTGATGCTAAGGAGATTGAATTTGATTCCCCAGAGACTCCCAATGTTATCACTTCCCCTATGCCAAAACATGGTCGGGGTGTTAATGTCGTTGAATAAGATGTGTTTGTGACTTCTGTGGAAGAATTGATGACCCCACTCATGACTATCAAAAGAGAGTTTGTTGAAGGCCGGTTTATTTCCGGGATGTGGTGAAGGTTGCCACTTTTGTTCATTCCTACCGACTGGTTGCCCTTTGTTGAAGGCAGGTGTTCAACGCCTGATGGATGACAAAGAGATTATGTTTGAGAAGACTCATGTTCCGACTGTTTTCTATGAAGACATTGCTATCATAACCATTTCCGCCAATCCTCCCAGGGCCTCCGCTAAGAGACCCGTTAGGATTACATCAATTTTGAAGGTGACTCCTTTGATCATAACCATGCCAGGGCCAATCCCATACTCCTCGGACAAAGTTGTTCCTTGGAACTATGGGGCCGACGTCTATTACTACAGCGTAAAGTAGGACATGCTAGCCATTGAAGATAAGATTGCTGAAAATGTTGATTCCGACATCATCAATATTGCCGGAACCAGTAAAATAACAAGAAGTGGGAGAGTGTTCTCCCCTGAGATTTCTCCTCTAAAGACTGCTACCGGACCTGTGATCATTCCTGTTGTGGTTCCACCCAAGACTACTACTACAATTACAGTAATAACTCCTGTTGACCCTCACATCACCAAGTCAGCCGAGACTCGAGGAAAAGACATATTGATTGAGCCTGTCCTGACAAAGGCTAATTCAGTAACCCTACTAGAAGCTTCCGAGAAAGAAATGGAAGAAAGTTTGAAGATAATAAAGAAGAGCGACTACAATGTGGTCGAGCAGTTGGGGCAGACCCCATCCAAAATTTCTATGTTGGCTTTGTTGTTGTGTTTCGAGGCCCATGCGAAGGCTTTGGTTAAGTTTATGAAGACGGATCACGTGCCACAAGAGACATTTGCTGATCAGTTTGAATATTGTGTGGCTAGTCTGACTGCTGATAATGGTTTGGGTTTCTCTGACGTGGATCTGACACCAAAGGGGAGGAAACATAATGATGCTCTTCATGTTTCCGTTGAATGCATGGGCACGACTCTGGCCCATGTTTTGGTAGATACTGGCTCCTTGTTGAATGTGCTACCTAAAAAAGCTCTGGACAGATTGGACTATGAAGGCTTGACCTTGAAGCCTAGCAATATAGTAGTGAGAGCTTTCAATGGTTCGAAGAGGATGGTGCACGGGGAAGTGGATGTCCCTATCAGAGTTGGTTCCCAGACCTTCGACTCCACTTTCTACGTAATGGATATCAAACCATCATATTCTTGCTTGTTGGGACGCCCTTGGATACATGGGGCTGGGGCTGGGGCTGTTATTTCTACCCTCCACCAAATGTTGAAGTGCCCAGTAAGAGGAAATATTGTCATTATGCATGGTGAAGAGGAGTACATGATCAGTCACTTGAACTCCTTCAGGTACGTAGAGATGGATGGAGAGTTCATTGAGACTCCTTGCCAGAACTTTGAAGAGGTACCTCAGATTATGGCTACAGCAGAAGCTACCACCAGTCCTTCGAAGGTCACCAAATCTCCCTTGAAGATGTCTTCTCTCAAGGATGCACGAGCAGTGGTTAAACAAGGTGGGTCTACCATTTGGGGTCAGGTCCCGGTTATTCATTACAAGTCTGACAAATCTGGTTTGGGCTTTACTACAGGTGCTCAAAGGATTGTTCGTCATGCTCGGGCTGGAGGACCTCCCCTACGCATCAACAATTCTGGGGTCAATGCACTTGAAGACAGTGATGGTGATTCCGACATTAACATCTGGATCTTCCCGACTACCAACGGTGGACTCAGTAACTGGACTGCCAAGGACTTTGTACCGATTACTTTTGTTCAGGAGTAATTTTCCTTTGATTTTTTCGGATATGTAATTTAAAAAAAATATAAACTCTATAGCCATGTGTCTTACCCAGGGCAGAATGGTTCTATTTATGAGGGTTATCATGTTTCATTTTCATATGACATTAATAAAGAATTGGATGTTTGCATACAAATTTTGCGCTCTTTGTCTTTCTTTTCTTTTATTCTGTCTATACAGCTATGCTCTTACACACACTCAAGTATCCAAATGCATCTCCATATCCACTCTGGATCCCATTGATAATAGTTCTGCTACTGCTCATTATAACTTTGAAAATTCGATCAACCAAGCCGAGGACGAAGGTGAGGAAGGTTGTGAGGTACCCGGAGAACTTGCTAGACTATTATAGCAGGAAGAAAGGGCCATACAACCTCATGAAGAGCCGGTTGAGACAGTGAACTTGGGTACAGAGAAAGACAAAAAAGAGGTTAAGATAGGTGCAAATCTGGAGCTTAGTGTCAAACAGCGGTTGGTGCAGATGTTGCATGAGTATGTTGAAATCTTCGCCTGGTCATATGAAGACATGTCGGGACTAGACACGGATATACTGGTTCATCGTCTGCCGTCTAAAGAAGACTTCCCTCCGGTAAAGCAAAATTTTCATCGTATGCGCCCTGAGATGGCGGAGAAGATTAAAGTAGAGGTTATGAAGCAGTTCAACATCGGGCTCTTATCAATCACCTCCTATCTGTAGTGGGTTGCTAATGTGGTTCCAGTACCTAAGAAAGATGGTAAAGTATGAATGTGTGTGGATTACAGAGACCTGAACAGAGCAAGCCCCAAGGATGACTTCCCGCTTCCCCACATCGATGTTCTGGTTGACAACACCGTACAACACAAATTCTTTTACTTCATGGACGGTTTCTATGGCTAAAATCAGATCAAGATGGCACCTGAAGACATGGAGAAGACAAGCTTTGTTACACAGTGGGGCACTTTCTGCTACAAGGTGATACCGTTTGGGTTGAAGAATGTTGGGGAAACTTATCAGCAAGCTATGGTAGCTTTGTTCCATGACATGATTCACCATGAGATATAGGTTTACATCGATGACATGATAGTCAGGTCTCAAACTTAAGAAGAACACCTTGATCGTCTACAAAATCTGTTTGATAGGTTGAAGACGTACAAGCTGAGGTTAAATCCGAACAAGTGTACCTTCGGGGTAAGGTCTGGTAAGCTTCTGAGATTCATCGTCAGTGACAAAGGTATTCAAGTAGACCCTACAAAGGTGAAGGCCATACAAGAGATGTCTGCTCCTCGTACTGAGAAGGAAGTTAGAGGTTTCTTGGGACGCCTAAATTACATTGCCCGATTCATTTCACATCTGACTGCTACTTATGAGCCGATCTTCAAGCTTCTGAAGAAAGATCAAGTGGTAAAGTGGAATGACGAATGCCAGGTAGCCTTTGACAGAATCAAACAATATCTCCAAGAGCCTCCTATTCTTATGCCTCCGACTGAAGGAAGACCTTTGATAATGTACTTAACAGTGCTATATAATTTAATGGGGTGTGTGTTGGGGAAGCATGACGAGTCTGGTCAAAAAGAGCATGCAATATACTACCTTAGCAAAAAGTTTACCAACTGTGAAACACGATACTCACTGCTCGAGAAAACTTACTTCACTTTGGCATGGGATGCTCGCCGACTGAGACCGTATATGTTGACCCACACTACTTTGTTGATATCTAAGATGGATCAGATAAAGTACATTTTCGAGAAGCCCGCTCTCTCCGGAAGGATAACAAGGTGGCAAATGATCTTAACCGAGTACGACATTCAATACACAACCCAAAAGGAAATCAAGGGAAGTGTGTTAGCTGGTCATTTGGCGCATCAGGCCGTGGACGACTACCAGTCCATGAATTTCGAGTTCCCGGATGAGAATATCATGTTGGTAACTGATTGTGAAGAACCTGGACCAGATGAAGGACCTGAGGAAGGATCCTGATGGTCTATGTATTTTGATGGAGCCTCAAACGCACTGGGTAATGGTATTGGCTCCGTAATCATATCTCCCAAGGACTGTCATACTTCGTTCACTGCCCGATTATGTTTCAATTGTACCAACAACATGGTGGAGTATGAAGCATGTATTATGGGTCTTAGAGTTGCTATTGACCTAAGGATCAAGTTCTTGAGTGTATTCAGGGATTCCGCTTTGGTGATAAGTCAGATCAAAGGCGAGTGGGATACGAAGCACCCTAACCTTATTCCTTACAAAGAGTATGTATTGACACTACTGCCACATTTTGAAGAGATCACCTTTGAAAATTTCCCACGAGAAGAAAATCAGTTAGCGGACGCGCTAGCTACTATGTCGGCAATGTTCAAGGTCAGGTGGGACAATGAAGCTCCCCTAATCACTATAAGAGGTTGGATGAATCGGCATACTGCTGTGAGATTGATACTGAGGAGGTAGCTGACAAACCTTGGTTTCATGAGGTGAAAAGGTATCTCGAGGCTCAAGAATACCCCGAGGGGCATCTGTCAATGACAATAAATTTCTGAGAAGGTTTGCTGCAAAGTTCTTCCTCAATAACGGAATCCTCTATAAGCTCAATCATAACTCTACCTTACTGCGTGTGTAGACAAGAGCGAAGCAGAGAGGATCACGACAGACCTACACGAAGGTACCTTTGGCACTCATTCCAGTGGACATACCATGGCAAAGAAGATTCTACGGGCAGGATACTACTGGTCCACTATGGAAGCCGACTGTTATGAGCATTCTCGAACCTGTCACAAGTGCCAAATCTATGCTGATAAGGTGCATGTACCTCCAGTTCCATTGAATGTTTGGACGGCTCCCTGGCCCTTTGCAATGTGGTGCATTGACATGATCGACGAGATCAGACCTACCGCGTCCAACGGTCATCGCTTCATCCTAATGGACATCGATTACTTTACAAAGTGGGTTGAGGCTACCTCCTTTGCTACGGTTACCAAGAATGTGGTGGCATGGTTCATCAAGCATAACTTGGTTTGTCGTTATGGTATCCCTGAGAGAATCACCATGACAATGGTACTAATCTCAACAACTCGATGATCACTGATCTCTGTAAACAGTTCAAGATTCAACATCACAACTCTTCTCCTTACCGGCCGAAGATGAATAGGGTTGTCGAAGCTGCTAATAAGAATATCAAAAAGATCATACAGAAGATGACGTGACATATAAATACTAGCATGAGATGTTACCATTTTCTCTTCACGAGTACCGTACTTCAGTACGTACGTCGACAGTGGCAACACCCTATTCTCTGGTATATGGCATGGAGGTTGTCCTACCCATAGAGGTCCAGATCCCTTCTCTACGGGTCATGAAGGATGCGGGTTTAAGCAAAGACGATTGCATCCAGACTCGACTTTATCAATTGAACTTAATCGGTGATAAAAGACTTACTGCTGTCTGCCATGGTCAAATGTATCAGAAACGGATGATCAAAGCCTTCATCAAGATATTCAGACAACAAGTGTATCAAGTAGGGGATCTGGTAATCAAGCGCATCATACTGCTGCAAGGTGATCCCAGGGGCAAATGGACTCCCACTTATGAGGGACCATTTGTAGTCAAGAACATATTTTCAGGTGGAGCCATAATTCTGACCACCGTGGAAGGTGACGACCTTCCACACCCTGTCAATGCGGACATAGTGAAAAGATATTACGCATAATAAATACCCGCTAAGTTGACATACCTAGGCAAAAATAAGGGCATCCCGGCGAACCAAAAGGGTTCGGGCACAAATTAGGGATAAAAAAATGAAAAAATTTATACACCCGGCAAGTCAAAAACCCGAAAGGGCGGCTTGGGCAAAAAAGGGTATCCCGATGGACTGAAAACCTGAAAGGGCAGTCCAGGAAAAAGTTAGGGATTAAGGCGTATCACTATGTCCCATTGGATCACCTTGCGATCAGACCTCGGTAATTAGATATCAAGCTCAAACGGTACTGATCAATCCAGTCAGCTTCGGACAAGCAGCAAAGTGATGAGATGCTCGAAGACATAGGGGCAATAGCATTGAAACCCAATAGGATCACTACACATAGCTGTTTTTCTTTTTGTACCCAATTTCTATAATAATTTCCATTTTTACGGCAGCGTTCTATTACTAGAGCGTCAGTCTCCTTGTAAAAACGCCTGTTATAGGCAAATTTCAAATCAATATTTTATTGAGAAAACTTTGTGTACAAAACTTTGTGTTTGTTTTTCCTTTTTCTGTTTTATTGAGAAAAAACGTCCAATATTTTATTTTTGACATATGCATTTGAATATGATTACTGTTCACAAATATCTGCATATAAAACGAAAAAACAGTTACTAAGAACTCAAAGAAACTGGTACAAAACCTAAATACCGGCAGTTACCCCGTCCTTCATGGTACAAGGGGCAGAGACAGTTGGAAGCAAAGTCACTATCACGTACAAGCCGGTGATACCTATACTCCCCGTAGAGCCGAGAAAAATAAGGTCCGACCTCCATATCCCCAAGCAGGAATGCCTTCCCCAGCAGGTTCCTTCAGAAAGCTGATATCTGTATTCCCCAACCGAGCTTTATAATCATAAACAGTTTATAAATCCATCTCCCAAGCAGAGTTTATTTCTCTGACAGCGGAAGCTCAATCTCCAACAGAGCTCTTCTCTCTAACAATGGAAGTTCATCCCCAGCTGAGGTTATTTATCCAGATCAGTAGATCTTCCAACAGAGTATCTCTCTTCCCCATAGAGTCATTCCCCCGTAGGGTTATTCTCAGACAGAGTCTCTCCCGGCAGAATATTCTCGAGCAAAATGGATGTAAATCCCCAGCTAATCATCTTTGGTCATTATTCCCAGCGGAAATGAAGAACTCAACTCCTTATACTCTCCAGCAGAAGTCCAGGATTTATTTTCCCCAGCTAGAGAATATCACAATAGCATTGCATATCCATACATCATGGCATGTACATACATATTATACAGCACAATCTCATTTATTTTGAGAACATCATTACTCAATACATTTCATACATCATGACATTACATACGACTAACTCTTTACCTTTCAGGGAAAGATGCAATCAAGTTCTCATGAGTTCTCTCTGGTTCAGTCAAACCGACACCAAGGTTTCTATTCCAGTTGAAGATATTCCAACACTTTTTCTGGTTCAGTCAAACTGACACTAAGTTTCTATTCTAGTTAAAGATGTTCTAAGACTTTCATCTGGGTCAGCCGAATCGCCGTTAAGATTCCCCTGATTTCTATGCCAATAAAAGATAATCTGAGACCTCTCCTGAGATCAGTCAAATCGATACTAAGATTTCTCTCCCGATTGAAGTTCTCACAAATTTCCTCTGGTTCAGTCAAACCGACACTAAGGTTTCTATTCTAGTTCAAGATGTTTTAAGACTTTTGTCTGGGTCAGCCGAATCGCCACTAAGACTCCCCTAATTTCTATGCCAGTCAAAGTTAATCCGAGACCTCTCATGGGATCAGTAAAATCGATACTAAGATTTCTCTCCCAGTTAAAGTTCTCACAAATTTCCTCTGGTTCAGTCAAACCGACACTAAGGTTTCTATTCTAGTTGAAGATGTTTTAAGACTTTCGTCTGGGTCAGCCGAATCGCCGCTAAGATTCCCCTGGTTTCTATGCCAATCAAAGTTAATCCGAGACCTCCCCGGGATCAGTCAAATCGATACTAAGATTTCTCTCCCAGTTGAAGTTCTCACAAGTTTTCCCTGGTTCAGTCAAATCGATACTAAGATTTCTATTCCAGTTCAAGCTATGAAGCCTGGAAATCGACCGGATAATATCTTGATTTCTCCAAAATACTACGAAGCCTGGAATCGACCAGATAGTGGTATATCTCAAATTCAAGTTATGCAGCCCGGAAATCGACCGGATAACAGCTTAATTCCCCCATCATATTGTGAAGCCCGGAAATCGACCGGATGACAGTACAAAATAACATGAAGCCTGGAATCGACCAGATAGGGGTATATCTCAAAATTAAGCTATGAAACCCGGAAATCGACCAGATAATATCTTGATTTCTCCAAAATACTATGAAGCCTGGAATCGACCAGATAGTGGTATTCAAGCTATGAAGCCCAGAAATTAACCGGATAATATCTTGATTTCTCCAAATACTATGAAGCATGGAATCGATCAGATAGTGGTATAAGACACCGTGAAGCCTGACGCACAACCAGATAATGGTATAAGAAGCTGTGAAGACTGAAGCATGACCAGATAGCGGCAAGAGACACTGTGAAACCTGGAGCACAACCAGATAAGAGTATGAGGTACTGCGAAGCTTAGAATTCAACCAAATAACAGTTTACTCGGCCAATTACTATGAAGCTCGGAAATCGGCCAGATATTAGTATGCCTTAAATTCAAGTTGAAACCCGGATGCGACCGGATAACCACTTAATTCCTTCTAAAACCTGAAGCACGACCAGATAACAGTTTTTGAGATTGCAAATCCTGGAGCACGACCAGATAGCAAGTTTAATCTCATCTCCCAGTAAGACATTGTAAAACCTGGAGCACGACCAGATAGCAGTTAATCTTATTATCCTCAGCAAATCACCGTAAAGCCTGGAGTACGACCAGATAGCAGTTCACTTTCACCTCCTCGACTAAGAGATGATTCCCCAGTAGAGTAACAGACAACTGAAGCTCCTAAAATTCTATTTCTCCCAAGACAGAGACCAACATTCCTCAGCAGATTCCTCCTCAATGACAGGAACAGGAATTCTCATCAAAGGAATATCTCGGGAAATCAACATCCTCTAGATGGCATCTTTAAGCCCATCTCCGACGATTCTCCGTCATATCTTCCGGATGGCATCTTTAAGCCCATCTCCAGTGACCCTATGTCATCTCCTACAAATGTCATCTGTAAGCCCATTCCCGATACTACATACACAGTCCAGCACCATCTCAGACGAGTGCAAATTTCTGGGCACTCTAGTGTTTAATCATCTTCCACCTTTAGATTACAAAAGGCAGACAACCAATCTACATCCTCAGGTTTAAGAAGATTGAACAGGGGAAGTTGTTGTACCCCAAAATTTTCCCTCTCATTTTACTCAACACATGCCCATTGAGGTCCTCAACTTGCTCAAGGATGCCCAAGAGTTGACCAGACAAACTCTCTCCTAAGGCAATGTACCTCAAACTAGGGTTTCCATTTTCATCAAGATGTGTGAACTTCAAAAGTACCAAATGCTTTCAATGGTCCTAATATGTTATCAAGATCATCCATGTCAAGTTTCATGCCTTGCACAAGAAGTTTGCTCAGTCAATTGCCCAGATGCCTGAAAATTAACTGTACTAGGTCAAAAGTCAAATGTGGCCCACATACAGTCAAACGTCAAGATTTTTGGTCAACATAAACATTTTGAAGTAATATCCATCATTTGATCAAGTTTTGATCATGATTCCTCAAGGAATGCCCCAAATTCATCAAAACCCAAAAGTTGTTAAATTAGGGTTTCTTAGGAAAAGTCAACCAAACTTTGACCAAGCATAACTTCTTCATAATTTATCAGAAATTTTCCATCCAAGGCTCATTTTGAAGAGGATGAAATTCCCTACAACTCATCTTTAGACCACAAAGTATGAATTTCTACATTATAGGTCCTTTTGAAATGTCAACAAAAACACCTTTTGGGTCAAAGCTTCTTACATGAACATGGAAGACCCAATTGAGATGAAACCAAAAGGGTTGTTTAGGGGATATCCTAAGATTTCTAAAAAGTCCAAGAACACCTCTCTAGGGTCAAAATTGAAGGAGATATGTCTTGTCAAATTTGACAATTTTTGCAAAATTGCCAAAAGTAAAATGTGCTCAAAAATACATTTTTTGTCAAATGGGCCTAGCATTTCATGATTTCATCTTGCTTGTGACATGGTCCACGACCCAAATCAGCATCTACACTTTATATGCTTCATTATTTATTTTGATTTTGATTTTTTATTATTTAAAATTCAAATTAAATCAAATAAATTGCAAAAAATACAAAAGATAGATTTTTGATCTGATTTTTTGTAGGTATCACAATCTAATCAAGCTGGCATATCAGATCAAATCGTGCAAAGCAAATTGAAGCAAAAATTGGCATGATTAGGCCTATTTTGGAAAGATATCATACAAGGATAAAATCAAATCTAATCTCCTTAATTCACCAAGATACAATGCGTTTTTGTTAACCTAATTTGTTCTAATATATACTGAACAAGAACAATGCGCAAAAACAAGGATTTGCAGTGGAAAAACACCATACCAAAACTCAAAAAATTGGACAAAAATGCTGGATCATTTTCCAACTTAGAGGGAAATTCAAGCCATTCCAACGCTTCCAATCGTTTCCTGGAACCTCTCTGAAGCTAACACGACCGGTTGCACGCCTCCACAAGCCCAAAATTGCGAGCTACAGACCCACGGTTTGCTCATATAATCTTGAATTTGATTTTACAATTTACGCATGATTAATTACTTTTAGGCATAGCATTGTGTTTGTATCATCATTTGAACGTTTTGGTTCAATCAATTTTACGTTTTGATGCGTGTATGCATATTTGCCATTATTAGGGTTTGTTCTTGCGTTTTAGGGCTTTATTCTACAGGTTAAATTGGCCCAGGAAAAGGGTACCATCGTACTCGTGAGGTCAAAACAAATTGATTTGTGGTCTTACATTTCATTTATATTGCATGCTATTGATTTTTTAAGCTTGCAGGGTTTTAGTTATGGCAACTTGTCTGTAGGTAAAAGTAAGGGACCTAAGACGACAGTCTCAGCGAAGAAGACAGTGGCGTGGCGAGGCGTGAGTGGACGATTCAAATTTTGCGCGTTTTTGTAACATATTAACTCATATTGTATTATATTATTCTTATTTCAGTATTATAACAAATAGAATAGGTGGCCCAGTGGTGAAGCGCGCGTTGTATGAGTGGGAGGACCTGGGTTCGATCCCAGGTCCCAACAATTTTCTTTATTTACTTAACATTTGAACGCAGGTTCCATGCATTACGGTATAAGGCGTCCACCATGCACTTCATAATCCAGCCAATGGATTCCTCATCAATCAAATCCAATGTCCCACATGTCAAGGACCATGGTACACTCTCCAGGCCTGACCAGCACAGGATCACACGCTAGGACTGGGCTGAGCATAATGGGCTTACAAAATTCAACTTACACCTCCCTTTTTCAACAATACAGGCCCATCTCTAAATCTTTTATTTTAATTCTTTTTTTAATTTTGTTAATTATTTTCTTTTTAAAAAAATAACACAAAAATCATTTTTTTTATTTAGTCAAAAAATCACAAAAACACCAAAAATTATTGTTTCATAAAATATTTTATTTCCTTAATTAATTAGATTAATTTAATTTAGGGCAATTTAATTTATTTTTTCTATATAATTTAAATCAATTATAAATTAGGGTTTTAATTTGTACATAACCTAATTAATTTTCTCTAAAAAAAACCTATTTTTTTCAATTAAATTTTTAGGGTTCTTTAATTATTCTCGCATTTAATTTGCCGCGCGCATTTTTTAATTTCCTTTTATTATTATTGTAACTGCTTCGAGGTTGTAATAGATTAATTAGGGTTTTAAACTTCCGCATTTCTATTTTCAGTCAAGTTAACTATGTATCTGCAAAAGCCCTGTAATAGCTAGGACTTTAAAACTTTTCGCACTTTTAATTTCCGCAAATTATAAACTACTTAGATGTATGTTAATAGGATTGTATGGAAAGACTAACTGAAAATTAATATAGTAGATCACCTTAATTGTGCAAAGATTAAATAACTGAAATCAAACATATGCACATGCTCACTCTTAGGGTTTGCTTCACTTGGTTCCCTCGGAAATAATGGTCGTGTCCCTCGAACATAGGGATACCTTAGCAATGACCCACGATTCAAAGTAGTCATAAAGATCATAGTCCCTACTTGTCCCTCGATTTGCCTACGAATTGATCTTATGACGGTAGTCCCTTCGAAACGCTAAGGTGTTCTTACTTGTTGCCTTCAGAGACCATTTCTTCCCTTCGAACGTCCCTCTAAAACTCCAACGACGGTGCTACCTATTCCTTAATAATAGGATAACGTTGTCTAAAGGAAAACGAATAGTCTTTTTCGAGTAGGTAGATTAGTTCCTAGGTACTTGCTCAAACAAACAAAAACTTTTTCACACCAACACTTTCCCAAACAAAGTTTTCAAAAACAACTTCGTAACACTCTTGAGGACAGAAACAAGGGTTAAAACGAAGTAAAACAAAACTTTTCAAAACAAGAAAACATAAACACATAAAAGCAATTTCAAAATGAGCAAGTACCTAAGAGCCTGTGGAAAACCACGGATAGAAAGGGTGCTAACACCTTCCCTTTATATAATCTACCCCCCGTACTCAAAAACATCTCAAAAAAGGTTTTTTCTGTTCTTTTTCCTTTTCCTTGTTGGATAAAAAAAGTCGATGGTGACTCTTGCTTACCGCGACATTTTGCGAACAAAAAACGTAAACCAGTATTAACAGTCGGTTCTGCCACCGTATCACAGCTATGTTAGTGCGACACATTGGTTGGTGTCGGTGTCCCTTGAGTCAGTCAAAGAGAATGTAGGGTTGTCGCGTGGTGTCATAAGCACTAACTGACCTTAGAACCTTCGTTGACACAACTTACCCATTAGAAAGTAGTGAGATAGCCGGCTTTGGTGCAGACTGAAGTTGGCTGATACTTGATACTACACTCATTGAGATCAGACTCTCGGGATATTTCGGCCGCAAATTAGATGCTTGTGTTGAAACAATGCCTGAGAGAAAGATCAGTGATATTGAGGCCTTTAGAACCCGGTTACTTCTTTTAGGACAGGTTCAGCCAACTAAAACTTCAAGAGGTTACTTACCTAGAAACTCCATGCAAGCCTTTAAACTTAAGGCCTTGTGTGTTTTGTTTGTGTATGATTAATTGTTCGAACATGACATCATAACATCATGACATCATACTATATCATTTTCACTAACCATTTCAAGGACCAAGAGATTTATCTTTATTCTGTTTTGTAGGTTATGGCCTCCGCTCGTAGAAACACTATCTGGATCATCTTTATAAGGGTGCCTCCTCAGCTTAAAGAGTTAGTCTCAAGGGTTCTCGAAAGTTCTCCATTCATCAAAAGGCATGGTTGACTACTCAGCCTTGTTACCCCAGGTTCTAACAAAGATATCATGAGTGTTCTATTCCAGTTCTTTGACCCTGTACAACATTGCTTCACCTTTCCCGATTATCAGTTGGTACCCGGAATGGAAGAGTTCTCTCAATTACTGGGAATACAGGTTCTGGATCGGACACCTTTCACTAGTTTAGAGAAATATCCACAACCTGAAGAAATTGCAGCAGCCTTACATCTAAAGTGGTATGACATTGTATCTAATTGGGAAACAAGAAGTGGAGTCAAGGGTTTTCTTACTAAATTTCTGTTAGAGAAGGCTCGGTTGTTTCTGGATGCTATAAGTTTTTAGGCTTTTAAGGAAATCTTGGCTTTGTTGATCTATGGTTTGGTGCTATTCCCTAATCCAGACCAACTCATAGATGTGAATGCTGTCAAAATATTTATCACCCGTAACACTGTGCCTACCCTGCTCGGAGACATTTTGAATTCTCTTCACACTCGTACTATGAGGAAACGAGGGACTCTTATATGTTGCATACCTCTGTTAACCAGGTGGTTAATTTCGCACCTTCCCCGATCACTAAGTAAGAACAAACAAGGTTTGAGGTGGTCTCAAAGGATGATGTCTCTCTCTCATTCAAATATCTATTGGTGTTCCTGATCTCTGAAAGATGTTACTATCATTGACCGTTGCAGGGAATCCCCTAATGTTATACTCCTTGGCATTAGGGGAGGTATTACTTACAACCCTTCTCTGGATCAACGACAATTTGGTTATGCTCAAAGAGATGGTCCTCATGACGCACTTATTCAGGGTATTGTGTTCGACTATGAGAAAAAATTTCAAGGTTATTATCAAAGGTTTATACGTGCTTGGGGCATGGTAAGCAATATTGATAGTAAGGCTTTAGGGTAGAATAATTACATCCCTATGGAGCCCTATCTCAAATGGGTACGTGCTAGCGCTCAAAACCTCATGATGCCATATCCAACTGTTCTATCGGTGATCATAGAGCCTGTTGTCGAAGGAGACATTTCTCGCACTATCCTTCATCCAGACATGCCCACTGACCTTGAAGAATTGTAGAAGTTCTGGATTCAACTCAAGTAAGAATGGGACTCCTTTGAAACTCAATTATATGCAAGTGAAAAGAAAGTGTTTGAGCTTACAAAGAAACTTCACGAGGAGAAAAGCCTTAATCCATACATCGAAACAAAGAGGAAGCGTCTGTGGGAGACTTGAGTCTTAAGTTTTAGAAGTTCATTTTGTTATCTCTTTGAGACCCTTTTTTTTCATTATAAGCCTAAGAGGCAATTGTAATCTTGAACTTACTAATAAAAATATTTGTTTTTATTTCCTCTCGGTTAGAAAATTTAAATCTCCTAAAGTCCTTCAAAACATTGCATCCACATATCATGCATCATTTTCATAAACAGGTTTTCCAATACGGGTCTTCTCATCTACTTACTGTTTATTTCAGTATAAGATGGCCCTCGAGCAAACTATCAAGGATCTGCAAACTCAGCATGCACAATTTCAAGAGACTCTTATGAATCTTGTCAAAGGGTAACAAGAGATGATGACGCTCCTCACCAAGAAAGAAAACAGACTAGAAAGTCGGCTGCCATCCTCAATATAGGGAGAAGATTCAAAGGTACTGCTAAACAGGTTCAAGCGGATGATGTTTCCTTTGAGGAAGATGAAAACCAAGAGGAAGATGGTAGAAGTGTCAGGGGTGAAAGTAGAAATAACCAGGGTTTTGAGAATATTCCTGAAGATGAAGACTACTCCGGCAAATAGTACCCTCCTGCAGATGACAAGTACAAGTAGTTAGCAGACCGTCTCAAAGCTATGGTAACCTAGAAGGTGCATGGATTAGATATTGGAGAGTTAGGTCTGATCCCAGGGGTGATCATCCCTCACAAATTCAAGGTCCCTATCTTTGCTAAATATGATCGGGTCTCTTGTCCCAAACATCATCTGAGGTCATATGTTTGAAAAATCCAACCTCATACTGCTGACAGGAAACTATGGGTCCATTTCTTTCAAGAAAGTTTGTCTGGTACTCAACTTGAATGGTTCTATCAGCTCGAAGGAACCAACATTCACACATGGGAAGACTTGGATGCTGATTTCTACAAGAAGTATCAATATAATGTTGACCTGGCGCCGACTCGTGTGCAGTTGTAAAACATGTCCATGGACTCGAATGAAGGGTTAAAAGTATATGCCCATAAGTGGTGAGACTTAGCTGGAAGGGTCCAACCTCCCTTGTCTGACCGAGAATTAGTTGATATGTTCATGGGTACTCTGACAGCCCCATTCTTTAATCATCTGATTGGGAGTTCTTCATCTGTCTTTGCTGACCTAATTCCGACAAGAGAAAGAGTTGAAAGTGGTATCAAGAGTGGGAAGATTCTAATGGCTGCAACTTTTAATGTTGTGAAGAAGTCGTTCGGTGGTAAAAAAGAAACCAATGTTGTCTATGGCCAGAAGGGCCGTAGTAAAAATGACCACCATTAGTATGTGGGGGAGGTATTGATCTCTAATCCGGCGCCTTTTCAACAACAACAATACGGCAACCAGCGTAGGTCATACGCCCCGAGAAGGCAATTCACCAGGATTAGTATGCCTTTATCTCAGGAATTACAACATTTTTTAAAGGCTGAACTCATTTCACAGCAGGATCCTCCTAAGAATCCCAACATATCCTCTTCAAAGTACAACCCAAATGCACGGTGTACCTATCATTCGAACAGTCCTGGGCACTGAAAAACAGAATTCAACACATGATTGATAACAACAAAATTGAGTTCGACCCTCTAGAGACTCCGAACGTAATTACTGCTCTTATGCCAAAGCATGACAAAGGCATAAGTGCTATTGAAGATGTTTTGTATGTTACATCTGTAAGTGATGTGGTTACTCCTCTCTCAATAGTCAAGGAGAATTTTCTATGAGTCAGTTTATTTCTGGGTTCTGTTAAAGAATGTCATTATTGTGCAGTTCAACCCAATGGTTGTGGATTACTGAAGGAAGGCGTTTAGCGCCTGATGGATGAGTATTTAATTTTGATTGAGAAAGTTCCATATGTTGAGAATTTGTGCCGAGATTTATCTGCCATATCTGGTACTCCTTTTAGGATCACATCTAAGGGTCCTGTAAGGATTACTGCCAATCCAAAAGTTGCTCCTTTAATCATTACAACACATGGGCCCATACCATATTCCTTGGATAAGGCTATTCCATGGAACTATAGGTATGACGTCTATTATCACGGCGTTAAACAAGAGTTGTCTGACGAAGATGATGAAGAGGTTGATCCAAATATTGACAATAATGTGGGGACCAGCAAAATTACTAGAAGCAGAAGGATTTTATCCCCAGAAATATCTCCACCCGTTCAAGTCACATTTACCAAGACAACTTTCGAGGCTTGGGGTAAATAGCCGATGATAGAGCCTGCCCAAATGGAGGCGCCAAAAGAAGCTGCAGTGAAGGACACTCCTGGACAAGAGTTGGAAGAGGTTTTGAAAATCATTCGTAAGAGGGACTGTAAAATTGTTAAACAGCTGGGGTAGACCCCATCCAAAATCTCCATGTTATCTTTACTACTGTGTTCTGAAGCCCGTGCATGGGATTTAATAAAATTCTTGAAGACTGCTCATGTGCCGCAAGAAATTTCGGCTGATCAATTCGGAAGTTATGTGGCTAGCTTAACAACTGATAATGGATTAGGCTTCTCCGATGCTGACCTGACTCAGGAAGGGAGAAATCATAATGGGGCCTTGTATGTCTCCTGTAAAAGGGAAGATTATTACTGTCTACGGAGAAGAGGAGTACATGGTCAGCCACCTGAACTCATTCTGGTACGTGGAGATGGATGGAGAATTTATCAAGACTCCATGTCAAACCTTTGAAGTGATTTACCCTGCTTATTTTAAAGATGTTTCTAGCATTCCAAAGACTACTAGGGTTCCTCATAATATGTCTTCCTTGAAATATGCCAAAGCTACTATAGAAGAAGGTGGTTGCACAATTTGGGGTCAGCTTCCTGATATCCCATACAAATCTGATAAGTTTGGTTTGGGCTTTATTGCAAAAGGTCAGAGGGTTGTTCATCACGCTCGTGCTGGAAGACCTCCATTCCGTGTCAGCAACAATGGAGTCAATGCTATAGAGGATGCTGACAATGATTATGATTTCGACAACTGGATATTTCCTACAATGGGAAACAAACTCAACAATTGGAAGGCCGAAGACATTATCTCTATCTCCTTTAGTCAGGAGTAATAGACATTTCTTTTTTATTTCTTTAAGAAGTTTGGTTATGTAATTTCTTTTAAAACTGACTTTAAACCTTGTGTCTTGCCCGGGGCACAATGGTCCATTTGTTAAGGGTTGCCATTTCATATGTCATATTTTCATTTAGTGAAAGCATTTGACGTTTTGCATTCAAATTTTGCAATCTCTACCTTTCTTTTACTTTATTGCATTTTCGAATAGTTATGCGTTCTTACATAAACCCACACACTACATTGCAGATCCCCATCCACTCTGGATCTCGTTGATAACGATTCTGCTATTGTCGCTTATGACTTTGAAAATTCGATCTACCAAGTCGAGGATGAAGGTGAGGAGGATTGTGAAATACCTGGAGAACTTGCTAGACTCTTAATACAAGAAGAAAAGGCTATCCAACCACATGAAGATCTAGTCGAAGTTGTAAACTTGGGATTTGAGGAAGACAGAAAAGAGGTCATGATAGGCGCCAACTTAGAGGATAATGTCAAGAACAAATTAATTCAAATGTTGCACGACTATGTTGAGATATTTGCTTCGTCATACGGCTTAATACTGATATTGTGGTTCACCGTCTGCCAATGAAAGAGGGTTATTCTTCGATTAAGCAGAAGGTTCGTCGCATGCGTCCCGATATGTCAGAGAAGATCAAGGTCGGGGTTATGAAGCAATTCAATGCAGGATTCTTAGCAGTGACATCATATCCTCAATGGGTCGCTAATGTTATTCCGGTACCAAAGAAATATGGTGTAATAAGGTGGGAGAACTGACTTAGATGTTTTGCATTTTATCGCAATTGTTGCGGATAGCAAGAGTCGCCATCGACTTTTCTTTTATCCAATAAAGGAAAGGGTGAAAAGAACAGGAAAGACCTTTTGATAATTTTCTTGAGTTCGAGGGGTAGGTTATGAAAAGGGAAGGTATTAGCACCCTTTTCATCTGTAGTTATCTACGGGCTCTTAGTTTCTAGCTCACTTTGAAATTCTTTGTAAATGTGCTTGTGATTTGTTTTTGAAAGTATTTTTGAAAAGTGCCTTTGTTTAGGAGAACTTTGTAATGATTCTCGTCTCTATAAGAATGTATACAAAGTGTTGACTTTTGAAAATATTTCATGAAGATGTTTGTTTTGAAGAAAGATGTTTTGTGAGTGTGAAGATGGTTGTTTTTGTGAGCAACCAACTACGAGCGTTCTACCTACTCAAAAAAGTCTTAGCTCTTTTCCTCCTCCTTTAGATAGTGTTGTCTTACCATTAGTTAGTAAGAAACCTTATCATTGGATGTGAAGGGACAAACGTGGATCATCGTACAGTCATAGAAGGAGATATTGTAGGATACCTTATCAATTTTTCATAAGGGTCTAAGATCATTTATCGAAGGCAACATTGAAGGGTCATCGAGGGACTACCATCTTGTAGGAGAGGGTCTTTGCTAAAGTATCCCACGTTCGAGGGACGTGACTGTTTTATTTTAAGGCAACAAGTGTGGGTTCATCCTAAAGGTGCAAGTGTGCAAAGAGTATTGTTTTCATGCAAATTGTCTTGAATTAGGGTTATCTACTTGCTTTATTTAGTCTTGCCATACAAACTATAATTACTAGCAATAATATTGAAAGCGGTAAATTATGGAAATTTAAAGTCCTACGCTATTACAATACTTTAGGGGAGGGGAATACAAATTACATATGGGGATCAAAGCAAATAAAACCTAATTACTATTACAACCATATTGAATAATAGAATGTACAAGAATATAGAGATAGTGTAAAAGAAAAATGTTTTTTATGGTTTTTTGTATGAAAAATGTTTTAACCTAATTAACCAAATTGAAAAGAAGTTAATAATAATTCTAATGTTTAAATTAAATTAATTAAATTAAGAGAAAATTAAAACCTAAGTCTAAATTAATTAAAAAAAAGAGATTAATTTATTAAGAAAATATTTTTGGTCTTTTATTTAAAGGAAAAAATGATTAAAAAAACAATTTTAGTCTAAGTATTTAATAAAAAATATATTTTGTATTTTTTAATTTAAATAATAAAAAAGAGGAATAATAATAATAATGATGATAATATTTAAAAGAAAAGAAAAGAAAAGAAAAATAAAATTTAAATTGGGTTAGGGGGTTTGAAAGTGAAAAGAGTGTTAGAAAGTAAAACAGTTTTTATGTGTCTTAGGCTCAAACCCCTTTTTTTGTAATCAGAAAAGAAATAATAAATAAATAAAAACAAAGGGATGGGCCTGCATGTTGTATAGTGATCAGGGGAGTCTTAGCTGAATGAAACAAATCAGGCCCAAACAGATAGAGGCCCAGTCGCGATTTTGAACCAAAAAAGAAACAAGGAAATGTTGTAAAAATGACAAAATGTCTCGTTGGAGCTCGAGTCCAGGACCTTCTATAGGCATGCCTTACGCGCACGCTCTCTACCACTGGGGTGGCTACACATTTATTTGTTTATACAAAACCAACACATTATATTATAAAACAAGTTCTAGTGACAACTTCATCTTCTTCCTCACGCCATAACTAGAGCTTTGTAACTTTCTCAACTCTCAACCATTCTTGCAGATGGAGATCGTGTTTTGAGTTTGAGCAGCTTTCAAGGTGTTATAATGATCTTGTTAGCTTTCTTGAACCTCCAGGAGACTATTCCAATAGCTACTTTGAGTTGAGGGTTCCTGAATCGTGCTAGAGACGTCCAAGTGCAAGGTGTTGTTTTTGAAAATGGAAGATGGTGAAGATGGAGTTACAGTTGTGTAACAGGTGTTGGGATGGCTTCTATATGTGTTATAGAAGCTTGGTGAATGATAGAAATGGAAAACACATGAGTGGTTTGTGAGATGGATGTTCAATGGCAGAAATCACACAACAATGGTGTTTTTAGAGCAATTTCTAGTTTGAGGGGGTTTTCAGGCTTGCAAATTTTTGTGTTAGCTTGCAAATGATGTCTCAATTTATAGGTAAGAGGTTTGGAGGAAAGATAACATCAGATATGCAAGTTGTAGAGTTATGGCTATGTTTCTTGATTTTGAAGCAAGCTTGAAGAACATGGTTTCAAGGTGAAGTACCATGCCTTCTAGGGTTGCTAGACACTTAAAACATGTTTCTTCTGATTGTTTATGTTGAGTGTGACCAGAACAAACAAGTTATAGGCTCAAGAAATTGACTTTGTGATTAAAGTGAACTTTTCCAAAATGGAAGTGTGACCTTTCTTCCGTAAATGGCAAGTCAACTTGGACAAAGCTTGAAACACTTGGAAAATTGATAAATCAGTTATGTAAAAATTAAATTAGGGAGTTATTTACAAGTTAGAAGCCTGCAAAGCAATATTTGTGCAGCATGTTTAGAGATTTGGTCAAGTGTTCATCACAAAAATGCCTTGTAATTCAAGAATGGATGCCCAACTTCTTCTCTTCGACTCTTTTAGCTCAAAAATGATATCTTCAAGTTCTTGGATATTTTGGAAAGCTTGAAACATCCTCTATAACTTTCATGTTTTCCATTTATTCTAAATCAAATTGGAGCTATGTGAAAAATGGCCAAGAAGTTGGGACAAAAAAATCTGCCTAAACTAGGTCAAAATTTCACTAAGTGTTTAAGAAAAAGTGCATGACTTCATGGGCCTATAACTCAAAGTCTAAGCATTTTTTTGGATATGAGTCCTCTAATACAAAGTTGTAGATCTCATCAATATCTACAACCTTCATGTTGAAAGTTTCCTTTGAATCATCTTGCATCTTGATGAAAAATTGACATGAAGTAGTGAAATTATCATGTACAAAAACACTTAGAAAAATTTCTAAGCCTTGAAAAGTTTGACTTTTTAAATTAACTTTTGACTTTCTTAATTTCTTGATGATCAAGATTCATATTTTTTAATTTCTTTATGAATTTTGACCTTTGAAACTTAATGTTGATAAAAAAGTCAAAGTTTGACTTTTGGTGTATCAGTTGACTTTTCATCAGTTGATCAAAATTCAACTATCAATCCATTGAACTTGAAAGATGATTTGAGTCATAAAATTAGGTCAAAATGTTGTGTTAGAATCCTTGATATTGTGCTTCAAATCATTTGACCATGTCTTAGGTCAAAAGTTATTGATTAGTCAATTACAATCAAAACCCTAATTTTGACCATTTTACCCCTTTGATGATTTGGGCATTTTTCTTGGGGAATTATGATCCAAAATTGATCAATTGATAAATAAGATTTAAAAATGTTGATATTAGTCAAAAGTCTTAAAGTTTGACTGTAGGTTGTCCACAGTTGACTTTTTATTCAATGTAGCTGATTTTTAGTCATCTGGTCAATTGACTGAGATAAATTGTGATTCAAGACTTGAAACTTAACATGAGTATTGTTGGAAGTTTATAATGATCCACGAAAGTCATTTGAGGAATTATAAGTCCAATTGTCCTTGTGAAAGTCAGAACCCTAATTTGAGGCATCCGTGTTTAAGAGGTGGTTTGACCTGGTCAACACTTGTGCAAACTTGAGCCTTTGGAGATCTTGTGAGAAATGTATTGAGAAAAGAGAGGGGAAATTTTGGGGTGCAACAGATGCCCATGTTCAATCTTCTTAAACATGAAGAGTTAGATTGGTGGGTCCGCCATTTGTGACTTGAAGGTGGAAGGTGATTGAACACTAGAGTGCCCAGAAATTTGCACTCGCTGATGCACGAGGTAATGTGTTGGTTGATTGTATCAGGAATGGGCTTGAAGATTCCATTTGGAGAGGTGATAAAGAGTTATCAGAGATGGGCTTATAGATTCCATCCATAGGTGTCATAAAATTGTCGGAGATGGGCTTATAGATGCCATCCAAAGCGACTGTTGGGTAGAAATTGGAAGAAATACCAGAATAAATCTTTGGTTTATTTATATTGAAAAAGCAGATGTCCTTTTTTTATTTTTAACTGGAAGAAAATAAATTTTAACAAGAAGAGGTCTTTCATTTACTTGTCTTTAACTGGAAGAAGTAAATCTGAACCAGAAGAGGTCTTTCGTTAGCCTGTCTTTAACTGGATGAAGTAAATTTGAACCAGAAGAGGTCTTTCGTTTGCCCATCTTTAACTGGAAGAAATAAATCTAAACCATAAGAGGTCTTTCATTCACCTGTCTTTAACTGGAATAAATAAATATGAACCAGAAGAGGTCTTTCGTTCGCCCGTCTTTAACTGGAATAAATAAATTTCAAACCAGAAGAGGTCTTTCGTTCGCCCGTCTTTAACTGGAAGAAATAATTTTAAACCAGAAGAGGTCTTTCATTTGTCTGTCTTTAAGTGGAAGAAGTAAATCTGAACCAGAAGAGGTCTTTTGTCCGCCCTTCTTTAACTGGAAGAACTAAATCTAAACCAGAAGAGGTCTTTCGTTTGCATGTCTTTAACTGGAAGAAGTGAATCTGAACTAGAATAGGTCTTTTGTTCGCCTGTCTTTAACTAGAAGAAGTAAATCTGAACCAAAAGAGGTCTTTCGTTTGCATGTCTTTAACTGGAAGAAGTAAATCTGAACCTGAAGAGGTCTTTTGTTTGCCTGTCTTTAACTGGAAGAAGTAAATATGAACCAAAAGAGGTCTTTCGTTCGCCTGTCTTTAACTGTAAGAAATAAATCTAAACCAGAAGAGGTTTTTCATTCGTCGGTCTTTAACTGGAAGAAATAAATCTAAACCATAAGAGGTCTTTTGTTTGTGTGTCTTTAACTAGAAGAAGTAAATCTGAACCAGAAGAGGTCTTTCATTCGCCTGTCTTTAACTGGAAGAAAATAAATCTAAACTATAAGAGGTCTTTTATTAATCTTACCTTAAAAGGACAAAAGGGTTAATCGTATACCATATCATGATGTATGAAATGCATTGCGTAATGATGTTCTCAAAATAAATGAGATTGTGTTATATGCATATGCTATGATGTATGAATGTGAAATGTCATTGAAGTGTATCTTTGCCTGGGAAAATAAATCCCTGACTATTGCTGGGGAGTTTTGGGAAGCTAAATCTCGGACTACCGCTAGGGACGAAGAGTATGTGTATCTTCAACTTTGTTTAGAATGCTTCCACTGGGAATTCATGTTTGTTGTTTGAGGAAATTCTGCAGGGAATGTTGGCTTCTGCTTGGGGAATAGAATTTAGGATCTTTAGTTGACCATTACTTTATTGGGGAATTTAATTCTTATGTATCCTGACTGGAGATAAAAGAGATGATTAAACTTCCCTATTATTGGATAAAGTTAACTGGTATCTGGTCGGATTCCAGGCTTTGCAACAACTTTCTGGGGATATTATCAACTCTATTGGAGAAGAGGAGTTATGTCAGTTGATTTGTAGTAGTATAAGGAATAGACTTAGGCTGGGGAGACGGTGGTCCATTGGGGAAATAAACCCTATTAAGGAAGGCATTTTGGTGACCTTACTGGGGAATTGAATTCTTCTAGGGAAGCACTTTTTGCAAAGTTTCTTTTCTGGTCTTGGAAGACCAAACTTAGTTGGGGAAGAGAATTTCCAAGAGATATGCTGATTAGAACTCTGTATGACTTCACTTTGTGGGGATAATCTCATTGAAGTGACTTTGTGGGGATACCCCAAATCCTTAAGTAAATGTTTATTATTATTCTTGTGCATACATTTGTTAATAATTAATCGTGTTCATATGCATATGTTCATTCAATTTTAGTCATTGGACGTTTTTGCACTCAAAATAGAAAAACAAAAAATTTGCACTTCAAAGTAAATTTGTATTGATAATTTGCCTAAAAATAGGCGTTTTTGTACAGGGACACAAAAACCTAGTAAGAGGAAGTCGTCGAAAAAAAATGAAAAGAATACAAAGTGAAAACAAAAATTATATAGCCATGTGGAAGTGATCTCATTGGGTTCCGACTCCGCTACTGCCCCTATGTCTTCGAACATCATCCCTTGCCGTTGGAAGGAGTTAACTGGATTGATCTTGTGTCCTTTTGAACTTTTGACCTTGGTAATAAATCTGGCTGTAGTGATTCAACGGGACATAGTCGTACGCTTTAATCCTTAACTTTTTCATGGACCTCCCTTTCGGGTTTTCAGTCTACCAAGATACCCTTTTTTGCCCAAGACGCCCTTTCAGGTTTTCGACTTGTTGGGTGTACAATCTTTCATATATATATATCCCTATTTTTTCCCCAAACCTTTATGGTTTGTTGGGATGTGTGATACGGTGGGAGAACTGACTATGGTTTTGCGTTTGTTTTTGCAAATGTTTCGGTTGAGCAAGAGTCGCCACCGACTTTTTATTTTATCCTAAGGAAAGGTTTAAAAAGCACAGCAAAAACCTTTGAGATGTTTTCTTGGGTTCGGGGAGTAGATTATAGAAAGGGAAGGTATTAGCACCCTTTCTATCCATGGTTATCCATGGGCTCTTAGTTACTTGCTTAGATCAACTTGCCTTGGTTTTCAATTGTTTGAAATGGTGCTCTTGTGTGTGTGGGTTTGAAAAATGTTTTTGAAAAGAAGTCAATGTGGTGGCAACCTTTGTAATGATCCATGTTGGGATGTATACAAAGGTGTACGTCTTTTAAAAAGGTTTTCATTTGTTTTTTGAAAGTTGTTTTGAAAGTGTAGTGATGTGTGGTTTTAAAAATAGGCAAGTGTTTTGTTTTGCAAGTTTGATTCAAGTAACTAAGAGGTTATCTACTCCTAAATTTCTCAAAGATTATTGCTATGTTTTAACCCTTTTAACAAGTTTGTTCCACACATGTTATTTGGTGGACAATCTTATGTTAAAAGGGTTAAAACATAGCAATAATCTTTGAGAAATTTAGGAGTAGATAACCTCTTAGTTACTTGAATCAAACTTGCAAAACAAAACACTTGCCTATTTTTAAAACCACACATTACTACACTTTCAAAACAACTTTCAAAAAACAAATGAAAACCTTTTTAAAAGACGTACACCTTTGTATACATCCCAACATGGATCATTACAAAGGTTGCCACCACATTGGCTTCTTTTCAAAAACATTTTTCAAACCCACACACACAAGAGCACCATTTCAAACAATTGAAAACCAAGGCAAGTTGATCTAAGCAAGTAACTAAGAGCCCATGGATAACCATGGATAGAAAGGGTGCTAATACCTTCCCTTTCTATAATCTACTCCCCGAACCCAAGAAAACATCTCAAAGGTTTTTGATGTGCTTTTTAAACCTTTCCTTAGGATAAAATAAAAAGTCAGTGGCGACTCTTGCTCAACCGAAACATTTGCGAAAACAAACGCAAAACCATAGTCAGTTCTCCCACCGTATCCCAGAACTGGCGACTCTACTGGGGAATATTTTAAAAGTGGAGTTACCTTAGGGCTTAGATCACCCTCTTGCATGACTAATTGTTTGTCTTGATTGCTTTATATCTTGGCTCTCTTGTTTGGGTTTGCAATCCTATACCCGGATTTTGGGAAACATTCATAGATAGCAATATGTTATGGAAACTGTGTGGGGTATACCGACACGGTCGAAGCAATAGCTATATTAGTGCGACATATTTGTGAGTACCGGTAACCCTTGAGTTCAATCAAGGAGAGTACGGGGCCACTGAGTGATGTCACTAAGCACTAATGACCTAGAACCTTACTTGACCATCTTGGCCTTTTATTAGGGGTAGTGAGATGACCGGCTTTGGTGCAGTCCGAAGTTGGTAAATACTCGATACTACACTCATTGAGGGTTGTTTTCTTGGAATATTTTGGTCACTAGTTAAGTGGCTAAACCAAAACAATGAACAATGAAAACAATCCAATGATATTGAGTTCCTTAGAACCCGGTTACTATTTATAGGACAGGTTTTTAAGCCAACTACACTCAAGAGGGTACTTACCTATGAAACCCCATGCAAGCCTGAAACTAGGGTTTGGTGTGAATTGCTTGTGCATATGTTTGTGCATACATCATAAACATCATAAAGCATCATATGCATTCACTAACCACTTCAAGGGTTTAGATCTTCATCTTTGTTCTTGTTTTACAGGTCATGGAAATTCCTCGCAGAAAAACCATCCAAGTTAACCTTGTGAGAATCTCTCCTCAACTCAAAGAGCTCACCTCAAGAATTCCGGAAAGCTCATCCTTCAGTGAAAGACATGGTAGACTGCTCAACTTAGTCAACACCAACATTGAAGAAGACATGATGAAAGTGCTATTCCAGTTCTTTGACCCTCTTCACCGCTGTTTCACTTTCCCTGACTACCAGTTGGTACCCACTTTGGAGGAGTTTTCTCAACTCCTGAGAATTCCTATCCTTAATCAACTACCTTTCAACGGTACGGAAAAGGAACCAAAGCCGAAAGATATTGCTCGAGCATTACATCTACCGCCTTCTGACATCAAGGGGCATTGGGAAACTAGAAGCGGTGTCAAAGGCTTCTTAGCAAAATTCTTGTTTGAGAAGGCACAGGAATGTTGGAATTCATTGGACCTACAAGCCTTTGAAGAGATTGTGGCACTCCTTATCTATGGGTTGGTCTTGTTCCCAAATTCTGACCAATTGGTAGATGTCAACGCCGTCAAAATCTTCTTGTCCATAAATCCAATACCAACATTGCTTGGGGACATTCTTCACTCATTTTACACATGAACAATGAGAAAGAGGGGTGTTCTCATGTGCTGTACTCCTCTCCTTGCAAGGTGGTTTATTTCGCACCTTCCACAATCTGCCTTGAAGAATGACCAAGGCTCAAGGTGGTCCCAACGGTTGATGACTCTTACTCACTCTGATGTACATTGGTGTTCTCGGTCCAGAGAAAATGTCATCACCGTCGACCGTTGTGGAGAGTTTCCTAATGTTCCTTTACTTGGAATCAGAGGAGGTATCACCTACAACCCTTGTCTAGCTTTGAGGCAATTTGGATATGCACGAAGAGATGGCCCTCACGACATGTTTATTCCTGACCTAGTTTTTGACTTCGACAACGATGCGCAAGGACTTCGCCAAAGATTCATCAGAGCTTGGGGGAGGCCCAACAAGGTTGATAGCAAGACTCTGGGACACAAGAACTCCATCCCTCTTGAACCTTACCTCAAGTGGGTACGAGCCTGAGCCCAGAGTCTAATGATGTCTTATCCTCATGTTCTCCCTGTGATTAAAGAGCCCGTCAAGGAAGGAGAGGTTCCCTACACCATCCTACATCCTGATATGCCTACATCGTGGGAGGAGATGCAGAAAAGTTGGATCCAACTCAAGGAGGAACGAAACACTTTTGAAGCCAACTTCTACGCCAGTGAGAAGAATGTTTTAGAGCTCACCCGCCGACTCCATGAGCAAGAGGCCCTCAACACCTACATTGCGCCAAAGAGGATGCGCAACGTCTTTTTACCTTGAGAAGTTGTTTTTGTAATATTTGGCCCATGGGGCATTTATGTACTAACAAATCTTTTCTTATTAATATGACGTGCGTTCTTTTTGTTTGCAACAATTGTGAATTTCTAAAATCCTTGAATGCATTGCATAGATAGCATCTCATGCATCATGTGCATAACAGGTACTCCTTTTTCTACAGGTTGCTTAATTCTCTTCGTTGTTTATTTTGAACAGTCATCATGAATCCAGATTCCTCCAGTGAGCAAGCAATCAAGGCCCTTCAGGCCCAAAGTGCCCAGTTTCAAGAGATGGTCCTAAGCCTGGCCCAAGGTCAGCAAGAGTTGAAGGCTCTACTCCTGAAGAAGAAGAAGAAGAGAACTGCGTTATTCAACACTGGATGCAGGTTTGGGAACACACTCCATAACGAGGATGATCCAACTACTTCTTCTGCAGAGAAAGACAGCCCCCAAGGGGGAGGAGCTCCTAGTCATGCAGTCTCTGACAACGAGACGGACTACAATGACGAAAAATACCCACCTGCTGCTGACCGATACAAGAAATTAGAGGACCGCCTAAGCGCCATGGAGATTCAGAATGTGTCGGGGCTGGATTTCGGAGATTTGGGCTTATCTTCTGGGGTAGTAATCCCACACAAGTTTAAGGCGCCTGCCTTTGCCAAATATGACGGGGCTTCCTGTCCAAAGCTGCATCTAAGGTCGTACGTAAGGAAGATCCAACCTTACACGGAAGATAAGAACCTTTGGATTCACTTCTTCCAAGATAGCCTTTCGGAATCATAGCTTGAGTGGTTCTATCAGCTAGATGGAACTAGTATCCGACATTGGGAAGATTTGGCGACCGCATTTTATAGACAATATCAATACAATTCTGACCTTGCTCCTACGCGTACCCAACTTCAGGGTATGTCTCTAGGAACGGGCGAAGGGTTCAAAGAATATGCACAAAAATGGAGAGATTTGGCTGGCAGGGTGCAGCCTCTATTGACTGATCGTGAGCTGGTTGATATGTTTCTAGGGACCTTGTATGGTCCATTTTTCAATCATCTGGTTGGCAATTCCTCAGCTGGGTTTACGGATTTGATCCTGACGGGTGAAAGGATAGAAGCTGGCATCAGGTCAGGAAAGATACAAAAAGCTGCCTCCGCAAATACTGAGAAGAGGCCTTTCAAGAAAGAAGCAAGTGCAGTCTATGGTCCTAGAAGACAAGTCAAGCCAGAAAGCCGCCAAGCCGTCAATGCCTTGGTCATTTCAAAACCTGTTGCTGCTCCTCAGCAGTACAATCAACAAAGAGGTGAAAGGCCCAAGAGGCAGTATACTCGGCTGAGTATGACCTTGTCACAAATCTTACCACAGCTGTTATCAACCAACTTGGTGACCATCAAAGAGGCTCCAAAGGCCGTGAACACTGCATCTCCTAAATATAACCCAAATGCCCGTTGTGCTTATCATTCTGATAGCCCCGGGCATACTATTGATGATTGCTGGGCCCTGAGAAATAAGGTGCAAGACCTTATCGATGCGAAGGAAATTCAGTTTGAGGCGCCTGAGAGGCCAAATGTTGTAACTGCTCTTATGCCCCAGCATAGATTAAATGCCATTGAGGAAGATTTGTATGCTGTTTCGGTGAATGATGTTGCTACCCCTCTTTTGACTGTTAAGAGGAACTTACTACTAGCCGGTTTATTTCCGGGTTGTAGCAAGGGTTGCCTCCTGTGTGCTGTTATCCCTACCGGTTGTCCACTGCTGAAATCAGGCATCCAAAGCCTGATGGATAGCAAAGAAATTCTGTTCAAGAAAACTGTTGTTCCGTTTGTTTCCACTGAAGAAGTATCTGTCGTCACAATTTTCAATAATCCTGCCAAAGCTCCCCCGAGGAAGCCAGTCCAAATTCTGTCTGTTGCACCCATTACTATTACTGTTCCGGGGCCTCTCCCCTAAGAATCTAACAAGGCTGTCCCATGGCACTATGGGGCAGACGTGTATGTGCTTGGAGTGAAGCAGGAGTTCAACACCAGTACCAGTATCAGTAACATCACTGGTCCCGCCAAGATTACTCGCAGTGGCAGGCTCTTCTCGCCTGACATTGCACCGCCAGTTATCCGAAAACCTCTTACCATCACACCCGCAAGTGTGCATGTTCCAAATCAAGTTCCTGTGTCTACTACTGCCGCCGAGTCCTCTGATGCTCGGGGAAAAGAAGTTGCTACCGACTTGCCTGCCCGGACGGAGGCACCAAAAAAGACTGTTGTTGAAGCCTCCCAACAAGAGATGGAGGAAATCCTTAAAATCATTAAAAAGAGTGACTTCAATGTTGTTGAACAGTTGGGGCATACCCCCTCTAAAATCTCTATGCTATCATTGCTGCTATGCTCAGAGGCCCATGCAAAGGCCCTGATTTCATTCTTGAAAACGGCCCATGTGCCACAAGAGACCTCTGCAGATCAATTCACTGACTGTGTGGCTAATTTGACAGCTGACAATGGCTTGGGTTTCTCAGATGCAGACCTTACCGCAAAAGGGAAAAATCACAATGATGCCCTGCATGTTTCCATAGAATGCAGGGGCACTACTCTCGCACACGTGTTGGTGGATACCGGTTCTTCCCTGAATGTTTTGCCCAAGAAGGCCTTAGATCGGTTGGACTGTGAGGGCCTGGAATTGAAACCTAGTAACATCATTGTTAGAGCCTTCGACGGTTCTAAGAGGATGGTGCACGGTGAGGTAGACATTCCTATTCGTGTGGGTTCCCAAGTCTTCGATTCAACGTTCTATGTAATGGATATTCGTCCATCTTATTCCTGCTTGTTGGGTCGACCCTGGATTCACAAGGCTGGGGCAGTAACATCCACTCTTCACCAAAAGCTCAAATACCCTGTTAAAGGGAAGATTGTTATTGTACAGGGTGAGGAGGAATACATGGTTAGTCACTTGAATTCATTCTGATATATCGAGATGGACGGGGAGTTTATTGAAACCCCCTTTCAGCATTTTGAGGAGGTACCTCCAACGTTGGCATCGGCTGAAACAGTGGTTGAAGAAGACTTTCCGTTGAAGATGGCTTCCCTGAAGGATGCCCGGGCAGTGATTGAGAAAGGCAAATGTGCAAACTGGGGTCAGCTTCCTGACTTCACTCAAAAGACCGACAGGTTTGGGCTGGGCTTCACTGCAGAGGCTCAGAGGGTTGTGCGCAAAGAGAGAATCAGAAAGGCTCCAGTGTTCATCACCAATCCAAGGGTGAATGCTATCGAGGAGGACGTAGAGGAAGCGGAGTTTGACAGTTGGATCTATCCAACTACCAACAACGGACCAAGCAACTGGACGGCAAAGGATTTTACACCTATTACATTTGTCACGTAGTAATTAACTCTTTTGATTTTCAATTTGTAACAAACAATATGTTGAAACTTTTATTGGCTCGGTGTCCTACCCTGGGCATCGTAGCTCCATTTGTGAGGGCTTTTTGTATGACATTTCCATATATCATTAATCAAAACATTGGACGTTTGTTGCATTTCAAATCTTGTGCTCTTTTTCTTTATGTGTTATATATTGCAAAACAGCTATATTTACACACACTCACTTATACAGGTTTCAATCCACTCTGGATCTCACTGGTAACAGCTCTGCTACCACCAGTTATGACTTCGAGAATCCGATCAACTTGGCCGAAGACGAAGGTGAAGATGATTGCGAAGTGCCTGGTGAACTCGCAAGACTGCTACTCCAGGAAGAGAGGGCAATTCAACCACATGAAGAGCCGGTGGAAACAGTGAACCTGGGTACTGAGACAGATAGAAAAGAAGTCAAGATCGGTGCCAATCTAGAGCTCAGCGTGAAGCAACGATTGATCCAGATGCTGCATGATTACATGGAGATCTTTGCTTGGTCCTACGAAGACATGCCTGGTTTGGATGCCGACATTGTGGTTCATCACCTGCCCACCAAGGAAGACTGCCCTCCGGTAAAGCAAAAGGTCCGCCGCATGCGTCCAGAGATGTCCGAAAAGATCAAAGCTGAGGTTATGAAGCAATTCGATGCCAGGTTTCTAGCAGTGACTTCTTATCCTCAATGGGTTGCCAACCTGGTGCCAGTGCCGAAGAAGGACGGTAAGGTCAGAATGTGTGTCGACTACAGGGATTTGAACAGGGCAAGCCCCAAGGTTGATTTCCCTCTGCCTCACATCGACGTTCTTGTTTGCAATACTGCTCAACACAAGGTGTTCTCCTTCATGGATGGTTTTTCAGGGTATAATCAGATCAAGATGGCTCCGGAAGATATGGAAAAGACTACCTTTGTGACTCAGTGGGGCACCTTCTGCTACAAGGTCATGCCATTCGGGTTGAAAAATGCTGGGGCAACCTACCAACGTGCCATGGTTGCTTTATTTCATGATATGATCCATCATGAGATTGAGGTATACGTTGACGACATGATTGCAAGGTCCCAAACTGAGGAAGAGCACCTTGACCATCTGCGGAAGCTGTTTGACCGATTGAAGTTATACAAGCTGAGGTTGAATCCCAACAAATGCACCTTTGGGGTGAGGTCCGGAAAATTGCTAGGTTTCATTGTAAGCGATAAAGGTATTCAGGTGGACCCTGCCAAGGTGAAAGCCATACAAGAGATGCCAACTCCCAAGACAGAGAAAGAAGTCAGAGGCTTTCTGGGACGACTGAATTACATAGCCCGATTCATCTCACATCTAACTGCTACCTGTGAGCCAATCTTCAAATTGCTGAAGAAAGATCAAGTAGTACGTTGGAACGATGAATGTCAGGCTGCTTTCGAAAAGATAAAAGAGTATCTCCAAGAGCCACCCATTCTTATGCCACCAGTGGAAGGGAGACCTCTAATACTATACTTGACAGTGCTTGATAATTCAATGGGGTGTGTGATGGGGCAGCATGACGAGTCTGGCCGAAAAGAGCACGCTATTTATTACCCGAGCAAAAAATTTACCGACTGTGAGTCTCGGTACTCACTGCTCGAGAAAACTTGCTGCGCTCTGGTATGGGCTGCTCGCCGGCTGAGACAGTATATGCTGACTCACACTACTCTGCTGATTTCAAAGATGGATCCCATCAAGTACATATTCGAAAAGCCTGCTCTGTCTGGAAGAATAGCAAGATGGCAAATGATCTTGACAGAATATGATATCCAATATATAACTCAGAAAGCAATCAAGGGAAGTGTATTGGCAGATCATTTGGCACACCAACCTGTGGACGATTACCAATCCTTGAACTTTGAATTTCCGGACGAAGATATCATGGTGGTAACTGATTGTGAAGTGCCTGGACCGGATGAAGGACCTGAGGAAGGATCCCGATGGTCTATGCATTTTGACGGAGCCTCCAACGCTTTGGGTAACGGTATCGGCGCTGTAATCATATCCCCCAAAGGTACTCATACTCCACTCACCGCCCGACTGTGTTTCAACTGCACCAACAACATGGAAGAATATGAGACATGTATCATGGGTCTTCAAGCTACAATCGACTTAAGGATCAAGTTTCTGAGTGTCTTCGGAGATTCCGCTCTCGTGATCAATCAGATCAAAGGCGAGTGGGATACGAAACACCCAAATCTTATTCCTTACAAGGAGTATGTGTTGACTTTGCTTCCCCACTTTGAAGAGATAACTTTTGAACACTTCCCAAGAGAAGAGAATCAGCTAGCGGACGCACTAGCTACGATGTCTTCAATGTTCAAAGTCAAATGGGACAATGAGGCTCCCCGGATCATTATCTGGAAGTTGGACGAACCGGCATACTGCTGCGATCTTGAGGCCAAAAAGGTGACTGAAAAACCCTGGTATCATGAGGTGAAGAGATACTTGGAAGCTCAGGAATACCCTGAAGGTGCATCTGTCAGCGACAAGAAGTTCATGAGAAGGTTTGCGGCAAAATTCTTCCTCAGCAACGGCATTCTCTACAAACGGAATCATGATTCAACTCTACTGCGTTGCGTGGATAAGGCTGAAGCAGAGAAGATCATGATAGAACTGCATGAAGGTACATTCGGAACACATTCCAGTGGACATACCATGGCAAAGAAAATCCTTCGGGCAGGATATTTCTGGTCCACAATGGAAGCCGACTGTTACCAACATTCTCGAACTTGTCACAAATGGCAGATCTATGCTGACAAAGTGCACATCCCTCCGGTTCCTCTGAACGTCCTGACGACACCTTGGCCTTTTGCAATGTGGGGCATCGATATGATCGGTGAGATCCGACCAACGACATCCAACGGGCATCGCTTCATCTTGGTAGCAATTGATTATTTCACGAAGTGGGTTGAGGCAGCTTCCTACGCCACGGTAACCAAGAGCGTCGTGGCACGTTTCATCCGGCATAACCTGATCTGTCAGTACGGAGTCCCGGAAAGAATCATTACGGACAATGGTACCAATCTTAATAACAAGATGATCACTGAGCTCTGCGAGCAATTCAAGATACAGCACCACAACTCTTCTCCTTACCGGCCGAAGATGAATAGGGCTGTAGAAGCAGCAAATAAGAATATCAAGAAGATTGTGCAGAAGATGACAGTGACCTACAAAGATTGGCACGAGATGTTACCATTTGCTCTTCATGGGTACCGTACCTCAGCGAGGACGTCAACCGGGGCAACTCCTTTTTCCTTGGTCTATGGCATGGAGGCAGTCTTGCCGATTGAAGTCCAGATACCCTCTCTCCGGATAATGAAGGATGCAGACTTGAACGAAGATGACTGGATCCAGACTCGACTTGATCAATTAAACCTGATTGACGAAAAGAGACTCACCGCTATCTGTCATGGTCAGACGTACCAAAAACGAATGATCAGGGCATTTAACAAGAAAGTCAGACCACAAGAGTATCAAGTTGGGGACCTGGTAATAAAGCGCATCATCCTTCCTCAAAGTGATCCCCGGGGCAAATGGACCCCTACATACGAAGGGCCATTTGTGGTTAAACATGTGTTCTCAGGAGGAGCCATGATTCTAACCACCATGGATGGTGACGACCTTCCTCACCCCGCCAATGCAGACATAGTAAAAAGATACTACGCATGAATAAAAGACCCGCTAGGTTGATATACCTAGGCAAAAATAAGGGCTTCCCGGCGAACCAAAAGGGTTCGGGAAAAAATAAGGGATGAAATAAAAAAAATCTGTACACCCGGCAAGTCGAAAACCTGAAAAGGCGGATTGGGCAAAAATGGGTATCCCGGTGGACTGAAAACCCGAAAGGGCGGTCCAGGAAAACATTAGGGATAAAAGCGTAACACTATGTCTCATTGGATCACCTAGCATCCAGAGTTCGGCATCAATTATCTGGATCAGACTTCGGCATCGATCAATCAGCTTCATCTTCAACTAAGCAGCAAAGTGATGAGACGCTTGAAGACATAAAGGCGATAGCAGAGTTGGAACCCAGTGGGAATATTATGCACATAGCTGTTTTGTTTCCTTTTCAAATTGTATAAACTTTGTGTTATTCGGCGGTGTTCTCTTACTAGGACGTCGGCCTCTTGTACAAAAAACGCCTATTTACAGGCAAATTTCAAAATCAATACAGATTCAGTTTTCCAAACAAATTGCCAATTGTTTTTCCTTTTTTCTATTTTGTCTTGCGAAGAACGTCCAATGTTCATTTTTGATATATGCATTTGACATTAAATTGCTAATTCATAAATACTTGCATATGAAACAAAAGACTAATTACAGGTGACATCGGAAATAGGGGCAATGTAAAGTTGTCTGATGCAGTCTGGTTGCTTTGTCCGGCGAAGTACCAAGGTAGGTTCAACTGAAGAATGTGACCAAGTTATCTCAACTCCCCACAGAGTAAGACAAGATAGCAACATTCCCCAGCGGAATATAGACATTCCTCAGCAAGCATCCCCGGCAGTCTTGATCTAAGATTGTTCCCCGGCGGTATATACAGACACCCTAGTGGAATCATTTACCAGTACAGTCTGAAAGTTTCCCCAGGAGATTTAAAATCCATATCCCAGCAAGTCTTGAAGCTTATCCCCAGTAGATTCTGGAAGCTTATCCCCTGCAGAGTACGGACGTCTCTCCCGAGCTTTATTCAAAGTTATTCCTCACAAGGGCTTATAACTGGGTTATCCTCAGCTAATTACCATGGAAGATCGCCCTCGGCGAAGTTCTTCCTATCCCCAGCGGAGTTCATCAAAGTTCCCCAACATAACTTATCAACACAATCCCCAGCGGAATTTATCATTGTCATCCCCAGCGGAGTCCATCATCAAAATCTTCAGCGGAGCTCTCATCAAAACTTCAGCGAAGTATCTCTTCCCACAGAGTAATTCCCCTCAGAGTAATCTCTCCAACAAGTTTAATCCCCAACGAAGTCATCTTCTCCTACCGATGTATTCTTGCAACCATCATCCCTAGCGGAAACGAAGAGCTCTACTCTTCGACGTCAGCCCAGGATTTAATTCCCCGGCCGATCGTCAAGGATTTATTTTCCTAAACGAAAATACATTCATAAAAATTTCACATTTCATACATCTTGTTTACATACATGATAAAGTGCATACAACACTATCTCATTTTGAACATCATGACATCATGCATTTCATACATCATGACATTGCATGGAACTGATGTTTTGCCTTTTCAGGGAAAAAGACAACCCAAAAGACAACTACTTACTGTCACAATTCCAGATTCGATTCCTGTATCTAGCCAGGGCACATCTGTGAGTGATCAGTTTCCAGACTCGATTCCTGTATCTAGCCAGGGCACGTCTGAAGAGTTTGAACATTCGATTCCTGTATCCAACCAGGGCATATCTATCAACTGTCATAATTCCGGATTTGATTCCTATATCTAGCCAGGGCACGTCTGAAGAGTTTGAAGATTCGATTCATGTATCCAGCCAGGGCATATCTATCAACTGTCACAATTCTGGATTCGATTCCTGTATCTAGCCAGGGCACATCTGAAGAGTTCGAAGATTCGATTCCTGTATCCAGCCAGGGCATATCTGTGAGAAACCGATTGTAGACTCGACACCTGTATCTAGCCAGGGCATGTCTGCATGATGAGATTGAAGATCAACACCTGTAACAAGCCAGGAAAACATCTGTCTTTCTTAAAATACACAAGTTCTCGCTAAGGAATCTCTTATGCGATCAACACTTCCAAATGGCATCTATAAGCCCATTCCCGACAAGGTTCTGTCACCTCTCCAGATGGCATCTATAAGCCCATATCCCTATCCACCATCTCTCCAAATGGCATCTATAAGCCCATTCCCGACATCACATTGCTGATACTCCAACATGCGAGTGCAAATTTCCGGGCACTCTAGTGTCCAATCTCCTTTTACCCTCGAGTCACGAAAGACAAACTTGCCAATCTAACTCTTCAGGTTCAAGAAGATTGAACAGGGGAAACTGTTGTACCCCAAAATTTGCCCTCCCATTTCCTCAACATTTTCTCATCACAAAACCCTTGGAGCTCAAGATCCAGTTAGGGTTTCCTCTGCTTAAGATTTCTCCTTGCACTGTGGACCCCAAATTAGGGTTTGTGTTTGCACAAAGATATTTTGACCTAAAAAGCCTAAGATGACTTTCATGCTTCATGTTGGACTCCCAAGTTTATCCATACCAAGTTTCAATTCTTGATTCCAAAGTTTGCCCAGTCAATTGGACAGTTGACCTAGAAATCAACTATATTGGGGAGAAAGTCAACTGTGGCCAATTGACAGTCAAATCTCATGCAAATTGACCCACATCAACATTATGAACTCACATGGACCATTTGATCAAGTTTGGATCACAATTCCACAAGAAATTTGATCAGATCACCAAAAGGGCAAAATGGTCATTTTTAGGGTTTTGACTGCACAAAGGCAATTTTTGACTGTTTGACCTAGCCAATGGCAAACCAAGCTCACATATGGACTCAAGGACCCCATGGAATTATCTTGACATGCTCAACAAGTTCAAAAGATCCCAAATACACAAGATTGACAGTTGAATTTCCCAGTCAATTGATCAATTTTGACTGTATACTGAAAAGTCAAACTTTGACTTTTTGGTCAAAATCAAGTGTCAAGATTCATTTTTCATCAAAACATGTCAAATCATGAAACTTGTTCATCAAGAAATCAAGAATTGCAAATTAGGGTTTGAAATGAAGATTTTTCATAACTTAGAATTTTTAAGTTATGAAAAACCCTAATTTTTTTCTAACTTTGCCCCACTTTCTCACCAAGATTCATTTGGATTCAAGAAAAAGTCAAAACATGAAAGTTGTAGCCTATTGCAACATCTACAACTTTGATCACAAAGTTTTCCCAAAAGAAGCTTGTAGCTCAAGTTACAACTTTTGGAACAAGGGTACCAAACCATTCTTAACTTAGAGAAAATTTGACCTATTTTAGGCAAGGTTTTTACCTAACTTCAAGACCATTTTTCACATACTTCCACTTGGAATTTCAATTTTCATTTCAAAGATGGATTGTAGTACACATTCCAAGCTTTCCAAAATGTCAAAGAACTCATCAAACAACCTCATGGTTAGGGAGAATCGAATTTGGCAATATGGGGAAAACTCACTTTTGATTTGGCCAAGTTACATGTTCTTACATTTGTGCCATTTTGAATTCAGCATGCTTTCCTTGATTACAGGTCTTTTATCTCAATTACACTCCTTAATTTAATGCCAATCCTTTGTGCCAAGACCATATTCTATGTGTTCAAGCATTGCATAAAGGTTTAATCCCAAATTAGAAAAAGCATTATATCCATTTTTGCAAAAGTGAACTTTATGTCAATATGCAAATCCAAGCAAGTACATTTGAAATCTCTTTGGCACAAGTTTATGAGTTAATTACACTGATCAAGACTGAGTTATGCAGCACATTAGGGGGGCCTGTACAAGCTAGAAACTCAACTTGGCCATTGGTTGCTTAAAGTAGAAGAAACTTGCCATAACTTGACACAACTATCATTCCTGTAAACCAAGCCTTAAGTAAACTTGTCAAACACTTTCTAAAGATCCATCCTAAGCTGAAACACGAGCCTAGCATCCCCAATACCTCCCCATTCCCAGAATCACCCTCAAACTGCCCAAACAGAGCATCTGCTGCAGTTTGAGTTCCATAGCTCAAACCTTCCATGCATTCTTGCTAAAAACACATCAAACACATCCCACAATATCCCTTGAAGCTATTCCAAACCTCAAACACGACCTGTAACACTCCCAGGCAACATCACCATTTTCATTTTCTTGTTTTGCAGCTGAAGTTCCATAGCACGATTCAAAAGGTTTCAAGACAAAGTAAAGCTTGGAATAGCATCCCTGGACATCAAGGAAGCTGTACCAATCATCACCTTGCATTGAAGACACCTCCATCACCAGATACAACTTCAACTGAACAGGTAAGTTCATGAACACGTATCTCTCTATCCAAGCATTGTTAGCTTTAGGTTTGTGAAGAAAACATGTCACATTCATAGCCCTGAACATGCCCATGTAATTAGATTTCATTTATATTATGTATGCTTAGAGAATTTTAAGTCTGAACATTGAACAAAAACTAGGTCAGGAATTGGGGGGGGAAGAAATTCTCTCTCATTTCTAGGAGTTAGATTGATTTCTTTATATGTCTGGAATCGTGGCTTCAAGCTCTACATGTTTCATGTTGGAAGATTTGGCAAAAGATCAAGGAATTGGAAGATAGAAAACGCGTTTTTTCTTGAACAAAAATGTTCTGAGGTTGAAGATGACAGGGTTCTGGGCTGGGCCTGTTTCCCTTTTCTTTTTGCACCATGTTTTCACTTTTACACCCCCTAGGCCCATTTTGCTTATTTTATGACTTTTTGACTTTTTCTTTTTTATTCTGACTTATTTATTTTTTCTTATGATATTAAAAATATAAAAAATATTTTTTACACCATTTTCATATTTATTAGGTATTTATTTGTTTAAGATCAATATTTGTACATAAATAAATATATAAACATACTTTTATTTTGAAAATTACTAAAATAATGCAAACACATTTTATTTTCCATTTTTATTTTATTTTATCTTCTGAAAATATTTTATATAAAATATACTTTTTTTATAAATATTAAATATTATTATTTTGTATATATAATATATATTTAGTAAATAATACAAATATTTACATATATATTAGTATATTTAGGTTAAAAATACAAAATATATACATTTTATTTTTTATTAATATTTAACATTAAAAAATACCTTTTGACCAATATACTTCATTTTTGTTTTATTTTTGTATATAATAAATGAATTTTGTACATATTAAATAATTAATACATTTTAATGAATTAGGGTTTTGCCCTAAATACATAAAAAAATCCAAAAATTAACACTTTTTATTTTGTTTATTTGACATATAAAAATACCTTTTTTTCATACATATAAAAAACATTTTTTGCATCTTGCATATTTATTCCATTTTATTTAATTATTGTATATTAAATATCTTGTAAATTCCCAAATTGATGTAATAGTCTAGGTTTAAATTCCTTGTCAAAATACCCCCATTTGAACATTTGTACCCCCCTTCCCATATATTTTGTTGTAATAGTTTAGGACTTTATTTTTTGCACTTTAATGCTTTCTAATTATACCATGTTAGAATTAGGGTTTGTATGCGAATCAAAAACAACAAAAATAGTTCGACCTAATTCCAAGATAATCAAGCATGAAAATGGACAACACTAATCACACTTGCACCCCTAGGGTATTCCACTTGTTGCCTTCAATAAATGGGCCATATTGCATGTTAGGTCTCTTTGGGCAAAAACAAACAATCAAATGATCATAGTCCCTCGATGACGCTTTCAAAAGTTGCCTAAAAAATGATCGAGTCCCTTAAGAAACATTGCCCAAAGATACTTGGCACCATTGCAATTATGGTCTAAATGATGACCCGCGCCCGTCCCTTTCACATCCTAACATAAGATTGTCCACCAAATACAATGGTGGAACAAACTTGTTAAAAGGGTTAAAACATAGCAATAATCTTTGAGAAATTTAGGAGTAGATAATCTCTTCGTTACTTGAATCAAACTTGCAAAACAAAACACTTGCCTATTTTTAAAACCACACATCACTACACTTTCAAAACAACTTTCAAAATACAAATGAAAACCTTTTTAAAAGACGTACACCTTTGTATACATCCCAACATGGATCATTACAAAGGTTGCCACCACATTGGCTTCTTTTCAAAAACATTTTTCAAACCCACACACACAAGAGCACCATTTCAAACAATTGAAAACCAAGGCAAGTTGATCTAAGCAAGTAACTAAGAGCCCATGGATAACCATGGATAGAAAGGGTGCTAATACCTTCCCTTTCTATAATCTACTCCCCGAACCCAAGAAAACATCTCAAAGGTTTTTGCTGTGCTTTTTAAACCTTTCCTTAGGATAAAATAAAAAGTCGGTGGTGACTCTTGCTCAACCGAAACATTTGCGAAAACAAACGCAAAACCATAGTCAGTTCTCCCACCGTATCACAGAACTGACTATGGTGCGGTGGACCTTTTGCTTTACCGGAGGGCAGTCTTCCTTGGTGGGCAGGTGATGAACCACAATGTCGGCATCCAAACCAGGCATGTCTTCGTAGGACCAAGCAAAGATCTCCATGTAATCATGCAGCATCTGGATCAATCGTTGCTTCACGCTGAGCTCTAGATTGGCATCGATCTTAACTTCTTTTCTATCTGTCTCAGTACCCAGGTTCACTGTTTCCACCGGCTCTTCATGTGGTTGAATTGCCCTCTCTTCCTGGAGTATCAGTCTTGCGAGTTCACCAGGCACTTCGCAATCATCTTCACCTTCGTCTTCGGCCAAGTTGATCGGATTCTCGAAGTCATAACTGGTGGTAGCAGAGCTGTTACCAGTGAGATCCAGAGTGGATTGAAACCTGTATAAGTGAGTGTGTGTAAATATAGCTGTTTTGCAATATATAACACAAAGAAAAAGAGCACAAGATTTGAAATGCAACAAACGTCCAATGTTTTGATTAATGATATATGGAAATGTCATACAAAAAGCCCTCACAAATGGAGCTACGATGCCCCGGGTAGGACACCGAGCCAATAAAAGTTTCAACATATTGTTTGTTACAAATTGAAAATCAAAAGAGTTAATTACTGCGTGACAAATGTAATAGGTGTAAAATCCTTTGCCGTCCAGTTGCTTGGTCCGTTGTTGGTGGTTGGATAGATCCAACTGTCAAACTCCGCTTCCTCTACGTCCTCCTCGATAGCATTCACCCTTGGATTGGTGATGAACACTGGAGCCTTTCTGATCCTTTCTTTGCGCACAGCCCTCTGAGCCTCTGCAGTGAAGCCCAGCCCAAATCTGTCGGTCTTTTGAGTGAAGTCTGGAAGCTGACCCCAGTTTGCACATTTGCCTTTCTCAATCACTGCCCAGGCATCCTTCAGGGAAGCCATCTTCAACGGAAAGTCTTCTTCAACCACTGTTTCAGTCGATGCCAACGTTGGAGGTACCTCCTCAAAATGCTGAAAGGGGGTTTCAATAAACTCCCCGTCCATCTCGATATATCGGAATGAATTCAAGTGACTAACCATGTATTCCTCCTCACCCTGTACAGTAACAATCTTCCCTTTGACAGGGTATTTGAGCTTTTGGTGTAGAGTGGATGTTACTGCCCCAGCCTTGTGAATCTAGGGTCGACCCAACAAGAAGGAATAAGATGGACGAATATCCATTACATAGAACGTTGAGTCGAAGACTTGGGAACCCACACGAATAGGAATGTCTACCTCACCGTGCACCATCCTCTTAGAACCGTCGAAGGCTCTAACAATGATGTTACTAGGTTTCAATTCCAGGCCCTCACAGTCCAACCGATCTAAGGCCTTCTTGGGCAAAACATTCAGGGAAGAACCGGTATCCACCAACACGTGTGCGAGAGTAGTGCCCCTGCATTCTATGGAAACATGCAGGGCATCATTTTGATTTTTCCCTTTGGCGGTAAGGTCTGCATCTGAGAAACCCAAGCCATTGTCAGCTGTCAAATTAGCCACACAGTCAGTGAATTGATCTGCAGAGGTCTCTTGTGGCACATGGGCCGTTTTCAGAAATTAAATCAGGGCCTTTGCATGGGCCTCTGAGCATAGCAGTAATGATAGCATAGAGATTTTGGAGGGGGTATGCCCCAACTGTTCAACAACATTGAAGTCACTCTTTTTAATGATTTTAAGGATTTCCTCCATCTCTTGTTGGGAGGCTTCAACAGCAGTTTTTTTTGGTGCCTCCGTCCGGGCAGGCAAGTCGGTAGCAACTTCTTTGCCCCGAGCATCAGAGGACTCGGCGGCAGTAGTAGACATAGGAACTTGATTTGGAACATGCACACTTACGGGTGTGATGGTAAGAGGTTTTCGGATAACTGGCGGTGCAATGTCAGGCGAGAAGAGCCTGCCACTGCGAGTAATCTTGGCGGGACAAGTGATGTTACTGATACTGGTACTGGTGTTGAACTCCTGCTTCACTCCAAGCACATACATGTCTGCCCCATAGTGCCATGGGACAGCCTTGTTAGATTCATAGGGAAGAGGCCCCGGAACAGTAATAGTAATGGGTGCAACAGACAGAATTTGGACTGGCTTCCTCGGGGGAGCTTTGGCAGGATTATTGAAAATTGTGACGACAAATACTTCTTCAGTGGAAACAAACGGAACAACAGTTTTCTTGAACAGAATTTCTTTTCTATCCATCAGGCTTTGGATGCCTGATTTCAGCTGCGGAGAACCGGTAGGGATAACAGCACACAGGAGGCAACCCTTGCTACAACCCGGAAATAAACCGGCTAGTAGTAAGTTCCTCTTAACAGTCAAAAGAGGGGTAGCAACATCATTCACCGAAACAGCATACAAATCTTCCTCAATGGCATTTACTCTATGCTGGGGCATAGGAGCAGTTACAACATTTGGCCTCTCAGGCGCCTCAAACTGAATTTCCTTCGCATCGATAAGGTCTTGCACCTTATTTCTCAGGGCCCAGCAATCATCAGTAGTATGCCCGGGGCTATCAGAATGATAAGCACAACGGGCATTTGGGTTATATTTAGGAGATGCAGTGTTCACGGCCTTTGGAGCCTCTTTGATGGTCACTAAGTTGGTTGATAACAGCTGTGGTAAGATTTGTGACAAGGTCATACTCAGCCGAGTATACTGCCTCTTGGGCCTTTCACCTCTTTGTTGATTGTACTGCTGAGGAGCAGCAACAGGTTTTGAAATGACCAAGGCATTGACGGCTTGGCAGCTTTTTGGCTTGACTTGTCTTCTCGGACCATAGACTGCACTTGCTTCTATCTTGAAAGGCCTCTTCTCAGTACTTGCGGAGGCGGCTTTTTGTATCTTTCCTGACCTGATGCCAGCTTCTATCCTTTCACCCGTCAGGATCAAATCCGTAAACCCAGCTGAGGAATTGCCAACCAGATGATTGAAAAATGGACCAGGCAAGGTCCCTAGAAACATATCAACCAGCTCACGATCAGTCAATGGAGGCTGCACCCTGCCAGCCAAATCTCTCCATTTTTATGCATATTCTTTGAACCCTTCGCCCGTTCCTAGAGACATACCTTGAAGTTGGGTACGCGTAGGAGCGAGGTCAGAATTGTATTGATATTGTCTATAAAATGCGGTCGCCAAATCTTCCCAATGTCGGATACTAGTTCCATCTAGCTGATAGAACCACTCAAGCTGTGACCCCGAAAGGCTATCTTGGAAGAAGTGAATCCAAAGGTTCTTATCTTCCGTGTAAGGTTGGATCTTCCTTACGTACGACCTTAGATGCAGCTTTGGACAGGAAGCCCCGTCATATTTGGCAAAGGCATGCGCCTTAAACTTGTGTGGGATTACTACCCCAGAAGATAAGCCCAAATCTCCGAAATCCAGCCCCGACACATTCTGAATCTCCATGGCGCTTAAGCGGTCCTCTAATTGCTTGTATCGGTCAGCAGCAGGTGGGTATTGTTCGTCATTATAGTCCGTCTCGTTGTCAGAGACTGCAGGACTAGGAGCTCTTCCCCCTTGGGGACTGTCTTTCTCTGCAAAAGAAGTAGTTGGATCAGCCTCGTTATGGAGTGTGTTCCCAAACCTGCGTCTAGTGTTGAATAACGCATTTCTCTTCTTCTTCTTCTTCTTCAGGAGTAGAGCCTTCAACTCTTGCTGACCTTGGGCCAGGCTTAGGACCATCTCTTGAAACTGGGCACTTTGGGCCTGAAGGGCCTTGATTGCTTGCTCATTGGAGGAATCTGGATTCATGATGACTGTTCCAAATAAACAGCGAAGAAGATTAAGCAACCTGTAGAAAAAATGGGTACCTGTTATGCACATGATGCATGAGATGCTATCTATGCAATGCATTCAAGGATTTTAGAAATTCACAATTGTTGCAGACAAAAAGAACGCACGTCATATTAATAAGAAAAGATTTGTTAGTACATAAATGCTCCATGGGCCAAATATTATAAAAACAACTTCTCAAGGTAAAAAGACGTTGCGCATCCTCTTTGGCGCAATGTAGGTGTTGAGGGCCTCTTGCTCATGGAGTCGGCGGGTGAGCTCTAAAACCTTCTTCTCGCTGGCGTAGAAGCTGGCTTCAAATATGTTTCGTTCCTCCTTGAGTTGGATCCAACTTTTCTGCATCTCCTCCCACGATGTAGGCATGTCAGGATGTAGGATGGTGTAGGGAACCTCTCCTTCCTTGACGGGCTCTTTAATCACAGGGAGAACATGAGGATAAGGCATCATTAGACTCTGGGCTCGGGCTCGTACCCACTTGAGGTAAGGTTCAAGAGGGATGGAGTTCTTGTGTCCCAGAGTCTTGCTATCAACCTTGTTGGGCCTCCCCCAAGCTCTGATGAATCTTTGGCGAAGTCCTTGCGCATCGTTGTCGAAGTTAAAAACTAGGTCAGGAATCAACATGTCGTGAGGGCCATCTCTTCGTGCATATCCAAATTGCCTCAAAGCTAGACAAGTGTTGTAGGTGATACCTCCTCTGATTCCAATTAAAGGAACATTAGGAAACTCTCCACAACGGTCGACGATGATGACATTTTCTCTGGATCGAGAACACCAATGTACATCAGAGTGAGTAAGAGTCATCAACCGTTGGGACCACCTTGAGCCTTGGTCATTCTTCAAGACAGATTGTGGAAGGTGCGAAGTAAACCACCTTGCAAGGAGAGGAGTACAGCACATGAGAACACCCCTCTTTCTCATTGTTCGTGTGTAAAATGAGTGAAGAATGTCCCCAAGCAATGTTGGTATTGGATTTCTGGACAAGAAGATTTTGACGGCGTTGACATCTACCAATTGGTCAGAATTTGGGAACAAGACCAACCCATAGATAAGGAGTGCCACAATCTCTTCAAAGGCTTGTAGGTCCAATGAATTCCAACATTCTTGTGCCTTCTCAAACAAGAATTTTGCTAAGAAGCCTTTGACACCGCTTCTAGTTTCCCAATGCCCCTTGACGTCAGAAGGTTGTAGATGTAATGCTCGATCAACATCTTCCGGCTTTGGTTCCTTTTCCGTACCGTTGAAAGGTAGTTGATTAAGGATAGGAATTATCAGGAGTTAAGAAAACTCCTCCAAAGTGGGTACCAACTGGTAGTCAGGGAAAGTGAAACAGCAGTGAAGAGGGTCAAAGAACTGGAATAGCACTTTCATCATGTCTTCTTCAATGTTGGTGTTGACTAAGCTGAGTAGTCTACCATGTCTTTCACTGAAGGATGAGCTTTCCGGAATTCTTGAGGTGAGCTCTTTGAGTTGAGGAGAGATTCTCACAAGGTTAACTTGGATGGTTTTTCTGCGAGGAATTTCCATGACCTGTAAAACAATAACAAAGATGAAGATCTAAACCCTTGAAGTGGTTAGTGAATGCATATGATGCTTTATGATGTTTATGATGTATGCACAAACATATGCACAAGCAATTCACACTAAACCCTAGTTTCAGGCTTGCATGGGGTTTCATAGGTAAGTACCCTCTTGAGTGTAGTTGGCTTAAAAACCTGTCCTATAAATAGTAACCGGGTTCTAAGGAGCTCAATATCATTGGATTGTTTTTATTGTTCATTGTTTTGGTTTAGCCACTTAACTAGCGACCAAAATATTCCAAGAAAACAACCCTCAATGAGTGTAGTATCGAGTATCTACCAACTTCGGACTGCACCAAAGCCGGTCATCTCACTACCCCTAATAAAAGGCCAAGATGGTCAAGTAAGGTTCTAGGTCATTAGTGCTTAGTGACATCACTCAGCGGCCGCGTACTCTCCTTGATTGAACTCAAGGGTTATCGGTACTCATAAATATGTCGCACTAATATAGCTATTGCTTCGACCGTGTCGGTATACCCCGCACAGTTTCCACAACGTATTGCTATCTATGAATGTTTCCCAAAATCCGGGTGTAGGATTGCAAACCCAAACAAGAGAGCTAAGACATAAAGCAATCAAGACAAACAATTAGTCATGCAAGAGGGTGATCTAAGCCCTAAGGTTACTCCACTTTAAAAATATTCCCCAGCAGAGTCGCCAGTTCTGTGATACGGTGGGAGAACTGACTATGGTTTTGCGTTTGTTTTTGCAAATGTTTCGGTTGAGCAAGAGTCGCCACCGACTTTTTATTTTATCCTAAGGAAAGGTTTAAAAAGCACAGCAAAAACCTTTGAGATGTTTTCTTGGGTTCGGGGAGTAGATTATAGAAAGGGAAGGTATTAGCACCCTTTCTATCCATGGTTATCCATGGGCTCTTAGTTACTTGCTTAGATCAACTTGCCTTGGTTTTCAATTGTTTGAAATGGTGCTCTTGTGTGTGTGGGTTTGAAAAATGTTTTTGAAAAGAAGCCAATGTGGTGGCAACCTTTGTAATGATCCATGTTGGGATGTATACAAAGGTGTACGTCTTTTAAAAAGGTTTTCATTTGTTTTTTGAAAGTTTTTTTGAAAGTGTAGTGATGTGTGGTTTTAAAAATAGGCAAGTGTTTTGTTTTGCAAGTTTGATTCAAGTAACTAAGAGGTTATCTACTCCTAAATTTCTCAAAGATTATTGCTATGTTTTAACCCTTTTAACAAGTTTGTTCCACCATTGTATTTGGTGGACAATCTTATGTTAGGATGTGAAAGGGACGAGCGTGGGTCATCGTTTAGACCATAATTGCAATGGTGCCAAGTATCTTTGGGCAATGTTTCTTAAGGGACTCGATCATTTTTTAGGCAACTTTTGAAAGCGTCATCGAGGGACTATGATCATTTGATTGTTTGTTTTTGCCCAAAGAGACCTAACATGCAATATGGCCCATTTATTGAAGGCAACAAGTGGAATACCCTAGGGGTGCAAGTGTGATTAGTGTTGTCCATTTTCATGCTTGATTATCTTGGAATTAGGTCGAACTATTTTTGTTGTTTTTGATTCGCATACAAACCCTAATTCTAACATGGTATAACTAGAAAGCATTAAAGTGCGAAAAATAAAGTCCTAAACTATTACAACACAATATATGGGAAGGGGGGTACAAATGTTCAAATGGGGGTATTTTAACAAGGAATTTAAACCTAGACTATTACATCAATTTGGGAATTTACAAGATATTTAATATACAATAATTAAATAAAATGGAATAAATATGCAAGATGCAAAAAATGTTTTTTATATGTATGAAAAAAAAGTATTTTTATATGTCAAATAAACAAAATAAAAAGTGTTAATTTTTGGATTTTTTTATGTATTTAGGGCAAAACCCTAATTCATTAAAATGTATTAATTATTTAATATGTACAAAATTCATTTATTATATACAAAAATAAAACAAAAATGAAGTATATTGGTCAAAAGGTATTTTTTAATGTTAAATATTAATAAAAAATAAAATGTATATATTTTGTATTTTTAACCTAAATATACTAATATATATATGTAAATATTTGTATTATTTACTAAATATATATTATATATACAAAATAATAATATTTAATATTTATAAAAAAAGTATATTTTATATAAAATATTTTCAGAAGATAAAATAAAATAAAAATGGAAAATAAAATGTGTTTGGATTATTTTAGTATTTTTCAAAATAAAAGTATGTTTATATATTTATTTATGTACAAATATTGATCTTAAACAAATAAATACCTAATAAATATGAAAATGGTGTAAAAAATATTTTTTATATTTTTAATATCATAAGAAAAAATAAATAAGTCAGAACAAAAAAGAAAAAGTCAAAAAGTCATAAAAATAAGCAAAATGGGCCTAGGGGGTGTAAAAGTGAAAACATGGTGCAAAAAGAAAAGGGAAACAGGCCCAGCCCAGAACCCTGTCATCTTCAACCTCAGAACATTTTTGTTCAAGAAAACACGCGTTTTCTATCTTCCAATTCCTTGATCTTTTGCCAAATCATCCAACATGAAACCTGTAGAGCTTGAAGCCACGATTCCAGACATATAAAGAAATCAATCTAACTCTCAGAAATGAGAGAGAATTTCTTCTCCCCCAATTCCTGACCTAGTTTTTGTTCAATGTTCAGACTTAAAATTCTCTAAGCATACATAATATAAATGAAATCTAATTACATGGGCATGTTCAGGGCTATGAATGTGACATGTTTTCTTCACAAACCTAAAGCTAACAATGCCTGGATAGAGAGATACGTGTTCATGAACTTACCTGTTCAGTTGAAGTTGTATCTGGTGATGGAGGTGTCTTCAATGCAAGGTGATGATTGGTACAGCTTCCTTGATGTCCAGGGATGCTATTCCAAGCTTTACTTTGTCTTGAAACCTTTTGAATCGTGCTATGGAACTTCAGCTGCAAAACAAGAAAATGAAAATGGTGATGTTGCCTGGGAGTGTTACAGGTCGTGTTTGAGGTTTGGAATAGCTTCAAGGGATATTGTGGGATGTGTTTGATGTGTTTTTAGCAAGAATGCATGGAAGGTTTGAGCTATGGAACACAAACTGCAGCAGATGCTCTGTTTGGGAAGTTTGAGGGTGATTCTGGGAATGGGGAGGTATTGGGGATGCTAGGCTCGTGTTTCAGCTTAGGATGGATCTTTAGAAAGTTTTTGACAAGTTTACTTAAGGCTTGGTTTACAGGAATGATAGTTGTGTCAAGTTATGGCAAGTTTCTTCTACTTTAAGCAACCAATGGCCAAGTTGAGTTTCTAGCCTGTACAGGCCCCCCTAATGTGCTGCATAACTCAGTCTTGATCAGTGTAATTAACTCATAAACTTGTGCCAAAGATATTTCAAATGTACTTGCTTGGATTTGCATATTGACATAAAGTTCACTTTTGCAAAAATGGATATAATGCTTTTTCTAATTTGGGATTAAACTTTTATGCAATGCTTGAACACATAGAATATGGTCTTGGCACAAAGGATTGGCATTAAATTAAGGAGTGTAATTGAGATAAAAGACCTGTAATCAAGGAAAGCATGCTGAATTAAAAATGGCACAAATGTAAGAACATGTAACTTGGCCAAATCAAAAGTGAGTTTTCCCCATATTGCAAAATTTGATTCTCCCTAACCATGAGGTTGTTTGATGAGTTCTTGGACATTTTGGAAAGCTTGGAATGTGTACTACAATCCATCTTTGAAATGCAAATTGAAATTCCAAGTGGAAGTATGTGAAAAATGGTCTTGAAGTTAGGTAAAAACCTTGCCTAAAATAGGTCAAATTTTCTCTAAGTTAAGAATGGTTTGGTACCCTTGTTCCAAAAATTGTAACTTGAGCTACAAGCTTCTTTTGGGAAAACTTTGTGAATAAAAGTTGTAGAGTTTGCAATAGGCTACAACTTTCATGTTTTGACTTTTTCTTGAATCCAAATGAATCTTGGTGAGAAAGTGGGGCAAATTTAGAAAGAAATTAGGGTTTTTCATAACTTAGAAAAATTCTAAGTTATGAAAAATCTTCATTTCAAACCCTAATTTGCAATTCTTGATTTCTTGATGAACAAGTTTCATGATTTGGCATGTTTTGATGAAAAATGAATCTTGACACTTGATTTTGACCAAAAAGTCAAAGTTTGACTTTTCAGTATACAGTCAAAATTGATCAATTGACTGGGAAATTCAACTGTCAATCTTGTGTATTTGGGATCTTTTGAACTTGTTGAGCATGTCAAGATAATTCCATGGGGTCCTTGAGTCCATATGTGAGCTTGGTTTTCCATTGGTTAGGTCAAACAGTCAAAAATTGCCTTTGTGCAGTCAAAACCCTAAAAATGACCATTGTGCCCTTTTGGTGATCTGATCAAATTTCTTGTGGAATTGTGATCCAAACTTGATCAAATGGTCCATGTGAGTTCATAATGTTGATGTGGGTCAATTTTCATGAGATTTGACTGTCAATTGGCCACAATTGACTTTCTCCCCAATACAGTTGATTTCTAGGTCAACTGTCCAATTGACTGGGCAAAATTTGGAATCAAGACTTGAAACTTGGTATGGATAAACTTGGGAGTCCAACATGAAGCATGAAAGTCATCTTAGGCTTTTTAGGTCAAAATATCTTTGTGCAAACACAAACCCTAATTTGGGGTCCACAGTGCAAGGAGAAGTCTTGAGTAGAGGAAACCCTAACTGGATCTTGAGCTCCAAGGGTTTTGTGATGAGAAAATGTTGAGGAAATGGGAGGGAAAATTTTGGGGTACAACAGTTGCCCCTGTTCAATCTTCTTGAACCTGAAGAGTTAGATTGGCAAGTTTGCCTTTCGTGACTCGAGGGTAAAAGGAAATTGGACACTAGAGTGCCCGAAAATTTAAACTCGCATGTTGGAGTATCAGCAATGTGATGTCGGGAATGGGCTTATAGATGCCATTTGGAGAGATGGTGGATAGGGAGATGGGCTTATAGATGCCATCTAGAGAGGTGACAGAACCTTGTCGGGAATGGGCTTATAGATGCCATTTGGAAGTGTTGATCGCATAAGAGATTCCTTAGCGAGAACTTGTGTATTTTGAGAAAGACATATGTTTTCCTGGCTTGTTACAGGTGTTGATCTTCAATCTCATCATGCAGACATGCCCTGGCTAGATACAGGTGTCGAGTCTACAATCGCTTGCTCACAGATATGCCCTGGCTGGATATAGGAATCGAATCTGGAAATAGTCGTCAACAGACATGCCCTGGCTGGATACAGGAATCGAATCTGGAATTGTTGTAGTTGATAGATGTGCCCTGGCTGGATACAGGAATCGAATCTTCAAATTCTTCAGACGTGCCCTGGCTAGATACAGGAATCGAGTCCGGAATTGTGACAATTGATAGATATGCCCTGGCTGGTTACAGGAATCGAATCTTCAAACTCTTCAGACGTGCCCTGGCTAGATACAGGAATCGAATCTTCAAATTCTTCAGACGTGCCCTGGCTAGATACAGGAATCGAGTCCGGAATTGTGACAGTTGATAGATATGCCCTGGCTGGTTACAGGAATCGAATCTTCAAACTCTTCAGACGTGCCCTGGCTAGATACAGGAATCGAGTCTGGAAACTGATCACTCACAGATGTGCCCTGGCTAGATACAGGAATCGAATCTGGAATTGTGACAGTTGAAGGTGGTTGTCTTTGGGGTTGTCTTTTTCCCTGAAAAGGCAAAACATCAGTTGTATGCAATGTCATGATGAATGAAATGCATGATGTCATGATGTTCAGAATGAGACAGTGTTGTACGCACTTTATCATGTATGTAAGCAAGATGTATGAAATGTGAAATGTTTATGAATGTATTTTCATCTAGGAAAATAAATCCTTGACGACTGGCCGGGGAATTAAATCCTGGGCTGACGTTGAAGAGTAAAGTTCTTCGCTTCCGCTAGGGATGATGGTTGCAAGAATATACCGGTAGGAGAAGATGACTCCGTTGGGGGATAAACTTGCTGGAGAGATTACTCTGAGGGGAATTACTCTGTGGGAAGAGATACTTTGCTGAAGTTTTGATGAGAGCTCCGCTGAGGATTTCAATGATGGACTCCGCCGGGGATTGAAAGAACTTATCCGAGGGCGATCTTCCGTGGTAATTAGCTGAGGATAACCCAGTTATAAGCCCTTGTGAGGAATAACTTTGAATAAAGCTCGGGAGAGACGTCCGTACTCTGCAGGGGATAAGCTTCCAGAATCTACTAGGGATAAGCTTCAAGACTTTCTGGGGATATGGATTTTAAATCTCCTGGGGAAACTTTCAGACTGTACTGGTAAATGATTCCACTGGGGTGTCTGTATATACCGCCGGGGAACAATCTTAGATCAAGACTGTCGGGGATGCTTGCTAAGGAATGCCTATATTCCGCTGGGGAATGTTGCTATCTTGTCTTACTCTGTGGGGAGTTGAGATAACTTGGTCACACCTTCCATGGCTCAAACCATCCATTTATTCTTGCTAAAAACACATCAAACACATCCCACAATTTCCCTTGAAGCTATTCCAAACCTCAAACACGACCTGTAACACTCCCAGGCAACATCACCATTTTCATTTTCTTGTTTTGCAGCTGAAGTTCCATAGCACGATTCAAAAGGTTTCAAGACAAAGTAAAGCTTGGAATAGAATCCCTGGACATCAAGGAAGTTGTACCAATCATCACCTTGCATTGAAGACACCTCCATCACCAGATACAACTTCAACTGAACAGGTAAGTTCATGAACACGTATCTCTCTATCCAGGCATTGTTAGCTTTAGGTTTGTGAAGAAAACATGTCACATTCATAGCCCTGAACATGCCCATGTAATTAGATTTCATTTATATTATGTATGCTTAGAGAATTTTAAGTCTGAACATTGAACAAAAACTAGGTCAGGAATTGGGGGAGAAGAAATTCTCTCTCATTTCTGAGAGTTAGATTGATTTCTTTATATGTCTGGAATCGTGGCTTCAAGCTCTACAGGTTTCATGTTGGAAGATTTGGCAAAAGATCAAGGAATTGGAAGATAGAAAACGCGTGTTTTCTTGAACAAAAATGTTCTGAGGTTGAAGATGACAGGGTTCTGGGCTGGGCCTGTTTCCCTTTTCTTTTTGCACCATGTTTTCACTTCTACACCCCCTAGGCCCATTTTGCTTATTTTTATGACTTTTTGACTTTTTCTTTTTTGTTCTGACTTATTTATTTTTTCTTATGATATTAAAAATATAAAAAATATTTTTTACACCATTTTCATATTTATTAGGTATTTATTTGTTTAAGATCAATATTTGTACATAAATAAATATATAAACATACTTTTATTTTGAAAAATACTAAAATAATGCAAACACATTTTATTTTCCATTTTTATTTTATTTTATCTTCTGAAAATATTTTATATAAAATATACTTTTTTTATAAATATTAAATATTATTATTTTGTATATATAATATATATTTATTAAATAATACAAATATTTACATATATATATTAATATATTTAGGTTAAAAATACAAAATATATACATTTTATTTTTTATTAATATTTAACATTAAAAAATACCTTTTGACCAATATACTTCATTTTTGTTTTATTTTTGTATATAATAAATGAATTTTGTACATATTAAATGATTAATACATTTTATTTAATGAATTAGGGTTTTGCCCTAAATACATAAAAAAATCCAAAAATTAACACTTTTTATTTTGTTTATTTGACATATAAAAATACCTTTTTTTCATACATATAAAAAACATTTTTTGCATCTTGCATATTTATTCCATTTTATTTAATTATTGTATATTAAATATCTTGTAAATTCCCAAATTGATGTAATAGTCTAGGTTTAAATTCCTTGTCAAAATACCCCCATTTGAACATTTGTACCCCCCTTCCCATATATTGTGTTGTAATAGTTTAGGACTTTATTTTTCGCACTTTAATGCTTTCTAATTATACCATGTTAGAATTAGGGTTTGTATGCGAATCAAAAACAACAAAAATAGTTCGACCTAATTCCAAGATAATCAAGCATGAAAATGGACAACACTAATCACACTTGCACCCCTAGGGTATTCCACTTGTTGCCTTCAATAAATGGGCCATATTGCATGTTAGGTCTCTTTGGGCAAAAACAAACAATCAAATGATCATAGTCCCTCAATGACGCTTTCAAAAGTTGCCTAAAAAATGATCGAGTCCCTTAAGAAACATTGCCCAAAGATACTTGGTACCATTGCAATTATGGTCTAAACGATGACCCGCGCCCGTCCCTTTCACATCCTAACATAAGATTGTCCACCAAATATAATGGTGGAACAAACTTGTTAAAAGGGTTAAAACATAACAATAATCTTTGAGAAATTTAGGAGTAGATAACCTCTTAGTTACTTGAATCAAACTTGCAAAACAAAACACTTGCCTATTTTTAAAACCACACATCACTACACTTTCAAAACAACTTTCAAAAAATAAATGAAAACCTTTTTAAAAGACGTACACCTTTGTATACATCCCAACATGGATCATTACAAAGGTTGCCACCACATTGGCTTCTTTTCAAAAACATTTTTCAAACCCACACACACAAGAGCACCATTTCAAACAATTGAAAACCAAGGCAAGTTGATCTAAGCAAGTAACTAAGAGCCCATGGATAACCATGGATAGAAAGGGTGCTAATACCTTCCCTTTCTATAATCTACTCCCCGAACCCAAGAAAACATCTCAAAGGTTTTTGCTGTGCTTTTTAAACCTTTCCTTAGGATAAAATAAAAAGTCGGTGGCGACTCTTGCTCAACCGAAACATTTGCGAAAACAAACGCAAAACCATAGTCAGTTCTCCCACCGTATCACAGAACTGGCGACTCTGCTGGGGAATATTTTTAAAGTTGAGTAACCTTAGGGCTTAGATCACCCTCTTGCATGACTAATTGTTTGTCTTGATTGCTTTATATCTTGGCTCTCTTGTTTGGGTTTGCAATCCTACACCCGGATTTTGGGAAACATTCATAGATAGAAATACGTTGTGGAAACTGTGCGGGGTATACCGTCACGGTCGAAGCAATAGCTATATTAGTGCGACATATTTGTGAGTACCGGTAACCCTTGAGTTCAATCAAGGAGAGTACGCGGCCGCTGAGTGATGTCACTAAGCACTAATTACCTAGAACCTTACTTGACCATCTTGGCCTTTTATTAGGGGTAGTGAGATGACCGGCTTTGGTGCAGTCCGAAGTTGGTAGATACTCGATACTACACTCATTGAGGGTTGTTTTCTTGGAATATTTTGGTTGCTAGTTAAGTGGCTAAACCAAAACAATGAACAATGAAAACAATCCAATGATATTGAGCTCCTTAGAACCCGGTTACTATTTATAGGACAGGTTTTTAAGCCAACTACACTCAAGAGGGTACTTACCTATGAAACCCCATGCAAGCCTGAAACTAGGGTTTGGTGTGAATTGCTTGTGCATATGTTTGTGCATACATCATAAACATCATAAAGCATCATATGCATTCTCTAACCACTTCAAGGGTTTAGATCTTCATCTTTGTTATTGTTTTACAGGTCATGGAAATTCCTCGCAGAAAAACCATCCAAGTTAACCTTGTGAGAATCTCTCCTCAACTCATAGAGCTCACCTCAAGAATTCCGGAAAGCTCATCCTTCAGTGAAAGACATGGTAGACTGCTCATCTTAGTCAACACCAACATTGAAGAAGACATGATGAAAGTGCTATTCCAGTTCTTTGACCCTCTTCACCGCTGTTTCACTTTCCCTGACTACCAGTTGGTACCCACTTTGGAGGAGTTTTCTCAACTCCTGAGAATTCCTATCCTTAATCAACTACCTTTCAACGGTACGGAAAAGGAACCAAAGCCGGAAGATGTTGCTCGAGCATTACATCTACAGCCTTCTGACGTCAAGGGGCATTGGGAAACTAGAAGCGGCGTCAAAGGCTTCTTAGCAAAATTCTTGTTTGAGAAGGCACAAGAATGTTGGAATTCATTGGACCTACAAGCCTTTGAAGAGATTGTGGCACTCCTTATCTATGGGTTGGTCTTGTTCCCAAATTCTGACCAATTGGTAGATGTCAACGCCGTCAAAATCTTCTTGTCCAGAAATCCAATACCAACATTGCTTGGGGACATTCTTCACTCATTTTACACACGAACAATGAGAAAGAGGGGTGTTCTCATGTGCTGTACTCCTCTCCTTGCAAGGTGGTTTATTTCGCACCTTCCACAATCTGTTTTGAAGAATGACTAAGGCTCAAGGTGGTCCCAACGGTTGATGACTCTTACTCACTCTGATGTACATTGGTGTTCTCGGTCCAGAGAAAATGTCATCATCGTCGACCGTTGTGGAGAGTTTCCTAATGTTCCTTTACTTGGAATCTGAGGAGGTATCACCTACAACCCTTGTCTAGCTTTGAGGCAATTTGGATATGCACGAAGACATGTCCCTCACGACATGTTGATTCCTGACCTAGTTTTTGACTTCGACAACGATGTGCAAGGACTTTGCCAAAGATTCATCAGAGCTTGGGGGAGGCCCAACAAGGTTGATAGCAAGACTCTGGGACACAAGAACTCCATCCCTCTTGAACCTTACCTCAAGTGGGTACGAGCCCGAGCCCAGAGTCTAATGATGCCTTATCCTCATGTTCTCCCTGTGATTAAAGAGCCCGTCAAGGAAGGAGAGGTTCCCTACAACATCCTACATCCTGATATGCCTACATCGTGGGAGGAGATGCAGAAAAGTTGGATCCAACTCAAGGAGGAACGGAACACTTTTGAAGCCAGCTTCTACGCCAGTGAGAAGAAGGTTTTAGAGCTCATCCGCCGACTCCATGAGCAAGAGGCCCTCAACACCTACATTGCGCCAAAGAGGATGCGCAACGTCTTTTTACCTTGAGAAGTTGTTTTTGTAATATTTGGCCCATGGGGCATTTATGTACTAACAAATATTTTCTTATTAATATGACGTGCGTTCTTTTTGTTTGCAACAATTGTGAATTTCTAAAATCCTTGAATGCATTGCATAGATAGCATCTCGTGCATCATGTGCATAACAGGTACTCCTTTTTCTACAGGTTGCTTAATCCTCTTCGCTGTTTATTTTGAACAGTCATCATGAATCCAGATTCCTCCAGTGAGCAAGCAATCAAGGCCCTTCAGGCCCAAAGTGCCCATTTTCAAGAGATGGTCCTAAGCCTGGCCCAAGGTCAGCAAGAGTTGAAGGCTCTACTCCTGAAGAAGAAGAAGAAGAAGAGAACTGCATAATTCAACACTGGACGCAGGTTTGGGAACACACTCCATAACGAGGCTGATCCAACTACTTCTTCTGCAGAGAAAGACAGTCCCCAAGGGGGAGGAGCTCCTAGTCCTGCAGTCTCTGACAACGAGACGGACTACAATGACGAACAATACCCACCTGCTGCTGACCGATACAAGCAATTAGAGGACCGCTTAAGCGCCATGGAGATTCAGAATGTGCCGGGGCTGGATTTCGGAGATTTGGGCTTATCTTCTGGGGTAGTAATCCCACACAAGTTTAAGGCGCCTGCCTTTGCCAAATATGACGGGGCTTCCTGTCCAAAGCTGCATCTAAGGTCGTACGTAAGGAAGATCCAACCTTACACGGAAGATAAGAACCTTTGGATTCACTTCTTCCAAGATAGCCTTTCGGGGTCACAGCTTGAGTGGTTCTATCAGCTAGATGGAACTAGTATCCGACATTGGGAAGATTTGGCGACCGCATTTTATAGACAATATCAATACAATTCTGACCTCGCTCCTACGCGTACCCAACTTCAGGGTATGTCTCTAGGAACGGGCGAAGGGTTCAAAGAATATGCATAAAAATGGAGAGATTTGGCTGGCAGGGTGCAGCCTCCATTGACTGATCGTGAGCTGGTTGATATGTTTCTAGGGACCTTGCCTGGTCCATTTTTCAATCATCTGGTTGGCAATTCCTCAGCTGGGTTTACGGATTTGATCCTGACGGGTGAAAGGATAGAAGCTGGCATCAGGTCAGGAAAGATACAAAAAGCTGCCTCCGCAAGTACTGAGAAGAGGCCTTTCAAGAAAGAAGCAAGTGCAGTCTATGGTCCTAGAAGACAAGTCAAGCCAGAAAGCCGCCAAGCCGTCAATGCCTTGGTCATTTCAAAACCTGTTGCTGCTCCTCAGCAGTACAATCAACAAAGAGGTGAAAGGCCCAAGAGGCAGTATACTCGGCTGAGTATGACCTTGTCACAAATCTTACCACAGCTGTTATCAACCAACTTGGTGACCATCAAAGAGGCTCCAAAGGCCGTGAACACTGCATCTCCTAAATATAACCCAAATGCCCGTTGTGCTTATCATTCTGATAGCCCCGGGCATACTACTGATGATTGCTGGGCCCTGAGAAATAAGGTGCAAGACCTTATCGATGCGAAGGAAATTCAGTTTGAGGCGCCTGAGAGGCCAAATGTTGTAACTGCTCATATGCCCCAGCATAGAGTAAATGCCATTGAGGAAGATTTGTATGCTGTTTCGGTGAATGATGTTGCTACCCCTCTTTTGACTGTTAAGAGGAACTTACTACTAGCCAGTTTATTTCCGGGTTGTAGCAAGGGTTGCCTCCTGTGTGCTGTTATCCCTACCGGTTGTCCGCTGCTGAAATCAGGCATCCAAAGCCTGATGGATAGCAAAGAAATTATGTTCAAGAAAATTGTTGTTCCGTTTGTTTCCACTGAAGAAGTATCTGTCGTCACAATTTTCAATAATCCTGCCAAAGCTCCCCCGAGGAAGCCAGTCCAAATTCTGTCTGTTGCACTCATTACTATTACTGTTCTGGGGCCTCTCCCCTATGAATCTAACAAGGCGTTCCCATGGCACTATGGGGCAGACGTGTATGTGCTTGGAGTGAAGCAGGAGTTCAACACCAGTACCAGTATCAGTAACATCACTGGTCCCGCCAAGATTACTCGCAGTGGCAGGCTCTTCTCGCCTGACATTGCACCTCCAGTTATCCGAAAACCTCTTACCATCACACCCGCAAGTGTGCATGTTCCAAATCAAGTTCCTGTGTCTACTACTGCCGCCGAGTCCTCTGATGCTCGGGGCAAAGAAGTTGCTACCGACTTGCCTGCCCGGACGGAGGCACCAAAAAAGACTGATGTTGAAGCCTCCCAACAAGAGATGGAGGAAATCCTTAAAATCAATAAAAAGAGTGACTTCAATGTTGTTGAACAGTTGGGGCATACCCCCTCCAAAATCTCTATGCTATCATTGCTGCTATGCTCAGAGGCCCATGCAAAGGCCCTGATTTCATTTCTGAAAACGGCCCATGTGCCGCAAGAGACCTCTGCAGATTAATTCACTGACTGTGTGGCTAATTTGACACCTGACAATGGCTTGGGTTTCTCAGATGCAGACCTTACTGCCAAAGGGAAAAATCACAATGATGCCCTGCATGTTTCCATAGAATGCAGGGGCACTACTCTCGCACACGTGTTGGTGGATACCGGTTCTTCCCTGAATGTTTTGCCCAAGAAGGCCTTAGATCGGTTGGACTGTGAGGGCCTGGAATTGAAACCTAGTAACATCATTGTTAGAGCCTTCGACGGTTCTAAGAGGATGGTGCACGGTGAGGTAGACATTCTTATTCGTGTGGGTTCCCAAGTCTTCGACTCAACGTTCTATGTAATGGATATTCGTCCATCTTATTCCTGCTTGTTGGGTCGACCCTCGATTCACAAGGCTGGGGCAGTAACATCCACTCTACACCAAAAGCTCAAATACCCTGTCAAAGGGAAGATTGTTACTGTACAGGGTGAGGAGGAATACATGGTTAGTCACTTGAATTCATTCCGATATATCGAGATGGACGGGGAGTTTATTGAAACCCCCTTTCAGCATTTTGAGGAGGTACCTCCAACATTAGCATCGGCTGAAACAGTGGTTGAAGAAGACTTTCCGTTGAAGATGGCTTCCCTAAAGGATGCCCGGGCAGTGATTGAGAAAGGAAAATGTGCAAACTGGGGTCAGCTTCCTGACTTCACTCAAAAGACCGACAGGTTTGGGCTGGGCTTCACTGCAGAGGCTCAGAGGGTTGTGCACAAAGAAAGGATCAGAAAGGCTCCAGTGTTCATCACCAATCCAAGGGTGAATGCTATCGAGGAGGACGTAGAGGAAGCGGAGTTTGACAGTTGGATCTATCCAACCACCAACAACGGACCAAGCAACTGGACGGCAAAGGATTTTACACCTATTACATTTGTCACGCAGTAATTAACTCTTTTGATTTTCAATTTGTAACAAACAATATGTTGAAACTTTTATTGGCTCGGTGTCCTACCCGGGGCATCGTAGCTCCATTTGTGAGGGCTTTTTGTATGACATTTCCATATATCATTAATCAAAACATTGGACGTTTGTTGCATTTCAAATCTTGTGCTCTTTTTCTTTCTGTGTTATATATTGCAAAACAGCTATATTTACACACACTCACTTATACAGGTTTCAATCCACTCTGGATCTCACTGGTAACAGCTCTGCTACCACCAGTTATGACTTCGAGAATCCGATCAACTTGGCCGAAGACGAAGGTGAAGATGATTGCGAAGTGCCTGGTGAACTCGCAAGACTGCTACTCCAGGAAGAGAGGGAAATTCAACCACATGAAGAGTCGGTGGAAACAGTGAACCTGGGTACTGAGACAGATAGAAAAGAAGTCAAGATCGGTGTCAATCTAGAGCTCAGCGTGAAGCAACGATTGATCCAGATGCTGCATGATTACATGGAGATCTTTGCTTGGTCCTACGAAGACATGTACCAATTGGTCAGAATTTGGGAACAAGACCAACCCATAGATAAGGAGTGCCACAATCTCTTCAAAGGCTTGTAGGTCCAATGAATTCCAACATTCTTGTGCCTTCTCAAACAAGAATTTTGCTAAGAAGCCTTTGACACTGCTTCTAGTTTCCCAATGCCCCTTGATGTCAGAAGGCTGTAGATGTAATGCTTGAGCAACATCTTCCGGCTTTGGTTCCTTTTCCGTACCGTTGAAAGGTAGTTGATTAAGGATAGGAATTCTCAGGAGTTGAGAAAACTCCTCCAAAGTGGGTACCAACTGGTAGTCAGGGAAAGTGAAACAGCGGTGAAAAGGGTCAAAGAACTGGAATAGCACTTTCATCATGTCTTCTTCAATGTTGGTGTTGACTAAGCTGAGCAGTCTACCATGTCTTTCACTGAAGGATGAGCTTTCCGGAATTCTTGAGGTGAGCTCTTTGAGTTGAGGAGAGATTCTCACAAGGTTAACTTGGATGGTTTTTCTGCGAGGAATTTCCATGACCTGTAAAACAAGAACAAAGATGAAGATCTAAACCCTTGAAGTGGTTAGTGAATGTATATGATGCTTTATGATGTTTATGATGTATGCACAAACATATGCACAAGCAATTCACACCAAACCCTAGTTTCAGGCTTGCATGGGGTTTCATAGGTAAGTACCCTCTTGAGTGTAGTTGGCTTAAAAACCTGTCCTATAAATAGTAACCGGGTTCTAAGGAGCTCAATATCATTGGATTGTTTTCATTGTTCATTGTTTTGGTTTAGCCACTTAACTAGCGACCAAAATATTCCAAGAAAACAACCCTCAATGAGTGTAGTATCGAGTATCTACCAACTTCGGACTGCACCAAAGCCGGTCATCTCACTACCCCTAATAAAAGGCCAAGATGGTCAAGTAAGGTTCTAGGTCATTAGTGCTTAGTGACATCACTCAGCGGCCGCGTACTCTCCTTGATTGAACTCAAGGGTTACCGGTACTCACAAATATGTCGCACTAATATAGCTATTGCTTCGACCGTGTCGGTATACCCCGCACAGTTTCCACAACGTATTGCTATCTATGAATGTTTCCCAAAATCCGGGTGTAGGATTGCAAACCCAAACAAGAGAGCCAAGATATAAAGCAATCAAGACAAACAATTAGTCATGCAAGAGGGTGATCCCCAGTAGAGTCTGGAAGCTTATCCCCTGCAGAGTACGGACGTCTCTCCCGAGCTTTATTCAAAGTTATTCCTCACAAGGGCTTATAACTGGGTTATCCTCAGCTAATTACCACGGAAGATCGCCCTCGGCGAAGTTCTTCCTATCCCCAGCGGAGTTCATCAAAGTTCCCCAACATAACTTATCAACACAATCCCCAGCGGAATTTATCATTGTTATCCCCAGCGGAGTCCATCATCAAAATCTTCAGCGGAGCTCTCATCAAAACTTCAGCGAAGTATCTCTTCCCACAGAGTAATTCCCCTCAGAGTAATCTCTCCAACAAGTTTAATCCCCAACAGAGTCATCTTCTCCTACCGATGTATTCTTGCAACCATCATCCCTAGCGGAAACGAAGAGCTCTACTCTTCGACGTCAGCCCAGGATTTAATTCCCCGGCCGATCGTCAAGGATTTATTTTCCTAGACGAAAATACATTCATAAACATTTCATATTTCATACATCTTGTTTACATACATGATAAAGTGCATACAACACTATCTCATTTTGAACATCATGACATCATGCATTTCATACATCATGACATTGCATGCAACTGATGTTTTGCCTTTTCAGGGAAAAAGACAACCCAAAAGACAACTACTTACTGTCACAATTCCATATTCGATTCCTATATCTAGCCAGGGCACATCTGTGAGTGATCAGTTTCCAGACTCGATTCCTGTATCTAGCCAGGGCACGTCTGAAGAGTTTGAAGATTCAATTCATGTATCCAGCCAGGGCATATCTATCAACTGTCACAATTCCAGATTCGATTCCTGTATCTAGCCAGGGCACGTCTGAAGAGTTTGAAGATTCGATTCCTGTATCCAGCCAGGGCATATCTATCAACTGTCACAATTCCGGATTCGATTCCTGTATCTAGCCAGGGCACATCTGAAGAGTTCGAAGATTCGATTCCTGTATCTAGCCAGGGAATATCTGTGAGCAACCGATTGTAGACTCGACACCTGTATCTAGCCAGGGCATGTCTGCATGATGAGAAATTTCCTTCGCATCGATAAGGTCTTGCACCTTATTTCTTAGGGCCCAGCAATCATCAGTAGTATGCCCGGGGCTATCAGAATGATAAGCACAACGGGCATTTGGGTTATATTTAGGAGATGCAGTGTTCACGGCCTTTGGAGCCTCTTTGATGGTCACCAAGTTGGTTGATAACAGTTGTGGTAAGAATTGTGACAAGGTCATACTCAGCCGAGTATACTGCCTCTTGGGCCTTTCACCTCTTTGTTGATTGTACTGCTGAGGAGCAGCAACAGGTTTTGAAATGACCAAGGCATTGACGGCTTGGCGGCTTTCTGGCTTGACTTGTCTTCTAGGACCATAGACTGCACTTGCTTCTTTCTTGAAAGGTCTCTTCTCAGTACTTGCGGAGGCAGCTTTTTGTATCTTTCCTGACCTGATGCCAGCTTCTATCCTTTCACCCGTCAGGATCAAATTCGTAAACCCAGTTGAGGAATTGCCAACCAGATGATTGAAAAATGGCCAGACAAGGTCCCTAGAAACATATCAACCAGCTCACGATCATTCAATGGAGGCAGCACCCTGCCAGCCAAATCTCTCCATTTTTGTGCATATTCTTTGAACCCTGCTTGTTGGGTCGACCCTGGATTCACAAGGCTAGGGCAGTAACATCCACTCTTCACCAAAAGCTCAAATATCATGTCAAAGGGAAGATTGTTACTGTACAGGGTGAGGAGGAATACATGGTTAGTCACTTGAATTCATTCCGATATATCGAGATGGACGGGGAGTTTATTGAAACCCCCTTTCAGAATTTTGAGGAGGTACCTCCAACGTTGGCATCGGCTAAAACAGTGGTTGAAGAAGACTTTTCGTTGAAGATGGCTTCCCTGAAGGATGCCCGGGCAGTGATTGAGAAAGGCAAATGTGCAAACTGGGGTCAGCTTCCTGACTTCACTCAAAAGACCGACAGGTTTGGGCTGGGCTTCACTGCAGAGGCTCAGAGGGCTGTGCGCAAAGAGAGGATCAGAAAGGCTCCAGTGTTCATCACCAATCCAAGGGTGAATGCTATCGAGGAGGACGTAGAGGAAGCGGAGTTTGACAGTTGGATCTATCCAACCACCAACAACGGACCAAGCAACTGGACGGCAAAGGATTTTACACCTATTACATTTGTCACGTAGTAATTAACTCTTTTGATTTTCAATTTGTAACAAACAATATGTTGAAACTTTTATTGGCTCGGTGTCCTACCCGGGGCATCGTAGCTCCATTTGTGAGGGCTTTTGTATGACATTTCCATATATCATTAATCAAAACATTGGACGTTTGTTGCATTTCAAATCTTGTGCTCTTTTTCTTTCTGTGTTATATATTGCAAAACAGCTATATTTACACACACTCACTTATACAGGTTTCAATCCACTCTGGATCTCACTGGTAACAGCTCTGCTACCACCAGTTATGACTTCGAGAATCCGATCAACTTGGCCGAAGACGAAGGTGAAGATGATTGCGAAGTGCCTGGTGAACTCGCAAGACTGCTACTCCAGGAAGAGAGGGCAATTCAACCACATGAAGAGCCGGTGGAAACAGTGAACCTGGGTACTGAGACAGATAGAAAAGAAGTCAAGATCGGTGCCAATCTAGAGCTCAGCGTGAAGCAACGATTGATCCAGATGCTGCATGATTACATGGAGATCTTTGCTTGGTCCTACGAAGACATGCCTGGTTTGGATGCCGACATTGTGGTTCATCACCTGCCCACCAAGGAAGACTGCCCTCCGGTAAAGCAAAAGGTCCGTCGCATGCGTCCAGAGATGTCCGAAAAGATCAAAGCTGAGGTTATGAAGCAATTCGATGCCGGGTTTCTAGCGGTGACTTCTTATCCTCAATGGGTTTCCAACGTGCTGCCAGTGCCGAAGAAGGACGGTAAGGTCAGAATGTGTGTCGACTACAGGGATTTGAACAGGGCAAGCCCCAAGGATGATTTCCCTCTGCCTCACATCGACGTTCTTGTTGACAATACTGCTCAACACAAGGTGTTCTCCTTCATGGATGGTTTTTCAAGGTATAATCAGATCAAGATGGCTCCGGAAGATATGGAAAAGACTACCTTTGTGACTCAGTGGGGCACCTTCTGCTACAAGGTCATGCCATTCGGGTTGAAAAATGCTGGGGCAACCTACCAACGTGCCATGGTTGCTTTATTTCATGATATGATCCATCATGAGATTGAGGTATACGTTGACGACATGATTGCAAGGTCCCAAACTGAGGAAGAGCACCTTGACCATCTGCGGAAGCTGTTTGACCGATTGAAGTTATACAAGCTGAGGTTGAATCCCAACAAATGCACCTTTGGGGTGAGGTCCGGAAAATTGCTAGGTTTCATTGTAAGCGATAAAGGTATTCAGGTGGACCCTGCCAAGGTGAAAGCCATACAAGAGATGCCAACTCCCAAGACAGAGAAAGAAGTCAGAGGCTTTCTGGGACGACTGAATTACATAGCCCGATTCATCTCACATCTAACTGCTACCTGTGAGCCAATCTTCAAATTGCTGAAGAAAGATCAAGTAGTACGTTGGAACGATGAATGTCAGGCTGCTTTCGAAAAGATAAAAGAGTATCTCCAAGAGCCACCCATTCTTATGCAACCAGTGGAAGGGAGACCTCTAATACTATACTTGACAGTGCTTGATAATTCAATGGGGTGTGTGCTGGGGCAGCATGATGAGTCTGGCCGAAAAGAGCACGCTATTTATTACCTGAGCAAAAAATTTACCGACTGTGAGTCTCGGTACTCACTGCTCGAGAAAACTTGTTGCACTCTGGTATGGGCTGTTCGCCGGCTGAGACAGTATATGCTGACTCACACTACTCTGCTGATTTCAAAGATGGATCCCATCAAGTACATATTCGAAAAGCCTGCTCTGTCTGGAAGAATAGCAAGATGGCAAATGATCTTGACAGAATATGATATCCAGTATACAACTCAGAAAGCAATCAAGGGAAGTGTATTGGCAGATCATTTGGCACACCAACCTGTGGACGATTACCAATCCTTGAACTTTGAATTTCCGGACGAAGATATCATGGTGGTAACTGATTGTGAAGTGCCTGGACCGGATGAACTGACTATGGTTTTGCGTTTGTTTTCGCAAATGTTTCGGTTGAGCAAGAGTCGTCACCGACTTTTTATTTTATCCTAAGGAAAGGTTTAAAAAGCACAGCAAAAACCTTTGAGATGTTTTCTTGGGTTCGGGGAGTAGATTATAGAAAGGGAAGGTATTAGCACCCTTTCTATCCATGGTTATCCATGGGCTCTTAGTTACTTGCTTAGATCAACTTGCCTTGGTTTTCAATTGTTTGAAATGGTGCTCTTGTGTGTGTGGGTTTGAAAAATGTTTTTGAAAAGAAGCCAATGTGGTGGCAACCTTTGTAATGATCCATGTTGGGATGTGTTGTACCCCAAAATTTGCCCTCCCACATTCTCCAAGAAATTGCCAAGCCAAGTCACAAAACTCCCCAAGGGTTGCACAGTCCAAAGGTCTCCTATACAGTCAAAACTAGGGTTTGTGTGCTGATCAAGAAAATGCAGTTTTCAAAGGTCCAATCAAGTCTCATATACCTACAAATGTGGTCAAGCATCCTCATATCAAGTTTCAAGGCATTCAGATCAAAATTGCACAGTCAAAAACCCTAATTGCCCTACAGTCAACTGTAGGGGCAAAATGGTCATTTGGCAGTCAAAAGTTCAAATTTTTGGTCAACATATCATTTTGAAGCCACAAACATCATTTGATCAATGCTTGATCATGGTTCTCAAAATTTGGCTCAGAAATCATCAAAGATGCAAAAGTTTCCTTATTTTGACAGTTGGAAAAGTCAACTGAAATTGACCAGGGCATAACTTTCACATGGATTATCAGAAAAATTCCATCCAAAGCTCATTTTGAAGAGAAAGACATTTCCTACAACTCATCTTCATACTTCAAGTCCAAGAAATGCTCTCATAAAAAGTTATCAATTTCAACATTATAGGTCCTTTTCAAAAGTCAACAAAAAGGGACTTTAAGTCAAAGGCCATAACTTGAGATTGGTAAATCAAAATGACATGGGACCAAAGGCATTGGTTAGAGGACTCAAAGACCTTTCCAAAATGTCCAAGAACATGAGAAAAGCTTAAAAATTGAGCAAGTTATGCCTTGTGGAAGTTGGGAAATTTTTGGATATTTTGAAAAGTCAACACTACTTCAAATGACCTAAAATTGCTAATGGGCCCATTTTTCTTCCATGATTCATCATTCCAAGCATGTGCACGACCACTTGGCCCAAAGGGAAGTATTTTCTCATTTTTTATTTATTTATTTGAATTATTATTCATATTAATTCATTTAAATCATTTAAATATATGAAAAATATCTAACATGACCTAACCAATCTTTTTATGCATGTTCTAGACTCAATATTTCGTGCCTAATCAAATGAGGAAAGATTTGGAGTGATTTGATCTTAATTGATACAAAAACATGTGAAAAATATTTGGAAAATAAAGCTAGAAAATCAAATCTCCAAAACAATAAAAGCAATGGATTTGATTGAGTATTTTTTACCTAATGCACTCAGTACATAAGCATGATCATAAACCTAATGATAATGGACACAAAGCTGCGCTAAAAGGCCATTGAAAAACTTGAAATTTTTCTCCATAAACTCAATTCTGAAAACAGCTTTTTAGGTGGATTCAAGGCACAAAAACTATTCCAATAGATTCCTTGGAGATCACTGATCACATTCCAATCCAAAACATCAACTCAAACTTCAAGAATTGGTAACGAGAACCTCCCCTGTACAGAGAAAAAGTCACGATCGTATTTTTAATTCTAGGCATTCTCATGGCATTCTAATTGTGGATTTATATTCCTTATGATATTCTGATGCTAACCAACATAATTAATTGCGTTTTTGTGATGTATATTCGATTTCACCATTGTTGATATTTAGGGTTTACAGAGCTTCAAAATAGGGCTTTTGCAATTAAGAAAAATTGGCCCTCAAGACCATGACCATTGAGTTCAACGCGTCTGGACGAAGAAGATATGACCATCGCGCTGAATTTATGTGCCAAGGAGAGCTAGTCGCTATTTTCTTGAAAACGGCCTAAAAGAACATTCTTAAAACCGTTGCCTCATATTTTCTATTTCAGAGATAGTGAGGAAGATGAAGCCGTGTCACACACTGATTGGCACGTTTGAATATTTCGTGCTTTAATCCACTAATGTTTTGCTTTTCTTTTATATTATTTACTTGTTACTAATATATCAAAAAGGTTCAGTGGCTCAGCTGGCAAACGCTCATTGCTTCAACATCCAAGACCTGGGTTCGAGCCCCAGGTCTGTATAATTTCTCATATTATTTTGCAACAATAATTCCTATGCAGCGCTCATGTTAAGACGTACCATGCACTTCCAAATCCAATGTGACACGCCCCTCTCAAGATCAAACCAAAGGCTGAGATTGAAGATACACCCTACACCCTGGTCAAAGGTGTCACATGGTGTCTGGAAAAGTCAACGAATCTGAATGCTATTGGGCCAGAATTGCTTGGGCCATACCTCACAATTGGGGCCTGAACCCCCCCCCTGGTTTGCAATTTTCTAATTTTTCTTATATTTTACTATTATGTTATTTTCTTTATTATTTTAATTTAATTAATTATGTTTACAAAATATAAAAAAACATCATAAAAATCAGAAAAGATAAAAATATAATAAATATTTTATTTTAATTATTTTCATAAACAAATTGCATGTAAATAAATTAATTTAGATTAGGGTTTTAATTTTAATTCTTTTAATAACAAAAATACAAAAATATAGAATTAGGTTTAATTAATTTTTATTCCTTTTTAATTTTTTTCTTTTTTACCATAATATTATTTTATTTACTTTTATAATTAAATATGCATAAAAACTTGTAAAATAAATTAGGGTTTCATTTTGGTTAAAAAACTCCAATATTTTTCTTAATAACTTAAAAAATAATTAGAACTAGGTTTAACATTTTATTTTAGTTTTAATTAATTCTTTTTCTATTAAATCTTAAAACACTAAAAAACACCAAAAAATAAATTCTTGCTTTCTTTTAACTGTAATTTTAATTCCTCATTAACTTTAATTTTTGCAAAAGGGTCCAACGCCCTCGTTTCGTTTAATTGTTTAATTTCGCATATTTATTTTACTTCGCTCAAATAATTATGTATCTCTCCCAAGGCCTTGTAAAATTTACTTCTCGCATCTTTTCGCACTTTTAATTTCTTTACTTTTCCGTCAAATCGGGTCCGGTTTAATTTTGGCGATGTGGACCCGCGCCATTTGTAATAGCTTTAGATTTATTTTCCTCGCAATTTTTAATTGTTAACAAAAGCATGAAAGACTGTATGGACATAAATAAAAAAACAAGCGTAGAACACCAATGACATGACGAGATAAATACAAATGAAAACGACACACGAATCGCACACACCACCCCTAGGGTACGCCTCACTGTTGCCTTGCCTCGAAAGGTGATCGTCGAGTAGAGGATGTCTTAGTAAGTCCTCATGATCCGGGAACCTGGCATGAGGGTAGCTTCTAAGGTGTCTTCCCATTGCTCTGGTGATCACCATGTCCCGAACCTCGAATTGACCCGAACACCTCCAACGGTGGTGCTACCTACCTCTCAATGGTGGGATGGCACTACTTTAAAGGACATTTACACAGACGAATTCCTTAGGGTAGGTAGGTTCTCGTAGATATTTGCTCTAATTTCAAAAACAAATCAAAAAATACTTTTCACACCGACACCTTTTCAAAAAGTTTTCGAAAGCAATTTTTCAAACACTCTTGAGGACCGATACAAGAGTCGAACTGAGATTTTCAAAGAAACTTTTTAAAAACCCACAGTTGAAAAGCAAACAAACCATTTTTTTGAAAACACAAGTGAGCAAGTATCTAAGAGCCCATGGATAACCATGGATAGAAAGGGTGCTAACACCTTCCCTTTTTATAACCTACCTCCCGAACCGAGAGCAATCTCTTTAAGGAATTTTTCTGTACTTTTGTCCTTTCCATTTGGAGAAAATAAAAGATGGTGGCGACTCTTGCTTCCGCGACATTTCGCGAACCAGCGTTAAACAGTCAGTTCCAGATCCACCGATCACAGAACTGGCGACTCTGCTGGGGACAAATACTTAAAGTGGGGTGTACCTTAGGACTAAGATCACTGTGTTTTCAATTGTATTGACTTGCTTGCTTTATTATTGTGGGACTGTCTTGGGAGTTCTATAGATCCTAACCCGGATCTGGGGGATACCTTCTTAGAAAGTAGCAACGAGGCTGTGAGGGAACTGTGCGGGGTATACCGACATGGTTGAAACAGTCTGCTACGTTGATGTGGCACTTTGGTGTGTACCGGTAACCCTTGAGTTCAGTCAAGGAGAGTACGGGGCCTCCGCGTGGTATCGTGAAGCATCAACAGACCTTAGGAACCTTAATTGAACTATCTTGGCCTCTTTAGGGTAGTGAGATAACTGACTTTGGTGCAGTCCGAGGTTGGTTGATACTCGATACTACACTCAATTGAGGGTTGCTTTCCTGGAATATTTTGGTCGCCAGTTCAGTGGCTAAATCGAAACGATGAACAACGAAAGCAATCCCGTGATATTGGGACCCTTAGAACCCGGTTACTTCTAATAGGACAGGTTGAGCCCACCAACTTCAAGAGGGTAATACCCAGACCCATGCTGGCCTTAACTTTAAGGGCTCTTTTGTGTGACTTGCGTGCCTTCGTACTTGACTACTTGCATGCTTGTTATCTGACCCTTGATGTCTTGCAGGTTTCGTTCATAGTCCTTAATGGGGACTTATAACAGGGTGTACTAACCACTTGCAGGTTCTGTTTATAGTCCTCAATTGGGACTCATGACAGGTTTTACTTAGGTTTCTTGCAGGTTTTGTTCATGGTCCTTAATTAGGACTTATAACAGGGTGTACTAACTTCTTGCAGGTCTTGTTTATAGTCCTTAACTAGGACTCATGACAGGGTTTACCAAATTTCTTGCAGGTCTTGTTTATAGTCCTTAACTAGGACTCATGACAGGGTTACCAAACTTTCTTGCAGGTTTTGTTTATAGTCCTTAATTGGGACTCATAACAAAGTACAGAATTTCTTGCAGGGTCTGTTTATAGTCCTTGATCGGGACTCATAACAGGGTTTACCTACGTCACCCCATGCATAGCATGACATCATAGCATCATACCATTGCATACATCCTAACCCATTTCAAGGATCTCAAGGGCTTGTGATGCAGGTCATGGTGAATCAACTATCCCAGCAAGGGGCAAAGAGGATTTATTTTCCTCTAGCCAAGGTAGTCAGGGGCTATGACCCACTTGATATGGTGAGCTCTGACTCTTGAAGAAGGTTCCCCTAACCAAGGTCGTTTGGAAATCAAAACCAACATGATGACTAAAGTCAGGGGCTATGACCCACTGGATATGGTGAGCCTTTGACCCTTGAAGAAGGATTCTCAACAACATGAAGTTCCTTCAATCAAGCTACCGGTTTCCAATTCTAACAAACTGTCTTGTTTATCCCGCGAGGTCCTTGAAGACATTGCATGCATATCATACACATCATTGCATTACAGGTATCCCTTTTGCAGGTCACTTACCTTTCCCGCTGTTTATTTCAGCCATGGCTTCACAACAAGATAACCAAGACCTTCACGCTCAAGAGTCTCAGTTCAGGGAAATCTTCCTAGGTCTATCCAAGGGGCAGGAAGAGTTGAGGGCACTCCTCATGGGGAATCTGATCAGGAAAAGTCCTGAAGATGACAAGGACGAACAGCTGAAACGTCTACAAGCTGAGGTAGACACATTGAAAACTCAGATGCTGGGGCAAAGGGCCCTCATTCAAGGTTTAGCTCAGGAGCAAGGAGAGATGAGAGCCATGGTCAGTCAGCTTCATCAAGATATGAAGCAACCAGCCCAAGTCAGGGACCAAGTCTTTGATCAGCCACCAAGAGGACCAAAGTCTGGTATGGTGAAGAATGAACCTCTCCAAATTGCTACTACTTCACAAGCCCCGTATCAACGGGGTAATCGACGCAAGCGATACACGCCTGGAAGGCATTTCACTGAGACTGGCATACCACCATCTCTAGTGCTGGAACACTTGTTGGAGGTCAATCTGATTACTTTAAAGGGTCCTCCCCAGAATCCTGACATCTCTGCTCCTACTTATAACCCTGATAAAAGATGTGCCTACCATTCTGACAGTCCTGGACATGACACCAATGACTGTTGGAGCTTGAAGAACAAGATCCAGGACTTGATCGACGGAAGGGTGCTGGAGTTCATGCCGGGTGGCCAAATGAAATGCTTCTGCTGAAAATCTCCCATCTGAAGTGACTAATTCAAAACTAGGAAACTTTTGTTCATTCGAATGTTCAAGTTGCATTTTTCTTTGATTGTCTAAACATTTATTCATGTTAAAACATTGTTATTCCATTAATGCATCGCTTATGCCTATTTTGAATCAATATATTCGCATTCACTATATGCAAACTGTTTTCATATTTTTTCTGATGTCAACACTTGATCTTTAATTCCAAGCCTCTTGAGGGAGGATGACGAAAACGATACCACGATCTTTACAGTGTGCTTTTGAACAGACCCCGCTGATGAGGTACAGGCATTGTTTCAATTCCTAAACACTGGAGTTATAAGGATGATAATCCCTCGTCAACCCGTCAGAGCCAAAGAAGTAGGAGTTTTTATTTTCGAAAATTGAAACCCTTAATCATAACCCGGGGCAGGGTAGTCTTCTCAGTTGATCAAAGTGCATGACGAATGGCATCGAAGAGATCTTTACAAAACGAAAAAGACAGTGATGGTTCAGAACAATCAAAAGGAAAGGCAGTCATCATCAAAATTCATAAATGAAAAGCCCGAAAAGTCAAAACCTATAAAAAAGGGACTTATAAAACTGGGGCATCCCGCTGACTGTAATTCCAAAAAGGAAACAGTTCAGGCAAAAAAAGAAAGGGATAACAAAACCAAGAAGGAGGTCACTACAAACCCTCAACAAAAAAGGAAGGACTGCCTATTCAAAAAGAAATTATCAACATCTGAACCATTATTGGAACATCAAAACAAAGACTCACACGATCAACTGAGTTTAGGTTTGGAGAACATCACGAAGAGTGGGTGGGTACAAATAATTTGAGCCTTTTATCCTTTGTTTCTTGAACCGTGAACCAGGCCACGTTATAACCCTAAAAAGTCCTAGCTGAAGCATGGGTTAGTTCAAAAGCATATTGTTACGAAAGGTATCCTGACTCCTCAAGGCCTACGATAAGATAACGAGTTGACATCACGTTTTACAAACATTTACTTGTTTTATGAAAAAGAATGCATTTTCAAAATCTTCAAGACAGACATAAGCTTTGCATTTTTGACATAACCTTGTTTGCATATGACTATTTGTTTGAACAGCATGGAAATTCGCACGACGAATGTCTTATGAACAGAAGTACCTCCAATCAAGGGGCACAGTAGGAGCATTGCCCATTATCTGGGGCATGGCAAAATACTTCTAACAGGGGCAACTCCCTACTTTCTGAAAACGGACATAGTCGAAAAATACTACGCCAAATCAAAGACCCGCTAGGTTGACACGCCTAGGCAAAAATAAGGGCTTCCCGTCGAACCAAAAGGGTTCGGGCACAAATAAGGGATGAAAACGGAAAAACATGTACACCCGGCAAGTCGAAAACCTGAAAAGGCGGCTTGGGCAAAAATGGGTATCCCGGTGGACTGAAAACCCGAAAGGGCAGTCCAGGCAAAAGATAGGGATCAAAGCGTACGACTATGTTCCGGTATCTCATCACTTGTCTACCCAAAGATTTGTCAACCACCCACACAGGTATCCTCTTCCCTCACCTCCGAAACAGGGGCAATAATGAGTTATCCAGGCAATCCAATTGCTCTGTCAATCAAAGTACAAAGGAAAGATCAACATAGGGATGATTACCATCTACCTTTACAAATTCCAGATCGTGGGTTAACATCCGAGACCAAATAGGACAATCATCCACTTAATCAAAATCAAGCAACCTTACCCCGGTTCCTCCAGAAATCTCACAGGGATTTATCCCAAGTAACCTTACCCCGGTTCCTCCAGAAATCTCACAGGGATTTATCCCAAGTAACCTAACCCCGGTTCCTCCAGAAATCTTACATGGATTTATCCCAAGTAACCTTACCCCGGTTCCTCCAGAAATCTCATAGGGATTTATCCCAAGTAACCTAACCCCGGTTCCTCCAGAAATCTTACATGGATTTATCCCAAGTAACCTAACCCCGGTTCCTCCAGAAATCTTACATGGACTTATCCACAAGTAACCTCACCCGGTTCCTCCAAGAGTCTCACATGGACCTATCTCAAGATGACCTTACCTCGGTTCGTCAAGAAGTTTTTACACAAACTTATCCAAGTAACCTAACCCCGGTTCCTCCAGAAGTCTTACATGGACCTATCTTAAGATGACCTAACCCCGGTTCATCAAGAAGTTTTACACAAACTTATCCTGCCGTAACCTAACCCCGGTTCCTCCAAGAGTCTCACATGGACCTATCTCAAGATGACCTTACCTCGGTTCGTCAAGAAGTTTTACACAAACTTATCCTGCGGCAACCTAACCCCGGTTCCCCCCAGAAGTCTTACATGGATTTAACTCAAGATAACCTCACCCCGGTTCATCAAGAAGTTTTACATGAACTTACCTCACCAAGCAACCCTACATCGGTTCCCTTCTCTTCAAGATACAGTTTTACCTGGACTCGTCACCCAGCAACCCTACACAGGTTCTCCCTTTCCAAGAAAAAAGTTTTACACGAACTCATCATCAAAGTAATCCTACACAGATTCCTCCTCCATTTCAGATGCGGTTTTACACGAGCTCATCAGCAGGTAACCCTACATAGGTTCCCTCTTTCAACTTACGAAATTACAGTTCAAAATCTCCCCAGGAGAGTCCAATCCAGTTCCCCAGGAAAGTTGGAAGTCATCCCCCCAAGCAGTAAGCTTATCCCCAGCAGAGTCGCCAGTTCTGTGATCGGTGGATCTGGAACTGACTGTTTAACGCTGGTTCGCGAAATGTCGCGGAAGCAAGAGTCGCCACCATCTTTTATTTTCTCCAAATGGAAAGGACAAAAGTACAGAAAAATTCCTTAAAGAGATTGCTCTCGGTTCGGGAGGTAGGTTATAAAAAGGGAAGGTGTTAGCACCCTTTCTATCCATGGTTATCCATGGGCTCTTAGATACTTGCTCACTTGTGTTTTCAAAAAAATGGTTTGTTTGCTTTTCAACTGTGGGTTTTTAAAAAGTTTCTTTGAAAATCTCAGTTCGACTCTTGTATCGGTCCTCAAGAGTGTTTGAAAAATTGCTTTCGAAAACTTTTTGAAAAGGTGTCGGTGTGAAAAGTATTTTTTGATTTGTTTTTGAAATTAGAGCAAATATCTACGAGAACCTACCTACCCTAAGGAATTCGTCTGTGTAAATGTCCTTTAAAGTAGTGCCATCCCACCATTGAGAGGTAGGTAGCACCACCGTTGGAGGTGTTCGGGTCAATTCGAGGTTCGGGACATGGTGATCACCAGAGCAATGGGAAGACACCTTAGAAGCTACCCTCATGCCAGGTTCCCGGATCATGAGGACTTACTAAGACATCCTCTACTCGACGATCACCTTTCGAGGCAAGGCAACAGTGAGGCGTACCCTAGGGGTGGTGTGTGCGATTCGTGTGTCGTTTTCATTTGTATTTATCTCGTCATGTCATTGGTGTTCTACGCTTGTTTTTTTATTTATGTCCATAGAGTCTTTCATGCTTTTGTTAACAATTAAAAATTGCGAGGAAAATAAATCTAAAGCTATTACAAATGGCGCGGGTCCACATCGCCAAAATTAAACCGGACCCGATTTGACGGAAAAGTAAAGAAATTAAAAGTGCGAAAAGATGCGAGAAGTAAATTTTACAAGGCCTTGGGAGAGATACATAATTATTTGAGCGAAGTAAAATAAATATGCGAAATTAAACAATTAAACGAAACGAGGGCGTTGGACCCTTTTGCAAAAATTAAAGTTAATGAGGAATTAAAATTACAGTTAAAAGAAAGCAAGAATTTATTTTTTGGTGTTTTTTAGTGTTTTAAGATTTAATAGAAAAAGAATTAATTAAAACTAAAATAAAATGTTAAACCTAGTTCTAATTATTTTTTAAGTTATTAAGAAAAATATTGGAGTTTTTTAACCAAAATGAAACCCTAATTTATTTTACAAGTTTTTATGCATATTTAATTATAAAAGTAAATAAAATAATATTATGGTAAAAAAGAAAAAAATTAAAAAGGAATAAAAATTAATTAAACCTAATTCTATATTTTTGTATTTTTGTTATTAAAAGAATTAAAATTAAAACCCTAATCTAAATTAATTTATTTACATGCAATTTGTTTATGAAAATAATTAAAATAAAATATTTATTATATTTTTATCTTTTCTGATTTTTATGATGTTTTTTTATATTTTGTAAACATAATTAATTAAATTAAAATAATAAAGAAAATAACATAATAGTAAAATATAAGAAAAATTAGAAAATTGCAAACCAGGGGGGGGGGGTTCAGGCCCCAATTGTGAGGTATGGCCCAAGCAATTCTGGCCCAATAGCATTCAGATTCGTTGACTTTTCCAGACACCATGTGACACCTTTGACCAGGGTGTAGGGTGTATCTTCAATCTCAGCCTTTGGTTTGATCTTGAGAGGGGCGTGTCACATTGGATTTGGAAGTGCATGGTACGTCTTAACATGAGCGCTGCATAGGAATTATTGTTGCAAAATAATATGAGAAATTATACAGACCTGGGGCTCGAACCCAGGTCTTGGATGTTGAAGCAATGAGCGTTTGCCAGCTGAGCCACTGAACCTTTTTGATATATTAGTAACAAGTAAATAATATAAAAGAAAAGCAAAACATTAGTGGATTAAAGCACGAAATATTCAAACGTGCCAATCAGTGTGTGACACGGCTTCATCTTCCTCACTATCTCTGAAATAGAAAATATGAGGCAACGGTTTTAAGAATGTTCTTTTAGGCCGTTTTCAAGAAAATAGCGACTAGCTCTCCTTGGCACATAAATTCAGCGCGATGGTCATATCTTTTTCGTCCAGACGCGTTGAACTCAATGGTCATGGTCTTGAGGGCCAATTTTTCTTAATTGCAAAAGCCCTATTTTGAAGCTCTGTAAACCCTAAATATCAACAATGGTGAAATCGAATATACATCACAAAAACGCAATTAATTATGTTGGTTAGCATCAGAATATCATAAGGAATATAAATCCACAATTAGAATGCCATGAGAATGCCTAGAATTAAAAATACGATCGTGACTTTTTCTTTTGCAGGTATGCAGGTTCTCGCTAAGGAATCTCTTACGCGATCAACATCCAGATGGCATCTATAAGCCCATCATCCTATTCAGCAATCTCCAAATGGCATCTATAAGCCCATTCCATCATCACACTGCTACTATGTGAGCGCAAATTTCTGGGCACTCTAGTGTTCAATCATCTTCCACCCTCGGATTACGAAAGGCACGTGAGCCAATCTGCATCCTCAGGTCTAAGAAGATTGAACAGGGGCAACTGTTGTACCCCAAAATTTGCCCTCCCACATTCTCCAAGAAATTGCCAAGCCAAGTCACAAAACTCCCCAAGGGTTGCACAGTCCAAAGGTCTCCTATACAGTCAAAACTAGGGTTTGTGTGCTGATCAAGAAAATGCAGTTTTCAAAGGTCCAATCAAGTCTCATATACCTACAAATGTGGTCAAGCATCCTCATATCAAGTTTCAAGGCATTCAGATCAAAATTGCACAGTCAAAAACCCTAATTGCCCTACAGTCAACTGTAGGGGCAAAATGGTCATTTGGCAGTCAAAAGTTCAAATTTTTGGTCAACATATCATTTTGAAGCCACAAACATCATTTGATCAATGCTTGATCATGGTTCTCAAAATTTGGCTCAGAAATCATCAAAGATGCAAAAGTTTCCTTATTTTGACAGTTGGAAAAGTCAACTGAAATTGACCAGGGCATAACTTTCACATGGATTATCAGAAAAATTCCATCCAAAGCTCATTTTGAAGAGAAAGACATTTCCTACAACTCATCTTCATACTTCAAGTCCAATAAATGCTCTCATAAAAAGTTATCAATTTCAACATTATAGGTCCTTTTCAAAAGTCAACAAAAAGGGACTTTAAGTCAAAGGCCATAACTTGAGATTGGTAAATCAAAATGACATGGGACCAAAGGCATTGGTTAGAGGACTCAAAGACCTTTCCAAAATGTCCAAGAACATGAGAAAAGCTTAAAAATTGAGCAAGTTATGCCTTGTGGAAGTTGGGAAATTTTTGGATATTTTGAAAAGTCAACACTACTTCAAATGACCTAAAATTGCTAATGGGCCCATTTTTCTTCCATGATTCATCATTCCAAGCATGTGCACGACCACTTGGCCCAAAGGGAAGTATTTTCTCATTTTTTATTTATTTATTTGAATTATTATTCATATTAATTCATTTAAATCATTTAAATATATGAAAAATATCTAACATGACCTAACCAATCTTTTTATGCATGTTCTAGACTCAATATTTCGTGCCTAATCAAATGAGGAAAGATTTGGAGTGATTTGATCTTAATTGATACAAAAACATGTGAAAAATATTTGGAAAATAAAGCTAGAAAATCAAATCTCCAAAACAATAAAAGCAATGGATTTGATTGAGTATTTTTTACCTAATGCACTCAGTACATAAGCATGATCATAAACCTAATGATAATGGACACAAAGCTGCGCTAAAAGGCCATTGAAAAACTTGAAATTTTTCTCCATAAACTCAATTCTGAAAACAGCTTTTTAGGTGGATTCAAGGCACAAAAACTATTCCAATAGATTCCTTGGAGATCACTGATCACATTCCAATCCAAAACATCAACTCAAACTTCAAGAATTGGTAACGAGAACCTCCCCTGTACAGAGAAAAAGTCACGATCGTATTTTTAATTCTAGGCATTCTCATGGCATTCTAATTGTGGATTTATATTCCTTATGATATTCTGATGCTAACCAACATAATTAATTGCGTTTTTGTGATGTATATTCGATTTCACCATTGTTGATATTTAGGGTTTACAGAGCTTCAAAATAGGGCTTTTGCAATTAAGAAAAATTGGCCCTCAAGACCATGACCATTGAGTTCAACGCGTCTGGACGAAGAAGATATGACCATCACGCTGAATTTATGTGCCAAGGAGAGCTAGTCGCTATTTTCTTGAAAACGGCCTAAAAGAACATTCTTAAAACCGTTGCCTCATATTTTCTATTTCAGAGATAGTGAGGAAGATGAAGCCGTGTCACACACTGATTGGCACGTTTGAATATTTCGTGCTTTAATCCACTAATGTTTTGCTTTTCTTTTATATTATTTACTTGTTACTAATATATCAAAAAGGTTCAGTGGCTCAGCTGGCAAACGCTCATTGCTTCAACATCCAAGACCTGGGTTCGAGCCCCAGGTCTGTATAATTTCTCATATTATTTTGCAACAATAATTCCTATGCAGCGCTCATGTTAAGACGTACCATGCACTTCCAAATCCAATGTGACACGCCCCTCTCAAGATCAAACCAAAGGCTGAGATTGAAGATACACCCTACACCCTGGTCAAAGGTGTCACATGGTGTCTGGAAAAGTCAACGAATCTGAATGCTATTGGGCCAGAATTGCTTGGGCCATACCTCACAATTGGGGCCTGAACCCCCCCCCCCTGGTTTGCAATTTTCTAATTTTTCTTATATTTTACTATTATGTTATTTTCTTTATTATTTTAATTTAATTAATTATGTTTACAAAATATAAAAAAACATCATAAAAATCAGAAAAGATAAAAATATAATAAATATTTTATTTTAATTATTTTCATAAACAAATTGCATGTAAATAAATTAATTTAGATTAGGGTTTTAATTTTAATTCTTTTAATAACAAAAATACAAAAATATAGAATTAGGTTTAATTAATTTTTATTCCTTTTTAATTTTTTTCTTTTTTACCATAATATTATTTTATTTACTTTTATAATTAAATATGCATAAAAACTTGTAAAATAAATTAGGGTTTCATTTTGGTTAAAAAACTCCAATATTTTTCTTAATAACTTAAAAAATAATTAGAACTAGGTTTAACATTTTATTTTAGTTTTAATTAATTCTTTTTCTATTAAATCTTAAAACACTAAAAAACACCAAAAAATAAATTCTTGCTTTCTTTTAACTGTAATTTTAATTCCTCATTAACTTTAATTTTTGCAAAAGGGTCCAACGCCCTCGTTTCGTTTAATTGTTTAATTTCGCATATTTATTTTACTTCGCTCAAATAATTATGTATCTCTCCCAAGGCCTTGTAAAATTTACTTCTCGCATCTTTTCGCACTTTTAATTTCTTTACTTTTCCGTCAAATCGGGTCCGGTTTAATTTTGGCGATGTGGACCCGCGCCATTTGTAATAGCTTTAGATTTATTTTCCTCGCAATTTTTAATTGTTAACAAAAGCATGAAAGACTGTATGGACATAAATAAAAAAACAAGCGTAGAACACCAATGACATGACGAGATAAATACAAATGAAAACGACACACGAATCGCACACACCACCCCTAGGGTACGCCTCACTGTTGCCTTGCCTCGAAAGGTGATCGTCGAGTAGAGGATGACTTAGTAAGTCCTCATGATCCGGGAACCTGGCATGAGGGTAGCTTCTAAGGTGTCTTCCCATTGCTCTGGTGATCACCATGTCCCGAACCTCGAATTGACCCGAACACCTCCAACGGTGGTGCTACCTACCTCTCAATGGTGGGATGGCACTACTTTAAAGGACATTTACACAGACGAATTCCTTAGGGTAGGTAGGTTCTCGTAGATATTTGCTCTAATTTCAAAAACAAATCAAAAAATACTTTTCACACCGACACCTTTTCAAAAAGTTTTCGAAAGCAATTTTTCAAACACTCTTGAGGACCGATACAAGAGTCGAACTGAGATTTTCAAAGAAACTTTTTAAAAACCCACAGTTGAAAAGCAAACAAACCATTTTTTTGAAAACACAAGTGAGCAAGTATCTAAGAGCCCATGGATAACCATGGATAGAAAGGGTGCTAACACCTTCCCTTTTTATAACCTACCTCCCGAACCGAGAGCAATCTCTTTAAGGAATTTTTCTGTACTTTTGTCCTTTCCATTTGGAGAAAATAAAAGATGGTGGCGACTCTTGCTTCCGCGACATTTCGCGAACCAGCGTTAAACAGTCAGTTCCAGATCCACCGATCACAGGATGTATACAAAGGTGTACGTCTTTTAAAAAGGTTTTCATTTGTTTTTTGAAAGTTGTTTTGAAAGTGTAGTGATTTGTGGTTTTAAAAATAGGCAAGTGTTTTGTTTTGCAAGTTTGATTCAAGTAACTAAGAGGTTATCTACTCCTAAATTTCTCAAAGATTATTGCTATGTTTTAACCCTTTTAACAAGTTTGTTCCACCATTGTATTTGGTGGACAATCTTATGTTAGGATGTGAAAGGGACGGGCGCGGGTCATCGTTTAGACCATAATTGCAATGGTGCCAAGTATCTTTGGGCAATGTTTCTTAAGGGACTCGATCATTTTTTAGGCAACTTTTGAAAGCGTCATCGAGGGACTATGATCATTTGATTGTTTGTTTTTGCCCAAAGAGACCTAACATGCAATATGGCCCATTTATTGAAGGCAACAAGTGGAATACCCTAGGGGTGCAAGTGTGATTAGTGTTGTCCATTTTCATGCTTGATTATCTTGGAATTAGGTCGAACTATTTTTGTTGTTTTTGATTCGCATACAAATCCTAATTCTAACATGGTATAATTAGAAAGCATTAAAGTGCGAAAAATAAAGTCCTAAACTATTACAACACAATATATGGGAAGGGGGTACAAATGTTCAAATGGGGGTATTTTGACAAGGAATTTAAACCTAGACTATTACATCAATTTGGGAATTTACAAGATATTTAATATACAATAATTAAATAAAATGGAATAAATATGCAAGATGCAAAAAATGTTTTTTATATGTATGAAAAAAAGGTATTTTTATATGTCAAATAAACAAAATAAAAAGTGTTAATTTTTGGATTTTTTTATGTATTTAGGGCAAAATCCTAATTCATTAAATAAAATGTATTAATTATTTAATATGTACAAAATTCATTTATTATATACAAAAATAAAACAAAAATGAAGTATATTGGTCAAAAGGTATTTTTTAATGTTAAATATTAATAAAAAATAAAATGTATATATTTTGTATTTTTAACCTAAATATACTAATATATATGTAAATATTTGTATTATTTACTAAATATATATTATATATACAAAATAATAATATTTAATATTTATAAAAAAAGTATATTTTATATAAAATATTTTCAGAAGATAAAATAAAATAAAAACGGAAAATAAAATGTGTTTGCATTATTTTAGTATTTTTCAAAATAAAAGTATGTTTATATATTTATTTATGTACAGAGTGGGTTGAAGCAGCTTCCTACGCTACGGTAACCAAGACTGTTGTGGCACGGTTCATTCGGCATAATCTGATCTGTCGGTACGGTGTCCCAGAGAGGATCATTACGGACAACGGTACCAACCTGAATAATAAGATGATCACTGAGCTCTGCGAGCAGTTCAAAATACAGCACCACAATTCTTCTCCTTACAGACCGAAGATGAATGGGGCTGTAGAAGCAGCAAATAAGAACATCAAGAAAATCGTGCAGAAGATGACAGTGACTTATAAAGATTGGTACGAGATGTTACCGTTCGCCCTACACGGGTACCGTACCTCAGCTAGGACGTCAACCGGGGCAACTCCTTTCTCTTTGGTTTATGGTATGGAGGCAGTCTTACCGATCGAAGTGCAAATACCCTCTCTCCGGATAATGAAGGATGCAAATCTGAACGAAGATGATTGGATCCAGACACGACTTGATCAGCTAAACTTAATTGATGAAAAGAGACTTGCTGTTATCTGTCATGGTCAGACGTATCAGAAACGGATGATCAGGGCATTTAACAAAAAGGTCAGACCACAGGAATATCAAGTTGAGGATCTGGTAATCAAGCGAATCATCCTTCCTCAGAGTGATCCAAGGGGCAAATGGACCCCTACGTACGAAGGGCCATTTGTGGTTAAACATGTGTTCTCAGGAGGAGCCATGATTCTAACCAATATGGATGGTGACGACCTTCCTCACCCCGCTAATGCAGACATAGTAAAAAGATACTACGCATAAAAAAGACCCGCTAGGCTGACATGCCTAGGCAAAAATTAGGGCTTCCCGGCGAACCAAAAGGGTTCGGGCAAAATGAAGGGATGAAATGAAAAAAATCTGTACACCCGGCAAGTCGAAAACCTGAAAAGGCGGCTTGGGTAAAAATTGGTATCCCGGTGGACTGAAAACCCGAAAGGGCGGTCCAGGCAAAAGTTAGGGATAAAAGCGTAATACTATGTCTCATTGGATCACTTTGCATCCAGAATCCGGTATCTACACCAATTTCAGACGGCATTGATCAGTCAGCTTCATCTTCAACCAAGGTCATCAAGTGATGAGACGCTCGGAGTTATAATGGCAATATCAGAGTGGAAACCCAGTGGGATCGTTCATTTCACACAGCTGTTTTATTTTCTCTTGTACAAAATTTGTATAAACTCTTTTGTTCGGCGGCGTTCTCTTACTAGGACGACAGCCTCTTGTACACAAAACGCCTATTTACAGGCCATTCAAAAATCAATACAAATATATTGTTCAGTTAAAAGTGCCAATTGTTTTTCCTTTTCTGTTTTATTTTGCGAAGAACGTCCAAGGTTCAATTTGTGATATATATGCATTGACAATAATTTGCTAACTCATGAATATTTGCATACGAAACAAAGGATTAATTACAGGTAACATTAGAAACAGGGGCAATAAAGAGTTGTCTACGCAATCTAATTGTTCTATCCACTAAGGTACCAAGGTAGGTTCAACTAAAGAATACAATCAGATATCTTAATTCCCCAGAGAGTGAGCCAGCAAGCAGTACACTCTCTCAAGCAAAGCTACTATCAAACTTAAAAGAAGTTGAGTATCCTCCAGCAGATCTCAACATTCCCCAGCAGCATTATACATATTCTTAACAAGCATCCCCGGCAGTCTTGGTCTAAAGATTGTTCCCCGGCGGTATATCAAACATTCAGCGGAGCCTTTTCCCAATACAATCCAGCTTCCCCAGGAGAGTCCAATCCAGTTTCCCCAGGAAAGTTGGAATCCATCTCCCCAAGCAGTAAGCTTATCCCCAATAGATTCTGGAAGCTTACCCCCGCAGAGCACGAATGCGTCGTCCAGCTTTATTCAAAGAGTTATTTCCTTACCAGGATATAACTGGGTTATCCTTAGCCAAAAGCCACGAAAAGACCGTCCTCGGCGAAGTCTTCTCATCCCCAGCGAAGTCTATTAACACTTCCAACACAACAAGGGTATCCCCAGCAAGTTATTATCAACAACTCAGCAAGGTACCACTCTCCCCATAGAGTATTGCTTCCCAGCAAGATCGTTAGAATACTTCTCTCCCCGCAGAGTAATCCATTCGCCAAGTTTATTCCCCAACGGAGTTACCTTCTCCTACCGGTATTCTTGCAGCTATCACCCCCAGCGGAAGCAAAAATATACTTGCCAACATCAGCCCAGGAGTGACTTCCCGGCACCCGTCAAGGATTTATTTTCCTAAGACGAAAACATACACATCACATCTTCATACATTATAGCATGCATGTACGCATCATGAATATACAATCTCACTTATTCTGAGAGCATCCCGCATGTCATACAACATGACATCGCATACAACTAACGCTTGTCTTTTCAGGACAAAGGTCAGTACAAAAATGATTATTATCAATGGTCGCAACTAAAGATCTGATTCCTGAATCTTGCCAGGGTGTATCCGTTGAAGACTAACATTACCAGATCCGATTCCTGTATCTTGCCAGGGTGTGTCTGAAGAGTTCGAGGATCCGATGCCTGAATCTTGCCAGGGTGTATCCGTTGAAGACTAACATTACCAGATCCGATTCCTGTATCTTGCCAGGGTGTGTCTGAAGAGTTCGAGGATCCGATGCCTGAATCTTTCCAGGGTGTATCCGTTGAAGACTAACATTACCAGATCTGATTCCTGTATCTTGCCAGGGTGTGTCTGAAGAGTTCGAGGATTCGATGCCTGAATCTTGCCAGGGTGTATCCGTTGAAGACTAACATTACCAGATCTGATTCCTGTATCTTGCCAGGGTGTGTCTGAAGAGTTCGAGGATCTGATGCCTGAATCTTGCCAGGGTGTATCCGTTGAAGACTAATATTACCAGATCCGATTCCTGTATCTTGCCAGGGTGTGTCTGAAGAGTTCGAGGATCTGATGCCTGAATCTTGCCAGGGTGTATCCGTTGAAGACTAACATTACCAGATCCGATTCCTGTATCTTGCCAGGGTGTGTCTGAAGAGTTCGAGGATCCGATGCCTGAATCTTACCAGGGTGTATCCGTTGAAGACTAACATTACCAGATCCGATTCCTGTATCTTGCCAGGGTGTGTCTGAAGAGTTCGAGGATCCGATGCCTGAATCTTGCCAGGGTGTATCCGTTGAAGACTAACATTACCAGATCCGATTCCTGTATCTTGCCAGGGTGTATCTGTTAAAGACATTTCAAGACCTAGATCGGTTCAGTTAATCGACCCTAAGATTTTCTGTCTCTTATCCAGTCATAGGCCTTCTCTAGTCCAGTTAAATCGACCCCAAACAGATTTTCCTGATAAAGACTCAGTTGAAGTTATCCAAGATTCTCTCAATGATTGCTGTTGAGGTTGAAGTCGCCTATGGTTCTCTCCCCGATACTGCGGAGGTGGTAATCCCAGATTTCGCTCAACGATTGCTGTTGAAGTTGAAGTTATCCAAGGTTCTCTCAATGTTTGCTGTTGAGGTGGTAATCGCCTATGGTTCTCTCCCCGATACTGCGGAGGTGGTAATCCCAAGATTATCTCAATGATTGCTGTTGAGGTTAAAGTCATCCAAGGTTCTCTCACCGTTCCTGTTGAGGTAGTAACCATCCCTGGTTCATTCATCGTCGTTTGAAGCTCCAGATTCAGCTCCTGTAACCAGTCAGGACACATCTATACAAAGAATCTGAAGACCAGCTCCTGCAACATGTCAGGTACTCATTTTTCTTTTGCAGGTACGCAGGTTCTCGCTAAGGAAGCTCTTACGCGATCAACATCCAGATGGCATCTATAAGCCATCCACCTTCCATCATCTCTTAGCATGGCATCTATAAGCCCATCATCCTATCCATCAATCTCTAAATGGCATCTATAAGCCCATTCCACCATCACACTGTTACTATGTGAGCGCAAATTTCTGGGCACTCTAGTGTTCAATCATCTTCCACCTTCGGATTACGAAAGGCACGTCAGCCAATCTGCATCCTCAGGTCTAAGAAGATTGAACAGGGGCAACTGTTGTACCCCAAAATTTGCCCTCCCATATTCTTCAAGAAATTGCCAAGTCAAGCTTCAAAATCTCCTCAAGGGTTGCACAGTTCAAGGGCCTCCTAAACAGTCAAAATTAGGGTTTTGGTTCTGACAAAGTAAATGAAGTTTCCAAGGGTCTAATCAAGTCCCACATGCCTATAAATAGGGTCAAGCATCCTCATATCAAGTTTCAAGACTTACAGCACAAAATTGCACAGTCAAAAACCCTAATTGCACTACAGTCAACTGTAGGGGCAAAATGGTCATTTGGCAGTCAAAAGTTCAAATTTTTGGTCAACATCTCATTTTGAAGCCAAAAACATCATTTGATCAATGCTTGATCATGATTCTCAAAGCTTGGCTCAAAAATCATCAAGATGCAAAAGTTTCCTTATTTGGACAACTGAAAAAGTCAACTGTAAATTGACCAGGGCATAACTTCCACATGGATTATCAGAAAAATTCCATCCAAAGATCATTTTTAAGAGAAAGACATTTCCTACAACTCCTCTTCACACTTCAAGTCCAAGAAATTCTCTCACAAAAAGTTATCAATTTCAACATTATAGGTCATTTTCAAAAGTCAACAAAAAGGGACTTTACGTCAAAGGCCATAACTTGAGATTGGTAAATCAAAATGACATGGGACCAAAGGCATTGGTTAGAGGACTCAAATACCTTTCCATAATGTCCAAGAACATGAGCAAAGCTTAAAAATTGAGCAAGTTATGCCTTGTGGAAGTTGGGAAATGTTTGGATATTTTGAAAAGTCAACATTGATTCAAATGACCTAAAATTGCTAATGGGCCTCTTTTCTTCCATAATTCATCATCCAAGGCATGTGCACGACCATTTGGCCCAAAGGGAAGTTTTTATCATTTTTTTATTTATTTATTTGGATTTTTTATTATTAATAATTCATTTAATTAAATAAAATACATGAAAAATACTAAACCTAATCTTTTGAATCTTTTTGTGCATAAAATAATCTCAATATTTCATGTACAATCAAATATGGAAGGAATTAGGGTGATTGGATGTGATTGAAGCCAAAAATCATGAAAAAAGATTTGGAAAATTATGGCTTGAAAATCAAATATTGCATAATCAATTCAAGGATTCTTTGATCAATTTTTTCAACCTTAATCATTCACAGGTACATATACATGCTAACCCTATTCAGAATGGACAAAAAAGCTGCACCATAGACCAAAAAGAACACTTGAGTTTTTTGCTTGAAAATTGAAAACTGAAAACAGGGATACAAGGTGATTCAAGCCACGATACTTATTCCATTGGCTTGGTGAGGCTTCAGGGAAGGAATTTGGATCAAAACCACAAGCTTCCACCCCCAGAAACGTGAGAACAATCTCACCCTGTACAGAAAATATTTGACCTTCTTTCATCTCGATTCATGCATTTTTCATAATTTTTGATGCTTGATTTGAGTTCATTATATGATTCTGATGCTAACTATATAGTTTAATTGTGTTTTTGTGCACCACACGCGATTTCACCATGAAAGGGACCTAGGGTTTTCAAAACTGGGAATTGGGGGTTTCCAGTTAAGGAAAAATTGGGACACGAGACTGGCATCATGAGAACCACAAGCTTCCAACAAATTCATTAATGGGGTCGCGCCCAATTTCTGACTAGAAACAAGCTATTCGCTATTTTCTCAAATGGCACATTTTGGAACGGTGCAAAACCGTTGCTGATTCTCTTTTTATTTCAGGAAAAAAAACAAAGGCGAGGAAGATGATGAAGTGGAAGGCAACGATTGGTCCGTTTAAATTTTCGCGCTAACTTTCCCACTAACCATCGTTTTTATGTTATATTATTTATTAGGTATTACATAATCAGAAGCGTGTGAATGGCCTAGTGGTGGAGAACGTTACTGGTAATCCCTGGGACCTGGGTTCGAGCCCCAGGTCCCCCACCCTTTCCAATATTATTTTTTCAATTATCATTCTGTGCAGGTTCAGCGCTAAGGAATACCATACACCCACAATTTCCAACGTGCCACGCATACACCAAGATCCATCAAAGGGTCACAATTGAAGGAACATGGTGAACGTGAGTCAACGCCTGGGCACGCTAGTGAAAAAGTCAAAGAGGCCAAAGGGTAAATGGGCCTGAATTACTGACTAAAGCCTCCAATTTGGGGACAGACACCCCCCTAAGTTTGCAATATTCTTTCCATTATTTTTTTTTATTATTTTTTTTGATTCAATTAATTAGTTTTTTTTTAAATTAAATATTTTCATAATAATATAAAAAAACATAAAAAATCAGAAAAGACAAAAAAATAAGTTTTTTTATTTAAATATCATTTTTGTAAATAAATAACTTTAATTGATTTTAGTTCTAATTTAGGTTTAAATCTTAACATTTTCTTAAATAATTTAAAATTGGTAGAATTAGTTTTAATTAATTTTTATCCTTTTTCTTTTCTTTTCACTAATAATTAACTATTTATTTTTATGAATTAAATTACCATGTAATTAATTAGGTTAACTTAGGTTTAAACTTTAATATTTTTTAATAAACTAAAAAAAATAATTAGAATTAGGGTTAGTATTTTAATTTCAATTAATCTCATTAAATTCTCATAAATACAAAAAACCAAAAAAAAAAACAATTTCCTTTTCTTTTAAATTAATTAATTTAATAATCATTTAATTTAATTTCGTTAAGAGGGTCCAACGCCCTCGTTTCTAATTTTAATTCAATTCGCGCGTTTTATTTCGTTTCTTATAATTTTTATGTACCTCTCCCAAGGCCATGTAATATTTATTTCTCGCTTTTAATTCTTTATTTTCCTGTCAAATCGGGTTCTGGAAATTTTGGCGATGTGGACCCGCGCCTTTTGTAATAGTTTAGAACTTTTAATTCCGCACTCTTAAACTGTTAATCAACGCATGCAAGAATGAATGGACAAAATAAAAACAAACGCTTAGATCACCTATACCATGACAAGATCAAATAAATGAATCTGACACATAAGTCACACACCACCCCTAGGGTACGCCTCACTGTTGCCTTGCCTCGAAAGGTGATCGTCGAGTAGAGGATGTCTTAGTAAGTCCTCATGATCCGGGAACCTGGCATGAGGGTAGCTTCTAAGGTGTCTTCCCATTGCTCTGGTGATCACCATGTCCCGAACCTCGAATTGACCCGAACACCTCCAACGGTGGTGCTACCTACCTCTCAATGGTGGGATGACACTACTTTAAAGGACATTTACACAGACGAATTCCTTAGGGTAGGTAGGTTCTCGTAGATACTTGCTCTAATTACAAAACAAATTCAAAAAATACTTTTCACACCGACACTTTTTCAAAAAGCTTTCGAAAGCAATTTTTCAAACACTCTTGAGGACCGATACAAGAGTCGAATTGGAATTTTCAAAGAAACTTTTTTTAAAACCCACAGTTGAAAAGCAAACAAAACATTTTTGAAAACACAAATGAGCAAGTATCTAAGAGCCCATGGATAACCATGGATAGAAAGGGTGATAACACCTTCCCTTTCTATAACCTACCTCCCGAACCGAGAGCAATCTCTTTAAGGAATTTTTCTGTCCTTTTGTCCTTTCCAATTGGAGAAAATAAAAGACGGTGGCGACTCTTGCTTCCGCGACATTTCGCGAACCAGCGTTAAACAGTCAGTTCCAGATCCACCGATCACACCTGTCATCTTCAACCTCAGAACATTTTTGTTCAAGAAAACACGCGTTTTCTATCTTCCAATTCCTTGATCTTTTGCCAAATCTTCCAACATGAAACCTGTAGAGCTTGAAGCCACGATTCCAGACATATAAAGAAATCAATCTAACTCTCAGAAATGAGAGAGAATTTCTTCTCCCCCAATTCCTGACCTAGTTTTTATTCAATGTTCAGACTTAAAATTCTCTAAGCATACATAATATAAATGAAATCTAATTACATGGGCATGTTCAGGGCTATGAATGTGACATGTTTTCTTCACAAACCTAAAGCTAACAATGCCTGGATAGAGAGATACGTGTTCATGAACTTACCTGTTCAGTTGAAGTTGTATCTGGTGATGGAGGTGTCTTCAATGCAAGGTGATGATTGGTACAACTTCCTTGATGTCCAGGGATGCAAAGTTGATTCTTCTGGAGAGGTGACAAAACCTTTTGGTGATCTGATCAAATTTCTTGTGGAATTGTGATCCAAACTTGATCAAATGGTCCATGTGAGTTCATAATGTTGATGTGGGTCAATTTTCATGAGATTTGACTGTCAATTGGCCACAGTTGACTTTCTCCCCAATACAGTAGATTTCTAGGTCAACTGTCCAATTGACTGGGCAAAATTTGGAATCAAGACTTGAAACTTGGTATGGATAAACTTGGGAGTCCAACATGAAGCATGAAAGTCATCTTAGGCTTTTTAGGTCAAAATATCTTTGTGCAAACACAAACCCTAATTTGGGGTCCACAGTGCAAGGAGAAGTCTTGAGCAGAGGAAACCCTAACTGGATCTTGAGCTCCAAGGGTTTTGTGATGAGAAAATGTTGAGGAAATGGGAGGGCAAATTTTGGGGTACAACAGTTGCCCCTGTTCAATCTTATTGAACCTGAAGAGTTAGATTGGCAAGTTTTCCTTTCGTGACTCGAGGGTAAAAGGAGATTGGACACTAGAGTGCCCGGAAATTTGCACTCGCATGTTGGAGTATCAGCAATGTGATGTCGGGAATGGGCTTATAGATGCCATTTGGAGAGATGGTGGATAGGGAGATGGGCTTATAGATGCCATCTGGAGAGGTGACAGAACCTTGTCGGGAATGGGCTTATAGATGCCATTTGGAACTGTTGATCGCATAAGAGATTCCTTAGCGAGAACTTGTGTATTTTAAGAAAGACAGATGTTTTCCTGGCTTGTTACATGTGTTGATCTTCAATCTCATCATGCAGACATGCCCTGGCTAGATACAGGTGTCGAGTCTACAATCGGTTGCTCACAGATATGCCCTGGCTGGATACAGGAATCGAATCTTCGAACTCTTCAGATGTGCCCTGGCTAGATACAGGAATCGAATCCGGAATTGTGACAGTTGATAGATATGCCTTGGCTGGATACAGGAATCGAATCTTCAAACTCTTCAGACGTGCCCTGGCTAGATACAGGAATCGAATCCGGAATTGTGACAGTTGATAGATATGCCCTGGATGGATACAGGAATCGAATCTTCAAACTCTTCAGACGTGCCCTGGCTAGATACAGGAATCAAGTCTGGAAACTGATCACTCATAGATGTGCCCTGGCTAGATACAGGAATCAAATCTGGAATCGTGACAGTAAGTAGTTGTCTTTTGGGTTGTCTTTTTCCCTGAAAAGGCAAAACATCAGTTGCATGCAATTTCATGATGTATGAAATGCATGATGTCATGATGTTCAAAATGAGATAGTGTTGTATGCACTTTATCATGTATGTAAACAAGATGTGTGAAATGTGAAATGTTTATGAATGTATTTTCATCTAGGAAAATAAATCCTTGACGATCGGCCGGGGAATTAAATCCTGGGCTGACGTCGAAGAGTAGAGCTCTTCGTTTCCGCTAGGGATGATGGTTGCAAGAATACATCGGTAGGAGAAGATGACTCCGTTGGGGATTAAACTTGTTGGAGAGATTACTCTGAGGGGAATTACTCTGTGGGAAGAGAAACTTCACTGAAGTTTTGATGAGAGCTCCGCTGAAGATTTTGATGATGGACTCTGCTGGGGATGACAATGATAAATTCCGCTGGGGATTGTGTTGATAAGTTATGTTGGGGAACTTTGATGAACTCCGTTGGGGATAGGAAGAACTTCGCCGAGGGCGATCTTCCGTGGTAATTAGCTGAGGATAACCCAGTTATAAGCCCTTGTGAGGAATAACTTTGAATAAAGCTCGGGAGAGACGTCCGTACTCTGCAGGGGATAAGCTTCCAGAATCTACTGGGGATAAGCTTCAAGACTTGCTGGGGATATGGATTTTGAATCTCCTGGGGAAACTTTCAGAATGTACTGGTAAATGATTCCACTGGGGTTTCTGTATATACCACCGGGGAACAATCTTAGATCAAGACTGCCGGGGATGCTTGCTGAGGAATGCCTATATTCCGCTGGGGAATGTTGCTATCTTGTCTTACTCTGTGGGGAGTTGAGATAACTTGGTCACATTCTTCAGTTGAACCTACCTTGGTACTTCGGCGGACAAAGCAACCAGACTGCATCAGACAACTTTACATTGCCCCTATTTCCGATGTCACCTGTAATTAGTCTTTTGTTTCATATGCAAGTATTTATGAATTAGCAATTTAATGTCAAATGCATATATCAAAAATGAACATTGGACGTTCTTCGCAAGACAAAACAGAAAAAAGGAAAAACAATTGGCAATTTGTTTGGAAAACTGAATCTGTATTGATTTTGAAATTTGCCTGTAAATAGGCCTTTTTTGTACAAGAGGCTGACGTCCTAGTAAGAGAACGCCGCCGAATAACACAAAGTTTATACAATTTGAAAAGGAAACAAAACAGCTATGTGCACAATATTCCCACTGGGTTCCAACTCTGCTATCGCCTTTATGTCTTCAAGCGTCTCATCACTTTGCTGCCTAGTTAAAGATGAAGCTGATTGATCGATGCCGAAGTCTGAGCCAGATAATTGATGCCGAACTCTGGATGCTAGGTGATCCAATGAGACATAGTGTTACGCTTTTATCCCTAAGTTTTGCCTGGACCGCCCTTTCGGGTTTTCAGTCCACCGGGATACCCATTTTTGCCCAAGCCGCCTTTTCAGGTTTTCGACTTGCCGGGTGTACAGAGCTTGAAGCCACGATTCCAGACATATAAAGAAATCAATCTAACTCTCAGAAATGAGAGAGAATTTCTTCTCCCCCAATTCCTGACCTAGTTTTTGTTCAATGTTCAGACTTAAAATTCTCTAAGCATACATTATATAAATGAAATCTAATTACATAGGCATGTTTAGGGCTATGAATGTGACATGTTTTCTTCACAAACCTAAATCTAACAATGCCTGGATAGAGAGATACGTGTTCATGAACTTACCTGTTCAGTTGAAGTTGTATCTAGTGATGGAGGTGTCCTCAATGCAAGGTGATGATTGGTACAGCTTCCTTGATGTCCAGGGATGCTATTCCAAGCTTTACTTTGTCTTGAAACCTTTTGAATCGTGCTATGGAACTTCAGCTGCAAAACAAGAAAATGAAAATGGTGATGTTGCCTGGGAGTGTTACAGGTCGTGTTTGAGGTTTGGAATAGCTTCAAGGGATATTGTGGGATGTGTTTGATGTGTTTGATGTGTTTTTAGCAAGAATGCATGGAAGGTTTGAGCTATGGAACTCAAACTGCAGCAGATGCTCTGTTTGGGCAGTTTGAGGGTGATTCTGGGAATGGGGAGGTATTAGGGATGCTAGGCTCGTGTTTCAGCTTAGGATGTATCTTTAGAAAGTGTTTGACAAGTTTACTTAAGGCTTGGTTTACAGGAATGATAGTTGTGTCAAGTTATGGCAAGTTTCTTCTACTTTAAGCAACCAATGGCCAAGTTGAGTTTCTAGCTTGTACAGGCCCCCCTAATGTGCTGCATAACTCATTCTTGATCAGTGTAATTAACTCATAAACTTGTGCCAAAGAGATTTCAAATGTACTTGCTTGGATTTGCATATTGACATAAAGTTCACTTTTGCAAAAATGGATATAATGCTTTTTCTAATTTGGGATTAAACCTTTATGCAATGCTTGAACACATAGAATATGGTCTTGGCACAAAGGATTGGCATTAAATTAAGGAGTGTAATTGAGATAAAAGACCTGTAATCAAGGAAAGCATGCTGAATTCAAAATGGAACAAATGTAAGAATATGTAACTTGGCCAAATCAAAAGTGAGTTTTCCCCATATTGCCAAATTCGATTCTCCCTAACCATGAGGTTGTTTGATGAGTTCTTTGACATTTTGGAAATCTTGGAATGTGTACTACAATCCATCTTTGAAATGCAAATTGAAATTCCAAGTGCAAGTATGTGAAAAATGGTCTTGAAGTTAGGTAAAAACCTTGCCTAAAATAGGTCAAATTTTCTCTAAGTTAAGAATGGTTTGGTACCCTTGTTCCAAAAATTGTAACTTGAGCTACAAGCTTCTTTTGGGAAAACTTTGTGAATCAAAGTTGTAGATTTTGCAATAGGCTACAACTTTCATGTTTTGACTTTTGCTTGAATCCAAATGAATCTTGGTGAGAAAGTGGGGCAAATTTAGAAAGAAATTAGGGTTTTTCATAACTTAGAAAAATTCTAAGTTATGAAAAATCTTCATTTCAAACCCTAATTTGCAATTCTTGATTTCTTGATGAACAAGTTTCATGATTTGGCATGTTTTGATGAAAAATGAATCTTGACACTTGATTTTGACCAAAAAGTCAAAGTTTGACTTTTCAATATACAGTCAAAATTGATCAATTGACTGGGAAATTCAACTGTCAATCTTGTGTATTTGGGATCTTTTGAACTTGTTGAGCATTTCAAGATAATTCCATGGGGTCCTTGAGTCCATATGTGAGCTTGGTTTTCCATTGGCTAGGTCAAACAGTCAAAAATTGCCTTTGTGCAGTCAAAACCCTAAAAATGACCATTGTGCCCTTTTGGTGATCTGATCAAATTTCTTGTGGAATTGTGATCCAAACTTGATCAAATGGTCCATGTGAGTTCATAATGTTGATGTGGGTCAATTTTCATGAGATTTGACTGTCAATTGGCCACAGTTGACTTTCTCCCCAATACAGTTGATTTCTAGGTCAACTGTCCAATTGACTGGGCAAAATTTGGAATCAAGACTTGAAACTTGGTATGGATAAACTTGGGAGTCCAACATGAAGCATGAAAGTCATCTTAGGCTTTTTAGGTCAAAATATCTTTGTGCAAACACAAACCCTAATTTGGGGTCCACAGTGCAAGGAGAAGTCTTGAGCAGAGGAAACCCTAACTGGATCTTGAGCTCCAAGGGTTTTGTGATGAGAAAATGTTGAGGAAATGGGAGGGCAAATTTTGGGGTACAACAGTTGCCCCTGTTCAATCTTCTTGAACCTGAAGAGTTAGATTGGCAAGTTTGCCTTTCGTGACTCGAGGGTAAAAGGAGATTGGACACTAGAGTTCCCGGAAATTTGCACTCGCATGTTGGAGTATCACCAATGTGATGTCGGGAATGGGCTTATAGATACCATTTGGAGAGATGGTGGATAGGGAGATGGGCTTATAGATGCCATCTGGAGAGGTGACAGAACCTTGTCGGGAATGGGCTTATAGATGCCATTTGGAAGTGTTGATCGCATAAGAGATTCCTTAGCGAGAACTTGTGTATTTTGAGAAAGACAGATGTTTTCCTGGCTTGTTACATGTGTTGATCTTCAATCTCATCATGCAGACATGCCCTGGCTAGATACAGGTGTCGAGTCTACAATCGGTTGCTCGCAGATATGCCCTGGCTGGATACAGGAATCGAATCTGGAAATAGTCGTCAACAGATATGCCCTGGCTGGATACAGGAATCGAATCTGGAATTGTTGTAGTTGATAGATGTGCCCTGGCTGGATACAGGAATCGAATCTTCAAATTCTTCAGACGTGCCCTGGTTAGATACAGGAATCGAGTCCGGAATTGTGACAGTTGATAGATATGTCATGGCTGGTTACAGGAATCGAATCTTCAAACTCTTCAGACGTGCCCTGGCTAGATACAGGAATCGAATCTTCAAATTCTTCAGACGTGCCCTGGCTAGATACAGGAATCGAGTCCGGAATTGTGACAGTTGATAGATATGCCCTGGCTGGTTACAGGAATCGAATCTTCAAACTCTTCAGACGTGCCCTGGCTAGATACAGGAATCGAGTCTGGAAACTGATCACTCACAGATGTGCCCTGGCTAGATACAGGAATCGAATCTGGAATTGTGACAGTTGAAGGTGGTTGTCTTTGGGGTTGTCTTTTTCCCTGAAAAGGCAAAACATCAGTTGTATGCAATGTCATGATGAATGAAATGCATGATGTCATGATGTTCAGAATGAGACAGTGTTGTACGCACTTTATCATGTATGTAAGCAAGATGTATGAAATGTGAAATGTTTATGAATGTATTTTCATCTAGGAAAATAAATCCTTGACGACTGGTCGGGGAATTAAATCCTGGGCTGACGTTGAAGAGTAAAGTTCTTCGCTTCCTCTAGGGATGATGGTTGCAAGAATATACCGGTAGGAGAAGATGACTCCGTTGGGGGATAAACTTGCTGGAGAGATTACTCTGAGGGGAATTACTCTGTGGGAAGAGATACTTCGCTGAAGTTTTGATGAGAGCTCCGCTGAGGATTTCAATGATGGACTCCGCTGGGGATTGAAAGAACTTCTCCGAGGGCGATCTTCCGTGGTAATTAGCTGAGGATAATCTAGTTATAAGCCCTTGTGAGGAATAACTTTGAATAAAGCTCGGGAGAGACGTCCGTACTCTGCAGGGGATAAGCTTCCAGAATCTACTGGGGATAAGCTTCAAGACTTGCTGGGGATATGGATTTTAAATCTCCTGGGGAAACTTTCAGACTGTACTGGTAAATGATTCCACTGGGGTGTCTGTATATACCGCCGGGGAACAATCTTAGATTAAGACTGCCGGGGATGCTTGCTGAGGAATGCCTATATTCCGCTGGGGAATGTTGCTATCTTGTCTTACTCTGTGGGGAGTTGAGATAACTTGGTCACACCTTCCATGGCTCAAACCTTCCATGCATTCTTGCTAAAAACACATCAAACACATCCCACAATATCCCTTGAAGCTATTCCAAACCTCAAACACGACCTGTAACACTCCCAGGCAACATCACCATTTTCATTTTCTTGTTTTGCAGCTGAAGTTCCATAGCACGATTCAAAAGGTTTCAAAACAAAGTAAAGCTTGGAATAGCATCCCTGGACATCAAGGAAGTTGTACCAATCATCACCTTGCATTGAAGACACCTCCATCACCAGATACAACTTCAATTGAACAGGTAAGTTCATGAACACGTATCTCTCTATCCAGGCATTGTTAGCTTTAGGTTTGTGAAGAAAACATGTCACATTCATAGCCCTGAACATGCCCATGTAATTAGATTTCATTTATATTATGTATGCTTAGAGAATTTAAAGTCTGAACATTGAACAAAAACTAGGTATAGAATTGGGGGAGAAGAAATTCTCTCTCATTTCTGAGAGTTAGATTGATTTCTTTATATGTCTGGAATCCTGGCTTCAAGCTCTACAGGTTTCATGTTGGAAGATTTGGCAAAAGATCAAGGAATTGGAAGATAGAAAACGCGTGTTTTCTTGAACAAAAATGTTCTGAGGTTGAAGATGACAGGGTTCTGGGCTGGGTCTGTTTCCCTTTTCTTTTTGCACGATGTTTTCACTTCTACACCCCCTAGGCCCATTTTGCTTATTTTTATGACTTTTTGACTTTTTCTTTTTTGTTCTGACTTATTTATTTTTTCTTATGATATTAAAAATATAAAAAATATTTTTTACACCATTTTCATATTTATTAGGTATTTATTGGTTTAAGATCAATATTTGTACATAAATAAATATATAAACATACTTTTATTTTGAAAAATACTAAAATAATGCAAACACATTTTATTTTCCATTTTTATTTTATTTTATCTTCTGAAAATATTTTATATAAAATATACTTTTTTTATAAATATTAAATATTATTATTTTGTATATATAATATATATTTAGTAAATAATACAAATATTTACATATATATTAGTATATTTAGGTTAAAAATACAAAATATATACATTTTATTTTTTATTAATATTTAACATTAAAAAAATACCTTTTGACCAATATACTTCATTTTTGTTTTATTTTTGTATATAATAAATGAATTTTGTACATATTAAATAATTAATACATTTTATTTAATGAATTAGGGTTTTGCCCTAAATACAAAAAAAATCCAAAAATTAACACTTTTTATTTTGTTTATTTGACATATAAAAATACCTTTTTTTCATACATATAAAAAACATTTTTGCATCTTGCATATTTATTCCATTTTATTTAATTATTGTATATTAAATATCTTGTAAATTCCCAAATTGATGTAATAGTCTAGGTTTAAATTCCTTGTCAAAATACCCCCATTTGAACATTTGTACCCCCCTTCCCATATATTGTGTTGTAATAGTTTAGGACTTTATTTTTCGCACTTTAATGCTTTCTAATTATACCATGTTAGAATTAGGGTTTGTATGCGAATCAAAAATAACAAAAATAGTTCGACCTAATTCCAAGATAATCAAGCATGAAAATGGACAACACTAATCACACTTGCACCCCTAGGGTATTCCACTTGTTGCCTTCAATAAATGGGCCATATTGCATGTTAGGTCTCTTTGGGCAAAAACAAACAATCAAATGATCATAGTCCCTCGATGACGCTTTCAAAAGTTGCCTAAAAAATGATCGAGTCCCTTAAGAAACATTGCCCAAAGATACTTGGCACCATTGCAATTATGGTCTAAACGATGACCCGCGCCCGTCCCTTTCACATCCTAACATAAGATTGTCCACCAAATACAATGGTGGAACAAACTTGTTAAAAGGGTTAAAACATAGCAATAATCTTTGAGAAATTTAGGAGTAGATAACCTCTTAGTTACTTGAATCAAACTTGCAAAACAAAACACTTGCCTATTTTTAAAACCACACATCACTACACTTTCAAAACAACTTTCAAAAAACAAATGAAAACCTTTTTAAAAGACGTACACCTTTGTATACATCCCAACATGGATCATTACAAAGGTTGCCACCACATTGGCTTCTTTTCAAAAACATTTTTCAAACCCACACACACAAGAGCACCATTTCAAACAATTGAAAACCAAGGCAAGTTGATCTAAGCAAGTAACTAAGAGCCCATGGATAACCATGGATAGAAAGGGTGCTAATACCTTCCTTTTCTATAATCTACTCCCCGAACCCAAGAAAACATCTCAAAGGTTTTTGCTATGCTTTTTAAACCTTTCCTTAGGATAAAATAAAGAGTCGGTGGCGACTCTTGCTCAACCGAAACATTTGCGAAAACAAACGCAAAACCATAGTCAGTTCTCCCACCGTATCACAGAACTAGCGACTCTGTTGGGGAATATTTTTAAAGTGGAGTAACCTTAGGGCTTAGATCACTCTCTTGCATGACTAATTGTTTGTCTTGATTGCTTTATATCTTGGCTCTCTTGTTTGGGTTTGCAATCCTACACCCGGATTTTGGGAAACATTCATAGATAGCAATACATTGTGGAAACTGTGCAGGGTATACCGACACGGTCGAAGCAATAGCTATATTAGTGCGACATATTTGTGAGTACCGGTAACCCTTGAGTTCAATCAAGGAGAGTACGGGGCCGCTGAGTGATGTCACTAAGCACTAATGACCTAGAACCTTACTTGACCATCTTGGCCTTTTATTAGGGGTAGTGAGATGACCGGCTTTGGTGCAGTCCGAAGTTGGTAGATACTCGATACTACACTCATTGAGGGTTGTTTTCTTGGAATATTTTGGTCGCTAGTTAAGTGGCTAAACCAAAACAATGAACAATGAAAACAATCCAATGATATTGAGCTCCTTAGAACCCGGTTACCATTTATAGGACAGGTTTTTAAGCCAACTACACTCAAGAGGGTACTTACCTATGAAACCCCATGCAAGCCTGAAACTAGGGTTTGGTGTGAATTGCTTGTGCATATGTTTGTGCATACATCATAAACATCATAAAGCATCATATGCATTCACTAACCACTTCAAGGGTTTAGATCTTCATCTTTGTTCTTGTTTTACAGGTCATGGAAATTCCTCACAAAAAAACCATCCAAGTTAACCTTGTGAGAATCTCTCCTCAACTCAAAGAGCTCACCTCAAGAATTCCGGAAAGCTCATCCTTCAGTGAAAGACATGGTAGACTGCTCAGCTTAGTCAACACCAACATTGAAGAAGACATGATGAAAGTGCTATTCCAGTTCTTTGACCCTCTTCACCGCTGTTTCACTTTCCCTGACTACCAGTTGGTATCCACTTTGGAGGAGTTTTCTTAACTCCTGAGAATTCTTATCCTTAATCAACTACCTTTCAACGGTACGGAAAAGGAACCAAAGCCGGAAGATGTTACTCGAGCATTACATCTACAGCCTTCTGACATCAAGGGGCATTGGGAAACTAGAAGCGGTGTCAAAGGCTTCTTAGCAAAATTCTTGTTTGAGAAGGCACAAGAATGTTGGAATTCATTGGACCTACAAGCCTTTGAAGAGATTGTGGCACTCCTTATCTATGGGTTGGTCTTGTTCCCAAATTCTGACCAATTGGTAGATGTCAACGCCGTCAAAATCTTCTTGTCCAGAAATCCAATACCAACATTGCTTGGGGACATTCTTCACTCATTTTACACACGAACAATGAGAAAGAGGGGTGTTCTCATGTGCTGTACTCCTCTCCTTGCAAGGTGGTTTATTTCGCACCTTCCACAATCTGTCTTGAAGAATGACCAAGGCTCAAGGTGGTCCCAATGGTTGATGACTCTTACTCACTCTTATGTACATTGGTGTTCTCGGTCCAGAGAAAATGTCATCATCGTCGACCATTCTGGAGAGTTTCCTAATGTTCCTTTACTTGGAATCAGAGGAGGTATCACCTACAACCCTTGTCTAGCTTTGAGGAAATTTGGATATGCATGAAGAGATGGCCCTCACGACATGTTGATTCCTGACCTAGTTTTTGACTTCGACAACGATGCGCAAGGACTTCGCCAAAGATTCATCAGAGCTTGGGGGAGGCCCAACAAGGTTGATAGCAAGACTCTGGGACACAAGAACTCCATCCCTCTTGAACCTTACCTCAAGTGGGTACGAGCCCGAGCCCAGAGTCTAATGATGCCTTATCCTCATGTTCTCCCTGTGATTAAAGAGCCCGTCAAGGAAGGAGAGGTTCCCTACACCATCCTACATCCTGATATGCCTACATCGTGGAAGGAGATGCAGAAAAGTTGGATCCAACTCAAGGAGGAACGGAACACTTTTGAAGCCAGCTTCTACGCCAGTGAGAAGAAGGTTTTAGAGCTCACCCGCCGACTCCATGAGCAAGAGGCCCTCAACACCTGCATTGCACCAAAGAGGATGCACAACGTCTTTTTACCTTGAGAAGTTGTTTTTGTAATATTTGGCCCATGGGGCATTTATGTACTAACAAATCTTTTCTTATTAATATGACGTGCGTTCTTTTTGTTTGCAACAATTGTGAATTTTGTAAAATCCTTGAATGCATTGCATAGATAGCATCTCATGCATCATGTTCATAACAGGTACTCCTTTTTCTACAGGTTGCTTAATCCTCTTCGCTGTTTATTTTGAACAGTCATCATGAATCCAGATTCCTCCAGTGAGCAAGCAATCAAGGCCCTTCAGGCCCAAAGTGCCCAGTTTCAAGAGATGGTCCTAAGCCTGGCCCAAGGTCAGCAAGAGTTGAAGGCTCTACTCTTGAAGAAGAAGAAGAAGAAGAGAACTGCGTTATTCAACATTGGACGCAGGTTTGGGAACACACTCCATAACGAGGCTGATCCAACTACTTCTTCTGCAGAGAAAGACAGTCCCCAAGGGGGAGGAGCTCCTAGTCCTGCAGTCTCTGACAATGAGACGGACTACAATGACGAACAATACCCACCTGCTGCTGAACGATACAAGCAATTAGAGGACCGCTTAAGCGCCATGGAGATTCAGAATGTGCCGGGGCTGGATTTCGGAGATTTGGGCTTATCTTCTGGGGTAGTAATCCCACACAAGTTTAAGGCGCCTGCCTTTGCCAAATATGACGGGGCTTCCTGTCCAAAGTTGCATCTAAGGTCGTACGTAAGGAAGAACCAACCTTACACGACAGATAAGAACCTTTGGATTCACTTCTTCCAAGATAGCCTTTAGGGGTCACAGCATGAGTGGTTCTATCAGCTAGATGGAACTAGTATCCGACATTGGGAAGATTTGGCGACCCCATTTTATAGACAATATCAATACAATTCTGACCTCGCTCCTACGCATACCCAACTTCAGGGTATGTCTCTAGGAACGGGCGAAGGGTTCAAAGAATATGCACAAAAATGGAGAGATTTGGCTGGCAGGGTGCAGCCTCCATTGACTGATCGTGAGCTGGTTGATATGTTTCTAGGGACCTTGTCTGGTCCATTTTTCAATCATCTGGCTGGAAATTCCTCAGCTGGGTTTACGGATTTGATCCTGACGGGTGAAAGGATAGAAGATGGCATCAGGTCAGGAAAGATACAAAAAGCTGCCTCCGCAAGTACTGAGAAGAGGCATTTCAAGAAAGAAGCAAGTGCAGTCTATGGTCCTAGAAGACAAGTCAAGCCAGAAAGCCACCAAGCCGTCAATGCCTTGGTCATTTCAAAACCTGTTGCTGCTCCTCAGCAGTACAATCAACAAAGAGGTGAAAGGCCCAAGAGGCAGTATACTCGGCTGAGTATGACCTTGTCACAAATCTTACCACAGCTGTTATCAACCAACTTGGTGACCATCAAAGAGGCTCCAAAGGCCGTGAACACTGCATCTCCTAAATATAACCCAAATGCCCGTTGTGCTTATCATTCTGATAGCCCCGGGCATACTACTGATGATTGCTGGGCCCTGAGAAATAAGGTGCAAGACCTTATCGATGCGAAGGAAATTCAGTTTGAGGCGCCTGAGAGGCCAAATGTTGTAACTGCTCCTATTCCCCAGCATAGAGTAAATGCCATTGAGGAAGATTTGTATGCTGTTTCGGTGAATGATGTTGCTACCCCTCTTTTGACTGTTAAGAGGAACTTACTACTAGCCGGTTTATTTCCGGGTTGTAGCAAGGGTTGCCTCCTGTGTGCTGTTATCCCTACCGGTTGTCCGCTGCTGAAATCAGGCATCCAAAGCCTGATGGATAGCAAAGAAATTCTGTTCAAGAAAACTGTTGTTCCATTTGTTTCCACTGAAGAAGTATTTGTCGTCACAATTTTCAATAATCCTGCCAAAGCTCCCCCGAGGAAGCCAGTCCAAATTCTGTCTGTTGCACCCATTACTATTACTGTTCCGGGGCCTCTCCCCTATGAATCTAACAAGGCTGTCCCATGGCACTATGGGGCAAACGTGTATATGCTTGGAGTGAAGCAGGAGTTCAACACCAGTACCAGTATCAGTAACATCACTGGTCCCACCAAGATTACTCGCAGTGGCAGGCTCTTCTCACATGACATTGCACCGCCAGTTATCCGAAAACCTCTTACCATCACACCCGCAAGTGTGCATGTTCCAAATTAAGTTCCCGTGTCTACTACTGCCGCCGAGTCCTCTGATGCTCGGGGCAAAGAAGTTGCTACCGACTTGCCTGCCCGGACGGAGGCACCAAAAAAGACTGATGTTGAAGCTTCCCAACAAGAGATGGAGGAAATCCTTAAAATCATTAAAAAGAGTGACTTCAATGTTGTTGAACAGTTGGGGCATACCCCCTCCAAAATCTCTATGCTATCATTGCTGCTATGCTCAAAGGCCCATGCAAAGGCCCTGATTTCATTTCTGAAAACGGCCCATGTGCCGCAAGAGACCTCTGCAGATCAATTCACTGACTGTGTGGCTAATTTGACAGCTGACAATGGCTTGGGTTTCTCAGATGCAGACCTTACCACCAAAGGGAAAAATCACAATGATGCCATGCATGTTTCCATAGAATGCAGGGGCACTACTCTCGCATACGTGTTGGTGGATACCGGTTCTTCCCTGAATGTTTTGCCCAAGAAGGCCTTAGATCGGTTGGACTGTGAGGGCCTGGAATTGAAACCTAGTAACATCGTTGTTAGAGCCTTCGACGGTTCTAAGAGGATGGTGCATGGTGAGGTAGACATTCCTATTCATGTGGGTTCCCAAGTCTTCAACTCAACATTCTATGTAATGGATATTCGTCCATCTTATTCCTGCTTGTTGGGTCGACCCTCGATTCACAAGGCTGGGGCAGTAACATCCACTCTACACCAAAAGCTCAAATACCCTGTCAAAGGGAAGATTGTTACTGTACAGGGTGAGGAGGAATACATGGTTAGTCACTTGAATTCATTCCGATATATCGAGATGGACGGGGAGTTTATTGAAACCCCCTTTCAGCATTTTGAGGAGGTACCTCCAACATTGGCATCGGCTGAAACAGTGGTTGAAGAAGACTTTCCGTTGAAGATGGCTTCCCTGAAGGATGCCCGGGCAGTGATTGAGAAAGGAAAATGTGCAAACTGGGGTCAGCTTCCTGACTTCACTCAAAAGACCGACAGGTTTGGGCTAGGCTTCACTGCAGAGGCTCATAGGGCTGTGCGCAAAGAAAGGATCAGAAAGGCTCCAGTGTTCATCACCAATCCAAGGGTGAATGCTATCGAGGAGGACGTAGAGGAAGCGGAGTTTGACAGTTGGATCTATCCAACCACCAACAACGGACCAAGCAACTGGACGGCAAAGGATTTTACACATATTACATTTGTCACGCAGTAATTAACTCTTTTGATTTTCAATTTGTAACAAACAATATGTTGAAACTTTTATTGGCTCGGTGTCCTACCCGGGGCATCGTAGCTCCATTTGTGAGGGCTTTTTGTATGACATTTCCATATATCATTAATCAAAACATTGGACGTTTGTTGCATTTCAAATCTTGTGCTCTTTTTCTTTCTGTGTTATATATTGCAAAACAGCTATATTTACACACACTCACTTATACAGGTTTCAATCCACTCTGGATCTCACTGGTAACAGCTCTGCTACCACCAGTTATGACTTCGAGAATCTGATCAACTTGTCCGAAGACGAAGGTGAAGATGATTGCGAAGTGCCTGGTGAACTCGCAAGACTGCTACTCCAGGAAGAGAGGGCAATTCAACCACATGAAGAGCCGGTGGAAACAGTGAACCTGGGTACTGAGACAGATAGAAAAGAAGTCAAGATCGGTGCCAATCTAGAGCTCAGCGTGAAGCAATGATTGATCCAGATGCTGCATGATTACATGGAGATCTTTTCTTGGTCCTACGAAGACATGTACCAATTGGTCAGAATTTGGGAACAAGACCAACCCATAGATAAGGAGTGCCACAATCTCTTCAAAGGCTTGTAGGTCCAATGAATTCCAATATTCTTGTGCCTTCTCAAACAAGAATTTTGCTAAGAAGCCTTTGACACCGCTTCTAGTTTCCCAATGCCCCTTGATGTCAGAAGGCTGTAGATATAATGCTCGAGCAACATCTTCCGGCTTTGGTTCCTTTTCCGTACTGTTGAAAGATAGTTGATTAAGGATAGGAATTCTCAGGAGTTAAGAAAACTCCTCCAAAGTGGGTACCAACTGGTAGTCAAGGAAAGTGAAACAGCGGTGAAGAGGGTCAAAGAAATGGAATAGCACTTTCATCATGTCTTCTTCAATGTTGGTGTTGACTAAGCTGAGCAGTCTACCATGTCTTTCACTGAAGGATGAGCTTTCCGGAATTCTTGAGGTGAGCTCTTTGAGTTGAGGAGAGATTCTCACAAGGTTAACTTGGATGGTTTTTTTGCGAGGAATTTCCATGACCTGTAAAACAAGAACAAAGATGAAGATCTAAACCCTTGAAGTGGTTAGTGAATGCATATGATGCTTTATGATGTTTATGATGTATGCACAAACATATGCACAAGCAATTCACACCAAACCCTAGTTTCAGGCTTGCATGGGGTTTCATAGGTAAGTACCCTCTTGAGTGTAGTTGGCTTAAAAACCTGTTCTATAAATGGTAACCGGGTTCTAAGGAGCTCAATATCATTGGATTGTTTTCATTGTTCATTGTTTTGGTTTAGCCACTTAACTAGCGACCAAAATATTCCAAGAAAACAACCCTCAATGAGTGTAGTATCGAGTATCTACCAACTTCGGACTGCACCAAAGCCGGTCATCTCACTACCCCTAATAAAAGGCCAAGATGGTCAAGTAAGGTTCTAGGTCATTAGTGCTTAGTGACATCACTCAGCGGCCCCGTACTCTCCTTGATTGAACTCAAGGGTTACCGGTACTCACAAATATGTCGCACTAATATAGCTATTGCTTCGACCGTGTCAGTATACCCCACACAGTTTCCACAACGTATTGCTATCTATGAATGTTTCCCAAAATCCGGGTGTAGGACTGCAAACCCAAACAAGAGAGCCAAGATATAAAGCAATCAAGACAAACAATTAGTCATGCAAGAGGGTGATCCCCAGTAGATTCTGGAAGCTTATCCCCTGCAGAGTACGGACGTCTCTCCTGAGCTTTATTCAAAGTTATTCCTCACAAGGGCTTATAACTGGGTTATCCTCAGCTAATTACCACGGAAGATCGCCCTCGGCGAAGTTCTTCCTATCCCCAGCGGAGTTCATCAAAGTTCCCCAACATAACTTATCAACACAATCCCCAACGGAATTTATCATTGTCATCCCCAGCGGAGTCCATCATCAAAATCTTCAGCGGAGCTCTCATCAAAACTTCAGCGAAGTATCTCTTCCCATAGAGTAATTCCCCTCAGAGTAATCTCTCCAACAAGTTTAATCCCCAACAGAGTCATCTTCTCCTACCGATGTATTCTTGCAACCATCATCCCTAGCGGAAACGAAGAGCTCTACTCTTCGACGTCAGCCCAGGATTTAATTCCCCGGCCGATCGTCAAGGATTTATTTTCCTAGACGAAAATACATTCATAAACATTTCACATTTCATACATCTTGTTTACATACATGATAAAGTGCATACAACACTATCTCATTTTGAACATCATGACATCATGCATTTCATACATCATGACATTGCATGCAACTGATGTTTTGCCTTTTCAGGGAAAAAGACAACCCAAAAGACAACTACTTACTGTCACAATTCCAGATTTGATTCCTGTATCTAGCCAGGGCACATCTGTGAGTGATCAGTTTCCAGAATCGATTCCTGTATCTAGCCAGGGCACGTCTGAAGAGTTTGAAGATTCGATTCCTGTATCCAGCCAGGGCATATCTATCAACTGTCACAATTCCGGATTCGATTCCTGTATCTAGCCAGGGCACGTCTGAAGAGTTTGAAGATTCGATTCATGTATCCAGCCAGGGCATATCTATCAAATGTCACAATTCCGGATTCGATTCCTGTATCTAGCCAGGGCACATCTTAAGAGTTCGAAGATTCGATTCCTGTATCTAGCCAGGGCATATCTATGAGCAACCGATTGTAGACTCGACACCTGTATCTAGCCAGGGCATGTCTGCATGATGAGAAATTTCCTTCACATCGATAAAGTCTTGCACCTTATTTCTCAGGGCCCAGCAATCATCAGTAGTATGCCCGGGGCTATCAGAATGATAAGCACAACGGGCATTTGGGTTATATTTAGGAGATGCAGTGTTCACGGCCTTTGGAGCATCTTTGATGGTCACCAAGTTGGTTGATAACAGCTGTGGTAAGATTTGTGACAAGGTCATACTCAGCCGAGTATACTGCCTCTTGGGCCTTTCACCTCTTTGTTGATTGTACTGCTGAGGAGCAGCAACAGGTTTTGAAATGACCAAGGCATTGACGGCTTGGCGGCTTTCTGGCTTGACTTGTCTTCTAGGACCATAGACTGCACTTGCTTATTTATTGAAAGGCCTCTTCTCAGTACTTGCGGAGGCAGCTTTTTGTATCTTTCCTGACCTGATGCCAGCTTCTATCCTTTCACCCGTCAGGATCAAATCCGTAAACCCAGCTGAGGAATTGCCAACCAGATGATTGAAAAATGGACCAGACAAGGTCCCTAGAAACATATCAACCAGCTCACGATCAGTCAACGGAGGCTGCACCCTGCCAGCCAAATCTCTCCATTTTTGTGCATATTCTTTGAACCCTGCTTGTTGGGTCGACCCTGGATTCACAAGGCTGGGGCAGTAACATCCACTCTTCACCAAAAGCTCAAATACCCTGTCAAAGGGAAGATTGTTACTGTACAGGGTGAGGAGGAATACATGGTTAGTCACTTGAATTCATTCCGATATATCGAGATGGACGGGGAGTTTATTGAAACCCCCTTTCAGCATTTTGAGGAGGCACCTCCAACGTTGGCATCGGCTGAAACAGTGGTTGAAGAAGACTTTCCGTTGAAGATGGCTTCCCTGAAGGATGCCCGGGCAGTGATTGAGAAAGGCAAATGTGCAAACTGGGGTCAGCTTCCTGACTTCACTCAAAAGACCGACAGGTTTGGGCTGGGCTTCACTGTAGAGGCTCAGAGGGCTGTGCGCAAAGAGAGGATCAGAAAGGCTCCAATGTTCATCACCAATCCAAGGGTGAATGCTATCGAGGAGGACGTAGAGGAAGCGGAGTTTGACAGTTGGATCTATCCAACCACCAACAACGGACCAAGCAACTGGACGGCAAAGGATTTTACACCTATTACATTTGTCACGCAGTAATTAACTCTTTTGATTTTCAATTTGTAACAAATAATATGTTGAAACTTTTATTGGCTCAGTGTCCTACCCTGGGCATCGTAGCTCCATTTGTGAGGGCTTTTTGTATGACATTTCCATATATCATTAATCAAAACATTGGACGTTTGTTGCATTTCAAATCTTGTGCTCTTTTTCTTTTTGTGTTAGATATTGCAAAACAGCTATATTTACACACACTCACTTATACAGGTTTCAATCCACTCTGGATCTCACTGGTAACAGCTCTGCTACTACCAGTTATGACTTCGAGAATCCGATCAACTTGGCCGAAGACGAAGGTGAAGATGATTGCGAAGTGCCTGGTGAACTCGCAAGACTGCTACTCCAGGAAGAGAGGGCAATTCAACCACATGAAGAGCCGGTGGAAACAGTGAACCTGGGTACTGAGACAGATAGAAAAGAAGTCAAGATCGGTGCCAATCTAGAGCTCAGCGTGAAGCAACGATTGATCCAGATGCTGCATGATTACATGGAGATCTTTGCTTGGTCCTACGAAGACATGCCTGGTTTGGATGCCGACATTGTGGTTCATCACCTGCCCACCAAGGAAGACTGCCCTCCGGTAAAGCAAAAGGTCCGCCGCATGCGTCCAGAGATGTCTGAAAAGATCAAAGTTGAGGTTATGAAGCAATTCGATGCCGGGTTTCTAGCAGTGACTTCTTATCCTCAATGGGTTGCCAACGTGGTGCCAGTGCCGAAGAAGGATGGTAAGGTCAGAATGTCTGTCGACTACAGGGATTTGAACAGGGCAAGCCCCAAGGATGATTTCCCTCTGCCTCACATCGACGTTCTTGTTGACAATAATGCTCAACACAAGGTGTTCTCCTTCATGGATGGTTTTTCAGGGTATAATCAGATCAAGATAGCTCTGGAAGATATGGAAGAGACTACCTTTGTGACTCAGTGGGGCACCTTCTGCTACAAGGTCATGCCATTCGGGTTGAAAAATGCTGGGGCAACCTACCAACGTGCCATGGTTGCTTTATTTCATGATATGATCCATCATGAGATTGAGGTATACGTTGACGACATGATTGCAAGGTCCCAAACTGAGGAAGAGCACCTTGACCATCTGCGGAAGCTGTTTGACCGATTGAAGTTATACAAGCTGAGGTTGAATCCCAACAAATGCACCTTTGGGGTGAGGTCTGGAAAATTGCTAGGTTTCATTGTAAGCGATAAAGGTATTCAGGTGGACCCTGCCAAGGTGAAAGGCATACAAGAGATGCCAACTCCCAAGACAGAGAAAGAAGTCAGAGGCTTTCTGGGACGACTGAATTACATAGCCCGGTTCATCTCACATCTAACTGCTACCTGTGAGCCAATCTTCAAATTGCTGAAGAAAGATCAAGTAGTACGTTGGAACGATGAATGTCAGGCTGCTTTCGAAAAGATAAAAGAGTATCTCCAAGAGCCACCCATTCTTATGCCACCAGTGGAAGGGAGACCTCTAATACTATACTTGACAGTGCTTGATAATTCAATGGGGTGTGTACTGGGGCAGCATGACGAGTCTGGCCGAAAAGAGCACGCTATTTATTACCTGAGCAAAAAATTTACCGACTGTGAGTCTCGGTACTCACTGCTCGAGAAAACTTGCTGCGCTCTGGTATGGGCTGCTCGCCGGCTGAGATAGTATATGCTGACTCACACTACTCTGCTGATTTCAAAGATGGATCCCATCAAGTACATATTCGAAAAGCCTGCTCTGTCTGGAAGAATAGCAAGATGGCAAATGATCTTGACAGAATATGATATCCAGTATACAACTCAGAAAGCAATCAAGGGAAGTGTATTGGCAGATCATTTGGCACACCAACCTGTGGACGATTACCAATCCTTGAACTTTGAATTTCCGGACGAAGATATTATGGTGGTAACTGATTGTGAAGTGCCTGGACCGGATGAACTGACTATGGTTTTGCGTTTGTTTTCGCAAATGTTTCGGTTAAGCAAGAGTCGCCACCGACTTTTTATTTTATCCTAAGGAAAGGTTTAAAAAGCACAGCAAAAACCTTTGAGATGTTTTCTTGGGTTCGGGGAGTAGATTATAGAAAGGGAAGGTATTAGCACCCTTTCTATCCATGGTTATCCATGGGCTCTTAGTTACTTGCTTAGATCAACTTGCCTTGGTTTTCAATTGTTTGAAATGGTGCTCTTGTGTGTGTGGGTTTGAAAAATGTTTTTGAAAAGAAGCCAATGTGGTGGCAACCTTTGTAATGATCCATGTTGGGATGTATACAAAGGTGTACGTCTTTTAAAAAGGTTTTCATTTGTTTTTTGAAAGTTGTTTTGAAAGTGTAGTGATGTGTGGTTTTAAAAATAGGCAAGTGTTTTGTTTTGCAAGTTTGATTCAAGTAACTAAGAGGTTATCTACTCCTAAATTTCTCAAAGATTATTGCTATGTTTTAACCCTTTTAACAAGTTTGTTCCACCATTATATTTGGTGGACAATCTTATGTTAGGATGTGAAAGGGACGGACGCGGGTCATCGTTTAGACCATAATTGCAATGGTGCCAACTATCTTTGGGCAATGTTTCTTAAGGGACTCGATCATTTTTTAGGCAACTTTTGAAAGCGTCATCGAGGGACTATGATCATTTGATTGTTTGTTTTTGCCCAAAGAGACCTAACATGCAATATGGCCCATTTATTGAAGGCAACAAGTGGAATACCCTAGGGGTGCAAGTGTGATTAGTGTTGTCCATTTTCATGCTTGATTATCTTGGAATTAGGTCGAACTATTTTTGTTATTTTTGATTCGCATACAAACCCTAATTCTAACATGGTATAATTAGAAAGCATTAAAGTGCGAAAAATAAAGTCCTAAACTATTACAACACAATATATGGGAAGGGGGTACAAATGTTCAAATGGGGGTATTTTGACAAGGAATTTAAACCTAGACTATTACATCAATTTGGGAATTTACAAGATATTTAATATACAATAATTAAATAAAATGGAATAAATATGCAAGATGCAAAAAATGTTTTTTATATGTATGAAAAAATGGTATTTTTATATGTCAAATAAACAAAATAAAAAGTGTTAATTTTTGGATTTTTTTATGTATTTAGGGCAAAACCCTAATTCATTAAAATGTATTAATTATTTAATATGTACAAAATTCATTTATTATATACAAAAATAAAACAAAAATGAAGTATATTGGTCTAAAGGTATTTTTAATGTTAAATATTAATAAAAAATAAAACGTATATATTTTGTATTTTTAACCTAAATATACTAATATATATGTAAATATTTGTATTATTTACTAAATATATATTATATATACAAAATAATAATATTTAATATTTATAAAAAAAGTATATTTTATATAAAATATTTTCAGAAGATAAAATAAAATAAAAATGGAAAATAAAATGTGTTTGCATTATTTTAGTATTTTTCAAAATAAAAGTATGTTTATATATTTATTTATGTACAAATATTGATCTTAAACAAATAAATACCTACTAAATATGAAAATGGTGTAAAAAATATTTTTTATATTTTTAATATCATAAGAAAAAATAAATAAGTCAGAACAAAAAAGAAAAAGTCAAAAAATCATAAAAATAAGCAAAATGGGCCTAGGGGGTGTAAAAGTGAAAACATGGTGCAAAAAGAAAAGGGAAACAGGCCCAGCCCAGAACCCTGTCATCTTCAACCTCAGAATATTTTTGTTCAAGAAAACACGCGTTTTCTATCTTCCAATTCCTTGATCTTTTGCCAAATCTTCCAACATGAAACCTGTAGAGCTTGAAGCCACGATTCCAGACATATAAAGAAATCAATCTAACTCTCAGAAATGAGAGAGAATTTCTTCTCCCCCAATTCCTGACCTAGTTTTTGTTCAATGTTCAGACTTAAAATTCTCTAAGCATACATAATATAAATGAAATCTAATTACATGGGCATGTTCAGGGCTATGAATGTGACATGTTTTCTTCACAAACCTAAAGCTAACAATGCCTGGATAGAGAGATACGTGTTCATGAACTTACCTGTTCAGTTGAAGTTGTATCTGGTGATGGAGGTGTCTTCAATGCAAGGTGATGATTGGTACAGCTTCCTTGATGTCCAGGGATGCTATTCCAAGCTTTACTTTGTCTTGAAACCTTTTGAATCGTGCTATGGAACTTCAGCTGCAAAACAAGAAAATGAAAATGGTGATGTTGCCTGGGAGTGTTACAGGTCGTGTTTGAGGTTTGGAATAGCTTCAAGGGATATTGTGGGATGTGTTTTTAGCAAGAATGCATGGAAGGTTTGAGCTATGGAACTCAAACTGCAGCAGATGCTTTGTTTGGGAAGTTTGAGGGTGATTCTGGGAATGGGGAGGTATTGGGGATGCTAGGCTCGTGTTTCAGCTTAGGATGGATCTTTAGAAAGTGTTTGACAAGTTTACTTAAGGCTTGGTTTACAGGAATGATAGTTGTGTCAAGTTATGGCAAGTTTCTTCTACTTTAAGCAACCAATGGCCAAGTTGAGTTTCTAGCTTGTACAGGCCCCCCTAATATGCTGCATAACTCAGTCTTGATTAGTGTAATTAACTCATAAACTTGTGCCAAAGAGATTTCAAATGTACTTGCTTGGATTTGCATATTGACATAAAGTTCACTTTTGCAAAAATGGATATAATGCTTTTTCTAATTTGGGATTAAACCTTTATGCAATGCTTGAACACATAGAATATGGTCTTGGCACAAAGGATTGGCATTAAATTAAGGAGTGTAATTGAGATAAAATACCTGTAATCAAGGAAAGCATGCTGAATTCAAAATGGCAGAAATGTAAGAACATGTAACTTGGCCAAATCAAAAGCGAGTTTTCCCCATATTGCCAAATTCGATTCTCCCTAACCATGAGGTTTTTTGATGAGTTCTTGGACATTTTGGAAAGCTTGGAATGTGTAATACAATCCATCTTTGAAATTCAAATTGAAATTCCAAGTGGAAGTATGTGAAAAATGGTCTTGAAGTTAGGTAAAAACCTTGCCTAAAATAGGTCAAATTTTCTCTAAGTTAAGAATGGTTTGGTACCCTTGTTCCAAAAATTGTAACTTGAGCTAAAAGCTTCTTTTGGGAAAACTTTGTGAATCAAATTTGTAGATTTTGCAATAGGCTACAACTTTCATGTTTTGACTTTTGCTTGAATCCAAATGAATCTTGGTGAGAAAGTGGGGCAAAGTTAGAAAAAAATTAGGGTTTTTCATAACTTAGAAAAATTCTAAGTTATGAAAAATCTTCATTTCAAACCCTAATTTGCAATTCTTGATTTCTTGATGAACAAGTTTCATGATTTGGCATGTTTTGATGAAAATGAATCTTGACACTTGATTTTGACCAAAAAGTCAAAGTTTGACTTTTCAGTATACAGTCAAAATTGATCAATTGACTGGGAAATTCAACTGTCAATCTTGTGTATTTGGGATCTTTTGAACTTGTTGAGAATGTCAAGATAATTCCATGGGGTCCTTGAGTCCATATGTGAGCTTGGTTTGCCATTGGCTAGGTCAAACAGTCAAAAATTGCCTTTGTGCAGTCAAAACCCTAAAAATAACCATTTTGCCCTTTTGGTGATCTGATCAAATTTCTTGTGGAATTATGATCCAAACTTGATCAAATGGTCCATGTGAGTTCATAATGTTGATGTGGGTCAATTTTCATGAGATTTGACTGTCAATTGGCTACAGTTGACTTTCTCCCCAATACAGTTGATTTCTAGGTCAACTGTCCAATTGACTGGGCAAAATTTGGAATCAAGACTTGAAACTTGGTATGGATAAACTTGGGAGTCCAACATGAAGCATGAAAGTCATCTTAGGCTTTTTAGGTTAAAATATCTTTGTGCAAACACAAACCCTAATTTGGGGTCCACAGTGCAAGGAGAAGTCTTGAGCAGAGGAAACCCTAACTGGATCTTGAGCTCCAAGGGTTTTGTGATGAGAAAATGTTGAGGAAATGGGAGGGCAAACTTTGGGGTACAACAGGATTCCCTTATTTTTGCCTAGGCATGTCAACCTAGCGGGTCATTCTCATGCGTAGTATTTTTTTACTATGTCCGCGTTCAATGGATGTGGGAAAACTTTACCGTCCATAGTGGTTAACATCATAGCACCGCCAGAGAATACTTTCTTAACAATAAATGGCCCTTTGTAAGTGGGAGTCCATTTGCCTCGGGGATCTCCTTATGGTAAACTGATGCTCTTTATTACTAATTCGCCAACCTGGTATACTCGAGGTTTGATCTTCTTATTGAATGCCTTGATCATACGCTTTTGATACATCTGACCATGACAGACAGCAGACAGTCTCTTCTCATCAATTAAGTTCAACTGATCCAATCTAGTCTGAATCCAATCGTCTTCGCCTAAGTTTTCTTCTTTCATAATCCTTAAGGAAGGATCTAAACTTCAACGGACAGGACAACTTCCATGACATAGACTAAAGAGAATGGGGTTTCCCCAGTTGATGTTCGTGCTGAGGTACGGTAGCCATGGAGAGAAAATGGTAGCATCTCATGTCCGTTTTTATAGGTCACAACCATCTTTTGCACAATCTTCTTTATGTTCTTATTGGAAGTTTCCACTGCGCCATTCATCTTAGGTTTGTATGAAGAAGAATTGTGATGCTTGATTTTGAACTGCATGCAGAGTTCAGTGACCATGCCATTATTGAGGTTGGTTCCATTTTTCAGTGATGATCCTTTCAGGTATGTTGTGCCGACATATGAGGTTATGCTTGATAAACCGGGCTACAACATTCTTAGTAACAGAGGCAAATGGAGCAGCTTCGACCCATTTGGTGAAGTAGTCAATGGCGGCGAGGATGAAACGATGTCCATTGGAGGCAACGGGCTTGATTTCTCCAATCATGTCAATGCAACACATTGCAAATGGCCATGGAGCAGTCATGATGTTCAAGGGTATTGGAGGCAGATGAACCTTGTCGGCATAGATCTGACACTTATGGCAAGTCCTTGAATGGTGGTCACAATCAGTTTCCATAGTCGACTAATAATGACTAGCCCTCCAAATCTTCTTGGCTATAGTGTGTCCACTAGAGTGATTTCTGAAGATACCCTCATGCATATTTTCCATGATCTTCTCTGCCTCCTTCTTGTCCATACAATAGAGCAGAGTAGAATCATGGTTGCGCTTGTACAAGATCCTATTGCTTAGGAAGAATTTGGATGAGAACCTCCGCAGGAATTTCTTGTCGTTGATTTAGGCTCCCTCGGGATATTCTTGTGCTTCAAGGTACCTCCTCGCTTCATGATACCAAGGCTTCTCCTCATCAGTGTCGATCTCATAATAGTGTGCAGGTTCGTCAAATATTTCGATGGTAATTCTGGGAGCTTCGTTGTCCCAGTTGACCTTGAACATAGATGACATAGTTGCTAAAGCATCTTCCAACTGATTTTATTCCCTCAGGAAATGTTAAAAGGTGACCTCCTCAAAGTATATGATCAAGGTTAAAACAAGCTCTTTGTAAGGGATCAGATTAGGATGTTTGGTGTCCCATTCTCCCTTAACTTGACTAACAACCAAAGCTAAATCTCTGTATACACTTAAAAATTTGATTCTTAAGTCAATAGCAGCCTTTAGACCCAAGATGCACACTTCATACTCAGCCATATTGTTTGTACATTCGAAGCACAGTTTGGCAGTGAAAGGTGTATGGCAACCTTCAGGAGAAATTATCACAGCACCAATTATGTTACCTAAAGCATTGGAAGCTCCATCAAAAACCATAGTCCATCGAGATCCTTGTTCAGGTCCTTCATACGGCCCAGGATTTTCACTGTCGGTTGTCATCATGATATTCTCCTCCGGTACACTTCCCTTTATTGATTTTTGTTTAGTGTACTGGATATCGTATTAAGACAATATCATTTGCCATCTAGTTATTCGTCTGGAGAGAGCTGGCTTCTCGGAGATATACTTGATTGGATCCATCTTAGAAATCAATAGAATGGTGTGACTCCACATATACTGTCTTAGCCGGTGAGCAGTCCATGCCAAAGTGCAACAAGTTTTCTCGAGCAGTGAATATCTAGTTTCACAGTCGGTAAACTTTTTGCTAAGGTAGTATATTGCATGCTCTTTTCGGCCAGACTCGTCATGTTGGCCCAACACACACCCCAATGAATTCTCTAATACATTCAAGTACATAATCAGAGGTCTTCCTTCAATTGGAGGAATCAGGATTGAGGGTTCTTATAAGTACTCCTTAATCTTGTCAAAAGTTGCTTGGCAATCGTCATTCCATCTGACTACTTGATCTTTCTTCAATAGCTTGAAGATTGGCTCACAAGTAGAAGTTAAGTGAGATATGAACCGGGAAATATAGTTGAGTCGACCCAAGAAACCCTTGACCTCCTTCTCAGTGCACGGTGTTGGCATTTCTTGTATGGCTTTGACTTTTGCAGGATCGACCTCAATACCTTTTCCACTGACGACAAACCCTAGGAGTTTTCCAGACCTCACCCCGAAGGTGCATTTGTTGGGATTCAGCCTCAGCTTGTATTTATTCAACCTTTCAAATAGCTTGTGTAAATGATCAAGGTGTTCTTCCTCAGTTTGTGACCTTGCAATCATGTCATCCACATAAACTTCTATCTCATGATGAATCATATCATGAAATAGAGCTACCATATCCCATTGATAGGTTGCGCCTGCATTCTTCAAACTGAAAGGCATGACCTTATAGCAGAAGGTGCCCCACTGTGTGACAAAAGTGGTTTTCTCCATGTCTTCGGGTGCCATTTTGATTTGGTTGTAACCGGAGAAGCCATCTATGAAGGAGAAAACTTTGTGTTGAGCAATATGGTCGACCAAGACATCAATATATGGTAGTGGGAAATCATATTTGGGGCTTGCCCTATTCAAATCCTTGTAGTCTACGCACATACAGACTTTACAATCTTTCTTTGGCACCGGGACTACATTTGTAACCCATTGCGGATATGACGTTACTTCCAAGAAACTTGTATTGAATTGTTTCATTACCTCAGCTTTGATCTTCTCAGACATATCTGGCTTCATGCGACAAACCTTTTGCTTGACTGAAGGACAACCTTCCTTCATTGGTAGACGATGAACTATGATATCATTATCAAGCCCCGACATATCTTTATATGACCAAGCGAACACTTCAACATAGTCGTGCAACATCTGGACCAATCTTCTCTTGACACTGTCTTCCAAATTGGCGTCGATCTTGACTTCTTTTTTATCTGCCTCAATACCTAGGTTTATTACTTCAACTGGCTCTCCATGCGGTTGAATGGCCTTTTCCTCTTGCATCAGAAGTTTGGTGAGCTCCACAGGTATTTCACAATCTTCTTCACCTTCATCTTTGGCTTGATAGATTGGATTTTCAAAGTCATAGATGGAAATAGCGGAATTGTTGCCAATGAGATCCTGAGTGGATGTGAACCTACAAATGTGCGTGTGTGCATGTAAGGTCACATGGCTATTTTGAAATGTAATAAAGTAAAGAAAGACAATGAGCATAAAATTTGAATGCAAAATAGTCCAATGATTTTCATTAAAATAAGCATATGGCATATGAAAATGACAAACCCTTAACAAATGGGCCATTGTGCCCCGGGAAAGGCACATGGCTTAAAGTCATTGTTTTAATGGAAATTACAAACAAAGTTCTCAAAGTAATAAAAACAAAAAATGGTAATTACTCCTGACTGAAGGAGATTGGGATGAAGTCCTTGGTCTGCCAGTTGTTGAGTCCTCCACCAGCAGTCGGGTAAATCCAGTCTTTAAAGTTACAATCATCATTAGAGTCTTCAAGAGCATTAATCTCATGGTTACCAATGCGAAGAGGTAGTTTCTCTGCACGAGCCCTTCGAACCTCATTTTGAGCTTTGGAAGTGAAGCCCAACCCAAATTTGTCTGACTTGAAAGGGAAATCAGGAAGTTGTCCCTAAATGGTGCAGCCCCCGTCTTTAACAACAGCATGAGCATCTTTGAGAGAGGTAATCGCCGGTGTAGCTTTAGCAGTTTTGGGAATATTAGGAGTGGGTTTGGCAACAACAACCATGGGAGAGTCCACTTCAAATGCTTGACAAGGAGTCTCTATGAACTCGCCATCCATTTCAACATATTTGAATGAATTTAGATGACTAATCATAAACTCTTCCTCTCCGCATATAGTGACAATTTTTCCTTTGACCGGATACTTCAACTTTTGATGTAGTGTCGAAGTCACCGCACCTACCCCATGTATCCATGGGCATCCAAGCAGGAAAGAATAAGCAGGACGGATATCCATCACATAGAATGTTGAGTTGAATACTTGAGACCCAACTTTGATAGGGAGATCAACCTCTCCATGAACCATTCTCTTTGATCCGTCAAAAGCTCTCACTACAATGTCACTTAGTTTCAATACCAACCCTTCGCAGTCTAATCTGTCCAAAGCACCTTTTGGTAAAATGTTGAGGGAGGACCCAGTATCCACCAACATATGGGATAAAGTTGTTCATTTACACTCGATGGACACATGCAGAGCTTTGTTGTGATTTTTCCTGACTGGGGTTAAATCTGCATTCGAAAATCCCAAACCATTGTCAGCAGTCAAATTGGCTACACAGTTTTCAAATTAGTCGGCTGTAGTTTCTTGAGGGACATGTGCATTTTTCAAGAATTTTATCAGTGCTTGAGCATGCACCTCGGAGCATAATAACAAAGACAACATAGAAATCTTCGAGGGTGTTTTCCCCAATTGTTCCACTATCTTGTAATCACTTTTTCTGATAATTTTAAGAATCTCCTCCATCTCTTGGGTAGATGAGTCCTCATGGAAATATCTTTTGTGGGTGCCTCTGTCCTGGAAGGATAAGTCATTTTTTCCTTTCCTCGAGTATCAGCAACAGGTTTAACAGCAGTAATACGAATGGGTGTAGTTGTGGTTGTCGGAGGTGAAATCTATGGAGAAAAGATCCTCCCTGTCCTAGTAACGTTACTTGATCCAGCAATATTTGTAATGTCATCAATTTCATCTTCATCGATCCATGAATCTTGTTTGATACCGTGGTAATACACTTTCGCCCCATAATTCCAGGGCACAACCTTATCATAAGAGTAGGGGACCGGATCCAGTGTGGTGATAATTAGTGGAGCTATTCTTGGTTCAATGGGAATCCTAATAGGACCTTTAGAGGTATCCTAATAGGTTTGTTTGATATAGTAATGATGGAAACATCTTTGAACTCACGAGATACACTTTTGGTCAGGCTTTTCACAGACAGAGTTTTTTCAAATAGAATCTCATGGCTATTCATTAGGTGTTGCACACCTTTATTCAGCCATTCACAACCATTGATTTGTATAGCACAGTAGCAACATTATTTAGGGAAGCCAGGGAATACCCCGGCTTTCAACAAATTATCTTTAACAGTCTTCAAAGGGGTGGTCAAGTCATTGACGGAGGAAACAAAAGAAGCATCTTCAATAGCATTGACACCTTTATCATGATTTGGCATGGGTGCAGTGATCATGTTAGGAGTTGGTGGAGGGTCTAGTTTAATTGTCTTGTTATCAATTAGGTCTTGGATTTTGCATTTTAACGCCCAACAATAGTCAGTGTCATGTCCGAGACTATTGGAGTGGTAGGCACATTTTTGCGTTTGGGTTATATTTTGGAGATGAAACATTGGGATTTGAAGGGGGATCCCGCAATGTTACCAAATTGGCCTTCAACAGGTGTTGTAGGGCTTGAGATAGTGACATGTTGATTTGGGTCAATTGTCTCTTCGGGATGTCTGGTCTTTGTTGATTAGCTTGTTGTTGTGGTCTTTGAGTAGAAGTTGGATTAGAGATCAAAACTTCCCCTACTGAATGATGACGGTCATTCTTAGCATGACTCTTTGACCCATACACAGCATTAGTCTCTTTTTTTACCAATAAATGGCTTTTTCAAAGCATTTTAAGTGGAGGCCATGGGTATCTTCCCGCTTTTAATCCCGCTTTCAACCCTTTCACCAGTTAAGATTAATTCAGTAAATCCGGATGATGAACTTCCAATCAGCAAGTTAAAAAATGGTCCAGTCAATGTTCCCATAAACATGTCTACCAACTCTCTATCAGTCAAAGGTGGCTGCACTCTTCCAGCCAGGTCTCTCCATTTTTGAGTGTATTCTTTGAAGCCCTTGTTGGAACCCATGCTCATTCCTTGTAATTGCACACTAGTTGGTGCAAGATCCGTGTTATATTGATACTGGCGGTAAAAGGCAGTGGCCAAATCCTCCCAAGTATGGATGTTAGTCCCTTCCAATTGGTAAAACCACTCCAACTGCGTCCCAGATAAACTTTCTTGAAAAACGTGCACCCACAGTTTCTTATCAGTGGTATGCAGTTGAATTTTGTGGATATAATATCTTAGGTGAAGCTTCGGACATGAGACAACGTCGTATTTGGAAAAAACAGGGATCTTGAATTTGTTGGGAATGACTACCCCAGGAACCAAACCCAAGTCACCAAAGTCCAAGCCAGACACAACTTGAAACTCCACAGCTTTTAGTCTGTCTTCTAGTTGCTTATATTTGTCGTCGGCCGACGGGTATTGCTCATCTGAATAATCCTCGTCTTCAGAGATTTTATTATTTCCTCCCTCAGCCCGAGTGCTTCTGGCATATTCATATTGATTCTCATCCACCTCAGAGGAGTCTTCTTCAACTTGAACTTGTTGGACAGGGCCTTTGAATCTCTTCCCCATGTTGATTACAACTTTCTTCTTGGTCTTCTTCTTCGTGACAAGAAGTGTCATCATTTCTTGCTGGCCCTTTGCTAAGTTGAGCAGAGTATCTTGGAGTTGAGAGTGTTGAGTCTGAAATTCCTTGACGATTTTCTCAAGATCCATCTTATACTAAAATAAATAGTAGAAAGATGAGGAAACCTGTGTCGGAAAACCTGCTTATGATATGATGCATGTTATGCGACTGAAATGTTTTCAAGGACTTTTAAGATTTAAATTTTCTTAACCAAAGAGGAAACAAAACATCAATTGCATTAATAATTTCAAAGGTTACAAATGCCTCTTTGGCTTACAATGAAAAAAAACAAAAAGACAAAACTCCTAAAAGAAAAGGCTCAGGTTTCCCACTAGCGCATCCTCTTTGATGCAATGTAAGCATTCAGGCTTCACTCCTTGTGAAGTTTCCTTGTGAGCTCTAACACTTTCTTCTCGCTTGTATAAAATTAGGCTTCAAAGGTGTCTCGCTCTCCCTTGAGTTGAATCCATGATCTTTGCAACTCCTCGAGACTAGTAAGCATGTTAGGATAAAGAATGGTGTAGGGAATGTCTCCTTCGACAATAGGCTCCACAATTATTGGTTAGATGGCTGGATACGGTATCATGAGGTTTTGAGCGCGAGCTCTCACCCACTTGAGATAAGGCTCTAAAGGAATAAAGTTCTTATTCCCCAAAGTCTTGCTATCAACCTTGTTTACCATGCCCTAAGCTCGTATAAGTTTTTGACGATAACCTTGGATGTCGTTCTCATAGTCAAATACAATACCTTGGACAAGTGCGTCATGAGGACCATCCCTCCAAGCATACCCAAATTGTCGTAGATCCAAGCAAGGATTATAATTGATACCTTCCTTAATGCCAAGGAGTGGGACATTAGAGAATTCCCCATAGCGATCAATAATGGTAACATCCTCCAAAGATCGAGAACACTAATGAATATCCGAATGCGAGTGTCATCAACCTTTGAGACCACCTCATGCCTTGTTCATTGTTTAAAATTGATCAAGGAAGGTGCGAAATAAGAGACAAAAATGGAGTGTAACACATAATAACCCCCCTTCTCTTCATGGTACGGGCATGAAGAGAATGCAAAATGTCTCCAAGTAAGGTAGGCATCGGGTTAAGAGATAGGAAGATTTTGACCGCATTCACATCTATAAGTTGATCTGGGTTAAGGAACAGTACCATCCCATAGATTAGAAGAGCCAAAACTTTTTCAAAATCTTGCAAATCTAGAGCATCCCAAAACAGTTGAGCCTTCTCAAACAGAAACTTGGCTAGAAAATCCTTAACTCCACTTCTTGTTTCCCAATCAGCTACGATGTCAGACCGTTGCAAATGTAAGGCTAGAGCAATCTCCTCAGGTCTTGGGTATTTCTTAATACCGGTAAAGGTTATTTGATCAAGAATAGGCACTCCCAATAGTTGAGAGAATTCTTCCATGGTAGGAACCAATTGGTAATCAGGAAATGTTAAACAGTGATGTTTAGGATCAAAGAATTGAAAAAGCACATGTATCATGTCTTTTTCAAAGTTTGAGGTAACCAAGTTGAGGAGTTGGCCATACTTCTTGGTGAACAGGGAATTTTTAGGGATCCTTGATGCTAACTCTTTGAGTTGAGGAGGAACTTTCACAAAGTTGATTCGGATGGTATTTCTGCGAGTGGAAGCCATATCCTACAAAACAGAACAAAGATAAATCTCTAGGTCCTTGAAATAGTTAGTGCAAATGTTATGGTATGATGTCATGATGTTATGTACAAATCATATACAACCAAAATAAAACAAGTCCTTAGGTTTATGCTTGCATGTAATCCATAGGTAAGTACCCTCATGAAGTTTAGTTGGTTCAACTTGTCCTGGAAAGTAATCAGGTTCTAGGGAATCTCAATATCATTTATCTTTTTTCATCGGGCATTGTTTCAGCGTAAGCCTCTGTTTTGGAAAACGAAATATCCCGAAAGTTCATTCTCAATGAGTGTAGTATCGAGTATCAACCAACTCTGGACTACACCAAAGCCGAATATCTCACTACTTCCTAATGTCAAAGTTATTCAACTAAAGGTTCTATGGTTAGTTAGTGCTTCATGACACCACACAACAACCTCGTATTCTCCTTGATTCACCACAAGGGATACCAGTACCCATAAATATGTCACACTAACGTAGTTATTATTTCAACCATATTGGTCTATGTCGTAAAATCTCCACAATATTTTCTACTTACCTAATGATGTTCCCAGATCCGGGTAGAGGGTCTATTCAAAACCCAAAACACCTTTTTAAGAGTAAAGCAAGTCAAATAATGAAAGCATTTAAAGGTGATCTAGTCTCTAAGGTAACCCCACTTTTAAGTATCTCCCCAGCAGAGTCGCCAGTTCTATAATACAGTGGGAGAACTGACTTGGGTGTTTTTCATTTTATTGCAATTATGGAAGATAGCAAGAGTCGCCACCGATTTTTCTTTTATCTAATAAAGGAAATGGTGAAAAGAACAGGAAAGACCTTTTGAGAATTTTCTTGAGTTCGGGGGATAGGTTATGAAAAGGGAAGGTATTAGCACTCTTTTCATCTGTAGTTATCTACGGGCTCTTAGTTTCTAACTCACTTTGAAATGCTTTGTGTGATACGGTGGGAGAACTGACTTGGGTTTTGCGTTTGTTTTTGCAAATGTTTTGGTTGAGCAAGAGTCGCCACCGACTTTTTATTTTATCCTAAGGAAAGGTTAAAAAGCACAGGAAAAAAACCTTTGAGATGTTTTCTTGGGTTCGGGGAGTAGATTATAGAAAGGGAAGGTATTAGCACCCTTTCTATCCATGGTTATCCATGGGCTCTTAGTTACTTGCTTAGATCACTTGCCTTGCATTTTCAATTGTTTGAAATGGTGCTTTCGATTGTTTGAAATGGTGCTTTGTGTGTGTTTGAAAGATATTTTGAAAAGAGGCCATTGTTGTGGCAACCTTTGTAATGATCCATGTTTGAATGTATACAAAGGTGTATTGTCTTTTGAAAAGTTTTTCAATGTTTTGAAAGTTGTGTTGTGATGTGTGTTTTGAAAAATGGCAATGATTGTTCTGCAAGTTTGGTCAAGTAACCAAGAGCTATCTACCCTAAATTTCTCAAAGATCTTTCTCATGTTTTAACCCTTTTAACAGTGTTGTTTCACCATTGTATTTGGTGAACAACCTTGTGTTAGGATGTTAACGGGACGGGCGCGGGTCATCGTTTAGACCATGAAGGCAATAGTGCCAAGTGTCTTTGGCAATTTTCTCAAGGGACTTGATCATTTTTGTTTAGGCAACTTGATAGCGTCATCGAGGGACTATGATCATTTGATTTGTTTTTGTTTTGCCAAAGACACTTAACATGCAACCATGGCCCATTTTTTAAGGCAACAAGTGGATTGAAACCCTAGGGGTGCAAGTGTGCATTGTGTTTTGATTTTCATGCATGTTTATCTTTGAATTAGGTCAAGCTATTTGTTGATTTTATTTGCATACAAACCCTAGGTCTATCATGGCATAATTGAAAGCTTTTAAATGCGGAAATTTAAATGCTAAGCTATTACAACAATGATTATGGGGATGGGGGTACAAGTTTGAATTTGGGTATATATGACAAGAAATTAAATTCTAAGCTATTACGTCCATATTGAATATACAAGGCAAATATCTAATATTTAAATAAATACAAACAAACAAATATCAAATAAAAATGCATTATGCTAAAAAGGGGATTTTTTATGTATGTAAAAGTATCTTTTAATGTGAAATGTAAACAAGATAAAAAAAGTCAATTTTTGGTTATTTTTATTGTTTTAGGGTTAAACCCTAATTTTTTGAATAAACATTATTATTTATTGAGTATATACAAAATAAATTAATTTATGCACAAAATAAAAAGTATATGGTTAAAAAGGTATTTTTGATGTCATATATTAATAAAAATAAAAATGTATTATTTTCATATTTTTGTTCTAAATATTTAATAAAATATGTATAAGTATATATTATATATATGTTAAATATGCTAAGTATATACAAAAAATAAAATATTAATTATTTACAAAAATGCATTTTTAAGAGAATGTTTTCAAAATGTAAATAAAAAATAATAACTAAAAAATATATATTTTTGTATTATTTTCTAGTGTTTTGAATAAAAAGGAAATATATTTATTTACATGTATATGCTAAATAAAACAAATAAATGCCAAATAAATGAAAAAATGTATGGAAAAATATTTTTTATATTTTTTATATTTAAGCAAAAAATATCAAGTCAGAATCAAAAGGAAAAAGTCAAAAATGATAAATATTTCACACAATGGGCCAGGGGGTGTAAATTGGAAAAGGGGGTGCAAAGAGCAGGACTGACTCAGGCCCAGCCCAAGCCAGTCATCTTCAACCTTCAGCATTGTTTGAACAAACAAAAACGCGCGTTTCTTGTACCAAAGCTAACTCCTGATTCCTGGACTTTCATGCAAAACTCATAACACCAATATTATAGAGCATCAAGAGACGAATTCAGACATATAAAATACTTGACCTAACTCTAAGAATCCAGGGAGAATTTCTTCATCCCCAATTTCTGACCTAATTTTTCTTCAATGTTCATGGCCAAAATTCTCACAGCATACTTAATATAAATGAAAAGTGATCATATGTATGGCTTCAGGGCTATGAGTAGAGCATGTTTCATTCACAAACCTAAGCCTAACTCTTCCTAGATTGAGAGATAGAAGTCCATGGTTTTACCTATTTCAGCTTGAATCGTGTACAAAAATGTGGCCAACTTCAATGGAGTTTGAGCTTCTGTATAGCTTGCCTGAAGTCCAAGGAAGCTTCTCCAACACCTAGCTTGCTTTGAATCACTATGAATCGTGCTATGGAAGTTCACCTTCAAAATTGTTTTTGAAGTAAGAAGGTTCAAGTCATTATGCAGGCCTGTGTACCCTCTCTATCTATGCTTCACAAATTGATCTTGATCAGTGGGATTTGTGGATTTGATTTGGCTCCAAGATCTGGCCCCATGCCTCCAAGATTTGGAACTTGACATAAAGTGTAACTTTATCAAAATGGCATGTTTGCTTTTTCTAATTAAGGATTGATTCTATGTGCAATGCCCAAAGGGAAGAAATAATGCATTAATATAATGGTTACGCATTTAATTATGGAGTGCAAACTTGGTTTAGAGGCCTGCAAGAAAGTACCAAGCATGTTGATTTGAAAATGAAACTTGTATGAACATGTCTTTGGTTATGAACAAAAGTGAATTTTGCCCAACTTAGTAAATTCGATTCTCCCTAACCACAAGGGTGTTTGAGAATTTCTTGGACAATTTGGAAAGCTTGGAATGTTTACTACAATCCATATTTGTAATGCAAATTGAAACTCTAAGTGGAAGCATGTGAAAAATGGCCAAGAAGTTGGACAAAAATCCTGCCTAAAATAGGTCAAAATTTCTCTAAGTTAAAAATGTTTTGTACCCTTGTTCCAAAAATCATAACTTGAGCTACAAGATTCCTTTGAGAAAACTTTGTGAATCAAAGTTGTAGATTTTGCAATGGACTACAACTTTCATGTTTCAAGTTTTGTTTGAATCCATTTGCATCTTGGTGAAAAAATGGGACAAATTTAGGAAAAAATAAAGAAGTTTCATAACTTAGAAAAATTCTAAGTTATGAAATTTTCTCATTTTAAACCCTAATTTGAAAATTTGGATTTATTGATGAACAAGTTTCATAAATTGACATGTCTTGATGAAAAATGAATCTTGGCACTTGATTTTGACCAAAAAGTCAAAGTTTGACTTTTCAGTATATAGTCAAATTTTGATCAGTTGATTGAAAAATTCATCTGTCAATCCTATGAATTTGGGATCTTTTGAACTTGTTGAATGTGTCAAGACAATGCCATTGAGTCCTTTAGTCCATGTGTGAGCTTGGTTTGTCATTGGTTAGGTCAAACAGTCAAAAATTGCCTTTGTGCAGTCAAAACCCTAAAAATGACCATTTTGCCCTTTTGGTGATCTGATTAAATTTCTTGTGGAATTGTGATCCAAACTTGACCAAATGGTTCATATGAGTTCATTATGTTGATGTGGGTCAAATTTCATGAGGTTTGACTGTCAATTGGCCACAATTGACTTTTTACCCAATACAGCTGATTTTAGGTCAACTGTCCAATTGACTGGGCAAAAATTGGAATCAAGGCTTGAAACTTGGTATGGATAAACTTGTGAATCCAACATGAAGCATGAAAGTAATTTTGGGCACTTTAGGTCAAAACATCCTTGTGCAAACTCAAACCCTAATTTGGGTCAACAATGCAAGAAGGGGTCTTGAGCAGAGCAAACCCTAATTTGATTTTGAGTTCCAAGAGTCTTGTGATGAGAAAATGTTGATGAAATGAGAGGGAAAATTTTGGGGTACAACAGTTGCCCCTGTTCAATCTTCGTGAACCTGAAGAGTTAGATTGGCAAGTTTGCCTTTTGCGTCTCGAAGGTAAAAGGAGATTGGACACTAGAGTGCCCAAAAAATTTGCACTCGTCCAAGCGTAGTTGAGGGAATGGGCTTAAAGATGCCATTTGGAGATGGGCTTAAAGATGCCATCTGGAGATGTGACAGAATCTTGTAGGGGGATGGGCTTAAAGATGCCATCTGGAATGTTTGTTGAACTGTAATGTGATAGGTCAGAAGAATGAGGATCAAAATGGTATCCGTGTCTGGAATGCATTTGAATTGTATCTGGAGACTGAGTTTGTATGAGCAAAAGAATAGGCTCCGTGTCTGGGGCGTATCTAAGTTGTAACTGTGTTTGAATGTAGAATGAATATCATAATGACTACCGTGTCTGGAGTGTATCTGTATTGTATCTGGGTGACAGAGAACTATCTGTGCATGGAGCAACTGCGTGCTGGGGATAAACTCTGAATGAGTGACAGAATGGAAACCGTGTTTGGAGCGTATCTGGACTGTATCCGAAGTTGAGATTTGTATGAGTAGCAGAATGACTTCCGTGTCTGGAGTGTATCTGAAACTGTAACTAGGATCTGAATAAGTGACAGAATGACTTCCGTGGCGAATGCACTGGGGAGAATCAAACTGCTGCTGTAAGGGTCAGAATGGTATTCGTGTTTGGAATGCATTGAACCTTGAGGTTGATAAATGAATCTGAGTGAGAGATAGAATGGCTGCCGCGTCTGGAGCGTATCTAGTATGTATCTAATTGTTGTAGTCTGAATGAGTAGTAGAATGACCACTGTGTCCGGGGTGTATCTGTACTGTATTTGATTTGAAGTTATGAATGAGTAATAGAATGACCGCTGTGTCTGGGGTGTATCCATACCGTATCTGAATAATTGTTAATGATAGCCTTTTAATCTTATCCTGAAAAGGATAAAATGTTAGCTGAAACAAAAAGTTATGTTGCATGATATGTATGATGCAATATATGTGTTATATCAATGTTTATGATATATGAATGTAATGAATGCGCATGTAAGCTGATGAGTTGTCTTGCTGAGGATAGATGAATCCTGGATAGCCAGAGATAATAGAATCTTGACTGCTGTCGGGGAAAGTGAATCCTTGACTGCTGACTGCTTGGGGAACAAAATCTTCAGTTGTTGAGGGATTTTAGGACCACTGTCGGGGATTGAAACTCCTTGGTGACTTGTGGGGAATGAGAATTCTGATGATCTCTACTGGGGAGTCCAAAACCTGGTAGACTTATGCTGGATAAGTAAGACTGAGAATCTTCAATCTGAAGGGAAGTATCTCTGTGGGGAGAATGTTCACTAATCTGGTTCCGCTGGGGATTAACAGTTTTGGCTCCACCGGGGATTTTTGACTTCAACTGGGGATAAGATTTTCAGATTTTTAGGGCTCCACCGGGGATACTGAAACTTAACTCTGAGGAGAATTAAATTCTGGAAGGCTCTCTGGCTGGGGAAATCAGCTTTGAGAAAGCTTTTGTTCTGCTGAGGATCCTGAAGTTTAACTCTATTTGGGGAATTAAGCTCTGGATTTTAACTTTGTCAAGGAATTTGGAGTTTAATTCCGCTGGGGATTTCCTCTGAAAGGGCATCAAGATATCTAACTGTACCTTCAATCTATCAGCAATCATCTTTCTTGATTTGTAAGGAAATGATTATGTTCAAATGCATATGCCTATTTAACAAAACATTGAACGTTTCTTAAATAAAACATAAACGTAAAAAAAAGCAAAAGGAAGACAAAGAAAACTTCTGTATTTGGAAAAGTATTTGTATTAACTTTTTATGAGTATCTTTGTACAAAGGAGACAGACATCCTAGTAAGAGGACGTTGTCGTAAAAAATTGAAATTTTTATACAAAAGAAAGATGGATATGTGTAACAATTCCATGGGATTCCATTCTGTTATAGCCTTCACAACTCTGAATATCTGTCCATTCGCTGCTTCGTCCGTCGATGATTGGATTGATCAGAAGCTCAGAGTTTGTTGATGAAGAGATTTCTCCTTAAAGTGATCCGACGAGACATAGTCATACGCTTTAATTCCCTAACTTTTGCCTGGACCGCCCTTTCGGGTTTTCAATCCACCGGGAAACCCTTTTTTGCCCAAGTCGCCCTTTCGGGTTTTCAACTTGCCGGGTGTACAGATTTTTTTGTTTTATCCCTAATTTTTGCCTGAACCGCCCTTTCGGGTTTTCGGTTCACCGGGATGCCCATTTTTTCCCAAGTCGCCCTTTCGGGTTTTCGACTTGTCGGGTCGTTTTATGCATAGTATCTTTTGACTATGTCTGCATTCGCAGGGTGTGGCAAATTGTCGCCGTCCATGGTGGTCAGAATCATTGCACCACCAGAAAATATGCTCTTGATCACAAATGGTCCTTCGTAAGTAGGAGTCCATTTGCCCCTGGGATCACTTTGCGGCAAGATGATCCGCTTGATCACAAGATCTCCGACTTGATATACTTGACGTCTGACTTTCTTGTTAAAAGCCTTGATCATCCGTTTTTGGTACGTCTGACCATGGCAAATAGCAGTGAGTCGCTTTTCGTCGATTAAATTGAGTTGATCAAGTCAGGTTTGAATCCAATCGTCTTCACTCAAACCAGCGTCCTTCATAATCCTTAAAGAAGGAATCTGAACTTCCATGGGTAGGACAGCTTCCATGCCATATACCAAAGAAAATGGGGTTGCCCCTGTTGAAGTACGTGTCGTGGTACGGTATCCATGCAGAGCAAATGGTAACATCTCATGCCAGTCCTTGTAGGTAACTGTCATTTTCTGAATGATCTTCTTGATGTTTTTGTTCGCAGCTTCAACAGCACCGTTCATCTTTGGCCGATAGGGAGATGAATTGTGATGATAAATCTTGAACTGTTTGCATAGAGCGGTGATCATAGTATTGTTTAAATTTGTACCGTTGTCTGTGATGATCCTGTCGGGGACACCATATCGGCCTATGAGGTTTTGCTTGATGAAGCGGGCAACCACATTCTTTGTAACAGGGGCAAAGGAAGCTGCTTCGACCCACTTGGTGAAATAGTCAATAGCGACCAAGATGAAGCGATGTCCATTGGACGCTGTGGGCTTGATCTCTCCAATCATGTCAATGCCCCACATTGCAAATGGCCAAGGAGCTGTCAGAATGTTGAGAGGAACAGGAGGAATATGAATCTTGTCAGCATAGACTTGACATTTGTGGCAAGTACGGGAATGTTGATGGCAATCAGCTTCCATGGTAGACCAGTAATAGCCTGCCCTTAGAATCTTCTTAGCCATCGTATGCCCGCTCAAGTGGGTGCCAAATGTGCCATTGTGTATCTCAGTCATGATTAACTCTGCTTCGGCTTTGTCTACACATCGGAGTAAAACACAATCATGGCTGCGCTTATAAAGGATGCCATTGCTTAGGAAGAACTTGGCAGCAAATCTCCTTAAGAACGTCTTGTCATTTACGGAAGCTCCTTCAGGATACTCTCTAGTTTGGAGATACCTTTTGATTTCATGAAACCAGGGTTGTTCCACTACTTCTTCGGTATTAATCTCGTGACAATGCGCAGGTTCATCCATTCGCCTGATGGTGATTTGGGGAGCCTCGTTATCCCAGTTGAGTTTAAACATGGAAGACATTGTAGCCAGAGCATCTGCTAGCTGATTCTCTTCTCGTGGGAAGTGATCGAAGGTGACCTGCTCGAAATGAGGCAGCAATGTCAAGACATGTTCTTTGTATGGGATAATATTAGGATGTTTGGAATCCCACTCTCCTTTGATTTGACTGATAACCAAAGCCGAGTCCCCAAATACGATCAAAGATTTGATTCCCAAGTCTATAGCAGCCTTGAGACCAAAAATGCAAGCTTCATATTCGGCCATGTTGTTGGTACAGCTGAAACAAAGTCGGGCCGTGAAAGGTGTATGGCAACCTTCCTGGGAAATGAGTACCGCACTGATACCGTTTCCAAGTGCATTTAAAGCACCATCAAAGTACAGGGTCCATCGGGATCCATTTTCAGGTCCGTCATACGGTCCGTTACCTTCAATGTTGTCCAAAGTCATGATGTCCTCGTCCGGGAAGTCGAATCTCATGGATTGATAATCTTCGATAGCTTGATGAGCTAGATGGTCAGCTAGTACACTCCCTTTTATAGCTTTTTGGGTGGTATACTGGATGCCATACTCAGTCAGGATCATCTGCCATCTAGCGATTCTTCCAGATAAAGCAGGCTTCTCGAAGATATACTTGATAGGATCCATTTTGGAAATCAGCAGAGTGGTATGAGTCAACATATACTGCCTTAGTCGGCGAGCAACCCATACCAAAGCGCAGCAAGTTTTCTCGAGCAGTGAGTAGCGAGTCTCACAGTCGGTAAACTTTTTGCTTAGGTAATAAATGGCATGCTCTTTTCGACCAGACTCGTCATGTTGGCCCAATACACACCCCATTGAGTTGTCCAAAACAGTCAGATACATGATCAGTGACCTTCCTTCGACGGGTGGCAACAGAATAGGAGGTTCTAGCAAATACTCCTTGATTTTATCAAAAGCAATTTGACAGTCATCGTTCCAATCAACTACCTGATCTTTCTTTAATAGTTTGAAAATTGGCTCACAGGTAGACGTTAGATGAGAGATGAATCTGGCAATATAGTTCAAGCGTCCCAAGAACCCTCTAACCTCCTTTTCAGTACGGGGGGCAGGCATTTCTTGTATAGCTTTTACTTTTGCTGAATCGACCTCAATGCCTTTGTTGCTGACAATAAATCCCAGAAGTTTACCAGACCTAACTCCAAAAGTGCACTTACTTGGATTCAGCCTGAGTTTGTATTCCTTCAACCTGGCAAACAGCTTTCGCAAATGTTCAAGATGTTCCTCCTCTATTTGTGATCGAGCTATCATATCGTCTACGTAAACTTCAATCTCATGATGTATCATATCATGAAATAAAGCTACCATGGCGCGTTGATAAGTTACCCCTGCGTTCTTCAGTCCGAACGGCATCACCTTGTAGCAGAAGGTACCCCATTGCGTAACAAAGGTTGTTTTCTCCATGTCCTCGGGGGCCACTTTGATCTGGTTGTAGCCCGAGAATCCATCCATGAAGTAAAATACTTTGTGCTGAGCTGTGTTGTCAATCAAAATGTCGATATGTGGTAGCGGAAAATCATCTTTAGGGCTGGCCCTGTTCAAATCCCGGTAGTCCACATACATTCTGACCTTGCCGTCTTTTTTAGGTACTGGCACGATATTAGCAACCCATTGTGGATAGGATGTGATAGCCAGAAAGCCAGCGTTGAATTGCTTCATTACTTCAGCTTTAATCTTCTCAGACATGTCGGGCCTCATTCGGCGGACTTTTTGCTTGATTGGTGGACATTCTTCTCTTATAGGGAGACGGTGAACCACGATATCTGTGTCTAACCCTGGCATGTCCTTATAAGACCAGGCAAAGATTTCAACGTATTCATTCAACAGCTGTATTAAGCGCTCCTTGACACCTGATTCCAGATTGGCACCCACTTGTACTTCTTTCTTGTCTTCCTCTGTTCCTAAGTTGACGGTTTCCAACAACTCTTCATGAGGTAAGATGGCCCTCTCTTCTTGTTGTAGAAGTCTGGCTAACTCTCCCGGTACTTCACAATCTTCGTCATCTTCGTACTCAGCCTGATTGACCAAATCTTCAGAGTTATTGAAGGATATAGCAGAATAGTCACCCATGGAATCCGAAGTGGATGGGTACCTGCATTTGTGAGTGTGGGTGCGCGTAAGGGATAGCCATCCTTAAACAAACAAAAATGCAAAAGGAAAGAAAATGAACACAGCAGTTTATAAATGAAAAACGTCCAATGATTCATTAAACATGGCATATGATTTATGAAGAGAATCAAAACCCTTACAAATGGACCTGCATGCCCCGGGCAAGGCATGAGGTGAAAAATAGTGTGCAGATTGTTTTAGTAATTATTACAGACCAACAGGAAATGTTCGAAAGATAAATTACTGATTGATGAAAGTAATGGGAACGAAGTCTTTCGCCTCCCAGTTATGCAGTACCCCTTCAATGGTTGGGAAGATCCAATCTTCAATGTTACCCTCTTCGTCTTCGTCTTCCAAAGCATTGATTCCATGAGGAGAAATCTTGATGGCTGTCTTTTCAATTTTTGAGCGACGTATAGCTTTTTGCCCCGCAGCGGTAAATCCCAACCCAAACTTGTCTGTCTTGTGAGGAAAGTCAGGCAACTGTCCCCATGTTGAGCTCTTCCCCTCCTTCATTGCAGCCTTTACGTCTTTCAGAGATGCCATCCTGGCCACCTGCCTGGGTATCTCAGCTACTGCAACCTTGGGAGAGACTTCCTCAAAGTGTTGAAAGGGTGTTTCAATGAATTCGCCATCCACTTCCACATACCGAAAGGAATTCAGATGGCTGATCATGTACTCCTCCTCACCGTGTACAGTTATGATTTTTCCCTTAACAGGGTATTTCAGCATCTAATGTAGAGAAGAAGTGACTGCCCCAACATTATGAATCCAAGGTCTTCCTAGCAAGCAAGAGTAGGATGGGCGGATGTCCATTACATAGAATGTGGAGTGGAACACCTCAGTGCCTACCTTGATGGGAATTTCGACCTCCCATGCACCATTCTTTTAGACCCGTCAAAGGCCCTGACAATGATATTACTTGGTTTCAGCTCCAAGCCTTCACAATCTAATCGGTCCAGAGCTTTCTTAGGCAGCACATTTAGAAAAGAACCAGTATCGACCAAGACATGGGCGAGAGTAGTTCCTCGGCATTCAACTGACACATGCAATGCGTCATTGTGTTTTCTTCCCTTCGGAGTCAGGTCAGCATCAGAGAAACCCAGGCCGTTGTCGGCGGTAAGGCTGGCTACACAATCCTGGAATTGATCGGCTGAGGTTTCTTGGGGCACATGGGCTGTCTTCAAAAACCTTATCAAGGCCTTGGCATGAGCCTCCGAACAAAGCAGCAAAGCTAACATGGAGATCTTCGAGGGGGTTTGCCCCAGTTGCTCCACCACATCATAATCACTCTTCTTAATTATTCTCAGAATCTCCTCCATTTCTTTTTTAGAGGTCTCAGGGATGACCAATGGCTGAGCCCTCGTCCTGACGAGCTCTTCTTGGATCCCTTTCCCATTATCAACAGAAGTAGGAGGGACAACCACATGAGTAACAGCTTCTTCAATCAACGGAGTTCTTGCAGAAAGTTTTATCGGTGCAGGGGTAACCTTGGGAACAGCTGAGGGTCCAAAGATTGCCTTTGGAGGGGCAATCTCTGGAGAGAAAATTCTCCCACTTCGGGTAATCTTGCTCGTACCGGCAATGTTTCCAATGTCGGTAGTTTCTTCGTCAGAGCTCTCTTCAGTTATCTCAATTTGTTTAACACCATGGTAGTAGATTTCTCCACCATAATTCCATGGTATTGATTTGTCATATTTGTAGGGGACAGGCCCAGGCATGGTTATCTTCAAGGGTACAATCTTCGGGGCGGATGCAATCTTAACATGCCTTTTAGGGACCTTGGAAAGATTGGTGGAAATGGTGATTATTGAAAGATCTTTGATAGGAGTTGGAGTAACAGGAGTCTTTTCGAAAAGAATTTGTTGGTTGACCATTAGGCGTTGTATGCCTATCTTCAGCAATGGACAGTCGATTGGTAAGGAGGAACAAAAGTAGAAATCTTCTTTACAACCTGGGAAAATCCCAGCCTTCAACAGATTCAACTTGATTGTCAGTAATGGGGTTATCAGATCATCAACAGCAGAAACAAACAAATCCTCTTCAACAGCATGGACATTATGACCATGCTTTGGCATCGGAGCAGAGATCACATTCGGCTTCTCAGGGGCGTCGAACTCAACCTCTTTAGCATCTATCAAATCTTGAATTTTATTCTTTAACGCCCAGCAATTGTTGGTGTCATGTCTGGCGCTGTCAGAATGGTAGGCACATTTAGCATTCAGATTGTAAGCTGGAGAGGTTGTATTCACATTTTTCGGCGCTTCTTTGATATTGGTGAGATTCAGTTTCAACAAATGGGGAAGAACTTGTGCGGGCATCATGTTGATGCGGATGAACTTCCGTTGTGGCCGTTCTCCCCATTGCTGTTTAGGTCTAGAATGATTGTTACGAGGCTGATCATTTGACGAATTTTGAATCATCACGGCCCCTACAGTCGGTCGGCGCTCAGTTTTTCCTGATCCTTTCTGAGAGTATACAACAGCTGCTTCCTTCTTGGCCGGAAATGATTTCTTAACAGTTGTGGAGGCAGAGGCATCCCTTTGAATCTTCCCACTCTTAATACCAGCTTCCAACCGTTCGCCAGTCAGAATCAATTCAGTAAACCCTGTGGAAGAGCTCCCGATCAAATGGTTGAAGAACGGGCCAGATAGGGTCCCCAAGAACATATCAACTAGTTCCCTATCTGAAAGAGGTGGCTGCACTCTTCCGGCCAAGTCGCGCCATTTCTGGGCGTATTCTTTGAATCCCTCATTTGAGGCCATCCCCATACTTTGTAACTGAGTACGGGTCGGCACCAAGTCGGCGTTGTATTGATACTAGCGATAAAAGGCAGCTGCCAAATCCTCCCAATTGTGCACTTCTGACCTCTCAAGCTGGTAAAACCAATCTAGCTGTGTGCCGGACAGGCTATCCTGGAAGAAGTGTACCCAAAGATTTCTATCGGATGAATGAGGTTGAATTTTTCTGACATACGACCTCAGGTGCATCTTTGGGCAAGACAGACCATCGTATTTTGCAAAAGTTGGCACCTTAAACTTTGGAGGGATCACAATCCCAACAATCAATCCCAATTCTTCAAAATCTAACCCGGGAACCCTTTGCAGCTCCATAGCTGCCAGTCTATCCTCCAGGTTTTTGTATTTGTCGTCTGCTGGTGGGTATTGCTGCTCTGAGTAGTCTTCATCTTCCTCAACCCGTTCCTCTTCAGCCTCGGACTCAGAAGGTAATGCAACCCCTTTTCCCTTACTGGTCCCCTCATCAGATGTGGAGGGAAATTCAAGAACTCTCCTAGCTTCATTCTCAAATCTTCTTCCCAGTGTAGCTACCCCAACTCGTTTCTTCTTCTTTTTTCCTTTTTCTTGCTCTTTATTCCCTAATAGTGCTTTAAGATCCTCCTGGCCCTTTGCCAAGGTCATAAGGAGCTGTTGAAACTGCGAGTTTTGTGCCTGCAGATCTTTGACCGTCTGTTCAAGATCCATCTTACTGAAATAAACAGCAGAAAGATAAGGAAACCTGGTGTGAAGACCTGTTTATGCATATGATGAATGATATGTTTATTCATGCAATGCATTCAAGGATTTAGAAATTCAAAGTTGTTGCAAACAAAAAGAACACACGTCATATTAATAAGAAGAAATTTGGCAGTACATAAATGCCCCATGGGCCAAATATTACAAAAACTTCTTAAGGTAAAAAGACGTTGCGCATCCTCTTTGGTGCGATGTAAGTGTTGAGGGTCTCCTCCTCATGAAGTCGGCGGGTAAGCTCCAAAACCTTCTTCTCACTGGCGTAGAAGCTGGCTTCAAAAGTATCCCTTTCTTCCTTGAGTTGGATCCAACTCTTCTGCATTTCCTCCCATGATGTTGGCATGTCAGGATGTAGGATGGTGTATGGAACCTCTCCTTCCTTAACAGGCTCTTTAATCAAAGGGAGAATATGAGGGTAAGGCATCATAAGACTCTGGGCACGGGTTCGTACCCACTTGAGGTAAGGCTCAAGAGGGATGGAGTTCTTGTGCCCCAGTGTCTTGCCATCTACCTTGTTAGGCATCCTCCAAGCTCTGATGAATCTTTGGCGAAGTCCTTGCGCATCGTTGTCGAAGTCAAAAACTAGGTCAGGAATTAGCATGTCATGAGGGTCATCCCTCTGTGCATATCCAAATTGTCTCAAAGCTAGACAAGGGTTGTAGGTAATGCCTCCCCTAATGCCAAGTAATGGAACATTAGGGAACTCACCACAGCGATCGATGATGATGACATTTTCTCTGGATCGAGAACACCAATGTACATCAGAATGTGTGAGGGTCATCAATCGTTGCGACCACCTTGAACCTTGCTCATTCTTCAAAATAGATTGTGGAAGGTGAGAAATAAACCACCTTGCAAGGAGAGGAGTACAGCACATGAGAACACCTCTCTTCCTCATTGTTCGTGTGTAAAATGAGTGGAGGATGTCCCCAAGCAATGTAGGTATGGGATTCCTGGATATGAAGATCTTGACAACATTCACATCTATAAGTTGGTCAGGATTTGGGAACAAGACCAACCCATAAATGAGGAGTGCCATAATTTCTTCAAAGGCTTGCAGATCTAGGGAATTCCAACACTCTTGTGCCTTCTCAAACAAGAATTTTGCCAAGAAGCCTCTGACACCACTTCTAGTTTCCCAATGCCCCTTGATGTCAGATGGTTGCAAGTGTAGTGCTTGAGCAACATCTTCAGGCTTTGGTTCTTTTTTCGTACCGTTGTAGGGTAGTTGATTAAGAATAGGAATTCTCAGTAGTTGGGAAAATTCCTCCAAAGTAGGCATCAATTGGTAGTCGGGAAATGTGAAACAGTGGTGAAGGGGGTCAAAGAATTGGAACAACACTTTCACCATGTCTTCTTCAATGCTGGTGTTGACTAGGCTGAGCAGTCTACCATGTCTTTCACTGAAGAGAGAACTTTCTGGAATTCTGGATGTAAGCTCCTTGAGTTGAGGAGGGATTCTCACAAGGTTGACTTGGATAGTTTTCCTGCGAAGAATTTCCATGACCTACAAAACAGGAACAAAGATGAAGATCTGAACCCTTGAAATGGTTAGTGGATGCATATGATGCTTTATGATGTTCATGATGTATGCACAAACATATGTACAAGCAAGTCACACCAAACCCTAGTTTCAGGCTTGCATGAGGTTTCATAGGTAAGTACCCTCTTGAGTGTAGTTGGCTTAAAAACCTGTCCTATAAATAGTAACCGGGTTCTAAAGAGCTCAATATCATTGGATTGTTTCCCATGTTCATTGTTTTGGTTTAGCCACTTAACTAGCGACCAAAATATTCAAAGAAAACAACCCTCAATGAGTGTAGTATCGAGTATCTACCAACTTCGGACTGCACCAAAGCCGGTCATCTCACTACCCCTAATAAAAAGGCCAAGATGGTCAAGTAAGGTTCTAGGTCATTAGTGCTTGGTGACATCACTCAGCGTCCCCGTACTCTCCTTGATTGAACTCAAGGGTTACCGGTACTCACAAATATGTCGCACTAATATAGCTATTGCTTCAACCGTGTCGGTATACCCCGCACAGTTTCCACAACATATTTCTATCTATGAATGTTTCCCAAATCTGGGTGTAGGATTTCAAGCCCAAACAAGAGAACCAAAAGGTAAAGCAATCAAAGCAAACAATTAGTCATGCAAAAGGGTGATCTAGGCCCTAAGGTTACTCCACTTTTAAATAAATTCCCCAGCAGAGTCGCCAGTTCTGTGATACGGTGGGAGAACTGACTTGGGTTTTGTGTTTGTTTTCGCAAATGTTTTGGTTGAGCAAGATTCGCCACCGACTTTTTATTTTATCCTAAGGAAAGGTTAAAAATCACAGGAAAATAACCTTTGAGATGTTTTCTTGGGTTCGGGGAGTAGATTATAGAAAGGGGAGGTATTAGCACCCTTTCTATCAATGGTTATCCATGGGCTCTTAGTTACTTGCTTAGATCACTTGCCTTGCATTTTCAATTGTTTGAAATGGTGCTTTCGATTGTTTGAAATGGTGCTTTGTGTGTGTTTGAAAGATATTTTGAAAAGAGGCCATTGTTATGGCAACCTTTGTAATGATCCATGTTTGAATGTATACAAAGGTGTATTGTCTTTTGAAAAGTTTTTCAATGTTTTGAAAGTTGTGTTGTGATGTGTGTTTTGAAAAATGGCAAGGATTGTTTTGCAAGTTTGGTCAAGTAACCAAGAGCTACCTACTCTAAATTTCTCAAAGATCTTTCTCATATTTTAACCCTTTTAACAGTGTTGTTTCACCATTGTATTTGGTGAACAACCTTGTGTTAGGATGTTAACGGGACGGGCGCGGGTCATTGTTTAGACCATGAAGGCAATAGTGTCAAGTGTCTTTGGAAATTTTCTCAAGGGACTTGGTCATTTTTGTTTAGGCAACTTGATAGCGTCATCGAGGGACTATGATCATTTGATTTGTTTTTGTTTTGCCAAAGACACTTAACATGCAACCATGGCCCATTTTTGAAGGCAACAAGTGGATTGAAACCCTAGGGGTGCAAGTGTGCATTGTGTTTTGATTTTCATGCATGTTTATCTTTGAATTAGGTCAAGCTATTTGTTGATTTTATTTGCATACAAACCCTAGGTCTATCATGGTATAATTGAAAGCTTTTAAATGCGGAAATTTAAATGTTAAGCTATTACAACAATGATTATGGGGATGGGGGTACAAGTTTGAATTTGGGGATATTTGACAATAAATTAAATTCTAAGCTATTACATCCAAATTGAATATACAAGGCAAATATCTAATATTTAAATAAATACAAAAAAACAAATATCAAATAAAAATGCATTATGCTAAAAAGGGGATTTTTTATGTATGTAAAAGTATCTTTTAATGTGAAATATAAACAAGATAAAAAAAAGTCAATTTTTGGTTATTTTTATTGTTTTAGGGTTAAACCCTAATTTTTTGAATAAACATTATTATTTATTGAGTATATACAAAATAAATTAATTTATGCACAAAATAAAAAGTATATGGTTAAAAAGGTATTTTTGATGTCATATATTAATAAAAATAAAAATGTATTATTTTCATATTTTTGTCCTAAATATTTAATAAAATATGTATAAGTATATATTATATATATGTTAAATATGCTAAGTATATACAAAAAATAAAATATTAATTATTTACAAAAATGCATTTTTAAGAGAATGTTTTCAGAATGTAAATAAAAAATAATAACTAAAAAATATATATTTTTGTATTATTTTCTAGTGTTTTGAATAAAAAGGAAATATATTTATTTACATGTATATGCTAAATAAAACAAATAAATGCCAAATAAATGCAAAAATGTATGGAAAAATATTTTTTATATTTTTTATATTTGAGCAAAAAATATTAAGTCAGAATCAAAAAGAAAAAGTAAAAAATGATAAATATTTCACACAATGGGCCAGGGGGGTGTAAATTGGAAAAGGGGGTGCAAAGAGCAGGACTGACTCAGGCCCAGCCCAAGCCAGTCATCTTCAACCTTCAGCATTGTTTGAACAAACAAAAACGCGCATTTCTTGTACCAAAGCTAACTCCTGATTCCTGGACTTTCATGCAAAACTCATAACACCAATATTATAGATCATCAAGAGACGAATTCAGACATATAAAATACTTGACCTAACTCTAAGAATCCAGGGAGAATTTCTTCATCCCCAATTTCTGACCTAATTTTTCTTCAATGTTCATGGCCAAAATTCTCACAGCATACTTAATATAAATGAAAAGTGATCATATGTATGGCTTCAGGGCTATGAGTAGAGCATGTTTCATTCACAAACCTAAGCCTAACTCTTCCTAGATTGAGAGATAGAAGTCCATGGTTTTACCTGTTTCAGCTTGAATCGTGTACAGCAATGTGGCCAACTTCAATGGAGTTTGAGCTTCTGTATAGCTTGCCTGAAGTCCAAGGAAGCTTCTCCAACACCTAGCTTGCTTTGAATCACTATGAATCGTGCTATGGAAGTTCACCTGCAAAATTGTTTTTGAAGTAAGAAGGTTCAAGTCATTATGCAGGCCTGTGTACCCTCTCTATCTATGCTGCACAAATTGCTCTTGATCAGTGGGATTTGTGGATTTGATTTGGCTCCAAGATCTGGCCCCATGCCTCCAAGATTTGGAACTTGACATAAAGTGTAACTTTATCAAAATGACATGTTTGCTTTTTCTAATTAAGGATTGATTCTATATGCAATGCCCAAAGGGAATAAATAATGCATTAATACAATGGTTAGGCATTTAATTATGGAGTGCAAACTTGGTTTAGAGGCCTGCAAGCAAGTACCAAGCATGCTGATTTGAAAATGAAACTTGTATGAACATGTATTTGGTTATGAACAAAAGTGAATTTTGCCCAACTTGGCAAATTCGATTCTCCCTAACCACAAGGGTGTTTGAGAATTTCTTGGACAATTTGGAAAGCTTGGAATGTGTACTACAATCCATCTTTGTAATGCAAATTGAAACTCTAAGTGGAAGCATGTGAAAAATGGACAAGAAGTTGGACAAAAATCCTGCCTAGAATAGGTCAAAATTTCTCTAAGTTAAAAATGTTTTGTACCCTTGTTCCAAAAATCATAACTTGAGCTACAAGCTTCCTTTGGGAAAACTTTGTGAATCAAAGTTGTAGATTTTGCAATGGACTATAACTTTCATGTTTCAAGTTTTGTTTGAATCCATTTTCATCTTGGTGAAAAAATGGGACAAAGTTAGGAAAAAATAAAGAAGTTTCATAACTTAGATAAATTCTAAGTTATGAAATTTTCTCATTTTAAACCCTAATTTGCAAATTTGGATTTCTTGATGAACAAGTTTCATAAATTGACATGTCTTGATGAAAAATGAATCTTGGCACTTGATTTTGACCAAAAAGTCAAAGTTTGACTTTTTAGTATATAGTCAAATTTTGATCAGTTGACTGAAAACTTCATCTGTCAATCCTATGCATTTTGGATCTTTTGAACTTATTGAATGTGTCAAGACAATGCCATTGAGTCCTTGAGTCCATGTGTGAGCTTGGTTTGCCATTGGTTAGGTCAAACAGTCAAAAATTGCCTTTGTGTAGTCAAAAACCTAAAAATGACCATTTTGCCCTTTTGGTGATCTGATCAAATTTATTGTGGAATTGTGATCCAAACTTGACCAAATGGTTCATATGAGTTCATTATGTTGATGTGGGTCAAATTTTATGAGGTTTGACTGTCAATTGGCCACAGTTGACTTTTTCCCCAATACAGCTGATTTTAGGTCAACTGTCCAATTGACTGGGAAAAAATTGGAATTAAGGCTTGAAACTTGGTATGGATAAACTTGTGAATCCAACATGAAGCATGAAAGTCATTTTGGGCACTTTAGGTCAAAACATCCTTGTGCAAACTCTAATTTAATTTTGAGTTCCAAGAGTCTTGTGATGAGAAAATTTTGATTAAATGAGAGGGAAAATTTTGGGGTACAACACTTTGTAAATGTGCTTGTGATTTGTTTTTGAATGTATTTTTGAAAAGTGCCTTTGTTTAGGCGAACTTCGTAATGATTCTCGTCTCTATAAGAATGTATACAAAGTGTTGACTTTTGAAAATATATCATGAAGATGTTTGTTTTGAAGAAAGATGTTTTGTGAGTGCAGAGATATTTTGTTTGTGAGCAAGCAACTACAAGCGTTCGACCAACTCAAAAAAGTCTTAGCTCTTTTCCTCTTCCTTTAGATAGTGTTGTCTTGCCATTAGTTAGTAAGAAACCTTATCATTGGATGTGAAGGGACAAGTGTGGATCATCGTACAATCATAGAAGGCGACATTGTAGGATATCTTAGCAATTTGTCATAAGGGTCTAAGGTCGTTTACCGAAGGCAGCATTGAAGGGTCATCGAGGGACTACGATCTTGTAAGCGATGGTCTTTGCTAAAGTATCCCATGTTCGAGGGACATGACTGTTTTATTCTAAGGCAACAAGTGTGGATTCGCCCTAAAGGTGCAAGTCTTAAAAGTGTATTGTTTTCATTCAAATTATCTTGAATTAGGGTTATTTACTTGCTTGATTTTAGTTTTTTCATACAAACCTTAATTACTAGCAATAATATTGAAAGCGATAAATTGCAGAAATTTAAAGTCCTACGCTATTACAATACTTTAGGGGAGGGGAATAAAAATTACATATGGGGATGAAAGAAAATAAAACCTAATTACTATTACAATCATATTGAATAATAGAATGTAGAATGTACAAGAATATAGAGATAGTGTAAAAGAAAAATGTTTTTTTATGGTTTTTTGTATGAAAAATGTTTTAACCTAATTAACCAAATTGAAAAGAAATTAATAATAAATATAATGTATAAATTAAATTAATTTAACTAAGAGAAATTTAAAACCTAAGTCTAAATTAATTAAGAAAAGAGATTAATTTATTAAGAAAATATTTTTGGTCTTTTATTTAAAGGAAATAATAAAAAAACAATTTTAGTCTAAGTATTTAATAAAATATTTATTTTTTATTTTTTATTTAAATAATAAAAAATAGGAATAATAATAATAATGATAATAATATTTAAAAGAAAAGAAGAAAAAAAATAAAATATAAATTGGGTCAGGGGGTTTGAACGTGAAAAGGGTGTTAGAAAGTAAAACAATTTTTGTGTGTCTTAGGCCCAAACCCCTTTTTTGTAATTAGAAAAGAAATAACAAAAAAATAAAAACAAAGGGACGTGATTGCGTGTTGTATAGTGATCAGGGGGTGTTAGCTGAGTGAAACAAATCAGACCCAAACAGATAGAGGCCCAGGCGGGTTTTTGAACAAAAAAAGAAACATGGAAATGTTGTAAAAATGACAAAATGTCTTGTTGGGGCTCAAACATAGGACCTTCTATAGGTATGCCTTACACGCGCGCTCTCTACCACTGGGGTGGCTACATATCCGTTTATTTATACAAAACCAACACATTATATTATAAAACAAGTTTTAGTGACAATTTCATCTTCTTTCTCGTGCCATAACCAGAGCTCTGTAACTTCTCAACTCTCAACTATTCTTGCAGATGGAGATCGTGTTTTAAGTTTGAGACGCTTTCAAGGTGTTGTAATGATCTGGTTAGCTTCCTTGAACCTCCAGGAGACTATTCCAATAGCTACTTTGAGCTGAGGGCTCCTGAATCGTGCTAGAGAAGTCCAAGTTCAAGGTGCTGGTTTTTAAAAAAAAAGATGGTGAAGATAGAGTTACAGTTGTGTAACAGGTGTTGGGATGACTTCTATATGTGTTATAGATACTTGGTGAATGATAGAAATGGAAAATGCACGAGTGGTTTATGAGATGGATGTTCAATGGTAGAAATGACACGACAATGGTGTTTTTAGAGCAATTTCTGGTTTGAGGGAGTTTGAGGGGGGTTTCAGGCTTGTTAATTCGTGTGTTATCTTGAAAATGATATCTCAATTTATAGGCAAGAGGTTTGGAGGAAAGATAACATCAGATTTATAAGTTGCAAAGTTATGGCTATGTTTCTTGATTTTGAAGCAAGCTTGAAGAACATGGTTTCAAGGTGAAGTACCATGCCCTCTAGTGTGGCTAGACACTTTAAACATGTTTCTTCTGATTGTTTATGTTGAGTGTGACCATAACAAATAATTTAGTGGCTCAAGAAATTGACTTTGTGATTAAAGTGAACTTTTCCAAAATGGAAGTGTGACCTTTCTTCCCTAAATGGAAAGTCAACTTGGACAAAGCTTGAAACACTTGGACAATTGATCAATCAGCTGTGTAAACATTAGATTAAGGAGTTATTTGCAATTTATAAGCCTGAAAAGCAATATTTGTGCAGCATGGTTAGAGATTTGGTCAAGTGTTCATCACAAAAATGCCTTGTAATTCAAGAATGGATGCCCAACTTCATCTCTTTGATTCTCTTAGCTCAAAAATGATCTCTTCAAGTTCCATGAAATTTTGGAAATATTGAAACATCCTATACAACTTTCATGTTTTCCATTTTTGGTAAATCAAATTGGAGCTATGTGAAAAATGGCCAAGAAGTTTGGACAAAAAATCTGCCTAAACTAGGTCAAAATTTCACTAAGTGTTTAAGAAAAAGTGCATGACTTCATGGGTCTATAACTCAAAATATAAGAATTTTTTGGATATGAGTCCTCTAATATAAAGTTGTAGACATCATCAATATCTACAAGCTCCATGTTGAAAGTTTCCTTTGAATCATCTTGCATTTTGATGAAAAATTGGCATGAAGTAATGAAATTATCATGTACAAAAACACTTAGAAAAATTTCTAAGTCTTGAAAAGTTTGACTTTTTAAATTGACTTTTGACTTTCTTTATTCCTTGATGATCAAGCTTCATATTTTTAATGTCTTGATGAATTTTTATCTTTGAAACTTAATGTTGATCAAAAAGTCAAAGTTTGACTTTTGGTGTATTAGTTGACTTTTCATCAGTTGACCAAAATTCAACTATCAATCCATTAATCTTGAAAGATGATTTGAGCTATAAAATTAGGTCAACATGTTGTGTTGGAATCCTTGAGATTGTGCTTCAAACCATTAGACCATGTCTTAGGTCAAAAGTTACTGATCAGTCAATTACAGTTAAAACCCTAATTTTGATCATTTTACCCCTTTGATGATTTGGGCATTTTTCTTGGGGAATTATGATAAAAACTTGATAAATTGATAAATATGACTTCAACATGTTAATATTGGTCAAAAATCTTGAAGTTTGACTGTAGGTTGTCCACAATTGACTTTTTACTCAATGTAGTTGATTTTCAGTCATTTGGTCAATTGACTGAGCAAAATTGTGATTCAAGACCTGAAACTTAACATGAGTATTCTTGGAGGTTTATAATGATCCATGAAATTTATTTGAGGCATTAGAAGTCCAATTGTCCTTGTGAAAATTAGAAACCTAATTTGAGGCATCAATGTTTAGGAGGTGGTTTGCCCTAGTCAACACTTGTGCAAACTTGAGCCTTTGGAGATCTTGTGAGAAATGTCTTGAGAAAAGAGAGGGAAAATTTTGGGGTACAACAGATGGCAAGGTACGTATGTGTGTAGATTACAGGGATCTGAATAGGGTGATCCCTAAAGATGACTTCATACTGCCATATATTGATGTCTTGGTCGACAACACTGCTCAACATAAAGTATTTTCTTTCATGGATGGCTTCTCAGGTTTTAATCAGATCAAGATGGCACCTGAAGACATGGAGAAAACTACCTTCGTCACACAGTGCGAAACTTTCTATTACAAGGTCATACCTTTTGGGTTGAAGAACGTTGGGGAAACTTATCAGCGTGCCATGATAGCCTTATTCCATGACATGATTCATTATGAGATAGAAGTCTACGTCGATGATATGATAGCCAGATCACAGACTGAAGAAGAACATCTGGATCATCTGCATAAGTTATTTGAAAGGTTGAAGAATTACAAACTAAGGCTAAATCCGAACAAATGCACTTTTGGGGTGAGATCTAGTTAACTCTTGGGTTTCATCGTTAGTGGTAAAGGTATTGAAGTTGATCCCACAAAAGTTAAAGCTATTCAAGGAATATCGGCTCCCCGTACTAAGAAAGAGGTCAGAGATTTCTTAGGATGATTGAATTACATTTCCCGATTCATTTCTCATTTGAATGCTACCTGTGAGACAATCTTCAACCTGTTAAAGAAAGATCAAGTAGTAAAGTGGAAAGACGATTGTCAAATAGCCTTTGATAAAATCAAGGAGTAATTATAAGAACCTCTAATTCTGATTCCACCATTTGAAGGAAGACCTCTAATCATGTACCTAACAGTGCTAGAGAACATAATGGTTTGTGTACTGGGGCAGCATGGCGAGTCTGGTCGAAAAGAGCATGCAATATACTACCTTAGCAAAAAGTTTACCGACTGTGAAACAAAATATTCACTGCTCAAGAAAACTTGTTGCGCTTTGGCATGGGTTGCTCGCTGACTAAGACAATATATGTTAACCCATACTACTTTTTTGATCTCTAAAATGGATCCCATCAAGTTCATATTCGAGAATCCAGCTCTCTCCAGAAGAATAGCCTGATGGCAAATAGTCTTAATAGAATATGAAATTTAGTACACCACTCAAAAAGTAATCAAAGGAAATGTACTGGCAGATAATTTGGCACATCAAGCTGTAGATAACTATCAGTCTATGAATTTCAAATTCCCAGATGAGAACATTATGCTAGTTACGGATTATGAAGATCATGGACTGTATGAAGTACCTGAGCTAGGATCCCGATGGATTATGGTTTTCGATAGAGCTTCTAACGCACTTGGAAACGGGATCGGTGTTGTAATTATCTCTCCCCAGGGTTGTCATACGCCCTTCACTTCCAGACTTTTCTTTGACTGCACCAATAATATGGCTGAAAATGAAGCGTGCATCATGGGTATTGTTGTACCCCAAAATTTTCCCTCCCATTTCCTCAACATTTTCTCATCACAAGACCCTTGGAGCTCAAGATCCAGTCAGGGTTTGCTCTGCTCAAGACTCCTCCTTGCACTGTTGACCCAAATTAGGGTTTTTGTTTGCACAAAGATGTTTTGACCTAAAATTCCTAAGATGACTTTCATGCTTCATATTTGATTCCCAAGTTTATCCATACCAAGTTTCAAGCCTTGATTCCAATCTTTGCCCAGTCAATTGGACAGTTGACCTAGAAATCAGTTATATTGGGGAAAAAGTCAACTGTGGTCAATTGACAGTCAAACCTCATGAAATTTGACCCACATCAACATTATGAACTCATATGAACCATTTGGTCAAGTTTGGATCACAATTCCACAAGAAATTTGATCAGATCACCAAAAGGGCAAAATGGTCATTTTTAGGGTTTTGACTGCACAAAGGCAATTTTTGACTGTTTGACCTAGCCAATGGCAAACCAAGCTCACATATGGACTCAAGGACCCCATGGAATTGTCTTGACATGTTCAACAAGTTCAAAAGATCCCAAATGCACAAGGTTGACATATGAATTTTCCAGTCAATTGATCAATTTTTTACTGTATACTGAAAAGTCAAACTTTGACTTTTTGGTCAAAATCAAGTGTCAAGATTCATTTTTCATCAAAACATGTCAAATTATGAAACTTGTTCATCAAGAAATCAAAAATTGCAAATTAGGGTTTAAAATGAAGAATTTTCATAACTTAGAAATTTTCTAAGTTATGAAAATCCCTAATTTTTTCCTAACTTTGTCCCATTTTCTCATCAAGATGCAAATGGATTCAAGGAAAACTCAAAACATGAAAGTTATATTCCATTTCAAAATCTACAAATTTGATTCACAAAGTTTCCTCAAAAGAAGCTTGTAGCTCAAGTTATGATTTTTGGAACAAGGGTGCAAAACATTCTTAACTTAGAAAAGTTTTGACCTATTCTAGGCAGGATTTTTGCCCAACTTCATGGCCACTTTTCACATGCTTCCACTTGGAATTTCAATTTTCATTACAAAGATGGATTGTAGTACACATTCCAAGATTTCCAAAATGTCCAAGAACTCATAAAACACCCTTGTGGTTAGGGAGAATCGAATTTGGCAATATGGGAAAAAGTCACTTTGTTCATGAGCCATTTCCATGTTCATAACTTGTGAATTTTCAAACTCAGCATATGCAAGCTAGATTACAGGCCTCTAATCCCATTTACACTCAAAAATTAAATGCTAATCCATTGTGCCAAGATGTTGTTCTATGAGTTTGGTCATTACATGAAGGATTAGTCCTTAATTAGAAAAAGCAAATTATCCATTTTTGTAAAGAGCAACTTTATGTCAAGTTTGCATATCAAGAGGTACAATGCATATCTTCTAGGCACAAGCTATTGGACATATCCCACTGATCAAGACAAAGTTTTGCAGCACATTTGAGGGGCCTAGAGGAGCCTGTAACAGCACTTGACAATTTTTGCTTAAGTGAGAAGAAACCTTGCATTTTGGAACACATCTCACATTTCTGCCAACACAAGCTAAGACAAACTTGTTAAACATATTCCAAAGATCTAACCTAAGCTAAGGCACGAGCTAACCACCTTCCAAACTTCATCATTCATCAAAACACCATCCTACTGCAAAAAACAGAGTCACCTCTGCAGTTGGACTTCCATAACTCAATCCATTCATGCGCCTTGGCCAAAACCAGTTCATACACACTCCATACCACCTATACAAACTATCCCAAGCATTGGACACGACCTGTAACACCTCTAACCAACTTCACCATTTTCACTTTTTCTGTTTTGCAGGTTGACTTCCATAGCTTGATTCATTTGGTTTCAAAGCAAGCTAAAGGTTGGAAAAGCATCCCTAACCTTCAAGCAAGTTGTACAAGTCCTCACATTGCACTGAAAGTACCTCCATTTCCAGACACGATCCAAGCTGAACAGGTAAGTTCATGGACTTCTATCTCTCAATCTAGGAAGGGTTAGCTTTAAGTTTATGAATGAAAAATGCTCTACTCATGGCCCTGAAGCTACACATATATTTACTTTCCATTTATATTGCATGTGCTGAGAGAATTTGGAACCTGAACATTAGAAAAAACTTAGGTTAAGAATTAGGGATGGAGAAATTCTCTCTCATTTCTGAGAGTTAGATCAAGTTCTTGGTATGTATGGAATCGTGGCCTGATGCTTGACATTTTTCATGTTATAAGTTTGTGCTAAAAGTCCAGGAATCAGGATGTTTGAACAAGGTGGGAAAGGCGCGCGTTTTTGACAAGTTTGTTGCTGGAGGTTGAAGACAACCTCTTTGGGCTGGGCATGTGTTATTTTCCCTTTTTGCACCACTGTTTTACACATGCACCCCCCTGGCCCATTTTGAGATATATTTGTCATTTTTAATTTTTTTTCCTTTTGATTTTGTTTCTATATTTTTATTTAAGCATGAAAAAATATTAAAAATATTTTTCTCCCATTTTTTTCATTTTATTTGATATTTATTTTGTTTCATTTAGTTTATATGTAAATAAACACATAATACTTTCATTTAAAAATACTAAAATAGTACCAATACATTTTTAATTTCTGATTTTTATTTTATTTTACCTTTTAAAAACATTTTATAAAAAATATACTTTTTTTGTAAATATTAAATATTTTATTTTAATACATATTTAATATATTTAGTAAATATTATGAATACTTATATATTTATTATAATATTTAGGATAAAAACATAAAAATAATACATTTTTATTTTTTACTAATATTTAACTTAAAAAATCATTTTTTACAATATACTTTCTCTTTATTTATTTTTTATACATAATTAATAAATATTGCATATAATAAATAATTAATACATTTTATTTATAAAATTAGGGTTTTCCCCTAAACATGTAAAAATATCCAAAATTATTCATTTTTATTTTTGTTTATTTGTCACATAAAAATACCTTTTTACATACATATAAAAAATCATTTTTTGCATCTTGCATATTTATTATATTATTTAATTATTGTGCAATTAAATACCTTGTAAAAATTCAATTTGGATGTAATAGTTTAGGTTTAATTTCTTGCTAAAATATCCCCATTTGAACATTTGTACCCCCCATCCCATATTTGTGTTGTAATAACTTAGGATCTTTAAATTTCGCACTTTAAAGCTTTCCAATTATACCATGATAGACTTAGGGCTTTGTATGCAAATCAAAAACAACAAATAGTTTGACCTAAATTCAAGATAAACAAGCATGAAAATGGACAACACTAATCACACTTGCACCCCTAGGGTATTCCACTTGTTGCCTTCAATAATGGGCCATATTGCATGTTAGGTGTCTTTGGCAAAACAAAACAAATTCAAATGATCATAGTCCCTCGATGACGCTTTCAAAAGTTGCCTAAAAAATGATCAAGTCCCTTAAAGGAAAAATTGCCCAAAGACACTTGGCACTATTGCAATCATGGTCTAAACGATGACCCACGCCCGTCTCGTTCACATCCTAATACAAGATTGTCCACCAAATACAATGGTGGAACAAAATTGTCAAAAGGGTTAAAACATAGCAATAATCTTTGAGAAATTTAGGGTAGATAGCTCTTGGTTACTTGCCAACTTGCAAAACAAAAACACTTGCCTATTTTTCAAAACCACACATCACAACACCCTTTCAAAAACAACTTTCAAAAACAATTGAAAACTTTTCAAAAGATAAGTACACCTTTGTATACATCCCGACATGGATCATTACAAAGGTTGCCACCACATTGGACTCTTTTCAAAACAATTTCAAACCCACACACAAAGCACCATTTCAAATAATTGAAAGCACCATTTCAAACAATTGAAAATCAAGGCAAGTTGATCTAAGCATATACCTAAGAGCCCATGGATAACCATGGATAGAAAGGGTGCTAATACCTTCCCTTTCTATAATCTACTCCCCGAACCCAAGAAAATATCTCAAAGGTTTTTGTTGTGCTTTTTAAACCTTTCCTTAGGATAAAATAAAAAGTCGGTGGCGACTCTTGCTCAACCGAAACATTTGCGAAAACAAATGCAAAACCATAGTCAGTTCTCCCACCGTATCACAGAACTGGCGACTCTGCTGGGGAGAATTTTAAAAGTGGAGTAACCTTAGGGCTTAGATCACCCTCTTGCATGACTAATTGTTTGATTTTGATTGCTTTATATCTTGGCTCTCTTGTTTGGGTTTGCAATCCTACACCCGGATTTTGGGAAACATTTCATAGATAGCAATACGTTGTGGAAACTGTGCGGGGTATACCGACACGGTCGAAGCAATAGCTATATTAGTGCGACATATTTGTGAGTACCGGTAACCCTTGAGTTCAATCAAGGAGAGTACGGGGCCGCTGAGTGATGTCACTAAGCACTAATGACCTAGAACCTTACTTGACCATCTTTGCCTTACATTAGGGGTAGTGAGATGACCGGCTTTGGTGCAGTCCGAAGTTGGTAGATACTCGATACTACACTCATTGAGGTTTATTTTCTTGGAATATTTTGGTCGCTAGTTAAGTGGCTAAACCAAAACAATGAACGATGAAAACAATCCAATGATATTGAGCTCCTTAGAACCCGGTTACTATTTATAGGACCGGTTTTTCAGCCAACTACACTCAAGAGGGTACTTACCTATGAAACCCCATGCAAGCCTGAAACTAGGGATTGGTGTGATTTGCTTGTACATATGTTTGTGCATACATCATAAACATCATAAAGTATCATATGCATTCACTAACCATTTCAAGGGTTTGGATCTTCATCTTTGTTCTTGTTTTGTAGGTCATGGAAATTCCTCGCAGAAAAACCATCCAAGTCAACCTTGTGAGAATCTCTCCTCAACTCAAGGAGCTCACCTCAAGAATTCCGGAAAGCTCATCCTTCAGTGAAAGACATGGTAGACTGCTCAGCTTAGTCAACACCAACATTGAAGAAGACATGATGAAAGTGCTATTCCAGTTCTTTGACCCTCTTCACCACTGTTTCACTTTCCCTGATTACCAGCTGGTGCCCACTTTGGAGGAGTTTTCTCAACTCCTAAGAATCCCTATCCTTAATCAACTACCCTTCAACGGTACGGAAAAGGAACCAAAGCCGGAAGATGTTGCTCGAGCATTACATCTACAACCCTCTGACATCAAGGGGCATTGGGAAACCCGAAGTGGCGTCAAAGGGTTCTTAGCAAAATTCTTGTTTGAGAAGGCACAAGAATGTTGGAATTCATTGGACCTACAAGCCTTCGAAGAAATTGTGGCACTCCTTATCTATGGGTTGGTCTTGTTCCCAAATTCTGACCAATTGGTAGATGTCAACGCCGTCAAAATCTTCTTGTCCAGAAATCCAATACCAACATTGCTTGGGGATATCCTTCACTCATTTTACACACGAACAATGAGAAAGAGGGGTGTTCTCATGTGCTGTACTCCTCTCCTTGCAAGGTGGTTTATTTCGCACCTTCCACAATCTGTCTTGAAGAATGACCAAGGCTCAAGGTGGTCCCAACGGTTGATGACTCTTACTCACTCTGATGTACATTGGTGTTCTCGGTCCAGAGAAAATGTCATCATCATCGGTCATTGTGGAGAGTTTCCTAATGTTCCTTTACTTGGAATCAGAGGAGGTATCACCTACAACCCTTGCCTAGCTTTGAGGCAATTTGGATATGCACGGAGGGATGGCCCTCATGATATGTTGATTCCTGACCTAGTTTTTGACTTCGACAACGATGCGCAAGGACTTCGCCAAAGATTCATCAGAGCTTGGGGAAGGCCCAACAAGGTTGATAGCAAGACACTGGGACACAAGAACTCCATCCCTCTTGAGCCTTATCTCAAGTGGGTACGAGCCCGAGCCCAGAGTCTAATGATGCCTTATCCTCATGTTCTCCCTGTGATTAAAGAGCCCGTCAAGGAAGGAGAGGTTCCCTACACCGTCCTATATCCTGACATGCCTACATCGTGGGAAGAAATGCAGAAAAGTTGGATTCAGCTCAAGGAGGAACGAAACACTTTTGAAGCTAGCTTTTACGCCAGCGAGAAGAAGGTTCTAGAGCTTACCCGCCGACTCCATGAGCAAGAGGCCCTCAACACCTACATCGCACCAAAGAGGATGCGCAATGTCTTTTTACCTTGAGAAGTTGTTTTTGTAATATTTGGCCCATGGGGCATTTATGTACTAACAAATTTCTTCTTATTAATATGACGTGCGTTCTTTTTTGTCTGCAACAAGTTTGAATATTCTAAATCCTTGAATGCATTGCATACATAAGCATACCATTCATCATGTGCATAAGCAGGTCTCACGCCAGGTTTCCTTATCTGTCTGCTGTTTATTTCAGTAGGATGGATCTCGAGCAAACAGTCAAAGACCTACAAGCTCAAAATGCACAGTTCCAGCAACTCCTGACGACCTTGGCTAAGGGTTAGGAGGATCTCAAGACCTTGTTGGGGAATAAAGACCCAGTGAAGAAGAAGAAAAAGAGGCTCGGGGTGGCTACTTTAGGGAGAAGATTTGACGGAGAGGCCAGGAGAGTGCTTGAATTTCCTCCTACTTCTGATGAAGGAACCAGTAAAGGAGGTGGGGCTGCGGTACCTTCCGAGTCCAATGTGGAAGAAGAGGAGGTCGAAGAGGATGAAGATTACTCTGATCAACAATACCCTTCGGCTGATGATAAATACAAAGGTTTAGAAGACAGGTTGGCCGCCATGGAGCTACAAAGAGTACTGGGTTTGGATTTTGAAGACTTGGGTTTAGTTGTCGGGATTGTGATTCCCCCAAAGTTCAAGGTGCCAGTTTTTGTGAGGTATGATGGGTTGTCCTGTCCAAAAATGCATCTCAGGTCCTACGTAAGAAAGATCCAACCCTATACGGCGGATAAAAACCTGTGGATCCATTTCTTTCAAGACAGCCTTTTTGGGGCTCAACTGGAGTGGTTTTATCAGCTAGAGGGAACCAGCGTCCGAAACTGGGAAGACTTGGCCACCGCCTTCTACAAACAATATCAGTACAATTCTGACCTTGCTCCTACTCGTACCCAACTTCAGGGTATGTCACTGGGAACAGGCGAAGGATTCAAAGAATATGCACAAAAATGGAGGGATTTGGCTGGCAGGGTGCAGCCTCCTTTAACCGACCGTGAACTTGTTGATATGTTTCTAGGGACCCTATCTGGGCCATTTTTCAATCATCTGATTGGTAACTCTTCCGTGGGGTTTACCGATTTGATCTTGACGGGCGAAAGAATAGAAGCAGGCATCAAGTCAGGAAAGATTCAGAAGGGTGTTGCTGCAAGTGTTGAGAAGAAGCCTTTTAAGAAGGAAACAGCTGTGGTATACTCCCAGAGAAGAGCAGGGAAGACTGAGCGCCGGCCGACCGTGGGGGCCGTAATGATTCAAAACCCTTCAAGTGAGCAGCCTCGCTATAACCAATCCAGACCAAATCAACAACGGGTAGAACGGCCACAACGGCAGTTCACCCGTATTAATATGACGCCAGCGCAAGTGCTTCCCCATCTGTTAAAGTTGAATCTCGCCACTATCAAAGAGGCACCAAAGAACGTGAATACGTCCTCTCCGCATTATCATCCTAATGCTAAATGCGCCTACCATTCTGACAGTGTCGGGCACGACACCAATGATTGTTGGGCACCCAAGCATAAAATCCAAGACCTGATAGAGGCGAAGGAGGTGGAGTTTGATGCTCCGGAGAAGCCTAATGTGATATTTGCTCCCATGCCGAAGCACGGCCGAAATGTCAATGCCATTGAAGAAGATTTGTATGTTGCTGATGTCAATGATCTGATAACTCCTTTGTTAACCATCAAGTTGAATCTGTTAAAGGCCGGGATCTTCTTGGGGTGTAAAAAAGACTGCTTTTGTTGTTACTCTCTGCCGTTTGATTGTCCGTTACTGAAGAAAGGCATCCAAGGCCTAATGGATAGTCGACAAATTTTGTTTGAAAAAGTTTCTGCTGTTCCAACCCATACTGAAGATGTCTCAATCATAACCATTCACGCCAATCTTTCCAAGGCCGTCAAAAAGCCTGTTAAGATTACACCAGTTACGAAATCTGTTCCTTTGAAGATAACAATGCCAGGGCCTGTCCCCTATATTTCTGAGAAGTCAATACCATGGAACTATGGCGGTGACGTCTACTACCATGGTATTAAACAAATCGAAATAACTGAAGAAAGTTCGGATGATGAAGAAGCCAGCATTGGAAACATTGCAGGCACGAGCAAAATCACCCGGAGCGGGAGAATATTTTCTCCAGAGATTGCCCCTCCAAGAGCAATCTTTGGACCCTCATCTGCCGACAAGGTCATCCCAGCACCAATAAAACTCTATGCTAGAACCCCTTTGATTGAAGATGTTGTTGTTCCTAGTACTGTCCCTCCTACCACTACTGACAAAGGTAAGGGAATCCAAGATGAGCTCGTCAGGACGAGGGCTCAACCCTTGGTCATTCCGGAGACCTCCAAGAAGGAAATGGATGAGATCTTGAAAATAATCAGAAGGAGTGATTACGATGTGGTAGAACAACTGGGGCAAACCCCCTCAAAGATCTCCATGCTGGCACTACTACTTTGCTTGGAAGCGCATGCTAAAGCTCTAATAAAATTCCTGAAGGCAGCCCATGTGCCCCAGGAAACCTCTGCAGATCAATTTGAAAATTGCGTGGCCAGCCTTACTGCGGACAATGGATTAGGCTTCTCTGATGCCGACCTAACTCCTAATGGTAGAAACCACAATGATGCTTTGCATATTTCAGTCGAATGCCGAGGAACTACTCTCGCACATGTCTTGGTAGACACTGGTTCGTCACTGAATGTACTGCCTAAGAAGGCCTTGGACCGACTAGATTGTGAAGGGTTGGAGTTGAAACCAAGTGATATTATTGTCAGAGCTTTCGATGGTTCAAAGAGAATGGTCCATGGGGAGGTTGAAATTCCCATCAAGATAGGCACTGAGGTGCTTAAATCTACTTTCTATGTGATGGACATCCGTCCGTCATACTCTTGCTTGTTGGGTAGGCCTTGGATACACCATGCTGGGGCAGTCACCTCCTCCTTACATCAGATGTTGAAGTATCCTGTCAAGGGAAAGATCATTACTGTCCATGGCAAAGAGGAGTACATGATTAGCCACTTGAACTCTTTCCGGTATGTGGAGGTAGAGGGGGAGTTCATTGAGACGCCTTTCCAGCATTTCGAAGAAGTCCTTCCTGAAATAACAGTAGCAAAGTTGGCAGCTGAGGCACCGAGGCAGGTGGCCAGGATGGCATCTCTGGAGGATGCAAGGGCCGCAATAAAGGAGGGGAAGAATTCAGCATGGGGGCAGTTGCCCGATATTCCACATAAGACAGACAAATTTGGATTAGGGTTCACTACCGCAGGCTAGAAAGCTATGCGCCGTTCGAAGATTGAAAGAGCGCCAGTCAAAATTTCTCCCTACGGAATCAACGCTTTGGAAGATGAAGACAAAGAGGGAAACATCGAAGAGTGGATTTACCCGACTGTCAAAGGAGGATTATGCAACTGGGAGGCAAAAGACTTTGTCCCCATCACTTTTATTCATCAGTAATTTATCTGTCAAACATTTCCTATTTGGTTTGTAATATTTATTTTCAAACAATATGTACACTATCTTTTCACCTCATGCCTTGCCCGAGGCATGTAGGTCCATTTGTAAGGGTTTTGATTATTTTTCATATCCATATGCCATGTTTAATGATTCATTGGACGTTTTTAATTTGATAAACTGCTTGTGTTCATTTTCTTTCCTTTTGCATTTTCTGTTTAAGGATGGCTATCCCTTACACACACCCACACTCACAAATGCAGGTACCCATCCACTCCGGATTCCATGGGTGACGATTCTGCTATATCCTTCAATAACTCTGAAGATCTGGTCAATCAAGCCGAGTATGAAGATGACGAAGGTTGTGAAGTACCAGGGGAACTAGGCAGACTTCTACAGCAAGAGGAAAGGGCCATCTTACCGCACGAAGAGTCATTAGAAACTGTCAACTTAGGGACCGAGGAAGACCGGAAGGAGGTGCAAGTGGGTGCCAATCTGGAACCAAGTGTCAAGGAACGCCTGATACAGTTGTTGAATGAGTATGTTGAAATCTTCGCTTGGTCTTATGAAGACATGCCGGGTTTAGACACAGACATCGTGGTTCACCGTCTCCCCTCAAGAGAGGATTGTCCATCGATCAAGCAAAAAGTCCGCCGAATGAGGCCTGACATGTCTGAAAAGATCAAAGCATAAGTAATGAAGCAATTCGACGCTGGTTTTCTGGCTGTTACGTCCTATCCTCAATGGGTCGCTAACATCGTGCCAGTACCTAAGAAAGATGGAAAAGTCAGGATGTGTGTAGACTACCGGGATTTGAATAGGGCCAGCCCCAAAGATGATTTTCCACTTCCACACATTGACATTTTGATCGACAATACAGCTCAGCATAAAGTGTTTTCCTTCATGGATGGATTCTCGGGCTACAATCAAATCAAAATGGCCCCCGAGGATATGGAGAAAACAACTTTTGTCACGCAATGGGGCACTTTCTGTTACAAGGTGATGCCGTTCGGGCTAAAGAACGCAGGGGCAACTTATCAACGCGCCATGGTAGCTTTGTTTCATGATATGATACATCATGAGATTGAAGTTTACGTAGACGATATGATAGCTCGATCACAAACAGAGGAGGAGCACCTTGAGCATCTAGAAAAGCTGTTTGCCAGGTTGAAAGAATACAAACTCAGGCTGAATCCAAGTAAGTGCACTTTTGGAGTTAGGTCTGGTAAACTTCTAGGATTTATTGTAAGCAACAAAGGCATTGAAGTCGATCCATCAAAAGTGAAAGCAATACAAGAGATGCCTGCTCCCCGTACTGAAAAGGAGGTTAGAGGGTTCTTGGGGCGCTTGAACTATATTGCCAGATTCATCTCTCATCTGACTTCTACCTGTGAGCCAATTTTCAAACTCTTGAAGAAAGATCAGGTAGTCGAATGGAACGACGATTGCCAAGCTGCTTTTGATAAAATCAAGGAGTATTTGCTAGAACCTCCTATTCTGATGCCACCCGTCGAAGGAAGACCATTAATCATGTATCTGACCGTCTTGGATAACTCAATGGGGTGTGTTTTGGGTCAGCATGACGAGTCTGGTCAAAAAGAGCATGTTATTTATTACCTTAGCAAAAAGTTTACCGACTGTGAGACTCGCTACTCACTGCTCGAGAAAAATTGCTACGCTTTGGTATGGGCTGCTCGCCGACTAAGGCAGTATATGTTGACTCATACTACCTTGTTGATTTCCAAAATGGATCCTATCAAGTATATCTTCGAGAAACCTGCTTTATCTGGAAGAATAGCTAGATGGCAAATGATCCTAACTGAGTATGACATCCAGTACACCACTCAAAAAGCTATAAAAGGAAGTGTACTAGCTGACCATCTGGCTCATCAAGCTATCGAAGATTATCAACCCATGAGATTTGAATTTCCAGACGAGGACATCATGAATTTGGACAACATTGAAGGTAACGGACCGTATGACGGACCCGAAAAGGGATCCCGATGGACCCTGTACTTTGATGGTGCTTCAAATGCACTTGGAAACGGTATCGATGCGGTACTCATTTCCCCGGAAGGATGTCACACACCTTTCACGACCCGACTTTGCTTCAGTTGCACAAACAACATGGCTGAATATGAAGCTTGCATCTTTGGTCTCAAGGCTGCTATAGATTTGGGGATCAAATCTTTGATCGTATTTGGGGACTCGGCTTTGGTTATCAGTCAAATCAAAGGAGAGTGGGATACCAAGCATCCTAATCTTATCCCATATAAAGAACATGTCCTGACATTGTTGCCTCATTTCGAGCAAATTACCTTCGAGCATTTCCCACGAGAAGAGAATCAGCTAGCAGATGCTCTAGCTACAATGTCTTCCATGTTTAAACTCAACTGGGATAACGAGGCTCCCCAAATCACCATCGAGCGAATGGATGAACCCGCACATTGTCACGAGATTAATACCGAAGAAGTAGTGGAACAACCCTGGTTCCATGAAATCAAAAGGTATCTCGAGACTAGAGATTATCCCGAAGGAGCTTCCGTAAATGACAAGAAGTTCTTAAGGAAATTTGCTGCCAAATTCTTCCTGAGCAACGACATCCTTTACAAACGAAACCATGATTGTGTATTACTCCGATGCGTAGACAAAGCTGAAGCAGAGTTGATCATGACTGAGATACACAGCGACACATTTGGCACTCACTTGAGCGGGCATACAATGGCTAAGAAGATCCTAAGGGCAGGCTATTACTGGTCTACCATGGAAGCTGACTGCCATCAACATTCCCGTACTTGCCACAAATGTCAAGTCTACGCTGATAAAGTTCATATCCCTCCGGTCCCTCTCAACATTCTGACTGCTCCTTGGCCATTTGCAATGTGGGGCATTGACATGATTGGAGAGATCAAGCCCACGGCTTCCAACGGACATCGCTTCATCCTAGTTGCCATTGACTATTTCACCAAGTGGGTCGAAGCAGCTTCCTTCGCCTCTGTTACTAAAAATGTGGTTGCCCGCTTCATCAAGCAAAATCTCATATGTCGGTATGGTGTTCCAGACAGGATCATCACAGACAACGGTACAAATTTGAATAACACGATGATCACCGCTTTGTGCGAACAGTTCAAGATTTATCATCACAATTCATCTCCCTATCGGCCGAAGATGAACGATGCTGTTGAAGCTACGAACAAAAACATTAAGAAAATCATTCAGAAAATGACAGTCACTTACAAAGACTGGCATGAGATGTTACCATTTTCTCTACATGGATACCGTACGACGGCACGTACTTCAACCGGGGCAACCCCATTTTCGTTGGTATATGGCATGGAAGCTGTCCTGCCTATGGAAGTTCAGATTCCTTCTCTAAGGATTATGAAGGACGCAGGTTTGAATGAAGATGATTGGATGCAGACCCGACTTGATCAACTCAATTTGATCGACGAAAAGCGACTCGCTGCTATATGCCATGGTCAGACGTATCAAAAACGGATGATCAAGGCCTTCAATAAGAAAGTCAGACATCAAGTGTATCAAGTCGGAGATCTCATAATCAAGCGGATTATCTTGTCGCAAAGTGATCCCAGGGGCAAATGGACTCCTACATATGAAGGACCATTTGTGATCAAGAGCATATTTTCTGGTGGTGCAATGATTTTGACCATCATGGACAGCGACGATTTGCCGCACCCTACGAACGCAGACATAGTCAAAAGATACTACGCATAAAATAACCCGACAAGTCGAAAACCCGAAAGGGCGGCTTGGGCAAAAATGGGCATCCCGGTGAACCGAAAACCCGAAAGGGCGGTTCATGCAAAAATTAGGGATAAAAACAAAAAAATCTATACACCCGGCAAGTTGAAAACCCGAAAGGGCGGCTTGGGCAAAAAGGGGTTTCCCGGTGGATCGAAAACCCGAAAGGGCGGTTCAGGCAAAAGTTAGGGAATTAAAGCGTATGACTATGTCTCGTCGGATCACTTCAAAGACAATCTCTTCATCAACCAGTTCCAGGTTTCTGATCAATCCAGTCATCGGCAAACGAAGCATTGAATGGACAGATATTCAGAGTTGTGAGGGCTATAGCGGAATGGAATCCCATGGAATTATTTCAAATAGCCATCTTTATTTTGTATAAATCTTTCAATATTTACGACAAAATCCTCTTACTGGGATGTTTGTCTCCTTTGTACAAATATACTCATAGAAAGTCAATACAAATACTTTTCCCAGAAATTTGTGTCATTTCCTTCTTCTTGTCTCTTGCACTATTTGTTTTATTTTGAGAAACGTCCAATGTTTTGTTAAATAGGCATATGCATTTGAACATAATCATTTCCTTATGAGTCAAGAAAGAGGATTACTGATAGGTTGAAGGTGCAGTTGGATATCTTGATACCCTTTCAAAGGAAACCCCCAGGAGATTTGGAATCCATATCCCTCAGCAAGTCTTGAAGCTTATCCCTAGTAGATTCCGGAGGCTTATCCCCTGCAGACTATTTGCCACGGAAGATTGCACTCGGAAAAATTCTTCCTGTCCCCAGCGAAGTTCATCAAAGTCCCCCAGCACGACTTATCAATACAATCCCCCAAAGGAGTTTATCTTTGTTATCCCCAGCCAGAGAATCCTCCAGAACTCGATTCCCCTCAGAGTTTAAGTTTCAGTATCCCCAGCAGCGCTAAAACTTCAAACTATCAATCCCCAGCTGAGCCAGACTAGTGAAACTTCTCCCCACAGAAATGCTTCTCACTAGACTAGAGATTCTCAGTCTTACCTCACCAGCTTAAGTCTACCAGGTTCTAAAATCCCCAGCGGACATCATCAGAAATTCTCTTACCCTGCAAGTCACCAAGGAGATTCCAAGTCCCCGCAAGTGGTTTTAAGGCCCTTCGACGACTGAAGGTCTGGTATTCCCCAAGCAAATCTGCAGACTTTCAGTTTTCCGTTCCTCATTGTATATTCAAGATTCTCCAATGAAGATCTCCTCAAGACAGGAATTCCCCAGTAGTTTGGCATACAACCCCAGCTCCTTATTCTGCAGCAACCACCAGGAATTATTCTTCCCGGCAGCAGTCAAGATGCTTTTATCTTCAGCCATCTCGGATTCATCTATCCTTTGCAAGACAGCTCTCCAGCTTACATGCGCATCCATTTACATTCATATCATATAACATACATTGTATCATGCATCATGACATTGTATATAACTAACTTTTTGCCTTTGCAGGTAAGATCAGTCGACAGACAAAAAATCATTATCCTCCGAGACACTTTTGAAAACAGTTTACGGACGCTTCCCAACAACGGATGCTGCTCTATTGCTTATTCAACTCCAAGGTTTCTGAAAATAGTTCACGGGTTCTCCAGTAACGGATGTTAACCTATCACTTGTTCAGTTTCTTCTCAAGACTTCTGAAAACAGTTTATGGATTCTTCCCAACAACGGATGTTAATCTATCGCTTGTTCAGATGCAACTTTTGAAAACAGTTTACGGACGCTTCCCAACAACGGATGCTGCTCTATTTCTTATTCAACTTCAAGACTTTTGAAAACAGTTTATGGATTCTTCCCAACAACGGATGTTAATCTATCGCTTGTTCAGATGCAACTTTTGAAAACAGTTTACGGACGCTTCCCAACAACGGATGCTGCTCTATTGCTTATTCAACTCCAAGGTTTCTGAAAACAGTTCACGGGTTCTCCAGTAACGGATGTTAACCTATCACTTGTTCAGTTTCTTCTCAAGACTTCTGAAAACAGTTTATGGATTCTTCCCAACAACGGATGTTAATCTATCGCTTGTTCAGATGCAACTTTTGAAAACAGTTTACGGATGCCTCCAGATACGGATGTCAATCATGCAACTTTTGAAAACAGTTTACGGATGCCTCCAGATACGGATGTCAATCTATTGCTTGTTCAGACCCCCAATTCAGATGTGGTTCAAAACATGGACACCTTTCTGATATTCATTCCAGATGGCATCTTTAAGCCCATCCCCGACAAGTTTTTGTCACTCTTCCAGATGGCATCGTTAAGCCCATCTCTAGATGGCATCTTTAAGCCCATCCCCGACAAGTTTCTGTCACTCTTCCAGATGGCATCGTTAAGCCCATCTCCAAATGGCATCTCTAAGCCCATTCCCGCATCCATTTCTTTGACGAGTGCAAATTTAAGGGCACTCTAGTGTCCAATCTCCTTTTACCCTCGAGTCACGAAAGGCAAGCTTGCCAATCTAACTCTTCGGATTCAAGAAGATTGAACAGGGGCAACTGTTGTACCCCAAAATTTGCCCTCCCATTTCTCTCAATATTTTCTCCTCACAAAGCCCTTGGAGATCAAGATCCAGTTAGGGTTTCATCTGCTCAAGACTTCTCCTTGCATTGTTGACCCAAATTAGAGTTTGTGTTTGCACAAAGATGTTTTGACCTAAAATGCCTAAGATGACTTTCATGCTTCATATTGGACTCCCAAGTTTATCCACATCAAGTTTCAAGCCTTGATTCCAAGTTTTGCCCAGTCAATTGGACAGTTGACCTAGAAATCAGCTGTATTGGGGAAAAAGTCAACTATGGCCAATTGACAGTCAAAACTCATGAAAATTGACCCACATCAACATTATAAACTCACATGGACCATTTGATCAAGTTTGGATCACAATTCCACAAGAAATTTGATCAGATCATCAAAAGGGCAAAATGGTCATTTTTAGGGTTTTGACTGCACAAAGGCAATTTTTGACTGTTTGACCTAGCCAATGGCAAACCAAGCTCACATATGGGCTCAAGGACCCCATGGAATTGTCTTGACATGCTCAACAAGTTCAAAAGATCCCAAATGCACAGGATTGACAGTTGAATTTCCCAGTCAATTGATCAATTTTGATTGTATATTGGAAAGTCAAACTTTGACTTTTTGGTCAAAATCAAGAGTCAAGATTCATTTTTCATCAAAACATGCCAAATCATGAAACTTTTTCATCAAGAAATCCAAAATTGCAAATTAGGGTTTGAAATGAAGATTTTTCATAACTTAGAATTTTTCTAAGTTATGAAAAACCCTAATTTTTCCTAACTTTGCCCCATTTTCTCACCAAGATTCATTCTGATTCAAGCAAAAGTCAAAACATGAAAGTTGTAGCCTATTTCATAATCTACAACTTTGATTCACAAAGTTTTCCCAAAAGAAGCTTGTATCTCAAGTTACAATTTTCGGAACAAGGGTACCAAACCATTCTTAACTTAGAGAAAATTTGACCTATTTTAGGCAAGGTTTTTACCTAACTTTAAGACCATTTTCCACATACTTCCACTTGGAATTTCAATTTGCATTTCAAAGATGAACTGTAGTACACATTCCAAGCTTTCCAAAATGTCCAAGAACTCATCAAAAAACCTTATGGTTAGGGAGAATCGAATTTGGCAAGTTGGGAAAAAGTCATTTTGATTCATGGCCATGTACATGTTCATAACTTGTGCAATTTTTCAAATCAGCTTGCACAACTTGATTACAGGTCCTATATCCCATTTGCACTCAATAATTAAATGCAAACCCCTTGTGTTAAAGCCTTGCATTATGTATTTAAGCATTACATGAAGGTTTAGTCTTAAAATAGAAAAAGCAAATTATCCATTTTTGAAAAGGTATGGCTTTATGTCAAAAGCAAATCCAAGAAGTACCAAAGCATATCTCTGAAGCACAAGTCAAGGAGCATAACACACTGACCAAGACTAATGTATGCAGCATAGATTGGGGGCCTCTATCAGCCTAGAAACTCAAGTGGCCATCTCTTGCTTAAGTGTGAAGAAATTTGACATAACAACTCCCAACTCTCATTTCCTGTAAACCAAGCTTAAGAAAACTTGTCAAACACTTTCTAAACATCAAACACAAGCTGAAACACGAGCTATCCACCTCCATTTCCCTCCCATTGACAAAATCACCCTCAAACTGTCCAAACAGAGCACCTGCTGCAGTTTGAATCCCACAACTCATTTCCATCGTGCATTCTTGCCCAAACCAGTTCAAACACCTTCCCTACCATCAATCCAAACTATCCAAAGCATTAGAAGTGGACTGTAACTCCTCTAATTAGTTTGGCCATTTTCATTTTCTTGTTTTGCAGGTGGAGTGCTACAACTCGATTCAGCTAGTTTCAAAGCAAAGTAAAACTTGGAATAGCATCCCTGGACATCAAGGAAGCTGTACCAATCATCACCTTGCTCTGAAAGTACCTCCATCATCAGATACAACTTCAACTGAACAGGTATATTCTTGAACCTCTATCTCTCAATGTAGACATCATTAGCTCTAGGTTTGTGAATAAGAAGTGTTCTACTCATGCCCCTGAAACTGTACATACCTTTACTTTTCATTTATTTTACATATGCTGTGAGAATTTAAGGTCCGAATATTGATAAAAAGTTAGGTTAAGATTTGGGAATGATGAAATTCTCTCTCATTTCTGAGAGTTAGGATGAGTTCTTTATATGTCTGGATTCGTGATTCAATGCTTAACATTTTTGGTGTTGTAAGTTTTTGTTAAAACTCAAGGAATCAGGATGTTTGAATTCATGTACCAAGCGCGCGTTTTTGACCAAGAACTATCTGGAGGTTGAAGAAGGTCTTCATGGGCTGGGCCTGATTTGCTTTGTCTTTTTGCACACTATTTTTACTTTGACACCCCCTAGGCTCATTTGGTTTATTTTCATGATTTTTTGACTTTTGTTTTTTATTCCTGACTTATTTATTTTTCCTCATGATATTAAAAATATAAAAATATTTTTTAAACCATTTTTTGAATTTTTTAGGCATTTATTTGTTTATATTGATATTTGTACATAAATAAATAAATAAACACTTTTTACTTAAAATACTAAAAAATAATGTAAACACATTTTATTTTCATTTTTATTTTGTTTTATCTTCTTAAAATATTTTATATAAAATATACTTTTTTTATAAATATTAAATATTATTATTTTTGTATATATAATACATATTTAGAAAATAATACAAATATATATATATATATTTATTAGAATATTTAGGACAAAAATACAAAAATACATATATTTTTCTTTTATTAATATTTGACCTCAAAAAATACTTTTTTATAAATATACTTCATTTTTTTTTATTTTGTGCATAATTATTAAATATTTGTATATATTAAATAATTAATATATTTACTTAATAAAATTAGGGTTTTACCCTAAACATAAAAAACTCCAAAAAAATAATTCTTTTTATTTTTGTTTATTTGACATAAAAAAATACTCTTTTTTTTCATACACATAAAAAACCTTTTTGCATCTTGCATATTTATTTTATTTCTATTTAATTTGTGCAATTAAATATCTTGTGAATAATTCCAAATTGATGTAATAGCTAGGTTTAAATTCCTATTCAAAATATCCCCATTTGAACATTTGTACCCCCCTTCCCATATTGTGTTGTAATAGCTTAGGAACTTTAATTTTCGCACTTTAATGCTTTCTAATCATACCATGCTAGAATTAGGGTTTGTATGCAAATAAAAAAGAACAAAAATAGTTTGACCTAATTTCAAGATAATCAAGCATGAAAATAGACAACACATATCACACTTGCACCCCTAGGGTATTCCACTTGTTGCCTTCAATAAATGGGCCATATTGTATGTTAGGTTTCTTTGGGCAAAAACAAAACAAACAATTCAAATGATCATAGTCCCTCGATGACGCTTTCGAAAAGTTGCCTAAAATGATCAAGTCCCTTTCAAGGAAAAATTGCCCAAAGATACTTAACACCATTGCAATTATGGTCTAAACGATGACCCGCGCCCGTCCCTTTCACATCCTAACACAAGATTGTCCACCAAATGCAATGGTGGAACAAAATTGTTAAAAGGGTTAAAACATAACAAAAATCTTTGAGAACTTTAGGGTAGATAGCTCTTAAGTACTTGTCAACTTGAAAATCAAAAACACTTGCCTATTTTTCAAACCATAGTTCACAAACACTTTCAAAACAAACTTTCAAAAACCTTGAAACATCTTTTCAAAAAGACAAAACACCTTTTGTAAAACATTCGAGTAAAGAATTGTTACAAGGGTAGCCTAGACAAGGCATCTTTTTTAAAACATTTTCAAAACCACACACAAAGCACCATTTCAAACAATTGAAAACCAAGGCAAGTTGATCTAAGCAAGTACCTAAGAGCCCATGGATAAACATGGATAGAAAGGGTGCTAATACCTTCCCTTTCTATAATCTACTCCTCGAACCCAAGAAAATATCTCAAAGGTTTTTGCTGTGCTTTTTAAACCTTTCCTTAGGATAAAATAAAAAGTCGGTGGCGACTCTTGCTCAACCGAAACATTTGCGAAAACAAACACAAAACACAAGTCAGTTCTCCCACCGTATCACACATTTCAAAATCTTGCGCTCTTTTTCTTTCTTTATTATATATTGTAAAACAGCTATATTTACACACACTCACTTATACAGGTTCCAATCCACTCTGGATCTCACTGGTAACGACTCTGCTACTGCCAGTTATGACTTCGAAAATCCGATCAACTTAGCCGAAGACGAAGGTGAAGATGATTGCGAAGTGCCTGGTGAACTTGCAAGACTGTTACTCCAGGAAGAGAGGGCCATTCAGCCACATGAAGAGCCAGTGGAAACGGTAAATCTGGGTACTGAGACAGACAGAAAGGAAGTCAAGATTGGTGCCAATCTAGAGTTCAGTGTGAAGCAACGGTTGATTCAGATGCTGCGTGACTATGTGGAAATCTTTGCCTGGTCTTACGAAGACATGCCTGGGTTGGATACCGACATTGTGGTTCATCACTTGCCTACCAAGGAAGACTGCCCTCCGGTTAAACAGAAGGTCCGCCGTATGCGCCCAGAGATGTCCGAGAAAATCAAAGCTGAGGTTATGAAACAATTTGATGCCAGGTTTCTAGCAGTGAATTCTTACCCTCAGTGGGTTGCCAACGTGGTTCCAGTGCCGAAAAAGGATGGTAAGGTCTGAATGTGTGTTGATTACAGGGATTTGAACAGGGCCAGCCCCAAGGATGATTTCCCTCTGCCTCATATCGACGTTCTGGTTGACAACACTGCTCAGCATAAGGTTTTCTCCTTCATGGACGACTTCTCCGGTAATAATCAGATCAAGATGGCTCCTGAAGACATGGAGAAAACCACTTTTGTTACTCATTGGGGCACCTTTTGTTACAAGGTCATGCCTTTTGGGTTGAAAAATGTTGGGGCAACCTACCAACGTGCCATGGTTGCTTTATTTCATGATATGATCCATCATGAGATAGAGGTATACGTCGACGATATGATTGCAAGATCCCAAACTGAGGAGGAACACCTTGACCATCTACGGAAGCTTTTTGACTGTCTGAAGTTGTACAAGCTGAGGTTGAACCCAAACAAGTGCACCTTTGGGGTGAGATCGGGAAAATTTCTAGGTTTCATCGTAAGAGACAAAGGTATTCAAGTGGACCCTACCAAGGTGAAAGCCATACAAGAGATGCCAGCTCCCAAGACAGAGAAAGAAGTCAGAGGCTTTCTAGGACGGTTGAACTACATTGCCCGATTCATCTCGCATCTAACTGCTACCTGTGAACCAATCTTCAAGCTACTGAAGAAAGATCAAGTTGTACGTTGGAATGATGAATGTCAGGCCGCTTTCGAAAAGATCAAAGAGTATCTCCAAGAACCACCCATTCTTATGCCACCGGTTGAAGGGAGACCTCTAATCTTATACTTGACAGTACTTGACAACTCAATGGGGTGTGTGCTGGGCCAGCATGACGAGTCTGGCCGAAAAGAACACGCCATTTATTACCTGAGCAAAAAGTTTACCGACTGTGAGACTCGGTACTCACTGCTCGAGAAAACTTGTTGTGTTCTGGTATGGGCTGCTCGCCGGCTGAGACAGTATATGTTGACTCACACTACTCTGTTGATTTCAAAAATGGATCCAATCAAGTACATATTCGAAAAGCCTGCTCTGTCTAGAAGAATAGCAAGATGGAAAATGATCTTGACGGAATATGACATCCAGTACACGACTCAGAAAGCAATCAAGGGAAGTGTATTGGCAGACCATTTGGCACACCAGGCTGTGGATGATTACCAGTCGATGAACTTTGAATTTCCAGACGAGGATATCATGGTAGTGACTGATTGTGAAGTACCTGGACCGGATGAAGGACCTGAGGAAGGATCCCGATGGTCTATGCACTTTGACGGAGCCTCGAACGCTTTGGGTAATGGGGTCGGCGCTGTGATCATATCTCCTAAAGGCACTCATACTCCACTTACCGCCCGGTTATGTTTTAACTTCACCAACAACATGGTGGAGTATGAGGCATGTATCATGGGTCTTCAAGCTGCAATTGACTTAAGGATCAAGTTTCTGAGTGTATTCGGAGTTTCCGATCTCGTGATCAATCAGGTCAAAGGCGAGTGGGATACGAAACACCCAAATCTTATTCCTTACAAGGAGTATGTATTGACATTGATCCCCCATTTCGAAGAGATAACCTTTGAGCACTTCCCGAGGGAAGAGAATCAGTTAGCGGACGCACTAGCTACGATGTCTTCTATGTTCAAAGTCAAATGGGACAACGAGGCTCCCCGGATCATTATCTGGAAATTGGATGAACCTGCACATTGCTGCGATCTCGAGACCGAAGAGGTAACAGAAAAACCCTAGTATCATGAAGTGAAGAGGTACCTTGAAGCTCAAGAATAACCCGAGGGTGCATCTGTCAACGACAAGAAGTTTCTGAGGAGGTTTGCGGCAAAGTTCTTCCTCAGCAATGGCATTCTTTACAAGTGAAACCATGATTCAACCTTACTGCGTTGTGTGGATAAGACTGAAGCAGAAAGGATCATGGCAGAGCTACATAAAGGTACCTTCAGAACAAATTCCAGTGGACATACCATGGCAAAGAAAATCCTTCGGGAAGGATATTTCTGGTCCACAATGGAAGCCGACTGTTACCAGCACTCGCGAACTTGTCATAAATTCCAGATCTATGCTGATAAGGTGCATATTCCTCCGGTTCCTCTGAACGTCCTGACGGCACCTTGGCCTTTTGCAATGTGGGGTATTGATATGATCGGCGAAATCCGACCTACGGCATCCAACGGGCACCGCTTCATCTTGGTAGCGATTGATTACTTCACAAAGTGGGTTGAAGAAGCCTCCTACGCCACCGTAACCAAGAGCGTCGTGGCACGGTTCATTCGGCACAACCTGATCTATCGATACGGTGTCCCGGAAAGGATCATTACGGACAATGGTACCAATCTTAACAATAAGATGATCACTGAACTCTGCGAACAATTCAAGATACAGCACCACAATTCTTCTCCTTACCGGCCGAAGATGAATGGGGCTGTAGAAGCAGCGAATAAGAACATCAAGAAGATTGTGCAGAAGATGACAATGACTTATAAAGATTGGCACGAAATGTTACCATTTGCTCTTCATGGGTACCGTACCTCAGCACGAACGTCAACAGGGGCAACTCCTTTTTCCTTGGTCTATGGCATGGAGGCAGTCTTGCCTATCGAAGTCCAGATACCCTCTCTCCGGATAATGAAGGATGCAGACTTGAGCGAAGATGACTGGATCCAGACTCGGCTTGATCAATTAAACCTAATTGACGAAAAGAGACTCACTGCTATTTGCCATGGTCAGACGTACCAAAAACAGATGATTAGGGCATTTAACAAGAAGGTCAGACGACAAGAGTATCAAGTTGGGGACCTGGTAATCAAGCGCATCATTCTTCCTCAAAGTGATCCCAGGGGCAAATGGACCCCTACGTACGAAGGGCCATTTGTGGTTAAACATATCTTCTCAGGAGGAGCTATGATTCTGACCACCATGGATGGTGACGACCTTCCTCACCCTGCCAATGCAGACATAGTAAAAAGATACTACGCATGAGCTAAAGACCCGCTAGGTTGATACACCTAGGCAAAAATAAGGGCTTCCCGGCGAACCAAAAGGGTTCGGGCAAAAATAAGGGATGAAAATGAAAAAAATCTGTACACCCGGCAAGTCGAAAACCTGAAAAGGCGGCTTGGGCAAAAATGGGTATCCCGGTGGACTGAAAACCCGAAAGGGCGGTCCAGGCAAAAGTTAGGGATAAAGCATAATACTATGTCTCATTGGATCACCTTGCATCCAGAATCCGGAATCAATTATCGGGCTCAGATAAATTCAATCAATCAGCTTCATTTTCAACTAAGCAGCAAAGTGATGAGACGCTTGAAGACATAAAGGCGATAGCAGAGTTGGAACCTAGTGGGATTATTTTTCACATAGCTGTTTTGTTTCCTTTTCACAAAATTGTACAAACTCTATTTTGATCGGCGGCGTTCTCTTACTAGGACGTCAGCCTCTTGTACAAAAATGCCTATTTACAGGCAAACTTCAAAATCAATACAAGTTTCAGACAAATTGCCAATTGTTTTTACTTTTTCTGTTTTGTTTTGCAAAGAACGTCCAATGTTCATTTTTGATATATGCATTTGACATTGATTGATAATCATGAATATTTGCATGCGAAACAAAAGACTAATTACAGGTGACATCAGAAACAGGGGCAATATAGAATTGTCCAAGCAGTCTAGTTGCTCTGTCCACCAAGGTACCAAGGTAGGTTCGGCTGAAGAACGTAACCAAGTCACCTCAATTCCTCACAGAGTAAGACCAGATTTCAGCAATACTCTCCCGTCAGCCCCGAAAAGGCATTTTATTCCCCTAGCAAGTCAGCAAGACTCCCTCCAAGCATGATCAGTCTACTGTCAGCCTTAAGGAAATTGGGTATCCCCGGAAGATCTCAACATTTCCCAGCGGAGTATAGGCATTCCTCAGCAAGCATCCCCGACAGTCTTAATATAAGATTGTTCCCCGGCGGAATACCAACACCTCAGTACAGTCTGAAAAGTTTCCCCAGGAAAGTGGAATCCATATCCCCAGCAGGTCTTGAAGCTTATCCCCAATAGATTCTGGAAGCTTATCACCTGCAGAGTACGTACGTCTCTCCCCGACTTTATTCAAAGGTTATTTCCCCACCAGGGTATAACTGGGTTATCCTCAGCTAATTGCCACGGAAAGATCATCCTCGACGAAGTTCTTCCTATTCCCCAGTGGAGTTCATCAAGTTCCCCAACATAACTTATCAGTGGAATCCCCAGCGGAGTTCTCATCAAAACCTCAGCGAAGTATCTCTTCCCGCAGAGTAATACCCCGCAGAGTAATCTCTTCACCTATTTTATTCCCCTCAGAGTAATCTCTCCAACAAGTTTATTCCCCAACGGAGTCATCTTCTCCTACCGGTTTATTCTTGCAACCATCATCCCCAGCGGAAGCGAAGAACTCTACTCTTCAACATCAGCCCGGGATTTGATTCCCTGGCCAGTCGTCAAGGATTTATTTTCCTAGACGAAAATACATTCATAGACATTTCACATTTCATACATCCTGCTTACATACATGATAAAGTGCACACAACACTATCTAATTTTGAGCATCATGACATCATGCATCTCATACATCATGACATTACATACAATTGATGTTTTGCCTTTTCAGGAAAAGATCAATCCAAAAGATGATTACTATCAACTATCACAATTCTAGATTCGATACCTGTATCTAGCCAGGGCATATCTGTGAGTGATTGATTGTAGATTTGATACTTGTACCTAGCCATGGCATATCTACATGAAGAGTTTGAAGATCAACCCCTGTAACAGGCCAGGAAATTATCTTTCATTCTCAGGTCAGAGGCTTACACCTGTATCCAGCCAGGAAAGTTATCTCTACCAACCTTTCGCAATTCCAGATTCGATACCTGTATCTAGCCAGGGCATATCTGTAGACGAAAATTCCAGATTCGATTCCTGTATCTAGCCAGGGCACATCTGTGAGCAACTAATTCCATATTCGATACCTGTATCTAGCCAGGGCATATCTGTAGGCGACAATTCCAGATTCGATACTTGTATCCAGCCAGGGCACATCTGTAGACAACAGTTCCAGATTCGATTCCTGTATCTAGCCAGGGCACATCTGTGAGTAACTAATTGTAGATTCGATACCTGTATCTAGCCATGGAATATCTGCATGAAGAGACTGAAGATCAACACCTGTAACAAGCCAGGAAAACATCTTTCTTTCTCAAAGTACGCAAGTTCTTGCTAAGAAATCTCTTACGCGATCAACACTTCCAAATGGCATCTATAAGCCCATTCCCGACAAGGTTCTGTCACATCTCCAGATGGCATCTATAAGCCCATCCCCCTATCCACCATCTCTCCAAATGGCATCTATAATCCCATTCCCGCCATCATATTGCTGATACTCCAGCATGCGAGTGCAAATTTTCGGGCACTCTAGTGTCCAATCTCCTTTTACCTTCGAGCCGCGAAAGGCAAACTTGCCAATCTAACTCTTCAGGTTCAAGAAGATTGAACAGGGGCAACTTTTGTACCCCAAAATTTTCCCTCCCATTTCCTCAACATTTTCTCATCACAAGACCCTTGGAGCTCAAGATCCAGTCAGGGTTTGCTCTGCTCAAGACTCCTCCTTGCACTGTTGACCCAAATTAGGGTTTGTGTTTGCACAAAGATGTTTTAACCTAAAATGACTAAGATGACTTGCATGCTTCATATTGGATTCCCAAGTTTATCCATACCAAGTTTCAAGCCTTGATTCCAATCTTTGCCCAGTCAATTGGACAATTGACCTAGAAATCAACTGTATTGGGGAAAAAGTCAACTGTGGTCAATTGACAGTCAAACCTCATGAAATTTGACCCACATCAACATTATGAACTCATATGAACCATTTGGTCAAGTTTGGATCACAATTCCACAAGAAATTTGATCAGATCACCAAAAGGGCAAAATGGTCATTTTTAGGGTTTTGACTGCACAAAGGCAATTTTTTACTGTTTGACCTAGCCAATGGCAAACCAAGCTCACATATGGACTCAAGGACCCCATGGAATTGTCTTTACATGTTCAACAAGTTCAAAAGATCCCAAATGCACAAGGTTGACATATGAATTTTCCAGTCAATTGATCAATTTTTGACTGTATACTGAAAAGTCAAACTTTGACTTTTTGGTCAAAATCAAGTGTCAAGATTCATTTTTCATCAAAACATGTCAAATTATGAAACTTGTTCATCAAGAAATCAAAAATTGCAAATTAGGGTTTAAAATGAAGGATTTTCATAACTTAGAAATTTTCTAAGTTATGAAAATCCCTAATTTTTTTCCTAACTTTGTCCCATTTTCTCATCAAGATGCAAATGGATTCAAGGAAAACTCAAAACATGAAAGTTATAGTCCATTTCAAAATCTACAACTTTTATTCACAAAGTTTCCTCAAAACAAGCTTGTAGCTCAAGTTATGATTTTTGGAACAAGGGTGCAAAACATTCTTAACTTAGAAAATTTTTGACCTATTCTAGGCAGGATTTTTGCCCAACTTCATGGCCACTTTTCACATGCTTCCACTTGGAATTTCAATTTGTATTACAAAGATGGATTGTAGTACACATTCCAAGCTTTCCAAAATGTTCAAGAACTCATCAAACACCCTTGTGGTTAGGGAGAATCGAATTTGGCAATATGGGCAAAAGTCACTTTGTTCATGAGCCATTTCTATGTTCATAACTTGTGCATTTTCAAACTCAGCATATGCAAGCTACATTACAGGCCTCTAATCCCATTTACACTCAAAAATTAAATGCTAATCCATTGTGCCAAGATGTTGTTCTATGAGTTTGGTCATTACATGAAGGATTAGTCCTTAATTAGAAAAAGCAAATTATCCATTTTTGTAAAGAGCAACTTTATGTCAAGTTTGCATATCAAGAGGTACAATGCATATCTTCTAGGCACAAGCTATTGGACATATCCCATTGATCAAGACAAAGTTTTGCAGCACATTTGAGGGGCTTAGAGGAGCCTGTAACAGCACTTGACAACTTTTGCTTGAGTGAGAAGAAACCTTGCATTTTGGAACACATCTCACATTTCCGCCAACACAAGCTAAGACAAACTTGTTAAACACATTCCAAACATCAAACCTAAGCTAAGGCATGAGCTAACCACCTTCCAAACTTCATCATTCATCAAAACACCATCCTACTTCAAAAAACAGAGTCACCTCTGCAGTTGGACTTCCATAACTCAATCCATTCGTGCGTCTTGGCCAAAACCAGTTCATACACACTCCATACCACCTATACAAACTATCCCAAGCATTGGACACGACCTGTAACACCTCTAACCAACTTCACCATTTTCACTTTTTCTGTTTTGCAGGTTGACTTCCATAGCTAGATTCATTTGGTTTCAAAGCAAGCTAAAGGTTGGAGAAGCATCCCTGACCTTCAAGCAAGCTGTACAAGTCCTCACATTGCACTGAAAGTACCTCCATTTCCAGACACGATCCAAGCTGAACAGGTAAGTTCATGGACTTCTATCTCTCAATCTAGGAAGGGTTAGCTTTAAGTTTATGAATGAAAAATGCTCTACTCATGGCCCTGAAGCTACACATATATTTACTTTCCATTTATATTGCATGTACTGAGAGAATTTGGAACTTGAACATTAGAAAAAACTTAGGTTAAGAATTAGGGATGGAGAAATTCTCTCTCATTTCTGAGAGTTAGATCAAGTTCTTGGTATGTATGGAATCGTGGCTTGATGCTTGACATTTTTCATGTTATAAGTTTGTGCTAAAAGTCCAGGAATCAGGATGTTTGAACAAGGTGGGAAAGGCGCGCGTTTTTGACAAGTTTGTTGCTGGAGGTTGAAGACAACCTCTTTGGGCTGGGCTTGTGTTGTTTTTCCTTTTTGCACCACTGTTTTACACATGCACCCCCCTGGCCCATTTTGAGATATATTTGTCATTTTTAATTTTTTCCTTTTGATTTTGTTTCTATATTTTTATTTAAGCATGAAAAAATATTAAAAATATTTTTCTCCCATTTTTTGCATTTTATTTGATATTTATTTTGTTTCATTTAGTTTATATGTAAATAAACACATAATACTTTCATTTAAAAATACTAAAATAGTACCAATACATTTTTAATTTCGGATTTTTATTTTATTTTACCTTTTAAAAACATTTTATAAAAAATATACTTTTTTTGTAAATATTAAATATTTTATTTTTGTACATATTTAATATATTTAGTAAATATTATGAATACTTATATATTTATTATAATATTTAGGATAAAAACATAAAAATAATACATTTTTATTTTTTACTAATATTTAACTTAAAAAATCATTTTTGACAATATACTTTCTCTTTATTTATTTTTTATACATAATTAATAAATATTGCATATAATAAATAATTAATACATTTTATTTATAAAATTAGGGTTTTCCCCTAAACATGTAAAAATATCCAAAATTATTCATTTTTATTTTTGTTTATTTGTCACATAAAAATACCTTTTTACATACCTATAAAAAATTTTTTTTTTGCATCTTGCATATTTATTATATTATTTAATTATTGTGCAATTAAATACCTTGTAAAAATTCAATTTGGATGTAATAGTTTAGGTTTAATTTCTTGCTAAAATATCCCCATTTGAACATTTGTACCCCCCATCCCATATTTGTGTTGGAATAACTTAGGATCTTTAAATTTTGCACTTTAAAGCTTTCCAATTATACCATGATAGACTTAAGGCTTTGTATGCAAATCAAAAACAACAAATAGTTTGACCTAAATTCAAGATAAACAAGCATGAAAATGGACAACACTAATCACACTTGCACCCCTAGGGTATTCCACTTGTTGCCTTCAATAATGGGCCATATTGCATGTTAGGTGTCTTTGGCAAAACAAAACAAATTCAAATGATCATAGTCCCTCGATGACGCTTTCAAAAGTTGCCTAAAAAATGATCAAGTCCCTTAAAGGAAAAATTGCCCAAAGACACTTGGCACTATTGCAATCATGGTCTAAACGATGACCCACGCCCGTCTCGTTCACATCCTAATACAAGATTGTCCACCAAATACAATGATGGAACAAAATTGTCAAAAGGGTTAAAACATAGCAATAATCTTTGAGAAATTTAGGGTAGATAGCTCTTGGTTAGTTGCCAACTTGCAAAACAAAAACACTTGCCTATTTTTCAAAACCACACATCACAACACCCTTTCAAAAACAACTTTCAAAAACAATTGAAAACTTTTCAAAAGATAAGTACACCTTTGTATACATCCCGACATGGATCATTACAAAGGTTGCCACCACATTGGCCTCTTTTCAAAACAATTTCAAACCCACACACAAAGCACCATTTCAAATAATTGAAAATCAAGGCAAGTTGATCTAAGCAAGTAACTAAGAGCCCATGGATAACCATGGATATAAAGGGTGCTAATACCTTCCCTTTCTATAATCTACTCCCCGAACCCAAGAAAACATCTCAAAGGTTTTTGCTGTACTTTTTAACCTTTCCTTAGGATAAAATAAAAAGTCGGTGGCGACTCTTGCTCAACCGAAACATTTGCGAAAATAAACGCAAAACCTCAAGTCAGTTCTCCCACCGTATCACAGGTATTATAGTTGTTATTGACATGAGAATCAAATTCCTGAGCATATATGGGGATTCAGCCTTAGTAATAAGTCAGGTCAAGGGAGAATGGGATACAAAGCATCTGAATCTTATCCCTTACCGAGAACATGTGCTAACCTTGATTCTGTACTTCTAAGAGATTACTTTTGAGTATATCCCAAGAGAAGATAATCAGTTGGCAAACGCATTAGCTACCATGTCATCCATGTTCAAGGTCATATGGGACAATGAGGCTCCTAGAATTACCATTGAAAGATTCGACGAACCGGAACATTGCTATGAAATTGATACTGATGGAGTAGAAGAAAAACCTTGGTTTCGTGAAGTGAAAAGGTACCTTGAAGCTCAAGAATACCCTAAAGGGGCATCGATCAATGACAAGAAATTCCTATAGAGGTTCTCGGCTAAGTTCTTCTTGAGCAATGGAATATTATACAAGCGTAATCATGATTCAACTCTACTTCACAGTGTAGACAAGAAGGAAGCAGAGAAAATTATGCAGGATATGCACGAAGGCATCTTTGATACTCACTCCAGTGGGCATACTATGGCTAAGAAGATTTTAAGAGCAGGTTACTATTGGTCGACTATGGAAACTGACTGTCACCACCACTCGAGCACTTGCCATAAGTTCCAGACCTATGCAGATAAAGTTTATGTGCCTTCGGTTCCTCTAAATGTTTTGACTGCTCCTTGGCCATTCGTGATGTAGGGCATTGATATGATCGGAGAAATCAAGCCTACTGCCTCTAACGAACATCGCTTCATTGCCATCGTCATTGACTACTTCACAAAATGGGTTGAAGCAGCCTCATTCGCCTATTTTGCCAAGAATGTGGTCGCTCGTTTCATAAAACATAATCTTATTTGCCGGTATGGCATCCCCGAGAGAATCATCACGGACAATGGTACCAAACTCAACAACACTATGATCACTGAACTCTGCACACGGTTCAAGATCAAGCACCACAACTCTTCTCCGTGTTGATCAAAGATGAATGGCATAGTGGAAGTTGCCAACAAGAATATTAAGAAGATCATACAGAAGATGGTCGTGACTTACAAAGACTGGCACGAGATGTTACCGTTTTCTCTTCGCAGCTATCTCACTTTAGCTCGAACATCAACTAGGGAAACCCCATTCTCTCTGGTCTATGGTATATAAATTGTCCTACCTGTCGAAGTTCAGATTCCTTCTTTGAGAATTATGAAAGATTCAGACTTGGACAAAGACGAATGGATTCAGACCAGGCTAGACCAGTTGAATCTGATTGACGAAAAGAGGCTTGCAGTTGTCTGTCATGGTCATATGTATCAGAAGCGTGTGATCAAGTCATTCAACAAGAAAATCAAGCATCAGGTATATCAGGCTGGTGACTTGGTGATAAAGCACATCATTCTACCGCAAGGTAATCCCAGAGGTAAATGGACTCCCACCTACGAAGGGCCATTTGTTGTCAAGAAAGTATTTTCGGGCAGTGCTATGGTATTAACCACCATGGACGGTGAAGGTTTTCTACACCCTATGAACATAAACATAGTTAAAAGATACTACGCATGAAAATGACCCGCTAGGTTGACGGGACTAGGTAAAAATAAGGGCATCCCGGTGAACCAAAAAGGTTCGGGAAAAAATTAGGGATATATATAAAAGATTGTACACCCCGAAAGTCGAAAACTTGAAAAGGCGGCTTGGGCAAGAAAGGGTATCCCGGTGGACTGAAAATCTGAAAGGGCGATCCAGGAAAAAGTTAGGGATTAAAAGCGTACGACTATGTCTCATTGGATCACTTACTGCAAAATTTATTACCAAAGTCAAAAGTTCAAATGGTACAGATCAGTTCAATCAACCTCTTCCGACAGCAAGGGATGAGATGTTCGAAGACATAGGGGAAATAGTGGATTTGGAACCCAACGAGATCATTTCCACATAGCTATATGTTTTGTTTTCACTTTGTACTATTTTCATTTTACGATAATTTCCTCTTACTATGATTTATGTCTCTTTGTATAAAATCTCTTGTTTATGGGCAAACTACCAATACAAATACACCCTAAAATTCAAACTTTTTGTTTTTTTTTTCTATTTTGTTTGCAAAAACGTCCAATAGCTAAAATTGAATGAACATATGTATATGAACACGATTAACTATTAACAAATATATGCATAAGAATAGGAATAAGTATTTACTCAAGACTCTAAGAGTTGGGATGACATTCAAGCTACCCACAAATCCCCATAGAGCCACTTCCATGAGATTATCCCCTACAGAGTAATCGTCACAAATTCATCTTCAATGAAGATACATTCCCCGCAATTTCCATGGCAGATTGCTCCAGCAGATAAAATAATATGATCTTTTCCCGACAATATCACCAACCTATGGAGTTCCAATCAGTATAGTTCATGGAAGTTCTCTTCCCCGGCTGAGTTTATTCCTCCAAAACTGTAAAACGCACTGCAAATTTCTTCTCTCCAGCAGAGTTCATTTCCTTAGCAAGGGTGTTCCCTCAGTAGAGTATTTCATCATTAACATGGTTTATTTCCCCAACATGGTTTATTTCCTTAACAGATTATAGTCCCCCAGCTTTAGTCTATTTCTCAGATGGCTACGAATCACCGGCAAAATTCCTCTCCCCAATGAAGTCGCCACTATCCCCAGAGAGTTTCTACGGAACCTGAAACCAGACCAGATATAAGTCAACTTTATCCTCCCTAGACGAGTCGGAAGGTTATCCATCTCTTTTATCCCCAGTCAGGGTAAATAAGAATTAAACTCCCCAGACGAGTCGAAAGGTTATCCATCTATTTTATCCCCAGTCAGGGTATATAAGAATTAAACTCCCCAATAGAGAGATGAACGACTAATGTTCCTGAACTCTTCTCCCCAAACAGAAGTCAACATTCCTCAGCAGAGTTTCCTCAAACGGCAAGCAGGAATCCCCACCGGAAGCATTCTAGGCAAGGTTGAAGATTACACATGTTCTTCATCCCCGGCACCAGTCAGGGATTCATTTTCTCCAGCAAGATGTCATACGGAACTGTTGATACACTTCCGAGAACATTTCACATTCATACACCATTTACTAATATCATAGCATATGCATACAAAAAGCATATAGCAGAGTCTCATTTATTTTGAGAATATCATTATGCAATACATTTCATACATCATGACATTACATAAAACTAACTCTTTACCTTTTCAGGAAAGATCAATCAACAGACAAACATCATCAACTACTTATATGAGCCGACAATCTTCTCCAAGGCTACATCTGACAAAGGGCTATTTAAGCAATTTCCTCAGAGGATCATTCTCAAAAAGACCTCTTCTGGCTCAGATTAAATTGACCATAGATTTATTTTAATACTTCTTCCAGTAGACATTCTCTGGCTCAGATTAAATCGACCATAGATTTATTCTAATACTTCTTCCAGTAGACATTTTCTGGCTCAGATTAGATCAACCATAGATTAATTCTGATACTTCTTCCAGTAGACATCTTCTGGCTCAAATTAAATCAAGCATAGATTTATTGTGATACTTCTTTCATTAGACATTTTATGGCTCAGATTAAATCGACCATAGATTTATTCTGATACTTCTCCCAGTTAAAGACAGACGCGGACATCTTCTGGCTCAGATTAAATTAAGCATAGATTTATTCTAATACTTCTTCCAATAGACATTTTCTGGCTCAGATTAAATCGACCATAGATTTATTCTGATGCTTCTCCCAATTAAAGACAGACGCAGACATCTTTTGGCTCAGATTAAATCAAGCATATATTTATTCTTATACTTCTTCCAATAGACATTTTTTGGCTCAGATTAAATCGACCATAGCTTTATTTTGATACTTCTCCCAGTTAAAGACGGACGCAGACATCTTCTGGCTCAGATTAAATCAAGCATAAATTTATTCTTATACTTCTTCCAGTAGACATTTTCTGGATCAGATTAAATCGACCATAGGTTTATTCTGATACTTCTCCCAGTTAAAGACAGACGCAGACATTTTCTGGCTCAAATTAAATCGACCATAGATTTATTATGATACTTCTTCCAGTAGACATTTTCTGGCTTAGATTAAATCGACCATAGATTTATTCTGATACTTCTTCCAGTAGACCTTTTCTGGCTCAGACTAAATAAACCATAGATTTATTCTAATACTACTCCCAGTTAAAGACAGACACAAACATCTTCTGGCTCAGATTAAATCAAGCATAGATTTATTCTGATACTTCTTCTAGTTGAAGTCAAGCGTAGACTTACTCTAATTTCTATCAACAGTTACTTTGGATGGAATCTATAAGCCCATCTCTGATGACTCACGGTTACCTCTCCAAATTGCATCTTCAAGCCCATTCCCGGTATAATCAACCAACAACATTACTTCATGCATCGGCGAGTGCAAGTTTCTGGGCACTTAGGTGTGCAATCATCTTCTACCTTCAAGTCACGAATGGCAGACATTCTAATCTAACTCTTCAGGTTTAAGAAGATTGAACATGGGCAGTTGTTGTACCCCAAAATTTGCCCTCCCATTTTTCTTCAAGACATTCTCATGAGATCTAAAATACTCAAAGCCACTCAAGAGTTGACTGGTCAAACCTCCTCCTAAGCAAAGGTCTTCAACTAGGGTTTGGTGCTTCTCAAAGAAGATTGGGTTGCAAGGGTCTCAAATGACTTTCATGGTTCATCATAGGTCCTCAATAATGCTTATGTCAAGTTTCAAGTCTTGCATCACATGTCTGCTCAGTCAATGACTCAGAAGATTGAAAGTCAACTGTATTGGGTAAAAAGTCAACTATGATCAACATACAGTCAAACTTCAAGATTTTTTGTCAACATCAATATTTTGAGGTGATACCCATTTGATCAAGGGTTGATCATGATTCCTCAATGAAATTACTCAAATTATCAAAGGTCAAAAATTGCCAAAATTAGGGTTTTGATTGAAGATGACTGATCATTGAATTTTGGCCTAGTGCATGACCTAATGGCTTAAAGCAAGATCTCAAGGGCAAAAATACAACATCTTGACCTAATTACATGGCTCAAGACATTTCCAAAGATACAAGTAATTGATAGTTGAAGAATTGAATCAATTGATGAAAAGTCAATAGTCACACAAAAGTCAAACTTTGACTTTTCTGGTCAACATTAGAATTCAAAAATCAAGAATCATCAAAACATTCAAAACTATCAAACTTTGTCATCAAGAATCAAGAAAGTCAACAAAATTTAAATTTGGAAAATTTTCTAACACATAGAAAAATTCTAAGTGTTTTTGTTCTTAACAGAAGTCCTAACTTCATAGCCATTTTTCACTAAGATCCAAGTTGATTCAAAGAAAAATTTCAACATGAAAGTTGTAGGGATTGATGAACTCTACAACTTTATCAATGAGGTTTGATTTCCAAAAAGTGCTTGTATTAAGAGATATAAGCTCATGAAGTTAGGATGTTTTTTATCCAACACTTAGAAATTTTATTTACAAGTTTTAATCAGTTTTTTGTCCCAACTTCTTGGCCAATTTTCACCAAGTTCCCCTTTGATTTAGCCAAAACTCACAAAATTAAAGTTGTAGGAAATGCTTCAAGCTTTCCAAAATGTCCAAGATCATAAAAAGATCATGCTTGAGCTAGAAGTTTCGAAGAGATGAAGTTGGGTATCTAAGGTTGCATTATAGGTCATTTTTGTGACAAGTTCATAACCAAATCTTCAAGCCATGCTACATAATCTCACTTTTCAGGCCTATAACCTCCAAATCTTGCTATAATCAGAAGATTGCATGAGCTTTCAAGTTATGATCCAATTGATTAAAGCTTTTTCCAAGCTTAGTTTCCATTTAAGGGAGAAATGTCACATTGCCATTTTAATAAAGTGACTTTATACACAATGTTAACTCTCCTTGAGCCCATACATTGTTGCTTCTGACTTCAAAACATCTCAGCACTAAGAAGCAACCATCTATAGCCTATCAACCACCCTACAATGCATTGGAACAATGTTTCATTAAAAGTTACTTCAAATCTAAGCAACCAAACCATAAAATGCTATCTTTCAAATCTGACCAGCCCTTGCCCTCAAACCTTTTCTCCATAAATATAGGGATCATTTTCAAGCTAAGACACAGGTTCAGAAGCCCTCAAACATTCTCAAACTCAGAATCACCAAGAAAACTCCATTGTTGAACAAGCTTCCAACACCCAACTTTAAATCCACTCGTGTGTTTTCCTTTTTTATCATTCAAACATCATCTATACATCATATAGAAGCCATCGATACCCCTGTTTCATCACTGTAACACCTCCACCATCATTGTCTAAACCTCACTTTACACCTATGCAACTTGACTTGTCCAGAAGAATTGAGGCACTCTCAATCCAAGGCAGGCATTGCAAAAGCTTCATGGGAGTTCAGTGAAGCTATCTAGATCATCCTAACACCTCCAAAAGTGCTCTAACTTCAAACTCTATTCTCACTTCTGAGATAAGTTTTCTAAACATTGAAATCTCTGTACAAGCATCATTTGCATTTATTTTCTAAAGGAAAAATGTAGATATCAATGCCCTGAAACTAATCATGTCCTTAGTTTTCGTTTATGTTGGCTGTGTGATGAGAATTTTGGATTTGAAGTTTCTGAGATATTAGGGTTCAGTTTGGTACCAAACAAAATTCGTCCTAATCATTGATCTATAGCTTTTGAAAGTTATATGGTTGGATTCATGGTTAAAATTCAAGCAAGCTTGATGTTTATATTTTTCAATTTGGTTGAGAAATGAAGCTTTCACAAAATTTGAAAATGTTGTTGTTGTTGCTCTAAACGCGCGCGAGGAAGAAGATGAAGTCCAATTTTGAAAACAAGTTTACTTTATGTTTATTGCAACATGTTTTATCACCGGATGTAACAGCCACCCTAGTGGTAGCGCGCACGTGTTTAAGTCATACATATGCCCGATCCTGGGTTTGATCCAGGCGTGGGGCATTTTATTTTTCTAACATTTCCCTTGCAGATTCAGTGCGAACAAGCTCAGTGCATGCACTATGCAACCTAACATCTTGACCATCAGATCTCAAGATTCCAGATCCAACGCCTCAGACAGCCAGGGCCATGGTGGACTTCCTAAGACCAGCCTCACTAGATCTCAAATAGCGCATAGGCTCTCTTGTTTTTGGGCCTAGAATTTTTGTTTTCTAACCCCCCCAAATTTCTTTTACTGCAAACCCATTTTTAATTTCTTGTTTTATTTTAATTAATATTTTCTTCTCTTTTTAATTTCATTATTTATTTTATCAACAAAAATCATAAAATCATGAAAAAATTAGATTTAGGTTTTTTATTAATTAATTTAATTTTTGATAAATAAAAATTAATTTAATTTAATCACTTTAATTTTTATTTAATTAGAATTAGGTTTTATGCTCCATGTATTTTTCTAAATAAAACACCAAAATATTTTCCAAATACTTAGATTCTTTAGGTTTTAATTAATTAATTTAATTTTCATAAATAAAATTAATTAATTACACTTTTTTTAAATAATTAAATTGTAAATAAAATTATAATTAGGTCCAACTTTTTTTCACATTTAAAATATTTTCTAAACAAAGAAACAACAAAATCTTTTCTTAAATGCTTAAGAAATATTTTAGGGTTTTTCTTAAACATTTTCCCTTTTTCACCATCTTCGCGCACTTTACTTTCGCATTAATATTTTTCAATATTTTAAATGCTGAAGGTTTGTAATAGATAATTAGGGTTTATTGCTTTCCTCCCCCATTCATAAACATGTACCCCCCATTTCTGAGGTCTTGCAATAGCATAGAACATTTAATTTCTGCAATTTACTGCTTTCCTTATTACTGTTAGTAATTAGAGTTTGTATGACAAGACTAAAAGCAAATATTAGAAAACCTAATATCTAAGATAAAATACTTGAAATCAAAACACTTCGCACACACACACACCTATAGGATTAATCTCACTTGTTGCCTCTGATTTAAACAGTCATGTCCCTCGAATGTGGGATGCTTTAGCAAAGACCCTCGGTTAAAAGATCATAGTCCCTCGATGAGTCTTCAATGTTACCTTCAATAAAAGATCTTAGTACCTTATGATAATTACTAAAACGTCCTACAAGTTTCTTTTTATGACTGTACGATGACTCACGTCTGTCCCTCACATCCAATGATAGGGCTTCCTACTAACCAATGGTAGGATAACACTATCTAAAGGAGGAGGAAAAGAACAAAGACTTTTTTAGTAGGTAGACCACTCGTAATCGCTTGCTCACAAACTAAAACAATCTTTACACTTCACACTTTCAAAATAACTACTTTCAAAAAACACTTTATAAAGCAGACTGTCTTACATTGGTATTTTCAAACATCTTTTCACAAAACAACACTTTCTTTCATAAATATTTTCAAAACAAATATTTTGTATACATTCTCAACGATACAAGAATCATTGCAAAATTGTCGTACTTAGGCATTTTCAAAATATTTTCAAACATACACAAAACATTTCAAAAGTGAGCTAGTGAATAAGAGCCCGTAGATAACTACGGATAAAAAGGGTGGTAACACCTTTCCTTTTCATAACCTAGCCCCCTTACTCAGAAAAATCTCAAAAGGTCTTTCTTGTTCTTTTCACCCTTTCCTTTATTGGATAAAAGAAAAGTCGGTGGCGACTCTTGTTATCCGCAATATTTGCGATAAAACGTAAAACCCAAAAGTCAGTTATCCCACCGTATTATAGAACTGGCGACTCTGCTGGGGAAGTTTACTAAAAGTGGGGTTACCTTAAGAGATATACCACCTTTATTGTTTTACTTGTTTGCCTTGTATGCTTAATATTTCGGGATATGCTTGGGCTATTCTTGTAAAGATCCTATACCCGGATCTGGGGAAATTTTAGGTAACTAGCAATAGATCGTGAAAACTGTACGGCATAGACCGATATGGTTGAAACGACGGTTACGTTAGTGCGACACATTGGTTGGTGTCGGTGTCCCTTGAGTCAGTCAAAGAGAATGTTGGACTGTCGCGTGGTGTCATAAACACTAACTGACCTTAAAATCTTAGTTGACATAACTTAGCCATTAGAAAGTACTGAGATAGTCGACTTTGTTGTAGACTGAAATTGGTTGATACTCGATATTGTACTTGTTCTGGACTGGGCCCGACAGGCCCAAAAGCATTACTAAGGCCCAGTCCAAAGGGACTCACTAAGGACCACACTGGGCAAAGGGGGTCACGTCCGTGCCCGACACCCTGATGCCCACCTCGACTTCTCGGTGTCCAGCCCCACGATGAAGTCCTGCTCGACAGCATGTCGTCCAGCTCTATGTCTTGGCTTCCAGCTCGACACTCGCCGTCCAGCTCGAGGTCTTGGCGTCGAGCTCGGCACCGTGCTGCGCAGCTCGACATGGTCTCGAGCTAACTTGCTAGGGCAGACTTAGTCCTCCATTGCCCCAACGATACTCCGGAAAGACCGCGTCTCCGTCCGCCCGCATTTCATGCAGCATATCCAGGAAGGGACCACGTGCTGGTCCCCACTACCCACGTAGAACCTGGCAGTTCCTCCATTGGGCCAAATCCGCCCGGCCCAATGAAGGAACCTTGGCCCAGCGCTGGGGGCTATAAATACCCTCTGCTTCCAGAGGGTCAGGTATTCATCATTCTAACCTCAACTCTATTATCTGCTAGTACTCCCACTGACTTTAGCATCGGAGTGCCTTGCAGGTACCCCCCCCCCCCCTCCTCGTTCAAAAAGCCTTCAGCTCGGAGTAAGCCGTGACGGTCCAAACCTTCTGATCAGGTCAGATCAGTGGCGCCGTCTGTGGGAACAGCTTCCCCGTCTAACGAACAGTTTCAAAGACCAAAGCTCAATCCATTCACTGTCATGGCTACCCCAACTCGTGAAGAACAACACACCCGCGTCCTCGACACCAACAACGGTCTCGCGGACAAGAATGGGCATCTGGACAATCCCAGTGATGCCGGCCATAATACCATCCCCGTGACAACCGCCCCTGGACCTTCCACTCGCAGGGACGGGAATACTGCGTCGTCCTCGACACCTCCTCCAAGACTCGAAGACGACCCGGAGGCTCTCGCCTATCGCCAAGCTGCCCGGTTCCATGAAGTCCAAGTCCCTGCCGGGGCAGATGCCACGACTCAGGCATTGTTCGCGGCCATCAACCAGACGAACTATCTCCTGTTCGCCCAAGGAGAAAGGCTAAGGGCACTGGAAAATGATCGACGCCCCCCGAGGAGACATCAAAGGCCACCATCTCCACCTCCTCGGGTCGAAGAAGTTCGACACCCTACTCCCCCGCGGAGACATTACAGGGAGAACTCTAGGAGCCCCTCTCCCCCACCAAGGCAGAGGCGGCCCCAGTATGAAAGACAGCCCGTCATCCCTGCCGAAGAGCCCAGTCGCGACCCATCAAGGCACGACAGGAGACACAACAGAGACGGGCGTGTGACCTTCACCCACCGAGCATCACGCTCGAGGGAATCTCAGCACGACCAGCGTGCCAGACATCACTACAGGACCCCTTCTCTTTCTCCAGAAAGGAGCGACGAGGACGACCCCCGCGGTCCCCTGTCGCAGGCCATAATGGACGCACCTATTCCCCCGGGCATGGAGAAGCCCCCACACCTAAAGGAGTATGATGGAGTGGCGGACCCAGTCGACCATATTGACGGGTTCGAAGCCATGCTCCATTATCACAATGTCGGGGGGCCCATCAAGTGCCGTCTCTTCCCAACAACTCTCAGGAAGGCAGCCATGGACTGGTACAAAGGACTTGCCCCGGGCTCCATCACCTCGTGGCGGAACTTGAAGAACCAGTTCATCAGTTCCTTTACAGCCTCTCGTCGCCACCCAAAGACCGAGGCAGCCCTCGAGGCCATCATCCAAAGACATGATGAGACCTTGAGGGAATTCATCAACCGCTTCAACCGGGAAGCGATACAGGTCCCCTGCGCGGACCATATGAAGAGGTACTTGCTGGAGAGGGGTCTCCTCCCCGGCACAGAATTCAGGAAAGCTGTGGGCATTGAGCCACCTGCAACTTTTGATGCTCTCCTCGACAAAGCCCGAGCATATATGGACTACGAGGAGAGAGAAGCTGCCAACAGGGCACGAGACTCCAGGGCTCGCAACCATGGCAGCAGCTTGAGACAAGACCCTCCTCCCCGACGCACCGGAGAGAAGAGGAAGGAAGACAGACCTCGGGAGGTCCGGGAACAAAGGGGCCCCTCGGGCCGGTTTACTGAGTACACTCCGCTCACGGCTTCCCGCGAGCGTATTCTGGCGGAGTGTGCAAGCACAGATTTTAAAGACAGTGGCGTCAAGCGTCCCCGACCAGCTCCTGCCAAGCCAGGAGTAGACAAAAACAAATACTATCAGTACCATAGGAGTCATGGTCACTTGACAGAGGACTGCGTCCACCTGAAGGACGCCATTGAAACCCTCATCAAAGGGGGGAGACTGGCACAGTACAGGAGAAACGACGCTCCCCATCGTGAAGCCCGCGAGGCAAAGGAGCCCGAAGAAGATGCCCGGCCATCTGACGAGTCGGTGCCAATCCAGACCGCCTTCTCGGTAACCAGGCCCGAGGATTTCGAACTGCCCGAGCTCCTGCAGGAGCCCCTGACTACACACAGCAGATGGGAATACTTCCCCTCCGCCATGGTCATCAACGGGGGCGGGTTCAACGACCTCACCATCAACTCAGCAAAGAGGAAGTTGGACGAACTGGTCGATAAAGCTCCTCCACAAACTGTGACATTCGAAATGGTGAAGGGCAGATCAGAGCCTATCACCTTCTACTTGGAAGAGCTCCCCGGCGGAGCACCGAACGCAGTCATCCCCTTGCTGATAAGGGCAAAGATGGCCAATTTTGACGTGCATCGCATCCTGGTCGACGAAGGGAGTTCCGTCGACGTGATGTACACTCAGCTGTTCCGGACCTTACAACTGGACGACTCACATCTGTCTCCATATATAGGTTCGGACCTTCAAGGCTTCAACGGCTCGACGTCCAAACCTTGGGGATATGTCGAGCTCCTCGTGACATTCGGGGAAGGAACTGCTACAAGACAGGTGAAGGTCCGCTTCCTCGTCATTGACTGCCCGTCCCTGTACAATTGCATCTTGGGGAGGCCGACATTGGCAGAGCTGACAGCGGTTCCCTCAACTGTCCATCTCAAAATGAAGTTCTACACCAAACGGGCAAGGGTAGCCACCATCCAGGGCGACCTCGCTGCTGCCCGCAGGTGCTTCAACGCCGCTTCAAGGGGTCGGGATACTGTCGACGTGGGTCCCAGCACTAGGCCCATCAAGAAGACAAAGCAAGAGCCCGACAGAGCATCTCTTGAGGTAGAAGTTCAGAAGGCTCCGCCAAAGGTCGACTCTATTGCGCTCGACGCCCGTTTTGACCAAGACGAGCCGGCCAGCAACGAGCAAATTCCCCTCCGACCTATTCCGGACGGTGATTTCGAACTCGTTCCCCTCGGAGCAGACCCGACCAAGGGAGTGAAGATTGGCAAGGACCTCCCCGACTTGGCCAGGAAGCAAATCAAGGCCTGTCTGCGCGAGAATGCTGATCTCTTCGCCTGGAGCGCTGCAGAGATGCCCGGACTCGACCCTGAGGTCGCCTGTCATCACCTCGCCATTGATCCAGCCGCCAAGGCAGTAGTACAACGTAGGCGTAGGCAGTCTCCAGAAAAAACGGAGGCTGCTGAAAAAACTGTAAAAGACCTCCTAGAGGCAAATTTTATTTCTGAAGCCCGGTACTCCACCTGGCTGTCAAATGTTGTACTTGTTAAAAAGAATAATGGAAAATGGCGAATGTGTGTTGATTATACCGATCTCAATCGGGCTTGCCCGAAGGATGCTTTTCCTTTACCAAACATTGACATGCTGGTCGACAACTCGGCCGGCTACAAAACTTTGTCGTTCATGGACGCTTACTCGGGATACAATCAAATCCCAATGGCTCCGGGCGACAAACGCTGCACGGCATTCATGACCAGCTCGGGCAACTATTACTACAACGTAATGCCCTTCGGACTGAAGAACGCCGGTGCGACTTACCAACGCATGATGAACAAAGTGTTCAACAAACAGATCGGCGACATGCTCGAGGTATACATGGACGACATGATCGTCAAATCTCGAGCAGACACCGATCACGCAGCTCATCTCAAGACTGTCTTCGCCCAAGCAAGACAGTGCAAGATGAGGTTCAACCCCGAGAAGTGCACATTTGGGGTTAAGGCAGGAAAGTTCCTCGGATTCTATCTAACAGAACGAGGCATTGAAGCCAACCCCGACAAGTGCCGAGCATTCGCCGACCTCCCGACTCCAACGTCGAAGAAGTCGATTCAGATAATGAACGGCATGTTGACGTCACTTTCACGCTTCGTCGCGAAGTCCGCTCAGCACGCCCTTCCCTTTTTCAAACTCCTTCGAAAGGAAGCAGCCTTCGAATGGACCGAGGAATGCGAACACGCACTTCGCCATCTGAAGCAGAGCCTGTCTCAACCGCCCGTGCTGTCTCGGCCAGATGACAACGAGCCACTTTACCTATACTTGGCAGTTTCAAACGAAGCCATCAGTGCAGCTCTTGTCCGCGAGACTTCCGACGGACAGAAACCTGTCTACTTCACGAGCAAAGCCTTACAAGGCCCCGAGAGCAGGTATCAACAGATAGAAAAGGTTGCACTGGCCCTCGTCAACGCTGCGAGGAGGCTCAGACACTACTTTCTAGCACACACCATTGTCGTGCGAACCGATCAACCGGTGAGACAACTCCTGGGTCGGCCAGATATGGCGGGCAGAATGCTTAAGTGGTCCCTGGAACTCTCTGAATTCGACATTCAGTACGAGAGCAGGAAAGCCCTGAAAGCACAAGCCTTGGCCGACTTCGTCGCCGAGATGACCTCTAACGACATTCCCCCGGGAAAGGAACACAAATGGACCGTCTTCGTCGACGGAGCCTCAAGTGCGTCCGGAAGCGGCGCGGGGATCCTCCTCGAAAACGAAGAAGGTGTGGTAATCGAGCACTCCTTGGTTCTCTCTTTCCCGACGTCAAATAACCAGGCAGAATACGAAGCCCTGCTCGCAGGACTGAGACTAGCCGAGGACCTAGGAGCCCGTGAAGTTCAAATTTACACCGACTCCCAGCTCGTCGCTTCCCAGGTACAGGGAAGCTACCAGGCCAAGAATGACAACCTCATTGAGTACTTGAACTTAGTCAAAAAACACATGGCAAAGTTCGTACGAGCAGAAATCTCTCACGTTCCCCGCGAGCAAAACACGAGGGCGGACATATTGTCCAAACTCGCGAGCACACGAAAGAAAGGCGGGAATAAATCCGTCATCCAGGAATCTCTGGCACGACCAAGCATCGAACCACCCTCGACTACGGTCGAGGTCCACGCCATCGGGGACGCCACGTCTTGGATGACCCCGGTCTATAATTTCCTTACAAAGGGAGAACTCCCAACGAACCAGGCCGACGCAGCCACAATAAAGCAGCGAGCGTGTTCCTATGTTGTTCTCGAGCAGAAACTGTACAGAAGGGGATTCTCCATTCCCCTCCTGAAATGCATTGACGAGTCCGCCATCCCCGACGTACTGCGGGAGATACACGAAGGTATCAACGCCCAGCACATGGGCGGTAAATCCTTGGCAAGGAAAGCCCTTCGAGCAGGATACTACTGGCCGACGATGCAACAGGACGCCAAGGAACATGTGAAAAAATGTGACAAGTGCCAGAAGCACGGGGATATGCACCTCGCTCCCCCACACGAGTTGAACACATTGTCGTCCCCATGGCCGTTCGCCTGGTGGGGCATGGACATCCTCGGGCCCTTCGTGCAAGGGACCTATCAGAACAAATTTCTAATCGTCGCCGTGGATTACTTCACAAAATGGATCGAGGCCGAGGCCCTCGCGAAAATCACCTCACATAACATCCTCCGTTTCTACAAAAGAAACGTGCTCGCCAGGTTCGGAATTCCGCAGGCACTGGTGACCGACAACGGCACCCAGTTCACCGACCACGGATTCTGAGACTTCGTCACCAAACTGGGGACCAAACATCACTTCACATCGGTCGAGCACCCTCAGACCAACGGGCAAGCCGAAGCCGCGAACAGAGTCATCCTCCGAGGGCTCAAACGTCGACTCGGCGAAGCCAAAAGAGGATGGGTCGAGGAGCTCCACAGCGTCCTGTGGGCATACCGCACCACACCCCACTCAACGACGGGTGAAACACCATTCCGACTAACGTACGGCACCGAAGCTGTCATCCCAGTCGAAATCATGGAACCATCCCGACGAACAGAGGAACCCCTCGACGAAGAAATGAATGACGAAGCACTAAGGGATGAACTCGACCTAGTCGAGGAAATACGATCGGGGGCTGCCCTGCGCGAAGCAACCCTAAAACAACGAGTGGCTCTACGCCACAACGACAAGGTCATCAAACGCGAGTTCGACATAGGCAGCCTGGTACTACGCAGAAACCAGAAAGACTCCCGCGAAGGGAAGTTGGCCGCGAACTGGGAAGGACCTTACCGCGTCCACGGCACCACGGGTACCGGGGCGTACTACCTCGAACAGTTAGACGGAGAGCCATTACCAAGACCCTGGAATGCTGCTAAGTTGAAGCAGTACTACAGTTAGAAACTGTCAACACATAGGACCCTCGACCAGAAGCAACCACGCTCAAGCAACGAGGAGAAACGTCCAATTTCGTTTAAGGCTAAGGTACAGGCCCGACACACGACCAAATTGGCACGGCATCGCGCGGTGAATGTTGACGATCGAGAGTGCCCGACGTGGACAGCTGTACCGAGCTCCACCGTCGTCGTACCCATAAGGCAGAACACCCAGCTCGCGATGGGCAGTTCACGCCAAGGGCGAATCGTCCCTACGGGCTCCACGCCCGACTGAGCAACATCGCTTCGTAATGCCCGACATTCTATCAAGAATAACGGGACATCTACAAGGGTCAAAAGAAAATCTCTCCCCTCGAGCGAAACACTTAAGCAACCCCGGCCGACCAAAATAAGGTCGAGATCGCACACAAATGGAGACGAGCATATTCGCTCGCCAAATCAAAGCCACCTACGGGCACTCCTCGGGCCCGGGACTTGAGCTAAATTCATACAAGCATGTGAGTTCATACAAGGGCAGAAAATCCAAAATAAATAACAAGGTATAAAAGCCCGAAGGCAACAAAGCAATATTAAACCGACCAAGAAGGCCGGCGATGTTCAAAACATACAATGAACGGGCACGCAGGCCCAAAGAATACAAATTCAAATATCAAGGGCACGCAGGCCCGCTATCCAAAGAATACAAATATCAAACTTCCACATTATCATCATTGTCGACGCCGGGAGAGTCGGGCGGGGGAATGATCACGCCACCTACAACCCGATGGGTGTGCCCGATGCCCTCGGTGACCAGGCCGGGATTTAGCAATGAGAGCTGGTCGACTGCAGAATTGAACCCGTCTTCCAGAGCACCGACTGCGTCCGCCTCGAGGATCCGGATATGGGCAATAAGCTCAGCCCGACTCTTCAAAACCACTAGGTCCTCGGGCTCATCTTCGGCGGGTTGCTGAACAGCATTCAGTTCCTCAACCTGCTTGCCCAGGCGTTCGACTTCAGCAGCCAAACGATCCCTGTCGATCCGGAGCAACTCCCCTTCCTCAGTCAACCTCCCCGACTTCTCCTTTTCCAAGGTCAGCACCTCCCTCTCGGCATCAAGTATCGCGGTCTGCTCTTGGAACATCCCCTCGGAGCGTTCCAGAGCGACCTTCAACTTCCGCGAGCTCGCAGTCAAGGCCGCCTTCTCCCGCTCGAGCTCTTCAACACGAGCAGCATCCCCTGCATCCTCAAATAACACCAGAGCCATTTCGGCCATTTTAACCAACCCGTCCACGCTGGCGACCAGCCGCGACTTCCTCTCCTCTTTAGTCATCCTCTTTATGGCCTCGGCTTCATGAGCGACCACGGTCGGAGGGAACCGCTCGAAAAAGCCCTCCTCCTCGAAGCAAGGGGGGAAGGCAAAGGATTGAACAGCTCCGGCATCCTCCCCGACAGTCGAACCGCCTTCCACGCGGGTCCTCTTCCTCTGGGTCAAAACGGCGCTGGCGTCAATCTCCTCGACCTCTGGATCTGATGCTGCTCCCGAGCTCGACGTCGAATCCACCCTCACCGGCTGAGGAACGTTCGTGCTTGGCGGTGGTCCCATCCTCGTCGCTTGCGGGGCCGGCACGACCTTCTTGCCTCGCCTCTGGCCGGTTGACAATTTTAGGACCCTCTCATGTCGGCTGGCCATCGTACCTGCACGAAGTAAAAGAAAAGTCAGTATCGAGCAAAACGCGTAAATAAATGACGAGTAAAGTATTTCAAACAAACAACCTAACAGGCGGGCTGCCTGCCTATATGTCGAACATTCCACCAACGCCTTGGTGTCGATCGGGCGAGCCTCGAATGTTGGGTAACCGTCCTTGTCGAGGATATCATTCCCTTCCCGTGTAACCCACTGGGCGGGATGAAAACTGTCGACAAAGTTGCAGAGAGCCTCATACGCCCGCTGATCCTCCGTGCACATGTCCCCGACTGCGGTATGGAAATAACCTGTTCCATGCTCGAAGTGCCGGGACATCCAGTACACCGGGAACTTAGCCCGACGTCCTAACACGGGGCTCCCGTCGTCGGTCAACATTGCTTCCCCGTCATCATCACTGACCGGCCCTTCCTCCTCGAAGAGGGAATCTACAGCAGAGTCGGTAGTAGGGCGTACCACATACCACTTATCCTTGAACCCCCTCACAGAGTCCATGTACATCCTAAACAGTCTCCTCGACTGCTTCAGGGACACCCAGCTGTGCTTCCCTCCTCGGGACTGACGCTGTAGGTGGAAGACCCGAAAGAAGAGAGGGATGGTCGCCCCTATCCTTAAGTAGCGACACGTCAGCTCAAACGCCCGGATGAAGGCGAGAGAGTTTGGGTGTAGCTGGGACGGGGCCAGCTCCAAATGCGTAAAGACCCCGGTCTCAAAGTCTGTGAACGGCAGCCGCATCCCCAAGTCTTTAAACGCGATCTCGTACATCGCAAAGCCGTAGTCCGGGTACATTGAACAAATTCTTGCGTTGGTCGACGACAGCATGACCACGAAATTTTGCTGGAAGTCGGGCTGGTCCTGCCCCTCTTCGATAGCGGTGAATGGATGTCAGTCATCCCGACTGTATATCGACGCCGTCCCTCGAGGCTCGGCGCCCACCCATTCCAGCGATGGGTCGGTCACGGTGTCTATAAGGTTGGCCGACTCGTCGGCACTCTGTTCTTCGCTATCACGACGACCGGAGGAGCTCGGCTCATCCGCCATGGTTACCTGCAGAGCACGGGAAACCAATCAGATTGAGCATGAAGTCCTATGCTCGACATAATCATGTCGTCCATACACTACTACACAAGTCCATTTTCACAAGTGGATGCCTCCCCGACTCTCCTGAATCCAGTGTTCTTCCTCAAACCAACTGCGCGGCCACTCTTCAAGCATGTCGATCCGAGGTATGAACATGGCGAGCCGCATTATGAAGCCCGCGGCCACGACCATAAACATACCGGGCACCGTCATGAATCAGGCGCCCAGGATCATGAAGACCCCGGGCAGCTCTGAAGTCTTTCACCTAAAACTATGAATGTGTCGGCCACAAGTATGCGTTTGCCGGCCCTAGACATGAATCTGTCGGGCAAAACACAAATTTACCGGGCTAACCCAACCTTAACGGTCCTAAAACATCTACAATTTCCAAGAATCATGCATTCTAAAACAGGAAAATAAAGAAAATAGATCACTTACTTGGATCAAAGTTGGGATTTGGCTAAGAAATGAAGAATCTGAGACGGGAAGTCACGACTGGAGAGAGCGTTGAGAGTTGCAACGGAGAGAGCACGGAGAACGGAAAACGTATTATGGGGCCCAAGGACCCTATTTATAGTGATGACGTGGAATGCCAAACGTCACCTCGTTCAGCCACGGACTCCGTCTCCTCGACGCACTTCTCCCAACGCAATGATGGCCCTACCCCCCTAGGGTGGCGGCACAACTCCCGAAAGATGCCTCGTGTGCTCGACTGACGCGCCCGGTACGGATCCTCCACGCATCCACCATCGAGGACGTCTCCGAGCACGGCACGAGGAGACCCCTCGAGGGTCCACGCCTCCATCCCGGGCACGAGACCTCAGCGACGGAACAACTGTTTCAAGTCATGGCTCCTCGCAAAGGAACCACGACTTGGGGGGCTCCTGTTCTGGACTGGGCCCGACAGGCCCAAAAGCATTACTAAGGCCCAGTCCAAAGGGACTCACTAAGGACCACACTGGGCAAAGGGGGTCACGTTCGTGCCCGACACCCTGATGCCCACCTCGACTTCTCGGTGTCCAGCCCCACGATGAAGTCCTGCTCGACAGCATGTCGTCCAGCTCTATGTCTTGGCTTCCAGCTCGACATTCGCCGTCCAGCTCGAGGTCTTGGCGTCGAGCTCGGCACCGTGCTGCGCAGCTCGACATGGTCTCGAGCTAACTTGCTAGGGCAGACTTAGTCCTCCATTGCCCCAACGATACTCCGGAAAGACCGCGTCTCCGTCCGCCCGCATTTCATGCAGCATATCCAGGAAGGGACCACGTGCTGGTCCCCACTACCCACGTAGAACCTGGCAGTTCCTCCATTGGGCCAAATCCGCCCGGCCCAATGAAGGAACCTTGGCCCAGCGCTGGGGGCTATAAATACCATCTGCTTCCAGAGGGTCAGGTATTCATCATTCTAACCTCAACTCTATTATCTGCTAGTACTCCCACTGACTTTAGCATCGGAGTGCCTTGCAGGTACCCCCCCCCCCCCCCCCTCCTCGTTCAAAAAGCCTTCAGCTCGGAGTAAGCCGTGACGGTCCAAACCTTCTGATCAGGTCAGATCAGTACTCATTGCGATCGAAGAAAGAGACGAGAGAAAGAGATAAATAATATAAGAATAAAGCTTTTAATTAAAATAATTGGATTAAAAAATTAAAAAATGCAAACAAAAAGCCTTGTCACATTTTAAAATAGCATCAGAATTGATATATAGGTGATATTTAACATTTTGTTTAGAAAATTTAACGGAAAGACTAGTTAATTAAGTTAATTGAACACTTTTAAAGGACCAAAGTGTGACATTTTTAATTAAGAAGTTAAAGCAAAATAATAAATTAAGTTAAGGGATTAAAAGATAAATTAAACCTTAATTTTTTAATTAATTTATTTTATTAGGAAAATTACATACCTCTAAGATTTATTAAAAAGACAAAAATACTCCTTCATTTTAAAATAGACATTAACCTCTTCTATACACAAAAATTATATGTAAAGGTCACTGAATTATAATTTTCTTGATTGTCACTAAATTTTTTGATGTTATATGTCAACTTTTTTGCATTGTATTTATGAAAAAGAGAAATGTTTATCTATTTGATAAAAATTTAGAGAAGATTAATATATATTTTTAAAACTAAAGAGGGTATGTTAAAGGCAAGTGTTAGTTTTCCATTTTTATTATAGAACGGTAGAACTATAAAGAATTTCAAATAAAAAACTTCAAATAATTTCTCACTATATCATTATCCAATATAATTCACCCGCTCATTCCATCATATGATCAGCCATGTATTTTATGAAAATCAATTTAAAGTTTAAACTACTCTATTCTATCAGTGAGCATTCGTCACAGCATAAGATACTTGAAGGCTTGAGGCTAAAGGAAAAAGCCAACCAAGTTTTTAAATTTGCATTGATTTTCTCCCGAAAAGTTATCTCAGCAAAATAAAATAAAACAAAGAGAATGGAGAAAGTGATGAGGCAAGAGAAGCTTGAACTTCACGTATCAACTATCAATCCAACCAACAGCCTTATTCTATTAACAGCCTTATTCTATTCTCTTGATTTCAGTGGCGGAGTCAGAAATTTTAAATAAAAATTTTAACCGTTCTAACATTGTATATATCTCTGGTTTTATTAATTTTAATTTTACCACTGATTTTATTAATTTTATCTCTAGTTTAATTTAAAAATCGGTTATTAAGTTGAAAAAAATACAAAGAAAATCGGGATCGAGCCGAGACTCATATCCGGGTTAGTTGGGCCGTAAAACCCGCGCTGCTCAACTTTCACTACAGCTACTATAAAATCTCATCTTTATTCTTTCACAAACATGGGGTTGATTTTATCACTATCATTTTGTTCAAAAAAAGTGTCAATGAAAACCGGGTCGAACTTAGAATCATTGGTTGTTCCAAAAAGTGATGAAAAACCAAGGGACTTGCGTTCATGGGCGAAGAAAACAGATTTTGTTACTGATTACTCAGGAGAAGCGGGGTCAAGTGGAAGTGAAAAGTTTGAGCTTTTTGAACAGAGAGGAAGAGGGTCTTCTTCTACTGAGATGGAGATAGGACAGAACAAGGATGTTGAGATCCAACGTGCGAATGCATGGTGTTGTTGTTGGTTTAAGTGTTTGGGAAATAGAAATGTTAAGCCTGTGTATATGAGAAGTGACAAATGAAAAAAACACATGTTCTTCAATAGTTCTGCCTGGATTCTTTCCATTTACGCTAACCCTACACCCTATTCTCTCTCCATTTACGTTAAAATCTATTTATCTCATCCTTCATTATACTGTGGTTACTTCCATCTTTTGAATCTTTCTCAACTAACCATTCCCTATCAGCTAGCAATCCATACACAATTTTCTTTCAAAAGGTAAACATTTTTTCAATTCAACATACATTTAATTTACATCTATTACCTCATTTTCATCATTAAACTTCACAAATTAAGTTTTAAAGAGATAGATTGATTTTGGAAATTTTTGCGTTGTTTACAAATTTTGACAGTTTCTCGCAAGTGCACGGAAATATCGAAGTAATATAAAAGGTTGTCGAACCATATAGACCAATGTCAATCTACCGTAATTTATCGTCACTTTGTAAAGCTAAGGCTAATGAATAATTGATTAAGGAGAATAAAAATACTAAATGCTAAATGTTTGAAAATAATACTAAAACGAGGCTGAGATATGATTTCCGCGTTCCTAAAGGACTTATAGAAAACGGGTACTAATAACGACTATAACTTAGTTCCGTAGGATATACTAACTTAAAGACTCCGTCTCACGCTCTCGCGTTATTAACTAAAGCCATATTTCCTAGTCCCAAGATTTGCTCTCGCTCGCCCGGTAATTAAGAAATAAATTTTGAAATCCAATTATATCTTAAACGTATCTAAAGCGCTTTCGCTGTATTTAGATATGTTGTCTAATTTCCACTATCCGATTCGCTCCTCACGCTCTCGCGATCTCGGCTTAAACCTTAATTAATTTTCCACTCTCGTGGCAAAATCATATTAAATAATCTTCCACTCTCGTGACAAGGCTATTTAACTTAGACTTGTAAATTAAAACCAAAACAGAATTCTAATCATAAATTTGCACCTATTATTTTCTACTGAGTCCGTTGGCAACAACGGTCCTCATACACCGGACTCAAGACTATTTAGCCAGACATGTTACTAATTAAAAACGCATGAATAATTATAGTTACGATGAAAAACTGTTAGTGCGTGAGGCACTTTTAGTGAGGAGAGAAAGAGAGAATAATAAAGGAAATAAAGATTTGTATTATTCAAGTGTACAAATAATGATACACACTATGACTATTTATATACAAACCCTAATTGGGCTTGGGCTAACACAACTTGGATTATATTAAATATTAAATCTAATCAAATCTAATATAATCTAATTTAATATTTCAACAAACCCCCATAATCCAAGTTGTCGAACATCCTCAAAAATAGTCAATCTGAACTATTCCTAATTTCTTTCTCAAATTCAGGAATCTGTCGATCTTCAATCCTTTGGTGAAAATATCGGTCAACTGTGCTTCACTTGAGCAATGCCTAACTTCAAGTTCACCTTGATTTACTTTTTCCCTCAAGAAGTGAAACCTTGCTTCAATATGTTTACTTCTTCCATGCAGAACTGGATTCTTCGCCAGATTTATGGCTGACTTGTTGTCGATTTACAATACTAGAGATTTCTTCACTTCGACAGTCATTTCTTCAAGTACAGATCTGATCCAAATTGCTTGGCATGCAACATAGATTCCTGCTATATATTCAGCTTCACACGATGACAATGCCACCATAGGTTGCTTCTTCGAACACCATGAGATTGGGGCACCAAATACTTGAAAGAAATATTCAGTTGTGCTTCTTCGATCTTCCTTATCTTCACATCAATCAGCATCTGAAAAACAATTAACTATTGCTTCTTTGCCTTCAGAATCTCGTCGAAATAGTATTCCACAATTTATTGAACCCTTCAAATATCGAAGGATTCTTCTTGCAGCCTTCATATGTGACACTCTTGGTTCACCCATATATCTGTTTACTAATCTGACTGCGAAACCTATACCAGGTCGACTATTGCACACATTCCTCAGAGATCCCACAATTTGCTTAAACAAAGTTGCATCAACTTTGTCTTCCTCTCCATTCCTCTCCAACTTCACATTTGGTTCGATAGGTGAGGATGCAGGATTCGAATCATCTATTCTGAATCTCTTGAGTATTTCTTTGACATACTTTCTTTGATGTAGCACCATACCTTGCTTCGACATTTGAAATTCCATGCCTAGAAAATAAGACAATTTTCCTATATCCGACATTTTAAATTCCTTCGTGATCAGCTATTTGAACTTCGACAAGTTCTCCAAACTATTTCCAGTTACTAACAAGTCATCAACATACAAGCAGATGATTGTTATATCTTGTGCTACAACCTGAACATAAACACCATACTCTGATTTGCATTTGACAAATCCTAATTCGAATAAGTATGAGTCGATCTTCTTGTTCCATGCCCTAGGTGCCTGCTTGAGGCCATAGAGCACTTTGTGCAATCTATATACTTTACTCGCTTCCTTTTGAATCACAAACCCAGGAGGTTGTGTGACATAAACTTCTTCGTCTAAAGGACCATTCAAAAATGTTGATTTCACATCTAGATGAAATGTTGATCAGCCTTGGTTGCATGCCAATGCTACTACTAGTCGAACAATCTCTAATCTTGCTACTAGAGCAAATACTTCAGAGTAGTCAAGTCCTGCTCTTTGAAGAAAACCTCGAGCTACTAATCTTGCTTTATGTCTTGCTATTGACCCATCTGCATTGTGTTTCAACTTGAACACCCATTTTACTTCGATAGCTTTTATATGTGTTGGCAATTCGACTAACTCCCATGTGTTGTTTCTTTCGATTGCCTGTAACTCTTCGACCATAGCTAACTTCCACTTGTTAATCTTCAAAGCTTCGTTATAGTTGATTGGTTCAGCATCTGCAAGTAAAGAAAAATGAACTAATTCTCCATCTGGTGTGATTTCATCATCACCCATCACTTCATAATCATGAAGTCTTGTTGGAAGAACTCTATTTCTTTGAGGTCTTTGGTTTGTTTCAGCCACAACCTCTTCGACTTCGACTGTGACGGGAGTGTCAGCAACCGCTTCTTCTTCGACTTTGATTGGATTCTCAACAATTCCTTCGACCTCTACTTCATTAGTTTCTTCGTCGAAATCAAAGTTCATTAATGATTTGTTAATTGAATTGCTAGAATTCCAATCCCAGGCAGAATTTTCATTAATCACAATATCTCGACTCAACACAATCTTTTCATTAACTGGATTGAATAGTCTGTATGCACCAGTTTTATGATATCCTACCAGAATCATAGGTTCACTCTTGTCATCAAGCTTCCTTCTCCTTGCATCAGGAACATGCTTGTAACACATAGAGCCAAACACTTTCAAGTGACTTACTGATGGTCGTTTGCCACTCCATACTTCTTCAGGAACCTTGTTCTTCAATATCTTAGTAGGACACCTATTCAAAATATAAACTGCAGTCGAAACAGCTTCTCCTTATAAAGATTTTGACAAATTCTTTTGCTTCAGCGTGCTTCTTGCCATATCTAATATGGTTCTATTTCTTCTTTCAGCAATTCCATTATGTTGAGGTGTGTAAGGAGCAGTTACCTCATGATCAACACCATGTTCTGCACAGAAATCTTCAAACATCTTAGGTGTGTATTCGCCACCTCCATCTGTTCGTAGAACTTTGATCTTCTTCTCACTCTGGTTTTCGACAAGTATCTTGAATCTCTTAAATATTTTGAATACTTTGTCCTTTTGTTTGATCACATAGATCCACAGCTTTCGACTAAACTCATCAACAAAGGAAACAAAATATCTGTTTCCACCAATTGTATGTTCTTAAAATGGACCACATACATCTGAATGCACCACTTCGAGAATGCAGGATGATCTCATTGACATAGTCGAAACGAAAGAATTTCTGGATTGCTTTCCCACTAAACAACCTTCACAAAGTTTTTCAGGCATCTCAAGACTTGGAATACCAGTAACCATATCTTGAGTAATTAGTTGATTAAGTGATCAAAAATTCAAATGTCCAAACCTCAAATGCCACAACCAACTATCCTTGTGGTCGACAACAGTTTTCAAACATTGAACTTCTGTCGAACTGATCATAGTCTTAAATGTCCTGTTCTTCGACGGAGATTTTAAAACCAAATTGTTCTTAGTGTCAAACAATTTCAAAAATCCATCTTTTATGACAACTGAGGAACCTTTTTCAACTAGTTGTCCAACACTTAACAAGTTGCATTTTATTCCAGGTACATAGAGCACATATTTGATCATAGCTTTCCCTCCATTACTCATTTGAAAGACTATGTTGCCAGTACCTTCTGCTTGCAACGAACTATTATCAGCAAGTTTTACCTTTCTCTTCTTCGACTCGTCAAAAACGGCCAACCACTCCTTTCGACCAGTCATGTGGTTCGAGCAACCTGAGTCGAGAAACCAAATATTACATTCAACATGGTTATCTGCAACTGCAGCCATAACCATCATACCATCTTCAGAATCATCTGAATCTTGACGTGCAAGGTTCGCTTCTTCGTCCTTTCCTTTCGATCCCTTTTCTTTTCTGTACCAATAATTCTTGGCCAAGTGTCCCCATTTTTCACAGTTATAACACTGCATACCTTTCTTATCTTCTTTTTCCTTTCGATAGTTTCCTCCTCCCCTTTTCGAGGATTCAAAAGATCTATCTTCGACCTTATTCTTATGGTAATTCGATCAAGACTTCTTGCCATGAGTCTTGTCGAACTTGCCTTTGAATTTGTTGGAACCATCATCTTTTTTCCATGATTGAGCTTGCAGTGCCTGTATCGAGTCCTGAACTCCTTTCCTTTCGACAATCCTTATCTCATGCGCCTCCAACGAACCAACCAAATCTTCCACTTTAGTGGTTTCAAGATTGTTGGATTCTTGAATAGCTACGATAACGTGATCAAAGTGAGAGGTCAACATTCTCATTACCTTCTCAACTATCATCTTATTAGTAATGGTTTCACCACAACCCTTCATGAGATGGACGAGTTTCTGAACCTTCGACACATATTCTGCAACTTTTTCATCTTCTCCCATCGACAACAAATCATATTGTTGACGCAAGGTTTGTAATTTGACAACCTTGACTTTCTCACCTCCTTCGAAATACTTTACCAGAATATCCCATGCCTCCTTCGCTGTTTTAGCATGAGAGATTCTGTCGAAGTTAGCAGCATTGGCAGTCGTTTGAATGCAATAAGAAGCCTTGCAATCTTTTTTCTTGACTTTGTTGTGGGTTTTTTTCTATTTGTCGGTTGCATTTGTAGCCAATGCCAGAATTCCGTCGGTAACCACTTCTAGGGTTTCATGGAAGCCAAATAAGGATTGCATCTGTTTTTTTCCATCAGATCCAATTTTTACTGTCAAGCATTGGAAGAGAATTTGGAATGCCCTTATCACTAGCCATCTTCGCAACGGTTGATTTACTTGCCCTAGAAAAACAATCTCTAACGTGAAGTTCTTGAAAACTTGATCAAGAACAATAACCGAAAGCTTTGGATACCAATTTGTTAGTGCGTGAGGCACTTTTAGTGAGGAGAGAAAGAGAGAATAATAAAGGAAATAGGGATTTGTATTATTCAAGTGTACAAATAATGATACACACTATGACTATTTATATACAATCCTAATTGGGCTTGGGCTAACACAACTTGAATTATATTAAATATTAAATCTAATCAAATCTAATTTAATCTAATTTAATATTTCAACAAAAACGACATAGCAATTAAATTTGACAAAACAAAATAGTGATAATAAATAATGCGATGAAAAAGAATAGCAATGATAATAATAATAAAGCGGTAAAATGAAGAATCTATAAATGCAGAAAATGGAAACAAAGAAAACTTGAATTGAAATAGCCGACAAACTTAGATCTGATACATAAATTAAAAGGTAGAAATACATCCTAAAACTAATTTGGTAATAGTCCCCCAATGTGGAGAACTATTACTTTTACATTCTAAGAAAAAGCTATGAACGAAAAATGATGGAAAAATTGACTAGAGAGAGATTTATTGTCGTAATTGCTTTCCAATATATACTCCTCTGATAACTTGTTTTGGTGAGAGAAAATAGGGGTAGTGGCATCATGGAGAGAGTATTAAGGAAGACTTGGTTGGAGAAAAAATAGGATTCAGTGGTTAGTTGGTTTTAGTCTTAGAGGACTTAGTGTGTGGAGAAAAAGTAGGAGCAGTTGATTTGATATTTGACTATGAGAAAATTTCGCAGATAGTTAGTTACATGGCGCTGGAAAAGGTCACGTGACGAGGGACAAGGTTGCGTGGGGCACATCATGTCGACCGTCAAGGGTGGGTGACGATCGTCACCCTTTCCCTTTTTGCTCCAGCCGATCGTTACGGTGGGTGTGACGAGCGTCAAACCTTGCACACGTGGGCCACACGCTTCTTTCTTTGTGGGCCTTGGATTTTTCATTTCTTTTAATGAGCTTTTTTTTGGATGTTTCTTATTTTTCTTCATTTGTACCCCTTTTTCTTCCTTTTCTCAAACAAGCCTCGTAAACATTAAATTCCTGAAACACATTAAAATACTAGTATAATACCAACATAAAACAAAATACTTAAAATAAAATAGAGACATAATTTATGTTAATCAAGCCAAATATACTATATATTTTCGTATTATTAATATACTTTGTGATTTCTAAATAACCTTAATCTAATCGATATTTTTATTTTCATAGTTAAATTTCACAAATCCTTTAAAAAGATAGATTGATTTGGAATTTCTATTTTTTCCAATTATCGCATTTTAAATTTGCATATAAATTTTTCTGATTGCAAAATATATTTAATCTAATCCACCTCTATTTTCATCATCAAACTTAAAAAAAAAAAATTATTTGGATTTTTCTGCAATTTTTATTAATTTTTTCAGATTACAACTTCACTTTTTGAGTAATTTTAGAGTAGATTGGTGAAGTATGTCTCGGAAACGATGAGACATGGTGTCTGAATACTTTCATTACTTATTTTTTATTTTAGAATGACTTTTATTCTATATTTTTCTAATATTTGTTGTATCAGTATGTTCGTCTATATATTTATTTTTAAGGTTTATTTAAAATTATAGACAGAGATTTAAAGTATTGTTTTTTTTACCAGAAGTATAGTGTAATAGTTCCTTTTTTCTCTATTTTATATTATTAAAAATTTTATTTTTTATTTTTTATCTATCTCTTTTGTTTTATCTATCTATTTTTTATTTATATTTCAAGATGAACATGTTTTTACAGAGTTATAACCTTTAACCAAGGTGAATATTATTTATTTCTGAAGCTGAAATATTAATCTAATAATATTAACTAATATGCTGAAATATTAAGCAAACAAAAAATAGAAAATTTCCTTTATTTAAAATTATGTGAAATTATGATATATGAAAAGTTGTTTTTGTATGTTAAATGAATGTAATAAAAGGTTATTTCGTTACGTTTTAGATTTTGAATTATAAAATTTTTACATTTGTTATTTTGTTTAAAATTGTTATAGTAAAATTCAAGATATTGTTTTGGTTTTCTGACCGATATAGGAGGGCAGAATGTTGATGCAGCGTAATATTAATCTATTTTGACAAAATAACTCAAATTTAAATGGAACTATATGATTTACAATGAAATTGTTCTTTAATATGTTTGGATGGGAGATACTTAGATGCAAAGAATAATATATTTAGACTTTATTGATAAAATAATTCAAAAATTTGGATGTATCTTGATTAAAATAACTTGATATTAAATGATTAAATGGGTCTAAATAATTCAATTTTTTAAATAATAAAATAAACCAATTGAAAAAAAGTCAATAAAATAAATCAATTTTTTAAATGGGTCTAAATAACTCAATATTTTTAACTTGGGTTTGAATTTTATCTAGACTCATTTCATCCGAAGACATAGATCGGTGAGTATGTACGTCGATTAAAAGTTTTCTTTTCTGAGATTTAACATTATTTTTTTTATATTATTTATTTTTAATATCATATTAAATGAGATTATAATTAAAATTAAATTAAAAAAATTAATTGTTAATAAAACTAATAAAAAAGTCATTATTAAAAAATATTGTGGAAATTCAAAATTTTATGGTAGTTTAAGATTCTAATACTTGATTGTGGGAATGTTGAAAACTATTATGCAAATCTTGCTTGAACATAAAAAAATGAAAAGTTTATTATAAATATGTAAAAAGTAAAATAAATGAAAACTCTAATGTTTATCTTTTTATTATAAATTATAATTTTTTTTATTTCAAAGTTAAATATTTAGTTTATCATATTAAAATATAAAAATAAAAATTAATTTATAATTATTTAGATCCTTATTTAAAATAAAATATATTTTAAAATTATTTAAATTTTTTTTATAGAAAGGTTAATAAAACAAAACAAAATCAATTGAGATTTTATAATTATTTTAAAAAATTTGAAATAAATAAAACATATTAGAATCTTTTCAAATTAACTTTATAATTGTAATCATAATAAAAAATGTTAAATATTAGTCATGAAAATTTAATAATAAATGATAATCATAAAAAATTAATGATAAACGGTAAAAAATTATTGATATAATTATTTTTATAAATTGAATAAGTTATAATTGTTTTTTTATATAGGAATAGGTTACAAATAATTTTATAAATGTAATAAATTTAACTATTTATACAATTATTTATATAAATGAGAATGAGTTATATATATTTTTATAAATGGACACGAGTTCGAAATGCTTATAAACAGGAAAAAAATACAATAATTTTATAAATGAAAATAGATTACAATTATTTTATATAAATTCATAGTATAATATAATTTTCATATAAATGTATGGCATAATATAATGTATTAACTATTTATATATCATTTAATTTAGGCCTATTTATTTATGAAGTCAATTTTATATAATATTATTAAAATTTAATTATTTAAAAGCCGCACTAAATAACAAAATATTTATTACAAATTGGATATAATAAAATATAAGAAATAAAATAGATAATTTTAAAATATTATGTATTACTCATTGTAATAATAAATATTAAATTATTATTTAATATTATAATTGATTTTTTGATAAATTAATATTAATATTTCAAAAATCATAGTCATAGAATCATATAATTGAAATTCATTAAAAAAGATGTAACATCAAATTAATTAATAATAAATGTTATATTTATTTGTGGGAAATCAATTTTATATAGATTCTAGGGTTTAAGACCAATTATAAAATATTAGAATAATTATTTAAAAGGTTATATTATAGTTTTAGTCCTCCAATTTTAAGTCATTCACAAAATCAATCCTCATATTTGATTTTTAAATAGTTTTGGTCTCTTATCAGATTTTTGATAACAAAATTGAATGTGTCATTTTTTTAATTATTGGTATAATATCTCCTTCAAGAATTAATTTATTCTTCAATATATATTTATACTAAAAAAATACTATAAATAATATATATTTATACTAAAAAAATACTATAAATATATGTTTTAATAAAAAAACATGAGACAATTATGATGGATGAATGCATAATTCTTTTTATGAAAAACACAAATTATCATTCTTTTTTTATTCAAAATATCACCAAAATAATGTGAATTAATGTTTAAAATTATCGTGTAAAATGTGTAATTATTAAAATATATTTTTTGACTGATTGAGCCTACTGAATTTGTATATATTTTATATGCATATCATAACTGTTCTATCCCAAAATTTGCCCTCCCTTTTTCACAAGAAATTACAACCCTAGGGTTTTCTCTGATTTTTAAGATTGGCTTAGGAATTGATCAAACAGACTTTTCTTTAGCAGTCAATCCAGAATTAGGGTTTTCTCTCGCATTTCTCAGAAGAAATTGAATCCACAGAAATTCAGTTTACCGTTACATTGGTTTTTCACTTTTTTAAGCCTACTGAAAGATTGCTATTTGTCCTCAAGCCTGATTATCTGGGATAAGAGCTGAGACTCTCATTTGGAATATTAAGGCATCTGTTTGTTAATGGAACAAAATGTTTGTTTGTTAATGAAATGCTTGCTTGCTTATTGGAATACACAACGCGTGTGTTGATTGGAATGCTGTCGCAAGTTATGAGATTGCAGAGTTTTTAAAGATTACTTGGATTTTAAGTTATCTGTATTGGAAATGCTGGAATGCAATTTCAGTTATTTTTAATCAGAAATCTTAAATAAATAGTGAAGAGGCAAATGGAAAGATTGAAAGATATTTGACAGTAGAAAATTCTTTTGGATAAAGACTTTTTATTCATTTCAAATGTTGTTACAAATTTTATTTGAATATTGTAAGTTTACAACTTATAGTATTTAAAATAATAATTGTTTACAATGAATGGAAAATAAATCTAAGACTAAAGCCTAAACTCCATTTCCCCATGCTCAAGGTTTCTTGCTTCCTACTGCTTTATCGCCGTCCAAGTTGCATTCACCTGAAAAAGAAAAAGAAAAAGAAATTAATACAGTTAATTTTTTCAAGCAGAAAAGAAAGAAAAAATCATCATTAAAGTTTGTCGGCCAGAATCAGAATGCTATTTGTTCATCATGTTTTTATTTTTCTCTTTGCAAATCACAAGAAGACCGCTCTTCTTGGTTCACAAAGAGAAAAATAAAAGATAAAAATGCAAGCATACATTTGGTTCAAATGCTAAAACATGGTAAGGTACAAAGCAAGATACAAAACAAACTGTACTGCAAACTGAATACCAACTGCAGTGACCAAACTAAAGGCAAAACCAAGGCGCCAAAATTCAAACTAAGTTGCAAAACAAGTCAAGAAGCATAGTAACTAAGGCAAACTGAGTTACAAAGCAATTGGAAGCAATCAAGTACAATGCAGAAAATATGCAATCATAAAAGTACACAATGCAGCAGGCAAATATAATGCAGAGGGAAAACCAATTGACAAGCCAAAGGCTTGTCATAGCTGTCATCATTTTCTAGCCAACAAACTTTTCAGAAAATATAATATAATAAGCAAAAGTGCTTATTTGGGAGAGAGAGAAAGAGAGGACCTTTAGTGAAAAGTTTTGCAGTTTGGCTAAAGTAGGCTGTCACAAGTTATCAAAGACAAAAAAAGAGCAAAAGGATATAAAAACTATCTAAACAAGGGGAGAGAAAAAAAGACTTGGCCACAAAAACCTGTACAACTTACAAACTCAACAAGCCTGCAGTTCAAACTAAAAAAAAAAAACACCCCAAGCTGCAAAATAACCAGACCAAACCCTGCCAAACTGTTAGCTTCCAAAAACCTGCAGTTCCAACCGCAAAACAAACAAACTGCAAGTTTGCTCACACCTGCATAACAGCAAGCCAAACTTGCTAACCTACAAACAACAAACTGCAAACCGGTTTTAGCAAAACTGCTCAAACCATAAACCTGCAAGCTTGCCTAAAAACTACAAGCTCAACAAGCCAATCAACAAAACACACAACCTGTAACCAAAAACTCAAAAATCTGTCAAACCACAGGCCTGCTATCATACCAACAAAACTGCAAGCTACAACAATAAACCTGCTTGCCAAGCCTGCAGTTCAAACTGCAAGCTACAACCAAAACCTGCTTACACAAACCTGTCAAAATACAAATCACAAGCCTAGCAAAATTTTCCAAACCTGCACAAGCTGCCTCAAACACAGTCCAGCCAGAAAAACACAAACTGTAACAAAGTTACAACAAAAACCTGCACAAGCTTGCAAACATCTGTACAAACTCAAAGGCAAGCAAAACTGTAAGTGAATCAAACAAGCCAAGCTTGCCCAAACAAACTCCAAGCCAGCAAACCTTCAACAAACAAGGTTTCAGAAGCTTGTAACAAGCTTCATCATCAACCAATTCCCAAACAGTTTCAAAACCACAAGCTGGCCAAAAACAACAAAGAAAAACCAATACAAGCTTCAGATTTTCACATCATCATCAACATCAAATAGCCAAGGAAGAAGTTCAGAGGTTCATAAGTGAAAAAAGCAACGAGTTTGAGAGGTATATCATCATCAACAAAGAGAAAGGAAGAGATTCAGAAGCAAACAACAAGTTTCAGAATACATGTCATCATCAACACTCAAGAAAGAGTAAAAGAATTCCAGAAGCGTACCAAACATCAACAATATTAAGAGTTTCATCAAAATCTTATCATCCAAAGAACAACAAAAAGAGGTCTCAGAACCAAGTTCATCATTGACCTTCAAAGAAGAAAGGAAGAGGGTTACCAAACGCGCGTCCATCACATTTCTCCTCCGCCCCCTAGCCTCCAAGGAGCGCCTCCGTCTCACATCCCTCTCCCTCCATTTTCCAGAAGCAAATCTCTCAAGGTACAATTTCTTTTTCTCGAAACCTCCTTGCTGTACCTCAAGCATAAACATCTAAGGATTAAAAAAACTGAACATGCAAGCAAACATAAAACAAACGAAAGCAAAACTGTAAAAAACCCTAAAAGACAAGAAGCAAATCGTACCGATCAAGTCAAACGCGAGATCGTTGCAAAGAGAATGAGAAGTGAGAGACGGTGCTCTGGTGGCTAGAGTTTGGAGGGAGTATAAGATCAACGTTTATGGCCTGAGAAAGATGAAACGAAGAAGAAGAACGAGAGAAGAAGAACGGCGCCGCTGTAACCCCACTAACACACTAACCTTAATCCTTTCAAACCCCAACAAAATTGTGAAAATTTCACATTGGGCCTGACTCGCCCCAAACAAATGCAATAACCCACAACGTCTTGCTAAGCACGCACCCCCCCCCCCCCTTTCATTCTGACTTGCTAATTGTTCTTCTTCATTTATTCATTATGGGCCAAAACACATAAATCCCAAAGCCCATTCCCCTTTTTTAATCTCTTTTTATACTAACCTTTTTATTACTTCACTAATTTGTTTTTATTTTGTTAATAATTATACTATTAGTTTTTATTTTCTTAAATTAATTTAGTTTCTTTTTTTAATAATTGTTACATTTAATAAAATACAATAATAATAAAAAAAAATTATTAATTCTTTTTTTTTCTCTTTAAAAAAATATGTGAATGATAGAAGTGTTGTTTAATTAATTTTTCTTCAAAACCTTTTCCTTTTCATAATTGATAAGACATATACATTAAATAATAATACAACTTTAATCTTTCTTTTAGAATAGATTTTTATTTGTAAATAAATACATGCATCTCATAATTTATTGATTTTCCTTATTTTTTGTTATAATTTTACACTGAATTGCGACAATTCGATTTGGTTGTAACACTTGATATGTGGATATTGTTATCTTTGAGAGACTCATCCCCATTTGTAAATAATTGTACCCCCATCCCCGTATACTCTTGTAATAGCCTAGAATTTTAATTCTCGCACTTTATGCTTTCAATATATTGTTTAGTAATTAGGCGTGTATGGCAGGATTCAAAATCAATCGCTAGATAACCTAATACAAGACAAAAAGCAATGCATGAAATTGACAAACACAATGCACACTTACACCTCTAGGGTAACCTCGCTTGTTGCTTCGGAAAATGCAATCATGTCCCTCGAGTATGAGACACTTTAGCAAATGCCCCTTCGATAAACAAAGATCGTAGTCCCTCGATGACTCTCGATGTTGCCTTCGATAAAACGATCTCGTCCCTTACAAAATTGCTAGAGCGTCTCACAAGTTAATTTCAATGATTGTATGCGATGACCCGCGCCTGTCCCGTTTAAACATCCTAACACAAGGTTGTTCACCAAATACAATGGTGAAACAACACTGTTAAAAGGGTTAAAAACATAAGAAAGATCTTTGAGTAAAATAGGGTAGATAGCTCTTAGTTACTTGATCAAAAGCTTGCAAAAAAAAAACATCCTTGCTATTTTCAAACACACAATTTCAAAACATTTCCTAAAACAAACTTTCAAACATTGAAATCTTTTCAAAAGACAAAAACATCTTTGTATACATTCAAACAAGAATCATTACAAAGGTTGCCACAATGATGGCCTCTTTTCAAAACATCTTTCAAAACCACACACAAAGCACCATTTCAAACAATTGGAAAAGTAAAGCAAGTGATATAAACAAGTAACTAAGAGCCCATGGAAAACCATGGATGAAAAGGGTGCTTGCACCTTCCCTTTTCATAATCTACTCCCCGAACCCAAGAAAACATCTCAAAGGTCTTTCCTGTGCTTTTTGACCTTTCCTTAGGATAAAATAAAAAGTCGGTGGCGACTCTTGCTAAACCGAAACATTTGCAAACACAAATGCAAAACCTCAAGTCAGTTCTCCCACCGTATCACAGAACTGGCGACTCTGCTGGGGAAATGATTCTAAAAAGTGGGGTTACCTTAGGGTTTTAGATCACCTTTGCATGCTTATCTTGTTTGCCTTGATTGCTTTACATGTTGGATCCTTGTTTGGGTTTGTTTTAAATCCTACACCCGGATTTGGGGACACCTTTTAGGTAAGTAGCAATAAACTGTGAGGGAATTATGCGGGGTATACCGACATGGTTGAAGCAGTGGCTACGTTAGTGCGACATATTTGTGGGTATCGGTAGCCTTTGAGTTAATCAAAGAGAATACGGGGCCGCTGAGTGATGTCATAAAGCACTAACAAACTCTTAGAACCTTACTTGACCAACTTGGCCTTTTAGGGGTAGTGATATGACCGGCTTTGGTACAGTCCAAAGTTGGTAGATACTCGATACTACGCTCATTGAGGGTTGTTTTCTTGGAATATTTCGGTCTCCAGTAAAGTGGCTAAATTGAAACAATGAACACAGAAAATAATCCAGTGATATTGAGCTCCTTAGAACCCGGTTACTATTTATAGGACAGGTTGAGCCAACTAACTTCAAGAGGGTACTTACCTACAAACCCCATACAAGCCTAAACCTAAGGACTTGTTTGCTCTGTGTGAAGGTGATTATTTGTATATACACTTGCTTTTTTTTGCATACCTGTACATAACATCATAACATCATACCATAACATTTTTAATAACCATTTCAAGGATCTCGAGGGTCTTTGATGCAGGGTCACGTTGAACCATACGTGTACCAAAGGGCAAGAGAATTCATTTTCTTCTAAAAAAACGCCGTCAAAGATCAAGTACAACAACTTGAATCGAGGGCTATGACCCACTCGACATGGTGAGCTTGATTCTCGTGGAAAGACATCCACCAATGCAAAGTTCTCCAATCAAAGATGTTGATCGAAGTTTAACCTCTAACATTTTCTTGTATTTACCCCGCGAGATCCTTGAAAACATGCATCCACATATCATGCATTGTATCATGAAAAGTTTTCCCTTTCAGGTTTCCTTATTCTCCTACTATTTATTTCAATAGAGATGGCTCTAGAGAGGACTGTCAAAGAGATCCAGGCTCAAAGCGCTCAACTTCAAGAAATGTTCTTGAACCTGTCCCAGGGGCAAGAAGAAGTGAAAGCTCTCCTCACAAGGGGCATGGTCCCAGGGAATCCAGGCGGCATTAGGAATGATCAGTTGGAAGGGCTACAGATTGAGTTAGCAACAATGAAGATCCAGATGATGGGACAACTGGTGTGCCAGATGGCTCTCATTCAAAACTTGGCTCAAGGACAAGAGGAGCTCAGGGTCCTCATCAACAAACTGCTTCAAGATGGATGTAACCAAGTGGGGAAAACAACTAGGGTTGAAGATCAAGTCATCATCCAACCTCCTTTGAGACAAGAAGACAAAGGAAAGGCTCCCCAGCTTGCTTCAGGATCACAAGCCCAACAACAACCTCGCCAGCGTCAACGGGGTAATCGGCGTAAGCAAAATACATCTGGAAGACACTTCACTGAGATTGACATACCATTATCTCTAGTACTGGAACACTTGTTGGAGGTCAATCTGAATGTTTTAAAGGATCCTCTTCGGAATCCCAATACCTCTTCTCCTGGCTATCACCCCGACGCATTTTGTGTATACCACTCCTATAGTCCTGGACATGATACCGACGACTGTTGGGCTTTGAAAAACAAGATCCAAGACTTGATTGACAGAGGTGTGCTGAAATTCATGCTGATGGCCAAATGATAATCTTCCGCTGAGGGTTCTCCACCTGAAATGACAAGTTCGAATTAAGAGACTTTTGTTTTTGAATTTTCAAGTTGTAATTTCTTTTGTTATTCAAACAATTATCTGTTGATGTCAAACTCTATTTCATTAATGCATTGCATATGTTTGTCTTGAATTCATCCATTCGTTTTCACTATTCTTTAATTATGCTTCTTACTTTCTTTATGATATTTAACTCTTGCTAAAAGTTACAAGTCTTTAGAGGGAGGATGACGAAAAAATTCCATAATCTCATACAATATGCTTTTGGACAGACCTTGCTGACGATGTACAGGAGTTTCTTTCAAATCCTAAACACTGAAGTTATAAGGAAGATAATCCCTAGTCAACCCCTTCGGGCCAAAGAAGTAGAAGTTTTCGGTTTTAAACATAAATTGAAACCTTTCAATCAAACCTGGGGCAGGGTAGTCTCTCAGTTAATTCAAAATGCGCGTTTAGTCGCAAACTCTCAGTTCATAATACAGCGAACGACATCAAGATTTCCTTTAAAACCAAAGAACAGTGATGGTTCCTTATCTCGTAGGCAGTCATTATCTCTCAAAGAAAAAGCCCACTGAGCCAAAATCTACAAAGGAGGCTTAAGAAAGCTGGGGCATCCCGCTGACTGTAAATCTCAAAAATAAGAACAGTCAGGCAAAAATTAAGGATAATGAATTAAAAGAACGAGGTCATCACAAATCCTCAACAACATGAAAAATGTTGCAAAAAAAATGACTGCCTTCCAACAAATTCAACTTGTGTGAACCATCACCAAAAAATGTTGTTCCAAACTCGAATAGAGTTTGACGCACAATTAACTGAGTTTAGGATTAAAGAACATCACGAAGAGCGGGTGGGTACAAATATACTTTGAGCCTTTATCCTTTGTTTCTTATACCGTGAACCAAGCCATGTTACAACCTTTCAAAAGTCCTAATTGAAGCATGGGTTAGTCCGAAAGCATACTGTTACAAAAGGTATCCTGACTCCTGTAAGGCTTTTCTCTAAATCTTGAGCTGAATTTTTCCTATAAAAAGCTTTCTGCTAAAAAACGCATTTTTCAAAAAAAAATTTCAAGACAAGCATGAACTTTGCATTATTTGAATATCGTTGTTTACATATGGTTATTTGTTTGACAGCGAAGAAATTCACACAGTGAGTGTTCGGATGAGTGAAAGCTCTCTCAATGAACAAAATCACTTCAAGTGGAATGACACTCCTGTTGCAAAAATCTCCTATCAACAAAAGGGGACTTGGTTTGGTATTGTCCAGTAAACCTGGGGTAGTCCAGTCAAGATTTCAACAAATCTTTCAAGATCCAGTTAACCTGGGGCAGTCCAGTCAAGATTTCAAGAAATCTCTCAATTGCAGATTAACCTGGGGCAAGTCTCCATCACCATCACTTGGGGCATTTAAATGTCAATCTCATCAAAGGGTTACGTAAAGTCCAAGTTTCCTGGAAGTGCCACAAACATTTGATACTAGAGGCAGTGACGAATCTCTCCAAAATCTTTCTGAAAAGAAATTCAATAATCCCCGAGAAATTCACCACCTCTCTAACAGACCAGCATTCATGGGTTTATTTCCCCAACACTCGTCAAGGATTTATTCTCTAAAAAGAAATTACATTTCAACAACATTCGTAACATGTGAAGATTGATCGGCAGGTAAAGGTTATCAGTACCTGTTGGAAGTTACAGTTGTCGAAGATTCCTTCATTACCTGTTGGAAGTTACGGTCATCGAAGATTCCTTCATCATCTGTTGGAGTTACAGTCGTCAAAGATTCCTCCATCATCCGGTTGAATCAAAGTTAACCCAAGACCCTATCTGTTTTTGGTCAGATCGATACTAAGATCTCCCTGATTCTTATTCCAGTGGAAGATATTCTGGATCTTTGTTGTTTCAGATAAATCTCTCAGCGATTTATTCTAATCTTTTCACCATCAGAAACAAAGAATCCAACTCTTTTCTTCTTCACCGGCTCGGGATTTATTTTCCCCAGCGAAAGGTCGTCTTGAAAAACATTACACCTCCATGCATCAGGACATCCTACAACGCAATCTCATTTATTTTGAGAACATCATTGTTTGATATATGCCACTAACTTGTACCTTTCATGAAAGGTACAATCAAATTCAAGCGACAAAGCTTTTCTTCAGTCGAATTACGGACAAGTTCCTAAATCTCGACAAAGCTTTTACTTCAGTCGAATTACAGACAAGTTCCTAAATAACAACAGAAACAACCCACCAGCAGAATAATGGACAAATGAAGCTCCTAAAATTCTATTTCTCTCAAGAATCAAGATTATCATCCTTGAAACCTCAGAAGATTGGTATACTCCCAAGCTCCTGATACCATTAACAGAATGAAGATTCTCATCCTTGAAACCTCAGAAGATTGGTATACTCCCAAGCTCCTGATACCGTTAACAGAATGAAGATTCTCATCCTTGAAACCTCAGAAGATTGGTATACTCCCAACCTCCTGACCCAAACGCCTGAATGAAGATTCTCATTCTTGCTTCCCCAGTAAATTGGTATACTCCCAACCTCCTGACCCAAACGCCTGAATGAAGATTCTCATTCTTGCTTCCCCAGTAGATTGGAATACACCCAACCTCTTGATATTCCCGACAGAATGAAGATTCTCATTCTCAAAGTGGTATATAACCTGAATTCCTGATATTCCCAACAGAATGAAGATTCTCATTCTCAAAGTGGCATATAACCTGAATTTCTAATATTCCCGACAGAATGAAGATTTTCATTCTCAAAGTGGCATACGACTTAACTTCTGAACTTCTTCCAAACAGGAATAAGCTTCTCCAGCAGGATAGCCACTCCACAACAGTATGGCTATTCCCCACAGAGTTTTTACTCCCCAATAAAATCAATATTCTCATCCTTGATTCTCCAAAGCTTTCTTTACTCTCAGCATGAATTTGTCAGAATTTCAAATCCCCTGCAGATCGAAGATTCTCGTTCTTGACTCCTCAGTAAAAAAATCCCCCTGGCAGAATAAAGATTCTCATTCTCAATTCTCCGCAGAGTTTTCAGATATTCCCCAATGGAGTTCTCCTCAAACGAAAAAACAGGAATCCCCAGTAGATTGGCATACAACCCAAAATTCCTGATTTTCCTAGCAGGATAAAGGTTCTCCCCACAGAGTTATTTCCCAGTAGAGAAAAGATTCTTGTTCTCAGTTTTTCAAGTTGAAGCCTCCCAGGATTTTCAATCCCCAGCAGTGGTCCCAGGATTTCTCATTCTCAACGATCAAAGGATTTTCAATCCCCAGCAGCAGTCAAGGATTTATTTTCCCCGACAGTGGTCAAAGATTTTATTATCTCCAGCTATCCAGGATTTATCTTCCTCAGCAAGACGGCTAATCAGCTTACATGCGCATTCATTGCATTCATATAATCATAAGCATTGATATAACACATACATTGCCTCATACATTTCATACAACATAACTTTGTGTTTCAGCTAATATTTTACCCATCACAGGATAAGTTTAGCAAGCTTGGGGTTCAGGATCATGAAAACAGTTTACAGATGCTCCCCAACAGGGATATCAATCTATCGCTTGTTCAAATTCAACTTTTGAAAACAGTTTACGAATGCACCAAACACGGATGCTAATCTATTGCTTATTCAGACCCCTAGCTCAGAGACGTTCCAAACTTGGATACCTTTCTGATACTCATTCTTTCACCTACAACATACAGTTCAACAAACATTCTTGGATGGCATCTTTAAGCCCATCTCCGACAAGATTATGTCACGTCTCCAGATGTCATCTTTAAGCCCATTCCCTCAACTATGTTTTGACAAGTGAAAATTTATGGGCACTCTAGTGTTCAATCATCTTTTACCTTCAAGTCGCGAACGGCAAAATTGCCAATCTAACTCTTCAGGTTCAAGAAGATTGAACAGGGGAAACTGTTGTACCCCAAAATTTGCCCTCCCTTTTTCACAAGAAATTACAACCCTAGGGTTTTCTCTGATTTTTAAGATTGGCTTAGGAATTGATCAAACAGACTTTACTTTAGCAGTCAATCCAGAATTAGGGTTTTCTCTCGCATTTCTCAGAAGAAATTGAATCCACAGAAATTCAGTTTATCGTTACATTGGTTTTTCACTTTTTAAGCCTACTGAAAGATTGTTGTTTCTCCTCAAACCTGATTATCTGGGATAAGAGCTGAGACTCTCATTTGGAATATTAAGGCATCTGTTTGTTAATGGAATGGAACGTTTGTTTGTTAATGAAATGCTTGCTTGCTTATTGGAATACACAACGCATGTGTTGATTGGAATGCTGTCACAAGTTATGAGATTGCAGAGTTTTTAAAGATTACTTGGATTTTAAGTTATCTGTATTGGAAATGCTGGAATGCAATTTTAGTTATTTTTAATCAGGAATCTTAAATAAATAGTGAAGAGGCAAAGGGAAAGATTGAAAGATATTTGAAAGTAGAAAATTCTTTTAGATAAAGACTTTTTATTCATTTCAAATGTTGTTACAAATTTTATTTGAATATTGTAAGTTTACAACTTATAGTATTTAAAATAATAATTGTTTACAATGAATGGAAAATAAATCTAAGACTAAAGCCTAAACTCCATTGCCCCATGCTCAAGGTTTCTTGCTTCCTACTGCTTTATCGCCGTCGAAGTTGCATTCACCTGAAAAAGAAAAAGAAAAAGAAATTAGTACAGTTAATTTTTTCAAGCAGAAAAGAAAGGAAAAATCATCATTAAAGTTTGCCGGCCGGAATCAGAATGCTATTTGTTCATCATGTTTTTACTTTTCTCTTTGCAAATCACACGAAGATCGCTCTTCTTGGTTCACAAAGAGAAAAGTAAAAGATAAAAATGCAAGCATACATTTGGTTCAAATGCTAAAACATGGTAAGGTACAAAGCAACATACAAAGCAAACTGTACTGCAAACTGAATACCAACTGCAGTGACCAAACTAAAGGCAAAACCAAGGCGCCAAAATTCAAACTAAGTTGCAAAACAAGTCAAGAAGCATATCAACTAAGGCAAACTGAGTTACAAAGCAATTGGAAGCAATCAAGTACAATGCAGAAAATATGCAATCAGAAAAGTACACAATGCAGCAGGAAAATATAATGCAGAGGGAAAACCAATTGACAAGCCAAAGGCTTGTCATAGCTGTCATCATTTTCTAGCCAGCAAACTTTTCAGAAAATATAATATAATAAGCAAAAGTGCTTATTTGGGAGAGAGAGAAAGAGAAGACCTTTAGTGAAAAGTTTTCCAGTTTGGCTAAAGCAGGCTGTCTCAAGTTATCAAAGACAAAAAAAGAGCAAAAAGATATAAAAACTATCTAAACAAGGGGAGAGAAAAAAAGACTTGGCCACAAAAACCTGTACAACTTACAAACTCAACAAGCCTACAGTTCAAACTAAAAAAAAACACCCCAAGCTGCAAAACAACCAGGCCAAACCCTGCCAAACTGTTAGCTTCCAAAAACCTGCAGTTCCAACTGCAAAACAAACAAACTACAAGTTTGCTCAGACCTGCATAACAGGAAGCCAAACTCGCTAACCTGCAAACAACAAACTGGAAACCGGTTTTATCAAAACTGCTCAAACCATAAACCTGCAAGCTTGCCCAAAAACTACAAGCTCAACAAGCCAATCAACAAAACACACAACCTGTAACCAAAAACTCAAAAATCTGTCAAACCACAGGCCTGCTATCATACCAACAAAACTGCAAGATACAACAATAAACCTGCTTGCTAAGCCTGCAGTTCAAACTACAAGCTACAGCCAAAACCTGCTTACACAAACCTGTCAAAATACAAATCACAAGCCTAGCAAAATTTGCCAAACCTGCACAAGCTGCCTCAAACACAGTCCAGCCAGAAAAACACAAACTGTAACAAAGTTACAACAAAAACTTGCACAAGCTTGCAAACATATGTACAAACTCAAAGGCAAGCAAAACTGTAAGTGAATCAAACAAGCCAAGCTTGCCCAAATAAACTCCAAGCCAACAAACCATCAATAAACAAGGTTTCAGAAGCTTGTAACAAGCTTCATCATCAACCAATTCCCAAACAGTTTCAAAACCACAAGCTGGCCAAAAACAACAAAGAAAAACCAATACAAGCTTCAGATTTTCACATCATCATCAACATCAAATAGTCAAGGAAGAAGTTCAGAGGTTCAGAAGTGACAAAAACAACGAGTTTCAGAGGTATATCATCATCAACAAAGAGAAAGGAAGAGATTCAGAAGCAAACAACAAGTTTCAGAATACATGTCATCATCAACACTCAAGAAAGAGTAGAAGAATTCCAGAAGCGTACCAAACATCAACAATATTAAGAGTTTCATCAAAATCTTATCATCCAAAGAAAAACAAAAAGAGGTCTCAGAACCAAGTTCATCATTGACCTTCAAAGAAGAAAGGAAGAGGGTTACCAAACGCGCGTCCATCACATTTCTCCTCCGCCCCCTAGCCTCCAAGGAGCGCCTCCGTCTCACATCCCTCTCCCTCCATTTTCCAGAAGCAAATATATCAAGGTACAATTTCTTTTTCTCGAAACCTCCTTGCTGTACCTCAAGCATAAACATCTAAGGATTAAAAAAACTGAACATGCAAACAAACATAAAACAAATGAAAGCAAAACTGTAAAAAACCCTAAAAGACAAGAAGCAAATCGTACCGATCAAGTCAAACGCGAGATCGTTGCAAAGAGAATGAGAAGTGAGAGACGGCACTCCGGTGGCTAGAGTTTGGAGGGAGTATAAGATCAGCGTTTATGGCCTGAGAAAGATGAAACGGAGAAGAAGAACAGCGCCGCTGTAACCCCACTAACACACTAACCTTAATCCTTTCAAACCCTAACAAAATTGTGAAAATTTCACATTGGGCCTGACTCGCCCCAAACAAATGCAATAACCCACAACGTCTTGCTAAGCATGCACCCCCCCCCCCCTTTCATTCTGACTTGCTAATTGTTCTTCTTCATTGATTCATTATGGGCCAAAACACATAAATCCCAAAGCCCATTCCCCTTTTTTAATCTCTTTTTATACTAACCTTTTTATTACTTCACTAATTTGTTTTTATTTTGTTAATAATGATACTATTAGTTTTTATTTTCTTAAATTAATTTAGTTTCTTTTTTTAATAATTGTTACATTTAATAAAATACAATAATAATAAAAAAAATTATTAATTCTTTTTTTTTCTCTTTAAAAAAATATGTGAATGATAGAAGTGTTGTTTAATTAATTTTTCTTCAAAACCTTTTCCTTTTCATAATTAATAAGACACATACATTAAATAATAATATAACTTTTAATCTTTATTTTAGAATAGATTTTCATTTGTAAATAAATACATGCATCTCATAATTTATTGATTTTCCTTATTTTTTGTTATAATTTTGACACTGAATTGCGACAATTTGATTTGGTTGTAACACTTGATATGTGGATATTGTTATCTTTGAGAAACTCATCCCCATTTGTAAATAATTGTACCCCCATCCCCGGATACTCTTGTAATAGCCTAGAATTTTATTTCTCGTACTTTATGCTTTCAATATACTGTATAGTAATTAGGCGTGTATGGCAAGATTCAAAATCAATCGCTAGATAACCTAATACAAGACAAAAAGCAATGCATGAAATTGACAAACACAATGCACACTTACACCTCTAGGGTAACCTCGCTTGTTGCTTCGGAAAATGCAATCATGTCCCTCGAGTATGAGACACTCTAGCAAATGCCCCTTCGATAAACAAAGATCATAGTCCCTCGATGACCCTCGATGTTGCCTTCGATAAAACGATCTTGTCCCTTACAAAACTGCTAGAGCGTCTCACAAGTTGCTTTCAATGATTGCATGTGATGACCCGCGCCTGTCCCGTTTAAACATCCCAACACAAGGTTGTTCACCAAATACAATGGTGAAACAACATTGTTAAAAGGGTTAAAAACATAAGAAAGATATTTGAGTAAAATAGGGTAGATAGCTCTTAGTTACTTGATCAAAAGCTTGCAAAAAAAACATCCTTGTTATTTTCAAACACACAATTTCAAAACATTTCCTAAAACAAACTTTCAAACATTGAAATCTTTTCAAAAGACAAAAACATCTTTGTATACATTCAAACAAGAATCATTACAAAGGTTGCCACAATGATGACCTCTTTTCAAAACATCTTTCAAAACCACACACAAAGCACCATTTCAAACAATTGGAAAAGCAAAGCAAGTGATCTAAACAAGTAACTAAGAGCCCATGGAAAACCATGGATGAAAAAGGGTGCTTGCACCTTCCCTTTTCATAATATACTCCCCGAACCCAAGAAAACATCTCAAAGGTCTTTCCTGTGCTTTTTGACCTTTCCTTAGGATAAAATAAAAATTCGGTGGCGACTCTTGCTAAACCGAAACATTTGCGAACACAAATGAAAAACCTCAAGTCAGTTCTCCCACCGTATCACAATAACTATCAATATACTATTTTTATAAACCGAAATAAGTTACAAATATTTTTATAAACGAGAAAACGTCAAATGTACATATTTTTTTAAATATATTTCTTAATCATAACTGTAGAATAGTTATTTATATTTATATCAAATTTGCGTGATCCGTGCGAACGCACGGGTAGATGAGTGCTTAATTATTTTCTTTATTTTTATATTAAAATGTACATTTCCGACGGGTCATATTACTTAATTTATATATCTTTTATATATATATTTTTAAACCATTACTATACTATATTTATTTATTATTTATAATAATATTGCGCGACACATGCTGAAATACTATGCTAAGGTACTTCTACAAACTTGATCGACAAATGTTGCACCATGCCAATATCCTGTTGGATGCTAACCGCTACTGAGACACATTCCACGACTAAATCATCAAATTGATCACAAGACCCTGTGACGATATTCTGAAACAAACCAATAATCCAAATCATGCACATAAACACATGTGTTGTGTTATCCAATACAACTATAAATAGCAACTACAAAAAATGCACCTTTTCCCAACTGCTAGTAGCTAGCGGATCAGCCGCTGTAATACTCTTATCTCTAACAGCACCGTTTGATGAATCCAGCAATGTAACTGCTAATGTTTTCTCAATATTATCTTTATCATCACCATCCAAACAAATGAAGAAATTTGAAGAGAAATGGGAGTGAACTTTGAACTTTCTTTATAAAATTGTCCAAATGACTTTCAATATGAGTAAAAAGTGATTTATATAGGATCACGATATAAAATATTAAGAGTTACAGCAATAACTATTTCTAGTTCCCTAAAGAAATAAACTTCCCACTGCCCAAGGGAATTTGTCTTTTGCATTACCCAAGATTGGTTTGTATTTAACCAACAAAACACCCCCATAAATTCAAATATTCCTTCGATCCATCATGCCTAGCATTTTCTTGCCTCTGTCGAATAGCTCCTTCGACAGTGGTTTTATGAGAATGTCTGTTGCTTGATTTTTGCTTGCAACGCACTTTAGTTCGATGCTTCCATCCTTCACATGTTCTCAAATAAAGTGGAATCGAACATCAATGTGCTTGCTTCTCTCGTGGTTGATTGGATTCTTCTCCAGTTCGTTTATAGATTTATTGTCGACTTTAATTATTGTTGCATCTTCCTGTTTCGATTCCATCCTGCTCAACAATCTTCTCAGCCATATTGCATGGCATACGCACCAGGATGCTGCCACATACTCTGCTTCACAGGTCGAAAGAGTTACTATGGGTTGCTTCCTTGACAACCAGGTGAATGTAGTGTTTCCCATGAAGAACACATATCCTGAAGTGCTCTTTCGATCATCTATGTCACCATATCAATCGTTGTCATAGTAGCCACTCAACTTGTATTCTTCTGCTTTCGGATAGAACATTCCAAGTGACACCGTTCCTTGGACATATCGAAGGATTCTCTTCAGAGCTTTCCAGTGTGCAACAATTGGTTCTTCCATGAAATGGCTCACAACTCCAACACTCACCGAAATATCTGGCCTTGTGCATGTGAGGTATCGAAGACTTCCCACCGAGCTTCGAAATTTGTTTGCTTCGACACACTCTCCCCCATCAAATTTCGAAAGCTTTGCTCCTGACTCTATTGGTGTCGAAATGGGATTGCAGCTATCCATTTTAAACCTTTTCAGGATATCTTTTACATTTTTTGCTTGTGAGATGAAGATTCCTGTTTCTTCTTGTCGAACCTCCAGACCAATAAAGTATTTCATTAGGCCTAAGTCAGTCATCTCAAATTCTTGTGTCATTGTGCCTTTGAACTCTTCGATCATCTGATTGTTGTTGCCCAAGAAAATTAAATCATCAACATAGAGAGCAACAAGCAATATTTTCTCTTTTTTCTTCTTCACATACAGGGCATGTTCGTAGGGACATTGCTGAAATCCATTTTCTTTTACGTATGTGTCAATTCGTGTATTCCATGCTCGTGGTGCCTGCTTCAGCCCATAAAGTGCCTTCTTTAGCTTTAGCACCTTTCCTTCATTTTTCGATTTTCATGAATCTAGGGGGTTGTTCGATATAAACTTCTTCTTCGAGCATGCCATTCAAAAAGGCTGACTTGACATCCATCTAATGTATTTTCCATTTGTATTGAGCAGCTTGAGATATGAGCAATCAAATTGTCTCCATTCTTGCAACAGGTGCAAACACTTCATCATAATCGATTCCTACTTTCTGCTTGTATCCTTTCGCCACAAGTCGCGCCTTGTATCTTTCAATTTCACCTTGTGCATTTATATTTTTATTAAACACCCACCTCACACCAATTGTTTGACTTCCTTTTGGTAACTCTGCTAGTTCCCAAGTATCATTGTGTTCGATGGCCTTAATTTCTTCATTCATAGCATCCTTCCAATTTTTGTTTCTTATTGCATCGCCGAAACTGACATCTTCAGTGTCTGCCAACAAACATACGAGATGCACTTCTTCTGTGTTTTCACACAGGTCTTGTAAACTTCGCAACCTGGGCTGTGAGAGTCCATCTTTATCATCAGAGTTTTCTGGTTCTGTCGAAGTGTCTTTCGATATAACATCTGGTACTTCGATCACAACTTCAGCTGAGTTGTTCCAGTCCCACTTGCTTTCTCCGTTTACTCAAACATCTCTACTTACTATCACCTTTTTGTTTATTGGGTCGAAAAGTCTGTAACCTTTTGTTTTTTCATCATACCCAATGAGTATGTATTTATGACTCTTATCTTCCAGCTTTGTTCTTCTTTGATTAGGTACATGAGCATAAGCCACACTTCCAAACACTTTGAAGTGAGACACAGTTGGATTTTGTCCACTCCAAGTTTCTTGAGGTGTTAAATCTCCCAATTTCGAATGTGGACATCTATTCTGAACGTAGATTGCATATTGTATAGCTTCTGCCCAAAATTCCTTGAAAATGTTCTTGCTCTTAAGCATTGGTCGAACCATGTCAAGGATTGTTCAATTCTTTCTTTCCGCCACACCATTTTGTTGAGGTGAGTATGATGCAGTCAAAAATATCCTTATTCCTTGCTCTTCACAGTACTTCATAAAGGTTGTCGAAGTATACTCCCTACCTCTGCCTGATCAAAGAGATTTGATGTGCTTGTTTGTTGCTTTCTCCACCATTATCTTAAACTTCTTGAATACTTCGAAGGATTCCGACTTTTCTTTCAGAAAATACACCCAAGTTTTCCTTGAGTAATAATCAATAAAGGATATAAAGTATTTTTTGCCACTGAAGGATTCTGGGGTAATTGGTCCACATATGTCAGTGTGAATTAATTCTAGAATTTGTTTAGCCTGATATTCTTCCTTCGATTGAAATGAGGTTCTCGTCTGTTTTCCAAACACACATTCTTCACAGAAATTTCATTCGAATTCTACGTCTGGAATTCCATGCACCATATTTTTCTTTGCTAACCTCCTTAGTCCATCTTTTTGTAGATGACCAAAATGTAGATGCCACACGGATGCTTGGTCTTCGACATTTTTTTGCAAACACTTTTCTCGAATTCTTCTCAAGTTTAACTTGTACATTCAATTTCTCCCTGTTGTACCCCAAAATTTGCCCTTCCATATTTCTCAAACCATGGCAAGAAAAATCTCCAAGTGTCTCAAGATTGCTCAAGAGTTGGTCAGACAAATCATCTCCTAAGGCAGTCAACCCCAAATTAGGGTTTTGTGTTGCATCAAAATCCTTGAGTCCAAATGACCTCAAATGCTCCCTAATGTCCTAATATGTTATCAAGGTCATCCATGTCAAATTTCAAGCCTTACAGAGGAAGTTTGCTCAGTCAATTGCTCAAAGGGTCCAAAAATCGACTGTGCTAGGGCAAAAGTCAACTGTGACCCAAATACAGTCAAACCTCAAGATTTTTGGCCAACATTTTAATTTTGAAGGACATTTCATCGTTTGATCAAGGGTTGATAATGATTCATCAAGGATTGCTCAAAATTCATCAAGACTCAAAAGTTGCTAAATTAGGGTTTTGTAGGAAAAGTCAACTCAACTTTGACCAAGCATAACTTTCTCATACTTCATGAGAAATGACCCACACAAATCTCATTTTCAAGAGGATGCAGTTTCCTACAATCCATCTTCACATTCCAAGATCAAAAAATGCAATCACAAGAAGTTATGAATTTTGTCATTATAGGTCATTTTTGAAAGTCAACAAAAACACCTCTTTTTCCAAAGCTTATAACTTGAGCATGGAATATCAAAATAAGATAAGACCAAAAGGGTTGGTTAGAGAACATATCAAGCTTTCTAAAAAGTCCAAGAAAACTTCCAAAAGTTCAAAATTGAAGAAGTTATGCATTGTTGAAGTTGGGTATTTTTGCAAAATTGCCAAAAGTCTATTATCCCCAAAACTCCAAATTTTGTCAAATGGGCCCATTCTTTTCCACTTGATTTGGACTTGCCACATTGAAAACGTGTCCTAGATTCAGCCTTGTGTCCATTTATCAATTTTATTATTTTTATTTGATTTTTTATTGAATTATTTCATTTTTAATCAATTTAAATCAAATAAAATCCCAAAACTTGATTACATGAGATCTTTTTCTATTTTCAGGACTTAATCATCATCAATATCATGATCAAATTCGTATCAAGCATTCCATGTGCAAAAAGATTGGATTTTTGACAAAATAGGCAAGCTTTCAATGGTGGATCAAATCAAATCCCATAGCCATGATGTGCAAAGATTCAATCCACAAATGTTGACCTAATACAGTCCATCATACATATACAAGGCAAAGGCACGAAATTGAGACCTAGAGGCTGCAAGAACACCAAGAACCAAACTTGCAAAATTGACAAAAAAGTGTAAAACTGAAATCACACTTAGAGGCATTTACAAAGGCAAAACTCAACACCAATAGATTGCTGGGTGTCTACTCAACCTTCTGCAATCCAAAGCAAGCTCTCATACGCATCAAAACGCACTGTAAGCATCACATTTCATGGCCCTGTATTCAAAATCGTAACTCTCTATTTTCGCATCATTCTGACAAATCTTTGACATATTTGTGATGCTTATGAGATTTCTGAACTTTTGGCATTATTTGATTGCATTGATATGGACTGTAACCCCATAACCGTATGGCTAGGGTTTTGTATTGGATTTTAGGATTTTCTTTTTCAGGGGAAATCAAGATTCAAGAAGGGTATAGGTTTACTCAGGATGCCCAGACGAACTCAACCATGCGCTTGGATTTAATTTTCATGGCCTAGATTTGATTTTTGGAACATCCTGTGAATTTAGCTGCGGATCTAAACCCGCAGGTAAATTTACAGGGTTTGAAGGTCAGGACGACAAACGTGTCTCCCTCTGATTGGACCATTCAAACTTGGCGCATTTTTTAATATTTTCTGGCATATTAATTTGTTTCCTTTATTGTTATTGTTTTGTATATATTGACAAATAGAACATGATGGTTGAGTGGCAATTGAGCGCTGGCAACATGCCTTGGGACCTGGGTTCGAATCCCAGGTCCCCCATATGCTTTATTATGTTTTTCTTCAGGTGATCAGGTGCTGACCCAAGCGTGTAGCCTACTATACTCCCTCATTCAATCAATGGACAGATGGCCATAGGCCAGATCTGAGGGCCAGGAGATGAACGTCCACCATGGGATCCAGTCAACCAGTGCATAGGGAATCCAGAAAGTCAGCCAGGCCAGCGCCTAATGGGCCTTGAATTTGCCATTCTAACCCCCTAAGCAGGCCCAAACCTCCTAACTCTTTCTCTTTTCTTTTATTATTTCTTTTAATTATTTATTGTATTATTTTTATTATTAACTAACCAATCAAATAATTTTCTCTATAAAATAAAATAAAAACCAAAAAATGTTTTCTTATTTAAATTGAATTTCGGTATTTTATTTTTGTTAACAATATTAATTTAATTAATTTAGTTTTAATTAAGAATAACTTTTAATATATTTTGCAATAATTAAAATTAACTTAGACAATTAGGTTTTTATTAACATTGACTAAATTTATTTTTATTTCTTTAAATAACACAAAAATCCAAAAATATTATTTTCATTAATTAATTAATTAGTTTATTAATTTAATAATTAACTTAGTTTAATTTATTTCTTAATTCAAAAACAAACAAAAGAATCTTTTCTTTAATAATTAAAGGGTCAAAACCCTAAAAAACTTGCGCCCGATTTAATTTCCCGCACGCGATCCATTTTATTGCAATATTGTATTTGTTTCTGGGATGTAATAGATAATTAGGACTATTTTTATCGCTTTATTTATTTTCCACATTTAATTTTCAAGGGTTGCTTTTGGCGATGTAAATACCTGACGCCTTGTAATAATTAGTTTAATTCCCGCAATTTATTTTCTGCAACTTATAAACTGTTAGATGTTTGATAATAGGGATGCATGACAAGATTGAACGTTTAAACCTAAAATCAACATAGATCTCCATTGACATGTACAAAGACAAAATAACTGAAAACGACACACTCGCACATGTGCACTCTTAGGGTACACCCCACTTGGTTGCCTTCGTAACGCGGTCATTGAGTATAGGAAGTTTTAGAGGTCGCCCTCTTGTCCAAAGATCATAGTTGCCTCGAAACGGTTGCCTCGGATAAATGATCTAAGACATTAGGGTTACCGCTAAGGCGTCCTAACACTGCTTTAGTGACCGCACGTCCCTTAATCGAATTGACCCTTAAACTCCAACGACGATGCTACCTACTCATCAATAGTGGGATAGCATTGTCTAAAGGAAGATAGCATAGAAAAATTCCTTTTTCGAGTAGGTAGATGGTTCTTAAGTACTTGCTCTTTCAAAAAACAAAAACTTTCACACTGACACTTTTCGAACAAAGTTTTCAAAAACACTTCGTACGATCGAAGTTTTCAAATAAAAACTTTTTCAAACCCACAAACACAAAGAAATAAAATTAAGAAAACAATATGAGCAAGTACCTAAGAGCCCGTGGATAACCACAGATAGAAAGGGTGCTAACACCTTCCCTTTCTATAATCCACCCCCGAACCCGAGAAATATCTCGAAAAAAGAATTTTTCTGTGATTTTTTCCTTTCCTTGTTGGATAAAATAAAAGTCGGTGGCGACTCTTGCTTACCGCGACATTTTGCGAAAACAAACGCAAAACGTAAACCAGCATTCCAAAAAACAGTCAGTTCTTCCCACCATATCACAGAACTGGCGACTCTGCTGGGGAGTGAATATAAGTGGGGTGTACCTTAGGATTAGATCATTATGTTTTCAATTGTTTGCTTTGTATGATTTATATTTGTGGGCTTGTATCGGAGTTACTATAGATCCTAACCCGGATCTGGGGGATACCCTTTAGGTAAGTAGCAATAAACTGTGAGGGAACTGTACGGCGTAGACCGATACGGTTGAAGCAGTAGCTACATTGGTGTGGCACTTTAGTCTGTACCGATATCCCTTGTGTTGGAACGAGGAGAATATGGGTCTTCTAAGGGGTCATTAAGCACCAACTTACCTTAGAACCTTTAAATTGACCAACTTGGCCATAGAACAGTAGCAGTATGCTACACTCATTGAGACTAAACTCTCGCGATGATTCCGGCCGCAAGAAAATGTCGCTAAACTGGAATTATGACCGATCGAGGGTAGTCAGTGATATTGAGATCCTCTAGAACCCGATTACTATTTTTAGGACAGGTTTGAACCAACTGAACTGAAAGAGGGTAGTACCTAAGCTCCTTGCCAGCCTGAAATCTAAAGGCTCTCTGTGTGACTTGTGTGCCTTTACCATGTTTGCTATTTGTGGATACTTGTGATGTTCTTTCTATCATGACATCATGACATCATAACATTGCATACATCTTGCATTGGACTAACCTATTTCAAATACGGGAGGGATTCATCTTTGTTCTGTTTTGTAGGTCATGATGCCCATGCGTAGGAATACCATCCGGATCAACTTTGTCCAAGTTCCCACTATGCTTAAAGAATTGGTTGCAAAGATGCCTAATACTACCTCCTTCATCAGAAGACATGGACATCTTCTCAGTTTGGTCACCTCCAAATTGGACGAGCAGATGATGAGTGTTTTGGTCCAATTCTATGATCCACTGTACCATTGCTTTACTTTTCAAGACTACCAGTTGGTTCCCACCTTAGAAGAGTTCTCTGATCTGCTCGTCATCTCTATCCTGGAGCAGACCCCGTTTACTGGTTGGGAGAAGATCCTTAGGCCAAAAGAGATTGCATCAGCCCTTCATATGACAAAGGATGAGGTAATGGCTAATTGGGAGACTAGAAGTGGAGCAAAGGGCTTTCTGACTAAGTTCTTGGTTGGTAAGGCTAATTATTTCTGGGATAGTCTAGACTTCAAGGCATTCGAAGATATTCTGGCCCTTCTGATATATGGCTTGGTATTGTTTCCGAACCCTGACTCCTCTGTTGATGTGAATGCGGTGAAAATCTTCATCTCTCGTAATCTTGTACCCACTCTCTTAGGTGACATTCTTCATCAGCTTTATGCCCGTACTGCTCGAAAGCGGGGAACCTTGATGTGCTGTGCTCCATTATTGGCGAGGTGGTTTATTTCGCACCTCCCCAAATCAGTGCTGAAGAACAAAGAAGGCATGGGCTGGGCCTATAGGGTTATGTATCTCTCTCATAATGAAATCATCTGGACTATCAAGGGTATGGACGAGGTGGCCATTATTGATCGCTGTGGGGAATACCCCAATGTTCCACTTATAGGAACCAATGAAGGGATTACCTACAATCCATGCTTGGCCTTACATTAGTTTGGGCGAGCTAGAAGAGGAGGTCCACATGAATTGCTAATTCCTAGTATCATCTTTGATTTTCAAGGGGATAGCGACGAGCAACGCCGCAGATTCATAAGGGCATGGGATAGAGTTCACAGATCTGATCCACATGATCTGGGTCCAAAGACTTCTCTTCCAATGGAGCCATATCTCAGATGGGTTCGTATCCGTGCCCAAAAGCTGGGTATGCCGTATGAAGCCGTTCTGCCTATCATTGTTGAAGTTGCTAATGAAGAAGGGGTTCTTCCGACCATCCTCCATCCGCATATGCCCACTGACATTGGGGCACTGAAAAGGTCTTGGATGCAGCTGAGAGAAGAGCGGGATGTTTACCGAGAAAAGTTTAACGAGCAAGAGCAGAAGATCCAGAAGTTGACTAGGCAGCTAGAGAACGAGCGGATCCTCAATGACTATGTCCGCACCGACAAGAAGCGACCATGGGAGCACTGATTGTCCTTTGATTATTTCCTTTCCAGTTTTTATTTACTTTTTAGTATTTCCTTTCTTGTAACGCCTTAAGGGCATCTGTTGAACAATTTAAATTTCAAAGTTTATCTAATAAAAGTGTGTTTCATTTCTTGTTTACGAATTTGAATCTCTCGATGTCTTTGAAATCATATCATACGCATTTCATCCCATGCACTTCATAACATGTACCCATTATAGGTCTCTTATCTTCTTCGCTATTTATTTCAGCATCATGTCTGCTGAACCATCAACTGAGCAAGAAATCAAGGCCCTACAGGCCTAGAACGCCCAGTTCCAAGAGTTGTTCATGAATCTAGCTAAGGGTCAGCAAGATCTGAAGACCCTTATTCTGAAAGAGAAGAAGAAGAAGAAGAAGAAGAAGAAGAGGACAATCCTATTTAACGTAGGTCACAGGTTTGGAAACAGGCTACGGGATGAAGTTGATTTGACCACCTCATCTGGAGGGAAAGATAGTCAGGAAGAAAGGAGGGCTCCTAGCCCGGTGGTTTCAGACAATGAGACAGACTTCGACGAAGACCAGTATCCTCCGGCCGAGGATAGATACAAACAACTGGAAGACCGGTTGAGTGCGATGGAGGTACAAAAAGTGCCTGGTCTGGACTTTGGTGATCTAGGTCTATCATCCGGGGTGGTGACTCCCCATAAATTCAAAGCACCAGCCTTTGCTAAGTATGACGGAGTTTCTTGTCCGAAGCTGCACCTCCGTTTATATGTAAGGAAGATTCAGCCGTACACCGCTGATAAGAACCTATGGATCCACTTCTTTCAAGACATTCTCTCAGGGACTTAGCTTGAGTGGTTTTACCAGTTAGACGGAGCCAGTATCCGCAGTTGGGAAGATTTGGCTGCTGCTTTCTACAGGCAGTACTAATACAATGCCAACCTCGCTCCTACGCGTACCCAACTCCAGGGTATGTCTATGGGAATGGGTGAGGGTTTCAAAGATTATGCTCAGAAGTGGAGGGACCTCGCTGGAAGAGTGAAACCACCCTTGGCTGATCGGGAGCTGGTGGATATGTTTCTGGGGACCTTGTCTGGTCCATTTTTCAACCATCTGATCGGAAGTTCTTCATCTGGGTTTACAGAGCTGATAATGACCGGTGAAAGGATTGAGGCTGGTATTAAGTCTGGTAAAATACAGAAGGGTGCTTCATCAAGCACCAAGAAGAAGCCTTTTAAGAAAGAGTCCAGTGCTGTCTACAGTTCGAAAAGTCAGAATAGACCTAAACGTCGCCAAGCTGTTAATGGGGTTGTTATTTCAAGACCTGCTGGTGCTGCTCAACGCAACAATCAACAAAAGGCCGAGAGACCCCGAAGGCAATTCACCCATCTCAACATGACTTTGTCTCAGATTCTGCCACAGTTATTAAAGACCAATCTAGTAACTCCAAGGGAGGCTCCGCAGAACCCCAACACTGCATCACCTAAGTATAACCCTAATGCCCGCTGTGCTTTTCACTCTGATAGCCTGGGACATAATACATATGATTGTTGGGCTTTGAAGAACAAAATACAGGACTTAATTGATGCTACGGAGATTGAGTTCGAGGCGCCCGAAAGACCTAATGTTGTGACTGCTCCCATGCCCAAGCATGGGGTGAATGCTATAGATGAAGACTCGTTTGTGGTTTCTATGAACGACATTGTTACCCCTTTGATGACTGTGAAGAAGAACCTTTTGCTAGCCGGTTTATTTCCGGGCTGTGACGAAGGTTGCCGTATGTGTTCTGCCCTCCCAACCGGTTGCCATCTTTTGAAATCAGGTGTCCAACGCCTGATGGATAGTAAAGAAATTCTGTTTGAAAAGATTGTTGTTCCTTTAGTTCATACTGAAGAAGTTGCTATAATCACCATTTTTGACAATTCATCTGAGGCTTCCTCGAGAAAGCCTGTTAGAATTACATCTGTTCCAAGAATCGCACCATTGATCATCACTGTTCTTGGGCCTATCCCCTATACATCTGATAAAGCTGTCCCTTGGCACTATGGGGCTGATATTTATTTTCATGGAGTTAAACAAGAGTTGGATGCTGACATTGACGTCAGCAATATTGTTGGACCTGCTAAAGTCACCCGCAGCGGAAGACTTTTCTCCCCTGATATCTCTCCACCAACTATTCGGAAACCTGTTGTTATTACACCCGCCAGTGTACCTGCTGCTATCCCTATTCAAGTTCCCATTCTTACCCCTGTCGCTGAGTCATCTGACACTCGGGGCAAAGGGATCACTAGTGAGTCTGCCCAGACAGAGGCGCCGAAGACGATTACTATTGAAGCTTCTAGACAAGAGATGGAAGAGATTTTAAAGATCATCAAAAATAGTGACTACAATGTAGTTGAACAGTTGGGGCAAACCCCGTCCAAAATCTCTATGTTGTCACTGTTGTTATGCTCAGAGGCCCATGCCAAGGCTCTGATTGCATTCCTAAAGACTGCACACGTACCGCAAGAAACATCAACTGATCAGTTTAAAGATTACGTGGCTAGTCTGACTGTTGATAATGGGCTGGGTTTCTCTGACACCGACTTGACGGCTAAAGGGAAGAATCATAATGATGCCCTGCATGTCTCCATTGAATGACGGGGAACTACTCTTGCTCATGTATTGGTGGATATTGGTTCCTCATTGAACATTTTACCTAAGAAAGCTCTAGACTGGTTGGACTGTGAAGGGTTGGAGCTGAAACCAAGTAACATTGTTGTTAGGGCCTTTGATGGGTCTAAGAGAATGGTGCATGGAGAAGTTGATATCCCGATTAAGGTTGGTTCTCAGGTTTTTGCATCTACATTCTATGTGATGGACATTCGGCCATCTTATTCTTGTTTGCTGGGTCGACCATGGATCCACAAAGCTGGGGCAGTGACGTCTACGCTCCACCAGAAACTGAAGTACCCGGTCAAAGGGAAGATTGTGACAGTGCAAAAAGAAGAGGAGTACATGGTGAGCCACCTCAACTCTTTCTGATATGTAGAGATGGATGGGGAGTTCATTGAGACCCCGTTCCAACATTTTTAAGAGGTTCCCCAGACACTGGCATCAACTGAGACTATTGTTGAAGATCCTCCTATGAAGATGGCTTCCTTCAAGGATGCCCGGGCTGTCATCGAGAAAGGTGGGTGTGCAAATTGGGGACAACTCCCTGATTTTGCACAGAAGACTAACAAGTTTGGTTTAGGTTTCACTGCAGAAGCTCAGAAGGCTATTCGGAATGCACGAATCGGAAGACCTCCCTTGTTCATCAGCAATTTAGGAGTGAATGCCATTGAAGACGATGTTGAAGAGACTGAGTTTGACAGTTGGATCTATCCTACTACTGATGGAGGACTAAGCAATTGGACATCAAAGGACTTCATCCCTATTTCTTTTGTTACCCAGTAATGAAACTCTTTGTTTGAATTTGTAACAGACAATGTTTTAAACTTTACGGCCCGGTGTCTTACCCGGGGCACTGTGGTTTCATGTGTGAGGGCTTTATGTGTGTCATTTACATATATCATTAATAAAGCATTAGACGTTTCTTGCATTTCAAATTTTGTGCTCCTTGTTTTTCTTTTATTACATATTGCAAAATAGCTATTTTACACACACTCACATATACAGGTCTACATCCACTCTGGATCTCACTAGTAACGACTCTTCTACTGCCAGTTATGACTTTGAAAGTCCGATCAACTTAGCCGAAGACGAAGGTGAAGATGATTGCAAAGTTCCTGGTGAGCTTGCAAGACTGTTACTCCAGGAAGAGAGGGTTATACAGCCACATGAAGAGCCAGTGGAAACAGTGAACCTGGGTACAGAGGTAGACAAGAAAGAGGTCAAGATCGGGGTAAATCTGGAGCTTAGTGTGAAGCAACGGTTGATTCAGATGCTGCGTGACTATGTTGAGATCTTTGCCTGGTTTTACGAAGATATGCCTGGGTTAGATACCGATATTGTGGTTCACCGATTTCCTACCAAGGAAGATTGTCCTCCAGTAAAACAGAAGGTCCGCCGAATGCGCCCAGAGATGTCCGAGAAAATAAAGGTTGAAGTTATGAAACAGTTTGACGCCGGTTTTCTAGCAGTTACTTATTACCCTCAGTGGGTGGCCAACGTGGTTATTGTGCCGAAAAAGGATGGTAAGGTTCGAATGTGTGTTGACTATAAAGATATGAACAGGGCAAGCCCCAAGGATGACTTCCCTCTACCTCATATCGACGTTCTGGTTGACAACACCGCTCAACATAAAGTCTTCTCCCTTATGGATGGTTTCTCCGGTTATAATCAGATTAAAATGGCTCCCGAAGACATGGAGAAGACGACCTTTGTTACTCAATGGGGCACCTTTTGATACAAGGTCATGCCTTTTGGATTGAAAAATGCTGGGGCAATGTATCAGTGTGCCATGGTTGCTTTGTTTCATGACATGATCCATCACGAGATTGAGGTATACGTCGACGACATGATTGCAAGATCCCAGACGGAGGAAGAACACCTTGACCACCTTCAGAAGCTGTTTGACAGGTTGAAGTTGTACAAAATGAGGTTAAACCCGAACAAGTGCACCTTCGGGGGAGATCTAGTAAGTTGTTGCGTTTCGTCGTAAGCAATAAAGGTATTCAAGTGGATCCGACAAAGGTGAAGGCCATACAAGAGATGCCAGCTCCCAAAACAGAGAAAGAAGTCAGAGGCTTTTTGGGACGTCTGAACTACATTGCTCGATTCATCTCACACCTGACTGCTACTTGTGAGCCAATCTTTAAGTTACTGAAGAAAGATCAAGTAGTACGTTGGAATGATGAATGCCAGGCCGCTTTCGAAAGGATCAAAGGGTATCTCCAGAAGCCACCTATTCTGATGCCACCAGTTGAGGGGAGACCTTTGATCTTATACTTGACAGTACTCGACAACTCAATGGGGTGTGTGTTGGGTCAACATGACGAGTCTGGCCGAAAAGAGCATGCTATTTATTACCTTAGCAAAAAGTTTACCGACTGCGAGACCCGATGAAACAACCGGCTGAAAATCATCAAACAATGAAGTCGCCATCGAACGTCTTTTATCCCACATGTAAGGAAAGGTAAACATCGAGAAAACCTGAGAAGGGAAAAGTCACGGTCTTGCGACCGAGAGTTCGGGTAAGGGAGTCTGTTACGCGAGGGGAAGGTATTAGCACCCCACACGCCCGTAGTACTCTACGGTATCCACTCTTGTTGTCTATCTTATGGGTGTGTTTAATCTATGCTTACTGTTTATTACTGCTAAGGGAGAATGCATGCAAAATAAAGGAGAAAAGAATGTAGGGAAAATAAAATTATGCTCGCTTGGGCCCTACCCCAATGCCTACGTATCCGTTTTGAGGAATCAGAGCTACCGTAGTTCGGCTCATATGTTTTTGCTTGTTTGTGTGTTTTTTATTTATGGACGAAGTTAATTCCGCCTTCTGCCGCAGCTCGACCTTTGCAGACTTATGCGTTGGCACAAAAGTAAATTAATCGTGTCCTTACCTGAAAAGGTTTTTTTTAGAAAAGTGCTCGAGCGCACAAATGGTTTGAGTTGATTTGTATTTTTGTTGCAGATAGTGACTAGTCGACCTCAAGAGAGAGATATTAGCCACTTTTCTACTTAGCTATGAAAGGGGTCTTTGAGAATTGAACCACATCTAGGCTTGAGATGAAGAACAATAAGATCGAGAAGAGATCCGCTTATCATTTCCCATACTAAGCAAAGGCATGATTCTCATCAATAGTTTTAAAGTGTTTTGGATTTTGAAAAGAAAAAAGAAGTTTTTATTTTAAATGCATATGCTAAAGGGAAAGAAAAAATAAAAGGAGACTAGCCTATTTCTAAACCTAATTTTATCATATGTCATACGATCTCTAGGAAGCAATAAAGAAATGCAATAAGGTGCGAAGAAGTACAAGGGTAGTAGCGGAGGCTACCAAAGCGAGCAAGTCATCAAAAGCAGACGAAAGCACTGAAAAAGCAGGGAGTACATGCCGAGCAAGCTTCACCAAGAAACAAACAGAGTCAGAAACGATACCCAACTAAGATAAAGGCAAACGCGTGTGGAGAATGTGGCGCATAATCAGAAATTCCTTGCACAATGAACAAACGCGTCAAAAATAACATGGCGAAGCGGCATGAAAATCGGATGACAACTAAAAAGAAAATGTATTTTTATTAGTTTTTTATATGAGGAAAATTATATCAAGAAAATTAAAGAATTAATTCCTAAAATCAACTAAGGAGATCTAATAAATTTTATTGATTTTATAGTTTTGTCACGGAAAAATTAACAAAGAAAAATTCCTACATCCAATAAAGAAACTAAAAATGGTCCTGAATTTTAACAAGAAAATATGAGGGTCAGGAGAGGTGTGAGCTGGATTTCAGAGGGTGTAGCATAGGAACTCAGGCACTAGCCCATCAAAAGTCCAACCAGGCTTTTTTTGCTTCCACACTATGTCTTAAAAAAAACATTCAGTGGGCCTAGGCTGTATAATTCAGACCAAGCCCCCACAATATCCTTCATATCCCAAAAATTATATTTATCCTTTGATTAAAAATTAAACAAAACATCAGATTAAAAAAAAAGAAAATTAAAAGGGATTAGGGTTGAAGGTTTGTGTCCCTTCATCTTCTCAAACAGAATCACCTTCTTCCTCTCACACCAAATGGCGTAACCTCTACAACCCTCTCACTTTCTACCGCCGTGAGATCTCCTTCGCCTCAATATTTCAACTTCGGCGACCCCCGTCTCCCTCAATCTGTATCTCCGCTTCGATTCGCGACATAAAGCCACTGTTTACCTCCGTTGCACTTTTCATCGTCGGCGCTGGTAACCAAACAAACCTCCATTCACCGTCTTTTCATCCGATCTTGCTTCAAGTCTGACTCCTTAGCAACATTCATCACCATCACGTTTTAACCTCATACTTCTGATTTACTCTTTATTCAAACCTCTCACGAATCGTAAAAATGATGAAGAAAAGAAGATACAGGAGCTGACCTACCAGAGATGCTCCAACGGCTTCTTCGTAGTGATGAGAATGACGAGATAATCAGAGGTATGTTTCTTATTTCTCTTCTTATGTTGAGGATTACAAATCTTCTTCCTTGACTCTTCTTCTATTTTCGTTTCCGCGTTTCAAGTTGTGTGATGTGTATTATTGTTGTTGATTGCAGAATGAAGCTCGTTGAAATTGCGATGATTTGCTGATGTAGTGATGTTCTGGTGTTAGAGGAAGATGCGTCAACGCGGAAGCTTGGAGATGATGTGCTCGAAGATTGAAGATCTATGAAGATGAAGATGATGATTTACAGAGAAGGAATGAAGATTTTTTCGTGAAGGGTCTCAGAGAGATGTGAAGAATTGTGTGTTGAAGTGACACTGAAGCATAGATTCAGAGAGAGATTTCAGAGAGGATTTTAGAGCTTTTTGTGGTGATTATTCAGAGAATTCAAGAATGATGAAGATGAAGATGAAGATAAGAGGGGAAGAGAGTTTGATGGTGATTCTTCAGGGTGTTGAAGAATGATGAAGATGTATATGAGAGGAGAAGAGAGAAAGGAGATGAAGCTTATGGTGATTCTCTAGAAAGAATGAAGAATGATGAAGATGAAGATGTAAGGTGCGGAAGAGAAGAAAGCTTGATTGTGTTTTGCATAGAGAGAGGGAACGATGGAAGTTTCAAAGAGAGAATGGAGTTTGAGAGTGCAGGTTGAAAGGTTAGTCTCTGATTTTTTATGACTATTTATGGTGAATGAATAATGAAGCATGAATTACTTTTTTCTCTCCTCTTTCTGTTATCTTCCTGATACTCTCTTCCATCCTTTCTGCTACGATTCTGTTATGCTGGAATTTATTTTCTTAGAGAGTTTGTTAGCTGTTAGTTATAGTTACTTATGGACTGTTAGTTTTGGTTGGTTAATGAGGAAATCAGTTAGCAGTTAGTTTCAGTTGAGTTGTTAAATTCTGTTGAAGTTAGTTACTAGTTCTGTTTGACAATTAAGGGTTTAGAAATCTGTTTTGGTTATTGGTAGTGAATTCTGTTTTGGTTTGTTGGGAATTGGTTATTCTTATCAATTGATGCAGGGCTGCCCGAACTTTGGCTAATTGAGATTGGTTTTCTTAATGATGCAGGCCATGAAGGGTTTGAAGAACGATGGAGGGCTTAAAGAATTCACTTGGATAAAAGGCATAGTAATAGTATCAGGTTAAATGGAGACTCGACTCATGATGTGAAAAGTGAGAAAAGGCTTGGTCATGGGACTTGGATTTATTCGTAATTTTGTAATATTCGGTGCATTTTCTTTGTGTAAATTCCTTCTATTTTGGAAAGTAGATTGTTTGGAGTTGTAATGGTATGATTGAATGTAACATAAAATATGAATTCTTTTGCTTTGTAAAGAAGTTTGCTTCCACTTTCATGATGAATATTCTAAAGAAATGGCTTTGAACCCTCTTTTAATACTTGGTGGAAATTTGAATGAAACTTGAATATTCTTGAATGCAATATTAATTTGGCAATTCCAAATCTTCAATCTCCTATCCAAAATCAAGTTCTCTTCAAATAGAACTAAGAGCTCCCAATGCTTCTCTTCATTTGCAACTTGAATGAAACATATGATATCGAACCCTTTTTTATGGATGACTCACGAGATAAACTCAAAGATGACTAAAGAAAGACTTTTATTTGAAATCCAAAATCTTGATCACGGATGAACATGGTGTGCTTTCTTCTTCGAAGTGACTTGAATTTCAAGGAATCCACGTAGATGGACTTTCCAAACTCAATACGCTTTGCCTCTTAAAATATTGGTCCAATTTAACAAATTCGAACCACTTGAACTCATGACCCCAAATAATCACTTGAACGAATACTTTCACCATAAGGAAAAAAGAAATGAGAGAACCAATAATGCCTTAATCTTAGTGAATTCGTAACATCATCCTAGCATTACGTCTTTACTTGATGATCGACAAAATTAGTGCTTTGAATCCCTAATTCTCTGGCATTGGATGCTCAATGAGGAGAAAGATAGCTTAAGCCAAAATCCCGGTTCAAACTAACCTCAACTACAACCTTGATGAGACACCAAATACCATAAGTAAAAACCCTAATGTACTTTGCTCTGGATGAATTCTTGATGGAGGACAACCTTGTGGCTTGATGAGGAAAAGATCCACAACATCGATGAACACAAAACCCTAATTCCGCAATTTCACTGCCTTGAAAAATAACTAGAAGAATCAGGCTCTATTTGAACATATACACCTTAGCCAGTTGATAAAACCCTAATCCTGAAGGTTCTCGACCCCTTGCGAAACTATGTTGTTAGCGAATGTATGCAATGTTAAATGACCTAATGGAGATATGTACATGAGAAAAGCGCGACAATGCATAAACCAGATAAAAGTGAGAGGGTAGGACAAATTTGGGGTATTACAGCTGCCCCTATTTAATCATCTTAAACCTGAAAGTACGATTGGCGCGTGCCTCTCGGAAGTTCAAGGTAGAAGATGATTAAATACCAATGCCAAAAATTTATTCTGAGAGAAAGTTTAAGTATTTTCTGATTTTTCTATGACTTTTGATATCTGTTGGGGGAAAGATTTTTTTTTTTGTTTTTTCAATGAAGAGACAGAGATTGGACTTGTAATGTGGCTTGATGCCAATACAAGACAAATGGTTGGTATGAAAAGACAGCAGACGAGGTCTTCGGGCGACCTACGATCCTAAAGTGAAACATGAGAGTGATTTGACAGAGAACCTAGCCAAAGGGAGATCTCAGGTCCTAAGACAAAATATACGGAAAGAACCTAGCCAAGAGGCGATCTCAGGTTCGACGATGATTTAAAGGAAGAACCTAGCCAAGATGCGATCTCAGGTTCGACGGTGACGGTATTGGGAAGAACCTAGCCTACGGGCGATCTCAGGTTCGACGATGATCTAAGTAAGAACTTAGCCTATGGGTGATCTCAGGTTCTAAGATGATCTAAGGAAGAACCTAGCCTACGGGCGATCTCAGGTTCGACGATGATCTAAGGAAGAACCTATCCTACGGACGATCTCAGGTTCCAAGAAGGTGATCTATGGGAAGAACCTAGCCTACGGGCGATCTCAGGTTCTAAGATGATCTGAGGAAGAACCTAGCCTATGGGCGATCTCAGGTTCTAAGATGATCTAAGGAAGAACCTAGCCTACGGGCGATCTCAGGTTCTAAGATGATCTAAGGAAGAACCTAGCCTACGGGCGATCTCAGGTTCTAAGATGATCTAAGGAAGAACCTAGCCACCGTCGATCTCAGGTTCTAAGATGATCTAAGGAAGAACCTAGCCTACGGGCGACCTCAGGTTCTAAGATGATCTAAGGGAAGAACCTAGCCTACCGGAGATCTCAGGTTCTAAGATGATCTGAGGAAGAACCTAGCCTACGGGCGATCTCAGGTTCTAAGATGATCTAAGGAAGAACCTAGCCTACGGGCGACCTCAGGTTCTAAGATGATCTAAGGGAAGAACCTAGCCTACGGGCGATCTCAGGTTCTAAGATGATCTGAGGAAGAACCTAGCCTACGGGCGATCTCAGGTTCTAAGATGATCTTAGGAAGAACCTAGCCTACGGGCGGTCTCAGGTTCTAAGATGATATAAGGAAGAACCTAACCTACGGGCGATCTCAGGTTATAAGATGATCTAAGGAAGAACCTAGCCTACGGGCGATCTCAGGTTCTAAGATGTTCTAAGGAAGAACCTAGCCTACGGGCGATCTCAGGTTCTAAGATGATCTAAAGAAGAACCTAGCCTACGGGAGATCTCAGGTTCTAGGATGGAAACATGGGTTACGACATGACGATTGTTTAGATAAGCGACACGGACGAGCATCAAGAAAGGTTAAACACGGACGGGTGTTTGAATCAATACGGACGAGTATTGAAAGAAGATACAGACGAGTATCAAAGGTTAAACACGGACGAGTGTTTGGTTCAATATGGACGAGTATTGAAAGGAGATACGGACGAGTATCAAAAGGTAAACACGGACGAGTGTTTGAATCAATAAGGACGAGTATTGAAAGGGGATACAAACGAGTATCAAAAGGTAAACACGAACGAGTGTTTGAATCAATAAGGACGAGTATTGAAAGGGGATACGGACGAGTATCAAAAGGTTAAACACAGAGAGTGTTTGAATCAATAAGGACGAGTATTGAAAGGGGATACAGACGAGTATCAATAGGTTAAACACGGACGAGTGTTTGAATCAATACGGACGACTATTAAAAGTTTAAACACGGATGAGTGTTTGAATCAATACGGACGAGCATTGAAAGAAGATACAGGTGAGTGTCAAAAACATGGACGGGTGTTCAGAAGTTGACACGACGAGTGTTTAAGAATTCACACGGACGGGTGTTTAGGAGACTGACTACCAGACAAGAATTGGGTTTAGAATGACAAAGTGTATTGATTTTGTTTGGCATTGAAAAGGTGAAGGTCACCAATTGGGGACTTTGGGCATGATACCCTCCTGTAGGGACGTATTGTTGTCCTTGAATAATTTAGGTCTTTCACGTAAGGCACCTGATCCGGCTTATGCTTCGTATGCATGTTTGAATTTCTTTTTCCGCAAAGATCCATTCTGATGGATCGGCTACACGCTTTTGAGGATGCAATGTTATGCAGTGATAACTATATGTAGTGCAAAGAAATAAACTTCATGGGGATAAGAGTAGGCTTGCTGGGAACCACTGCTCATCACTGGGGATGCCAATGTATATCGACGTTGGAAGCCTGCAATATCAAAGGTTGTTGGGGATACTGATAAAATTTTTCCCTGGGGAGCCCCTGATACCAAAGATTGTTGATGACTTTGCTAAAGATTGAATTGCCGACGAAGCGAGTCTTTAGGTATGCTGCTGGATTCTGAATCGTACCGTTTGAGGAAGAGATAATCTGGCCAAACCTCCATACATTCTGAACCATTGAGAGGATGATAGAACTGAATATGCCAGATAATGGATACTGAACACCATGTGGATCTCTTCGAATACCTGCCCCAAGTTTACGCACACTGGGAAATTATCTCTTGAATCACTTGGGGATAAGAGATGGGCATGGACACCTATGAATGCCCCGGTTTAGCTCTGCGAATGCCCCGGTTGAGCTTTGCGAATGCCCCGGTCCAGCTCTGTGAATGCCCCAGTTTAGCTTTACTGGGGATGCTCTTGATTAACTCCACTGAGGATGCACTTGCGCGTGCTGAGTCAAAAGACGATTCTAGACTTTCTGAATTCACTTGGGGAATCAGACTCGAAGTTGTCTTTAGAAAATGAAGGTAGCTTCATGCGCTGGCTAGGTCAGGGTGACCGTTATGATGCTTTTAGCTTGATCATAGTTTTGTGCAACATAATTGACTTGAGCAACTAAGTACGGATGAGGAATGCCCCTGTCTGGAGGATCTCTGGGAAGACCTAGGTTGAATAGAATACCAGAAGATTCGTGCCATAATACGATATGAGGTGGCCTGCCCCAATGTCTTGAGCCACGAAACAAACTGCTCTTGATTACAGCTTTCTTGGAGAGATTTGTCGAATCTCGACATAACTGCCCCAGGTTGAATGAATTCTGAATAGATCTCTCGACGTGATAGCCTCTGATTGATCGAGCTTGAAGAGATTTATCGACGTGATAGCCCCTAATTGACAGCTTTGAGGGAATGCCCCAGATTTGGCTGAACTTGGAGAGATCGACTCTCGACTTGATTGCCCCAGATTGGCTGAACTCGGAGAGATCGACTCTCGACTTGATTGCCCCAGATTGGCTGAACTTGGAGAGATCGACTCTCGACTTGATTTCCCCAGATTGGCTGGCTCTGCTAACTTCATCCCTGAATTGTACTCAGATTGTGAAGTACCAAGATGATTTCTCTATACAGAATCACCGATCAACATGCTACTGGATAAGTCATTTCTCTTGTGGCAGCCGACTCTTGCTTCAACAGGGTATTCAAGCCTCTCTTCTCTGACAAGATTGAGCTCTTCACCAATTGTTCATTGTATAAACTTACTTGATGTCAATCAGTTGTTTTGTATGCAGAAGAATGTTTATTATGAGAATGATAATTCTAATGCAACACATATGTAAGTCTTGAAGTTTGAAAAAACTTTGAATGAAATGATGTCACAACTCTGTTGTGAACGAGTCACTAGCTAGAGAGGAACATTTGCAAATTCTTTTTTTATGAAAGATAATGCAAGCATATGATGCCAACACAGATATTGAGACGTACCTCTTAGGAGTCAGTTAAACGCTATCTTGTTGTAGCATGCTTTTGAATTGACCCATGCTCCAGTTAGGACTTTTATGGGTTGTAATGTGGCCTGGTTCATAGTTTCAGAAAAAAAGGATTTAAAGCTCAAAATTATTTGGTGCCCACCCATTCTCCATGATGTTCTCCATTCCTACGTTCAGTTGACCCGACACAAGCGTTCATCTCTCGAGAAGAGTTTGTGATGATTGAGGAACCACAGTGGTTTCTTGGACACGACAGTCGCTAACTTCTTTTTCCTTTGGCGTATGATCACACGACTTTGTTCTTTGATGAGGATTTTCATTGGTAATCCTTTTCTCGCCTTTTAGGCTTTTCAATTTCTTTCTTGCTTTCCCTAATTTTTTCCTGGACAAATTCTTTTGAATTTTGATTTGAAAGTCCAGCGGGATGCCCCAATTTTTGCCTAAGCGACTTGTTTTCAAGTTTCGACTTAGCGGGGATTTTTGTTTCTTTCTTTTTCGTATTTTCACTTTGAACAAGTCGTTGATCTTTGCGTTGTTTTTGATTTGTCGGAAGTGATCGTGACTGCCTGAGTCTCTAGTAGATGATGGATAGCCATTATTGTATCGTCATTTGTTGACCTCCCGATGCCCGAGAGATACCCATTGGGGTATCGTTAGTTGACGCACGTTGCTGATAACCATTATTGTGGTTTTGACTTTTCTCAACTCTTTGATGGATAACCATTGTTGTATCCTTGGATGCACGCTCTTGATGAGTTCTGAACACTTGATTAGATTAACTGAACACTACCCGCCCCAGGGTTGAAACGAGGGTTTTTTCTGAACAGAAAGAAAACTCCTACTTCGAAGGCTCAGAGGGGTTAACGAGGGTCTATCTCCCTTATATCTCCGGTGTTTAGGGATTTGAAACAAGGCCTGTACATCGTCAGCAGGGTCTTACTCAAAAGCATACCAACCAAATATTTTGCGTTTTTAGAATATCGTCATCCTCCTTCTAATTCCTTACCTAAGCATAAGACTTGGAAAATTTGGCATCAATATGCAAGTAAAACATTTAAAGAGTGATAACGAATGGATGAGTAAAAATGAAAGGAACACTTCAAGACAAGCATACCTATTGCATTAAGATTTTCATTCAAAAATAGACAAGTTTCTATATACAAGCGATGTTTAAACAAACAAGCAAGAATGCAAATGAAAATGCAGTAAAGAAACCAATGATTGCCACTGTTGAGGAGACTTAACTCCGTATGGACTTGCTGATTCTGAAGACTTTCTGTAGTCTTGATGCTCGAGTGGGCGAGAGAATTCCCTTCTGACCTGATGTGAACACAACAGTCTCTGAATTGATCCAGTCTTGGACTTGGTCTCTCGATGACATACCTTCTTCAATCGATTGGCCAGGTGCCCCAGTATAATATGCATCACCAAGCACATCATGTCTTAAAGAAATAATAGAAATCATCATCAGAGTTTCCATGAACTGGCTTATCTGAGTCTTCAATCAATCATCTTCCTGCTTGAAGAAATTTTTGACTATGAGCCAAAGCTTGCATGTACCACTCGGAGTTATTCCATAACTAATCTCTGAGCATGTGCAATGAGAAATCAGGTGGAACCTCTGAAGAAAGCCCCCCAGGTCTGAATAATAATCCCCAATCTCCGGGCACCTGTTATGAATGCATGAATATGCATGGGGTGTATGAATGAATGCCATGTCATGTTCTGTCATTTCTAAGGAAATAACAGAACATGTATGTTAAGCATGTGGTTAGCCGTGTTATGTATGCAAAGGCATGAGATCAAAGAGGATCAAGGTTTCATCATTCCTGAATATGATTGCTACGCTGTTCTGAACCATATGAGTATCATCAGATCAAAGGTCTGACATAGCTTTTGCACATATAAGAAACAAGTACCATGTGGATCTCCCATTGTACGGGGTCAAGGCTTCTGGAACATCGGATACTGTTGAGAATTTTCTGAATATGCTGGGAATACCAAGATTGAAGGCTTGAATGAACCTCCAGGTAAACAAGTCAGAAACTCAGAAAATAAATCTGAGAACCATACGGTCACCAACAGGATATATCATCTGCATAAAGTCATAACAGAAATCCAGAACATAGCCATTAGACCCAATAGTCACTGCCTAAGCATAGTCACCATCTGTACATGAATAACCATCTGAACACAGTCACCATCTGTACTTGTAATAATGATCCCCTTCCCACTCACGGGTGAATACTAGGCCAGGGTAAGGCAATGGTAACTCGAAAATCACGGGCTCGCCTGAAAGTGCTATGGGCTTACCCACAGACATGGGTGCCGATAGTAATTCATTTGAACCTCATCTGAGCATGGTATATGACATGACTGCACTAATCGGACCACGTCCTATAGCCGTCATGCCCCCACTCTATTCCTAGGTATCCTAGTGCACTCTGGCCTGGGTACTGGGCCTTTTACCTCAATAGTAGCATCCCCACCCAAATAAGAAGCAAATCCAGTACAGTAGTAGTATATGGAAGACAGTAAAATGCAATGCATACGTATGCTTAAGTGTATACAAAATGAATGAATAAACTGAAAGCGTAAAGATAAACACCCAAATGAAAGAAAGCAAGAGTTAGGAGCGACTCCGGGATGGACCAACATTTGGTCGACCTGTCCCCAATGAAGTCGCCAGCTGAAACAACCGGCTGAAAATCATCAAACAATGAAGTCGCCATCGAACGTATTTTATCCCACATGTAGGGAAAGGTAAACATTGAGAAAGCCTGAGAAGGGAAAAGTCACGGTCTTGCGACCGAGAGATCGGGTAAGGGAGTCTGTTATGCGAGGGGAAGGTATTAGCACCCCACATGCCCGTATTACTCTACGGTATCCACTCTTGTTGTCTATCTTATGGGTGTATTTAATCTATGCTTACTGTTTATTACTACTAAGGGAGAATACATGCAAAATAAAGGAGAAAAGAATGTAGGGAAAATAAAATTGTGCTCGCTTGGGCCCTACCCCAATGCCTACGTATCCGTTTTGAGGAATCAGAGCTACCGTAGTTCGGCTCATATGTTTTTGCTTGTTTGTGTGTGTTTTTTTATGGACGAAGTTAATTACGCCTTCTGCCGCAGCTCGACCTTTGGAGACTTATGTGTTGGCACAAAAGTAAATTAATGGTTTGAGTTGATTTGTATTTTCTTTGCAGATAGCGACTAGTCAACCTCAAGAGAGAGATATTAGCCAATTTTCTACTTAGCTATGAAAGGGGTCTTTGAGAATTGAACCACATCTAGGCTTGAGATAAAGAACAATAAGATCGAGAAGAGACCCGCTTATCATTTCCCATACTAAGCAAAGACATGATTCTCATCAATATTTTTAAAGTGTTTTGGATTTTGAAAAGAAAAAAGAAGTTTTTGTTTTAAATGCATATGCTAAAGGGAAAGAAAAGTTAAAAGGAGACTAGCCTATTTCTAAACCTAATTTTATCATACGTCATACGATCTGTAGGAAGCAATAAAGAAATGCAATAAGGTGCGGAGAATTACAAGGGTAGTAGCGTAGGCTACAAAAGCGAGCAAGTCGTCAAAAGCAGACGAAAGCACTGAAAAAGCAGGGAGTACGTGCCGAGCAAGCTTCACCAAGAAACAAACAGAGTCGGAAACGATACCCAACTAAGATAAAGGCAAACGCGTGTTGCGAATGTGGTGCATAATCAGAAATTCCTTGCACAATGAACAAACGCGTCAAAAATAACATGGCGAAGCGGCATGAAAATACGGATGACAACTAAAAAGAAAATGTATTTTTATTAGTTTTTTATGTGACGAAAATTCTATCAAGAAAATTAAAGAATTAATTCCTAAAATCAACTAAGGGGATCTAATAAATTTTATTGATTTTATAGTTTTGTCACGGAAAAATTAACAAAGAAAAATTCCTACATCCAATAAAGAAACTAAAAATGGTCCTGAATTTTAACGAGAAAATATGAGGGTCAGGAGAGGTGTGAGCTGGATTTAGGAGGGTGTAGCATAGGAACTCAGGCACCAGGCCCATCAAAATTCCAACAAGGCTTTTTTTGCTTCCACACTATGTCTTAAAAAACATTCAGTGGGCCTAGGCTGTATAATTTGGACCAAGCCCCCACAATATCCTTCATATCCCCAAAATTATATTTATCCTTTGATTAAAAATGAAACAAAACATCAGATTAAAAAAAAGAAAATTAAAAGGGATTAGGGTTGAAGGTTTGTGTCCCTTCATCTTCTCAAACAGAATCGCCTTCTTCCTCTCACACCAAACCGCGTAACCTCTCCAACCCTCTCACTTTCTACTGCCGTGAGATCTCCTTCGCCTTAATCTTTCAACTTCAGCGACCCCCGTTTCCCTCAATCTGTATCTCCGCTTCGATTCGCGGCATAAAGCCACTATTTACCTCCGTTGCACTTTTCATCGTCGGCGCTGGTAACCAAACAAACCTCCATTCACCGCCTTTTCATCCGATCTTGCTTCAAGTCCGACTCCTTAGTAACATTCATCACCATCACGTTTTAACCTAATACTTCCGATTTACTCTCTATTCGAACCTCTCACGAATCGTAAAAATGATGAAGAAAAGAAGATACAGGAGCTGACCTACCAGAGATGCTCCAGCGGCTTCTTCGTAGTGACGAGAATGACGAGATAATCAGAGGTATGTTTCTTATTTCTCTTCTAATGTTGAGGATTACGAATCTTCTTCCTCGACTCTTCTTCTATTTTCGTTTCCGCATTTCAAGTTGTGTGATGTGTATTATTGTTGTTGATTGCAGAATGAAGCTCGTTGAAATTGCGATGATTTGCTGATGTAGTGATGTTCTGGTATTAGAGGAAGATGCGTCAACGCAGAAGCTTGGAGATGATATGCTCGAAGATTGAAGATCTTGGAAGATAAAGATGATGATTTACAGAGAAGGAATGAATATTTTTTCGTGAAGGGTCTCAGAGAGATGTGAAGAATTGTGTGTTGAAGTGACACTGAAGCATAGATTCAGAGAGAGATTTCAGAGAGGATTTTAGAGCTTTTGGTGGTGATTATTCATAGAATTCAAGAATGATGAAGATGAATATGAAGATAAGAGGGTATGAGAGTTTGATGGTGATTCTTCAGGGTGTTGAAGAATGATGAAGATGTATATGAGAGGAGAAGAGAGAAAGGAGATGAAGCTTATGGTGATTCTCTAGAAAGAATGAAGAATGATGAATATGAAGATGTAAGGTGCGGAAGAGAAGAAAGCTTGATTGTGATTTGCATAGAGAGAGGGAACGATGGAAGTTTCAGAGAGAGAATGGAGTTTGAGAGTGCAGGTTGAAAGGTTAGTCTCTGATTTTTTATGACTATTTCTGGTGAATGAATAATGAAGCATGAATTACTTTTTTCTCTCCTCTTTCTGTTATCTTCCTGTTACTCTCTTCCATCCTTTCTGCTACGATTCTGTTATGCTGGAAGTTTTTCTTAGAGAGTTTGTTAGCTGTTAGTTATAGTTAGTTATGGACTGTTAGTTTTGGTTGGTTAATGAGGAAATCAGTTAGCAGTTAGTTTCAGTTGAGTTGTTAAATTCTGTTGAAGTTAGTTACTAGTTCTATTTGACAGTTAAGGGTTTAGAAATCTGTTTTGGTTATTGGTAGTGAATTATGTTTTGGTTTGTTGGGAATTGGTTATTCTTATCAATTGATGCAGGGTTGTCCGAACTTTGGCTAATTGAGATTGGTTTCCTTAATGATGCAGGCCATGAAGAGTTTGAAGAACGATGGAGGGCTTAAAGGATTCACTTGGATAAAAGGCATAGTAATAGTATCAGGTTAAATGGAGACTCGACTCATGATGTGAAAAGTGAGAAAAGGCTTGGTCATGGGACTTGGATTTATTCGTAATTTTGTAATATTCAGTGCATTTTCTTTGTGTAAATTCCTTCTATTTTGGAAAGTAGATGGTTTGGAGTTGTAATGGTATGATTGAATGTAACATAAAATATGAATTCTTTTGCTTTGTAAAGAAGTTTGCTTCCACTTTCATGGTGAATATTCTAAAGAAATGGCTTTGAACCCTCTTTTAATACCTGGTGGAAATTTGAATGAAACTTGAATATTCTTGAATGCAATATTAATTTGGCAATTCCAAATCTTCAATCTCCTATCCAAAATCAAGTTCTCTTCAAATAGAACTAAGAGCTCCCAATGCTTCTCTTCATTTGCAACTTGAATGAAACATATGATATCGAACCCTTTTTTATGGATGACTCACGAGATAAACTCAAAGATGACTAAAGAAAGACTTTTATTTGAAATCCAAAATCTTGATCATGGATGAACATGGTGTGCTTTCTTCTTTGAAGTGACTTGAATTTCAAGGAATCCACGTGGATGGACTTTCCAAACTCAATACGCTTTGCCTCTTAAAATATTGGTCCAATTTAACAAATTCGAACCACTTGAACTCATGACCCAAAATAATCACTTGAACAAATACTTTCACCATAAGGAAAAAAGAAATGAGAGAACCAATAATGCCTTAATCTTAGTGAATTCGTAACATCATCCTAGCATTACGTCTTTATTTGATGATCGACAAAATTAGTGCTTTGAATCCCTAATTCTCTAGCATTGGATACTCAATGAGGAGAAAGATAGCTTAAGCCAAAATCCCAGTTCAAAATAACCTCAACTACAACCTTGATGAGACACCAAATACCATAAGTAAAAACCCTAATGTACTTTGCTCTGGATGAATTCTTGATGGAGGACAACCTTGTGGCTTGATGAGGAAAAGATCCACAACATCCATGAACACAAAACCCTAATTCCGCAATTTCACTGCCTTGAAAAATAACCAGAAGAATCAGGATCTATTTGAACATATACACCTTAGCCAGTTGATAAAACCCTAATCCTCAAGGTTCTCGACCCCTTGTGAAATTATGTTGTTAGCGAATGTATGCAATGTTAAATGACCTAATGGTGATATGTACATGAGAAAAGCGCGACAATGCATAAACCAGATAAAAGTGAGAGGGTAGGACAAATTTTGGGTATTACACCCGATACTCGTTGCTCGAGAAAACTTGCTGCGCTTTGGCATGGGCTACTCGCCGGCTGAGACAGTATATGCTGACTCACACTACTCTATTGATATCAAAAATGAATCCAATCAAGTATATCTTCGAAAAGCCTGCCTTGTCCGGAAGAAGAGCAAGATGGCAGATGATCTTGACTGAGTATGACGTACAATACACGACCCAAAAGGCAATTAAGGGAAGTGTGTTGGCAGATCATTTTGCACATCAGGCAGTGGATGATTACCAGTCTATGAACTTTGAATTCCCGGACGAGAATATCATGATAGTGACCTACTGTGAGACACCTGGACCGGATGAAGGACTTGAGGAGGGATCCCGATGGTCTATGTACTTTGATGGAGCTTCGAACGCTTTGGGCAATGGCATTGGTGCCGTGATCATATCTCCTAAAGGCTCGCATACTCTGTTTACCGCCCGACTATGTTTCAACTACACCAACAATATGGCGGAATATGAAGCGTGCATCATGGGCCTTCGAGCAGCTATTGACCTAAGGATTTAGTTTCTGAGTGTATTCGGGGATTCCGCTCTCGTGATCAGTCAGATCAAAGGCGAGTGGGATACGAAACACCCAAACCTTATCCCTTACAATGAGTATGTGTTGACATTGCTTCCCCATTTCGAGGAGATAACCTTTAAACACTTCCCTAGAGAGGAGAATCAGTTGGCAGGCGCGCTGGCTACAATGTCTTCTATGTTCAAAATCAATTGGGACAACGAAGCTCCCTGGATCATCATTGAAAGACTGGACGAACCTGTACATTGCTGTGAAATTGAGATTGAAGAGGTAACAGAAATTACCTGGTTTCACAAAGTAAAAAGGTATCTTGAGGCTCAGGAATACCCCGAGGGTGCATCTGTTAATGACAAGAAGTTTCTGAGGAGGTTCGCGGTGAAGTTCTTCATCAACAATGGCATTCTGTACAAGCGTAACCATGATTCGACCTTACTGCGATGTGTGGATAAGAACGAGGCAGACAAAATCATGACAGAGTTACATGAAGGTACTTTCGGAACTCATTCCAGTGGACATACCATGGCAAAGAAAATCCTTTGGGCAGGATATTTCTGGTCCACTATGGAAGCCGACTGTTATCAGCATTCTCGGACATGTCACAAGTGTCAAGTCTATGCTGATAAGGTGCACATACCTCCAGTACCTCTGAACGTATTGACGGCACCTTGGCCTTTTGCAATGTGGGGCATTGATATGATCGGCAAGATCAGACCTACGACGTCCAATGGGTATCGTTTCATCCTGGTAGCTATCGATTACTTTACGAAGTGGGTTGAAGTAGCTTCCTTTGCTACCGTAACCAAGAACGTCGTGGCACGGTTTATTCGGCATAATCTGATATGTCGATACGGTGTACCAGAGAGGATCATTACGAACAATGGTACCAATCTCAACAATAAGATGATCACTGAGCTTTGCAAGCAGTTCAAGATACAACATCACAACTCTTCTCCCTATCGGCCGAAGATGAATGGGGCCGTTGAAGCGGCTAATAAGAACATTAAGAAGATTGTGCAGAAGATGACGGTGACATACAAAGACTGGCACGAGATGTTACCATTTTCTCTTCACGGGTACCGTACCTCAGCGCGGACGTCAATAGGGGTAACACCCTATTCCTTGGTATATGGCATGGAAGCAGTCTTGCCCATTGAAGTTCAGATACCCTCTCTTCGGATTATGAAGGATGCAGGTTTGAGCAAAGATGACTGGATTCAGACCCGGCTTGATCAGCTGAATTTAATTGACAAAAAGAGACTTACTGCTATTTGTCATGGTCAGACCTACCAAAAACGGATGATCAAGGCATTTAACAAGAAAGTTAGACGACAAGAGTATCAAGTTGGGGATCTAGTAATCAAGTGCATTATACTACCTCAAGTTGATCCCAGGGGAAAATGGACCCCTACTTACGAAGGGCCATTTGTGGTTAAGAACATTTTCTCAGGAGGAGCTATGATTCTAACCACCATGGATGGTGACGACCTTCCTCACCCCGTCAATGCAGACATAGTGAAAAAATACTACGCATAGTTAAAGACCCGCTAGGTCGACTGGCCTAGGAAAAAATAAGGGCTTCCCGGCGAACCAAAAGGGTTCGGGCAAAAATAAGGGATGAAAATAAAAAATCTGTACACCCGGCAAGTCGAAAACCTGAAAGGGCGGCTTGGGCAAAAAAGGGTATCCCGGTGGACTGAAAATCGGAAAGGGCGATCCAGGAAAAAATTAGGGATCAAAGCGTAACACTATGTCTCATTGGATCACCTTGCATCCAGCGACTATCAAGCTCGGACGACACTAATCAATATGATCTACCTTCAACCAAGTAGCAAAGTGATGAGATGCTCGAAGACATAAAGGCAATATCAGAGTTGGAACCCAGCGGGATTATTCACATAGCTGTTTTGTATAGTTTTTCACAAATTGTGTAAATTCTATTTGTTCGGCGGCGTTCTCTTACTAGGACGTCAGCCTCTTGTACAAAAACGCCTATTTACAGACCAAACTTCAAAATCAATACAATTCATTTTCAAAGAAATTTTAAACTGTTTTTTCTTTATCTGTTTTGATTTGCAAAGAACGTCCAATGTTCATTTTTGATATATGCATTTGACATTAATTGCTGCTCATGAATATTTACATGCGAAACAAAAGACGATTACGGGTAATGTCAGAAACAGGGGCAATAAAAATTGTCTAAACTATACAGTTGCTCTGTCCACCAAGTACAAAGGTAGATTCAGCTAAAGAATATGGCTAAGATACCTTCACTCCCCGCAGAGTAAGACAATAATGATAACTCTCCCCAGCAGAGACTTGCAATAGTGAATGAATCGGTAATACGCTCCCCAAGCAGAGTTTATCTACCATCAACACTGAAAAGGCTTAATATCCCCGGCAGTTCTAATATTCCCCAACGGAGTATAAGAATATTCCCTGGCAGAATACAAGATATCCCCAGCGGAGTACAAAAATAAATCTCCCCAGTCGAGTTCAAAGGATCATTCCCAGCAGAACTCAAAGGATTATCCCCATAAGAGTCTAAAAGGTTATTCCCAGAGAAGTCGCAACCGAAGATCATCCCCAGTGGAGTTCTTTCCTTTCAAACAGGAATTCAATCCCCAACAGATTCAATATCACCAGCAACGATAATTTATCCCGACGGAATTTATCAGTGGAATCTTCAGCAGAATATCTCTTCCCCACAGAGTAATCTCCTCATCAGTTTATTCCCCTAACAGAGTCATCCTCTCTTGCAGGTTTATTCTCTTCGTTCGCCATCCCCAACGGAAATGAAGAATCCAGCTCTATTCGTCAACAGCTATCCGGGATTTACTTTCCCCAGCTAGAAACATTACATTTCCATACATCATGATACAGGAATATACGCATCATACCACACAATCTCATTTATTTTGAGAGCATCATTGCTTGATATATATCATGCATTTCATACATCATGACATCGCATATGGCTAACTTTTTACCTTTTCAGGGAAAGACGAATCAATAAACACCATTGACTACTTATATGACCTGGTAGTCCCCTCAAAAACTACATCTATTGAGAGCTGTTTCAGCGGATTCCTCATAAAGATGCCCTCACAAGACTTTTGTCTGGTTCAGTTAAATCGATTCTAAGATTTTTTATGATTCTTATCCAGTCAAAGTTAATCCAAGACCTTCTCTGGTTCAGTCAGATCGACGCTACGATCTCCCTGATTCTTATTCCAATTGAAGATATTCCAAGACTTTTGTCTGGTTCAGTTAAATCGATTCTAAGATTTTTTTGATTCTTATCTAGTCAAAGTTAATCCAAGACCTTCTCTGGTTCAGTCTGATCGATGCTAAGATTTCCCTGATTCTTATTCCAGTTGAAGATATTCCAAGACTTTCGTCCGGTTCAGTTAAATCAATTCTAAAATTTTTCTGATTCTTATCCAGTCAAAGTTAATCCAAGACCTTCTCTAGTTCAGTCAGATCGACGCTAAGATATCCCTGATTCTTATCCCAGTCGAATTTCAGACCTTCTATCAACAATCTCCAAATGGCATCTGTAAGCCCATTCCCGACATCACCAGGCTGATACCACTTCATGCGAGTGCAAATTTCTGGGCACTCTAGTGTTCAATCATCTTCCATCTTCGGATCACGAAAGGCACGAAAGCCAATCTACATCCTCAGGTTTAAGCAGATTGAACAGGGGCAGCTGTTGTACCCCAAAATTTGGCCTCCCATATTTCTCAAAACATGTCAAGAAAAATCTCCAAGTGTCTCAAGATTGCTCAAGAGTTGGCCAGACAAATCATCTCCTAAGGCAGTCAACCCCAAATTAGGGTTTTGTGTTGCATCAAGATCATTGAGTCCAAATGACCTCAAATGCTCCCTAATGTCCTAATATGTTATAAATGTAATCCATGTCAAATTTCAAGCCTTGCAGAGGAAGTTTGCTCAGTCAATTGCTCAAAGGGTCCAAAAATCGACTGTGCTAGGGCAAAAGTCAACTGTGACCCAAATACAGACAAACCTCAAGAATTTTTGCCAACATTTTCATTTTGAAGGACATTTCATCGTTTGATCAAGGGTTGATCATGATTCATCAAGGATTGCTCAAAATTCATCAAGACTCAAAAGTTGCTAAATTAGGGTTTTGTAGGAAAAGTCAACTCAACTTTGACAAAGCATAACTTTCTCATACTTCATGAGAAATGACCCATCCAAAGCTCATTTTTAAGATTATGCAATTTCCTACAATCCATCTTCACACCCTAACATCAAAAAATGCACTCACATTAAGTTATTAATTTGGACATTATAGGTCATTTTTGAAAGTCAACAAAAACACCTTTTTTGCCAAAGCTTATAACTTGATAATGGAATATCAAAATAGGATTATACCAAAAGGGTTGGTTAGAGAACATCTCAAGCTTTCTAAAAAGTCCAAGAACACTTCCAAAAGTTCAAAATTGAAGAAGTTATGCATTGTTGAAGTTGGGCATTTTTGCAAAATTGCCAAAAGTCAATTATCCCCAAAACTCTAAATTTTGTCAAATGGGCCCATTCGTTTCCACTTGATTTGGACTTGCCACATTGCAAACGTGTCCTAGCTTCAACCTTGTGTCCATTTATCAATTTTATTATTTTTATTTGATTTTTTATTGAATTATTTCATTTTTAATCAATTTAAATCAAATAAAATCCCAAAACTTGATTACATGAGATCTTTTTTTATTTTCAGGACTTAATCATCGTCAATATCATGATCAAATTCGTATCAAGCATTCCATGTTCAAAAAGATTGGATTTTTGACAAAATAGGCAAGCTTTCAATGGTGGATCAAATCAAATCCCATAGCCATGATGTACAAAGATTCAATCCACAAATGTTGACCTAATACAGTCCATCATACATATACAAGGCAAAGGAACGAAATTGAGACCTAGAGGCTGCAAGAACACCAAGAACCAAACTTGAAAAATTGACAAAAAAGTGTAAAACTGAAATCACACTTAGAGGCGTTTACAAAGGCAAAACTCAACACCAATAGATTGCTGGGTGTCTACTCAACCTTCTGCAATCCAAAGCAAGCTCTCATACGCATCAAAACGCACTGTAAGCATCACATTTCATGGCCCTGTATTCAAAATCATAACTCTCTATTTTCGCATCATTCTGACAAATCTTTGACATATTTGTGATGCTTATGAGATTTCTGAACTTTTGGCATTATTTTATTGCATTGATATGGACTGTAACCCCATAACCGTATGGCTAGGGTTTTGTATTGGATTTTAGGGTTTTCTTTTTCAGGGGAAATCAAGATTCAAGAAGGGTATAGGTTTACTCAGGATGCCCAGACGAACTCAACCATGCGCTTGGATTTAATTTTCATGGCCTAGATTTGATTTTTGGAACATCTTGTGAATTTAGCTGCAGATCTAAACCCGCAGGTAAATTTACAGGGTTTGAAGGTCAGGGACGACAAACGTGTCTCCCTCTGGTTGGACCATTCAAACTTGGCGCATTTTTTTATATATTTTCTGGCATATTAATTTGTTTCCTTTATTGTTATTGTTTTGTATATATTGACAAATAGAACATGATGGTTGAGTGGCAATTGAGCGCTGGCAACATGCCTTGGGACCTGGGTTCGAATCCCAGGTCCCCCATATGCTTTATCATGTTTTTCTTCAGGTGATCAGGTGCTGACCCAAGCGTGTAGCTTACTATACTCCCTCATTCAATCAATGGACAGATGGCCATGGGCCAGATCTGAGGGCTAGGAGATGAACGTCCACCATGGGATCCAGTCAACCAGTGCATAGGGAATCCAGAAAGTCAGCCAGGCCAGCGCCTAATGGGCCTTGAATTTTCCATTCTAACCCCCTAAGTAGGCCCAAACCTCCTAACTCTTTCTCTTTTCTTTTATTATTTATTTTAATTATTTATTGTTATTATTTTTATTATTAACTAACCAATCAAATAATTTTCTCTATAAAATAAAATAAAAACCAAAAAATGTTTTCTTATTTAAATTAAATTCCAGTATTTTATTTTTGTTAACAATATTAATTTAATTAATTTAGTTTTAATTAGGAATAACTTTTAATATATTTTGCAATAATTAAAATTAACTTAGACAATTAGGTTTTTATTAACATTGACTAAATTTATTTTTATTTCTTTAAATAACACAAAAATCCAAAAATATTATTTTCATTAATTAATTAATTAGTTTATTACTTTAATAATTAATTTAGTTTAATTTCTTTCTTAATTCAAAAACAAACAAAAGAATCTTTTCTTTAATAATTAAAGGGTCAAAACCCTAAAAAACTTGCGCCCGATTTAATTTCCTGCACGCGATCCATTTTATTGCAATATTGTATTTCTTTCCGGAATGTAATAGATAATTAGGACTATTTTTATCGCTTTATTTATTTTCCGCATTTAATTTTCAAGGGTTAGTTTTGACGATGTAAATACCCGACGCCTTGTAATAGTTAGTTTAATTCCCGCAATTTATTTTCCGCAACTTATAAACTGTTAGATGTTTGATAATAGGGATGCATGACAAGATTGAACGTTTAAACCTAAAATCAACATAGATCGCCATTGACATGTACAAAGACAAAATAACTGAAAACGACACACTCTCACATGCGCACTCTTAGGGTACACCCCACTTGGCTGCCTTTGTAACGCGTTCATTGAGTATAGGAAGTTTTAGAGGTCGCCCTCTTATCCAAAGATCATAGTTGCCTCGAAACGGTTGCCTCGGATAAATGATCTAAGACATTAGGGTTACCGCTAAGGTGTCCTAACATTGCTTTAGTGACCGCACGTCCCTTAATCAAATTGACCCTTAAACTCCAACGACGATGCTACCTACTCATCAATAGTGGGATAGCATTGTCTAAAGGAATATAGCATAAAATGATTCCTTTTTCGAGTAGGTAGATGGTTCTTAAGTACTTTCTCTTTCAAAAAACAAAAACTTTCACACTGACACTTTTCGAACAAAGTTTTCAAAAACACTTCGTACGATAGAAGTTTTCAAATAAAAACTTTTTCAAACCCACAAACACAAAGAAAGCAAATTTTGAAAACAATATGAGCAAGTACCTAAGAGCCCGTGGATAACCACAGATAGAAAGGGTGCTAACACCTTCCCTTTCTATAATCTACCCCCCGAACCCGAGAAATATCTCGAAAAAGGAATTTTTATGTGCTTTTTTCCTTTCCTTGTTGGATAAAATAAAAATTGGTGGCGACTCTTGCTTACCGCGACATTTTGCGAAAACAAATGCAAAACGCAAACCAGCATTCCAAAAAACAGTCAGTTCTTCCCACCGTATCACACTCCCCATTTTGACTTGAGCAACCAGACGTCCTGACTTGTCTTTTAAGTGTAAGTTTCGATCTTCCATGAGAATCGAATAGCCCTTTTCTGTGAGTTGTCCCAGACTCAAAATATTTGCTTTGAGGTTTGGTACATAATACACATCTTGGATTGATCCTAACAAATTATCCTTCTGCAAGAAACTGATTGTTCCTTTTCCTTCGACCCTTACTTTCGACACATCTCCAAAGGAAACATGACCATCCTCAATTTTCTTTATTTCTTTAAACAAGTGCTTATGACCACACATATGGTTACTTTCTCCTGAGTCCAGGTACCACATAGTATCATTTTCTGCATCTGCTCCCTTTTGAGTCATTAACAGAAATCCTTCATTCGATTCTGTTTCTAGGGTAAGATTTGTTGTTTCTTCTATCTTTCTTCTGATTCGACAATCTTTTGCAAGATGTCCCATTTTACCACAGTTGTAGCAACTGTAGGAGTTGCAATCTTTCGTATAGTGCCCCTGTTTGTTACATTTGTAACATTAGATATTGTTGTAATTCGATCTACCACCTCTCTGGCCACATCCTTTTCCACGCCAGTTTTGTTGGCTTGATTGTCCTCTGTCGAAGTTGTTATTTTGGTAACTTCGACCACCATTAGGTCCTCCGCGACCATGTCTTATCCCACGCCAATTTTGCGAGAAAAGTGTCTTTTCGTATTTGTTGGGTTCTACATCCTCAAGTTCCTCCTCCTTCTTCTTTGTTTTGCGATGTTCCTGTGCCTCAAGAGAACCAGCCACTTCTTCGACAGTGATTGTCGAAAGGTCCTTCGCCTCTTCTATTGCGTATACTATGTTTTCGAACTTGTCTGTCAAAGATCTCAGAATTTTTTCGACAATACGAGCATCAGTCATTGCTTCTCCATTTCGATTGAGTTGATTTGCCATCGTCTGCACACGAGTGATGTAATCTGATATGGACTCTGTCTCCTTCATTTTCATTCTTTCCATTTCTCCTCGAAGAGTCTGTAATTGAACTTGCTTTACTCTATCTGCTCCTTTGAAAGCCTTTTCGAGCGTGTCCCACGCCTCCTTCGATGTAGTCGATCCAACAATATTTTCGAAAACTGATTCGTCAACTGCTCTGAACAACATGTACAATGTTGTTTTATCCTTTGCTCGCGTTTCTTTCAATGCCTTGGTTTGAGCAGTTGTGTTTGCCGTCGTATTTTATGGTTCTTCAAACCCATCATTATTTACTTCCCGTACATCTAACGATCCTATCAGTGCCTTCATCTGGATAATCCAGTTCTCATTATTCGACTTTGATAATCGTGGCAGTGGCATTTGACCCATCATATTTTCCATGTGCTCTGATACCAATTTGAAGAAATTTGAGGAGAAATAGGAGTGGACTTTGAACTTTCTTTCTTAATAAAATTTTCCAACTGACTTTCAATATAAGTACAAAGTGATTTATATAGGATCACAATATGGAATATTAAGAGTTACAGCAATAACTATTTCTAGTTCCCTAAAGGAATAAACTTCCTACTGCCCACGGGAATCTGTCTTTTGCATTATCCAAGATTAATTTGAATTTAACCAACAACGAAGTGCAGCCATAAAATGATAGTAATTTCACCGTCCGCCCCCTATTATCTAGAGACACAAACAAAACATGGAGAATATAATTTGATTATGACATATAGAAACTCAAAGTCAAGAGGAAATGAATTACATAATTTGGTAGTTTTCTGTGATCAGCTGAGTTCTTTGAGAAAATTTGGGAGGATTACCACCCTAAAGTGGTATAAGATCCCACTACATCATCATTCAAGCTAATAATATCAAATATTATCCATATCAACTCATGACAGACAACAAATAAGTTGAAAGAAAAGAACTTTTAATATTGTAAGCCAGACAACACTATCCACACACCATCCACAACAACTTGTACAAATTATATAAGACTTGTAATACTGTTAGCCCTAAATACAGAAGTTGTTCAAACCTGTTCAAAATATAGAAGTTGTACAACAACTTGAATGGGAAGTCGTTCGTTTTGTGTTGTGTTTGGTGATGCTTCTGTAGTTAATTTCTTGACATTCATTAGTCTACATATGTTCTTCCATTCAGATTTTCTCAAAAATTATTGCTCCTGAAAATGATAGACTCAAATGAAATCAATTGAAATAGGACATGACATATTGTCGTCAGAACTGGCAACTCTCCTCCACACTACCGCGATTGCCCCACTGATAAACAAAATTTCTATAGCTATTTAGTTTGAAGAGAAAACACTGCCAAAATTTTATAAAGAAAGTACAAAATGATTATCATGTTAGCTTTTATTTTGGTACAACAAAAAACAAAACCAACACCTAGAAAAATAGACTTCCAACTTACACACTTAGTAGTCTAAAGGGAACAAAGGGAACATGAAGTATGTCTAAAGGATCCATATAGAGGAGTTAGTGTATTACTATCAATAGAAATTCAGAAATTCCCAAATGGCAATCACAATGAATCATAATAACTTTTAATAATATTTGTTTCACACAGAATCTCAAAATACAATCCAGATAATATAATAGGAAATTGATTCAAAGATAGATTCAAAGCATAAGTAAATTATTAGATCTTAGTGCATTGGTAGTGACATATGCCATGGTACCATCTTCCTCATGTCAACTCAAAATACTCGAATCATGGTAAAATCTGTAAACCTGATATAGATTTACTGAATCACCTTGGCCTCACTGAAAAATGGATTTATGTTGGATGCAAGTTGGCGTAGAAGAAAGAAAATATGTCACATTAACTAACTTATCATCCCCACAAGTTACAATGTGAATTTGTTTGTTCGGATAAGAAAATACTAAATCATTGACAATGCCGACATGAGCATCAATCTGTAATAAGGTCAAGACATTATCCAATGTCACCAAAAATAAATTAAATGACATCATGTATCAATTACAAAAAATAGTCTTATCATGTTATAATTTGTAAAATTCCAAACCGGATATTGGGGTCATAATGAGGTCAAACTGAATATTCTGATTTTGAATAACAATACCAGAGTTCAAACTGCATCTGATATTTTTCCTTTCAAATTGTATCCGATATGTGACGTGCTTCAAGTAGACAAAGTCAGGTATTGCAAACTTACCTAACTGACCATTTGTAAAAACTAGGTGAAAACACATCAAATTTGCAACTAAAGATAAAAGAATACAAACATGAGAGAGGGGAAAATAAAAAAACCAAAAAGGTTAAGTTTTACCTCATCTTCCTTCATGAAAATGTAGCTTCTCTGCCTAACAATGAATTAAAACAAAACATTTGTAGATCCAAAAAAATTGAAAAAAAGTATGAACATAAGTTGAAGTAGAAGTTATATAACAGAAAACATATACGCTGTAGCTTGAGATAACTACTCAAACTGAAGTTATCACATAAGATTGGTTTACCATCTTGAATCTCGATTTCATACTTCCAGAAAAGACAATAACAACAACATGAGATTCATTATCGGTGATGCACATCAATGCCTTCCATATTATCAGTGCAAACGTAACAATCATGGTTGGAGCAAAAAAATTAGACTTTCTTAGTAAATATAATTTACATAAACCAATTACTACTAAAAACATAAACAACAAAATGAAAAACCTTGAATCTTAAAACATCCATTAAAGAAAAATATAGAGAAACTAACGTATTGACTCACTATGATTCAAGATTTGGCTTGTGTGGAAGATTTTGGCTTTGGCTAGGGTTTCATTAGTGAGATTTTGATTGCAGATATGGATTTGTTTTTGGAAGATCTGACTTGTGTAGGATATCCTTGCAAGTATCATTATGATTTGAAAATCGTTATCGCAAGTCATCTATTGTTTTTCTTTGGATTCAAGCATTACATATCTGGTGAAAGAAATTACTCAAAGAAAAAGAAAAGGAGGAAGAAGGAAGAAGAAGAAGTCCAACGAAAGAGAGGATAAAGAACGAAAATATCAGACATTATGGTTGTATTGTGAGTAGGGTTGTCAATTAGCTATCAATTTCATGGGAAGGATAATAATTTTCCTGCCATGCTACAGTAATTAGAAGTCCATATTGTAATATGGTGGGAGAACTAACTTGTTTTGAGTTGTATCACAAATGTTGCGAATAACAAGAGTCACCACTGACTTTATTTTATCCAATAAGGAAAAAGTGAAAAGAACATGAAATACCTTGAAGATTTTGAGTTCGGGGGTAGGTTATGAAAAGGGAAGATGTTAGCACCCTTTTCATCCGTAGTTATCTACGGGCTCTTAATTTCTTGGCTCACTTTTAAAATATTTTGAAAAGGTAAAGTACGGTCAACTTTGTAAAGATTCTTGTATCAGTCCTCAAGAATGCGTACAAAGTGTTTGAAAATATTTGTTTTTGAAAGTGTGATGTGAGAAATGTTTTGTTTAGGAAAGTTTGTGAGCAAGCGATTAAAAGTATCCTACCCACTCAAGGTCGATCTTGTTATTTTCCTCCTCCTTTAGAGATAGTGCTATCCGTGCCATTAGTTGGTAGGTAGCCCCATCCATTGGATGTGAAGGGACGGGTGAAGGATCATCGTACGGTCATTGAAGGCAACTTGTAAGGATGTTTTAGCAGTTTCATAAGGGACTAATCATTTGTTCGTAGGCAACATCAAAGGGTCATCAGGGGACTATGATCTTTTATATCCAGGGTCTTTACTAAAGCATCCTTATTTTCAAGGGACATGACCGTTATTCTGAAAAAGGCAACGAAGAGAGGTTACTCTAAAGGTGTAAGTGTGCGAGTGTGTTTGTTTCAGTTATTTATCTTGAAATTAGGGTTTTCCTATCGATTGATTTTATCTTTCCATACAAACCCTAATTACTAGTAGTTGCATAGAAATATAATAGCAGAAGGTAAAGACGGAAATGTAAACCTAGGCTATTACAGAGCTTTGGGGCAATTACATAATAGTGAAGTGCGGAAAATAAAAAACTACAACTATTACATACTAGGAGAAATTACATAACAAAAAATGAGAAAAATAAAACTACGTTATTACATTCGCGGAAACATCTTATACAATTTATCTAGGAATAAGAGAAAAGGAAAATAAAAATAGAAAAATAATGTAAAAAATAAAATTAGTTTTGATGATGGCCAACTAAATAAAACCTAAAAAATCTAATTAATTTTAAAATTAATTAAAAAAGGTTAATTAATTAGTTGATAAAAAAAGGGTTAATTAAACCTAAACCTAATTAAATTAGGGTTTTAAAAAAAGGTATATTTTTAGGTTTAATGGTTTAGTGGAAAAATTAGGTTAAAAAAGATTAGAGTTAACCAAAAATAATAGGGTTAGGGGAAAATGACAAACAAGGTTAGAAAAATAGAGAAAATATGAAAAATGTCAGGGGTGGATGTTGAACCCACGCCCTTTGCCCTTTCAACAACATGGCTTGTCACTGCAATGGGCGTGCAGTGGTGTTAGGAAGATGGAATCAACACAACATAAAGCAAATCTGCAAGGATTGAGAAAATATTAAAAAAATGTCAAAAGGCAGGGATCAAACCCACACCTTCCTATACCAATGTCTTATCATGTGCGTGCTTGCCACTGGGGTGGATGTTTCATTCGGTCATTCAGTGGAACCAATTAAACATATAATAAACATTATTGCCTGGACCAGAGAGGCGTCAGAGCCCTAGCTCCGGTCGTCTTCTTCGGCGACTCGTTTTCTTGTACCTGCAAAACAAAGAGTGTTAACGATTCAAAGGTACCCTACCCCCTAATTTGGGCCTTGCGAATTCAATGGTACCCTTGGTTTTGGCTAAAACATCATGTATGATGAGATACGACGCAAATAACCCAAAATAGTTCAAACATGTCAACCTTCCTGTTATACCCTAAATTTTGCCCCTAATATCCCTTCATCATACCATGTTGATTCCATCACAACAAGATCACATTAGGATTCTTGGTTCCCCTCCCTATATTTAGCTTTGCTATTTGAGGAATCACCAAGCACCTTGACTTGTGTTCTTTTGTGATCATGAATATTTTTGTCTTGATTTATTCTTTTAATTAATAAAATACAATGTTGGTTTGTCTTGCTTGTTATCCATGTAGGTAAAGGCAATGAGATTTAACAAGTTGCCCCATGAGTTCATGAGTTTATTTCCATGCCCTAGTCAATAAAGCTTGAGAAGTTCAAGCCTCACCATTGAAGTTGTTTTGGAGGAAATGGCATGGCAAGCTTATTTTGGTTCACCATATTTCAAGATTATCAAATTTGATCCAAAAAGTACAAGGGGTTGATTGAAAAAATAGTCATGTTTGGACAAGACTTTATTCCATTTGGTCACAAGTGCATATTTATATAAATTCTCAAGATATGGAAGTGGTTGTGGTTTCTATGAGTTCTCATTATAATCCTCAACAACTTATATTTACAAAGCATTTGTGTTGGTACATGAAGTTTGTTCAAAATTGTCAAAGTTCCTTAAGGCATGTTTCTTGATCTAGGAGCTAGGGTTTTGAACTTTAAAGGAGTGTATCTTACTCATATTTTGTTATTTTTGAGTGATTCTAAAGACATCATTCTCTTTAAATGGTTACTAACAAATCACTTCAAAAGTTCCAAGGAGTTTTCATGTGGAAGAATCTTGATGAAGAAGAAAGATTACAAGTCCTCCAGATGAATCCCCAATTTTCCATGTGTGACTTCAAAGGATCATAACTTGGTCAATTTTTATCACCTTGAGCCTATTTTTTTCCATAATGATCTTGAGGATGTGAACTTTATGCCTTATTTTATGTGAAAAGTGAGAAAATGGATGGAAGTTGCCTTAAGGATACAAAAGATTATAGGTCATTTTCTAAAATTTTGCCAACTTCAACAAGTCATGACTCTCTAAATTTTTGGAGATTTTGAATGGTTCAAGTTTCAAAATGTCATTCAAGAGATCCACTCCATGCCATATTTTTTGGTCAAGAGCAAATTCCAAGTGGAAGGCTATGTTTGGATGCAAGACATTATAAGTCACTTTTGAAGAAAAATTTGAAATATTTCTAAGTATGGAAAGTCAACATTTTTTTCCAACTTTGACTCGTTATAACTTTCCTCTTAAGCATCCATTTGTTTCCATTCTTTTCACATTGCAAAGCTTGTAGCCTCATCTTTCTAAAGCATCAAGAATCATGCCCTAAGACCCCTTGAGCTGAGAATACCATTGGTCAGAAGTTGGCACTTTGAAACTGAATTTTTCACCAAGTCAGAAGTTTGAAATCCTTGATTTGGCTTCTAAACACTTTGTTTCTGCGCATTTTTGCTTCTGAACGTGTTTAGCGAACTTCCAGAAGTGATTAGCACAACAAAACGCGCGTTTTGGATGAGTTTTGATCAAATTGGAAGTCACACTTTTCTTGTTTGCAATTTCACATGACTTCCCTCCAAACTTCATCATTTCACACGCTTGGACATTCCATTTGATTCCCTATAAATAGAGGGTCATTCCCCCATTCATTTCCTTAAGCTTGGATATCCAAAATCACCCTGCCAAACTTGTCCATAACTCAAAATTCAGCAACTTCGAAATCCATTCTCAAGCCTTTTTCAATCCAATTTTTTCATCAATTCACCTTCCTTGATCTTCCATGAAGCTAACCATATAATTACATTCAAGAATCGTGCCCTATATTGCTCCATAAAAGTCCAATTTTAAAGCTCTGCAACTCAACTTCAATAGGTAGATTCCTTCATCAATTATTCAAAACTTTGATATCATTGTGATGCTCTCATTGCCCTGATTCTAGTCGCAACACTTTCTTTTTACTGGAAACACGTTCTGACCATGAAATTTCAAATCCCTTTTCAAAACTTTCCTTCCAAATTGCTTGAGCTACAGTTTATATAAATTTGACGCGAGGGTGTGGTTGTCTTCGACTTGAAGAGACGAAGCGAATGACATAGGTCTGAGCTTCTGATTTTACAATTTGAGTGACCTACAATTCACGTTGGCTGGAGGTTGAAGATGACCTACGTGTCATCTTCCAACCAATGATGGCAAGCCACTTGTATTTTTTGAAATCTGATTTAATTTTTGATTCTATGCTTTATTCACTAATGACCATGATATGCACAGTGCGCCTGATCCCTTAGATTTGATTACTAACGCGTTTTGACTCTCATTCAATGGTCCACATATTTTTTACTTTTATTTTCTTTTCTGGTTTTTATATTTAATTGTTTTAAACTTCAAAAAATCATAGAAAATTCATTTTAAGTCCAAAAAATCTGAAAAAATTATGAAAAATATTTTTGATTATTCTCTTTCTGATTATTATTTTTTCACAATTTAATTTTGTGTTTTGGGATTTTTTTTACAATTTTTTACTTTATTTGAATCATTTTAAATGTTTAAAAAAACTTTTATGCATTTTTAAATTCTGAAAAAAATCACAGAATGATCCAATGATATTGTGACAAATATTGGTGACCTCACTCATTTTTTATTTCTGACTTTGGTATTTTTTTAAATCATTTTTAGTTTATTTCTCATTTCTTTTAATTTTAAAAATAGTTTCTGACTTTAAAAAATTACCAAAAAATTTATAAGATCATTTGAGTCCTTTTCTGATTTTTCTATGGACTTACTTTTTATTTCTTGATCAATTTGAACATAGTTGATATTTTTTTCTTTTATTTCTATTTTAAAACATTTTTTAAACCTTTTTTTGTATATATTAAATGTAATATTATTTTGTGACTATTTTCTGGCTGATCTTGGGTTAAATTTTTGATCATGAACTTTATTAACATCATTGGATCCATGGTGTTGAGTCTAACTCCACAAAAATGGATGAATGATTTTAATAATAGTTTGATTAAATTTAATTCAAAAGTGGTTTATATTTTCTCTCCCACCCCGCTTCATCTCATCCCATTCTTATTGCACTAAGTGTTATTAGAGCATGATCTCTATATCGCGTCTCAAAACAAATGATACATAAATTGCTATTGTCCGACCTCAAAATAGGTGCGACTTCTATATAAGTCCACTTACGATTGCTTAACATAACGCTAAATTTTGTCCCGATTTGAATAAATAATCATTCGTGGCACAAACTTATGTTTGCAAGCCCAAGTATGTTAATTTGATCACTTTGATCCAATAACCTTGAGATTCGTTGTGTGGAGGCTTTGGTTCTACCAATCCTCTAATGGATCTACAATACCTTTAGTCAACGCAGATCACTTAAACATCATTGATCATTAAATGGTACTCATGAAGATTCCGAATGGATGATATACTTGACAAAAAGCAAATGCAACTTGTTGTGTGGAGGCTTTGGTTCTACCAATCCTTTAATGAGTTCCAAATGCAAGTTTCAAGATGATCATCCAACTAACCACTAATCACTAATAATTGACTTTATTCTTTATTTTTATTATACGCCCCTTTATTTTTATGCACTATTTACTTTTAGCATTTACATTTCATGCCATTTTCATCTTTGCTCATTTGAGTATTTACTTTCTTGTCATTTTTATTTTTACTCACTTGAGCTTTACTTTTCTTTTTCAAAACACCTAATAATCAACATAAACCCTAAAAATCTTTAATGATACTTGGACTATTTGGTTACTATCCTTGGCATTATGGAGCATTGGACTTTTTTGGACTTAGGATTAGAAACCTTGGCCTATGATTGGAGACCTTGTGACCTTATCTGATTATTTTGTCTGGAGCTCTTGAGGTTTACCTCAAGGCATTGGGTTATTTGTTTGTTTTGTGTGCAGGTTATTGTGATTACACCCTTTGTTTGTAATCTAGAATTCACCCGTATACAACCGTTACTCTGTCCAATTTTTGTGAAGACTTAATACACTTGAAGTTTGGTTCTCTCAAGAGGTCTAGTATTTTTGCTTGTTTGGTTTCAATCCAAAGAATGGGAATTCTATCTTGACTCATAGTGTCAAGTATTGGCTTCTTGGTGGTTAGATGGTTCTTATCTCTAGCTTTTACCTTATGCTTTAGGATAACCTCTTCTTCTCCTCCCATCTTCTTTAATTTCAAAAATCTTCTCCCTCCTTTTGAAAACTCTTCTTGTTTTAAACTTGAACCACTTTCATAATAAACTTGGACTTAGGTCCATGCATTTTCAAACATTTTCATAAATAAACTCTAATAAACTTAATAATACTTTGGCATTATTTTTTGTGAGAAGATTAAAAGTCAATCAATCTCATTCAAACCATTTTGCCACTTTGGATTTCATCTTTAAACTTTTCTAAAAAAGATTGGACTCTTGTCAATCCTTGTAGTGATGCAAACAACTATACTTCTACAATATATTGTGAAGAGAGATATTTTCCACTTGGGTGTTGAGTGAGGCATTGTTGATTTTAAAATCCAAGCCATATCCTCCACTTTGAGATGATGCAAATTCTCCTTTCTTATAATTGTGGGTAGTAAGTATGTTTTCCACACGGACAATGACAATGATGTCTTATCTCATAAAATTAACCAACACACTTGTGTTTTAAAATCTTTAAAAGAGGAACTGCGTGTACCCTGATCCCCTATTGCATGAAAGGTGGTACGTAGGCACTAAAGGTTCGCAACCGCGGCTGGTGCAAAAATTATAAAAATATTTCTTTTCTCACCTCCACCATATATTTTTATACAATATTTTTATAGCCAAAATATACAGATTTTTAAAAAGAGGTTCCTGCGGAGTACCGTAGATGTTTAGGGTGCTAATACTTTCCCTTTGCATAACCAATCCCCTTACCTTGAATCTTTCCCATCTCTTTTGGGTTATTCGCTCTTTTCCCATTCCTTTGGAAACAATAAAGCGCGGTGGAGATTTTTATTTTGATCTATATAAGTCAAGTCAATCCAATGGCTTAGTCTTAAACATTTCTACCGCTACAGAAAAATGGCGACTTCACTGGGGAAAGATTGACCTCTTGCTGGTCCATCCCTAAGTGGGTTGAGCCTATCTTTATTTATATATGTATACGTGATATTGTTGTTTTTGTGTTATATGTTGTATATATATGTTTGGATTTTCCTGGTTTTCAGGGTGCTTGGTGATTACTCATAAGTCCTATACCCAGACTTGGGCAAAGTTTAAGATAGGACGGGCGGTATAGTCATGTTAACTTTGAGGGAGTAATCCCAAAAAAGGAGGCATGAGATCCCCCACTCAGTGGAGGCCCTTTGATTTTAGTGTTGTTTACCGAGTAATCGGGAAGACGTACTGCTTTTGACTTGGGAGCCTGCTGAAGTTGAGGACCGTAGAATACCTAACCCATCTTGGCTTTTTAGGTGTAGTGCGGAAGCTATGACGGAGTAATTCGAGAATAGTTGTCACGCGATACTACGCTTGGACGAGTTTTTCTTGAGAATATTACTAATTACCGAGTTAATCGGGAAGTTGGTAATATCTGAAGGAAGAATGTAGACTCTGGGAACCTCTAGAACCTTGTTCGGCAGGTGATAACTTTTAGACCAATACCTTATGGGTAGTACCTTCGACCTCATACTCGTGACATTGAACCTATGAACCCTATATGTGTGATCTTGTGTGTGATTGTTGCATCATACATCCATGCACTCATAAGCATCTTTTAAAGAGATCTTATTTCAAGGGATTTAAAAGTTGACCATTTGTGAATATCTCAAGTACTTTTTAACCATGGATTCTGGAAAGAGAAAGACCGGGAAGTACAGTTTCAAGGATCCCAAGATAGATGAGTTGATTAGTCTAATTCCCGAGATCGAGTGTTCTGCAGACTTTTAGAAGAAGTATGGATCCATCATTCCTCTCATGAAGCTGAAGATGAAGGAGGGTATTCTCTCGACCTTGGTCCAGTTCTATGATTCAATGTATCATTGCTTTACTTTTCCCGACTATCAATTGATGCCTACACCGGAGGAGTAAATGATGTGAATATGGTGGCCAGTTGTCCAGGCGACTTCCATATTTTTTATATTAATCTGGTTAGAGGAGATTTGGTGAAAATGCATGCAGACCTTTGTGTATTTAGCTATTATACGCATGACCATACCGATTGTGCTATTTGCAGTATAGATATACAGGGTTGCGATAAGATAAAGGTTGATTTACAGGAAATGATGAATGAGGGCCTCATCCATATAATTAGGCCTAGGGCAGAGTATGAAGAGAAAGTGAATATGGTTTCTGGATGTCCTGGAGAATTCAGAATTTTTGATGTAGAGTATATGAATGAGGACCTTGTGCAATTGCATGCTACTTTATGCCACTTGGCTGGTCAGGTGGAACACCAATATGGATCTTGCCGAGTTTGTTATCGAGATTCCTGAGGATGTGTGTTCAGTTGTTGTTGGAAAATGGAACTATCAAGGTTACAGGTCAAAGGGATGATTACCATGAAGTTGATTTGATTGAGTTTTGCTTGACTGAAGAAGAGTCGGATGAAGAGTATGCCTCCACTGATGAGTATTTCTCCTCAGATGAGGATGTGTTTTCCAGAAATGACTCAATAATGATTGATTGCGTTGAAGAAGGGGTAAACGTTATTGTGCCTTGTTTTGGCACAACCTCCCATCTTGAAGTGGAATATTATAGCAAGCCAGTTGTTACCCCATTGGTGATTAGTTTGTCGGGTCCTATCCCCTACAAATCAGATAAGGTTGTGCCCTAAAAATACAACGCTACAATATTAGAGGATGAAGTGGAAGTTCCCATCCAGCCAATGCCTGATGTCAGAAATATTGCTAAAAATAGTAGGGTGACCCGCAGCGGTCGTGTGTTTGCACCAGTTGTTCGAGGAGATGTTAATGCTGGAAAGAAAATTGCTGAGAATGTTGAACCCAAGAAGGTTACAGGTGAGACTAGTGGAGCTACGCTAGAGAAAGAGGTGGATGATATTTTAAAGATAATCAAGATGAGCGACTATAGAATTGTAGATCAGCTACTGTAGACTCCTTTAAAAATATCTATCTTGGCGTTATTGATGAACTCCTCTGCTCACAGAGAATCTTTGATGAAGGTATTGGACCAAGATTTTATGGAGAGTGATATGCCATTAGACCAATTCAGTAGTGTAGTAGGGAACATTACATCATGTAATAACTTGAGTTTTTGCGATGATGAATTACCAGATGAAGGAAGGAATCACAACTTTGCCCTCCACATCTCTATGAATTGCAAGAATGATTAACTATCAAATGTGTTGATTGATAATGGATCCGCTTTGAACGTTATACCGAGGAGCACTCTTATGAAGTTGAAATATCAAGGAGCGCCTATGCGCTTGAGTGGCATCATTGTGAAAGCGTTTGATGGATCGAGGAAATCTGTTATTGGTGAAGTGGACTTGCCTATTCATATAGGACCACATTTGTTTCAGATAACTTTCCAGGTCATGGATGTTGTACCCGCTTATAGTTGTTTGCTAGGAAGGCCGTGGATTTATGAGGCTGGGGCTGTCACTTCAACTTTACACCAAAAACGGAAGTTTGTACGTGAAAGGAAAGTGGTAATCATAAATGGGGAACAAGCATTATTGATATCTCACTTGTCCTCTTTCAGCATTGTGGAGGCGGATGAAGCTGCTGTTGGAACCCAGTTCCAAGCCTTATCCATTGACAACATAAGAGGAAATGAAAATTTCATGGTTTCACTTAAGGATGCGCAACAAGTTGTGCGAAAGGGTCATAACGAGGTATGGGGACAGATTGTGAATCCACCTGTGAACAAGAACAGAGCCGGATTGGGGTTCTCTTTGAAGAATGACAAAGGTAAGAGCATGAAGCCGAAGTTTGCTACGAGCAAGTATCAAGACATCTTCCATAGCGGGGGTTATCTTCATCCAATTGTTTCTAGGATTAATTCCATTATAGAAGATGAAGCAGAGCAGGAAATGCCGAATTATGTGACGCACGAAGTTAGGGTTCAGAACTGGATCACCATTGACGTTCCCTCTTGCATACATGTTTAAAAGTAATTTATTTTGTTAATCTTTTTGAAAAGATTTCACTCTGCCCAAGGTGGAAGTATTAATATTGTATGGCTTATCTGTTTGCTGTGACTTTTAAAATCAATAATAAAAGTTGTCTTTGTTTCCCAAATTGTGTCTTTATTTTCTGGTTTTTCTTTGAAAATGATAATAAAAAATAAAAAAACCTTTCAAATAAATAATTGAAATTCGATCTTCATGATCACTTGTTATATGTGTCAGTTTCTAAAAGCAATCATAAATCATGTGTGCAGATTAATTAAAAAACCAGTTGAATACAATGACCCTGCACCCTCTCCCAACTTTGAATGTCCTGTGTATGGGGCTGAAGAATAATATTATGATGAGATTCCATAAGAGGTCTCACGGGTTCTTGAGCACGAGGAAAATACCATTCAGCCATATAAAGAGCCATTGGAAGTGATCAATTTAGGTTCAGAAGAAGATCCGAAGGAAGTTAAGATTGGAGCATTGTTGCATCATGATGTGAAGAGTAGGTTGATTGAGACGTTGAAAGACTATGTGGATATTTTTGCTTGGTCTTATCAAGATATGCCTGGTCTAGATACAGATATTATACAACACCGTTTACCGTTGAAGCCGGAGTGTCCGCCAATTAAACAAAAGTTGAGAAGAACTCACCCAGATATGGCAGTGAAGATCAAAGAGGAGGTTCTAAAGCAGATTGATGTCGGTTTTCTTGTGACGTTAGTGTATCCTCAATGGATTGCCAATATTGTCCCAGTACCAAGAATAGACAGAAAAGTTCGCATGTGCGTAGATTACAGAGATCTAAATAAAGCTAGTCCAAAAGATGATTTTCCATTACCACACATTGATCTGTTAGTGGACAACAAAATTCAAGGTATTCTCGTTCATGGACGGATTTTCCGGGTATAATCAAATAAGAATGGCTCCGGAGGACATGGAAAAAACAATATTTATCACACCATGGGGAACATTCTGTTACAGAGTGATGCCCTTCGGGTTGAAGAACACTGGTGCAACGTACCTGTTGTACCCCAAAATTTTCCCTCCCATTTTACTCAACATATGTTCATTGAGGTCCTCAACTTGCTCAAGGATGCCCGAGAAATGACCAGACAAACTCTCTCCTAAAGCAATGAACCTCCAACTAGGGTTTCCATTTTCATCAAGATGGGTGAGCTCCAAAGTCCTCATATGCTCTCCATAGCCCTAATATGCTCTCAAGATCATCCGTGTCAAGTTTCAGGCCTTGCACAAGAAGTTTGCTCAGTCAACTACTCAGATGCTTGAAAATCAATTGTGTTAGGTCAAAAGTCAATTGTGGCCCACATACAGTCAAACTTCAAGATTTTTGGTCAACATAAACATTTTTAAGTGATATCCATCATTTTATCAAGGGTTGATCATAATTCCCCAAGGAATTCTCCTAATTCATAAAAACTCAAAAGTTGCTAAATTAGGGTTTCTTAGGAAAAGTCAGCCAAATTTTGACCAGGAATAACTTTCTCATACTTTATCATAAATTTTCCATCCAAGGCTCATTTTGAAGATAATTCAATTCCCTACAACTCATCTTCAGCCCTCAAGATCAAAAAATGCCCTCATGAAAAGATATAAATCCACACATTATAGGTCCTTTTCAAAAGTCGACAAAAACACCTTTTGGGTCAAAGCTTCTTACATGAACATGGAAGATCCAATTGAAATGAAACCAAAAGGGTTGTTTAGGGGACATCTCAATATTTCTAAAAAGCACAAAAACACCCTCTTAGGTTCAAAATTAAATGAGATATGCATTGTCAAAGTTGGCCATTTTTGGAAAATTGTCAAAAATCAACAATACCCAAAATTGCATTTTTTTTGTCAAATGGGCCTAACTTTTTATGCTAGCATCTTACTTATAGCAATGACCACGACCCAAACACTCTATCTCATATATTATTGACTTTATTTATTTAATTTATTTTGATTTTAATCATTTAAAAGTCAAATTAAATCAAATAAATGATATAAAATATGGAAGATTTGTTTTTGATCTGATTTTGAATAGAATCACAATCCATTTATGCTGTCAAATAGAATAAAATTGTGCCAAGGGTGATTGGGATGAGAATTGTATGATTTGGCTTGATTTAGAAATAAATAATGCAAGGATGAAATTAAATCAAATCTTAATAATTGGCGAAGATATGAATGCTTTTTATTAACCTAATTCATTCTAATACATATACATAACAATTCCAATGCACAAGAAGAAGGGTTGATAGTGTGAAACAACAAGGATAAGTTGCAACTTTTTATCAAAAAATCTCAGATCGGATTTCATACTACAGCCATCCTCAAGGAGATTTAAGGATTGCAACACGTTCCTGGCAATCTCTTGAAGCTAACTGCACCTTTTGCACGCACCAAAACACTCAGAATCGTAAAATCCACAACACTGTTATCCAACCCTTTTTTTATTTTTGATTACATGCATACATGCGTTTTCAATAAAATTTAATCATGTATTCTTATTTATCAGAATGTTTTGATGCTTTCTGAATCATTTGATTGAGTTTTAAGTGCAGGAATCGTGGTTTTCTATTCTTAGGGTTTCCAAGCTCGTTTTAGGGTTTTCTTCTACAGGCAAAATTAGGGCTAGGCATGGATACAGTGGTGTTCAGGGCTTCAAGCCCAATTGATTCATGGTCTCCATTATAATTTATATTGCTTGTGTTGGATTTTTGAATGATGCAAGGTTATACCTACATACTTTGTCCGTAGGTAAAAGTCTAAGCCTAAAACAACAGTGCTGAGGAAGAAGAAGGCTAGGTGGCAAACTCCCATTGGGAGATTTGAATTACACGCACGTTTTTATGATGATTAATGTTACTTTGAATATAATGTTATTTTGTTATTATATTAACAAATGAACAACCAGCACAGACGGTTAAGGACGGAGGGTTTGAAGCAAACATCCTGGGTTCGATCCCAGGCGTGTTGCTTCTGTATTTTTATTTCAAATACTTTCTAGATCTAGTGTGCCTCAATACCCAACGTCTACCATACGCCCCAAATCTCATCCTTGGGATCCATCATCATGTAGATCCAGCGCCACAGGATTGAAGGCACACCATGAACCATCAAAAGAAAGATGCATTGGATCAGGCGCAGGATCCTTGGGCCATCATCCTGGGCCTATCACAAAATTGGCAACACGCCCCCAATCTGCTTAGCTAAATCAGGCCCATTCCTTTAATTCTTTTTTAATTTCTTGTTTAAAATTTTTTTCACAAAAAAAAAAATCTCTTTTTAATTAAATCATAAAATCAGAAAATTACAAAAAATATTAGGTTTAGTTTTTTTCTTAAAATATTTAATTGCATTAATTAATTAGTTTAATTAGGTTAACTTAAATTCCTTTTTTCCATAATTAAAATTAAATAGAAATTAGGTTAATTTGCAAAGTTAATTATTATTTTTCAAAAAAATCCAAAAAAATATCTTTTATTTGTTCACAAGTTAATTGTTTCTAAACCTAACGTTAAGTTCCCGTTTGATTTACTCGCGCGTGTCTTGTTTCCCTTATTTGATTAATTATTATAACTACTCCGAGTTTGTAATAGTTAATTAGGTTTACTATTTTGCATTTATAATTTTCCCCCGGTTTTTTATTATGTAATCCCCCTCCCCAAGGCCTTATAATAGCTAGGGTTTTAATTTCTCTCACTTTACTTTCCGCAATTATAAACTGCCTAGATGTATGGATAATAGGATTGAATGACAAGATAAATAAATTTAAAACAATAGAAAACCCTAAATGCGCAAGATAAATGAAACTGAAACCAAACACTTGCACATGCTCACTCCTAGAGTTTTGCCTCACTTGGTTGCCTCGGAAATAATGGTCGTGTCCCTCGAACGTAGGGATATCTTAGCAATGACCCATAATTCAAAGTCGTCATAAAGATCATAGTCCCTCCTTGTCCCTCGAGTTGCCTACGAGAAATGATATTATCACGATAGTCCCTTCGAAATGCTAAGGTATCCTTACTTGTTGCCTTTAGTGACTATTTCGTCCCTTTTAAATATCCCTTAAAACTCCAACGATATGGCTACCTACTCCATAATAGTAGGATAGCGCTGTCTAAAGGAAACGAGAACAAACAATCCTTTTTCAAGTAGGTCGAAAACTCTTAAGTACTTTCTCAAAACAAAAACTCTTTCACATAAACACTTTTCAAAATAGTTTTCAAAACAACTTCGTCACACTCTTGAGAACAGATACAAGGGTTATCACAAAGTAAAAAAAAACTTTTCAAAACAAGCACACACAAGCAATTTCAAAATGAGCAACTACCTAAGAGCCCATGGAAAACAATGGATAGAAAGGGTGCTAACACCTTCCCTTTCTATAATCTACCCCCCCCCCCCCCCCCCCCCCCCGTATTCAGAAAAAAGTTTTTTTCTGTTCTTTTTCCTTTTCCTTTGTTGGATGAAATAAAAGTCGGTGGCGACTCTTGCTTACCACAAAATTTGCAAATACAAAAGGCAAAACCAGTATAACAGTCGGTTCTGCCACCATATCACAGAACTGGCGACTCTACTGGGGAATTAATAAGTGGGGTATACCTTAGGATTTAGGTCACTTCTAAAATTGCTTGCTTGTCTTTTACTTTGCCTGCTTTATATTCAAGGGTTTTGTTGGGTTTATGTAGATCCTACACCCGGATTTAGGGACACCTTTTAGGTAAGTAGCAATAAACTGTGAGGAAACTTTACGGGGTATACCGACACGGTTGAAGCAGTAGCCACGTTGATGTGGCACTTTGGTTGGTACCGGTAACCCTTGAGTCAATCAGGGAGAGTGCGGGGCCGCTGCGTGGTGTTATAAAGCATCAACTGACCTTAGAACCTTTAAATGCACAACTTGGCCAGTAGGACGTAGCGAGATGGCCGACTTTGGTGTATTCCCAAGGTCGACAAATACTCGATGCTACACTAATTGAGGTTTGACTCTTGAGTTTTGTTTGGTTACGAGTCAATCGCCTATTGAACGAAGCTTGGGGGAAAGATCAGTGATATTAAGATCCCTTAGAACCCGGTTACTATTTATAGGACAGGTTGAACCAATCCATCTTCAAGAGGGTATGACCTTAAAACTCATGCAGGCCTTAAACCTAAGGATTTGGTGTGACTTGTTTGTTGCTTGCTATACATGTGATTTTTTAGCATAATCATGACATCATAATCATGGCATATCATACTAACCATTTCAAGGACTTTCTAGGGCTCATCTTTGCTTTGTTTTATAGGACATGGCACCTGCCCGTAGGAACACTATCCAGATTAACCTTGTGAAAGTGCCTCTCCAACTAAAGGACTTGGAATTAAGGATTCCTGAAAGCTATCCCTTCACTGAGAAACATGGTCGATTGCTCAACTTGGTCACTGCAAAACTTGATGAAGAATTGTTAAAAGTGCTATTTCAATTCTTTGATCCTTTGCACCACTGCTTCACCTTCCCAGATTATCAACTAGTGCCTATTATAGAGGAATTTTCTCAGTTGTTAGGTGTACCTATTCTTGATCAGTTACCTTTCAACGGTACGGAAGAATATCCAAAGCCTGAAGAGATTGCTCGAGTGCTATCCTTACAACGGTCCCACATAGTGACAAATTGGGAAACTAGGGGAAATGTCCAAGGAATCCCAATTAAATTTCTATTCGAGAAGGCTTATTATTTTTGGGATATCCTAGATTTACAAGCTTTCGAAGAGGTATTGGCACTCCTCATCTACGGGATGGTACTTTTCCCTAATGCGAACCAACTCGTAGATCTGAACACTATTAAGGTCTTTCTATCTCATAATGCAGTTCCTACATTACTTGGGGATGTTCTACACTCTCTATATGCTTGCAATCTAAAGAGAAGAGGGACCCTCCTATGTTGTACTCCTCTATTGGCTAGGTGGTTTATTTCGCACCTACCCAGGTCTGTTTTGAAGAATGAGCAGGGTATGAAATGGTCTCATAGGCTGATGTCCCTTACAGATTCATACATTCATTGGTGTTCACGGTCCTCGAAAGATGTTATCCTCATCAATCGCTGTGGTGAATTCCCTAATATCCCTCTCTTAGGCATTAGGGGAGGAATCACTTATAACCCTTGTTTGGAACTGCGGCAGTTTGGTTATGTGAGAAGGGATCGTCCTCATGATACATTAATCCAAGGAATCGCCTTCAATTATGGGAATGATGCTCAGGGTTATCGTAAAAGGTTCATGAAAGCTTGGGGCATGGTACATAAGATTGATAGCAAGACACAGGGGCACAAGAATTCCATCCCTCTGGATCCCTATCTCCGATGGGTACGAGCCTGCACCTAAAGCCTTATGATGCCTTACCCTGTTGCTCTACCAATAATTATGGAACCAGTTTCTGAAGGAGACACTTCTTCTCTTGTTCATTATCCTGACATGCCAACTGATCATGAGGAGCTACAGAAATCCTGGGTTCAACTTAAAGAGGAGCGGGACACGTTTGAAGCTTAATTCTATGCCAGCGAGAAGAAGGTCCTCGAGCTCACTAGGCTACTTCATGAAGAAAGGAACATAAACGCCTACATTGCACCAAAGAGGATGCGCTCTTGGGAAACCTAGTTTTCTTTTTGTTTTAAGTTTTGTTTGTTTGATTGTAAGCCTAAAGGGCATTCTTTGTAATAGTCCGAACTTATTAAGACAATTAAAGTGTGTTTCTTGTTGGTTAAACAAATTTGAGCCTTTACAAGTCCTTGAAACCATTGCATATGCATACCATCCATGACATTGCATAAACATGTACCATTACAGGTTTCTCATCTTCTTCGTTGTTTATTTCAGCAAAAAAATGTCTTCCAAACAAAGCATCAAAGATCTTCAGGCACAAAATGCCCAATTTCAACAGATGTTCATAACTTTGGGAAAAGGGCAGGAAGATCTGAAGGCCCTCATCCTGAAGGAAAAGAAGAAGAAGAAGAAGAAGAAGAAGGTCTCTGGTGTTATGAATCTTGGCAGAAGGTTCAGGGGGCCGTTAAAGCAACCAGTCGATCTGACCTTCTCGTCCAAAGAAGGGGAGAATCAAGAGAGGGAGATAAGGGAGAAGGACCCTAGCCCCGAAGTTTTTGAAAATGATATGGACTACAATGATGAGCAGTATCCTCCCACTGAGGATAAATACAAGCAGTTAGAGGATCGGTTGAGTGCTATGGAAGTCTAGAGAATACCTGGGTTGGACTTTGAAGAACTGGGATTGGTGTCGGGAGTGGTCATCCCGCAGAAATTTAAGGCTCCAGTTTTTGCAAAGTATGATGGGGTGTCTTTCCCAAAGCTCCATCTCCGTTCCTATGTAAGGAAGATCCAGCCCCACACTGCTGATAGGAACTTGTGGGTTCACTTCTTTCAAGATAGTCTGTCAGGGACTCAGCTTGAATGGTTCTACCAACTGGAGGGAACCAATGTCTGAAACTAGGAGGATTTGGCTGCTTCTTTTTATAAGCAGTATCAATACAACGCCGACCTTGCCCCTACTCGTACTCAACTCCAGAGTATGTCCATGGGTGCATGTGAAGGCTTTAAGGACTATGTGCAGAAGTGGAGAGATCTGGCCGGGAGAGTCCAACCCCCTTTATCTGACAGGGAGTTGGTTGACATGTTTCTTGGGACGTTGTCTGGTCCATTCTTCAATCATTTGATTGGTAGCTCATCAGCTGGTTTCACTGAGCTGATATTAATAGGAGAGAGGGTAGAAGTTGGGATCTGGAGTGGAAAAATACACAAAGACACCTCTTCGAGCTCAGTAGAGAAGCCTTTCGCAGGCAAGAAGGAAGTCAGTGCTATTTATAGCCCAAGAGGTCAGAGTAGAGTTGAACATCGTCCAACGGTAAGTGCTGTGTTGATACCTAGGCCTGTGGCTACCCCACAACGCAACAATCAGTAAAGGATAGAAAGACCATAAAGTCAGTTTACCTGGATTAACATTACATTGACTGAGGTTCTACCCCATCTGCTAAGATCCAACTTGGAAACCTTGAGAGGCTCCCAAGAATCCTAACACCACATCTCCTCGGTACAATCCAAACGCTCGGTGTGCCTACCATTTTGATAGTCCTGGCCACGATACGAATGGCTGATGGGCTCTAAGAAATAAAGTACAAGATCTGATTGAGGCCAAGGATATTGAGTTCGATGCTCCGGAGAAGCCCAATGTCATAACTTCTCCCATGCCCAAGCACAACCATGGAGTTAATGCCATTGATACTGATTTATTCGTTACCACTGTTGATGAAGTTTCTACTCCTCTTATGACTGTTAAGGAGAATTTGTTGTTGGCTGATTTATTTCCGGGTTATGGTGAAGGTTGCCACATGTGTTCATATCTGCCCACTGGTTGCTATTTGCTGAAAACAGGTGTTCAACGCATGATGGACAACAGAGAAATTTTGTTCGAAAAGACTTTGACTCCAACTGTTCCATTTGAAGATGTTGCCATTATAACCATTTCCGCTAATCCTTCCAAGGCCTACTCTAAAATACCTGTTAGGATTACATCTGCTCCAAGAATCGCCCCGCTGATAATCATTTTTCCTGGTCCCATACCATACTCCTCGGACAAAGTTGTCCTGTGGAATTGTGGCGGCGATGTTTACTATCATGGAGTTAAACAAGATCTGAAGGTTGAAGAGGTTGATCCTGATGTCAATAACATTTTCGGGGCCAGCTAGATTACTAGAAGTGGAAGGGTTTTCTCTACTGAGATCTCCCCGAAGAATGTCACTAAGCCTATTATTATTCCATCTGCTGTTCCTGCTAGTACTTCAGCTACTACTCCCGTTACTCCAGTTGTTACCCCTACCAATGAGTCATCTAGGACTTGGGGCAAAGAAGTTGTAGGTGATCCTGTCCAGAAGGAGGCACCTAGAAAGATTGTTGTAGAATCCTCTAATCAAGAGATAGAGGAAATATTAAAAATAATCAAGAAGAGCGACTACAATGTGGTCGAGCAGCTGGGGCAGACCCCCTCAAAGATATTGATGTTATCTCTGTTATTATGTTCTGAGGCCCATGAAAAGGATTTGATTGCATTCCTCAAGACTGCGCATGTGCCGCAAGAAACCTCGGTCGGTCAATTAAAAGACTGTGTGTCCAACTTGACTGCTGACAATGGGCTGGGTTTTTCAGATGCCGACTTGACACCGAAAGGGAGGAAGCATAATGATGCTCTGTATGTCTCAATCGAATTCAGGGGCACCACTATGGCTCATGTGCTGGTGGATATTGGGTCTTCACTGAATGTTCTACCTAAGAAGGCTCTTGATCGGCTGGATTGTAAAGGCTTGACCTTAAAGCCTAGTAACATTGTGGTAAGGGCTTTTGATGGTTCAAAGAGAATGGTGCATGGGGAGGTGGACATCCATGTCAAAGTAGACTCTCAGACCTTTGGGTCCACCTTCTACGTGATGGACATCAGGCCATCTTACTCTTGTTTGTTGGGTTTTCCTTGGATCCATGAAGCTGGGGCCATTACTTCTACACTGCACCAAATGCTGAAATATCCGGTGAAGGGGAAGATTGTCACTGTGCATGGCGAAGAGGAGTATATGGTGAGCCACCTGAACTCCTTCAGGTATGTGGAAATTGACGGGGAATTCATAGAGACTCCTTGTCAAAACTTTGAAGAGGTTCCCCAGATTTTGGCATCAACCGATACTACCACCAGCACCAAACCTCCTCTGAAGATGGCTTCTCTCAAGGACGCCAGAGCAGTGGTCGAAGAAGGTGGGTGTACCAATTGGGGACAAATCCCTGATTTTACTCACAAAATTGACAAATGTGGTTTAGGATTTACTTCAGGAGCTCAAAGGGTTGTTCGACGCGCTCGAGCTGGAGGAATTCCCATATGCATCAGCAATCGTGGGGCCAACGCTATTGAAAACAGCGAGGAAGACTCTGATATTGACAGTTGGATCTACCCGACTACCAACGGTGGACCGAGTAATTGGACGACCATAGATTTTATACCAGTTTCTTTTATTCCATAGTAATTGTCTTACTTGTTTTCCAAGTTTATAATAAACAATTTAAACTTTATGACCTTGTGTCTTACCCGAGGCACAATGGTTCTATCTGTGAGGGTTATTATATGTCATTTCATATATCATCAATAAAACATTGGACATTCTTTGCATACAAATTTTGCGCTCTTTGTTTTTCTTTTCTGCTTTTACTTTATCAATACAGCTACGCTCTTACACACACTCACGTATCAAACTACAGATCCACATCGACTCTGGATCCCATTGATAATAGTTCTGCTATTTCCAGTTATGACTTCGAAAATCCGATCAACTGAGCCGAGGACAAAAGTAAGGACGATTGTGAGGTTCCCGGAGAACTTGCTAGATTGTTACAACAGGAAGAGAGGGCTATATAGCCTCATGAAGATCCAGTTGAGACAATAAACTTGGGCATGGAGGTGGACAAAAAGGAAGTCAAGATCGACGCAAATCTGGAGACTAAGATCAAACAGCGGTTGATAGAGATGTTGCACGACTATGTTAAGATCTTCGCCTGGTCATATGAAGACATGTATGGTTTAGACACTGATATAGTGGTACATCGTCTGCCGACTAAAGAAGATTGTCCTTCGGTTAAACAGAAGGTCCGCCATATGCGCCCTGAAATGTCAGAGAAGATTAAGGCAGAGGTCATGAAGCAGTTCGACATAGGGTTCTTAGCTTCACCTCCTATTCACAGTGGGTTGCTAACGTTGTTCTGGTACCTAAGAAGGACGGAAAGGTACAAATGTGTGTGGAATACAAAGATCTGAACAGGGCAAGCCCCAAGGATGACTTCCCGCTTCCTCATATTAACGTTCTGGTTGACAACACCGCGCAGCACAAAATCTTCTCCTTCATGGATGGTTTCTCTGGCTACAACCAGATCAAGATGGCTCCTGAAGACATGGAGAAGACAATCTTCGTCACACAGTGGGGCACCTTCTATTAAAAGGTGATGCCTTTTAGGTTGAAGAGTGCTGGGGAAAATTATTAGCGAGCCATGGTCACCTTGTTCCATGATATGATTCACCATGAGATCGACGTTTATGTTGATGACATGATAGCCAGGTCTCAAACCAAAGAGGAACACCTTGATCATCTACGAAAGTTGTTCGACAGGTTGAAGACATACAAGCTGAGGTTGAATCTGAACAAGTGCACCTTCGGGGTAAGGTCTGGTAAGCTTCTGGGTTTCATCGTCAGTGACAAAGGTATTCAGGTAGACCCCGCAAAGGTAAAGGCCATACAAGAGATGTCGGCTACCCGTACCGAGAAGGAAGTTAGAGTTTTCTTGGGACGCTTGAATTATATCGCCAGGTTCATTTCACATCGGACTGCTACTTGTGAGCCCAGCTTTAAGCTTCTGAAGAAAGATCAAGTGGTAAGGTGGAATGATGAATGCCAGACTGCTTTCGAAAGGATCAAGGAATACCTTCAAGAAGCACCAATTCTGATGCCTCTGGTTGAAGGAGGACCTTTGATATTATACTTAACAGTGCTAGACAATTCAATGGGGTGTGTGTTGGGCCAACATGACGAGTCTGGTCGAAAATAGCACACAATATACTACCTTAGCAAAAAGTTTACCGACTGTGAGACAAGATACTCATTTCTCGAGAAAACTTGTTGTGCTTTGGCATGGGCTGCTCCCCGACTGAGACAGTATATGCTGACCCACACTACTTTGTTGATATCTAAGATGGATCCAATCAAATACATCTTCGAGAAGCCCGCACTCTCCAGAAGAATAACGAGATGGCAGATGATCTTAACTGAATACGATATACAATATACAACCCAGAAAGCGATCAAGGGAAGTGTATTGGGTGATCATTTGGCTCATCAGGTCGTGAATGACTACCAGTCCATGATTTTGAGTTCTCGGACGAGAATATTATGCTAGTGACTGACTACGAAGAACCTGGACCGGATGAAGGACCTGAGGAAGAATCCCGATGGACTATGGTTTTTGATGGAGCTCCGAACGCACTCGGTAATGGCATTGGCGCCGTAATCATATCTCCTGAGGGATGTCGTACTCCTTTCACTACCCGACTAAGTTTCAACTGCACTAACAACATGGCGGAGTATGAAGCCTGCATCATGGGTCTCAAAGCCGCTATTAACCTCAGGATCAAGTTCTTAAATGTCTTTGGGGATTCAGCCTTAGTGATAAGTCATATCAAAGGCGAATGGGATACGAAGCATTCGAATTTCATCCCGTACAAGGAGCATGTGCTAACGTTGCTCCCACACTTTGAGGAGGTAACCTTTGAGCATTTCCCATGAGAGGAGAATTAGTTAGCAAACGCGCTAGCCACCATGTCTTTTATGTTCAAAGTCCGGTGGGACAACGAAGCTCCCCGAATCACTATTGAGAGGTTGGATGAACCAGCGCACTGCTGTGAGATTGATACTGAAGAGGTAGCAGACAAACCCTGATTTCATAAAGTAAATAGGTGTCTTGATGCTCAGGAATATCCAGAAGGGGCATTTTTCAATGTTAAGAAATTTCTGAGAAGGTTCGTTGCGAAATTCTTCCTCAGTAATGGAATCCTCTACAAGCACAACCATGACTCTACCTTACTACGGTGTGTAGACAAGAGCGAAGAAGAGAGGATTATGACAAATCTACATGAAGGTACCTTCGGAACCCATTCAAGTGGACATACCATGGCTAAGAAAATCCTACAGGAAGGATATTACTGGTCCACTTTGGAAGTAGATTGTTATCAGCACTCCCGAACTTGTCATAAGTGCCAAATCTATGTTGATAAGGTGCATGTGCCTCTGGTTCCTTTAAACGTCTTGACAGCTCCGTGGCCCTTTGCAATGTGGGGCGTTGACATGATCAGAGAAATCAGGCCTACCGCTTCCAATGGGAATTGCTTCATCCTGGTGGCCATTGATTACTTCACAAAATGGGTTAAGGCGGCCTCTTTTGCTACTGTGACCAAGAACGTCGTGGCGCGGTTTATCAGGCATAACCTAATCTGTCGATATGGTGTGTCAGAGAGAATTATCACTGACAATGGTGTGAATCTCAACAACACTATGATCACCGAGCTCTGTAAGCAATTCAAGATACAACATCATAACTCTTCTCCCTACCGGCCGAAGATGAATGGCGTTGTTGAAGCGGCTAACAAGAACATCAAAAAGATCATACAGAAGATGATGGTGACATACAAAGACTGGCATGAGATGTTACCATTTTCTCTTCATGGGTACCGTACCTCAGCACAGACGTCGATAGGGGAAACACCCTACTCTCTAGTATATGGCATGGCGGCAGTCCTACCCATTGAGGTCCAGATTCCTTCTTTAAGGATTATGAAAGATGAGGGTTTGAACAAAGACGACTGGATCCAGACTCGACTTGACCAACTGAATCTGATCGATGAGAAGAGACTTACTGTTGTTTGTAATGGTCAAACGTATAAAAAAAGGATGATCAAGGCTTTCAACAATAAAGTAAGACGTCAAGAATATCAAGTCGGGGATCTAGTGATCAAACGCATCATACTGCCGCAAGGTGATCCCAGGGGCAAATGGACTCCCACATACGAAGGGCCATTTGTGATTAAGAACATCTTCTCGGGTGGAGCCATGATTCTAACCACCATGGACAGTGATGACCTTCCTCACCCTGTCAATGCGGACATAGTGAAAAGATACTACACATGATAAAAGACTCGCTAGGTTGATTGGCATAGGCAAAAATAAGGGCTTCCTGGAAAACCAAAAGGGTTCGGGCAAAAATAAGGGATGAAAATGACAAAATCTGTACACCCGACAAGTCAAAAACCTGAAAAGGCAGCTTGGGAAAAAAAGGGTATCCCGGTGGACTGAAAACCCGAATGGGCAGTCCAGGAAAAAGTTAGGGATGTAAAGCGTATCATTATGTCCCATTGGATCACCTTACTACCAGACCTCAGTATCAACTGTCAAGTTCAAATGACACCAATCAATCTAATCAGCTTCGGACAAGCAGCAAAGTGATGAGACGCTCGAAGACAGAGCGAAAATAGCAGAATTGGAACTCAATAGGATTGTTGTACATAGCTGTTTTCTTTTTACACAATATTGTATAAATTTCCATTTTTCAGCGGCGTTCTCTTACTAGAGCGTCAGCTTCCTTGTACAAAAACTCCTATTATAGGCAAACTTCGAAAATCAATACAAATCATTTTACAAACTATGTGTTTCTTTTTCTTTTCTGTTTTGTTTTGCTAGGACGTCCAATGATTTATTCTTAATATATGCATTTGAATATGATTGCTGCTCACAAATGTTTGCATAAGAAACATAAAGGCAATTACTCGTAACTTAAGAAACAGGGGAAAAAACAAGAAATGTCAAACCCGACAGTTACTCTATCCAGCAAGTACCAGGGCAGAGACAACTTTGAAACATAGTCATCAGTGCGTACAACCTCATGACATCTGTACTTCCCCACAGAGTAAAGGTAATCGAAGCGCTAATATTAGCTTTCCTAAAACAGGAGGTACTTTCCCCAGCCAGTTCCCTTCAGAGAACTGACATCTATATCCCCCAGTCGGATTTCATAATCGCAAACGGGTCATAAAATTTGTCTCCCAAGCAAAGTTTACTTTCTTGAATGCGGAGTAACCTTACTATCCAGGTTCCTTCTATATCTCGAAGTAACCCTACTATCCAGGTTCCTTCTCATAGCCCTACTATCCAGGCTTTCATCTCGAAGTAACCCTACGATCCAGGTTCCTTCCTATAAGCCCTACTATCCAGGCTTTCATCTTGAAGCAACCCTACTATCCAGGTTCCTTCTCATAGCGCTACTATCCAGGCTCTCATCATGAAGTAACCCTACTATCCAGATTCCTTCCCATAAGCCCTACTATCCAGGTTCCTTCTCATAGCCCTACTGTCCAAGCTCTCATCTGGAAGTAACCCTACTATCCAGGCTTTCATCCCGAAGTAAACCTACTATCCAGGTTCCTTCTCATAGACCTATTATCCAGGCTTTCGTTTCGAAACAACCCTACTATCCAGGTTCATTATCTCTTATCTCCAGACAATAGTTTACAACACTGTAAGACATGGACCCGACCAGATACGGTCGATCTCACATTTCCCCAGTAAGTCGCAGTGTAGCCTGGACCCCAACCAGATATGCAGCTTACTCCCCACCTCCTCAATCAGGAGTTAATTCCCTAGTAGAGTAATGGACAACCGAAGCTCCTATACTCTATTTCCCCAGACGTAAATCAACATTCTCCAGCAAAGTCCTCCTCAATGGAAGGTACAGGAATTCCTGCAAAGGAATCTCTTATGTAACCGATATCTTTTCTGGATGGCATATTTAAGCCCATCTCCGACGATCCTTCGTCATCTTCTTCCAAATGGAATCTGTAAGCCCATTACCGATATTACCTACACTACCAGTATCATTACAGACGAGTGAAAATTTCAGGGCACTCTAGTGTTCAATCATCTTCCACCTCTAGATCACGAAAGGCAGATCAACCAATCTACATTCTCAGGTTTAAGAAGATTGAACAGGGGCAGCTGTTGTACCCCAAAATTTGCCCTCCCATTTTACTCAACATATGTTCATTGAGGTCCTCAACTTGCTCAAGGATGCCCAAGAGTTGACCAGACAAACTCTCTCCAAAAGCAATGAACCTCCAAATAGGGTTTCCATTTTCATCAAGATGGGTGAGCTCCAAAGGCCTCATATGCTCTCCATAGACCTAATATGCTCTCAAGATCATCCATGTCAAGTTTCAGGCCTTGCACAAGAATTTTTCTCAGTCAACTGCTCAGATGCTTGAAAATCAACTATATTAGGTCAAAAGTCAAATGTGGCCCACATACAGTCAAACTTCAAGATTTTTGGTCAAAATCAACATTTTGAAGTGATATCCATAATTTGATCAATGGTTGATCATAATTTCCCAAGGAATGCTCTTAATTCATCAAAACTCAAAAGTTGCTAAATTAGGGTTTCTTAGGAAAAGTCAACCAAACTTTGACCAAGCATAACTTTCTCATACTTTACCAAAAAATTTCCATCCAAGGCTCATTTTGAAGAGAATTCAACTCCCTACAACTCATTTTCAGCCCTCAAGATCAAAAAATTCCCTCATGAAAAGATATAAATCCACACATTATAGGTTCTTTTCAAAAGTCAACAAAACACCTTTTGGGTCAAAGCTTCTTACATGAACATGAAAGATCCAATTGAAATTAAAACAAAAGGTTTGTTTAGAGGACATCTCAAGCTTTCTAAAAAGTCCAATAACACCCTCTTAGGTTCAAAATTGAAGGAGATATGCATTGTCAAAGTTGGCCATTTTTGGAAAATTATCAAAAGTCAACAATTCCCAAAATTGCATTTTTTGTTGAATGGGCCTAATTTTTATGTTTCATCTTACTTCTAGAAATGACCAAGAACCAAACACTCTCTCATATATTATTGAATTTATTTATTTAATTTATTTTGATTTTAATCATTTAAAAGTCAAATTAAATCAAATAAATGATATAAAATATGGAAGATTTGTTTTTTATCTGATTTTGAATAGAATCACAATCCATTTATGCTGTCAAACAGAATCAAATCGTGCCAAGGGTGATTGGGATGAGAATGGTATGATTTAGCTTGATTTAGAAATAAATAATGCAAAGATGAAATCAAATCAAATCTTGATAATTGGCAAAGATATGAGTGCTTTTTGTGAACCTAATTCAGTCTAATACATATACATAACAATTCCAATGCACAAGAAGAAGGGTTCATCGTGTGAAACAGCAAGGATAAGTTGCAACTGTTTGTCAAAAAATCTCAGATCGGATTCCATACTACAGCCATCCTCAAGGAGATTTAAGGATTGCAACATGTTCCTGCCAATCTCTTGAAGCTAACTGCACCTTTTGCATGCACGAAAACACTCAGAATTGTAAAATCTACAACTCTGTTACCCAACCCTTTTTGATTTTTGATTACATGCATACATGCATTTTCAATGAAATTTAATCATGTATTCTTATTTATCATAATGTTTCGATGCTTTCTAAATCGCTTGATTGAGTTTTAAGTGCAGGAATCATGGTTTGCCATTCTTAGGGTTTCCAAGCTCGTTTTAGGGTTTTCTTCTACAGGGAAAATTAGGGCTAGGCATGGATACCGTGGTGTTCAGGGCTTCAAGCCCAGTTGATTCATGGTCTCCATTATAATTTATATTGCTTGTGCTAGATTTTTGAATGATGCAGGGTTGTACCTACATACTTTTTCCGTAGGTAAAAGTCTAAGCCTAAAACGACAGTGCTGAGGAAGAAGAAGGCTAGGTGGCAAACTCCCATTGGGAGATTTGAATTACGCACGCGTTTTTATGATGATTAGTGTTGCTTTGAATATAATGTTATTTTGTTATTATATTAACAAATGAACAGCCAGTGCAAACGGTTAAGGACAGGGGGTTTGAAGCAAACGTCCTGGGTTAGATCCTAGGCGTGTTGCTTTTGTACTTTTCTTTCAAATACTTTCCAGATCCAGCGTGCCTTAATGCACAACGTCCACCATACGCCCCATATCTCATCCTTGGGATCCATCATCATGTAGATCCAGCGCCACAAGATTGAAGGCACACCATGAACCATCAGAAGAAAGATACACTAGATCAGGCGCAGGATCCTTGGGCCATCATCCTGGGCCTATCACAAAATTGGAAACACCCCCCCAGTTTGCTTAGCTACATCAGGCCCATTCCTTTAATTCTTTTTTAATTTCTTTATTTATTTTTGTTTTAATTTCTTGTTAAAAATTTTTTTCACAAAAAAAAATCTTTTTTATAATTAAATCATAAAATTATAAAAAATATTAGGTTTAGTTATTTTCATAAAATATTTAATTGCATTAATTAATTAGTTTAATTAGGTTAACTTAAATTCCTTTTTTCCATAATTAAAATTAAATAGAAATTAGGTTAATTTGCAAAGTTAATTATTATTTTTCACAAAAATCCAAAAAAATATATTTTCTTTGTTCGCAAATTAATTGTTTTTAAACTTGACGTTAATTCCCTGTTTGATTTACTCGTGCGTGTCTTGCTTCCATTATTTGATTAATTATTATAACTGCTCCGAGTTTGTAATAGTTAATTAGGTTTACTATTTTGCATTTATTATTTTTCTCCGGTTTTTGACTATGTAATCCCCCTCCCCAAGGCCTTGTAATAGTTAGGGTTTTAATTTCTCGCACTTTACTTTCCGCAATTATAAACTGCCTAGATGTACGAATAATAGGATTGAATGGTAAGATAAATCAATTTAAAACAATAGAAAACCCTAAATGTGCAAGATAAATGAAACTAAAACCAAACACTTGCACATGCTCACTCCTAGGGTTTTGCCTCACTTGGTTGCCTCAGAAATAATGGTCGTGTCCCTCGAAAGTAGGGATATCTTAGCAATGACCTGTAATTCAAAGTCGTCATAAAGATCATAGTCCCTCCTTGTCCCTCGAGTTGCCTACGAGAAATGATCTTATGACGATAGTCCCTTCGAAATGCTAAGGTATCCTTACTTGTTTCCTTCAGTGACCATTTCGTCCCTTTCGAATGTCCCTTAAGACTCTAACGATAGGGCTACCTACTCCTTAATAGTAGGATAGCGCTGTCTAAAGGAAACGAGAACGAACGATCCTTTTTCGAGTAGTTAGAAAACTCTTAAGTACTTGCTCAAAACAAAAACTCTTTCATACAAACACTTTTAAAAAAAAAATTCAAAACAACTTCGTCACACTCTTGAGGACAAATACAAGGGTTATCACGAAGTAAACAAAACTTTTCAAAACAAGCACACACAAGCAATTCCAAAATGAGCAAGTACCTAAGAGCCCATAGAAAACCATGGATAGAAAGGATGCTAACACATTCCCTTTCTATAATCTACCCCCGTACTCAGAAATATCTCGAAAAAAGGTTTTTTATGATCTTTTTCCTTTTACTTTGTTGGATTAAATAAAAGTCGGTGGCGACTCTTGCTTATCGCGACATTTATGAATACAAAATGCAAAACCAGTATAACAGTCGGTTCTGCCACCATATCACAGTACCAGAGGGCTATGACAACCCTATTCTATGATCTGATGCACAAGGAAGTCAAAGTATATGTTGATGATATGATTTCCAAATCCCATACTGAAGAAGGGCATGTAGAAGATTTGTTGAAGTTGTTTCAGCGTTTGAGGAAGTATCTACTCCGCTTGAATCCAAATAAACGCACCTTCGGTGTTCGATCAGGGAAATTGTTGGGTTTCATTGTTAGCCAAAAAGGAACTAAAGTTGACCCTAATAAAGTCAAAGCAATTCAAGAGACGCCAGCGCCAAGGACTGAAAAGCAAGTCAGAGGGTTCCTCGGGCGTTTGATTGATATTTCCAGATTCATCTCCCACATGACTGTAACATGTGAATCGATCTTTAAGTTGTTAAAGAAAGATCAAGGTTGTGTATGGATGGATGACTGGCAAAGGGAATTTGAAAGTATTAAAGAATATCTACTTGAATCTCCTATCTTGCTCCCTCATGTCAAAGGAAGATCGTTGATTATGTATCTGACAGTGTTAGAAAAATCCATGGGTTGTACTCTGGAACAACAAGATTAAACAGGGAAGAAGGAGTTTTCCATTTATTATCTCAGTAAAAAGTTCATTGAATGTGAGTTATGGTATTCCATGCTGGAAAAGACATGTTGTGCTTTGGCCTGGGCGGCAAAGCGTTTGCGGCAGTATATGTTGACTTATACTACTTGGTTGATCTCCAAAATGGATCCAATCAAGTACATTTTTGAAAAGCCTGCTCTTAGTGGGAGAATTTCCCACTGACAGATGTTGTTATCTGAATATGATATTGAATACTGCACTCAAAAAGCTATTAAAAGCAGTGTGTTAGCAGATTATCTTACTCACCAACCAATGGAGGACCATCAGTCTGTAGAATATGAATTCCCTGATGAGGATGTGATGTTCCTTAAAGTGAAAGATTGTGATGAATCATTGCCAGAGGAAGGTCCTGACCCTGAATCTCATTGGAGTATGATATTTGATGGAGCTGTGAATGCTTATGGTAAAGGAATTGGTGTTGTGATTGTCACTCCACATGGATCGAACATTCCTTTTACTGCAAGGTTAACATTTGATTGTACTAATAATATTGCAGAATATAAGGCTTGCATCATGGGTCTCGGAGAAGCTATTGATCTTAGAATTAAAAATCTAGATGTGTATGGTGATACAACTTTGGTAATAAACAATATTAAAGGAAAATAGGACACTCGTCACCCCAGCTTGATCCCTTACAAAGATTATGCTAGAAGGATATTACCCTTGTTTAATAAAGTTGAATTCCATCATATTCCAAGAGATGAAAATCAAATGGCGGACGCTCTGGAAACTCTGGCTTCTATGTACCAAGTGAATACTTGGAGTGATATACCTCGAATTATAGTCTGGAGACTGGATAGGCCCGCTCATGTGTTTAAAACAGAAGAGGTAGTAGATGAAAAACCTTGGTATTATGACATCAAGCATTTTCTTCAGACTCAGGAATACCCGATCGGGGCATCGAAGTAGGATAGAAAGACATTGAGAAGATTGGCTGGCAGTTTCTTCCTCAGTGAAAATGTGTTGTATAAAAGAAATTATGACATGGTCTTGCTCAGATGCGTGGATAGACACGAAGCATACATGTTGATGCATGAGGTTTATGAAGGTTTCTTTGGCACTCATGCCAATGGACATTCGATGGCTAAAAAGATACTAAGGGCAGGTTACTACTGGATGACAATGGAATCTGATTGTTATAAGTTTGCGAAGAAGTGCCATAAATTCCAGATTTATGCGGACAAGGTTCATGTGCCTCTGATACTTCTCAATGTTATCTCTTCCCTGTGGCCTTTCTCTATGTGGGGGTATTGACATGATATGGATGATAGAACCTAATGCTTCGAATGGACACCATTTCATCTTGGTAGCAATTGATTACTTCACCAAGTGGGTGGAAGTTGCTTTATATGCCAATGTTACTAAGTCGGTGGTTTTGCACTTCATCAAGAATAATCTTATATGTCGGTATGGTGTTCCGAGCAGAATTATCATCGACAATGGCTAGAATTTGAACAATAAAATGATGACAGAACTGTGTGAAGAATTCAAGATTGTCCATTATAATTCCTCTCCGTATAGGCCAAAGATGAATGGGGTTGTTGAAGCTGCTAATAAGAATATCAAGAAAATTATCCAGAAAATGATCGTTACTTATAAGGATTGGCATGAAATGCTCCTTTTGCTTTGCATGGATATCGAACATCTGCCTGCACTTCAACATGAGCAAGCCCGTTCTCCCTGTTGTATGGAATGGAATATGTACTCCCAATCGAGGTTGAGATTCCCTCTTTGTGTGTGATAATGGAAACCAAATTGACAAAGGCTGAATGGATCCAAAACTAGTTTAACCAATTGAATTTGATCGAAGATAAGAGGATGACAACTTTGTGTCATGGACAGTTATATCAGAAAAGAATGAAGAAAGCTTTTGATAAAAAGGTCAAACCTCGTGAATTCAGAGAAGGCGACCTCGTGCTCGGGAAGATCATGTATTTTAACGCTGATTCTAGGGGCAAGTGGAATCCCAATTTTGGAGGTCCATATGTTGTCAAGAAAGCCTTCTCTAGCGGTGGATTAATTCTTGAAACTATGGATGGCGAGGAGTTCCCACGTCCTATGAATGCTGATGCAGTCAAGAAATACTTCGCCTAAAGAAATAAAAGAAATACTTAGGCAAAAAAGAGCGTCTCGGTAGGCCGAAAACCCGAAAGGGCGGTCTAGGCAAAAATTAGAGACATAAACAGAATAAATTTCCCGCTAAGATGAAAACCTGCAAGGCAGCTTAGGCAAAAGTTAGGGACTTTCTTGACAAGTAACTGCATCATGTAAGATCTGATCATGGAAGCAACAATCTTCCCGAATCCTCATCATACTTCAACGGAAGCTACTGCTTAGGATTTCAAAAATTGTTAGAGGGGATAGTGGTCATTGTATCTCAATGTATCTTTTCTATTATATATTACCATTTTCCAAACTTTGTAATCATCAATGGAGTCTCGCCATTCGCAGAATACTATTCTATTAATAAAGTTTGAGTTGTTACCCAATTCTTTGTGTTTCTCATTTTATTTAGCTTGCAAAGACTCCATTTATTATTGATAATAACTTTCAAAGCAAAAAGGTTAAATAACAAAATCAATTTTTCAAAAATAATTTACAATTTTCTTTTACTTTAGAATTTGTGATGCGAAAAAAAATAACAACAACAAAAATGGTGATCCTAGGAATGGACGAACTCCAGTTGTTTTAAGGAAGTTTTTGTTCCCCTCGGGAAAGTTTACTCAGGATGATTCGCCATATTGGGTTCGAGACTCCGGTATCCTCGGTCAAGTTTAAATTCATTCCTCCTCCTTGTCTGAGTTTTCATGATGTAAGGTTTTAATATGAGATTTCTCCAGTGAAGTTTTTATTCGGTCTAATAGAAGTTCTTTTTTCCAGAGAAGTCGGTACAATAATCACTCTCGAAGAACACGGACCTTTGTTTTCCATAGTGAAGAACGTATTTTGGTTTTCCCTTTGTGAATGTGGTGCTAACCTCCCCCAATGAAGTGGGCCTGAATTCCCCAGTGAATGTTTTGATGATTTGGTGTCCATCTACTTTACTTGAGATTGGTTTTGCAATCCCCAATAGAAGTGTTACTTTTGAAAACATTTGTTTCCCCGATGAAACCTGGAGAAGGATGTTCTATCCCTGTGTCTATACTATTCTATCACTTTGTTTTTTTTACCGACGGATTTCATTTCTCCTCAATAAATTTAAAGTAGGCAATAGATTTTGTTTCCTCAGTTGGCATTTACTTTTTCCGGGACTGTTCACTTTGGATGTGATTTAGCCGAGTGATTTTTATGCCTGGGTTGGTTTTGCCTGGTTACTCCCTATGTTATATGTCTGTTTTGTCAGCATATACATGATAACACTCATACATTCATACATATATCCTGCATAGTTAATTTTAGCAAATCATTGCTCATTTGAATTCATTAATTTTGTTTGTTGACATATTACCCTATTTTACAAAGTTATGTTTTCCTCTCTCCAATAGAGTGTCAACCTTAAGCAGAAAGTGTATATTCTTTCAACATCCCCACCGAGTTATCCCTCGTTGGAATATTTTTGCTTTAGCTTTCCTGTACATCTCTTTTTCTGAATGATTTAGATTTACCTCTTGAGTTTATTTCTCAAAGGATTTATTTTGGTTGACTGTTTTACTCTAGTTTATTTCTGATTTGAATCTTTGTTTCCCAGCAATAGTATTATTTTGGATTTCTACGAGCTTCGAGAATTGGTTTGAGAATGTGCATTTATTTTGGCACGAGAAAACTTTTATCTCCTCGGAAAGAATATGTTGGCATTTCTCCAGAAAGTCATATCTCTTTCCCCAGGAAGCCATATTGCTTTCCCCAGAAAGTCACTGTTACCATCCTTCCCATAACAACAAGTAGCTGGTCTCTTTATTTGAACAACTTGTACTTCCCCGTAAAAGTAAATGTTACTTTTTGATATCTTCTCTACGAGTGGATAGTTTGCAGTTCGTTGTCAAATTACTCCAGTGGATGGAAAATCTTTCAATATCCCTAGGGACAGTTTGTTGTGAAATCTTTGCAAGTGGAGGTCTCTTTATTTGAGACAACTTATATATTACCCTTTCCAGGAAGAGTGCCTCGGTTAAAGAAGAAGTTGAGACCCATTCTCAGTGAAATACCAAATTTTTGGGAAAACTTGTTATCTTTTTGCTACCCTCAGTGAACGTTGGTAGTTCATCATCAGTGAACGGCGGTGCTATGATATATCTTCTCTCTACCTTCAGTGAAAGTTGGTAGGTCATCGGCAGTGAACGTTGGTGATTGTTATCTTTTTGCTACCCTCAGTGAATGTTGGTAGTTCATTGTTAGTGAACGGGGGTGCTATGATATATCTTCTCTCTACCTTTAGTGAAAGTTGGTAGGTCATCAGCAGTGAACGTCAGTGATTGTTATCTTTTTGTTACCCTCAGTAAACATTGGTAGTTCATCATCAGTGAACGGCGGTGTTATGATATATTTTCTCTCTACCTTCAGTGAAAGTTGGTAGGTCATCGACAATGAACATCGGTGATTGTTATGTTTTTGCTACCCTTAGTGAATGTTGGTAGTTCATCATTAGTGAATGGTGGTGCTATGATATATTTCCTCTCTACCTTCAGTGAAAGTTGGTAGGTCATCGACAGTGAACATCGGTGATTGTTATCTTTTTGCTACCCTCAGTGAACGTTGGTAGTTCATCGTCAGTGAACGACGGTGCTATGATATATTTTCTCTCTACCTTCAGTGAAAGTTGGTAGGTCATCAACAATGAATGTCGGTGATTGTTATCTTTTTTCTACCCTCAGTAAACGTTGGTAGTTCATCATCAATGAATGGCGGTGCTATGATATATTTTCTCTCTACCTTCAGTGAAAGTTGGTAGGCCACCTTCAGTGAAAGTGGGTGATTGTTATCTTTTTTCTACCCTCAGTGAACATTGGTAGTTCATTGTCAGTGAACAACGATGTTATGATATATTTTCTCTCTACCTTCAGTGAAAGTTGGTAGGTCACCTTCAGTGAAAGTTGGTGATTGTTATCTTTTTGCTACCCTCAGTGAATGTTGGTAGTTCATCGCCAGTGAATGGCGATGCTCTGATATTTCTTTTCCTTCTACCTTCAGTGAATGTTGGCAGCTCACCGCCAGTGAATGTCGGTGTTGTTATTTCTTTCCTCTTTCTACCTTCAGTGAACGTTGGTAGCTTCGCCTTTAGTGGAAGTTGGTGTAACCTTTGACCATTTTACCACCCTCTCTATGTCGGGTCTTTTGATCCACCAGTGATTTATTTTCCTGGTCGGGTTTCTCTCTTGTTTCTTTATTATTGTTACATCCCCAATGGTGTTTTGCGTCTCTTTGGTCTTGTTCATGCATTCATGCTCATAAACATTGCATGACATCTTAGGGCCAAAAATAGGGTTTGTTTTATATTTAAGTATCTTCGATCGCGTTGACACGAAGCTTTTCAACCTTCGTATCTCCAGATAGAAGAAACTTAAATAAGGGCAGCTGTTGTACCCCAATTTTTGCCCCTAAGATCCATTCATCATACCATGTTGATTCCATCACAACAAGGTCACATTAGGATTCTTGGTTCCCCTCCATATATTTAGCTTTTCTCTTTGAGAAATCACCAAGCACCTTGACTTGTGTTTGTTGTACCCCAAAATTTTCCCTCTCATTTATCAAGTATTTTCTCACAAAGATCTCTTTTGGTTCAAGACTGCACTAGGATTGATCAACTCAAGACACCTCATTAAGCACTGATGACCAAAATTAGGGTTTGAGATTTCACAAGGATAATTTAACTTTCAATGCTTCATATGACTTTCATGGATCATTATGGAACCCCAAGATTACTCATGCCAAGTTTCAAGCCTTGGATCACACTTTTGCTCAGTCAATTGAGCATTTGACCTAAAAATCAGCTGTATTGGGGGAAAAGTCAACTATGGCCAATTTGCAGTCAAACTTCATAATTTTTGATCCACATCAATACTATAAACTCATATGTATCATTTGATCAAGTTTGGACCATAATTCCTCAAGAAATTTGATCAAATCGTCAAAAAGGCAAAATGGTCAAAATTAGGGTTTTGACTGAGAAAGGGTAATTTCTGATTTTTGACCTAGCAAATGATCAATTGGTTTGAATCATGATATAAATATTTCAATTTCATCATTTTGACCTAATGGCATGACCCAAAATATTTCTCAAAGATCAATTGGATTGACAGTGAATTTTCAGTCAACTGTACACTGAAAAGTCAAACTTTGACTTTTTGGTCAAAATCCAATGTCAAAGATCATAATTCATCAAAACATGAAACTTATTCATCAAGAAATCAAAAAGTAAAGATTTCATTTTGAAAAGTCAAAGTTTTCTAACTTAGAAATTTTTCTAAGTGTTTAAAACTTCATGTTTTTTCATAACTTTGAGCCAATTTTTCACCATGATGCAAGAGAATTCAGAAGAAACTTTCAACATGAAAGTTATAGATATCCATGATATCTAAAAAATTGCTTTACACAAATTCTTATAAAAATTCTTGGATCTCAAGTTATTAATTCATAAAGTCATGGTCTTGAAAATAAACACTTAGTGAAATTTTTCCCTAGTTTTGGTCAGGATTTTGATTTAACTTCATGGCATTTTTTCATATAGTTCCAAGGGGAATTTTCAAAAGTGATTCAAAGAGGGGTTGTAGATAAGATTACAATATTTCCAAAATGTCCAATAACTCCTTGAGATCATTCTTGAGCAGGGAGAATCAAAGAGAGAAAGTTAGGGTTTTCAAACTTGAAATACAAGTCATTTTGTGATGAACAAGAATTCAATTTCAAACCTATGCTGCACAATCTTGCTTTGTAGGCCTCTAAACCTCAAGATCTCTCCATAATCAGAAGATTACACTTGCTTTTGAGCTATTATCCACTTGATTCAAGCTTTATCCAAGTAAATTTTCCATTTATGGCACAAAGTAACCATTCCATTCTTGTAAAGAAGCTTTAATCACAAAGTCAATGCATAGAGCTCCTAAATTGTTCCTTCTGATCACAAGGAATGTCAAAGGAAAAAGTAACATGCCTAGAGCCTCCCATAAACCCAGGCCATGCTTGTACTACACATTGAAACTTGTTTTCCCACTTTTCTTCAAAATCAAGTAACATAGTCATAACTTTATATCTCACAGTTCTATCAACTTCAAACCCTATAACCTTTTCCATATAATTATACAAGTGTATTGCAATAGAAAAGACGATTGAACAAGCTCCCAAACTCCCTGAAAACTGAGATTGCATAAAACCTTCATTTTTGTGTCATTTCTGACTTTGAACTTCAATCTTCAAAACCACTTGTGTGTTTTTTAGCTTAACACTTCCAAAAGCTTCTTAGCATCATACACAAACCATTCCAATACCTGTTTGCATACTGTAACACCATTTATACCATCCTCCATAACCAAAAACAGAGGTCCGCATCTTGACTTCTCCAGACCATTCCAGCCATCCTTAGCTCAAGCCAGCCATTGCATTAGCTTCCTAGAGGTCCAAGGAATCTAACCTGATCATCACCACTGCCTGAAACAAGCTCAAATCCATTTCACGATTTCCAGTTTTGAGGTATTTTTCTTGAACTTCTATCTTCATATTTAAGCATTGTTAAGCTTTGATTTGTGAAGATAAAATGTAGATAACATTGCTATAAGTTGTACATATCCATAGTTTGCATTTATATGGCCTGAGCTTAGATAATTTTAGAGTTGAAGTTTTCTGAAATTTTTAGGTTTTAAATTAGGGCCAGAAAAATTCTCATTCATCTTTGACTGTTAGCTTAAGTTATTTATATGGTTGGATTCGTGGGAAGAAATGCCACAACTTTCATGTTTGAACTTTTCATTTTTGTTTAGAGTTGAAAAAGATACAGGTCCTTTGGTTGGAGGTTGAAGATGAAGTGTAATCAGAGTGCGTTTTGTGTTATGTATTTATCCTTTCACATAAGTTAACAAATGTATCACTACCCCAGTGGTTAAAGCGCGCGCCTGTTCACCCTTAGGTCCTGGGTTCAAGCCCCAACATGACCTTTTTCCATTTTTCACAATTTTCTGACTTTTTGTGTTTTTGAGCGCTTGGGCTTTTCATGTGGGGCTAGCCATTTTTCTCACAATACTCCTTGCCTTACTGATTACCCCCCCTGGACTTTTCTTTATATTTTTATTTTATATTTTATTTTCTTTATTATTAATATTGTTATTATTATTATTATTATTATTATTATTATTATTATTATTATTATTATTATTATTATTATTATTATTATTATTATTATTATTATTATTATTATTATTATTATTATTATTATTATTATTATTACTATTATTATTTTCATAAATCATAAAAAAATCCAAATTTATTTTTTGTACTTATATATTTATTTTCTCTATAAAACAAAAAGATAAAAAAACATTTTCTTAAAATAAATAAATTTCTTTTTTTTCTTAAATAATTATTTTTTAGACTTAGGATAAATTAATATATTATTTTATTTTCTTAGTTAAAATTAAGCTAGAACTTAGATTTATTTTAATTAATTAATCTTCATTTTTTATTAATTTACAACCTTTTTTCATAAAAAAAACTAAAAAAAATCCTTTTTAAATTAATGTCTTCTCTTAATTAGTTTAAGTAATTTTATTTAATTTTAATTAATCATTTTTTAAACTAGGTCAAGACAAAACCATTTCATAAAAACAACAAATTTTTTTATATTTTATATTCTTGCATTTTTATTTTCAATTTTGGACAATATTCAATATGGTTGTAATAGATAATTAGGTTTAATTTTATTGCAATTCCCATTTATAAATTTGTACACCCCCTCCCTTAATGATGTAATAGCGTAGTAATTTTACTTTTCGCAATTTATCGCTTTATATAAATGCTAGTAATTAGGGTTTGTATGAGAAGATAAAATCAACAAGTAGCAAACCCTAATCAAAGACAAATCAAGCATAAAAAATCAACACACTTGCACACAAGCACCCCTAGGGTGAATCCACTTGGTTGCCTTACAAAAAATTGCCATATTATGCATGTGAGGTATCTTAGCAAAAATAAGCAAAAATACAAGATCATAGTCCCTCGATGACGCTATCTATGTTGCCTTTTCAAAATGGTCTTAGTCCCTAAGGAAAGATGCTAAGATACCTTACAGCATTACTAATCATGGTTATACGATGATCCATGCCCGTCCCGTTTACATCCAAAGATAGGGTTACTTACCAAATAAATGATAAGATAAGAATATCAAAGGAAAGAGGAAATAATCATGAAAGACTTTTGAGTAGGTAGAATGTTCCTAGTTACTTGCTCACTTTCAAAACAAAACATCCTTTCTATTTTCAAAACAAACACCAACACTTTCAAAAACATATTTCAGACTTGAAAACATTTTCAAAATATCAACACTTTGTATACATTCTTACGAACGAGAATCATTACAAAGTTTGCCTAAACGATGGTGCCTTTTCAAAATACTTTCAAAAAAACACACAAAGCACAATGTCAAACAAAAGCAAGTGATCTAGCAAGTAACTAAGAGCCCATGGAAAACCATGGATGAAAAAGGTGCTAATACCTTACCTTTTCAAAATCTACCCCTCGAACTCAAGAAACAATCTCAAAGGTCTTTCCTGTGCTTTTTCATCTTTCCTTTTGGATAAAAGAAAAGTCGGTGACGACTCTTGCTAACTGCAACATTTGCGATAAAACGCAAAACAACCAAGTCAGTTCTCCCACCGTATCACAATTCTCTTTTGTGATCATGAATATTTTTGTCTTGGTTTCTTCTTTTAATTAATAAAATGCAATGTTGGTTTGTCTTACTTGTTATCCATGTAGGTAAAGGCAATGAGATTTAACAAGTTTCCCCATGGGTTCATGAGTTTATTTCCATGCCCTAGTCAATAAAGCTTGAAAAGTTCAAGCCTCGCCATTGAATTTGTTTTGGAGGAAATGGGATGGAAAGCTTATTTTGGTTCACTATATTTCAAGATTATCAAATTTTATCCAAAAAGTACAAGGGGTTGATTGAAAATATAGTCATGTTTGGACAAGACTTTGTTCCATTTGCTCACAAGGGCATATTTCTCTCAATTCTCAAGATATGGAAGTGGTTGTGGTTTCTATGAGTTCTCATTATCATCCTAAACAACTTATATTTACAAATAATTTGTGTTGGTACAAGAAGTTTGTTCAAAATTGTCAAAGTTCCTCAAGGCATGTTTCTTGATCTAGGAGCTAGGGTTTTGAACTTCAAAGGAGTATATCTTACTCATATTTTGTTATTTTTTGAGTGATTCTAAAGACATCATTCTCTTAAAAGTGTTATTAACAAATCACTTCAAAAGTTCCAATGAGTTTTCATGTGGAAGAAACTTGATGAAGAAGAAAGATTACAAGTCCTCTAGATGAATCCCCAATTTTCCATGTGTGACTTCAAAGGATCATAACTTGGTCAATATTTATCACCTTGAGCCTATTTTTTTCCACAATGATCTTGAGGATTTAAACTTTATGTCTTCTTTTATGTGAAAAGTGAGAAAATGGATGGAAGTTACCTTAAGGATACAAAAGATTATAGGTCATTTTATGAAATTTTGCCAACTTCAACAAGTCATAACTGTCTCAATTTTTGGAGATTTTGAATGGTTCAAGTTTCAAAATATCATTCAAGAGATCTACTTCATGCCATATTTTTTGGTAAAGAGAAAATTCCAAGTGGAAGGTTGTGTTTGGATGCAAGACATTATAAGTCACTTTTGAAGAAAAATTTGAAATATTTCTAAGTATGGAAAGTCAACATTTTTTCCAACTTTGACTCGTTATAACTTTAAGATCAAGCATCCATTTGTCTCCATTATTTTCACATTGCAAAACTTGTAGCCTCATCTTTCTAAAGCATCAAGAATCATGCCCTAAGACCCCTTGAGCTGAGAATACAATTGGTCAGAAGTTGGCACTTTGAAACTAAATTTTTCACCAAGTCAGAAGTTTGAAATCCTTGATTTGGCTTCTAACACTTTGTTTCTGCACATTTTTGCTTCTGAACGTGTTTAGTGAACTTCCAGAAGTGATTATCACAATAAAACGCGCGTTTTGGATGAGTTTTGATAAAATTGGAAGTCACATTTTTCTTGTTTGCAACTTCACACGATTTCCCTCCAAACTTCATCATTTCACACGCTTGGACATTCCATTTGATTGCATATAAATATAGGGTTATTCCCCATTCATTTCCTCAAGCTTGGATAGCCAGAATCACCCTGCCAAACTTGTTCCATAACTCAAAATTTAGAAACTTAAAAATCCATTCTCAAGCCTTTTTCAATCCAATTTTTCCATCAATTCACCTTCCTTGATCTTCCCTGAAGCTAACCATATAATTACATTTAAGAATCGTGCCCTATATTGCTCCATAAAAGTCCAGTTTCAGAGCTCTGCAACTCAACTTCAATAGGTAGATTCCTTTATCAATTCTTCAAAACTTTGATATCATTGTGATGCTCTCATTGCCTTGGTTCTAGTTCCAACACTTGATTTTTACTGGAAACACATTCTGACCATGAAATTTCAAATCCCTTTTTAAAACTTTCCTTCCAAATTGCTTGAGCTACAGTTTATATAAATTTGGCGCGAGGGTGTGGTTGTATTTGTCTTGAAGAGACGAAGCGAATGGAATAGGTCTGAGGTTCTGATTTTACAGTTTGAGAGACCTGCAATTCATGTTGGCTGGAGGTTGAAGATGACCTACGTGTCATCTTCCAACCAATGATGGCACGCCACTTGTATTTTTTGAAATCTGATTTAATTTTTGATTCTATGCTTTATTCACTAATGACCATGATATGCACATCGCGCAAGATCCCTTGGATTTGATTAATAACGAGTTTTGACTCTCATTCAATGGTCCACATATTTTTGACTTTTCTTTTCTTTTCTGATTTTTATATTTAATTGTTTTAAACTTCAAAAAATCATAGAAAATTCATTTTAATTCCAAAAAATCTGAAAAAAATTATGAAAAATATTTTTGATTATTCTCTTTCTGATTTTTTTTTTCACAATTTAATTTTGTGTTTTGGGACTTTTTACAAATTTTTACTTTATTTGAATTATTTTAAATGTTTAAAAATACTTTTATGCATTTTTAAATTCTGAAAAAATTCTGAAATGATCCAATGATATTGTGACAAATATTGGTGACTTCACTCATTTTGTATTTCTGACTTTGGTATTTTTTATCATTTTAAATTTATTTTACTCAATTATTTTAATTTTAAAAATAGTTTCTGACTTTAAAAGATTACCAAAAAATTTATAAGATCATTTGAGTCCTTTTCTGATTTTTCTATGGACTTACTTTTTATTTCTTGATCAATTTGAACATAGTAGATATTTTTTTTATTTCTATTTTAAAACATTTTTTTAAAACCTTTTTTTGTATATATTTAATGTAATATTATTTTGTGACTATTTTATGACTGATCTTGAGTTAAATTTTTGATCATGAACTTTATTAACATCATTGGATCCATGGTGTTGAGTCTAACTCCACAAAAATGGATGAATGATTTTAATAATAGTTTAATTCAATTTAATTCAAAAGTGGTTTATATTTTCTCTCCCACCCCACTTCATCTCATCCCCTTCTTATTGCACTAAGTGTTATTAGAGTATGATCTCTATATCATGTCTTAAAAAAATGGTGCATAGATTGCTATTGACCGACCTCAAAATAGGTGCGACTGCTATATAAGTCTACTTACGATTTCTTAACATAGCGCTAAATTTTGTCCCGATTTGAATAAATGATCATTCGTGACCCAAACTTATGTTTGCAAGCCCAAGTATGTTAATTTGATCTCTTTGATCCAATAAGTTTGAGATTTATTGTATGGAGGCTTTGGTTCTACCAATCCTCTAATGGATCTACAACACCTTTGGTCAACGCGGATCACTTAAACATCGTTGATCATTAAATGGTACTCATGAGGATTCCAAATGGATGATATACTTGACAAAAAGAAAATGCAACTTGTTGTATGGAGGCTTTGGTTCTACCAATTCTCTAATGAGTTTCAAATGCAAGTTTCAAGATGATCATCCAACTAACCACTAATCACTAATAATTGACTTTATTCTTTATTTTTATTATATGCCCCTTTATTTTTATGCACTATTTACTTTTAGCATTTATATTTCATGCCATTTTCATCTTTGCTCATTTGAGTATTTACTTTCTTGTCATTTTTATTTTTGCTCACTTAAGCTTTACTTTTCTTTTTCAAAACACCTAATAATCAACATAAACCCTAAATTTTTTTAATGATACTTGGACTATTTGGTTACTATCCTTGGCATTATGGAGCGTTGGACTTTTATTGGACTTAGGATTAAAAACCTTGGCCTGTGATTGGAGACCTTGTGACCTTATCTGATTATTTTGTCTGAAGCTCTTGAGGTTTACCTCAAGGCGTTGGATTGTTTGTTTGTTTTGTGTGTAGGTTATTGTGATTACATCCTTTGTTTGTAATCTGGAATTCACCCATATACAGCCGTTACTCTGCCCAATTTTTGTGAAGACTTAATACACTTGAAGTTTGGTTCTCTAAAGAGGTCTAATATTTTTACTTGTTTGGTTTCAATCCAAAGAATGGGAATTCTATCTTGGCTCATAGTGTCAAGTATTGGCTTCTTGTTGGTTAGATGGTTCTTATCCCTAGCTTTTACCTTATGCTTTAGGATAGCCTCTTCTTCTCCTCCCATCTTCTTTAATTTCAAAAATCTTCTCCCTCCTTTTGAAAACTCTTCTTGTTTTAAACTTGAACCACTTTCATAATAAACTTGGACTTAGGTCCATGCATTTTCAAACATTTTCATAAATAAACTCCAATAAACTTAATAATACTTTAACATCCTTTTTTGTGAGAAGATTAAAAGTCAATCAATCTCATTCAAACCATTTTGCCACTTTGGATTTCATCTTTAAACTTTTCTCAAAAAGATTGGACTCTTGTCAATCCTTGTAGTGATGTAAACAACTATACTTCTACAATATGTAGTGAAGAGAGATATTTTCCACTTGGGTGTTGAGTGAGGAATTGTTGATTTTAAAATCCAAGCCATATCCTCCACTTTGAGATGATGCAAATTATCCTTTCTCATAATTGTGGGTAGTAAGTATGTTTTCCACACGGACAATGAAAATGATGTCTTATCTCATAAAATTAACCAACACACTTGTGTTTTAAAATCTTTAAAAGAGGAACTATGTGTACCCTGATCCCCTATTGCACGAAAGGTGGTACGTAGGCACCAAAGGTTCACAACCGCAGCGGGTGCAAAAATTATAAAAATATTTCTTTTCTCACCTCCACCATCTATTTTTATATAACATTTTTATAGCCAAAATATACAGATTTTTACAAAGAGGTTCCTACGGAGTACCGTACATGTTTAGGGTGCTAATACCTTCCCTTTTCATAACCAACCCCCTTACCTTGAATCTTTCCCCCCTCTTTTGGGTTATTCGCTCTTTTCCCATTCCTTTGGAAACAATAAAGCACGGTGGCGATTTTTATTTTGATCTGTATAAGTCAAGTCAATCCAATGGCTTAGTCTTAAACATTTCTACTGCTACACTTCCCTCTGGGTATGCGATGGGTCTATCCTGTATATGGACGTCTCAGAAGTATGTTAGTAATGTTAGTATGCATCAAAATAACACGAAAACAAAAATATGAATTTGCAACAAATCAAGAAACCGACGAGGCATGTATGCTTATTTCATGCTCTTCGGATCATCACAATTGATCCAATCTTACCCTATAGTGCTTCTGGAATTGAATGGGATGGTTGGCTTACTTTGAAAGAGGCTGAAAGTAGGGTTTTTAGTTTTCCCTAGTTTTGATAATTTTGAAGTTTTTGGAAAGGTGATCTCTCTTACAAGGGTTCGTGTCCTTGTCTTTTCTGAATAATAAGAATATATAGAGGAAAATTAGGTCAAAAGAAGTAGGCTTGGACCTTTGTATGAAAGCCTTGATTTAATTTAATTTATTTTGAATTTAAATAAATAAAATAAAAATAAATGGAATAAAAATAAAAGGGGTGTATGAATAGGTCCAGAGGTTCACTATGAGGCCTAATACACGCTTGGACCTTGAAACACAAGCCCATTAGCCCAAAAATTCAAGTTTGATCAATTTAAGTTTCATGCATTTCCTCAAAATTATCCAACTTGCACCAATCATAACTCTCTCAATTTTTATCATATGAAGGTGATCTTGGACTTTTTGGAAAGCTCAATATGTCTTCTATAATCTCTATGCTGATCATTTTTTCATTTGAAGACTTTATCTTGATGTAAGTTGCCTTGAAAAAAGTATCTTTTTGTTGACTTTTGAAATAACCTATAATGTATTGACTTATATCTCTAAAATGAAGCATTTTTTGGACTTGAGCGTAGATAGACAAAGTTGGAGAGAATTGAATTTCCTTCAACATGAGCTTTGGTTGAGAAAAATCTGATGAAGCGTGTGAAAGATATGCTTGGTCAAAGTTCAGTTGACTTCTTCTTAAGAAAACCCTAATTTAGTAACTTTTGACTTTTGATGAATCTTGAGTTTTATTGATGAATCGTGATCAACCCTTGATCAAATGATGAATGTGACTTTAAAATATTAATGTTAACCAAAAATCTTGAAGTTTGACTGTATGTTGACCATATTTGACTTTTTATCCAATACAGTTGATTTTTAGTCATCTGAGCAATTGATTGAGCAAACTTATGATGCAATGCTTAATATTTTGGCATGAGCATTCTTTGAGACATATGAGGAACCATGAAATGCACTTGAGGCATTAGAAGCTCAAATTTATTTGAGAAAACCAAAACCCTAATTGTAGGCCACTGCGTAGGAGGAAAATTTGTCTGGTCAAACCTTGAGTAGCCTTGAGCAATTGAAAACCCAAGGAGCATAAGGAAATATCTTGAAGAAAATGAGAGGGAAAATTTTGGGGTACAACAGCTGCCCCTATTCAATAATTTTAAACTTGAAGAGTTAGATTGGCACTGAAACAACCGGTCAAACCATCATCGAATATAAAATCAATGATGTCGCCATCGAACATCTTTTATCCCACCGAAAGGGAAAGGTAAACGTCGAGTAAACCTGAAGGGGAGAAATCACGGTCTTGCGACCGTATATATAGGGTAAGGGAGTTTGTTACGCGAGGGGAAGGTATTAGCACCCCTCACGTTTGTAGTACTTTATGGTATCCACTCTTGTTGTCTAATCTAATGGGTGTGGTCAAAATCTATGTCTAAGGCTTAAAGCTGAAAAGAAAGATGCAAAGAGGGAATGCATGCAAAAGATAAAACACTGGGAAAAGAAGGAAATAATTATAAAGTTCGCTCGGCTGAGCCCCGTGACCAGATGCCTACGTATCCCTTTTAAGGAATAAAAGCACCGTAGTTCGGCTCATATGTTTTGATTTATTTGTGTTTTTTAGTTAAACAATGTTAAATTCAATCATTCCACCGCTGCTTGACCTTTGGAGACATACGACCTGTAGTGGGAAGGAACTAACATGCCCTTAGAAGAGAAAGTCGATTGGAAAAAAAAGAAGTAGTTGGTTAGTTATTTTTACCTTAAGAAAGGGTTTAAGTTGTTAGAGAGTGTTTTTATTAGTTTAAGGGAAAAAAAAGTTTTAGTTTTCAATGCAAGGATGCAAAAAGAAAGAAAACATCTAAGGGAGACTATATAGAATCTAATTCTTAATGTTATCATGCAATGATGGCCCTATGGTTGAGTTTTGAAAGGGAAGTATCTACCTAGGTGGACATACATGGATAACTATCCTAATGTCTAGATCAAGGACTAACCCTATCCAAGAAATCCTAAGGGAGCATAGAAAATATCTCACAAAAGAGATGCAAGAGCAGTCATACTATCATAAGAGAGAGTATGAGAATGAATGATGAAACATCTAAAGGGAGATGGCAAAACATCACAGATCATGTGACAAGAAATCAAACAAACAGATGGAAAAACATCTTAATAAACAAAAGCTCAAGCACCACTCGAATATCAAACACCTACAAGGAACAAGCCAAGTAGTAAAAGGATAGGCCCCGCCATATACAAGAAACCAAGCATTAGACCAAGGGTCAAGCTATAGTCAGGGGGGGCGAATCACCCGAGTCAACCAAGCTGTAAAACTGTGGGAATATAATAGGTCCTTAATCGCGGTATTAATTACTAGGGCAAGAAAGATCAAGGGGAAAAATAAAAAGTGTATACATACACCGAGCGTCAGTGTCGGTCAACACGATCTAAAGAAGATGCGAGTATCCGGTTGTAGGAACCCTTTTCACTTTCCTTAGAAGTACTTAGACTCATTCAGATCTTGGGCACATGTTCAGAGCATTTACTTACAGAAAGTGAGCATAGGAACGACACGGACGAAGGACTGCATAGGTTGATCACTAACCCTCTCCACTTGACTACTTTATGAGGACTTAGGAATTATTGCCATGTAAGGACCCTAAACCATTATCCTGCTATGCAAGCATAAATAATAAACAAACAAATACATGGCCTCCTAGTGAGGACTTCCAGAATTGCCCGCCAAGTGGCACGGACACTCAATCCTAAGTAAGCAGTAAAATGCAGAAAAAGTAAATCAGATGAGAAAGTATTGAATGGATATAAATCTGCGATAAAGCAACTAAATAGTAATGAAGCCCAAAGAACTTCGAACAAGCTAGCATCAACAAAGAAACGAGTCAGAAGTCGTGTCGTCAGACATAAACATCAAGGCCTTGATGTGAACATAGATCACAAGCAGTGTAGCAGACACAGCTAATAAACATCATGTAAAGCAATACAAATATACAAAGCACATAATAGTGCAAGCATATGCATCCCATAAATTTGAGAAACAAGAAAGATCGCCTTAAAATCGAAGTTTGTATCACACAAATAAAGTGGAATACAAAGCAATGAAAGCTCATGAAATACCTTGAACATCTTAACAAAACAGTTAATATTAACAAGGTAATGTGAAGAAAATAAATGTGAATTTAGACATTTTATACATTTATCCTCTATCAATGGATAAGAATGAACTCAAATAGTCATTTAGAACAGGAACAACCCTATTGTTAGTATCCAACAAAATAGTGCAGTGAAGTGCGCACAAGTGTGATTAACCATACATGTATTAGTTGTATCATGAAGGTTGAGTTCAGAATCAACACTATATACAATTATCTAAATTTAAATCAAAAAGCAACAATATGGAGTCATACACAAAACTAGTACAAAAACTAGTCAAAATCTTGACCTAAAATCAAATGGAGCGAAGTTAAGACCTATAAATAAGTGGATACCTAATAAAGAAATCAATAACATCATATACAAACTAATAAAATCATTAATGTCAAATGCTTAAAAGCTTGGCTCCCAAATATGCACGAAAAATGACCAAATATGTCAAATTGTTGAGGTAAAGCTCAAAGGCTAAGTTCACAAACTTAAATTAAGTAAAAATAGAAATAAGCTTATAAAAAATCAAATGAATTTTTTTTAAAGTGTTTAGAACTTATAAAAGTCATAATCAATCAATTTGGATCCTTGAATATTTAGGAAAAATGTGAAACAAAATTCATCTTTCTCAACTAATTGAGATAACACTTCAACTAGACACCTTTAACCACATAATTTGGGGAAAATGGAATTTTAAATAGTAAATTTAAACAAAATTAATTTCCGGGGACCTAACTCATTCAATAATCCCAATCAAACATTATTTAACCTTTACAAGTTTTAAGAATTAGTAAATTAAATCAAACTTGTAGTATAAGGAACAAAAGTCATCAAAGTGATTCACAAACTTTATTCAATTATAAATTATAGATTTAAGCATGATAAAATCATAATAAGAATCTTTCAATCAATATTAAACCATGATTATATTAGAAAATATATTTTGGCAATTTTTATGTTCAAGGAAAATAGCAAATAAAACCAAAATGTGAAAACTATGATTAAAATAAGCAATATATTTATACGAATTTTTAGTGAAACAAAAATATAAAAATCATGAAACAAATTTCATAACATGAAACTATACTATTAATATAGTGTAATATATTTTTTGTGAAATTTTTTTATTAAGGAAAAGTCCTAAAATAATTGTGAAAATGCAACAAAAGCAATAAAATCTTACTAATTATTTAATTAACCAAAAATAATAAAATTCTGAAATAAAGTTTAGAAAATCAAATTAGACCATTTAAAGTATCTAAAATATTTTAAGTATAATTTTTGTGTAAAGAAAAAAGTCAGAAAGAAAAATTAACAAGAACAAAACACTTAATTTTGACCTAATTAATTTACGAATTTTTCTTATTGATCAAACTATTTTTTAAAAATCCAGAAATATCAAAAACAAATATTAGAGATTAAGATTCACCTATGACATTTTTTTCAGAATTGTAGGAAATATTTTTATCAAGAAATAAAATCAAACAAAATAGTTAAAAGAAAATAAAATGAAATGTAATAAAATTCAAACTATCCAATCACGCATTGCCACCTCACTTCGTCCCTAACCTCATGAAGCTCTAACAAAACGTAAAGGTGAGCTTCATGAGCCAAACTTCCTGATCTTGCTACGTACTCAATTCTCAACCAAATCTTGTGATTCAAAGTGCAAATTAAAGTTCAAGTAACAATCTCCATCAAGCAACTTGCAAAATCTCAAATGATCAACTCAAGAATTGGAAAATAAATCAAATTATGCCTTTGCCTATGAGTGAAACCCTTAGGATCTTGCTTCTCTTGCTTTAATCAAGTAGTAATGAGGGATAAAAAGCTTCTGGATCTGGAAAACAGAAAGAACTCCAACTGAATTTTTTTTTGAGAGAGAGAGAGTATGCAAATTTTGGTTTTCAGAGAGAATGAAGTGTGTCTAGCACGAATGGGTGATGATGAAGCTTTATAGAGAAATCATGTGAGGGTAGAATAGACTTTTCTTGTTCAAAAATTCGTTGGGGAGGAAAAAATCAGAAATAGTCATGTGAGGTTGCTGTGCGTTTCACTTGTATTTCCCCCTTCATTTCTTGCATTTTGATGAGCTTACATTAAGTGGTTTTTGAGTCAAGGACGTATAGGTGTTGAGTTGTCTCATAAGAGCACACAGGGTGAGAAGTTACTTGAAAGAAGAAAGTTACCAATTTTGGTAACAATGTTCTTTTGTTGTGCATGGTATGTGTGCATAGCATTTTTTGTATGGTCTGTCCATATTTGGTAAAGAGACTGTGTGTGGTTTGAAGGCAGATAAAAACCTGCAGCATTACAACTCAAAATGTGCAAAATCTGAATCAAGACAGAATGCATGTATTCCTATTGATCCTCTAGCTTGTGACTTAAGCCATTCAAAATTGGCTCGTGCGAATTTTTAGTTCTTGGGGCCTCCTGAAAGCTTGCAACACGTAGATGAGTATGGTGTTTTAAATTTCTCAATTTGGAGTTGAAATGAGGAAGATATGATGGAGAGAAGTTGAGAAAAAAAGTGAATGGCCAGGCGAGGTCCGCGCGCATGCATGGGCATGCATGGGGGCATGCTTGGTCAACTTAAAGTACCAACTTTAAGAATCCACATCTTTCTCAATCTTTGGCCATTTTGAGTGATCCAAGGCTTAATAATCAGATCCCATGGCAATCTACAAGATGCTTTTATTAGATTTTCAAATTGATGCTTAAATTGAAAGAAATAAGATCACACATTTGGCACACCATGTGTTTCATCAAAATACGTGCATGACTGGTCAATGACAAGGCAACTTGGCATCTCTTCATGGCCATAACTTCTAACCTAATCATCTTTTAAATGGTTCACTTTTGAGAATTTCACCCTCATTGACAAACTTTTAGGATTTTTCTCAAGCTTTCTGAATATGTATCATTTGCCTCAATCAGATTAACCAAACTCAAGTTGTGATTGGCCAAAGTTGTGCACTACGGACACTTAGAAACTTTTCAACCTTCAAGTAACTTTATGAACAAGTAAACCCTAATTTATTCAATTCCCTTGATTCAATGATGAAATTGGTTATGAAATATGAAATGAGAATGCTCGAATTGATGGTTGACCAAAAGTTCACTTGGTCAATTTTGACTCTGACCGAGTTTGACCAAAATGACCATTTTGTCCCTTGTGATCAGTTGAATCCTTTACAATAAAATTTAACATCAATCTTTCAATCAAAGTTGAATAATAACATATGGAAACACATGGAATCCAATTTGAATCAACAAGTTGAAGAACTTCTGATTAAAATCCAAACCCTAATTTTTCTCCTTGTGTTAGAAGCATGATGATCAAACTTCAAAACCCTAATTCCACTAAGCCTTTTGAACAATTCTTTGAAAAAAGTTGGCTCAAATGATAATAAGAATATAATGCTCCAAGAAACTAGCTTAGAAAAACCTTAAATCACACAATAAGTAAAAACCCTAATTTCAACAGATGATGGCGGTAGAGGAATTTCTTCAAAACTTTGCATAACTTCAACTCTTGATAAACTAATGAGACAGATGAGATGTTATGGGCCATGAGAAACTAATGGGACTTGAAACATCCAGTGATTGAGGTAACGAGGCTCTTCTTGAACCACTTATCAATATAATCAACTTCCACAACTTGAGGAGAACTTGACTACCAAAATACCTTGATCCCATCACAAAGAAATGAATGCAATACAATATGATGAATATGATGGAACATAAGCCTAAAACAAGAGGTTAAATTTTGGGGTGCAACAACTTCCCCTATTTAATAATCTTAAGCTTGATAAGTGAGAAAAGAGACAACTTTCGAACGTTCTGAGTGAAAGAGGATTGAATACTAAAAGAACCTAAAAATTTACACCCTTGAAAAAAAGAAGCAAAACCCCCAAAGACAAAGAATGTCAGCATACGCAGGACTTAGAAGGTACCAAACGAAATTGGATTTAGAAAGCAGAGAGTCTAAAGAAAATTGGCCCTTCAAAGACATGTGTCAGAATGAAACCGTAACGCAGACTTTAACAAAGTCGAGACAAAACTCAAACTTAGAAGAGTAGATGAAACTAAACTTCAAAATAACGTGTCAGGATAAAACCGGACCACAAAAGGGGTGAGATAAGACTCAAACCATAGAGAATAGGCAAAACTAAACTCTGGAAAAGTATGCGAGGCAAAGTAGCTAGAGCGCGTGATTCTAGGAGCACCTGTTAGTCTCAACCATGGGAAGACAGTGAGATGGAACTCAAAGATCCCAAAAGTTATAAAAGAGACAAGTTTCAACACAAGATAAACAGTATGAAGGAACTGAAAGAATCCCAGGAGTAAGAAACAAAATGAGATAAAACTCGACTCATAAAGACTAGTTAGATAAAACGAACTAGAGATGAGTACCAGGGCAAAACAAACTAGATTTCATGCACGGGTAACAAGGAAAAACTAGACCCATAGATAAGTCATGAGAGTGCATGTTTCTCAGAGCACTTGTTGGTTTCTAACCATGGGTAAACAGTAAACAAAAACTGACTAAAACCCGAATAGGTATAAAAGAGACATCTCAAGTCGATGGACACAACAAACAAAAGCTGTAATACAGTAAACAAACACTGTCAAAAGTTAAGTAATCAAAAACTAATAGACATCTAAAGAGTGATATAGGGGTTTCGACCAAGGACACGGTAAATATACACTGATAGAAGAGTCCAGGAAAAGAAACAAAACGAGATAACACTCGACTCTTAATAACTAGTTAGGCAAAACAAACTAGATGAGTACCAGGTCAAAATAAACTGGATTTCATGCATAAGCGACGAGACCAAGACTCAACCCAAAGAAAAGTTATGAGAGCGCATGTTTCTCAGAGCACTTGCTAGTCTCGGACCATGGATAAACAGTAAATGAAAACTGATAGAAGAATCCAAGGAACAAAGGAGACTGATTTCAACCAAGGACGCAGTTAAACGAACACTGCAAAAAGACTCGGTAAACGAAAATCGATAAAGGATTCAGTAATCAAACACTGATGGAAGTCTAAGGTATGAAAATAAAATGAGATAAAACTCGATTTATTATAACTAGTTAGACAAAACTAAACTAGATGAGTACCAGAACGAAAACTAGATTCCATGCGCGAGTGAGGAGACAAAAATCAAAACTCGGCCCAAAGCAAGGTAATTAGGGCGTACATACTAAAAACATGCTGAAAATGAATACCAGAACGAAATTGGTATTCAAAAGGTACATTAATAGACATTGGATTGGACCAATGAGGGTAGTAAAGACTAAACCCGAAAAAACTGTGCCAGGTAAAAACTGAACTACAATCATGAGTAGACATTCAAACATTCGAATGATTAACATCAACAAGATATTTATATGGGGCCAAACTGAAATACGGAGGATGAAGACCTTGATGGGGATATAATCCAAAGGTTTAGTAAATTACTGGGGAAAACAGAAACAGTAATGTCTTATGTTTCGATGTATGTTTGAATTATTTTTCTATGGAGTAATGTTCCAAGAAAGAAGAAATAATACACTTTGAGGATACAATGAAATGATGCCTATTTAAATGTTTCACTGGGAAATGGACAATTAGGAAGCCATCAACCAATTAGGTCAAAACCTTCCAGCACTCAAAACTCTTCTGGAGAAGATCCGATCAAAATTGTAATATCTGTAAGAAAATTCCAGATGGAAATTTGACGTTGCTGGAGAAAACCCTAATAGAATGAGGCATGTGGGAAATAAAATTTCACCTGACTTCATTGGATAAAGTATCCATTTCTCACTAGGGATAACAAAACCTCATACTGCCAAGGATATGAAAGTCCATGCTAAGAGCAAGAGATCTTTCAAACAGAACCCTTGTCAGAAATGCGATATTCTCACCATAAATGCTACTGCTGGAAATAATGAGAATTTTAGCTCTTACTGGGGAATAAGGAAGTATTTCAATCGGAACGAAACTGGGGATAAGCGATACTTCACCATTATCTGAGGCAATGAATCGATTCGGGAAAGAGAAAACACTCTTAATCGAGTAAATTATGGCCCACAAAGAAGAACATTAAACATGCCCTAATCATAGCATGAGGGCTGCGTTTATTACCTAAACTTCAAACAATCTTTAAAAGAAATAAACCACCACTTAAATTATCATGTTTATGCAAAGCCACTGAAGTTCATTCGCAAATGTTTATCAAAATATTAGACGTTTTTGTAAACAAAATAGTAAAAGAAATTATGAGCACATATTTGGATAAAAGAGGATCTTTATTGATTTGAAAATTAGCCACTAAAATGGAATTTACATTAAGAAGCAATTCCTAGAAAGAGGTAATTGCAGAAATCAAAACAAAAAAGTGTTTACAAATGGCAATGTGAATATGAATATCCATCAAGTTCCAACTCTATTATAACTCTTATAACTTCAATGCTCTCATCTCCTTGATTTCTGACGAAACATACTTGAACTGATTCCAAACCCCTTCCAGGTGACCAATGGTAATAGTAGATGAATTTGAAATTTGGGATCCAACGCTGAACACAGTCATTCACTTTAAATCCATAACTTTTTCCTGGATCTCCCTTTTGGGTTTTCAATCCACCGGGATACCCTTTTTTGTCTAAGTTTCCCTTTCATGTTTTCAACTTAGCGGAAGTACTTATTCTCTTTTTCATTCTTTTCACTTTTCTTTTTTTTATCCCTAACTTTTGCCCAAAACTTTTTATTCCTTTTGTTGGTTCGCCAATGTTGTACCCCAAAATTTGCCCTATCATTTTTCAAAGGTTCATCCTGGACCCTCAGGTTTGCTTCCATCCAATTTCTAGCCTTGGATTACAAATTTTCCAAGAAAGTCATTCACAAGGGCAAAATGGTCAATTCCATATTGAAAAGTCAAACTTTGACTTTTGGATCAAAATCAAGTTTCAAGAATCATATTTCATCAAGGCATGAAGTTTGTTTCATCAAGAAAATCAGAAGTCAAGATTATGTTGAAAAAGTCAAAATTCTAAATACTTTAAAAAATTTCTAAGTGTTTAAGAAATATGATAAATTCAGAACTTCTGGCCAGATTATCACTATGATGCAAGTTGATTCCGGAAGAACTTATAACACAATAGTTGTAGATATCAATGAGATCTAAAACATTGTAGAACATAACTTCTTCTAGAAATATTGGGATTTCAAGTTATATAGTTTCAGAGGCACGTCATTAAAACTGAAACATTCAGTAAATTCTGGACCTTTCCAAAACAGGATTTGGTTAGAACTTTTGGATTAATTTTAATGTAGGTCCAGTCAGAATTTACAAGATCAATTCAAAGAGGGTTTACAAAGCGTGTTTTAAGCCTTCTGGAAAGTCTAAGAACTCACTCAGAACATGCTGGAGCAAAGAGATTCAAAGATCAGAAGTTGGATGTTTCTTCTAAGTTACGTTGATGCTGAACTTATGATCTAGAATTAAGCTATGTGCATAATCTCATATTGCAGGATTTCTGGTTTGATAAATCTCATCATCATTTAATGCTCACAACCACTTTTGAGTTTTTATCCAAAGGATTTCCCCACGTGTGGCATAGAAGTACATTGTTGTCCTTGAAAAATTAAACTTTTGTACAAGAGTATGTTGGGCCCATGCTTTGCTTTTGCTTCTGAGGGTACTTTTCCTTAATTCATGCTTACAAATCCAGCTTAAGCACGACTAAAAGCTGCTAACCACCATACTTGTTTAACTTGCTTCAAGAACAAGTCAGCGCCCTAACATGATGGTTGTACCCTTGACCTCTCCAAGCTACTAAACCTTTTCCTATAAATTGAAATCTATTTGCCACTGTAAAAGGGTCGAAAAATTGTAAAGAAAAAGCCTTGAAACCTTTCTAAAATTTCCAGAAATCCGAAACTACAAACACAAATATAAAACTTGCTAGTTTTTTATTCTTGCATTCAAACTCCAATTTTCCTCAAGTGTTTCTTGACCAAACCATCCATACAACTTCTTCTATACATTTAGAAGCCGTCCTAACTTCTGTTTTCAGACTATAACAAGTTCTTCATTAGTCTCCACCTCAAAAGCCTGCTGAGCACGTGAGGAAGCTGATCAGAACATTACAAGCAGTCAGAACCAGACTCCAGCTCACAGAACATTTTCCAACTGCATGGTAAGCTCCTGCTGACCCTCATCATATTACTTAGGCATTGTTAGATTTTCATGTTCAAAATAAATGTAGACATCTTGATTCTGATGTTGTACATATTCTGAGGTTTCATGTATTTTCTGCCTAAGTAGAGAGAATATCAGTTCAGAACTTCCTAAGGAAATTAGGATTAGCAGATATGTGCTTGTTTCTAATTTACAATCTTGATATTTTTTATGTTTCTAAAACCATGATGGAAACCTGCCTTAATTGCTATGTTTGTGTTTTCTATTCTGTTGAGAAATGACTAAGTTGCAGATGTTTTGATTAGCATGGAGAAAGAGATGAATCTTATCATTAGAACTTACTTTATGTTATATGTTTATGCTTTTGCTTCTAATATCAGATGTACAGCCACCCCAGTGTTAGAAAGCGCACGCATAAGACATTAGTTCTAAGGGTCCTGAGTTCTAGCCCCAGAAGCATCTTTTTTTTAGGTTCATTTATTGACATTTTTACTCATCTATCTGTCAGACAATGTTCCTAGATCAGAACTTCTAGATAGCCTCACCCAACAACATTATCACTTCACTCTCTCAAACAACCAGAACTTCTGATTTGCCAATGGTATTAGAACTTCTAGATTCCCAACAACCTTATAACTTTGGTGTACCCAGACCCATAACTTCTAACCTTCTATTTTCCTACTAACATTTTCTTTCTTGCAGTGTATCATAGTCAGAACTTCTGTTCCCTCTCGTTTCAGCAACGTGCTGATTCTGACCCCTTTTCCTCTTATTATTTTATTTTATATTTAATAATCAAAAACACTAAAAATATTTTATACATCACATACTTTATTTCTTTAAAAAAATCAAAAGACGAAAAATATTCTCTTGAGCAAACTTATTTCTTCTCTTAACAAAAACCAAACAAAATCCTTTTCTTTTCCATTCATATCCTTGTATATCATGCTTTCATTTTTCGTACATTATTCATTATTCAATATGGTTGTAATAGATAGTTAGGTTTAATTTTATTGCAATACCCATTTGTAAATTTGTATACCCCCTCCCCTAATGATGTAATAGCGTAGTAATTTTTACTTCCTGCAATTTATCGCTTTAATATAAATGCTAGTAATTAGGATTTGTATGGCAAGACTAAAATCAACAATTATCAAACCCTAATTCAAGATAAACAATGCATGTAAATCAAACACACTTTCACACTTGCACCCTTAGGGTAACTCCACTTTGTTACCTTACAAAAATGGCCATGTTATGCATGTGAGATGTCTTAGAAAAAGCAGTCGAAAATATAAGATCATAGTCCCTCGATGACGCTATAAATGCTGCCTTTCAAAATGATCTTAGTCCCTCAAAGAGAAATGCTAAGACACCTTACAACATTGCTATCATGACTATACGATGACCCACGCCCATCCCTTTACATCCAAAGATAAGGCTTATTACTAAATCAATGGTAAGATAGCAATATCAAAGGAAGGAAGAAATGAACAAAGACTTTTGAGTAGGTAGATTGTTCCTAGTTGCTTGCTCACTTTCAAATCAAACATCCTTGCTTATTTTCAAAACAAACACCAAACACTTTCAAAAACACTTTAAAAAAAAACACTTTCCAAACATGAAACATTTTCAAAAGTCAAACACTTTGTATACGTTCTTGCGAATGAAAACCATTACAAAGTTTGCCTAAACGAAGGCACCTTTTCAAAAATATTTTCAAAAACCACCACAAAAGCACATTTTCAAACAAAGCAAGTGATCTAGCAAGCAACTAAGAGCCCATAGATAACTATAGATGAAAAGGGTGCTAATACCTTCCCTTTTCATAATCTACCCCCCGAACTTAAGAAATAATCTCAAAGGTCTTTCCTGTTCTTTTCAGCCTTTCCTTTTGGGTAAAAGAAAAGTCGGTGGAGACTCTTGCTAACCGCAACATTTGCGATAAAACACAAAACACCCAAGTCAGTTCTCCCACCGTATCATAGAACTGGCGACTCTGTTGGGGAATTCCTTAAAAGTGGGGTTACCTTAGGGCTAGATCACCTTTATTTTCTTTCGTTGTTTGACTTGCATGCTTTTTTAGTTCCTTGGTTGGGCTTGTTTTGATCCTCTACCCGGATCTGGGATACCTTATAGGTAAGTAGTAATACGTTGTGGAAACTATGTAGGGTATATCGACATGGTCTAAGAAATAACTACGTTAGTGTGACACATTTGTTGGTACCGGTAGCCCTTGAGTAGCCAAGGAGAATACGGGGCCACTGTATGGTGTCATGAAGCATTAATTGACTTTAGAACCTTTACTTGACCAACTTGGCCATTAAGAAGTAGTGAGATAACCGGCTTTGGTGTAGTCTGAAGTTGGTTGATACTCGATAGTATGCTCATTGAGGTCAGACTTCTTGGGATATTTCGATCTCCATGAAAGAGGCATGCACTAAAACAATGCCCGACAAGAAAGATCAGTGATATTGAGATCCCTTAGAACCCAGTTACTATTACTAGGACAGGTTGAGCCAACTGAACTTCAAGAGGGTACTTACCTATAAGACTCCATGCAAGCCTAAACCTAAGGACTTGTCTGCTTTGTGTGTACATAACAACTTGCTTACTTGTACATAACATCATAACATCATAACATCACAAGCATTCTCACTAACCATTTCAAGGATTATTGGGATTTATTTTTGTTCTGTTTTGTAGGACATGGCCTCCACCCGCATGAATTCTATCCAAGTCAATCTCGTAAGGATTCCTCCACAACTCAAATAGTTAGCATTAAGGGTTCATGAGAATTCTTCATTCACCGAAAGACATGGTCGCCTCATAAACTTGGTTACCTTCAACACTGATGAAGATATGATGAAGGTGCTTTTCCAATTCTTTGATCCTCTACACCATTGCTTCACTTTCCCCGATTATCAACTTGTACCAACTTTGGAAGAATTCTCTCAACGCTTGAGGATTCCCTTTCTCAATCAACTACCCTTTAACGGTACAGAAAGAGATCCAAAACCTAAAGAGATTTTCCAAGCACTACACTTGCAACAATCTGATATCATGACTAATTGGGAAACAAGGAGTGGTGTCAAAGGATTCTTAGCCAAGTTCTTATTTGAGAAAGCTCAAGATTGTTGGAACTCTTTGGACTTACAAGCTTTTGAAGAAATCTTGGCCCTTCTCATCTATGGGATGGTTTTGTTTCTAAACCCTGACCAACTCATAGATGTAAATACTGTCAAAATCTTCATGTCTCGCAATCTAATGCCTACTTTGTTGGGAGATATCCTACATTCTTTTCACCCTCACACTATGAGGAAGAGAGGGATCCTCATGTGTTGCACTCCTCTCCTGGAAAGATGGTTTATTTTGCAACTTCCCCGGTCTGTGTTGAAGAACGAGCAAGGTTTAAGGTGGTCCCATAGGTTGATGACGCTCAGACATTCGAATATTCATTGGTGTTCCCGATCCTTGGAGAACGTCACTATCATCGACCGTTGTGGGGAATTACCTAATGTCACTTTACTTGGCATTAGGGGAGGTATCACTTACAACCCCTGCTTAGCCTTACGACGGTTTGGTTATGCCCGAAGAGATGGTCCACATGAGATGCTCATCCAAGGAGTGGTATTAGACTATGAAAGCGATGATCAAAACTACCGTTAGAGGTTTATACGAGTATGGAGGATGGTAAGCAAAGTGGATATCAAGACGCTTGGACACAAGAATTCCATTCCCCTCGAGCCTTACCTTAAGTGGGTACGAGCTCGTGCTCAGAAACTTATGATGCCTTATCCCTCCATCTTATCGGTTATCATGGAACCTGTGGTTGCAGAAGATGTCCCGTACACTGTCTTCCACCACGACATGCCTACCTATCTTGAAGACTTGCAAAAGGGTTGGATTCAGATAAAGGAGGAACGAGATACCTTCGAAGCTCAATTCTACGCTAGTTAGAAAAGGGTCTTGTAGCTCACAAAACAGCTACATGAAGAGCAAAGCGTGAACGCCTACATTGCGCCGAAGAGGATACGTTCGGTCTTTTTATCTTAGAGATTTGTGTTATAAGCCCAAGAGGCATGTTGTAGTCATTTTGAACTAATTAATGAAATTTTACGTTTGTTCATTCTTTGTCTATACAAATTTAAATTTCATAAATCCTTGAAAACATTGCATCCACATGACATGCATCATATCATGACAGGTTTCTCCTGCACAAGTCTCTCATCTTCTTATTGTTTATTTCAGTAAGATGGCCTTAGAACAGACTATCAAGGACATTCAAATTCAAAACGCTCAACTTCAAGAGATGTTCTTAAACCTATCTAAAGGACAAGAAGAGGTGAAGACGCTCCTCATTAGGGGCATGATCATGGGGAATCCTGAGGACGACAAGGATAACCAGTTAGAGCGGCTACAAACTGAGATAGACCTATTGAAGGTCCAAATGATGGGACAACTAGTTGGCCAAATGGCTCTCATCCAAAACCTGGCTCGAGGACAAGAAGAGCTGAGAACCCTTGTCAACTAACTTCATCAAGACGGTTTCAACCATATGAAACAAACGGTCAAGATTGGGGATCAAGTCACTACTCAGCCACTCATGAGACAAGAAGCTGGTTCGGGAAAGAACATACCTTTCCTAATTGCTGCCACATCACAGACCCAACCACCACCCCGCCAACAAGAACAGAGTAATTGGAGTAAGTAGGTCCCATCCGGTAGACAATTTACCAAGCTCGGCATGCCGATATCGCAAGTCTTGCAACATTTGTTAAAGCTGAATTTGGTCACGTTAAGGGATCCTCCTCGGAATCCCAATACCTCTGCTCCTAGCTATCATCCTAATGCAATATGCGCATACCATTCCCATAATCCTGGGCATGATACGGAGGTCTGTTGGGCTCTGAAAAGTAATATCTAAGACTTGATTGACGAAGGAGTGCTGGAGTTCACACAAGGTGGTCAGACTGATTTCTTCTACCAGCCCTCAAAGGCTCACCACCCGAACTGATAAGTTCTGACAAAAAGGCCTTTGTTCATTTGAATTTTCAATTGTAATTTCGTTTGTTATTCAAACAATTATCTATTAATGTTAAACTATGTTTCATTAATGCATTGCATATGTTCATCTTGAATTCATCCATTCGTTTTCACTATATTTAAACTATGCTTTTTTACTCTCAACTCTTGCTAAAAGTTACAAGCCTTTAGAGGGAGGATTACGAAACACTGCCTTAATCCCATATAGTATGCTTTTGGATAGACCTTGCTGACAACGTGTAGGTGTTCTTTCAAATCCTAAACATTGGAGTTATAAGGAAGATAATCCTTAGTCAACCCCTTTGAGCCAAAGTGGAAGTTTTCTTTTTCACACAAATTGAAACCTTTAATCAAAACCTGGGGAAAGGTAGTCTCTCAGTTAATTCAAATGTGCGTTCAGTCGCAAACGTTCACTTCATAATAAAACAAATGATGTCAAAAACATTCCTCTAGAATCAAAATATGGTGATGGTTCCCTATCACATAGGCAATCATTATCTCTCAAAAAGAAAATTCCACTAAGTCAAAACCTACAAAGGAGACTTAAGAAAAACTGGGGCATCCCGCTGACTATAATCTCAAAACAAGAACGGTCAGGCAAAAGTCAGGGATAATAAATCAAAAAGAGGTCACTGAAAATCCTCAGCAACCTAGAAAATATGGAAAAAATGACTTCCTTCCAACAAATAAACTTCCAAATTTCTGAACCATCATCGAAATGTCCTTTCAAACTCAATTAGAGTTCAAACGTACAATTAACTGAGTTTAGGATTGAAGAACATCACGAAGAATGGGCGGGTACAAATACATTTTGAGACTTATCCTTTGTTTCTCAAACCGTGAACCAAGCCATGTTACTACCCTTTAAAAGTTCTAATTGAAGCATGGGTTAGTTCGAAAGCATACTGTTACAAAAGGTATCATGACTCCTGTAAGGCTTTACTCTAAATCCTAAGTTGAATTTTCTTACAAAAATTCTTTTATCTACTAAAAATGAATTTTCAAAACTTCAAGACAAGCATAAAATTTACATTATTTAAATATCGTTGTTTGCATATGGCTAATTGTTTGACAGCAGAGAAATTCACACAAAGAAAATCCAGTGAACAAAAACTATCTCAATGAACAAAATCATTTCAAGTGGGAAGACACTCCCAATGACAGACCTCCTATAAATAGGGGGCATCAGCGTGATCACTATCCAACACACCTGGGGCAGTCCAGTCAAGATTCCCAGAAATCTCTCAAGAAGTGTTGAGTAACCAGAGTTAAGTTTCCATCTGAACCACTTGGGGCATTGATCGCGAATCCTAACAAAGGGTTACACACAGTCAAACATTTCATGACAGTGCCACAAACACTTGCTACTAGGGGGAAATGACAAACCCCCATAAAGTACTTTTCATAGGGTGACCCCAACCAGGTTTTAAATCTCTGAAAACTTCTCCCTAACTGAGTCGACCTCAAGAATCCTCGAGGATTTCTGCCAAAAGAAGACTTTTCCCCAACAGATTGGTGACAAGGTTTATTTCCCCAACAAACTACAGATTCTCCAGCTTGAGTTTGCCTCTCAGACTGTCACAAATCAAGGGAACATAACTCCTCTTCCCCAATGGACTGCTCTATGATCTCCAGTAAGTTACTGCAAAACCTGGAGTTCAACCAGATAATAGTTTAACTTCATTCTCCCAAGAAATTTTCTGCAAAGTCTGGAATCCGACCAGATAACAGTTAATTTTCCCCAGTAAGTCACTGCGAAGCCTAGAATACAATCAGATAACAGTTAACTTCTTTATCCCCAGCAAATTGTTGTGAAATTGGGAATCCGACCAGATAACAGCTAGACTTTCTTCCTCTCCATTCAAGAGATAACTCCCCAGTAGAGCAACAGACAACTGAGACTCATGAACTCTTTTCCCTAGACAAAGATCAACACTCCCCACAGAGTCTTCCTAAGCAAAGTCAATATTACTCAACGGAGTTCTCCTCAAACAACAAAACAGGATTCCCCACTGGAAACATCATAAAACAAGGTTTGAAGAGGGGCATACTCTTCAACCACAACAGTGGACCGGGGATTCATTTCCCAAAGCTCCCAGCATTTGTCAAGGATTTATATTCAAACAAAGATACATTTCAATAACATTTCACATTTCATACATCTTATTTACATACATGATAAATGCATATGGCATAATCTCATTTATTTTGAGGACACCATGCATTTCATACGTCATTACATTGCATACAGCTAACGTTTTACCTTTTTAGGGAAAGGTCAATCAACATATAGTTATCATCAACCATTTTCAAGTTCCAGATTAATACCTGTAACAAGCCATAAAAATTATTTATGGACGACTGATTGTAGATTAATACATGTAACAAGCCATGAAAACTATCTACATGAAGAGATTGAAGATTAATACTTGTAACAAGCCATGAAAACTATATTTCTTTCTCAGGTTAGAGATTAATACCTGAAACCATACAGGACAACTATCTCAATGACCAACATTTCCAAGTTCCAGATTAATACCTTTAACAAGCTAGGAAAAATATATGTGGATGACTGTTTATAGATTAATATCTATAATAAGCCAGGAAAGCTATCTATACAACCATCCTGAAGCAATGTTACACGGGTTCCTTCTCCATTCCAGATGAAGTTTTACACAGACTCATCATAAAGCAGCCCTACACAGGTGACCAAAGATCTCCTCTGGTTCAGATAAGTCACACTAAGATTTATTTTGATTCTTTCCAAACCTCTGCTGGTTCAGTTTAAATATCTCAATGGTTTATCTTGATTACTTTCCGGTAGAAATCTCCTTTGGTTTAGATAAGTCGCTCCAAGATTTATTCTGATTCTTCTCCAGACCCCTGCTGGTTTAGTTTAAATCTCTCAACGGTTTATCCTTATTCTTTCCCGCAGAAATATCCTCTAGTTCAGATAAGTCACTCCAAGATTTATTATGATTCTTTTCCAGATCTCTGTTGGTTCAGTTTAAATCTCTCAACGGTTTGTCCTGACTCTTTCCTAATAAAAACTTTCTCTAGTTCAGATAAGTCGCAACCAAAGATTTATCCTGTTTCTTCCCAGCTAAAGATTATTCAAGACTTCTGCTAGATTCAATTTTAAATCGACCAAAGGTTTGTTCTGATTCTTGCCCCAGTTGAAGTCAAGTTTAGACTTAGTCTAATTTCTGTCAACAATCACCTCTGGATGGCATCTGCAAGCCCATCTCCGCCAACTCTCTATCATTCATCCAAATGGCATCTTTAAGCCCATCCCTTACACTTCAATCACAATATCATCAAGAGAAAATTTATGGGCACTCTAGTGGTTAATCATCTTCTACCTTCAAGTCACGAATGGCAGATTCGTCAATCCAACTCTTCAGGTTTAAGAAGATTGAACAGGGGAAACTATTGTACCCAAAACTTTACCCTATCATTTCTCAAAGGATCATCCTGGACCCTCAGGTTTGCTTCCATCCAATTTCAAGCCTTGGATTACAAATTTTCTAAGAAAGTCATTCACAAGCACAAAATGGTCAATTGCATACTGAAAAGTCAAACTTTGACTTTTGGATCAAAATCAAGTTTCAAGAATCATATTTCATCAAGGCATGAAGTTTGTTTCATCAAGAAAATCAGAAGTCAAGATTATGTTGAAAAAGTCAAAATTCTAAATACTTAGAAATTTTTCTAAGTGTTTAAGAAATATGATAAATTCAGAACTTCTAGCTAGATTATCACCATGATGCAAGTTGATTCTGGAAGAACTTCTAACACAAGAGTTGTAGATCTTAACGAGATCTAAAACATTGTAGAACGTAACTTCTTCTAGAAATGTTGGGTGTACCCTTGATAGCTATACCCTTGACCTCTCCAAGCTACTAAACCTTTGCCTATAAATTGAAATCCATTTGCAACTGTAAAAGGGTCGAAAAATTAAAAAGGAAAAGCCTTGAAACCTTGCTAAGATTTCCAGAAATCCGAAACTGCAAACACAAATACAAAACCTGCTAGTTTTTGATTCTTGCATTCAAACTCCAATTTTCCTCAAGTGTTTCTTGACCAAACCATCCATATAGATTCTGATATAAATTTAGAAGCCGTCCTAACTTCTGTTTTCAGACTATAACACGTTCTTCATCAGTCTCCACCTCAAAATCCTGCTAAGCACGTGAGGAAGCTGATCAAAACTTTACAAGCAGTCAGAACCAGGCTCCAGCTCACAAAACATTTTCTAGCTGCAAGGTAAGCTCCTGTTGACCCTCATCATATTACTTAAGCATTGTTAGATTTTCATGTTCAAAATACAATGTAGACATCTTGATTCTGATGTTGTATATATTCTGAGGTTTCATGTATTTTATGCCTAAGTAGAGATGATATCAGTTCAGAACTTCCTAAGGAAATTAGGATTAGTAGATACATGCTTGTTTCTGATTTACAGTCTTGATATTTTTTATGTTTCTGAAACCATGATGGAAACCTACCATAATTGCTATGTTTGTGTTTTCTGTTCTGTTGAGAAATGACTAAGTTGCAGATGTTCTGATTAACATGGAGAAAGAGATGAAGCTTATCATTAGAACTTACTTAATGTTATATGTTTATGCTTTTGCTTCTAATACCGGATGTACAGCCACCCCAGTGGTAGAAAGCGCATGCATAAGACATTAGTTCTAAGGGTCTTGAGCTCTATCCCCAGGAGCATCTTTTTTTAGGTTTATTTATTGACATTTTTACCCATTTATCTGTCAAACAATTTTCCTAGATCAGAACTTCTAGATAGCCTCACCCAACATCATTATCACCTCACTCTCTCAAACAACCAGAACTTCTGATTTTCCAATGGTATTAGAACTTCTAGATTCCCAGAAACCTCAGAACTTTGGTGTACCCAGACCCATAACTTCTGACCTTCTATTTTCCTACTAAAATTTTCTTTCTTGCAGTGTATCATAGTCAGAACTTCTGTTCCCTCTCGTTTCAGCAACGTGCTGATTCTGACCCCTTTTCCTCTTATTATTTTATTTTATATTTAATAATCAAAAACACTAAAAATATTTTATACATCCCATACTTTATTTCTTTAAAAAAATCAAAAGACGAAAAATGTTCTCTTGAGCAAACTTATTTCTTCTCGTAACAAAAACCAAACAAAATCCTTTTCTTTTCCATTCATATCCTTGAATATCATGCTTTCATTTCTCGTACATTATTCATTATTCAATATGGTTGTAATGGATAATTAGGTTTAATTTTCTTGCAATACCCATTTGTAAATTTGTATACCCCCTCCCCTAATAAAGTAATAGCGTAGTAATTTTTACTTCCCGCAATTTATCGCTTCAATATAAATGCTATTAATTAGTATTTGTATGGCAAGACTAAAATCAACAATTAGCAAACCCTAATTCAAGATAAACAATGCATGTAAATCAAACACACTTTCACACTTGCACCCTTAGGGCAATTCCACTTTGTTACCTTACAAAAATGGCCATGTTATGCATGTGAGATGTCTTAGAAAAAGCAATCGAAAATATAAGATCATAGTCCCTCGATGACGCTATAAATGCTGCCTTTCAAAATGATCTTAGTCCCTCAAAGATAAATTCTAAGACACCTTACTACATTGTGTTAGAACAAAGTTTGAATCTACTACCCTATATTTAAGTTTTGATGATAACAAAGTGAAAAGATATAGTATTTATAAGTTTCATGTATGAACTATCTGCTGCCTAAAATTATTATGTTCTGACTTGCAGATACTCTGATTGAAATAAGCAAGATCACATCTATTCAGCATCAGAACTTGATTTCAGACACCAGCATCAGAAGTTGCTATATCAGAATGTTAAAATCAGATGATCAACTCACGTACATGCTGAAGCCTGATGAACAAGACTGCGCTCAACACTCTGATAAAGAAACACAATAGTTCATCAGCAGCGAAGCAGAGTCAGAATGAGCCAAGCCAGAACTTGCATTAAGTAAGAAACGGTACTGTGCATTGAAAGCAAATTAATTCCAACGGCCTCATTCCAGACAAGATCTGCTCAATAAGGAAAGCTTGTTATTAGCATTGAATCAAGAATATTGCATCCAACGTTCATCATCTCAGTGCTATATAAACAAGGCTTTGAAGATTGAAATGGCTAATGCTCTCCAAATCTCTACACGCAAAAAAGGCTAAACCATAATCTTCATTCTCTCAGTTTTGCTAAACCACACACTCTGATATTCTATTACTGTTTAGCAATCTAGTTTCTAAGCTCAAATTTGTGTATACATCACAGTTGTGATACAGTTTTGTAGAAAACATCCACACACATAGTTTTATCTCTTTGTAAGAAAGTGTTACCTTGACAAACCGGGTTGTGGTTTGAATCAAGAAGGCTTTAGCAGTTGTTAAAGCAGTCTATAATATTCAGTTGAATATAGTGGATTAAGACCTCGTTGGAGAGAGGCGAAATCACCTTGACGGGTGGACTGGAGTAGTTTGAGATCAAACGAACCAGGATAAAAATATCTTGTTCATTGCATTAGATTTCAGTTTTACAATTCAACCCCCCCTTCTTGTGTTTTTTCACCACTTCAATTGGCATCAGAGCGCCTAGTTCTGAGCTAAAACACCTAACCGTGTCAGTACAAGATCCAGCGTCAGAAAAACACAATGGCAGGAAACAATTCTCACATCAGCAATGACAACAATGAGGACAGAGACAGATTCAGTGGCAAACCTCCAGTCTTTGATGGAGAAAACTTTGATTACTGGAAAGACAGAATTGAAAGCTTCATTCTGGCACATGATGCTGATCTGTGGGATATGGTGACAGATGGATACACGCACCCTGTGAATGCAAGTGGTCAGAAGATTGATAGAAAAACAATGTATGATCAACAAAAGCGTGACTTCAAGAATCACCACAAGGCCAGAACCATCCTCCTCAGTGCCATCTCCTATACTGAGTATGAAAAGATCTCCAACAGAGACACAGCAAAGAATATTTTTGATTCTCTCAGAATGACGCATGAGGGCAACGTTCAGGTCAAAGAAACAAAAGCTCTGGCGCTCATTCAGAAGTATGAGGCGTTCAAAATGGAAGAATCTGAATCCATTGAAACTATGTTCTCTAGATTCCAGATTTTGGTAGCTGGTCTCAAAGTTCTGGAAAAAGGATACTCTACTGCTGACCATGTCAAGAAAATCGTCAGAAGTTTACCCAAGCAGTGGAGGCCTATGGTTACTGCTCTGAAGCTAGCTAAAGATCTCAACAAAATCACTCTGGAGGAACTTATCAGCTTCCTTAGAAGTCATGAGATAGAGCTAGAAGCTGATGAGCCTCAGAAGCAAGGTAAGCCTTTAGCATTAAAATCTAACAGAAAATTTGAGTCTAAAGTTTTGCAGGCAGTTGAAGAAACATCTGATGGATCCTCATCAGAAGAAGACGAACTTTCCCTTCTCTCCAGAAGAGTAAATCAACTGTGGAAGCAAAGACAAAGGAAGTTCAGGAATCCCAGAAGATCTGATCAGAACGAGTCCTCTTCCAGATACAGAAGGACAGATTCTTCCTCTGGATACAGAAGATCTGAAGGCTCCTGCAGTAGCAAAAAACCAAACACCAAAGACATCATCTGCTATGAGTGCAATGAGCAAGGACACTACAAGAGTGACTGCCCAAAGCTTCATAGGGAAAAGCCCAAAAAGAAGTTTGGAAGAGAGAAGAAGAAAAGTCTCATGGCTACATGGGATGACTCTGACTCGTCTGAAGCTGACTCAGAATCAGATGATGAAAGGGCAAACATAGCTCTCATGGCTAACATTTCAGAAGATAGTGAAGCTTCTGAATCAGACTCAGAATCAGACACTGAAGAGGTATTTCCTAACTTTGCTGTTAACTTTACAAAGGCTGAACTTGCTGAAAGCCTTAATGAGATTCTGGAACGTTATCAGCAAATTAGAGATAAATTCAGAGACCTGAAAAGGAATCTTGAATCCGACTCTAATAAGACTGAGAGTCTCAAATTGGAAAATTCTGAGCTGAGAAATAAGATTTCAAAATTAGAAAACACTTTACAAAACTCTCAGAAGGAACCAATTTCTGAAACTCCCAGCAACGGTGATGAGATCATCAAGGAGTATGATCACAGTTTCCAGAAGTTCCTAGCTAAAAGCATAGATAGAAGCAGAATGGCTTCAATGATCTATGGAGTTAGCAGAAACGGCAGGAAAGGAATAGGATACCAAGGTAAGGTTCCTACACCAAAGAATGTCATGGACTTAACCATTAAACACACTCCTCTGAATTCACATTTTGTGTATGGTCACACACATGATATCAAATATACTAGCAGTAAGCACTCTGTGAAACCAAAATTCAACCAGAGTTTTGGTAAAACTAACAAATCAGGACCCAAGAAAATCTGGGTACCTAAGGATAAAATAATACATGTTGCAGATATCTTTAGCAGCAAGTTAGAAACACCAGTCATGGTACCTGGACTCTGGGTGCTCACGACACATGACGGGAAGAAGGCATATGTTCCAAAGCCTGGAACTTAAGCCTGGAGGCCACGTTGGCTTTGGAGGCAATCAGAGGGGAAAGATAATTGGCTCTGGAACTGTAGGTAATGGAAATCTTCCCTCTATTAATAATGTTCTGCTAGTAGATGGATTGATGCATAATCTGTTATCCATAAGTCAATTAAGTGATAACGGTTATGATATAATCTTTAATCAAAAATCATGTAAAGCTGTTAGTCAGAAAGATGGGACTATCCTGTTTAATGGTAAGAGGAAAAACAACATTTACAAAATCAAACTTTCTGAACTAAAGAGTCAGAATGTAAAATGTCTTCTGTCTGTTAACAACGAGCAGTGGATCTGGCACAGAAGATTGGGGCATGTTAGTATGAGAAGAATATCTCAGATTAACAAACTCAATCTGGTCAGAGGACTTCCTAATTTGAAGTTCAATTCAGATGCTCTGTGTGAAGCATGTCAGAAAGGCAAATTTGCTAAACCTTCTTTTAAATCCAAAAATGTTGTTTCTACCTCTAAGCCATTAGAACTTCTGCACATTGACTTATTTGGACCAGTTAAAACTGCTTCAGTCAGTGGTAAGAAGTATGGGTTAGTAATCATAGATGACTATAGCAGATGGACATGGGTAAAGTTCTTAAGACACAAGGACGAGTCACACTCTGTGTTTGTTACCTTCTGTAACCAAGTTCAGAATGAAAAGGATCTTAGAATCGTTAAAGTCAGAAGTGATCATGGTGGAGAATTTGAAAATAAAGATTTTGAGTCATTCTTTAATGACAGAGGCATTCTGCATGACTTCTCTTGTCCTAGAACTCCCCAACAAAATGGAGTTGTAGAACGAAAGAACAGAACATTGCAAGAAATGGCCAGAACCATGATCAATGAGACAAACGTTGCTAAGATCTTCTGGGCAGAGGCAATAAACACAGCGTGCTACATTCAGAATAGAATCTCAATAAGACCTATTCTGGAAAAGACTCCATATGAATTGTGGAAGAACAGAAAGCCCAACATTTCATATTTTCATCCATTTGGATGTACTTGCTTTATATTAAATACAAAGAATTATTTGAACAAGTTTGACTCTAAAGCACAGAAGTGTATTATGTTAGGATACTCTGAACGCTCAAGAGGGTACAGAGTATACAATACAGAAACACAGATTGTGGAAGAATCAATCAGTGTTCGTTTTGATGACAAGCTTGACTCTGAAAAGTCAAAGCAGAATGAAGTTTTTGTAGGTATAGAAATTGAATTTGCAGGTTCTGAAGACAAGTCATCAGAAGCTCTCAACACAGACATTCCTTCAACGTCTGAAAGGAGCACTGCTAGAAATCCTACAACAGCTGCTGATCAACCTCAGAAGAGATTACCCAGAAGCAGCTTGGATCACCCAGAAGAGACTATCCTAGGAAGAAAGGAAGATCCAATCAGAACAAGAGCAAGCTTCAGAAACTCTGAAGAAACACTTATGGGACTAGTGTCTCTGATTGAACCTTCTTCAATTGATGAAGCACTTCTGGATAATGACTGGATTCTGGCAATGCAAGAAGAGCTGAATCAATTCACCAGAAACGACGTATGGGATCTCGTTCCCAGACCAAAAGGATTCAACGTCATTGGAACAAGATGGGTGTTCAGAAACAAGCTAAATGAACAAGGTGAAGTCATCAGAAACAAGGCACGACTGGTTGCACAAGGTTATAGTCAGCAAGAGGGGATAGACTATACAGAAACCTTTGCCCCAGTCGCCAGGTTAGAATCTATCAGACTTTTAATTTCATTTGCTGTTAATAGAGGCATCACTCTGTATCAGATGGATGTCAAAAGTGCATTCTTAAATGGTTATATAGAAGAAGAAGTTTATGTACACCAACCCCCAGGTTTTGAAAATACAAAACATCCAGAACATGTTTTCAAACTAAAGAAGTCACTGTATGGTCTGAAACAAGCTCCCAGAGCTTGGTATGAAAGGCTAAGTAACTTTCTGCTAGAAAATGAATTCACCAGAGGGAAAGTGGACACTACTCTATTCTGTAAATCAGTTAAGAGTGACATCTTAGTCTGTCAAATTTATGTTGATGATATTATTTTTGGTTCTACTAATCCTTCTCTTGGAAGAAAATTTGCTAAGTGTATGCAGGCAGAATTTGAGATGAGCCTCATGGGGGAACTGAAATTCTTTCTAGGAATTCAGATCAATCAAACTCCAGAAGGAACTTACATTCATCAGAGCAAATACATCAGAGATCTTCTGAAGAAATTTGACCTCTCAGAATGTAAGCCATCAAAGATTCCAATGCATCCCACGTGCATTCTGGAAAGAGAAGAGGTAAGCAAAAATGTAGAACAGAAAGTCTACAGAGGTATGATTGGTTCTCTCCTCTATCTGACGGCTTCAAGACCTGACATATTATTCAGTGTTTGTATCTGTGCTAGATTCCAATCAGATCCTAGAGAATCTCACTTAACAGCTGTTAAGCGAATTTTCAAGTATCTGAAAGGTACTACTAATCTGGGTTTGTTTTATAGAAAATCTAGTGATTACAGCTTAGTAGGCTACTGTGATGCTGATTTTGCTGGAGACAGAGTGGAACGTAAAAGTACTTCTGGAAGCTGCCAGTTTCTGGGAGAAAATCTGATTTCTTGGTCCAGCAAAAGGCAATCAACAATTGCTCTGTCAACAGCAGAAGCTGAGTACATAGCAGCAGCAGGATGTAGCACACAAATGCTCTGGATGAAAAGTCAGCTTGAAGACTTCCAGATTTTTGAGAGTAACATTCCTATACTTTGTGATAATACTTCTGCTATTTGCTTAAGTAAGAATCCCATTTTACATTCTAGAGCTAAGCATATAGAAATAAAACATCACTTCATTAGGGACTATATTCAGAAAGGTATTTTGAACTTAAAATTTATAGATACAGACCATCAATGGGCTGATATCTTTACTAAACCCCTTTCAGAAGATAGGTTTAATTTCATTCTGAAACATCTCAGCATGAAAGTGTGCCCAGAGTGAAAATGTTTTAATTCCATATATTTACCTTCAGAATTTAATTATTTTACTGTGAACTTCTGATCAATCTCCTTTCAGAAAGATAGAACATGCAGATTGTATCAGATGCAAGTCTAAAGATCTGAGAGTCTAAAGCTCAAAGACAGACGTGCTGATCACTACATCAAACAAGTGTCATCCAATCATCAGCATATCTCTGAAGCAGAACGCGTGCACGCTTCTGAGAAGGCAAAGCGCTGATTGGGTGCATTGAGACACATGTCTGGTAACCGTTTTTAAGTATCTTTCTCAAATCCCCAAAAATCAGCAAGCATTTAATGAAAAGTAATCATGCTCTTAAATGGCAATCATGATTTTTCTCTCTCTTAAAAACGTTTATCTTTTCAAAATAGTTTTGAAAACTCTATTTAAGCACATTAATCTCTCATTCTTATTCTTTACGCTTTCTCACTAATACTCAAGCATTTTCTGCATATTTCTGTGTTCATCTCTTGCAATCTATTTTCCTCAGTTTATTCTCAAAAACCTTTTAGCGTGAACATGGCAACCTCCAGCAGCGTTTCTGCAGGTACTCAGAAGAAAGCATCATCTGAGCAATATCAAGTGCCACTCAGAACTCTCCTCACTCCGGTGAAGAATCTTGAAGTGCTTTCTGAATTAATCATTGACTTTGAAAGCTTGAAGGAGAACGGTTTTGACCTAACTGAAGAAGTTAGGGCTCAAAAGTGGGAAAGGTATTTCGATAGGTTGGTTGGACCAACATTCCCAATGCTGGTCAAGGAATTTTGGATTCACGCCAAGGCTTCAACACATCTAGTCACCTCCTTTGTTATGGGGAAGAAGATTGTGATTACTGAAGATCACATTGCAAGGCTAATCGGTCACAGTGGTGGTGGCGTCCGTTGTGTGGACATGGCTGAAAGATGTGCTGATATAGGTGTGGTAGCTGACAGGATTTTCACTCTTGGGATGCCCAGCAGCAAGATTAAAGATCTGAAGGATCATTGCAGAGTGTGGGCTAAGATTATTCTGGGGTGCTTCAACCACAGGAAACCAACCAGTTCTCCTGATTACATAAATGTGGATCAGCAGTTTCTGATCTACTTTATTGATCAGAAGGTAAAGATCAATCTGGCTCACTTCCTGTTCAACCACCTCAGAACAAGTGTGAAAGAAACAAGGGAAGAAGAAAGAACCAAGAGGGATTGGATACCTTTTGGAAGGTTGATATCAGATATTCTGACAGAGAATAGGCTGATTGAGCATCTGATAGAAGCTCAAGAGCTAAGCATTATTGAACCAACAATTGGGAAACCTCTGAACGTAAAGAACCTGAAAAAGATGAAGCTGATAGAGAATATTCAGAAGGAACCCAGAGCTACTCCCCTTGCTGATATCTCCAGCAGAAGAGTGCCTCTGAGTGATTTTCCGTTATTTTCTGAAATTGAATCCAAACCAGAGGTGATTCTCAGGTACCTGGATGCGTGCAAGGCAGATGGTACAGATCCAAAGCTGAATATCAGAGATCTGCATCAACCTCAACCAGAAGTGACTCTGAAGAAGACCAAGAAGAGGAAGGCGCCATCAGAAGGATCATCTCAGCAGACTCCCAAGAAAAGAGGTAATTCATCTGCTGCCCCTGTTTTAAATTCTTCTACTATTCCAGCATCTATCCCTCCTCAAACCTCTCATAGAATCTCAATCCCCATCCCTACCATAGATGAAACTGTACAAGAAGAAGACCCTTCTGAGGCATTAAAACTCAGAAGACCCAGAACCAAACACCCCAAACAACCAACAATTTCAACAACATCAGCACTTAACCAAGTGCTGTCTGATATTGATCAACATACCTCTGATCAACCAAACTCTGAACCACAAAATGTTCCTCATCCACAACCAGAACAACAGCAATCTGCTGAAGAACCAGAACAACAGCAATCTGCTGCAGAACCAGAACAACAGCAATCTGCTGCAGAACCAGAACAACAACAACCACTCTCAGAAGAACCTCTGATCCCTGAGCAATCAGAGATTCCAACTCCCTCTCCCCAACCAGAAATTAATCCACCATCACCACAAACAGAGATTCACCACTCTGAAACTCCTTCCCCTCACCAATCTGAATCTCATTCACCTCAACCATCATCGCTGGCAATCCAGCTGCCATGTGGAACAACTGTTATCATGCCCCAGTTACCATCCTCATCAGAATCGACACCACCAAATACTCCCAAAACACCACCCAGTCCAATCATAATATCTGACTCTGATACTCCTTCTCCAAAACAAATAGCTTCTCAGAAAACCTCTGAAAACCCCAGCAGGACCTTCATAGACTTAACCAGTCTTGACCGTCTTGCTGATCTGAAACACAAAATTGCCATCCCAAAACCAAAGCAACCAGATGTTGGCTCTGGTATTATGAATTTTGAAATAGGTGTGCTGCAATGGATTGCTTCTTTGAAGCAAGTCTGTCCTGGAATGATTGACCCAGCCGCTTCTGATCAGCTCTGGTCACAATTCAGACTTTGGGTACGTGCTGAAGCCCTCAAGTTGCAGGATATCAACTATGAGCAGGCACAACAAAATTTCAGCAAGCTTCTGAATGAAGTTGGAAGTCAGCTCCTGAAAGAGGACGTGCTCCCTCTGGACAGTGAACCTTGGTCTGAGAAACAGCAAGCTGCAAAGGTGCAATCATCAGAAGAAGACAATACCATTCAAGCTGAAGAAAGTCAAGCAGAGGATGTTGCTGAAAGTTCTCAGAAGCCTCCTGTTTCTGATGCTTCTCAAGCTGCCTTGGACAGGAAGACTCTGGAAGAACTAAGGCTGAATGACATGCGTCTGCAGCAGCGGATGGATGAAAGCGATCAGAAGATGAAAGAGAGAATGGATGTGCAGGACAGCAAGATTGACACTGTTGTCAGCATGGTGCATAAGCAGAATGAGACTGCTGAAAAGATCCAAGCCATGCTGGAGAACCTGTTCACACGCTTGCCTCCTCAACCTTAATCTCTTTTTTTTTTCATGCATGACCTTTTTCATGTTTTCCTTGATTTTCTGATGCACTGATTGAATATGTTTTGTAATATTTTCTTGTTTTGATTCTGAACTATCTTAATATGATTAGTTTTTCTGATCTTAATTGTTTTAGCACATCACCAACACTTTTTGATTGCTGACAAAAAGGGGGAGAACAAGAATGATATTTTAATCAATAACGGCTGACTAGACAGAAATTCTCAAACATTATAACTCTATTACTTGAAATGTTTTTTTCTGTTTTGCTTAAAGTCTACAGGCACAAGGAAGCTCCTGGACACTCTGAAGACTAGAAGCTCTGATCACTATGAAGTTCTGATCCGCTCTAATATTCTGATCCAAAGCAAAGCTCTAACAAGATAAGCTCTGAAGCTCTGCTCTGACATAAAGCTTTTGATAAGTCAAAGACTCTGATACTCTGATGTTCAAAGAAAGGCAAAAAGATCTGATCCTGAAGAACACGTATAATCAAAGGGAAGTAATAAACTCAGGGGGAGTATCTCCTTACTCCTTATTCTTTTGCTTCTTATTCTGATACATATTCCTGATACCTTTTCACGTTATTTTCATTTAAAATATCTAGTTTTTGTCATCATCAAAAAGGGGGAGATTGTTAGAACAAAGTTTGAATCTACTACCCTATATTTAAGTTTTGATGATAACAAAGTGAAAAGATATAGTATTTATAAGTTTCATGTATGAACTATCTGCTGCCTAAAATTATTATGTTCTGACTTGCAGATACTCTGATTGAAATAAGCAAGATCACATCTATTCAGCATCAGAACTTGATTTCAGACACCAGCATCAGAAGTTGCTATATCAGAATGTTAAAATCAGATGATCAACTCACGTACATGCTGAAGCCTGATGAACAAGACTGCGCTCAACACTCTGATAAAGAAACACAATAGTTCATCAGCAGCGAAGCAGAGTCAGAATGAGCCAAGCCAGAACTTGCATTAAGTAAGCAACGGTACTGTGCATTGAAAGCAAATTAATTCCAACGGCCTCATTCCAGACAAGATCTGCTCAATAAGGAAAGCTTGTTATTAGCATTGAATCAAGAATATTGCATCCAACGTTCATCATCTCAGTGCTATATAAACAAGGCTTTGAAGATTGAAATGGCTAATGCTCTCCAAATCTCTACACGCAAAAAAGGCTAAACCATAATCTTCGTTCTCTCAGTTTTGCTAAACCACACACTCTGATATTCTATTACTGTTTAGCAATCTAGTTTCTAAGCTTCAATTTGTGTATACATCACAGTTGTGATACAGTTTTGTAGAAAACATCCACACACATAGTTTTATCTCTTTGTAAGAAAGTGTTACCTTGACAAACCGGGTTGTGGTTTGAATCAAGAAGGCTTTAGCAGTTGTTAAAGCAGTCTGTAATATTCAGTTGAATATAGTGGATTAAGACCTCGTTGGAGAGAGGCGAAATCACCTTGACGGGTGGACTGGAGTAGTTTGAGATCAAACGAACCAGGATAAAAATATCTTGTTCATTGCATTAGATTTCAGTTTTACAATTCAACCCCCCCTTCTTGTGTTTTTTCACCACTTCAATTGGCATCAGAGAGCCTGGTTCTGAGCTAAAACACCTAACCGTGTCAGTACAAGATCCAGCGTCAGAAAAACACAATGGCAGGAAACAATTCTCACATCAGCAATGACAACAATGAGGACAGAGAAAGATTCAGTGGCAAACCTCCAGTCTTTGATGGAGAAAACTTTGATTACTGGAAAGACAGAATTGAAAGCTTCATTCTGGCACATGATGCTGATCTGTGGGATATGGTGACAGATGGATACACGCACCCTGTGAATGCAAGTGGTCAGAAGATTGATAGAAAAACAATGTCTGATCAACAAAAGCGTGACTTCAAGAATCACCACAAGGCCAGAACCATCCTCCTCAGTGCCATCTCCTATACTGAGTATGAAAAGATCTCCAACAGAGACACAGCAAAGAATATTTTTGATTCTCTCAGAATGACGCATGAGGGCAACGTTCAGGTCAAAGAAACAAAAGCTCTGGTGCTCATTCAGAAGTATGAGGCGTTCAAAATGGAAGAATCTGAATCCATTGAAACTATGTTCTCTAGATTCCAGATTCTGGTAGCTGGTCTCAAAGTTCTGGACAAAGGACAAAGTTCAAAACAAACATCAAACACTTTCAAAAACACTTTCAAAACAAACACTTTCCAAACAAGAAACATTTTCAAAATTCAAACACTTTGTATACATTCTTACGAACGAGAACCATTACAAAGTTTGCCTAGACGAAGGCGCCTTTTCAAAAATATTTTCAAAAACCACCACAAAGCACATTTTCAAACAAAGAATGTGATCTAGCAAGCAACTAAGAGCCCATAGATAACTATGGATGAAAAGGGTGCTAATACCTTCCCTTTTCATAATCTATCCCCCTAACTCAAGAAATAATCTCAAAGGTCTTTCCTATTCTTTTCAGCCTTTCCTTTTGGATAAAAGAAAAGTCGGTTGCGACTCTAGCTAACCGCAATATTTGCGATAAAACGCAAAACACCCAAGTCAGTTCTCCCACCGTATCACAGTTAGGATGCCCTTTTTTTCCTGAGTCGATCAACTCAGCGGGTCTATTTTTATGCGAAGTATTTTCTTAACTACGTCAACATTCACAGAGAGTGGGAAGTCCTCAGTATCCATGGTTGCAAGCATCATTGCTCCACCAGAGAAAACTTTCTTGACCATAAATGGTCCTTCATAAGTCGGAGTCCACTTGCCCCTGGGATCACCCTGAGGAAGAATTATCCTCTTTAGCACAAGGTCACCTGGTTTATAACGCTGAGGCCGCACCCTCTTATTGAAGGCTTTCCTTATCCTCAATATACCTTCCCATGACACATTGCCATCAAACTTTTATCGTTAATAAGTTCTAACTGATCCAGCCGATTTTGTACCCATTCACTTTCATCAAGCTCAACATCTTTCATGATCCTTAGAGAATGAATCTTGACTTCCACAGGAAAAACTGCTTCCATTCCATAAAAAAGCGAAAAAGGGGTTGCCCTAGTTGAAGTATGCATAATGGTACGATAGCCATGAAAAGTGAAAGGCAACATCTCATGCCAATCTTTACACGTCACCACCATTTTCTGCACAATCTTCATATACTTATTAGCGGCTTCAACAACACCATTCATCTTTGGGCGATACGGTGAAGAATTGTGGTGCTTGATCTTGAAAGACTCACAAAGCTCCTTCATCATTTTGTTATTGAGATTTGATCCATTATCAGTAATGACCTTCTCAGGAATCCCATAACGACAGATTATGTTGTGCTTGAGTAAACGAGCCACCACCTACTTGGTAATATTTGCATGGGATGTGTAACGCGGTGGGAGAATTGACTTGGTTGTTTTGCGTTTCATCGCAAATGTTGCGGTTAGCAAGAGTCGCCACCGACTTTTCTTTTATCCAAAAGGAAAGGCTAAAAAGAACAGGAAAGACCTTCGAGATGTTTACTTGAGTTTGGGGGTAGATTATGAAAATGGAAGGTATTAACACCCTTTTCATCCGTGGTTATCTACGGGCTCTTAGTTACTTGCTAGATCACTTGTTTTTGTTTAAAAATGTGCTTTGTGTGGTTTTTGAAAGTATTTTGAAAAGGAGCCATCGTTTAGGCAAACTTTACAATGATTCCCGTTCGTAAGAATGTATACAAAGTGTGGATCTTTTGAAAATGTTTTCAAGTTTGAAAGATTTTTTTTGAAAGTGTTGGTGTTTGTTTTGAAAATAGAAAGGATCTTTTTGTTTAGAAATGAACAAGTAACTAGGAACATTCTACCTACTCAAAAGTCTTTCATGTTTATTTCCTCTTTCCTTTGACACTATTATCTTACCATTGATTTGGTAAGAAACCCTATCTTTGGATGTAAAAGGGACGGACAAGGGTCATCGTATAGTCATGAATATCAATGTTGTAAGATATCTTAGAATTTTCTTTGAGGGACTAAGATCATTTGTAAGGCAACATTTGTAGCGTCATCGAGGGACTATGATCTTGTATTTTGTTTGTTTTTGCTAAGACGTATTACATGCGTATTATGACCATTTTCATAAGGCAACATAGTGGATTTACCCTAAGGGTGTAAGTGTGCAAGTGTATTCATTTACATGCATTGTTTTGTCTTTGAATTAGGGTTTTCTAAGCATTGATTTTATCTTTCCATAAAAACCCTAATTACTAGCATTCATATATAAAGTATTAAATTGCGGAAAATAAAAAATACTTAGCTATTACATCATTAGGGGAGGGGGTGTACAAATTTACAATGGGGAAATTGCAAGAAAATTAAGTCTAAATAATTATTACAACCATATCAAATATTATACAATAATTGAATAAATAATGTACAAGAATGTAAATGAAAAAAAAGAAACGATTTTGTTTGGATTTTTATGAAAGGGTTTTAATCTTGACCTAATTAAGAAAATAATTAATGGAAATTAACTAAAATTAAAACCTAAATTAATTAACAAAGAATAATAAGTTAAAAATGATTTTTAGGGTTTTTCATGAAAAGGATTTGAATAATAAAAATAATAGGAAAATTAATTAATTAAAATACCTAAGTTCTAAATTAATTTTAATTAAGAAAATAAAACAATGTAGTCATTAATCCTAAGCCTAAATATTAATTCATAAAAAAAGAGAAATTAATTTGCTAAGAAAATTGTTTTTGTTCTTTTTTAATTTTTATCAAGAGAAATAAAATATAAATGGGTGTAAAAATATTAAAATAAATATTTTTGGATTTTTTATTAATAATAATAATATTAATAATAAAAATAATAAAATGAAAATATGAAAGTGAAATAAACTAAAAGATAAAAATGTGAAAAATGGAAAAATGAGGCCCAGGAGTGTGTGTTTGTGACAAACAAGTAAGAAAATGTGAAAAATAGAAAAAAGGTAACGCGCTGGATGTTGAACCCACGCCCTCTTGGTTACCAGCATATTGTCTTACCACTGTGGTGGCTATACATCCGTTAACATTGGCACAAAAATAAATACATAACATAAAACTTGCTCTGACTGTACTTCATCTTCAGCCTCCAGCCAAAGGATCTGTAACTTGCTCATTCTTCAACCATTTTTAAAAATGTAAACATGAAACTTGTGTATTTTTTCACCACGAATCCAACCATGTAACTAATTTAAGCTAACATTCAAAGATTAGAATGAATTTATGAAAGTACCAAATTCTGACCTAAATGTTTCAGCAAGTTTAAACTCAAAATTCTCCATGCTCAAACAATATAAATGAAATCTATGGACATGTATAGTTTTAGGGTAATGATATCTACATTCTATATTCACAAATGCAAGACTAACAATTCCTAAATAATAAGATAGAAGTTCAAGAAAAATACCTCAAAACTGGAAATCGTGAAATGAGTTTGAGCTTGTTTCAAGTGATGGTGATGATCAGGTTAGTTTCCTTGGACCTCTAGGAAGCTAATGCAATGGTTGGCTTGAGCTGAAGGTGGCTGGAATGGTTTGGAGAAGTCCAACTGTGATGCTCTATTTTTGAACTTGGAAATGGGTGAAGATGGTGTTACAGTTGTGTAACAGGGACATGGATGGCTTATGTATGATATTTGGAAGCTTTTGGAAATAAAAGGCCAAGAAACGCACGGGTGAAATGGAAGTTTGAATTTTTTGATCAGAATATGCAACAATGGTGGTTTGTGATGCAGTTCTGAGTTTGGGGAAGTTTTGGAGCTTGTGTATTCGTGTGTTTTGATGCAAATAACTTGTGCATAAGAAAGGAAAAGGTTCTAGTACTTGAGAGGGTCAGAATCACAAGATATAAAATTATGGCTATGTTACTTGATTTTGAAGAAAAGTGGGAACATAGTTTCAAGGAAAAGTACAAGCATGGGTTGACTTGTTAGAGGCTTTAGACAAGTTTCTTTTGGGTTATAGGTTGTGTGTGATCAGAAGAAAACACATGCAAAGCTCAAGAACTGATTTTGTGCACAAAAGCTACTTTTCCAAAATGGCAATATGCATTTTCTTCCCAAAATGGCATTAAGCATGGGAGATCCATTGAATGCTTATATTAAAGCCTCTAACAGCTGTGAAAAACATTAATTATGGAGTGCCAAGCAATTTTGAGGCCTACAAAGCAAAGATTGTGCAGCCTAGCATGGATTTGAATTCTTGTTCATCACATAATTCTGCCTTGTAAAACAACTTGAAACCCTAACTTCTGACCTTCGATTCTCCTTGCTCAAAAATGATCTCAAGGAGTTCTTGGACATTTTGGAAATATTATAGTGTGATCTAGAATCCCTCTTTGAATCACGTTTGCAAAATCCAAATGGAACTAAGTGAAACTTGGCCCAGAAGTTAGGTCAAAATCCTGACCAAAATACTCAAAATTTCAGTAAGTGTTTTAGTTTCATGACCATAATTTCATGGATTAATAACTTGAGATCCAGTCATTTTTAGGAGGAGTTGTGTAAAGAAATGTTTTATATCTCATTGAGATCTACAAATTTCATGTTGAAAGTTTCTTTTGAATCATCTCGCATCATGGTGAAAAATTGGCTCAAAGTTGTGAAAAAATATGAAGTTTTCAACACTTAGAAAAAATTTTAAGTTTCGAAACTTTGACTTTTCAAAATGAAATCTTGACTTTTTAATTTATTGATGAACAAGTTTAATATTTTGACATGTTTTGATGAATTGTGATCTTTGACACTTGATTTTGACTAAAAAGTTAAAGTTTGACTTTTCAATGTGCAAATGACTTTTGATCAAGTGACTGAAAATCAACTATCAATCAAATGATCTTGAGGGATGTTTTGAGTCATGCCATTAAGTAAAAATGTTTCAATTGAATTCTTGAGATCATGTCTCAAACCAATTAACCATTTGTTAGGTCAAAAATCATAAATTGCCCTTTCTCAGTCGAAACCCTAATTTTGACCATTTTGCCCCTTTGATGATCTGATCAAATTTCTTGATGAATTATGGTCCAAACTTGATCAAATGACATATGTGAGTTCACAATGTTGATATGGATAAAAAATTATGAAGTTTTACTGTAAATTAACCATAATTGACTTTTTTCCCAATACAACTGATTTTTAGGTCAACTGATCAATTGATTGAGCAAAAATGTGATCCAAGACTTGAAACTTGACATGAGCAATCTTGAGGGTCCATAGTGATCCATGAAAGTTATATGAGGCATTAAAAGTTCAAATATCCTTGTTCAATCTCAAACCCTAATTTCAGTCATCAATGCTTAAGGAGGTGTCTTGAGCTGATCAACCCTTGAGCAGTCTTGAACCAAAGGAGATATTGTGAGAAAATACTTGATAAATGAGAGGGAAAATTCTTGGGTACAACATCTTCCCCTGTTCAATCTTCTTAAACCTGAAGAGTTAGATTGGCGGATCCGCCATTCATGACTTGAAGGTGGAAGATGATTGAACACTAAAGTGCCTAGAAATTTGCACTCGAAGATGAATTGTGAATGGGCTTATAGATGACATTTGGAGGAATGATGGAGACTTTCCTGATATGGCCTTGTAGATGCCATCCAAGGGTGACTGTTGACAGAAAATAGACTAAGTCTGAACTTGATTTCAATTGGAAAAGAATCAGAATAAATCTTTGGAGCAATTTATCTGAAACTAACAGAAGTCTTGTATGTTGTTTGAATAGGAAGAATCATAATAAATCTTGGAGCGATTTATCTGAACCAGAAGTGTTCATTTGGAAAGTATCAGTATAAATTGTTGCGAGGTTTAAATTGAACCAAAAGAGGTCTTGAATATTCTTTAACTGGAGAGAATCAGAGTAAAACTTTGAGCGATTTATCTGAACCAGAGAAAGTGTCTACTAAGAAAGAATCAGAATAAATTATTGAGAGATTTATCTGACCAAGAGAAGGTGTCTGCGAGAAATAATCAAAGTAAATCACTGATAGATTTAAACTGGACCATCAAGGAACTGGAGAAGAATCAGAATAAATCATTGACAGATTTATTTGAACCAGAGAAGGGCGTCTGCGGGAAAGAATCAGAATAAATCGTTGAGAGATTTAAAACTGAACCGACAGGGATCTGGAAGAGAATCAGAACAAATCATTGAGAGATTTATCTGAACCAAAGAAGACGTATGCAGGAAAGAATCAAAATAAACCGTTGAGAAATTCAAACTGAACCGGCAAGAATCTCGAGAAGAATCAGAATAAATCATTGAGAGATTTATCAGAACCAGAGAAAAACGTTTGTGGGAAAGAATCAGAATAAACCATTGAGAGATTTAAAACTGAACCGGTAAGGATCTAGAGGAGAATCAGAACAAATCATTGAGAGATTTGTCTGAACCAGAGATGTTCATTTGGAGAGTATCAGGATAAACTGTTGAGAGATTTAAAACTGAACTGGCAGGGATCTGGAAGAGAATAAGAACAAATCATTGAGAGATTTATCTGAACCAGAGAAGACGTTTGTAGGAAATAATTAGAATAAATCATTGAGAGATTAAAACTGAACCGATAGGAATCTGGAGAAGAATCGGAATAAATCATTGAGAGATTTATCTGAATTAGAGAAAAATGTCTGCAGGAAAGAATCAGAATAAACTGTTGAGAGATTTAAAACTGAACCGGCATGGATCTGGAGGAGAATCATAATAAATCATTGAGAGATTTATCTGAACCAGAGATATTCATTTGGAGAGTGTCAGGATAAACCGTTGAGAGATTTTAACTGAACCAAAAGAGGTCTTGAATATTCTTTAACTAGAGAGAAATCAGAGTATATCTTTGAGCGATTTATCTGAACCAGAGAAAGTGTTTGCAAGAAAGAATTAGAATAAACCGTTGAGAGATTTAAACTGAACCGGTAGGGATCTGGAGGAAATATTTGTTATGTAGATGGTCGACCAGTCCTTTCTCGGGAATTGATCTATATTTGACTTGTCGAAAATTTGACGATAATTTTCTATTGATTTATTCTTCCTGAAAAGGTGAAAGGTTAGTTGCATGCAATGCCATGATGTATGAAATGCACAGTACAATGTTGTTTCTCAAAATAAATCAGATCGTGATGTATGCATTTGTATTGTCAATGTTATGACATATAGATGTAATGTATGGACACATTAATTGTTATGCTACAGTGTTGCTGGAGTTGGGGTAAAATAAATCCCTGAGTACTGCTGGGAATGTAAGTCTTCATATTTTGAAGTTGAAGTATTGATATATGAGTTTCCATTTATTAGAGAAATAAACTCTGTCGTGGAAGGGAAACACTGTGCATTGCTTGTGGACCTCATGAAATCTTGCTGGGGAATCCTGAGAAGTTGGGCGACTTTCACTGGGGAATCTTGTTCCGTCGGGGATGCGAGAGCACTTGATACCATTAAGTTGTATACTGGAGATATGTTAGCGATCTTGTAGTGGGATGTCCTGAGTTCCGCTCTTGCTGAAAAAAGTACCTACGGGGGATTTTATGGAATAGTCTAAAGATATTATCCTATTTCTTAAAGCCATTAGTGATTGTCTTTCTATTTTCTGTTCCCCTTTTTTGCTCGTTTTTAAACAGTAGTCATGTTCAAATGCATATGTTCAAAAATAATCATTGGACGTTTTTGCAAACAAAACACAAAAATAAAAGGAAAACAAATAGTTTTGCACTTTCAAAGGAATATCTTTGTATTAACTTGAATAAGTATTTTTTGTACAACGAGACGAACATTTTAGTAGGAGAATGTCGTCGTAGAATACAAAAAATTGATACAAGGAAAAGATAGCCATGTGAAATAATCCCATGGGGTTCCCATTCTGTTATAGACTTTGTGTCTCTGAGCGTCTCGTCCACTTGCTGCTTTGTCTGAAGCTGATTGGATTGATCAGAACCGTTTGAGTTTGTCAATCGATGCTAAAGGTTATCTGTAAGGTGATCCAACGGGACATAGTCATACGATTTAATTACCTAACTTTTGCCTGGACCTCCCTTTCGGGTTTTCAGTCCACCGGGATACCCTTTTTATCCCAAGCCGCCCTTTTGAGTTTTCAGCTTGCCGAGTGTACATATTTCTTTTGTATTTTATCCCTAATTTTTTCCCGAACCTTTGTGGTTCGCCGGGATGCCCTAACTTTTGCCTAGGCTAGTCGACCTAGCGGGTCTTTATTCATGCATAGTATCTTTTGACTATGTCCGCATTCACAGGGTGCGGAAGGTCGTCTCCATCCATAGTGGTTAAGATTATTGCTCTACCAGAGAATATGCTTTTGATCATAAATGGTCCCTCGTATGTAGGAGTCCATTTGCCCCTGGGATCACCTTGTGGCAATATGATACTCTTGATTACCAAGTCACCAACCCAATATACCTAACGTCTGACATTCTTGTTAAAAGCTTTGATCATACATCTTTGGTACATCTGACCATGACAGACAACCGTAAGCCTCTTCTCACCAATCAAGTTCAATTGGTCAAGCCGAGTTTGAATCCATTCATTATCATTCAGCCCTGCATCCTTTATGATTCTCAGAGAAGGTATTTGGACTTCAATTGGTAGGACGACTTCCATACCGTATACCAAAGAGAAAGGAGTTGCCCCTGTTGACGTGCGTGTCGTGGTACAGTAACCATGGAGAGAAAATGGTAACATCTCATGCCAGTTCTTGTAGGTCACTGTCATATTTTGTATGATCTTCTTGATGTTTTTATTTGCGGCTTCGACATCGCCATTCATCTTTGGCTGGTAAGGAGAAGAATTATGGTGATGGATCTTGAACTGCGCACATAGTGCAGTGATTATAATATTGTTGAGATTCGTACCATTGTTTGTGATGATTCTCTCCGGGATACCGTACCGACAGATGAGATTCTATTTGATGAATCGGGCCACAACATTCTTGGTAACGGAAGTGAAAGAAGATGCCTCAACCCACTTCATGAAGTAGTCAATGGACACCAAGATGAAGCGGTGTCCATTAGAAGCTATAGGTTTGACTTCTCCAATCATGTCGATGCCCCACATCGCGAATGGCCAGGGAGAAGTCAGGACGTTTAGAGGAACTGGAGGCACATGCACTTTGCCAGCATAAACCTGACACTTGTGACAGGTTCATGAATGCTGATGGCAATCTGCTTCCATGGTAGACTAGTAGTACCCTTCCTGTAGGATCTTTTTAGCCATTGTGTTCCCACTAAAATGGGTGCCAAAAGTGCCTTCTTGTAGATCAACCATGATCTTGTCTGCCTTAACCTTGTCTATGCAACGAAGCAGAGTAGAGTCGTGGTTGCGCTTGTAGAGAATGCCATTACTGAGGAAGAACTTAGCAGAGAATCTTCTCAAGAACTTCTTATCATTGACTGAAGCTCCCTCCGGATACTCTTGGGCCTCGAGATACCTCTTAACTTCATGGAACCAAAGCTTGTCCACTACTTCTTCAGTATTGATCTCGTGATAGTAATCTGGTTCGTCCATTGGCTCAATGGTGATCTAGGGAGCCTCGTTACCCCACTTGAGTTTAAACATGGATGAAATAGTGGCTAGCGCGTCCGCTAGTTGATTTTCCTCTCATGGAAAATGCTCAAAGGTAATTTCCTCAAAATGTGGGATTAATGTCAACACATGTTCTTTGTAGGGGATAAGATTAGGGTGCTTCGTTTCCCATTCTCCTTTGATCTGACTGATGACTAAGGTTGGACCTCCAAATACACTTAAGGACTTGATTCCCAAATCTATGGCAGCTTTGAGACCCATAATACACGCTTCATATTCTGCCATATTATTGGTATAGTTGAAACAAAGTCTTGCAGTGAAGGGAGTATGACATCCTTCAGGGGATATGATTACAGCACCTATGCCATTGCCGAGTGCGTTAGAAGCTCCGTCAAAAACCAAGGTCCATCGGGATCCTTGTTCAAGTCCGTTATATGGTCTGAATTCTTCACAATTGTTTACCATCATGATGTCTTCATCTGGGAACTCGAATTTCATGGATTGGTAGTCATCTACAACCTGATGAGCAAGGTGATCGGCTAGTACACTACCCTTTATTTATTTTTGGGTAGTGCATTAAATGTCGTATTCAGTCAGGATCATCTGCCACCTTGCTATTCTTCCAGAGAGGGCAGGCTTCTCGAATATGTATTTAATTGGATCCATCATGGATATCAATAAGGTATTATGGGTCAGCATATACTGTCTTAGTCGGCAAGCATTCCATGCCAGAGCGCATCAAGTTTTCTCGAGCAATGAATATCTGGTTTCACAGTCGATAAACTTTTTGCTCAGGTAGTATATTGCATGCTCTTTTCGGCCAGACTCGTCATGCTTCCCTAGCACACACCCCATTGAATTTTCTAAGACAGTTAGATACATGATCAAAGGTCTTCCCTCGACTGGCGGCATCAAAACAGGATGCTCTTGAAGGTACTCTTTGATTTTGTTGAAGGCAGCTTGGCATTCATCATTCCATCTGATTACTTGATCTTTCTTCAGTAATTTGAAGATTGGTTCACAAGTAGCGGTTAGGTGAGAAATGAATCTGGCGATGTAGTTTAGCCATCCTAAGAATCCTCTGACTTCCTTCTTGGTGCGAGGAGCAGACATTTCTTGTATTACTTTTACCTTTGTAGGGTCCACTTCGATACCTTTACCGCTGACGATGAAGCCTAGGAGTTTACCGGACCTCACTCCAAATGTGCATTTACTCAGGTTCAACCTTAGCTTGTATTTCTTTAGCCTTTCAAACAGTTTCTGAAAATGGTCAAGATGTTCCTCTTCAGTTTGATATCTGGCTATCATGTCATCCACGTAGACCTTTATTTCATGATGGATCATGTCGTGAAATAGAGCTACCATGGCGCGCTGATAAGTTGCCCCAGCATTTTTCAACCCGAATGCCATAACCTTGTAACAGAACATGCCCCACTATGTGACGAAGGTCGTTTTCTCCATGTCTTCAGGTGCCATTTTTATCTGGTTGTATCTGGAGAAACCGTCCATGAAAGAAAATACTTTATGTTGTGCGGTGTTGTCAACCAGAATATCGATATGGGGGAGCGGGAAATCATCCTTAGGGCTTGCCATATTCAAATCTCGGTAATCCATACACATGCGTACTTTACCGTCCTTTTTAGGCACTGGAATAACATTGGCGACCCATTGCGGATAGGAGGTGAAGGATAAAAATCTATTGTTGAATTGTTTCATGACTTCAGTTTTGATCTTCTCTGACATTTCTGGCCGCATGTGACGAACTTTCTATTTTACCGGAGAGCAGTCTTCTTTTGTCGGTAGACGATGGACCACAATATCAGTATCAGGTCCTGACATGTCTTCGTATGACCAAGCAAAGACCTCAACATAGTCATGTAGTAACTGAGTTAAGCGCTTCTTGACACTCGGTTCCAGATTGGCACCTACCTTGACTTCTTTCTTGTCCTCTTCGGTACCTAAGTTAACTGTGTCAACCGGTTATTCGTGGGTTGTGTGGTCCTTTCTTCCTATTGTAGTAATCTGGCTAGTTCCCCTGGCACTTCAAAATCTTCCTCACCTTCGTCTTCGGCTTGGTAGATCAGATTTTCAAAGTCACAATAGGCCATAGCAGAATCGTTACCCATGGGATCCTGAGTGGATGTGGATTTGCATTTTGATATGTGAGTGTGTGTAAGAGCATAGCTATCTTCGAAAAAAATAAAAATGTAGAAAAAGAAGAATAAAGAGCATAAAATTTGTATGCAAAAACGTTCATCATTCATTGATGACATGCCAAAATGAAGTAACAACCCTTACAAATGGACCGTTGTGCCTCGGGTAAGACACAAGGTTTTAAAAGTCTCAATTGTTTAATTATTACAAGTCCAACAAAAATTTAAAGACAATTACTATTGGATAAAAGTAATAGGGACAAATTCTTTGGCTTCCCAGTTGTTGAGTCCTCCACTGATAGTTGGGAAAATCTATTCTTCCAGGTCACAGTTGTCATCACTATCCTCCATTGTGTTGACTCCATGGTTGTTGATCCACAAAGGTGGTCCCCCGACACGAGCACGACAAACATCTTTCTGGGCTCCTGAAGTAAAACCCAAACCAAACTTGTCAGACTTGTAGGGGATATCTAGGAGTTGGCCCCAAATAGTACACCCACCTTCTTCGACTACTGCCATGGCATCTTTCAGAGAAGCCATCTTCAGCAGAGGTCTGGTGATCTTCGAAAATTTGGAAACAGTCTTGGTCGCCGTAACTATTTGTGGGACTTCCTCGAAATGCTGACACAGAGTTTAGATGAATTCACCATCCATTTCCACATATCTAAAGGAGTTCAGGTGACTGACCATATATTCCTCCTCTCCATGGACAATGATGATTTTTCCCTTGATTGGGTATTTCAACATCTGATGTAATGTAGAGGTGACGACACCAGTGTTATGAATCCAAGGTCGGCCTAATAAACATGAATAGGAAGGGTGAATATCCATCACATTGAAAGTTGAATCAAAGGTTTGAGCTCCAACTTTAATGAGGATGTCCACCTCCCCGTGCATCATTCTCTTTGAACCATCGAAGGCCCTTACCACTATGTTGCTGGGTTTTAAGGTCAAACCTTCACAGTCTAGTCTATCCAGAGCCTTCTTAGGCAGCACATTCAAGGATGAACCAGTATCTACTAGGACATGGGCCAAAGTAGTGCCCCTACATTCGACAGAGACATGCAACGCCTCATTATGTTTCCTCCCTCTTGGTGTCAGGTCAGCATCAGAAAAGCCCAAACCGTTATCAGCGGTCAAACTGACCATACAATATTTAAACTGGTCAGCAGAGGTTTCCTCTGGCACATGGGTAGTTTTAAGAAATTTCACCAAGGCCTTCGCATGAGCCTCAGAGCATAATAGTAAAGCTAGCATAGAAATCTTTGAAGGGGTCTTCCCTAGCTGTTCGACTACATTGTAGTCGCTTCTCTTTATAATTTTCAAAATTTCTTCCATCTCCTTCTTGGAGGCCTCTGGGATAGATATTGATTGCGCCTTCATCCGGACAGGTTCAACCAAAATGCCTTTGCCCCGAGTCTCGATCGACTCGGTGATAGGGGTGTCAATAGGGGTAACCACGGGAACTGTAGTAATAGTGTCAACAGGAACAAAAGCAGGGATGATCACAGGACCAGTAACAGTTTTTGGAGGAGCAATCTCAGGGGAGAACACTCTTCTGCTTCTGGTTATTTTGCTGGTTCTCACAATGTTACCGATGTCGGGGTCAACCATCTCAAAAACCGAGTCTTCATCAGCCAGCCAATCTTGTTTGACACCGTGGTAGTAGACGTCACCCCCATAGTTCCAGGGGACTGTTTTATCTGAGGAGTACGGGATCGGCCCTGGCATAGTAATTATTAGTGGAGTCACCTTCGAAATAGATGTGATCCTAACGGGTCTTTTGGTGGAGACCCTGGGAGGATTGGCGGAATTGGTTATTATTGAAACATCCTTTTAAGCAATGGTTGGAACGAGAGTTTTTTCAAACAAAATCTCTTTGTCATCCATCAGGCGCTGGACACCTGCTTTCAATAAATGACAACTAGTTAGTAAGGATAAACAGAGGTGGCAGCCTTTGCCACAGCCCATAAATAAACCGGCCTTCAACAGGTTCCTCTTGATGGTCAGGAGCGGAGTAACAAGCTCATCAACAACAGTAACAAACACATCATCTTCAACAACGTTAACATCATGGACGTGCTTGGGCATAGGAGCGGTGATAACATTTGGGATCTCAGGAGCGTCAAATTTAATTTCTTTTACCTCGAGAAGGTCTTGGACCTTGTTTTTCAAAACCCAGCAGTCGTTTGTATCATGACCTGGGAGAGGCAGTGTTGGGATTCTTCGGAGCTTCCCGCAAGGTTACCAGATTAGATCTCAACAAATGTGGCAAGACTTGAGACAACGTCATATTTATCCGGGTAAATTGTCTTACCAGTCTTTATGTTCTAGACTGCTAATTCCTTTGTTGAGTAGGTGCGGGTTTAGGGATCATGACGGCCCCTACCGTTGGACGATGATCAATTCTGTCCTGATTCCTTTAAGGGTACACAACACCAACCTCTTTCTTTCCAGCAAATGGTTTTATCACGGCACTGGAAGATACGTCCTTTTGGATCTTCCCACTATTAATCCTAGCTTCCACTCTCTCCCCGATCAAGATTAATTCAATGAAGCCGGCTGAGGAGCTTCCAATTAGATGATTAAAGAAAGGACCGGACATGGTACCTAGAAACATGTCCACTAGCTCCCTGTCAGACAGGGGAGCCTGGACTCTTCCTGCTAAGTCCCTCCACTTCTGAGTGTAGTCTTTGAAACCCTCACTTGAACCCATAGCCATACTCTGGAGTTGAGTACGGGTGGGAGCAAGGTTTGTGTTATACTGATACTGCTTATAAAAAGCAGCGGCCATGTCTTCCCAATTATGGACATTGGCCCTCTCCAGTTGATAGAACCAATCTAGCTGAGTCCCGGATAGACTATCCTGAAAGAAGTGGACCCACAAATCTCTGTCAGCAGTGTGAGGTTGTATATTCCTCACATAAGATCGAAGGTACATCTTGGGACACAAAACCCCGTCGTACTTAGAAAACACTGGTGCCTTGAACTTTGGTGGAATAACAATCCCAAACACCAAACCCAGCTCTTCAAAGTCTAGCCTGGGCATTTTCTGAATCTCCATTGCACTTAAGCGATCTTCCAACTGTTTGTATTTATCGTCAACTAGAGGATACTGCTCTTTAGAATAATCAACCTCTTCTTCCTCTTCAGATCCTGGATGGTTAGTCACTTCCTTGTTTTTCCCTTCTTGATTATCCTTTTCACCTGATGATGTTGCAAAGTCTAGAGTCCGTCTGGCTGGCCCTTGAAACCTTCTTCCCAGATTCAAAACACCGGTTGATTTCTTCGCCTTCTTCTTATTTTCTTTGATCAACAAAGTTTTCAAATCCTCTTGTCCTTTTTTCAGAGTCAAGAACATTTGTTGAAACTGAGCGTTCTGCGCCTGGAGATCTTTTACTGTTTGTTCAATATCCATCTCACTGAAATAAACAGTAGAAAGATAAGGAGACCTATTGTAAGAAACTTGCTTGTGTTATGATGAATGAAGATGCATATGCAATGATTTCAAGGAAATTCGAGATTTAAATTTGCTTTAGACAAAAAGGAACACGCGTTATATTAATAAATCAAAGTTTGAGTACATCATGCCTCTTTGGGCTTACAAAGAAATACAAAACTCTAAGATGAAAAGGTTGAAGGCATCCTCTTTGGTGCGATGTAAGCGTTCAGACTCCGCTCTTCATGAAGCTGCTTGGTGAGTTCTAGAACCTTCTTCTCGCTGGCGTAAAATTAGGCCTCGAAAGTGTCTCGCTCCCCCTTAAGTTGTATCCAATCCCTTTGCAACTCTTCGAGAAAGGTGGACATGCTAGGATGAAGGATAGTGTAAGGGACATATCCTTCCACAACAGGTTCTATGATGACTGGTAAGATGGAAAGATAAGGCATCACAAGTTTCTGAGCACGAGCTCGCACCCACTTAAGGTAAGGCTCAAGAGGGATGAAATTCTTGTGCCCCCAATGTTCTGCTATCTATCTTGTTCAACATCCTCCAAGCTCGGATAAACCTCTGGCGGTAACCTTGATCGTCATTCTCGTAATCAAATACCAACCCTTGAATAAGCATCTCATGTGGGCCATGCCTACGGGCATAACCAAAATGTCGTAAGGCTAAGCAGGGGTTGTAAGTGATACCTCCTCTAATGCCAAGTAAGGGGACATTAGGGAATTCTCCATAACGGTCGATGATAGTAACATTCTCCAAAGATCGGGAACACCAATGAATATCTGAATGTCTGAGCGTCATCAGCCTATGAGATCACCTTGAACCTTGACCGTTCTTCAATATAGATTGGGGAAGATGAGAAATAAACCATCTTACCAAGAGAGGAGTATAACACATGAGGATAACTCTTTTCCTTATAGTTCGAGAGTGAAAAGAATGTAGGATGTCTCCTAACCAAGTAGGCACCGGGTTACGAGTCATGAAGATTTTGACGGCATTTACATCTATGAGTTGGTCAAGATTTGGAAACAAAACCATCCCATAGATGAGAAGAGCCATAATTTCCTCAAAAGCTTGCAAGTCCAAGGAGTTCCAACAGTCTTGAGCTTTCTCAAACAAGAACTTGGCTAAGAAATCTTTGACACCACTCCTTGTTTCCCAATTAGTTGTGACATTAGATTGTTGCAAGTGTAGGGCTTGAGCAATATCTTCTGGTTTTGGATCTCTTTATGTACCGTTGAAGGGTATTTTATTGAGAATGGGAATCCTCAAGAGTTGGGAGAATTCTTCCAAAGTGGCACAAGTTGATAATCGGGAAATGTGAAGCAATGGTGTAGAGGATCAAAGAATTGGAAGAGCACATTCATCATATCTTCATCAGTGTTAGAGGTAACCAAGTTTAGGAGGCGACCATGTCTTTCGGTAAATGGAGAATTCTCGGGAACCCTTAATGCTAACTCTTTAAGTTGAGGAGGGATCCTTACGAGATTGACTTGAATGGTTTTCCTGCAAATAGAATCCATGTCCTACAAAACAGAACAAAGAAAAATCCCCAAAACCCTTGAAATGGTTAGTGAGCATGAGTATGATGTCATGATGTTTATGATGTTATGTACAAGAAAATATATACAAACAAAATAAACAAGTCCTTAGGTTTAGGCTTTCATGGAGTCTCATAGGTAAGTACCCTCTTGAAGTTTAGTTGGCTCAAACCTGTCCTACCAATAGTAACCAGGTTCTAAGGGAGCTCAATATCACTGGTTTGTTTTCTCGGGCATTGTTTCAGCACAAGCCTCTTTAATGGTGACCGAAATATCCCAAAAAATAAAACCTCAATGAGTGTAGTATCGAGTATCTACCAACTTTGGACTGCACCAAAGTCGGTCATCTCACTACATCCTAATGGCCAAGTTGGTCAAGTAAAGGTTCTAGAAGTTAGTTAGTGCTTCATGACATCACTCAGCAGTCGCGTATTCTCCTTGACTACTCAAGGGCTACCGGTACCCACAAATATGTCACACTAACGTAGCTATTGCTTAGACCATGTCGGTATACCCTACACAGTTTCCACAACGTATTGCTACTTACCTATAAGGTATCCCAAATCTAGGTAGAGGATTTAAACCCAAACAAAGAACCAAAATTTAAAGCATACAAGCTAGCTCAACATATTTTATGATCCTTAGAGAAGGAATCTCGACTTCTACAGGAAAAACTGCTTCCATTCCATAAACAAGCGAAAAAGGGGTTGCCCCAGTTGATGTATGCATAATGGTACAATAGCCATGCAAAGCGAAAGGCAACATCTCATGCCAATCGTTATATGTCACCACCATTTTCTACATAATCTTGATATACTTATTAGCGGCTTCAACAACACCATTCATCTTTGGGCGATACGGTGAAGAATTATGGAGCTTGATCTTGAAAGACTCACAAAGCTACTTCATCATTTTGTTATTGAGATTTGATCCATTATCAGTAATGATCTTCTCAGGAATCCCATAACGACAGATTATGTTGTTCTTGAGCAAACGAGCCACCTCCTACTTGGTAACATTTGCATGGGATGTGTAACACGGTGGCAGAACTTACTTGGTTGTTTTGCGTTTTATCACAAATGTTGCGGTTAGCAAGAGTCGCCATTGACTTTTCTTTTATCCAAAAGGAAAGGCTGAAAAGAACAGGAAAGTCCTTCGAGATGTTTTCTTGAGTTTGGGGGGTATATTATGAAAAGGGAAGGTATTAACACCCTTTTCATCCATAGTTATATATGGGCTCTTAGTTACTTGCTAGATTACTTGCTTTTGTTTGAAAATGTGCTTTGTGTGGTTTTTGAAAGTATTTTGAAAAGGCGCCATCATTTAGGCAAACTTTGCAATGATTCCCGTTCGTAAGAATGTATACAAAGTGTTGATCTTTTGAAAAAAGTTTTAAGTTTGAAAGATGTTTTTTGAAAGTGTTGGTGTTTGTTTTGAAAATAGCAAGGATGTTTTAGTTTGAAAATGAGCAAGCAACTAGGAACATTTTACCTACTCAAAAGTCTTTCATGTTTATTTCCTCTTTCCTTTGACACTGTTATCTTACCATTTATTTGGTAAGAAACCCTATCTTTGGATGTAAAAGGGACGGGCAAGGGTCATCGTATAGTCATGAATAGAAATGTTGTAAGATATCTTAGCATTTTCTTTGAGGGACTAAGATCATTTGTAAGGCAACATTTGTAGCGTCATCGAGGGACTATGATCTTGTATTTTGTTTGTTTTTGCTAAGACGTCTTACATGCGTATTATGACCATTTTCATAAGGCAACAAAGTGGATTTATCCTAAGGGTGTAAGTGTGCAAGTGTATTCGTTTACATGCATTATTTTGTCTTTTAATTAGGGTTTTCTAAACATTGATTTTATCTTTCCATAAAAATCCTAATTGCTAGCATTCATATATAAAGCATTAAATTGCGGAAAATAAAAAATACTAAGCTATTACATCATTAGGGGAGGGGTGTACAAATTTACAAATGGAGAAATTGCAAGAAAATTAAGTCTAAATAATTATTACAACCATATCGAATATTGTACAATAATTGAATAAATAATGTACAAGAATGTAAATGGAAAAAAAAGAAATGATTTTGTTTGGATTTTTATGAAAGGGTTTTAATATTGACCTAATTAAGAAAATAATTAATGGAAATTAACTAAAATTAAAACCTAAATTAATTAACAAAGAATAATAAGTTAAAAATGATTTTTTAGGGTTTTTCATGAAAAGGCTTTGAATAATAAAAATAATAGGAAAGTTAATTAATTAAAATACCTAAGTTCTAAATTAATTTTAATTAAGAAAAGAAAATAATATAGTCATTAATCCTAAGCCTAAATATTAATTAATAAAAAAATAGAAATTAATTTGCTAAGAAAATTGTTTTTGTTCTTTTTTAATTTTTATAAAGAGAAATAAAATATAAATGAGTGTAAAAATAATAAAATAAATACTTTTGGATTTTTTTATTAATAATAATAATAATATTAATAATAAAAATAATAAAATGAAAATATGAAAGCGAAATAAACTAAAAGATAAAAATAATAAAATAAAGAAATAAATGACCAGGGGGGTACTGAAGCAAGGCCAGGGGTTATAAGCCAGCAAACTACCAAGGCCCACTGCAATGAGGACCAAGCGTGTGTGTTTGTGACAAAAAAGTATGAAAATGTGAAAAATGGAAAAAAGGTAACGCGTTGGGTATTGAACCCACGCCCTCTTGGTTACCAGCGCACTGCCTTACCACTGGGGTGGCTATACATCCGTTAACATTGGCACAAAAATAAACACATAACAAAAAACTTGGCCTAACTGTACTTCATCTTCAACCTCCAGCCAAAGGATCTGTAACTTGCTCATTCTTCAACCATTTTCAAAAATGTAAACATGAAACTTGTGTATTTTTTCACCACGAATCCAACCATGTAACTGATTTAAGCTAACATTCAAAGATAAGGATGAATTTATGAAAGTACCAAATTCTGACCTAAATGTTTCAGCAAGTTTAAACTCAAAAATCTCAATGCTCAAGCAACATAAATGAAATCTATGGACATGTATAGTTTCAGGGTAATGATATCTACATTCTATCTTCACAAATGCAAGCCTAACAATGCCTAAATAATGAGATAGAAGTTCAAGAAAAATACCTCAAAACTGGAAATCATGAAATGAGTTTGAGCTTGTTTCAAGTGATGGTGATGATCATGTTAGCTTCCTTGGACCTCTAGGAAGCTAATGCAATGGCTGGCTTGAGCTAAAGGTGACTGGAACGGTTTGAAAAAGTCCAACTGTGATGCTCTATTTTTTAACTTAGAAATGGGTGAAGATGGTGTTACAGTCGTGTAACAAGGACAAGGATGGCTTATGTATGATGTTTGGAAGCTTTTGGAAACAAAAGGCCAAGAAACGCACGAGTGAAATGGAAGTTTGAAGTTTTTGGTCAGAATATGCAACAATGGTGGTTTGTAATGCATTTATAAGTTTGGGGAAGTTTTGGAGCTTGTGTATTCGTGTGTTTTGATGCAAACAACTTGTGCATAACTAAGGAAAAGGTTCTAGTACTTGAGAGGGTCAGAATCACAAAATGTAGACTTATGGCTATGTTGCTTGATTTTGAAGAAAAGTGGGAACATAGTTTCAAGGCAAAGTACAAGCATGGGTTGACTTGTTAGACGCTTTAGACAAGTTTCTTTTGGGTTATAGATTGTGTGTGATCAGAAGAAAACAAGTGCAAAGCTCAAGAACTGATTTTGTGCACAAAAGCTACTTTTCCAAAATGGCAATGTGCACTTTCTTCCCAAAATGGCATTAAGCATGGGCAATGTATTGAATGCTTAGATTAAAGCCTCTAGTAGCTGTGAAAAATATTAATTATAGATTTCCAAGAAAGTTTGAGGCGTGTAAAGCAAAGATTGTGCAGCCTAGCATGGATTTGAATTCTTGTTCATCACAAAATTTTGCCTTGTAAAACAACTTGAAACCCTAACTTCTGAACTTCGATTCTCCTTGCTCAAAAATGATCTCAAGGAGTTCTTGGACATTTTGGAAATCTTGTAATGTGCTATACAATCCCTATTTGAATCACTTTTGCAAAATCCAAATGGAACTATGTGAATCTTGGCCCAGAAGTTAGGTCAAAATCCTGACCAAAATACTCAAAATTTCACTAAGTGTTTTAGTTTCATGACCATGATTTCATGGATTAATAACTTGAGATCCAAGAATTTTTAGGAGGAGTTGTGTAAATAAATGTTTTAGATCTCATTGATATCTACAACTTTCATGTTGAAGGTTTTTTTTGAATCATCTTGCATCATGGTGAAAATTTGGCTCAAAGTTGTGAAAAAATATGAAGTTTTCAACACTTAGAAAAATTTCTAAGTTTGGAAACTTTGACTTTTCAAAATGAAATCTTAACTTTTTGATTTCTTGATGAACAAGTTTCATATTTTGACATGTTTTGATGAATTGTGATCTTTGACACTTGATTTTAACCAAAAAGTCAAAGTTTACTTTTCAGTGTGCAGTTGACTTTTGATCAGTTGACTGAAAATCAACTATCAATCAAATGATCTTGAGGGATGTCTTGAGTCATGCCATTAGGTAAAAATGATGCAATTGAATCCTCAAGATCCTGTCTCAAACCAATTAACCATTTGTTAGGTCAAAAATCAGAAATTGTCCTTTCTTAGTCAAAACCCTAATTTTGACCATTTTGCCCCTTTGATGATCTGATCAAATTTCTTGAGGAATTATGGTCCAAACTTGATAAAATGACATATGTGAGTTCACAATCTTGATATGGATAAAAAATTATGAAGTTTGACCATAAATTGACCACAATTGACTTTTTTCCTAATACAACTGATTTTTAGGTCAACTGATCAATTGACTGAGCAAAAATGTGATCCAAGACTTGAAACTTGACATGAGCAATCTTGAGGGTCCATAATGATACGTGAAAGTCATATGATGCACTAAAAGTTAAAATATCCTTGTGCAATCTCAAACCCTAATTTCAGTCATCAGTGCTTAAGGAGGTGTCTTGAGCTGATCAACCCTTGAGTAGTCTTGAACCAAAAGAGATCTTGTGAGAAAGTACTTGATAAATGAGAGGAAAAATTTTGGGGTACAACAGGATGCGGCTTTGACCCACTTGGTGAAGTAATCAATGGTAACCAGAATGAATCGATGCCCGTTGGAAGCAGTTGGTTCAATCCTACCAATCATATCAATGCCCCACATTGCGAAGGGCCGAAAGTCAATACATTCAAAGGCACGTGCGGCACATAAACTTTGTCAGCATAAATTTGGCATTTGTGACAAATTCTTGCATGCTTATAAAAATCGGTTTCCATGGTGGACCAATAATAGACAGCTCTCAAAATATTTTTGGCCATGGTATGTCCACTGGAATGAGTCCTGAAGGCACCCTCATGCATCTCTTAAATGATTCTTGCTGCTTCAACCTTGTAAAAACATATGAGCAGTACACCATCATGATGCCTTTTATATAACACACCACCGTTGAGGAATAACTTGGCCGAAAACCTTCTCAAAAACTTCTTGTTTGTGGCAAACGCTTCTTCAGGATACTCTTGCGTTTCAAGGTACCTTTTGATATCATGAAACCAAGGGTTACTGTCTACTTCTAACTTGGCTTCAAAACAAAATGATGGCTCATCCAGCCTTCTGATGGTAATGGAAGGTGCATCGTTAGCCCACTTAACTTTGAACATGGATGACAGAGCTTCCAGTGCATCAGCTAGATTGTTTTCGTCTCTAGAAATGTGTCCAAACGTGATCTCTTCGAAGTATGCAACCAACTTCATAACATGCTCATGATAGGTAATCAGGTTTTGATGTCGAGTCTCCCAATCTCCATTAACTTGACTCATAACAAGATTGGAGTCTCCGTAAACTTTCAAGTATTTGATTCGTAAATCAATTGCCACTTCAATACCATAGATGCAAGCTTCATATTCGGCCATGTTGTTGGTACAATGAAAACAAATACGATCATTATGAAAGGAATGTGGAATCCTTCAGGAGAAGTAATAACAGCTCCAATATTGTTTCCCATAACATTAGAGACACCGTCGAACACGAGCATCCACCGTGATCCTGGTTCGGGTCCTTCATATGGGCCAAAGATATTGCAATCCTGTATATACATGATTTCCTCATTTGGGAAACTCAAAATTATTTGGCTCATAATCATCCATAGGTTGATGAGCAAGATGATCATCCAATATACTACCTTTAATTGCTTTTTGCATAGTGTATTGGATATCATATTCAGTGAGTATCATCTGCCAACGGGCTACCCTGTTGGTGAGAGTTGGCTTCTCAAAAATGTACTTGATCAGATCCATTTTGGATATCAAGTAGGTGGTGTGGGTCAACATATAATGTCTCAAGCATTTGGAAGCCCAAGAAAGTGTACAACAAGTCTTTTCAAGCAGGGAGTACCTTGACTCACATTTTGTAAACTTTTTACAGAAGTAATAAATGGCCTGTTCTTTCTTTCCTGTCTCGTTGTGTTGACTGAGAACATAACCCATGGAGTTTTCTAGAATGTGATACGGTGGCAGAACCGACTATTTTTACTGGTTTGTGTTTTGCGTTTTTTGTTCGCAAAATGTCGTGGTAAGCAAGAGTCGCCACCGACTTTTATTTCATCCAATCATGGAAAAGGAAAAAGAACAGAAAAAAAAACCTTTTTCGAGATGTTTCTGAGTACGGGGGGTAGATTATAGAAAGAGAAGGTGTTAGCACCCTTTCTATCCATGGTTTTCCATGGGCTCTTATGTAGTTGCTCATTTTTTCAAATTGCTTGTGTGTGTTTGTTTTGAAAATGTTTTACTTCGTGATAACCCTTGTATCAGTCCTCAAGAATGTGACGAAGTTGTTTTGAAATTTTTTTTTGAAAGGTGTTTGTGTGAAAAGTTTTTTATTGAGCAAGTACTTAAGATTCTACCTACTCAAAAAAGATTGTCCGTTCTATTTCCTTTAGACAGCGCTACCCTACTATTAAGAAGTAGGTAGCACCATTGTTGGAGTTGTAAGGGACATTCGAAAGGGACAAGTACAATCACTAAAGCAATAGTTAGAAAACTTTATTAGTAACCCTAGAGTCTTAAGATCTTTTCGAGGCAACATTTTTGAGGCAACATTTGAATGGGACAATTTGATCTTTTAGACTGGAGGGCAACCACTAAAATCTCTTATTCTTAATCATTGTTTACCGAAGGCAACCGAAGTGAGGTAAACCCTATGAGTGAATATGTGTGTGTGAAATTTTTCAGTTATTTAGTCTTTGCATATTAGGTGATCTACCGTTTTAAATTTCGAGCATTCTTTCCATACAATCCTATTAGCCATGCATCTAGACAGTTAAAGATTGCGGGAATTTAAATTGCGAAAAAAAACTTAGCTATTACAAGGCTTCGGGGAGGGGGAATTAATTACATAACCAAAAAATGGGGATTGAACAGTAAATAAAAACCCTAGGTTAACTATTACAAACCCTTAGCAGTTAAAAAATAATGGAAAAATAATTAACAAGCGCGCGGCGAATTAAATGCGAGGACGATTGAAAAATAACCTAAAACTCTAAGTGAGGAAAAGTATTTTTTTGTGGATTTTTATTTGAGAAAACAATTAAATTACAAATTAATTAAACCTAATTTCTAATTATTTTTAATTATGAAAAAAATTAAATTAACCTAATTTACTAATTAATTAATCAATTAAAAGAATAAATATTTTATGAGAAAAATGATCTTGGTGTATTTTTAAGGAAAAAGAAAATGAATTAAGTTATGTACAATTAAAATCCTAAGTCTAATTATTTTTAATTATATATAAAAAAGATCAAATTGCCCTAAGTTAAATTAAACTAACTAATTTAAAAAATAAAAATATTATTAAAAAAATATTTTTGTGATTTGTGATTTGTAAATTTAATTAAAAAAATAATTTTATGTTAATTAAAAGAAAAAAGAAAATAATTAAAGAAAACAAATAGAGAAATTAAAAAAGAATAGAAAATAATAACCACATGGGCCTGTTGCCTTGCTGAAGAGGGGGTGTATGAAACTGAAATTACAAGGCCCATTAAGTTGAGGCCCAGTCAGCACTAGGTCTTGTGTGGCATTGACTTGAATGTGCACCATGGACCTTCAGGCTGGAAGCGTTAGATCTGGGTAGAAGTGCATCCAGTGGCTGGACATTGAAGTCGTACGGAAGGCGCTTGAGATTGTGAGGCACTGGATCTGCTGATAGAAAGGAAAATAAAGAAAGCGCTGGGACCTGGGATCGAACCCAGGTCCTCACGCTTAAATCCAATGCCACGCTGCCAGCTGAGCTATGATTGTTAGTTGTTATTACAATAATAATAAAACATAATATAAGAAAAACAAAAGAGCTGATTCCAAAGCGTGCGAGATTCAAAGGGACGAATGGCTGGCTGACACGCACCTTCTTCTTCCTGGAACCGTCGTCTTAGGTTTATGAACTTTTACCTACAGACACAAGTTTGTAGCTACAACCCTGTGAAACTCAAAAATCTCATACGAGCATCATGGTACCTCATTCATGGCCTAATTTTTCCTGCATCAAGAAACCCTAAAAAAACGTGGAAACCCTAACAATGGTAGATGCGTGTAAAGGATTCAAAAATGCAATTAAATTGTTCAGTCAGCTTGCAAACATGATGACGAACACGAATATAACAATCAAAAATGCTAATGATGCAAGAATTATGATAATCGAATTGGAAAATTATGTCAAACTGTATGAGGTGTAGCGCGCGTTTCTGGGTGTTTCAGGCCTTGAAAATGATTGGGACAACTTCCTGGGGCGTCCAGCAATGGATTGGGATAACTAGGATGGCTTGAGATGGCCTGTGGAGTGAAAACCAATTCACACTTTTCTTTGAATTTTTTGACTTTGCTCTGCCTTTTTTCACGACTCTAACCCTTGTCTTTTGACTTGTATTTGTTCAATATATATCATAGGGTGAATTAGGGTTGTAAAAACATATCACATCTTTGAAAGTTTTGAAGATTTGATTTGATCTTCATGGCATATGTAGATTTGCTATAATGAGCCAAATTATCCCTTTCTTGTTCCAATTAGCCTTGATTCGAATTGATCATGATATCCTTGCATTATTTGATTGAGATCCTGTCCAAAAATCAGATCACAACATATCTTTTCCATTATTCATCAATTATTTGATTTAATTGAAATTTTAGTTAACAAAAAATCCAAATAAATTTAAAAATGAAGCAAATAACATGAGGTTGGATATTTGGGTCGTGGACCATTCTACAAGTGAGGTGCAATCATGAAATGCTAGGCCCATTTGGTAAAAAATTCACTTTTGAGCACATTTGACTTTTGGCAATTTCACAAAAAAAGTCAACTTTGACAAGGCATATCTCTTCCAATTTTAACCCTAGAGAGGTGTTCTTGGACTTTTTAGAAATCTTAGGATGTCACCTAAGCAATCCTTTTGGTCTTATTTCAATTGGATCTTCCATGTTCATGTATGAAGCTTTGACCCAAACAGTGTTTTTGTTGACTTTTCAAAAGGACCTATAATGTAGACATTCATATCTTTTGATGAGTGCATATTTTGAACTTGTGGGATGAATATGAATTGTAGGTAATTTCATCCTATTCAAAATGATCCTTGGATGGAAATTTTCTGATAAAGTATGAAGAAGTTATGCTTGGTCAAAGTTGGGTTGACTTTTCCTACAAAACCCTAATTTAGCAACTTTTGGGTTTTTATGAACTTGGAGCATTCCTTGAGGAATCATGATTAACCCTTGACCAGATGATGGAAATCACTTCAAAATGTTGATTTTAACCAAAAATCTTGAGGTTTGATTGTATGTGGGCCACAGTTGACTTTTGACCTAATACAGTCGATTCTCAAGCATTTGAGCAGTTGACTGAGCAAACTTCTTTGTGCAAGGCATGAAACTTGACATGGATGATCTTGGGAACATATTAGGACCTTGGGAAGCATTTGAGTCCTTTGTGGTTCACACATCTTGATGAAAAGGGAAACCCTAATTTGAGGTATACTGCCTTAGGAGAGAGTTTGTCTGGTTAACTCTTGGACTTCCTTGAGCAACTTGGGGACCTCAATTGACATTTGTTGAGTAAAATGGGATGGAAAATTTTGGGGTACAACACAGTACAATTAGATACAAGGTTAATGGTTTCCCTTCTACGGGTGGCATGAGTATCGGAGGTTCCTGCAAATATATTTTTATTTTATCGAATGCCTTTTGGCAATTTTCATTCCACCTGACCGTTTAATTTTTATTTGATAATTTGAACAAAGGTTCACACGTAGCTGTGAGATGAGAGATAAATCTATAAATTTAGTTTAACCTCCCTTAGAAACCACAAACTTCTTTTTCTATTTTCAGTTCAGGCATTTCTTGTATTGCTTTTACTTTAGCAGGATCGACCTTGAAACCTTTTTAACTTACAATAAAGCCCAACAACTTACCGGATCTCACCCCAAAGGTGCACTTATTTAGATTCAACCTCAAAAGGAACTTCCTCAATCTTTCGAAAAACTTTTCTAGATGAACAAGGTGTTCTTCTTCAGTATCAGACTTATCAATCATATCATCTACATAGACCTTGATCTCCTTGTGAATCATATCATGAAAGAGAGTGACCATGGCACACTGATACATTGGATATATCTGGGTGAGTTCTTCAGAGCTTTTGCTTGACAGGAGAACACCCTTCTCTAAGTGGTAGTCGATGCACTGCAATATCTGTATCCAACCCTGGCATGTCTTTATAAGACCAAGCAAAAATATCATAATACTCTCAAAGCATCTCAATCAATCTGGCTTTCACACTTTCTTTTAGATCTTCCCCTATCTTGACTTCTCTCCTCACTTCTTCTGTGCCAATATTCACCACCTCAGTTGACTCTTGATTCGGTTGGATGACCTTCTTCTCTTGTTTCAATAATCTTGCTAATTCTTCGGAAAGGTCACAATCCTCATATACCTCCTCTTCGGCTTGGTAGATCGAATTATCAAAGTCATATTGAGCGGTAGCAGAGTCATTATCAATGGAATCCATGGTGAAAGTGCATCTTCACAAATGATATTTTGGTGTTTTAATGATAGTGTTTAAAAGGGAAACATTGTCATTTAAAGTAAAAAAATAAAAAAAATTTAAAAGAAAGAAATGGAACAAAATATTTGAATGCAAAAACGTCATTTATTCATGATAAATTTTTGAAAACAAACATGGTGACCCTACACAAATGATCCACTATGCCTTAGGCAGAGCGCAAGAATTATGACATGATAATAAAATAAGAAAATAAAATTACTCCTCAGCGCTTGAAACTTGGACAATATCCATAAAAGTTCAATTATTGAGTTCTCAGCCTCGGATACTTGGACGAATTATAGCTACCATCCTCATCATCATTAACTGCATTGGTGTATCCTTCTGGAGCAGCACTAGGACGGGAAAACTTCATGGGAGTAGATAGACTGGGTGCTCTTGGAGCTACACTCTGTTGATCTGGGCTGAAACCAAGACCAGACTTATTGAACTTAGGGATAATATCTAGCACCTGACCCCAACCTTCAGGGTTTCCATTCTCCACCACAGCTCTTGCATCCATGAGAGAAGACATAGAAGTCTCCGGCTTCTTTTTCTGTTCTGGAGGAGGAATATTGACCGTGTGAACTTTCTCAAAAGCTTGGAACGGAGTCTCATGTATTTCACCCTTAACTTCAACATAGTGAAATAACGTCAAATGACTCACAATATACTCTTCTTCACCATACACAGTTATCACTTTTTCATCTGCAGGGTACTTGAGTTTCTGATGAAGAATAGAAGTGATTGTGCCTGCTTTATGAATCCATGGACGCCTCAACAAGCAAAAAATGTCGGTTGTATATCCATAAAAAAATGTAGCAATGAAAGTACGAGGGTCAACCTTAATGGGTAGGTCTACTTCTCCAAATACTGATCTTCGGGACCCATCAAAAGCTTTCACTATTAAGCTACTAGGCCGCAACTCAAGGCCAGAATAATCAATCTTCATTAAAGCTAATTTAGGCAACACATTCAGAGATGACCCGGTGTCCACCAAAACCCAGGATAAAGTAGTTCCTCTACACTTTATAGAAATATGCAGTGCCTTGTTATGATCGCACACCTCAGGAGGGAGATCAAAATCTATAAAGCCTAAACCATTTCCAGCAGATATGTTAGCACAAACATTCTCAAACTGATTAACTATTATATCATGTGGTACAAAAGCATTTTTCAACAGTTTCATCAAAGAATTTTTGTGGGGTTCTGAATAAATCAACAAGGACAAGATAGACATCTTGGAAGGGGTATGACTCAACTGATCAATTATACTGTAATCACTTTTCCTGATAATTCGCATCAACTCTTCGACTTCATCAGGAGCTAAAGAAGTTACCGGTACAACAATTGGATGAGTCACATTAGCTGGAGTAACTTTCGGATTACCAATCGTCATCTACTGCTTGCCTTTTTCCCTTTCTAAAGCATCTGCAACATCTTGTACATTGGAGGGACCAAACACTCTTCCGCTTCTGGTCATTCGACCAATACCAGAGAAATTATGAACATCTGCTTCATTAATTTCCATAAGTTCTTCCTCAAAAGGACGGGGATTTTTCTCTTGCTTCACCCCATGGTAATAGATATTGTAACGCCCATTATTTAATTAATTATTTTCGAATTATTCGTTGAAGTTGTGAGATGTTGTGAATTGTTGGCATAAGTTTCTAGATTATTATTGTTATTTAATTAATTATTTGATTAATAATAATAATAATAATAATAATAATAATGTTAGAATTAGTAGAATAATAGAATAATTGTGTTGGGCCTATTTTATTGGTTGGAAGTAGTAACGTGGGGGTGTATAAGTTAAGCCCAATAGGATTAATGGTATAAGGTTAAGCTGACATAAGAAATTTGGTTAGTTGAAGAATAGAGTGTCTTAGTGTGCTAACTGTGAAAAGCTTCATAGAAGAGGAGCAAGGTTACACGGTTGTCGAGCAAGGCAAGACAAGGATTACGACCGAAGATTTATAGAGCAACCTTTAATTAAGGTAAGGGTGGGGTTTTGACTCTATAATGGGAATTATAATGAATGTTATGTAGGTATTGGCCGTATATATGTCTGTCGTGCGTATGATTCTGGATCTGTGTCTTGAACTTGGTCATTTTTCATGTTATGGGCTATGATACGGTGGCAGAACCGACTGTTTTGGAAATGCTGGTTTGCATTTTGCGTTTGTGTTTGCAAAATGTCGCGGTAAGCAAGAGTCTCCACCGACTTTTATTTTATCCAACTAGAAAGGACAAAAGCACAGAAAAATTCCTTTTTCGAGATTTTGAGTACGGGGGGTAAATTATAGAAAGGGGAGGTATTAGCACCCTTTCTATCCGTGGTTTTCCATGGGCTCTTAGGTACTTGCTCATCTTTTTAAATTGCTTGTGTGTGTTTGTTTTGAAAAGTTTGTTTTACTTCATTTTAACCCTTGCTTCTGTCTTCAAGAGTGTTATGAAGTTGTTTTGAAAACTTTATTTGAAAAGTGTTTGGTGTGAAAAAGTTTGTTGTGAGCAAGTACCTACTAGCATCTACCTACTCGAAAAATAATTGTTTCTGTTCTTGTTTCCTTTAGACAATGCTATCCTACTATTGAGAAATAGGTAGAACCGTCGTTGGAGTTGTAAGGGTCAATTCGTAAGGGACGTACGGTCACTAAAGCAATGTTAGGACGTCTTAGTAATAACCCTAATGTCTTAAGATCATATTCGAGGCAACATTTCCGAGGCAACATTTCCGAATGGGACATTTGATCTTTGTTTAGACAGGAGGGCAACCACTAAGACACCCTATACTTAATGATCGTTTATCGAATGCAACCGAAGTGAGAGTATACCCTAGGAGTGTGCATGTGCGAGTGATTTGATTTCAATTATTATCTTTGCACATTAGGGTTTGCTAGCCATTTTAAATTAACATGCAGTCTTGTCATACAATCCTATTATCATACATCTAACAGTTAATATTTGCGAGAATTAAAATGCGAGAAATAAAAACTACGCTCTTACAAGGCTTCGGGGTAGGGATTACATAGCCAAAAAACCTGTAAAACGAAAAACAAAAGAAAACCCTAATTAAAGTATTACATACCGTGAGCAGTTACATTAATATATCAAAAATAGTAAACGCTCGCGATGAATCGAGAACGAGAGAATTAGGGTCTTGACCCCACCTAAGCCTAATTGAAACTTAAAGAGAAAAATCATTTTTTTTTGTTTTTGATTGTTTTGAGAAAATAAGATTTAATTGAATAAATAAAAAACCTAATTACTAATTAATTTAAAATTTAAGAAAAATAATTAAATTAACCTATTTTTGTATTTTTGTTATCTTATGAAAAGAACTAAAAATTAAATCAAACTAACCCTAATTTTTCTAATTAATTTTAAATATAAAAGAAAGTTAGAATTAATCTAAATTAAATTAGACTAATTATTAAATTAAATTTGGTAAAATAAAATAAAACCTAATTCTAAAATTTTGAAATTGATTTTATGATTTTTTGTGAAAAAAAAGAAATTAGTTGTGTTAGAAAACAATTTAAACAAATTAAATTAAAAAGAAAATAAAAAAAAGAATGAGAATGGGCTCGGTAAATAGAAAAAGGGAGGGGTGTCAATGGAAAATCTGAGCCCAACAAACTCTTTGGCCTTTTTGACTTTTTCAATCCCATGTTGCTTGCTTGACTGGGCGTATGGTAGGCCCTCATATGAGAAGCCTTGGATCTAGCTTGTTGATGATCTGATTGGTTGGATATTGAGGATGTATGGTGGTTACATAGGACGCCTGTGCATCTGATTGTACAAGGAAAAATAATATGGAACAAAGTTGGGACCTGGGGATCGAACCCAGGCCCTTAGGCAATATCACCCTGCGTGCTTGCCATCTGAACTAGCCATGTTAATTGTACAAATAACAACAATCAATTATTATATGATAAAAACAAAAAGTGAATTCTTAAAACGCGCGCAATTTGAATGGACCATTCACCGCCTGCCACGCCATCATCGTCCTCATGGCTTCTGCCATTTTAGATCAAGAACTTTTACCTACACATAAATGGGCGTAGGTACAGCCCTGTGCTTCTCCAAAATTCTATGCAAGCATGATAAATACTAAATAATGGTACCAATCAACTCGTTGCAGCCTCACGAGCATCATGGTACCATTATCCATGGCCAATTGTCCCTGTACAGAAAAACCCTAAAAACGAAGCAAGAACTCTAACTATGGCAACTTGTTGTATAGTCAATGAAAACGCAATTAAATATGATCATTAGCTTGCAAACATCATAAGGTTTCAGAATATATCAATGAATCATGCTAAATGTGCAAGAATTATGATATTCGAATTCAAGAAAGTATGGAAATCGTGTGACACTTACAGTGCATTTCTGGATGTTAGGAAGCTTGCTAGTGGTTGAATCTGGATCCTTGGATGCACAACAATTGATTGGGATGGTTATAATGCTTTGAATTGACCTGAAAAGTGGAAATCATTTTGCCACTTTTCTTGAATTTTTTAAAACTTCTTCTCTCTTTTACACGCCTCCAATCTCCTAGTTTTTTATCTGAATATGTTCCTTATGTACCCTAGAACGAATTAGGGTTGCAAACTTGTATCAAATCTTTTCCAATTAAGATCATTGATTCATAAGTTGATCCTTGTGCAAATCTTTCTAAATCAAGCCAAATGCAATCTTTTTGTGTCCAAATGAACCTTGCACGATTTGATTCCATCTCCAGCTGTATAATAGACCTAAACATGCACAAAATCTCAAGCTTTGATTAGTTTTTGATATTTTCATGATTTTATTTTGATTTTATTTGATTTAATTGAAATAAAATCAAAATAAATGAAAAAAATAAAAGAGTGACAAATGGAAGGGATCATGGGTCGTGGGTCATATTATAAACTCAGTGCAAGCATAAAAAGTTGGGCCCATTTGACAAAAAAATGCAATTTTGGCCACTTTTGACTTTTGGCAATTTTGCAAAAAGGGTCAACTTTGCCAATGCATAACTCCCTCAATTTTGACCCTAGAGATGTGTTCTTGGACTTTTTAGAAATCTTAAGATGTCCTAGGAGAAACCCTTTTGGTCTCATTTCAATTGAGTCTTCCATGTTCATGTATGAAGCTTTGACCCAAAAGGTGTTTTTGTTGACTTTCCAAAATGACCTATAATGTCCAAATTTATATCTTCTTGTGAGTGAATATTTTGAACTTGGGAGATGAATATGGATTGTAGGAAATTGCATGTGCTTCAAAATGAGCTTTGGATGGGTCATTTTTGATAAAGTATGAGAAAGTTATGCTTGGTCAAAGTTGAGTTGACTTTTCCTACAAAACCCTAATTTAGCAACTTTTGGGTTTTGATGAATTGTGAGCAATCCTTGATGAATCATGATCAACCCTTGATAAAATGATGAATAATACTTCAAAATGATAATGTTGACCAAAAATATTGAAGTTTGACTGTATGTGGGCCACAGTTGACTTTTTCCCTAGCACAGTCGATTTTCAGGCCTTTGAGCAATTGACTGAGCAAACTTCCTCTGCAAGGATTGAAACTTGACATGGATGATTTTGAGAGAATATTAGGACAATGGTGAGCATTTTGGATCCTTTGGACTCAAATATCTTGATGCAAACTGAAACCCTAATTTGAGGTAAACTGCCTTAGGAGAGAGCTTGTCTGGTCAACCCTTGGACTTCCTTGAGCAATTTGAGGACCTCACTTGAAATGTATTGAAAAATATGGGAGGGAAAATTTTGGGGTACAACAGCTTCCCCTGTTCAATCTTCTTAAACTTGAGGATGTATATTGGCTTGTCTGCCTTTCGTGATCCGAAGGTGGAAGATGATTGAACACTAGAGTGCCCAGAAATTTGCATTCGCATGAAGTGATACTGGCCTTGCGATGTCGGGAATGGGCTTATAGATGCCATTTGTAGATTAATGACGGAAGATGGGCTTAAAGATGCCATCAGAAGAAGTGTTGATTGCATAAGAGATTCCTTTGCGAGAACCTGTATACCTGTTGTTGAGGAAGATTTCGCTGGGGAATGTTGGTCTCTGTCTTGAGAGAAATAGAGTTTTAGGAAATTCAGTTGTCCGTTACTCTACTGGGGAATCATCTCTTAGTCGAGAAGGTAAAAATGAACTGCTATTTGGTCGTGCTCCAGGCTTCACAGTGATTTGCTGAGGAAAATAAAATCGACTGATATATGGTCGTGCTCCAGGCTTTACAGCGACTTACTGGGGGGATGAGATTAAATTTTCTATCTGGTCGTTCTCCAGGCTTCGCAATTTCTCAATTCTTATCTGGTCGTGCTCCAGGCTTCAGAAGGAATCAAGTGGTTATCCGGTCGCATCCGGGCTTCCAACTTGAGTTTAAGGCATACTAATATTCGGTCGATTTTCGGGCTTCTTAGTAATTGGCCGAGTAAACTTCTATTTGGTCGAATTCCAAGCTTCGCAGTGTCTTATACTGTTATTTGGTCGTGTCCCAGGCTTCAGTATCCTTTACCGCTATCTGGTCGTGATCCAGGCTCCGCGGTGTCTTGTACCATTATCTGGTCGATTCCAGGCTTCATGGTATTTTGTATTGCTATTTGGTCGATTCCCAGGCTTCACAATAACTTGTTGAGGGTTAAGCTGTTTTCCGGTCGATTTTCGGGCCTCACAGCTTGAATTTAAGAGATACCACTATCTGGTCGATTCCAGGCTTCATGGTATCTTGGAGAGATCAAGATACTATCCGGTTAATTTTCGGGCTTCATAGCTTGAATTAAAGATATACCACTATCTGGTCGATTCCAAGCTTCGCAGTATTTTGGATAAATCAAGATATTATCTGGTCGAATCCGGGCTTCATAGCTTGAATTTAAGATATACCACTATCTGGTTACTTCCAGGCTTCGTAGTATTTTGGAGAAATCAAGATATTATTCGGTCGAATTCGGGCTTCATAGCTTAAACTAAAATATAAATCTTAGTGTCGATTTGACTGAACCAGAGAATACTTGACATAACTTGATTGCATCTTTCCCTGAAAGGTAAAGAGTTAGTCGTATGTGATAGCATGATGTATGAAATGTATTGAGTAATGATGTTCTTAAAATAAATGAGATTGTGCTGTATGATGCATATGCGCATGCCATGATGTATGGATATGCAATGCTATTGGCGTATTCTCCGGCTGGGGAGAATAAATCTCGGACTGCTGTTGGAGAGTACAAAGAGTTGAGTTCTTCGTTCTCGCTGGGGATAGTGATCGAAGATGATTAGCTGGAGACTTGCGTCTATTCTGCTTGAGAACAAACCGCCGGGAGAGACTCTGCTGGAGAATAATTTGGCGAGAGAATGACTCTGTGAGGAGGAGAGATACTCTGTTCGACGATCTGCTTATTTAGAGAAACAACTCCGTTGGGGATGAATTATCGTTGCTGGTGATGATGCACTCTGTCGGGGATTGAATTTCTGCATGTGGAAGAAATAAACTCCACTGATGGTGAACTTCTATTGTTGGTGATAGATAAACTCTGCTTGGGGAGAATTTTGCCAATTCATTCGCGATTATGAACCTCAGCTGGGGAGAGTTGTCACCATTGTCTTTGGGTACTTCCTATTCTGCGGGGAGTGTATGCACCTTTAGTCATATTCTCTAGTTGGATCTATCCCTGTACCTGGTGGGTAGAGCAACTGTAAGGTTTGGGCACTTCTTATTTGCCCCTGTTCTTAGAATTACGAGCAATTGTCTTTTGTTTCGTATGTAAATATTTATGAGCAACAATTATTTTCAAATGCATATATCAAAAATGAATCATTGGACGTTCTTGCAAAACAAAACAGAAAAAGAAAAACAAATCGAAATTTCTTGTGAAAATGAATTGTATTGATTTCAAAGTTTGGCCCATAATAGGCGTTTTTGTATAAGAGGTTGACGTCCTAGTAAGAGAACGCCACCGAAAGATAGAAATTATACAATTTGTGAAAAGGAAAGAAAAATAGCTATGTGAAACAATCCCATTGGGTTCCAACTCTACTATTGCCCTTATATGTTCAAGCGTCTCATCACTTTTCTACTTGGTCGAAGGTAGATCAGATTGATTGGCGTCGTCCGAGCTTGATAGTTGATATCGAAGTCTGGTTGCAAGATGATCCAATGAGACATAGTGTTACGCTTTGATCCCTAATTTTTGCCTAGACCGCCCTTTCGGGTTTTCAGTCCACCGGGATACCCTTTTTTGCCCAAGCCGCCTTTTCAGGTTTTCGACTTGCCGGGTGTACAGTTTTTTCATTTTCATCCCTTACTTTTGCCCGAACCCTTTTGGTTTGTCGGAAAGCCCTTATTTTTTCCTAGGCCAGTCAACCTAGCGGGTCTTTGATTAGGCGTAGTATTTTTTCACTATGTCTGCACTGACGGGGTGAGGAAGGTCGTCACCATCCATGGTGGTTAGAATCATAGCTCCTCCCGATAAAATGTTCTTAAGCACAAATGGCCCTTCGTATGTGGGGGTCCATTTGCCCCTGGGATCACCTTGTGGCAGTATGATGCATTTAATTACCAGATCCCCGACTTGATATTCTTGGCGTCTAACTTTCTTGTTAAAAGCCTTGATCATTCGCTTTTGATACGTCTGACCATGACAAATAGCAGTGAGTCTTTTTTCGTCGATTAAGTTCAGCTGATCAAGCCGGGTCTGGATCCAATCATCTTCGCTCAAACCCGCATCCTTCATAATCTGGATAGAAGGTATCTAGACTTAGATGGGAATGACTGCCTCCATGCCATACACCAGAGAATAGGGTGTTTCCCCTGTTGATGTCCGCGTTGAGGTACGGTACCCATGAAGAGCGAATGGTAACATCTCATGCCAGTCTTTGTATGTCACCGTCATCTTTTGCACAATCTTCTTGATGTTCTTATTAGCCGCTTCAACAGCCCCATTCATCTTCGGCCGGTAGGGAGAAGAGTTGTGATGCTGTATCTTGAACTGTTTGCAGAGCTCGGTGATTATCGTATTGTTGATATTTGTACTATTGTCCGTAATGATCCTCTCTGGTACACCGTATCGATAGATCAGATTGTGTCGGATGAACCGCACCACGACGTTCTTGGTTACTGTAGCAAAGGAAGCTGCCTCAACCCACTTCATGAAATAATCAATAGCTACCAGAATGAAACAATGTCTGTTAGATGCAGTAGGTCTGATCTCGCCAATCATATCGTGCCCTACATTGCAAAAGGCCAAGGAGCTGTCAAAATATTCAGAGGAACTGGAGGTACATGCACCTTATCAGCATAGACTTGGCACTTATGACAGGTCCGAGAGTGCTGATAACAATCGGCTTCCATGGTAGACCAATAATATCCTGCCCATAGGATCTTCTTCGCCATGGTATGTCCACTGGAATGAGTTTCGAAGGTACCTTTATGTAACTCTGCCATGACCCTTTCTGCCTCGCTTTTGTCCATACATCGCAGTAAGGTTGAATCATAGTTACACTTATAAAGGATCCCATTGCTAATAAAGAATTTCGCAGCGAACCTTCTCAGAAACTTCTTATCATTAACAGATGCACCCTCGGGGTACTCTTGGGTCTCAAGATACCTCTTTACCTCGTGAAACCAGGGTTTATCTGCCACCTCTTCAGTCTCAATGTCACAACAATGTGCGGGTTCGTCCAACCTCTCAATGGTAATCTGGGGAGCTTCATTGTCCCACCTGACCTTGAACATAGAAGACATGGTAGCTAGCGCGTCCGCTAACTGATTCTCCTCTCTTGGGAAGTGTTCAAAGGTTATCTCCTCAAAGTGTGGGAGCAACGTCAGTACATACTCTTTGTAAGGAATAAGATTTGGGTGCTTCGTATCCCACTCGCCTTTGATCTGACTGATCACTAGAGCAGAATCTCCGAACACACTCAAGAACTTAATCCTTAGGTCAATAGCAGCTCGAAGACCCAGGATACACACTTCATACTCTGCCATATTGTTGGTGCAATTAAAACATAATCGGGCGGTGAACGGAGTATGACAGCCTTCAGGAGATATGATCACAGCGCCAATGCCATTACCCAACGCATTTGAGGCTCCATCAAAATATGTAGACCATCGGGATCCTTCCTCAGGTCCTTCATCCGGTCCAGGTTCTTCACAGTCGGTCACCAACATGATGTTCTCATCCGTGAACTCGAAATTCATGGATTGGTAGTCATCCACGGCCTGATGCGCCAAATGATCCACCAACACACTCCCCTTGATTGCTTTTTAGGTTGTGTACTGGATGTCATATTCAGTTAAGATCATCTGCCATCTTACTATTCTTTCGGACAAGGCGGGCTTTTCGAAGATATCCTTTATTGGGTCCATCTTTGATATCAATAAGGTGGTGTGAGTCAGCATATACTGTCTCAGCCGGCGAGCAGCCCATGCCAAAGCGCAGCAAGTTTTCTCGAGCAGTGAGTATCGAGTCTCACAGTCGGTAAACTTTTTGCTAAGGTAGTAAATAGCGTGCTCTTTTCGGCCAGACTCGTCATGCTACCCCAACACACACCCCATTGAATTATCCAGTACTGTCAAGTATAAGATCAAAATTTTCCTTCAACTGGAGGCATCAGAATAGGTGGCTCTTGAAGATATTCCTTGATCCTTTCGAAAGCGGTCTGACATTCATCATTCCATTTTACCACTTGATCTTTCTTTAGTAGCTTGAATATTGGCTCACAAGTAGCAGTCAGATGTGAAATGAATCGGGAAATTTAGTTCAGACGTCCCAAAAAGCCTCTAACTTCTTTTTCTGTGCAGGGAGCCGGCATTTCCTGTATGGCTTTTACCTTGGCAGGATCCACCTGAATACCCTTATCACTAATGACAAAACCTAGCAGCTTACCAGACCTTACCCCGAAGGTGCACTTCGGGTTCAACCTCAGCTTGTACATTTTCAACCTGACAAACAGTTTCTGGAGATGATCTAGGTGCTCTTCCTCAGTTTGGGACCTTGCGATCATGTCATCAACATGAACCTCGATCTCATGGTGAATCATGTCGTGAAACAAAGCAACCATGGCGCACTGATAAGTTGCCCCAGCATTCTTCAACCCGAAAGGCATTACCTTGTAACATAAGGTGCCCTACTGTGTAACGAAGGTTGTCTTCTCTATGTCCTCAGGAGCCATCTTGATCTGATTGTAACCAGAAAAACCATCCATAAAGAAGAAGATCTTATGTTGCGCGGTGTTTTCGACCAGAACGTCGATATGAGGAAGTGGGAAATCATCCTTGGGGCTTGCCCTGTTCAGATCTCTATAGTCTACACACATCCGTACCTTACCATCTTTTTTAGGCACCGGAACCACATTGGCGACCCACTGCGGGTAAGAAGTGACAACTAGAAATCCCGCATCGAACTGTTTCATGGCCTCAGCTTTGATTTTATCAGATATCTCAGGGCGCATACGGTGAACCTTTTGCTTTACCAGAGGACATTCTTCTTTAGTTGGCAGGCGGTGTACCACAATATCAGTGTCCAAACCAGGCATATCTTCATAAGACTAGGCAAATATCTCAACATAGTTACGTAGCATCTGTATCAACTGTCGCCTGACACTAGGCTCCAGATTCGCACCTATCTTGACCTCTTTCTTGTCTTCCTCTGTACCCAAATTCACTGACTCAACTGGCTCTTCATGAGGCTGTATGGCCCTTTCTTCCTGTAGTAACAGTCTAGAAATTTCTCCAGGCACCTCACAATCATTCTCACCTTCGTCCTCGGCTTGGTTGATCATATTTTCAAAGTCATAACTGGCAGTAGCAGAGTCGTTATCAATGGGATCCATAGTGGATATGGATCTGCATTATGATACGTGAGTGTGTGTAAGAGAATAGCTATTTTTGATAAAGTGAGAGACAGAAAAGAAAAACCAGGAGCGCAAAATTTATAATGCAAGAAACGTCCAATTCTTTATTAATGACATATGAAAATGACAAATAATAAGCCCTCACAAGCAAATCCAAGATGCCTCGGGCAAGGCACTGGGCCATAAAGTTTTAAACTGTTTATTACAAACTTCAGAACAAAAGTTTATTACTATGAAATAAAAGAAACAGGTACGAAGTCCCTTGCCGTCCAATTGTTCAATCCACCATTGGTTGTAGGGTAGATCCAGCTGTCGATGTCTGAATCTTCTTCACTGTCTTCCACTGCATTAACTTCCTGATTGCTGATGTGCAGAGGAGGTTTTCCAATCCGTGCGTGCCTCACAGCCCTTTGAGCCCCTGTAGTGAAGCCCAAACCAAATTTATCAGTTCTGTGTGTGAAATTATGGAGCTAACCCCAATTTGCACACCCACCTTTTTCAATTATAGCCGTGGCATCCTTGAGAGAAGCCATCTTCATCGGAGGTTTGTCAGTAACAACCTCAGTTGACGCCAAAGTTTTGGGGACCTCTTCAAAGTTCTGACAAGGGGTTTCGATAAACTCCCCATCCATCTCCACGTAGCGAAAGGAATTAAGATGACTTACCATGTACTCCTCTCCACCTTGCACCATGACAATCTTCCGTTTTACCGGATACTTCAATATTTGATGGAGTGTGGAAGTCACTGCCCCAACCTTATGAATCCAAGGGCGACCCAGCAAGAAAGAGTATGATGGCCTAATATCCATCACATAGAAGATGGATGCAAAAATTTTAGAGCCAACTTTAACAGGGATGTCCACCTCCCCGTGCACCATCCTCTTTGACCCGTCGAAAGCCCTGACCACAATATTACTCGGCTTCAGAATCAAACCTTCATAGTCCAGACGGTCTAATGCTTTCTTTGGAAAAACATTTAATGAGGACCCGGTATCCACCAGTACATGGGCCAGAGTAGTGCCCCTGCACTCGATCAAGACGTGCAGAGAATCATTTTGATTTCTTCCTTTAGCAGTCAGATCTGCATCTGAGAAACCTAGCCCATTGTCGGTAGTCAAACTGGCTACACAGTCTTTGAATTGATCAGCCGAAGTTTCCTGCGGCACATGCGCAGTTTTGAGGAATGAAATTAAAGCCTTTGCATGGGCTTCAGAGCATAATAATAAGGACAACATGGAGATTTTTGATGGGGTCTACCCCAGCTGTTGGACTATGTTGTAGTCGCTTTTCTTGATAATCTTAAGAATTTCCTCTATCTCCTGCTTAGAGGTTTCCACAATGATCTTCTTAGGTGCCTCAGTCCGGGCAGGCTCACCTATGATTTCTTTGCCCCGAGTCCCAGATGGCTCGGCGACAGGGGTGATAACTAGAATAGGAACCGGGATAGTAACTAACGTACTAGCAGACGGAATGACGACAGGTTTATGAACAGTCGGAGGGGAAATCTCAGGAGAAATGAGTCTTCCGCTTCTGATGACCTTGCTAGCCCTGACAATATTGCTGACATCAACATCAGCTTCTTCTTGCTTAACTCCATGGTAATATACATCAGCACCATAGTGCCAAGGGACAACCTTACCCGAAGTGTATGGGATAGGACCAGGGACAATAATTATTAACGGAGCAATTCTTGGGACGGGTATAATCCTAACAGGCTTTCTCGAGGAAACCTTGGAAGGATTGGCGGAAATGGTTATGATGGAAACATCTTGAATTGGAACCAACAGAATCATAGTCTTTTTGAATAGGATTTCTCTATTATCCATCAGGCGCTGAACACCTGATTTTAATAAGTAGCAACCAGCAGGCAGAATGGAACACATGTGGCAACCTTCACCACAACCCAGAAATAAACCGGCTAACAACAACTTCTTCTTAACTGTCATCAAAGGAGTAGAAATGTCTTCCACAGAGGTCACAAATAAATCATCCTCCACAACATTTACTCCATGACCATGTTTGGGCATGGGAGCAGTTATGACGTTGGGCTTCTCCGGAGCGTCAAACTCAATCTCTTTGGCTTCGATCAAATCTTGCACTTTGTTTTTCAAGGCCCGACATTTGTTTGTATCATGACATGGACTTTCGGAATGATAGGCGCGGCGGGCATTCGGGTTTTATTGAGGAGAAGTGGTGTTGGGGTTCTTCGGGGCTTCCCTCAGAGTTACTAGATTAGTCTTCAATAATTGTGGTAGAATTTGAGACAAGGTCATATTGAGTCGAGTGTACTGCCTCTGTGGTCTCTCCACCCTTTGTTGATTGTTGCATTGTGGGGCAACTGTGGGTCTTGATATCACTACCGCATTTACTGCTTGATGGTGTTCAGGTCTGTTTTGGCGTCTCGAGCCATAGACTACACTAGCTTCTTTCTTACCAGTGAAAGGCTTCTTTACTGCACTTAATGAAGTATCCTTCTGAATCTTACCACTTCGGATACCAACTTCTACTCTCTCCCCAGTCAAAATCAACTCAGTAAACCCAGATGACGAACTGCCGATCAGATGGTTGAAAAATGGACCAGATAGCGTCCCCAGAAACATGTCAACCAACTCCCTATCAGACAAAGGGGGTTGGACTCTTCCAGCCAAATCTCTCCACTTTTGAGCATAGTCCTTAAAACCTTCGCTTGCACCCATAGACATACCCTGAAGCTGAGTACGAGTGGGAGCAAAGTCGGTGTTATACTGATACTGCCTGTAAAAGGCAGAAGCAAGGTCTTTCCAGTTTCAGACATTGGCTTCTTCCAATTGATAAAACCATTCAAGCTGAGTCCCCGACAGACTATCTTGAAAGAAATGTACCCATAAATTTCTATCAGCAGTGTGGGGTTGAATTTTCCGGACATACGAGCGGAGATGGAGTTTTGGACATGACACTCCATCGTACTTGGCAAAAACTGGAGCTTTAAACTTGTGAGGGATCACCACTTCCGATACCATTCCCAGTTCTCCAAAATCCAAACCAGGAATCTTCTGAATCTCCATAGCACTCAGAAGGTCTTCTAGTTGTTTGTACCTATCCTCAGCCGGAGGATATTGCTCATCATAATCTGTATCATCATTAGAGATGGCAGGACTGAGGCCCTTTTCTTCTTCTTGGTTCTCCCCTTCCTTGGATGAGGAGGTCAGATCAGCTTGCTGTTTCAACCTATCCCCAAACCTTTTGCCCATATTCAGAAGAACGACCTTCTTCTTCTTCTTCTTTTTCTTCTCTTTTTCTTTCAGAATCAAGGTCTTCAAATCCTCCTGCCCTTTAGCCAAACTTAAGAACATCTGTTGGAATTGGGCGTTTTGTGCCTGAAGATCTTTGATAGCTTGATCAGAAGACATAACTGCTGAAATAAACCGCGAAGAAGATGAGAAACCTGTAATGGTACTTGTAATGGTGTGCATGATAATGGGATGCGTATGTAATGATTTCAAAGACTTTGGGACATTTAAATTTGCAAACCAAAAATAAAACAAAATTTATTAGATTAATTGGTAAAAATGTTCAACAATGCCTTTAAGGTGTTACAAAGAAACAAATGGAAAGCAAATCTAAACTAAAAAAAAAGCAAAAATCAGAAATCCCACGGACGCTTCCCCTTTGTGCTGACGTAGTCATTGATCATTCTTTCATTCTTGAGTTGCTTAGTGAGCTTCAAGATCTTCCTTTCTTGCTCGTGGTACTTTTCTCGGTAGGTATCCCTCTCCTCTTTCAGCTGAATCCAGGATCTCTGCAATGCCCCAGGATCAGTGGGCATGTAAGGATAAAGAACTGTGTAAGGAATGCCCTTTTCATTGGTGGGATCCACAATCACTGGTAACACAGCTTCATAAGGCATCCCAAGCTTCTGGGCTCGAGCTCGAACCCACTGGAGATAAGGCTGCATAGGGAGAGAAGTCCTTGGTCCTAGCTCTTGGGGGTCAGATTTGTTCACCATGCCACAAGCTCGTATAAACCTCTGGCGATGCTCGTCTACGTCCTCCTTGTAGTCAAATGAAATATCCGTAAGGAGTAGCTCGTGAGGACCATCTCTCCGAGCATGACCAAACTGTCGCAAAGCTAGGCAGGGATTGTAGGTTATACCCCCTCTGATTCCAAGCAACGGGACATTAGGGTATCCCCCATAACGATCAATGACAGCAGCGTCTTCCATAATCTGGGAGCTCCAAAGAATGTTTGTATGGGCAAGAGACATTATCCTGTAAGACCATCCCAAACCTTCTTCATTCTTCAATACAAACTTGGGGAGGTGCGAAATAAACCACCTCACCAGCAGCAGCATGCAACACATGAGAGTTCCTCTTCTTCGCACAGTACGAGTGTATAGGGCATGCAAGATATCACCCAGTAGAGTAGGCACCGGATTACGAGAAAGGAATATCTTAACCGCATTCACATCCACAAAGAAATCCATATTCGGGAAGAGAACCAAACTGTAGATAAGGAGAGCCAAGATATCTTCGAAAGCCTAAAAATCCAAGTTATCCCAGAACAGCTAAGCCTGATCCATCAGAAATTTGGCTAAGAAGCCTTCGACCCCGCTTCGCGTCTCCCAATTGGATACTACATCAGCCCATTTCAAATGTAGAGCTGAGGCAATGTCTTCCGGTCTAGGAGTCTCTTCCACACCTGTGAAAGGCACCTGCTCTAGGATGGATATACCCAATAAGTGAGAGAAATCTTCCAAAGTGGGAACCAACTGGTAATCTGGAAAAGTGAAACAATGATGCACAGGATCGAAGAACTGGAAAAGCACACTCATCATCTGCTCATCAAACTTTGAGGTAACCAGGCTAAGAAGCTGACCATGTCTTTTAATAAACATAGAAGTCTCAGACACTCTTGAGGCTAACTCCTTGAGTTGAGCAGGTATTTGCACAAAGTTAACTCGGATGGTGTTTCTATGCACGGAAGCCATAATCTGCAAAACAGGACAAAGATAAATCCCCTCGGTCTTTGAAATGGTTAGTATAATGAAGTATGCATGCTTATGTTATGATGCATGATGTCATGATGAAAACAAACAACAGGTATAGCAGATAACAAGCATGGAAAAGGCAAACAAGTCACACAATAGCCCTTAAGTTTAAGGCTTGCATGAGGTCTAGGTACTACCCTCTTGAAGTTCAGTTGGTTTCAACATGTCCTAGCAAAAGTAACCGGGTTCTAAAGATTCTCAATATCACTGACCATCCTCCATCGGTCATGGTTTCAGCTCACGCAATCTTTTCTTGCGGCCGAAACTATCTCGAGAGTATGGTCTCAATGAGTGTAGCATCGAGTATCAACCAGTTCTCAGCTTTACACCGAGGCCGGCTATCTCACTACTTCCTAATGGCCAAGTTGGTCTATTAAGGGTTCTAAGGTAAGTTGATGCTTAACGACACACATAGCGGCCCCGTATTCTCCTCGTTCCTCCACAAGGGATACTGGTACCAACCAATGTGCCACATCAACGTAGCTACTGCTTCAACCGTATCGGTCTACGCCGGACAATTCCCTCACAGTTTATTGCTAATTACCTAAAAGGTGTCCCCAGATCCAGGATAGGATCTAGTAACTCCCAATACAAAACCCTTAAAAGTAAAGCAACCAAAACAAACAAGAGAAGCAATTGTATGATGAACTATATCCTAAGGTATACCCCACTTATATACACTCCCCAGCAGATTCTCCAGTTCTGTGATACGGTGGCAGAACCGACTGTTTTAGAAATGCTGGTTTACGTTTTGCGTTTGTGTTCACAAAATGTCGCGGTAAGCAAGAGTCGCCACCGACTTTTATTTTATCCAACTGGAAAGGACAAAATCACAAAAAAATTCCTTTTTCTAGATTTTGAGTACGGGGGGTAGATTATAGAAAGGGAAGGTATTAGCACCCTTTCTATCTGTGGTTTTCCATGGGCTCTTAGGTACTTTCTCATCTTTTTAAATTGCTTGTGTGTGTTTGTTTTGAAAAGTTTGTTTTACTTCGTTTTAACCACTGCTTCTGTCTTCAAGAGTGTTACGAAGTTGTTTTGAAAACTTTGTTTGAAAAGTGTTTAGTGTGAAAAAGTTTGTTGTGAGCAAGTACCTACTAGCATCTACCTACTCGAAAAAGAATTGTTTTTGTTCTTGTTTCCTTTAGACAATGCTATCCTACTATTGAGAAATAGGTAGCACCATCGTTGGAGTTGTAAGGGTCAATTCGTAAAGGACGTACGATCACTAAAGCAATGTTAGGACATCTTAGTAATAACCCTAATATCTTAAGATCATATTCGAGGCAACATTTTCGAGGCAACATTTCTGAACGGGACATTTGATCTTTGTTTAGACAGGAGAGCAACCACTAATACACCCTATACTTAATGATCGTTTACCGAAGACAACCGAAGTGAGAGTATACCCTAGGAGTGTGCATGTGCGAGTGATTTGATTTCAGTTATTATCTTTGCACATTAGGGTTTGCTAGCCATTTTAAATTAACATGCAGTCTTGTCATACAATCCTATTATCATACATCTAACAGTTAATATTTGCGAGAATTAAAATGCGAGAAATAAAAACTACGCTATTACAAGCCTTCGGGGTAGGGATTACATAGCCAAAAAACTCGTAAAACGACACACAAAAGAAAACCCTAATTAAAGTATTACATATCGTGAGCAGTTACATTAATATATCAAAAATAGTAAACGCGCATGATGAATCAAGAACGAGAGAATTAGGGTCTTGACCCCACCTAAGCCTAATTGAAACTTAAAGAGAAAAATCATTTTTTTGTTGTTTTTGATTGTTTTGAGAAAGTAAGATTTAATTGAATAAATAAAAAACCTAATTACTAATTAATTTAAAATTTAAGAAAAATAATTAAATTAACCTATTTTTGTTATCTTATGAAAAGAAGTAAAAATTAAATCAAATTAACCCTAATTTTTATAATTGATTTTAAATATAAAAGAAAGTTAGAATTAACCTAAATTAAATTAGACTAATTATTAAATTAAATTTGGTAAAATAAAATAAAACCTAATTCTAAATTTGTGAAATTGATTTTATGATTTTTGTGAAAGAAAAAAAAGAAATTAGTTGTGTTAGAAAACAATTTAAACAAATTAAATTAAAAAGAAAAAAAAGAATGAGAATGGGCCCGGTAAATAGAAAAAGGGAGGGGTGTCAATGGAAAATCTGAGCCCAATAAACTCTTTGGCCTTTTTTACTTTTTCAATCCCATGTTGCTTGCTTGACTGGGCGTATGGTAGGACCTCATATGAGAAGCCTTGGATCTAGCTTGTTGATGATCTGATTGGTTGGATATTGAGGACGTATGGTGGTCACATGGGATGCCTGTGCACCTGATTGTATAAGGAAAAATAATATGGAACAAAGTTGGGACTTAGGGATCAAACTCGGGCCCTTAGGCAATATCACCTTGCGCGCTTGCCATCTGAACTAGCGATGTTAATTGTACAAATAACAACAATTAATTATTATATGATAAAAAAAGTGAATTCTTAAAATGCGCGCAATTTGAATGGACCATTCACCGCCTGCCACACCATCATCGTCCTCATGGCTTCTGTCATTTTAGATCAAGAACTTTTACCTACGGATAAATGGGCGTAGGTACAGCCCTGTGCTTCTCCAAAATTCTATGCAAGCATGATAAATCCCAAACAATGGTACCAATCAACTCATTGCAGCCTCACGAGCGTCATGGTACAATTATCCATGGCCAGTTGTCCTTGTACAGAAAAACCCTAAAAACGAAGCAAGAACCCTAACTATGGCAACTTGCTGTATAGTCAATGAAAATGCAATTAAATATGATCATTAGCTTGCAAACATCATAAGGTTTCAGAATATATCAATGAATCATGCCAAATGTGCCAGAATTATGATATTCAAATTCAAGAAAGTATGGAAATCGTGTGACACTTACAGTGTGTTTCTGGATGTTAGGAAGCTTGCTAGTGGTTGAATCTTGATCCTTGGATGCCCAGCAATGGATTGGGATGGTTATAATGCTTTGAATTTACCTGAAAAGTGGAAAGCAGTTTGCCACTTTTCTTGAATTTTTTGAAACTTCTTCTCTCTTTTACACGCCTCCAATCTCCTTGTTTTTTATCTGAATATGTTCCTTATGTACCCTAGAACGAATTAGGGTTGCAAACTTGTATCAAATCTTTTCCAATTAAGATCATTGATTCATGATTTGATCCTTGTTCAAATTTTTCTAAATCAAGCCAAATGCAATCTTTTTGTGTCCAAATGAACCTTGCACAATTTGATTCCATCTCCAGCTGTATAATAGACCTAAACATGCACAAAATCTCAAGCTTTCATTAGTTTTTGATATTTTCATGATTTTATTTTGATTTTATTTGATTTAATTGAAATAAATGAAAAATAAATGAAAAAAATAAAAGAGTGACAAATGGAAGGGATCATGGGTCTTGGTTCATGTTACAAACTCAGTGCAGGCATAAAAAGTTGGGCCCATTTGACAAAAAAAATGCAATTTTGGCCACTTTTGACTTTTGGCAATTTTGCAAAAAGGGTCAACTTTGCCAATGCATAACTCCCTCAATTTTGATCCTAGAGATGTGTTCTTGGACTTTTTAGAAATATTAATATGTCCTATAAGCAACCCTTTTGGTATCATCTCAATTGAGTCTTCCATGTTCATGTATGAAGCTTTGACCCAAAAGGTGTTTTTGTTGACTTTCCAAAATGACCTATAATGTCCAAATTTATATCTTCTTGCGAGTGCATATTTTGAACTTGGGAGCTGAAGATGGATTGTATGAAATTTCATCCTCTTCAAAATGAGCTTTGGATGGGTCATTTTTTATAAAGTATGAGAAAGTTATGCTTGGTCAAAGTTGAGTTAACTTTTCCTGCAAAACCCTAATTTAGCAACTTTTGGGTTTTGATGAATTGTGAGCAATCCTTGATGAATCATGATTAACCCTTGATAAAATGATGAATAATAATTCAAAATGAGAATGTTGATAAAAAATATTGAAGTTTGACTGTATGTGGGCCACAGTTGACTTTTGCCCTAGCACAATCGATTTTCAGGCCTTTGAGCAATTGACTGAGCAAACTTCCTCTGCAAGGCTTGAATCTTGACATGGATGATTTTGAGAACATATTAGGACAATGGTGAGCATTTGGGATTCTTTGGACTCAAATATCTTGATGCAAACTGAAACCCTAATTTGAGGTAGACTGCCTTAGGAGAGAGCTTGTCTGGTCAACCCTTGGACTTCCTTGAGCAATTTGAGGACCTCACTTGAAATGTATTGAGAAATATGGGAGGGAAAATTTTGGGGTACAACATGGGAATTTATGAATTATCTACATACTGCCTGGTATAATTGATGAATAAGTTAGTGTATATTATCACCTGTTGATGTGGTCGTTAAGTCATTGTGTTGTTCCGAGCAGTTGGCTGGAAACTAGGGATTATGTTGATGTGGTCGTTAAGTCCCTGTGTTATTCCAAGCCATGGGCTGGAAATTAGTGGTCGAGGAAGATACTGAAGGGCTGGGTTAATGTTCATCACAGAATCGATGACGTATGTGCAAAAGTTTTGAAGACACGTGGTGTCGGGGGACACAGGTGCTAGGAGCCGAGCGGTATTAGGCTGCAAGGTGTGTCGGGGAATACAGGTGTTGGGTGTCAAGTGGAATTAGGCTGCAAGGCATACCGAGGAGCACGATATTTGTGTTGAGATGTACGAAGCGGCGGGTGATGTCGAGGGGCACACGTTATTTGTTAATTCTTTCTTGGTTCCCGTGCATGTCGAGGGGCACATAGTTCTACCTTATTCCTTAACGCCCGTGCATGCTGGGTTGGTTAATTACTCTAGTTTAGCAGTCCCAGTAATTTAGTAGAGTTTTCAGTAACTGTAGGAGAGCAAATTAGTATTTTAGTATAAAACTACTTAGTCAGATATAGTCTAATAGCTCCTATAATTACGCAGGACATCATAGTATATTTTGGTTAATACATTGTATTGTATGCTTGTTATAAATTAAGGATTAGCAGGTGCTGATGAATTTTATTGAGATGCCTCTAATTATTGGCAAGTACTAAGTTGTAGTCTTATGGCCAGTATTGAATTATGTTGAGTTGTTGTTGAATTATGTTGAGTTGTTGTTGTTACTATATTCATACTGTTGTCGCATACATAGCATATCAAGTTGGAGCTCATGCCCGGTAAGTTGGCCTGGATCGGCAAAAATATAGATTTGAAGACTTATGCCTTGTTGATGCCTCTATTAATTGGCAGATTATTAAGTTGAGAGTTTCTCTCCATTGGTACCACATGCATGTTCATAAAAACAAGTCACATTCCATGTTGCATTCTGAGATGTTGTATGGATGGATTGATGATGTTAATATTGTTAAAGAGCTGCGAAGTGGTGATTTTATATGAACTGTTTCTAATACATTATTTATCATACATTCTATTATATTGTTCGATCTCTCACCCCTTTTGTTTGAATGTTACCCATATGTTGGTAACGTGCAGGTTATCCAGAGTGAAGGCGATTTACCGTCAGTAGTTCAAGTCGGTGTCATTGCTCTAATATGTAACACTCGGGGGGTGAACGCTTGTTGTAACGCCCGTAATTTAATTTAATTATTTATTTAATTAAATTATTTGTGGATTATTTGTGAATTTGCGAGATATTAAGAATTATGGGTATGGGTTGTTAGATTATTATTAATTAATTAATTAGTTGATTAATAATAATTGTATTGTTGGAATTAAGGGAATATTTATATAATGTTGGACTTATGCTATTGGTTGCAAGTAGTAAAGTGGGGGTGTGTATGTTATACTCAATAGGATTTATATATAAGGCTAAGGTGACACAAGTAATTGTTTTAGTTGGTGTTTAAGAAGCTCTGTATATTGACTGGAAGAGCCGCGCGAAAGAGGAGCAAGTTGCCCGGTGTCGAGCAAATCAAAGCAAGGATTACGGCCAGAGCTTTAGTTGAGCGACCTTCAATCTAGGTAAGGGTGGGGTTCGGACCTTATAATGGGACTTATGATGTGGATTACATGGGAATTGGTCGTTTTATGATTGTTGTGTGTCGATGTTTCTAATCTGCTAAGTTGCCCGTTTATTCATGTTGTGGTCGTTGAGGAGTACTGTATGACCATTTAATGAACATGTTATATGAAGTTGTCCGGTTGTGTGTTATGGATGTTTTGTGTTTCTGTGTGACTGCCGGTTTAATCGATGGATAGGTTAGGATAGTGATTACTAGTCGTGATGGTCGTTAGGACGTTAGGTTATTCTGAGCAGTTAGTAGGAAAAGTAGTAAGTTGTTGAAGTGGTCGTTTTAGGGAGATTTCAGCGTGACTGTCTTGTATGTTTGATGAACATGTTATAGGAAATATAGTTGCCCGTTGCTATGTTATTCCGAGCAGTTGGCCGGAAGTTATGAATGGGAGTGATGTGGTCGTTAAGATGTAGTATTGTGTTTGTGCTGTTGGTCGAACTAGTTGTCGAGGAAGTTGCTGATGGTGTTAGGTACCGAGTGGCATATTAGGTTGTGAGGCATGTCGGGGGGTTATGTGTTGTATTTTCAAGCAGTACTAGGTTACAGGACATATTGAGGAGCATAAGTTGGTCGTTATCCTATTTTCCCCTATGCGTGTCGAGGAGTATGGATTAGTTGTTAGGTTGTCCTAGTTGTTATACATGTTGAGGGGCACGTAGTTCCCTATCCCTTTTTGCCCGTACATGTTGTGTTTTGGTTGTTAACCGCGATGTGTGAATCATTGTTAAGTTGCTGATTGATTATGTTAATGATTGAATCGTTGAGTGATGTGATAGGCTTATGGCCAATGTCGATTTGTATTGAGTTGTTGTGTTGTTGTGATTTGTTGTTGTGAATTCTTGTTGATAATACGAAGTTGCAGGGAATTTTAAATCATGATGAATTACCTCTATTTACTGGTAATAATGGTGATGTGGGATTATGCCTTGCGATGGATGATGATTGTTGTGAGTATGTGATAGTGCATTCATATGCATTTGCATATTCTGTGATGGCCTGGATTGGAAAACTGCGAAGAAGGCTTATGCCTTGTTGATGCCTCTATTTATTGGCAAATTTTAAGATGGGAGTTCTGCTCCATTGGTACCACATGCATTTGCATAAAGATGAGTTTCATTCTGCGTTGCATTCTGAGTTGTTGTGTGATTGAGTTTAATTGCATTTATGTTACTAAATATCTGAGAAGTGGTGATTATGTATGACCTGACTCTAATGTTTTACTTATCATACATTTTATTATAATGTTCGATATCTCACCCCCTTCTGTTTGAATGTTACCCCAATGTTGGTAACGTGCAGGTAATCCAGAGTGAAGGTGGTATACCTTCAGTAGTTCGAGTCGGTGTCATTGCTCTGATACATAACACTCAGGGGGGTGAACGCTTGTTATTTATTTGTTGTTATTATTTCAGTTGATTGAACTTTAAGTTGTTGTTCTTTAAATGATTGTTATTTGAAGTTGTCTTAATTGGACAAAGATGTTACATTTCTTTTAAGTTAAATATTATGACTACGCTTCATAGTTATGAATGTTGCTGTTTTAAAAGGTTAATTTTATGTTGTTGTTGGTTCATTCCAGTTTAATGTGTTATGTATCTATTTATGAGTGTTGTTATTTTAATTTGAATGTGTAGCATCCTGATTCGGTTGTTGGGATTTTATCACTCTGATTTTATAATAATCACTGAGTAGAATTCGGGTGTTACATTAGTGGTATCAGAGCAAAGTCGGTCCGTCTGACCAACATGTCGAGTCGTAGTTTGTTTAACAATCGAGTATCGTTAATTTGAGTTCTAACCGTTGTTTATGTTGTAGTGATAAGTTGAGATGGCTGGAAGGAATGATGCTGCACTTGCTGTTGCTTTAGAAGCAATGGCACACGCTATGGAGAATCAACCGAACACTATCGGGAATGCTGGATCTCGTAGTTTGGAAACTTTCCAGAGGGAGAATCTGCCTACCTTCAAGGGTAAGTATGATCCTGATGGAGCATTGGATTGGTCGAAGGAGATTGAGAGGATCTTCCATGTGATGGATTTCACTCTAGCGCAGAAGGTTCAATATGGTACTCATATGCTAGCAGTTGAGGCTGATAACTGGTGGCTATAGACATGTCAGAGGTTGGAAGCTGCAGGTGAAAATGTCACTTGGGCTGTGTTTCATAGGGAATTTCTGAAGAAGTTTTTCCCTGAAGACGTTCATGGTAAGAAGGAAATTGAGTTCCTTAAGCTGAAGCAAGGGAGTATGTTGGTTGTTGAGGATGCTGCAAAGTTTGCGGAGTTGGCTAAGTTTTATCCGCACTATAGTGAGGCAATGTTGAGTTTTCGAAGTGCGTCAAGTTTGAGAATGGGTTGCGCCCAGAGATCAAGAAGGCAGTTGGATACCAGAAGATTTGTGTCTTTATTTATTTGATTGATAGTTGTAGAATTTATGAAGTGGATAATGATGCTCACTATAAGATTATCAATGAGAAGAGGGGTAAGCACCAACAAAATTATGGTAAGCCTTATGATTCCCCAGCTGGTACAGGTAAACATAAAGCTTCTCAGGGTCTGAGGACTAGTGGGGGAGATGCTCCTACTGGTGTGGTTTGTTTCAAATTTTGAAAACCTGGGCATAAGAGTAATGTGTGTACTGTTGAGGTAAAGAGGTGTTTCCGTTGTGGTAAGACTAGACATATTATATCTGAGTGCAAGCATAAGGAGGTGATTTGTTTCAATTATAGCGAAGAAGGACACATTGATAGTCGATGTCAGAAACCAAAGAAGGTGTAAACCAGTGGTAAAATGTTCGCTTTGGTTGAGGATCAGGTAGCTACTGAGGGCAGGCTCATCAGAGGTATATGTTTCATTAACAGTACTCCTTTAATTACTATTATTGATACCGGTGCTACTCATTGCTTTATTGCTACTGATTGTGTTGAAAGATTGAGTCTTATGTTATCTTCTTTGAATGAAGAGATGGTCATCGACACTCCAGCCAAGGGGTCGGTGACTACTTATTTTGTATGCTTAAAGTGTCCTTTGTCGATTTCGATAGAGACTTTGCTGTTGATTTGGTTTGTTTGTCTTTAAGAGGATTAGATGTGATTCTGGGTAAGAACTGGTTAGAGCATAATTATGTTCATATTAACTGTTATAACAAGTCTGTGAGGTTTTCTACTCCTGAAGAAGAGGAAGATAGTATATTGTCTGTTAGACAATTGTGCCAGTTGATGCAAGAAGAAGCTCAGGTGTTCTTATTGATGGTGTCGCTATCTATCGAGAATCAAACTATAATTGAGGAATTCCATGTGGTGTGTGAATTTCCTGAAGTTTTCCCTGATGAAATTCCTGATGTACCTCCAGAGAGAGAGGTTGAATTTGCTATTGATCTTGTACCTGGTACCAGACCTGTTTCTATGGCACCATACAAGATGTATGCATCTGAATTGTCAGAATTAAAGAAGCAATTGGAAGAGTTACTTGAGAAGAGGTTAGTGAGGCCAAGTGTATCAACATGGGGAGCTCCAGTGTTGTTAGTAAAGAAGAAAGATGGAAGCAAGAGGCTTTATGTTGATTATAGACAATTGAATAAAGTGACGATTAAGAACAAGTATCTGCTTCCAAGAATAGATGACTTGATGGATTAATTGGTGGGTGCTCGTGTGTTTAGTAAGATTGATTTAAGGTCGGGTTATCATCAGATTAAAGTGAAGGATAAAGATAACCAAGAGACGGCTTTCAGAATGCATTATGGACATTATGAGTATTCGGTTATGCCTTTCGGTGTTACTAATGCACCGAGAGTACTCATGGAGTACATGAACTGTATCTTTCATACTTATTTGGATCGATTTGTAGTGGTGTTCATTGATGACATTTTGATTTACTCTAAATCAGAGGAAGAGCATGTAGAACACTTAAGAATAGTATTGCAAGTCTTGGAAGATAAGAAGTTGTATGCAAAGTTGTCTAAGTGTGAAATTTGGTTAAAGGAGATTAGTTTTCTTGGTCATGTTATCTCAGGTAGTGGAATTATTGTAGATCCATCTAAAGTAGATATTGTGTTGCAGTTGGAAACTCCAAAGTCGACTACCGAGATTAGAGGATTTTTGGGATTAGCTGGTTATTATAGAAGGTTTATCGAAGGTTTTTCTAAGTTGGCACTTCAGTTGACTAAGTTGACTTTTAAAGGTAGATCTTATGTGTGGGATGTTCAATATGAAGAAAGTTTTACGGAATTGAAGAAGAGAATGACGTCGGCTCCGATTTTGACATTACCTAATTCAGGAGAACCTTTTGTGGTATATTGTGATGCTTCTAAGATGGGTTTAGGAGGTGTGCTTATGCAGAATGAAAAGGTAGTTGCTTATGCATCAAGGCAGTTGAGGACTCATGAAAAGAACTATCCTACGCATGATTTAGAGCTTGCTGCAATTGTTTTTGTGTTGAAGATCCGGAGGCATTATCTTTATGGTTCTAGATTTGAAGTATTTAGTGACCATAAGAGTTTAAAGTATTTATTTGATCAGAAAGAATTGAATATGAGACAACGACGATGGTTGGAGTTGTTAAAGGATTACGATTTCGGTTTGAATTATCATCCAGGAAAGGCGAATGTGGTAGTTGATGTGTTAAGTCGGAAGACTTTACATACGTCGGTAATGATGGTTAAAGTGTTGGAATTAATTGAACAGTTCAGAGATATGAGCTTAGTTTGCAAGGTGAGACCGCAGAGTGTTATGTTGGGGATGTTGAAGATTTATAATGATTTTCTAGATAATATTAGAGAAGCTCATAAGTTAGATGTGAAATTGGTAGACTCGATGGTTGGGATCGATGAGTCCGAAAATAAATATTTTAAGTTAGATGCGCAAAATGTGTTGAGATTTTGTTATCGAAATTGTATTCCTTATGATGCGGAGATGAAGAAAGTGATTCTCGAGGAAAGTCATAGAAGCAAGTTAAGTATTTATCCAGAAGCTATAAAAATGTATTAAGATTTGAAGAATTTGTTTTAGAGGCCTGGAATAAAGAGTGATGTGGTTCGTTTTGTGTATGCATGTTTAACTTATCAGAAGTCGAAAGTTAAACATCAGAAGCCCGCAGGGTTGATGCAACCATTAGAAGTTCCAGAATTGAAATGGGATAACATTTCGATGGAATTTGTGAAGGGGTTACCTAATACTTCAAGAGGACATGATTCAATTTGGGTAATAGTTGATAGGATTACGAATTCGGCTCATTTTATTCCTATTAAAATCAATTTTCCAGTGTCGAAGTTGGCAGCGATTTACACTAGTGTAATTGTAAAGTTTCATGGTGTTCCATTGTGTATTGTTTCAGATAGAGATCCGAGGTTTACTTCAGATTTTTGGAAGAGTTTGCAAGAGGCGTTGGGTTCTAAGTTGAGGTTGAGTTAGACGTATCACCCTCAGAAGGATGGTCATACTGAACGGATTATTAAGTCATTAGAAGATTTGTTGAGAGCATGTGTTCTTGAACAGGGAGGTTCATGGGATACTTATCTTCCACTAATGGAGTTCACTTATAATAACAATTACCACTCTAGTATTGGGATGACACCTTTTGAAGCTTTGTATGGTCGGAGATGTAGAACTCCTTTATGTTGGCATGAATCTGGAGAAAGTGTAGTGCTTGGACCTGAAATTGTTCGAGAGACTACTGAGAAGGTGAAGTTAATTTGATAAAAGATGAAAGCTTCCCAAAGTAGACAGAAGAGTTATCATGATAGACGAAGGAAAGATTTAGAATTTCAAGCAGGTGACCATGTGTTTCTGAGAGTTACACTTGTGTTTGGTGTTAGGCAAGCATTGAAGTCTAAGAAGCTCACTCCTCGTTTCATTGGTCTGTATCAGATTTCGGGCAGAGTTGGGAACATTGTTTATAGAGTGGCTTTACCGCCTAATCTTTCGAATTTGCATGATGTGTTTTACGTGTCACAACTCCAGAAGTATATTTCATATACATCTCATGCGATTCATATGGATGATGTGCAAGTAAGGGATAATCTCACTGTAGAGACGATGCCTGTAGAAATCATAGATCGTTAAATGAAGACTCTAAAAGGCAAAGAGATTGCTTTGGTGAAAGTAGTCTGGTTAGGAGCTACTGGAGAAAGCATGACGTGGGAGTTGGAAATCAAGATGCGGGACTCTTATCCTGAGTTGTTTCAATAAGGTAAATTTTCGAGGATGAAAATATTCTAAGTGGTTGAGAGTTGTAACGCCCGTTATTTAATTAATTATTTAATTAATTATTTTAGAATTATTCGTTGAAGTTGTGAGATGTTGTGAATTATTGGCATAAGTTGCTAGATTATTATTATTAGTGAATTAATTAGTTGATTAATAATAATAATGTTAGAATTAGTAGAATAATAGAATAATTGTGTTGGGCCTATTTTATTGGTTGGAAGTGGTAAAGTGGGGGTGTATGAGTTAAGTCCAATAGGATTAATGGTATAAGGTTAAGCTGACGTAAGAAATTTGGTTAGTTGGAGAATAGAAAGTCTTGGTGTGTTGACCGCGAAAAGATGTGCAAAAGAGGAGCAAGGTTGCACGATTGTCGATCAAGGCAAGACAAGGATTACGGCCAGAGATTTGTAGAGCAACCTTCATTCTAGGTAAGGGTGGGGTTCTGACTCTATAATGGTAATTATGATGAATGTTATGTGGGGATTGGCCGTATATATCTATGTCGTGCGTATGATTCTGGATTTATGTCTTGAACTTGGCAGTTTTTCATGTTGTGGGCGTTTACAAATTATCTGCATATTACCCGGTATAATTGATGAATAAGTTAGTGTAGATTATCACATGTTGGTATGGTCGTTAAGTCGCTGTGTTGTTCTGAGCGGTTGGCCGGAAACTAGGGATTATGTTGATTTGGTCATTAAGTCGTTGTGTTATTCCAGGCTATGGGCCGGAAGTTAGTCGTCGAGGAGGATACTAAAGGGTTGGGTTAATGTTCGTCACAGAACCGATGACGTATGTGCAAAAGTTTTGAACACACGTGGTGTCGGGGGACACAGGTGTTAGGCGTCGAGCGACATTAGGCTACAAGGTATGTCAGGGAATACAGGTGTTAGATATCGAGTGGCATTAGGCTGCAAGGCGTGTCAAGGAGCATGATATTTGTGTCGAGCTGCACAAAGTGGCAGGTGGTGCCGAGGGGAACACGTTATTTGTTAATTCTTTCTTGGTTCCCGTGCATGTTGAGGGGCGCATAGTTCTCCCTTATTCTTTAATGCACGTGCATGTTAGGTTGGTTAATTACTCTAGTTTAGAAGTCTCGGTAATTTAGTAGAGTTTTCAGTAACTGTAGGAGAGCAAATTAGTATTTTAGTAGAAAACTACTTAGCTAGATATAGTCGAATAGCTCGTATAATTACGCAGGACGTCGTAGTATATTTCGGTTGATAAGTTGTATTGTATGCTTGTTATAAATTGAGGATTGACAGGTGCTAATGAATTTTGTTGAGATGCCTCTAATTATTGACAAGTATTAAGTTGTAGGCTTATGGTCAATGTTGAATTATATTGAGTTGTTATTGAATTATTTTAAGTTGTTGTTGTTGTTACTACATTCATATTGTTGTCGCATACGTAGCATATCAAGTTGGAGCTCATGCTCGGTAAGTTGGCATGGATTGGAAAAAATATAAAGTTGAAGGCTTATACCATGTTGTTGCCTCTATTAATTGGCAGATTATTAAATTAGGAGTTTTTGTCCATTCGTACCACATGCATGTGCATAAAAACAAGTCGCGTTCCATGTTGCATTATGAGATGTTGTATGGATGGATTGATGATGTTAATATTGTTAAAGAGCTGCGAAGTGGTGATTTTATATGAATTGTTTCTAATATATTATTATCATTCATTATATTATATTGTTTGATATCTCATCCCCTTCTGTTTGAATGTTACCCATATGTTGGTAACGTGCAGGTAATCCAGAGTGAATGAAGCTTACCTTTAGTAGTTCGAGTCGGTGTCATTGCTCTGATACGTAACACTTGGGGGGATGAAAGCCTGTTGCTTTATCGTTGTTATTACTTCAGTTGTTGAATTTTAAGTTGATTTTTGTTAAGTACTTGTTATTTGGAGTTGTTTCAGCTGGATAAAGATGTTACATTCTTTTAAATCGAATTTTATGATTCCGTTGCATGGTTATGAAAGTTACTGGTTTTAAAAGATTAATTTATGTTGTTGTTGGTTCATCCGAGTTTAAAGTGTTATGTATCTGTGTTAAATGTTGTTACTTTAAGTTGAAATTGTAGAATTCCATTTGTTTTTTGGAAACTTTGTAACTCTGATTTTATATAATTCATTGGATAGAATGGAGTGTTACAGATATCAGCACCATAATACCATTTGTTGTCTATGTTTCTGAAGAACGTAATTTTGTCTTTGCTGTTGAGGAATAGGAATAGAAACACCATTGACTTGTTGGTGTTGATGATCTCCGCTTTTTCCCCTATAAGAATACACTGCACTTGTATCACCCTCTCTTTTCTTAGGGTAACATTGAACGACTTCTTACCACCCCCTCCCGATGAACCACTAGAATTGCCAACTTGAACCTTTTCCAATTTCAAACCTATTTCAATCCTTTCACCAGCCATTACCAATTCTACAAATTCTACCGAAGCACTTCCTATCATGTGATCATAATAAGGACCTTGCAGAGTCCTCATAAACATATCAATAAGTTTCTACTCCATGAGTGGAGGTTGAACCCTTGCAGCCAATTCACGCCATTTTTGGGCATACTCTTTGAAGGATTCCTTTGGCCCCTGTGCCAAATTATGTAGCTGAGTGTGATTAGGTTCCATATCCACATTGTGATACGGTGGGAGAACTGACTTGAGGTTTTGCGTTTTTTGTTTGCAAATGTTTCGGTTTAGCAAGAGTCTCCACCGACTTTTTATTTTATCCTAAGGAAAGGTTAAAAAGCACAGGAAAAACCTTTGAGATGTTTTCTTGGGTTCAGGGAGTAGATTATAGAAAGGGAAGGTATTAGCACCCTTTCTATCCATGGTTATCCATGGGCTCTTAGTTACTTGCTTAGATCACTTGCCTTTGCTTTTCAATTGTTTGAAATGGTGCTTTGTGTGTGTGGTTTTGAAAATGTTTTGAAAAAGATGCCTTGTCTAGGCAACCATTGTAACAATTCTTGTTTGAATGTTTTACAAAGGTGTGTGTCTTTTTGAAAAGATGTTTCAATGATTTTGAAAGTTTGTTTTGAAGTTGTGTTGTGATGTGTGTTTTGAAAAATGGCAAGGATTGTTTTGCAAGATTGGTCAGGTAACCAAGAGCTATCTATCCTAAATTTCTCAAAGATCTTTCTTATGTTTTAACCCTTTTAACAGTGTTGTTTCACCATTGTATTTGGTGAACAACCTTGTGTTAGGATGTTAACGGGACGGGCGCGGGTCATCGTTTAGGAAACTTGATAGCGTCATCGAGGGACTATGATCATTTGATTTGTTTTTGTTTTGCCAAAGACACTTAACATGCAACCATGGCCCATTTTTGAAGGCAACAAGTGGAGTAACCCTAGTGGTGCAAGTGTGCATTGTGTTTGTTTTTTTCATGCATGTTTATCTTGAATTAGGTCAAGCTATTTGTTGGTTTTATTTGCATACAAACCCTAGGTCTATCATGGCATAATTGGAAAGCTTTTAAATGCGGAAATTTAAATGCTAAGCTATTACAACAATGATTATGGGGATGGGGGATACAAGTTTGCATTGGGGATATTTGACAAGAAATTAAATTCTAAGCTATTACATCCATGTCGAATATACAAATATTTAATTGTACAATATTTAATAAATACAATAAATATGCAAAATGTATTATGCACAAAAATGATTTTTTATGTATGTGAAAGTATTTTTCAATGTGAAATATAAACAAAAATAAAAAGGTCAAATTTTGAATATTTTTGTCATTTAGGGCAAAACCCTAGTTTTTTAAATAAATAGTATTTATTTATTAATTATATACAATATTTGTTAATTATATACAAAAAATAAAAAATATATTGTAAAAAAGTATTTTTAGTGTCATATATTAATAAAAAATAAAAATGTATTATTTTTATATTTTTATCCTAGATATTTAATAAAATATACAAGTATTTATATATTATATATTAAATATACTAAATATGCTCAACAATAAAATATTAATTATTTACAAAAAAAGTATATTTTAGAAAATGTTTTCAAAATGTAAATAAAAAAATAATAACTGAAAAAATAAATATTTTTGTATTATTTTCTAGGGTTTTGAATAAAAAGGAAATATATTTGTTTACATGTATATGCTAAATAAAACAAATAAATGCCAAATAAATGCAAAAATGTGTGAAAAAATATTTTTAATGTTTTTTATGTTTGGACAAAAAATATCAAGTCAGAATAAAAAATAAAAAGTCAAAAATGATAAATATTTCACACAATGGGCCAGGGGGGTGTAAATGGGAAAAAGGGGTGTGAACAACAAGCTGACTCAGGCCCAACCCAAGTCACCACCTTCTTCAACCTCCAACCATTTGAAACAGAAAACACGCGCCCTTCCTTGTTCAACACTAACTCCTGATTCTTTGATTTTTACACAAAACTCATAACACAAACATTGTAGAGCATGAAGTCACGATTTCAACCATATAAAACACTTGACCTAACTCTAAGAAACCAGGGAGAATTTCATCATCCCCAATTTCTGACCTAATTTTTTTCACATGTTCAAGGCTAAAATTCTCACAGCACGCTTAACATAAATAAAAACTGATCACATGTATGGCTTCAGGGCTATGAGTAGAGCATATTTTATTCACAAACCTAAGCCTAACTCTTCCTAGATTGAGAGATAGAAGTTCATGGTTTTACCTGTTTCAGCTTGAATCGTGTACAGTAATGTGGCCAACTTCAATGGAGTTTGAGCTTCTATACAGCTTGCCTGAAGTCCAAGGAAGCTTCTCCAACTCCTAGCTTGCTTTGAATCGCTCTATATCGTGCTATGGAAGTTCACCTGCAAAACTGAAAAATGAAAATGGCAGATGAGGTTAGGGGTGTTACAACTTGAGTTCAAGGCTTGGGATAACTTCAGTGGATGATATGGAATATATTGGAACTGGTTTTGGCAAAAACGCACGAGTGGATTGTTCTATGGAGGTCAAGTTGCAGAACTTGCCCTATTTTGCAACAAAACAGGGATTCTGAGTATTGGGAGGTATGAGGTATCAATGAGTCGTGCTTTAGGCTTGCTTGGGTGTATGAAATATGTTCACAAGGTTTTTGTTTGGCTGTGTTGACAGGAAGTGAGAGTTGTGTTCAGTTTGCAAGGTTTCTTCAAATGTAAGCAAGAAAGTGTAAGTTCACAATGCAGGCCTGTACCACCCTCTATGTATGCTGCATATCTTGCTCTTGGTAACACAAATTTGTGGACTCTATCTAGCCTCAAAGATCTGGCCCCATGCCTCAAGGATTCACTTTTGACATAAAGTGACATTAAGCCAAAAATGGGAACTTTGCTTTTTCTAGTTAGGGATTAGTTTAGCATGTATTGTCCAAATGAACAAAATAACACCTTAACACAATGGTTAGGCATTTAATTATGGTGTGTAAAACTGGTTTTGAGGCCTGCAAGCTAGCTTTGTACAAGCTGATTTGAAAATGCAAGTTGTGATGAGCAAGCTTTGGCCATGAACAAGAATGAGTTTTGGCCAACTTTGCAAATTCGATTCTCTCTAACCACAAGGGTGTTTGAGAAGTTCTTGGTCAATTTGGAAAGCTTGGAATGTGTAATACAATCCATATTTGTAATGAAAATTGAAATTCCAAGTGGAACCATGTGAAAAATGGCCAAGAGGTTGGACAATAATCCTGCCTAGAATAGGTCAAATTTTCTCTAAGTTAAAAATGTTTTGCACCCTTGTTCCAAAAATCATAACTTGAGATACAATCTTCCTTTGAGAAAACTTTGTGAATCAAAGTTGTAGATTTTTCAATGGACTACAACTTTCATGTTTCAAGTTTTGTTTGAATCCAATTGCATCTTGGTGAAAAAATGGGACAAAGTTAGGAAAAAATAAGGAAGTTTCATAACTTAGAAAAATTCTAAGTTATGAATTTTTCTCATTTTAAACCCTAATTTGCAATTTTAGGTTTCTTGATGAACAAGTTTCATAATTTGACATGTCTTGATGAAAAATGAATCTTGGCACTTGATTTTGACCAAAAAGTCAAAGTTTGACTTTTCAGTATACAGTCAAATTTTGATTAGTTTACTGAAAAATTCATCTGTCAATCCTATGCATTTGAGATCTTTTGAATTTGTTGAATGGGTCAAGACAATGCTATTGAGTCCTTGAGTCCCTATGTGAGCTTGATTTGCCATTGGTTAGGTCAAACAGTCAAAAATTGCCTTTGTGCAATCAAAACCCTAAAAATGACCATTTTGCCCTTTTGGTGATCTGATCAAATTTCTTGTGGAATTATGATCCAAACTTGACCAAATGGTTCATGTGAGTTCATTATGTTGATGTGGGTCAAAATTCATGAGGTTTGACTGTCAATTGGCCACAGTTGACTTTTTCCCCAATACAGCTGATTTCTAGGTCAATTGTCCAATTGATTGGGCAAAGGTTGGAATCAAGGCTTGAAACTTGGTATGGATAAACTTATAAGTCCAACATGAAGCATGAAAGTCACCTTGGGAATTTTAGGTCAAAACATCCCTGTGCAAACTCAAACCCTAATTTGGGTCAACAGTGCAAGGAGGGGTCTTGAGCAGAGCAAACCCTAACTTGATCTTGAGTTCTAAGAGTCTTGTGATGAAAAAATGTTGATGAAAAAGGGAGGGCAAATTTTGGGGTACAACAGTTGCCCCTGTTTAATCTTCTTGAACCTGAAGAGTTAGATTGGCAAGTTTGCCTTTCGCGTCTCGAAGGTAAAAGGAGATTGGACACTAGAGTGCCCGTAAATTTGCACTCGTCAAAGTGTAATTTGAGGGAATGGGCTTAAAGATGCCATTTGGAGATGTGACAGAATCTTGCTGGAGATGGGCTTAGAGATGCCATCCGGAGAGCGACAGAATCTTGTCGGGGGATGGGCTGAAAGATGTAATCTGGAACGTTTGTTGAACTGTAATGTGATAGGTCAGAAGAATGAGGATCAAAATGGTATCCGTGTCCGGAATGCATTTGAACTGTATCTGGAGACTGAGTTTGTATGAGCAAAAGAATGGCCTCCATGTTTGAGGCGTATCTGAGTTGTGACTGTGTTTGAATGTAGAATGAATATCAAAATGACTACCGTGTCTGGAGTGTATCTGTATTGTATCTGGGTAACAGAGAAATATCTGTGTACGGAGCAACTGCGTGCTGGGGATAAATTCTGAATGAGTGACAGAATGGCAACCGTGTCTGGAGCGTATATGGACTGTATCTGAAGTTGAGATTTGTATGATTAGCAGAATGACTTCCGTGTCTGGAGTGTATCTGAAACTGTAACTGGGATCTGAATATATGACATAATGACTTCCGTGGCGAATGCACTGGGGAGAATCAAACTGCTGTTGTAAGGGTCAGAATGGTATCCGTGTTTGGAATGCATTGAACCTTGAGGTTGATAAATGAATCTGAATGAGAGATAGAATGGCTGCCGTGTCTGGAGCATATCTAGTCTGTATCTGATTGTTGTAGTCTGAATGAGTAGTAGAATGATCACCGTGTCTGGGGTGTATCTGTACTGTATCTGACTTGAAATTCTGAATGAGTAACAGAATGACCGCCATGTCTGGGGTGTATCCATACTGTATCTGAATAATTGTTAACGATAGCCTTTTACCTTATCCTGAAAAGGATGAAATGTTAGCTAAAACACAAAGTTATGTTGCATGATATGTATGATGCAATATATATGTTATATCAATGTTTATGATATGTGAATGTAATGAATGCGTATGCAAGCTGATGAGCTGTCTTGCTGCAGATAGATGAATCCTGGATAGCCAGAGATAATAGAATCTTGATTGTTGTCGGGGAAAGTGAATACTTGACTGTCGTAGGGGATTCCAAGGATCTTTGATTGCTGAAACTAAGACATCCTTGTTGACTGCTGACTGCTTGGGGAGAAAGATCTTCAGTTGTTGAGGGATCTTAGGACCACTGCTGGGGATTGAAAATCCTTGGTGACTTGTGGGAAAGGAGAATTCCGATGATCTCTACTGGGGAGTTCAGAACCTGGGAGACTCATGCTAGAGGAGTAAGACTGAGAATCTTCAATCTGATGGGAAGTATCTCTGTGGGAGAATGTTCACCAATCTGGTTCCGCTGGGGATTGATAATTGGAAGTTTTAGCTCCGCTGGGGTTTAACAGCTTTGACTTCGCCGGGGATAGGATTTTCAGATTTTAGGGCTCCACTGGCGATACTGAAACTTAACTCTAAGGGGATTTGGATTCTGGAAGGCTCTCTGGCTGGGGAAATCAGCTTTGGGAAAGCTTTTGTTCTGCCGAGGATCCTGAGGTTTAACTCTGTTTGGGGAATTAAGTTCTGGGTTTTAATTTTGTTGAGGAATTTGGAGTTTAATTCCGCTGGGGATTCTTTCTGAAAGGGCATCAAGATATCCATATGTACCTTCAACCTATCAACAATCATCTTTCTTGATTTGTAAGAAGATAATTATGTTCAAATGCATATGCCTATTTAACAAAACATTGGACGTTTCTCAAATAAAACATAAGCGTAAAAAAGCAAAAAGGAAGAGAAAGCAAATTTCTGTATTTGGAAAAGTGTTTGTATTAACTTTTTATGAGTATCTTTGCACAAAGGAAACAGGCATCCTAGTAAGAGGATGTTGTCGTAAAAATTGAAAATTTTATACAAAAGAAAGATGGCTATGTGTAACAATTCCATGGGATTCCATTCTGTTATAGCCTTCACAAATCTGAATATCTTGTCCATTCAATGCTTCGTCCACCGATGATTGGATTGATCAGAAGCTCGGAGCTTGTTGATGAAGAGATTGTTCCTTAAAGTGATCCGACGAGACATAGTCATATGCTTTAATTCCCTAACTTTTGCCTGGATCGCCCTTTCGGGTTTTCAATCCACCGGGAAACCCTTTTTTGCCCAAGCCGCCCTTTCGGGTTTTCAACTTGCCGGGTGTACAGATTTTTTTTTTGTTTTATCCCTAATTTTTGCCTGAACCGCCCTTTCGGGTTTTCGGTTCACCAGGATGCCCTTTTTTGCCCAAGTCTCCCTTTCGGGTTTTCGACTTGTCGGGTTGTTTTATGCGTAGTATCTTTTGACTATGTCTGCGTTCGCAGGGTGTGGCAAATCGTCGCCGTCCATGGTGGTCAGAATCATTGCACCACCAGAAAATATGCTTTTGATCACAAATGGTCCTTCGTAAGTAGGAGTCCACTTGCCCCTGGGATCACTTTGCGGCAAGATGATCCGCTTGATTACAAGATCTCCGACTTGATATACTTGACGTCTGACTTTCTTGTTGAAAGCCTTGATCATCCGTTTTTGGTACGTCTGACCATGGCAAACAGCAGTGAGTCACTTCTCGTCGATCAAATTTAGTTGATCAAGTCGGGTCTGAATCTAATCGTCTTCACTCAAACCGGAATCCTTCATAATCCTTAAAGAGGGAATCTGAACTTCCATGGGTAGGACAGCTTCCATGCCATATACCAAAGAAAATGGGGTTGCCCCTGTTGAAGTACGTGCCGTGGTACGGTACCCATGCAGAGCAAACGGTAACATCTCATGCCAGTCCTTGTAGGTAACTGTCATTTTCTGAATGATCTTCTTGATGTTTTTGTTCGCAGCTTCAACAGCACCGTTCATCTTCGGCCGATAGGGAGATGAATTGTGATGATAAATCTTGAACTATTCTCATAGAGCGGTGATCATAGTATTATTCAGGTTTGTACCGTTGTCTGTGATGATCCTGTCGGGGACACCATACCGGCATATGAGGTTCTGCTTGATGAAGCGGGCAACCACATTTTTGGTAACAGAGGCAAAGGAAGCTGCTTCAACCCACTTGGTGAAATAGTCAATAGCGACCAAGATGAAGCGATGCCCATTGGATGCCGTGGGCTTGATCTCTCCAATCATGTCAATGCCCCACATTGAGAATGGCCAAGGAGCTGTCAGAACGTTGAGAGGAACAGGAGGAATATGAATCTTGTCGGTGTAGACTTGACACTTGTGGCAAGTACGGGAATGTTGATGGCAATCAGCTTCCATGGTAGACCAGTAATAGCCTACCCTTAGAATCTTCTTAGCCATCATATGTCCGCTCAAGTGGGTGCCAAATGTGCCGCTGTGTATCTCAGTCATGATTAACTCTGCTTCAGCTTTGTCTACACATCGGAGTAAAACACAATCATGGTTGCGCTTATAAAGGATGCCATTACTTAGGAAGAACTTGGCCGCAAATCTCCTTAAGAACTTTTTGTCATTGACGGAAGCTCCTTCGGGATATTCTCTAGTCTGGAGATACCTTTTGATTTCGTGAAACCAGGGTTGTTCCACTACTTCTTCGGTATTAATCTCATGACAATGTGTAGGTTCATCCATTCGCTCGATGGTGATTTGGGGAGCCTCGTTATCCCAATTGAGTTTAAACATGGAAGACATTGTAGCCAGAGCATCTGCTAGTTGATTTTCTTCTCGCGGGAAGTGCTCGAAGGTAATTTGCTCGAAATGAGGCAACAAAGTCAAGACATGTTCTTTGTATGGGATAAGATTAGGATGCTTGGTGTACCACTCTCCTTTGATTTGACTGATAACCAAAGCCGAGTCCCCAAATACGATCAAAGATTTGATCCCCAAGTCTATAGCAGCCTTGAGACCAAAGATGCAAGCTTCATATTCGGCCATGTTGTTGGTACAGCTGAAACAAAGCCGGGCAGTGAAAGGTGTATGACAACCTTCCGGGGAAATGAGTACCGCACCGATACCGTTTCCAAGTGCATTTGAAGCACCATCAAAGTACAGGGTCCATCGAGATCCATTTTCAGGTCGGTCATACGGTCCATTACCTTCAATGTTGTCCAAAGTCATGATGTCCTCGTCCGGGAAGTCGAATCTCATGGATTGATAATCTTCGATAGCTTGATGAGCTAGATGGTCAGCTAGTACACTCCCTTTTATAGCTTTCTGGGTAGTATGTTGGATGTCATACTCAGTCAGGATCATTTTCCATCTAGCGATTCTTCCAGATAAAGCAGGCTTCTCGAAGATATACTTGATCGGGTCCATTTTGGAAATCAACAAAGTGGTATAAGTCAACATATACTGCCTTAGTCGGCGAGCAGCCCATACCAAAGCGCAGCAAGTTTTCTCGAGCAGTGAGTAGCGAGTCTCACAGTCGGTAAACTTTTTGCTAAGGTAATAAATGGCATGCTCTTTTCGACCAGACTCGTCATGCTGGCCCAGTACGCACCCCATTGAGTTGTCCAAAACGGTCAGATACATGATCAGCGGCCTTCCTTCGACAGGTGGCATCAGAATAGGAGGTTCTAGCAAATACTCCTTGATTTTATCAAAAGCAGTTTGACAACCATCGTTCCATTCGACTACCTGATCTTTCTTTAATAGTTTGAAAATTGGCTCACAGGTAGACGTCAGGTGAGAGATGAATCTGGCAATATAGTTCAAGCGTCCCAAGAATCCTCTAACCTACTTTTCAGTACGGGGGGCAGGCATTTCTTGTATAGCCTTTACTTTTGCCGGATCGACCTCAATGCCTTTGTTGCTGACAATAAATCCCAGAAGTTTACCAGACCTAACTCCAAAAGTGCACTTACTTGGATTCAGCCTGAGTTTGTATTTCGTCAACCTGGCAAACAGCTTTTGCAAATGTTCAAGGTGTTCCTCCTCTGTTTGTGATCGAGCTATCATGTCGTCTACGTAAACTTCGATCTCATGATGTATCATATCATGAAACAAAGCTACCATGGTGCGTTGATAAGTTGCCCCTGCGTTCTTCAGTCCGAACGGCATCACCTTGTAGCAGAAGGTACCCCATTGTGTAACAAGGGTGTTGTACCCCAAAATTTGCCCTCCCATATCCTTCAAGATTTGCCAAGATCATGGTTCAAAATCCCTCAAGGGTTGCACAGTCCAATTGCCTCCTAACACAATCAAAATTAGGGTTTTGGTTCTTGCAAAGAAATTGAGGTTTCCAAAGGTCCAATCAAGTCCCACATGCCTATATACATTGTCAAGCATCCATATGTCAAGTTTCAAGACTCACAGCATCAAGTTGCACAGTCAAAAGCCCTAAATGCTCCACAGTCAACTGCAGGGGCAAAATGGTCATTTGACAGTCAAAAGTCAAAATTTTTGGTCAACATCTTATTTTGAAGCCACGATCATCATTTGAACAATTCTTGATCATGATTTCTCAAAGCATGGCTCAAAAAGTCTCAAGATGCAAAAGTTTATATTTTTGGACAGTTGAAAAGTCAACTGCAAATTGACCAGGGCATAACTTCCTCATGGTTTATCATAAAAATTCCATCCAATGCTCATTTTGAAGAGAATGGCATTTCCTACAACTCATCTTCACACTCCAAGTCCAAGAAATGCTCTCACAAAAAGTTATCAATTTCAACATTATAGGTCATTTTCAAAAGTCAACAAAAAGGCACTTTAAGTCAAAGACCATAACTTGAGATTGGTGAATCAAAATGACATGGGACCAAAGACATTGGTCATAGGACTTCAAGACCTTTCCAAAATGTCCAAGAACATGTTCATAGCTTCAAAATTGAGCAAGATATACATTGGAGAAGTTGGGAAATTTTTGGGAACTTTCAAAAGTCAACTTTGCCTAAAACACTTCAAATTTGCTAATGGGCCTCAAATTCTTCCTTGAATCATTACCCAAAGCCTATGCACGACCCATTGAGCTAAAAATGATTTATTTTCTTATTTTTAATTAATTAATTGAATTTTTATTATTATTAATTCATTTAATTAGTTTTAATTGTAGAAAAATATCAAATAATGTTTTTCAAATCTTTTTGTGCAGCAAATATATTCATTATATGCTAAAGAATTCATGCACCAATCAACAAGACAAGATCATCCATATTTGGCAAGATTTGCATGGAAAAAATATTGAAAAAGATATGGAAAAAATCAAATATTGAAATCATCAATTCATGGATCTTTGGGCTTGTTTTTGACCTAGAATGCTTCATATACTTATGCACAACTCAACCCTATTCTAACATACACGAAAAGCTACTCACAAACATAGAACCAAATTGCAAAATTTCAACCAAAAGCTTGAAACTGATTTCATAATTGGAGCACGTTTCAAAGCATAAAAAGCATTCCAATACGTTTCTGAACCTTCCAGGAATTGATTGCAATCAAGAACGCGCTTCCATACTCCAAGAAACGGTAGAACAGAATCATCTTTCTCACGAAAATTTCCATAATCGAATTCTGCTTTCTATGCATCATTGTTATATTTTGAATATTGATTTATACTAATAATGATCTTCTGAAGCTTTTGGTAACGTTTAATTGTTCTAAAGACGCTTGTATCAAAATCTGCCATTGATGAAACCTAGGGTTTCAGAACTTCAAAATTGGGGGTTCTCATATATGGTAAAATTAGACCACCAAACATACATGGTTGAATTCGTTGCAAGAAACCTAATTCAATGAAACCCTCGCACTCAATTTATTCAACCTGTGGGCGTATTCGCTATTATTTACTGTGCCACTTAGTGGGGGTTTAAAACCCCCGCTATTCATTCCTTTTTGTTTCAGGCAAACGAAGAAGAAGCATACGTTGCTCTGTGTGGTTGGGAGATTTGAATCTGCGCGCGTTTTCCAGCGTAGTGGTTACTTTTCATACATTATTTTTATTTGTTATTATATTTACAAAAGCGCTTGAACGGTTCAGTGGTTGGATGTACGCTTGGTAAACGCTGGGACCTGGGTTCGAATCCCAGGTCCCCCATATAATTGTTGTTATTTTTCTTAATCCGTTCCCATGCAGCAATGACTCAACGTCCCACCATACGTCCTAGCGCGTGGGCTTGCCAGATGGCCTGGGTGAACAATCTGAAGGCCATAACGTGAATTCCAGGGTGCACCTCAGTCAATCATCCCACGTGTGATACCAAGAAGTCAAGCAAGGCCTATGCTGATGGGCCAAATTTACTCCATCATACCTCCATTCTGGGCCTGAAACCCCCCTGGTTTGCATTTTTTTTATTTTATTTTCTTTTCAATTTTAATTCTTTTTAAATTGTTTTGATTTGTTTTTGATTGTTTTCTTTAATTCCATAAAATAATTTTCCATAAAAAATCAGAAACCAAAAAATGTAATATATTTAATTATTATTAATTTACTCATTTAAATATTTTTGTAAATAAACTCTAACCATTAATTTAGTTTAATTTAGGTTTTAAACTTTAATCTTTTCTTAATAAATAAAAAATATCTAGAATTAGGTTTTTGACATTTTTCATCTTTTTCTTAATTAACCATTTTTCTCATTATTTATTATTATAATTACTATTTATTTTTGTAAATAAACATGTACCTTAATCAATTAGTAAATTAGGTTAATTTTAATATTTTCGTAAATAATTAAAATAACTTAGAATTAGGGTTTCTCTTGATTTTAATTTCCTTTATTTTCATAAATATCAAAAACCTAAAAAACATTTTCTTTTCTTTAATTAAATAATTAATTAGACTTTAATTTCAATTTAATTTCAAGCAAAGGGTCAAAACCCTCGGACGTCCTAATTTTTATTCTTTTCGCGCATTTATTTTCTTTTAGAATATTATGTAACTGCTCAAGGATTGTAATAGTAATTAGGTCTTTTTACTTTCCGCGTTTTTATCAAACGGGTCTTTGTATTTTGGCGATGTATAGACCCGCGCCTTGTAATAGCGTAGGATTTATCTTTCCGCATTTAAATTTCCGCACTCTTAAATTCTAAACTTTGCATGAAAGAATGTATGGCTAATTAAAAACAAGAGTAGCTCACAATACAATGATCAAAGATAACTGTTAAACTGAAAACAACACACAAATACACACACCACTTCTAGGGTACGCCTCACCTGTTGCCTTCGAAACGTGGTCGTCAAGTATAGGACGTTTTAGTAAGTCCTTATGTCCATGATCCGGTTGCCTCGGAAAAGTTGCCTCGAAACGGTTGCCTCAGAATAGTTGCCTCGAAATGGTTGCCTCGGATTTAAAAAGGATCAAGGGCATAAGGGTAGCTTCTAAGGTGTCCTGCTGTTGCTTCGGTGACCACACTGTCCCTAAACTCGAATTGACCCGAACACCTCCAACGGTGGTGCTACCTACCTCTCAATGGTGGGATGGCACTACCTTAAGGACATTTACACAGCCTAATTCCTTAGGGTAGGTAGATGACTCATAGATACTTGCTCTATTAAAAAACAAATAAAAAAAAACCTTTTCACACTGACACTTTTTTCAAAAAGCTTTCAAAACAATTTTTCAAACACTCTTGAGGACAGATACAAGAGTTATTCAGAAATCTTTCAAACGAAACTTTTTTAAAACCCACACACACTTAAAAAGCAAACATTTTGAAAACACAATGAGCAAGTATCTAAGAGCCCATGGATAACCATGGATAGAAAGGGTGCTAACACCTTCCCTTTCTATAAATCTACCTCCCGAACCGAGAAACGTTCTCATAAGGAATTTTTTTGTGCTTTTGTCCTTTCCTTGTTGGAGAAAATAAAAGACGGTGGCGACTCTTGCTTCCGCGACATTTTGTGAACCAGCGTTAAACAGTCAGTTCTAAATCCACCGATCACAGAACTGGCGACTCTGTTGGGGACTCTTTAAAAGTGAGGTGTACCTTAGGACTAAGATCACTTATGTTTTCAATTGTCTGAATTGTTTGCTTTATTATTGTGGGTACTGTCTTGGGAGTTCTATAGATCCTAACCCGGATCTAGGGGATACCTTCTTAGAAAGTAGCAACAAGGCTGTGAGGGAACTGTGTGGGGTATACCGACATGGTTAAACAGTCTGCTACGTTGATGTGGCACTTTGGTGAGTACCGGTAACCCTTGAGTCCAGTCAAGGAGAGTACGGGGCCGCCGCGTGGTGTCGTGAAGCATCAACTGACCTTAGGCACCTTAATTGAACCATCTTGGCCTCTTTAGGGTAGTGAGATAACTGACTTTGGTGCAGTCCGAGGTTGGTTGATACTCGATACTACACTCAATTGAGGGTTGTTTTCTTGGAATATTTCGGTCGCCAGTTCAGTGGCTAAATCGAAACGATGAACAATGAAAACAATCCAATGATATTGGGACCCTTAGAACCCGGTTACTTCTGATAGGACAGGTTTTGAGCCCACCAACTTCAAGAGGGTAGTACCCTAGACCCCATGCTGGCCTAAACTCTAAGGGCTGTGGTGTGACTTGTGTGCTCTACCATGTTTGCTTTTTTGTGGATACTTATGGTGTGTTTTATCATGGCATCATAACATCATACAGCATCATATGCATTGACTAACCATTTCAAGGGTTCGAATCTTCATCTTTGTTCTTGTTTTGTAGGACATGGAAACTATCCGCAAAAAGACAATTTAGATCAGCCTTGTAAGGATCCCTCCTCAACTTAAGGAACTTATATCCAGGATTCTCGAGAGTTCTTCTTTCAGTGAGAGGCATGGAAGACTCGTCAGTTTGGTCAGCACCAACATTGAGGAAGATATGATAAAGGTCCTCTTCCAGTTCTTTGACCCTCTGCATCACTGCTTTACATTCCTGGATTATCAACTGGTGCCTACATTGGAAGAATTCTCCCGGCTTCTGAAGATCCCTATCCTTAGTTAACTACCCTACAATGCTACAGAAAAGGAACCCAAACTTGAAGAGATTGCTAAAGCATTACGCCTACAACCATCTGACATCAAGGGACATTGGGAAGTTAGAAGTGGTATCAAAGGGTTCTTGGCCAGGTTTCTGTTTGAGAAGGCCCAAGAATGTTGGAATTCCCTTGACCTACAAGCCTTTGAAGAAGTTGTGGCTCTCCTTGTCTATGGATTGGTTTTGTTCCCGAATCCAGATCAGCTTATAGATATCAGTGCTGTCCAGATCTTCATGTCCAGGAATCCTATACCTACGTTGCTTGGGGACATCCTTCACTCATGTTACACTCAAACCATGAGAAAAAGAGGTGTTCTTATATGCTGCACTCCTCTCCTGGGAAGGTGGTTTATTTCGCACCTTCCATAATCAGTTTTGAAGAATGAGCGGGTTTTGAGATGGTCACAACGATTGATGACTCTTACACATGCAGATATACATTGGTGTTCTCGGTCCAGAGAGGATATCACTATCATTGATCGTTGCGGGGAGTTTCCTAATGTTCCTTTACTTGGAATTAGAGGAGGTATTACTTACAACCCCTGTCTGGCTTGGAGACAGTTTGGTTATGCTCAGAGGGATGGCCCTCATGACATGTTAATTCCTGACATAGTTTTTGACTTCGATAACGATGCACAAGGACTTCGCCAGAGATTTACCAGAGCTTGGAGGATGCCCAACAAGGTAGACAGCAAGACACTGGGGCATAGGAACTCCATCCCGTTGGAGCCTTATCTCAAGTGGGTACAAGCCCGCTCCCAGAAGTTAGTGATGCCTTATCCTCATGTTCTCCCCGTGATCAAAGAGCCAGTTTTGGAAGGAGAGGTGTCCTACACCATTCAACATCCTGACATGCCTACATCCTGGGAAGAAATGCAGAAGAGCTGGATCCAGCTTAAGGAAGAACGGAATTCTCTTGAGTCCAGTCTACATGCTAGTGAGAAGAAGGTCTTGGAGCTCACCCGCCTACTGCACAAGGAAAAGACTCTCAACACCTACATAGCTCCAAAGAGGATGCGCAGTGTCTTTTGGGATTAGTTTACTTTGTAATGTTTGCCCATGAGGCCTTTGATGTACTGAACAATTATTCCTTAATGATAACGTGTGTTCCTTTTTGTCTACAACAAATTTGAACTTTCGAACCCTTGAATGCATCACATAAACACATATCATGCATCATGTGCATCACAGGTACTCTTCTTTTCAGGTTACTTAATGTGCTTCGCTGTTTATTTCAGCTCGCCATCATGAACCCTGAATCATCTACTGAGCAATCCATCAAGGCCCTCCAGGCCCAAAACGCCCAATTCCAAGAGCTGATCATGAGTTTGGCCCAAGGTCAAGAGGAGTTGAAGGCTTTGCTGGTAAAGAAGAAGAAGAAGAGAATTGTACTATTCAACACTGGCCGGAGGTTTGGTAACACATTGTAGAATGAGGTTGATCAAGCTGGTTCTTCTGTAGGGAAAGGCAGTCCCCAGGGGGAAGGGTTCCTAGTCTGGTGGTCTCTGATAACGAGACTGATTTCAATGAGGAGCAGTATCCTCCAGCTGAAGACAAGTACAAGCAGTTAGAGGATCGTCTGAATGCCATGGAAATTCAAGAAGTGCCTGGGTTGGATTTCAGAGACTTGGGTCTATCTTCTGGTGTGGTGATCCCACACAAATTCAAAGCACCATCTTTCGCAAAGTATGACGGGGCGTCCTGCCCAAAGCTACATCTTAGATCTTATATGCGGAAGATCCAGCCGTATACTGTGGACAAGAACTTGTGGATCCATTTCTTCCAGGAGAGTCTTTCAGGGACTCATCTCGAATGGTTCTATCAGCTAGATGGAACCAAGGTTCGTAACTGGGAGGAATTGGCTACTGCTTTTTACAAGCAGTATCAGTATAATGTCGACCTCGCTCCTACACGTACCCAACTCCAGGGTATGTCGCTAGGATCGGGAGAAGGTTTTAAAGAGTATGCGCAGAAGTGGGGGGACCTGGCTGGCAGGGTGCAGCCTCCGTTAACCGACCGTGAGCTAGTGGACATGTTCTTGGGAACCCTATCCGGGCCGTTCTTCAATCATCTCATTGGCAATTCGTCTGCAGGGTTTACAGATCTCATTCTGACTGGGGAAAGGATAGAGGCTGGTATGAAATCAGGGAAAATACAGAAAAGTGCGTCCTCAAGTTCTGAGAAGAAGCCTTTCAAGAAGGAAGCCAGTGCTGTGTATGGGCCTAGAAGGCAAAATAAACCAGAACGCCGCCAAGCTGTCAACGCGGTGGTGATTGCAAAGCCTGCTGCCGCTCCTCGGCAACCTAACCAACCAAGGGGTGAGAGACCCAGAAGAGAATATACTCGGCTTAGTATGACCTTGTCACAGATCTTGCCGCAACTGCTATCGACCAACTTGGTAACCGTCAGAGAAGCTCCAAAGGTGGTGAACACGACCTCTCTGAAGTATAATCCCAATGCCCGCTGTGCTTATCACTCTGATAGCCTGGGGCATTCTACTGATGATTGCTGGGCCCTGAGAAACAAGGTTCAAGACCTTATCGACGCCGAGGAAATACAGTTTGAGGCGCCCGAAAGGCCCAACGTTGTGACTGCTCCTATGCCCCAGCATGGAGTAAATGCTATTGAAGAAGACCTGTATGCAGTTTCTGTGGATGATGTTGCTACCCCTTTATTGACTGTCAAGAGGAACCTGTTGCTGGCTGGTTTATTTCCGGGTTGCAGCAAGGGTTGCCTGTTGTGTGTTGTTTCACCCACTGGTTGTCTGTTGCTGAAGTCAGGCGTCCAAAGCCTGATGGATAGCAAAGAGATCTTATTAAAGAAGACCGATGTTCCTATTGTTCCTACTGAAGAAGTATCTGTTGTCACCATCTTCAACAACCCTACCAAGGCTCCCCCGAGGAAGCCAGTCAAAATCATGTCGGTTGCACCTATTATTATTACTGTTCTGGGGCCCCTCCCCTATGAATCTGACAAGGCTGTCCCATGGCACTATGGGGCAGATGTGTATGTACTTGGAATAAAGCAGGAGTTCAACACCAGCACCGGTATCAGTAATATCATCGGCCCCGCTAAAGTCACTCGCAGTGGTAGGCTCTTCTCGCCTGACATTGCGCCACCAGTTATCCGAAGACCTCTCATTATTACGCCCACAAGTGCGCCTGTTTCCACTTCTGATCAAGTTTCTACCCCTGCTGCCGAGTCATCTGACACTCGGGGTAAAGGGACTGCTGATGTGCCTGCCCAGATGGAGGCACCAAAGACTGTCAATGTTGAAGCCTCCCAGCAAGAGATGGAGGAAATCCTTAAGATTATTAAGAAGAGCGATTTCAACGTCGTTGAACAACTGGGGCATACCCCCTCTAAGATCTCCATGCTATCATTGTTGTTGTGCTTAGAGGCCCATGCCAAGGCCCTGATTTCATTTCTGAAGACGGCTCATGTGCCACAAGAGACGTCTGCAGATCAATTTACTGACTGTGCGGCCAATTTGACCGCTGACAATGGTTTGGGTTTCTCGGATGCTGATCTTACCGCCAAGGGAAAGAACCACAATGATGCCCTGCATGTCTCCATTGAATGCAGGGGCACTACTCTCGCACACGTGTTGGTGGACACCGGTTCTTTGCTGAATGTATTGCCCAAGAAAGCCTTGGACAGGCTGGATTGTGAGGGCCTGGAATTGAAGCCTAGTAATATCATTGTCTGAGCCTTTGACGGGTCGAAGAGGATGGTGCATGGTGAGGTAGATATTCCAATTTGTGTTGGTTCTCAAGTCTTCGACTCAAAGTTCTATGTGATGGACATCCGTCCATCTTATTCTTGTTTGCTGGGTCGCCCTTGGATCCACAAGGCTGGGGCTGTGACCTCCACTCTACACCAGAAGCTCAAATACCCTGTCAGAGGGAAGATTGTTACAGTGCATGGGGAGGAAGAATACATGGTTAGTCATCTGAACTTGTTCCGGTATATAGATATGGACGGGGAGTTTATTGAAACCCCCTTTCAACATTTTGAAGAGGTACCTCCAACATTGGCGTCAGCTGAGACAGTAATTGAAGAAGACTTTCCTTTGAAGATGGCTTCCTTGAAGGACGCCCGGGCTGTAATTGAGAAAGGTGAATGTGCTAACTGGGGCAGGCTCCCTGATTTTACTCCTAAGACTGACAAGTTTGGGTTAGGTTTTACTGCAGAGGCTCAGAGTGCTGTACGCAAAGCAAGGATCGGAAGACCTCCCGTGATCATCACCAACCCGGGAGTGAATGCTATTGAAGGCAATACGGAGGAATCAGAGTTTGATAGCTAGATCTACCCAATGGCCGACGGTGGATTGAACAATTGGAGTGCAAAAGACTACATACCTGTTACTTTTGTTACACAGTAATGAATTCCTTTGTTTTTTAATTTGTAATGAACAATAAATTAAAACTTTATGGCCCGGTGTCTTACCCAGGGCACCGTTGGCTTCATTTGTGAGGGCTTATTACTTGTCATTTCCATATATCATGAATAAAAACATTGGACGTTTTTCGCATCTCAAATCTTGTGCTCCCTTTCTTTCTTTCTTTCTTTATATATTGCAAAACAGCTATATTTACACACACTCACTCATACAGGTTCCAATCCACTCTGGATCTCACTGGTAACGACTCTGCTACTGCCAGTTATGACTTCGAAAATCCGATCAACTTAGCCAAAGACGAATGTGAAGATGATTGCGAAGTGCCTGGTGAACTTGCAAGACTGCTACTCCAGGAAGAGAGGGTCATTCAGCCACATGAAGAGCCAATGGAAACGGTAAATCTGGGTACTGAGACAGATAGAAAGGAAGTTAAGATTGGTGCCAATCTAGAGCTCAGCGTAAAATAACGGTTGGTTCAGATGTTGCATGATTATGTGGAAATCTTTGCCTGGTCCTACGAAGACATGCCTGGGTTGGATACTGACATTGTGGTCCATCACTTGCCTATCAAGGAAGAATACCCTCCGGTAAAGCAAAAGTTCCGCCGTATGCATCCAGAGATGTCCGAGAAGATCAAAGCTGAGGTTATGAAACAATTCGATGCCGGATTTCTAGCAGTGACTTCTTACCCTCAGTGGGTTGCCAATGTGGTGCCGGTACCAAAGAAGGATGGTAAGGTTAGAATGTGTGTCGATTACAGGGATCTGAACAGGGTCAGCCCCAAGGATGACTTCCCTCTACCTCACATCGACGTTCTTGTTGATAATACTGCTCAGCACAAGGTGTTCTCCTTCATGGATGGTTTCTCCGGATATAACCAAATCAAGATGGCTCCTGAAGACATGGAGAAGACTACCTTTGTTACTCAGTGGGGCACCTTATGCTACAAGGTCATGCCATTTGGACTGAAAAATGTTGGGGCAACCTACCAACGTGCCATGGTTGCTTTATTTCATGACATGATCCACCATGAGATTGAGGTGTATGTCGACGATATGATTGCAAGGTCTCAAACTGAGGAGGAACACCTTGACCATTTACAGAAGCTGTTTGACCGTCTGAAGTTGTACAAGCTGAGGTTGAACCCAAACAAGTGCACATTCGGGGTAAGATCTGGGAAGTTGCTAGGCTTCGTCGTGAGCGACAAAGGTATTCAAGTGGACCCTGCCAAAGTGAAAGCCATACAAGAGATGTCGGCTCCCAAGACAGAGAAAGAAGTCATAGGCTTTCTAGGACGTCTGAATTACATTGCCCGATTCATCTCGCACCTAACTGCTACTTGTGAACCAATCTTTAAGCTGCTGAAGAAAGATCAGGTAGTACGTTGGAATGATGAATGTCAGGCCACTTTCGACAGAATCAAAGAGTATCTCCAAGAACCACCCATTCTTATGCCACCGGTTGAAGGGAGACCTCTAATACTATACTTGATAGTACTTGACAGCTCAATGGGGTGTGTGTTGGGGCAGCATGACGAGTCTGGCCGAAAAGAGCACGCCATTTATTACCTTAGCAAAAAGTTTACCGACTGTGAGACCCGATACTCACTGCTCGAGAAAACTTGCTGCGCTTTGGTATGGGCTGCTCGCCGGCTGAGACAATATATGCTGACTCACACTACTCTGTTGATTTCAAAAATGGATCTGATAAAGTACATATTCGAAAAGCCTGCTCTGTCTGGAAGAATAGCAAGATGGCAGATGATCTTGACAGAATACGACATCCAGTACACGACTCAAAAAGCGATCAAGGGAAGTGTATTGGCAGACCACTTGGCACACCAGGCAGTAGACGACTATCAGTCAATGAACTTTGAATTTCCTGACGAGAGCATCATGATAGTGACTGATTGTGAAGTACCTGGACCGGATGAAGGACCTGAGGAAGGATCCCGATGGTCTATGCACTTTGACGGAGCCTCCAACGCTTTGGGTAACGGTATTGGCGCTGTGATCATATCCCCTCAAGGCACTCATACTCCACTCACTGCCCGACTATGTTTCAACTGCACCAACAACATGGCGGAGTACGAGGCGTGCATCATGGGTCTTCAAGCTGCGATTGACTTAAGGATCAAGTTTCTGAGTGTCTTCGGAGATTCCGCCCTCGTGATCAATCAGATCAAAGGCGAGTGGGATACGAAACACCCGAATCTTATTCCTTACAGAGAATGTGTGTTGACATTGATCCCCCATTTCACAGAGATAACTTTTGAAAATTTCCCAAGAGAGGAGAATCAGTTGGCGGACGCGTTGGCTACGATGTCTTCTATGTTCAAAGTCAAGTGGGACAATGAGGCTCCCCGGATCATCATCTGGAAACTGGATGAACCTGCATATTGTTGTGATCTTGAGGCTGAGATAGTAACTGAAAAACCCTGGTATCATGAGGTGAAGAGGTATCTGGAAGCTCAAGAATACCCTGAAGGTGCATCTGTCAATGACAAGAAGTTTCTGAGAAGGTTCGCAGCAAAGTTCTTCCTCAGCAACGACATTCTGTACAAGCGAAACCATGATTCGACCTTACTGCGTTGTGTGGATAAGACTGAAGCAGAAAGGATCATGGCAGAACTGCATGAAGGTACCTTCGGAACACACTCCAGTGGACACACCATGGCAAAGAAAATCCTTCGGGCAGGATATTTCTGGTCTACAATGGAAGCCGACTGTTACCAGCATTCTCGGACATGTCATAAATGCCAGATATATGCAGATAAGGTGCACGTTCCTCCAGTTCCTCTGAACGTCTTGACTGCACATTGTCCTTTCGCAATGTGGGGCATTGATATGATCGGAGAGATTAAACCTACAGCATCCAATGGGCATCGCTTCATCCTGGTGGCGATTGATTACTTTACGAAGTGGGTTGAAGCAGCTTCTTATGCTATTGTAACCAAGAACGTTGTGGCACGGTTCATTCGGCATAACCTGATCTGTCGATACGGAGTCCCTGAGAGGATCATTACGGACAATGGTACCAATCTTAACAACAAGATGATCACTGAGCTCTGCGAGCAATTCAAAATACAGCACCATAACTCTTCTCCTTACCGGCCGAAGATGAATGGGGCTGTAGAAGCAGCTAATAAGAATATCAAGAAGATTGTGCAGAAGATGACAGTGACCTACAAGGATTGGCACGAGATGTTACCGTTTTCTCTTCATGGGTACCGTACCTCAGCAAGGACGTCAACCGGGGCAACTCCTTTTTCCTTGGTCTATGGCATGGAGGCAGTCTTGCCAATTGAAGTCCAAATACCCTCTCTCCGGATAATGAAGGATGCAGATCTGAGCGAAGATGACTGGATCCAGACTCGACTTGATCAATTAAACCTAATTGACGAAAAGAGACTCACTGTTATTTGTCATGGTCAGACGTACCAAAAACGGATGATCAGGGCATTTAACAAGAAAGTCAGACCACAAGAGTATCAAGTTGGGGACCTGGTAATCAAGCGCATCATCCTTCCTCAAAGTGATCCCAGGGGAAAATGGACCCCTACGTACGAAGGGCCATTTGTGGTTAAACATGTGTTCTCAAGAGGAGCCATGATCCTAACCACCATGGATGGTGACGACCTTCCTCACCCCGCCAATGCAGACATAGTAAAAAGATACTACGCATGATAAAAGACCCGCTAGGTTGACATACCTAGGAAAAAATTAGGGCTTCCCGGCGAACCAAAAGGGTTCGGGCAAAATGAGGGATGAAATAAAAAAAATTTGTACACCCGGCAAGTCGAAAACCTGAAAAGGCGGCTTGGGCAAAAATGGGTATCCCGGTGGACTGAAAACCCGAAAGGGCGGTCCAGGCAAAAGTTAGGGATAAGTGTAATACTATGTCTCATTGGATCACCTTGCATCCAGAATCCGGTATCATCATCAAGTTCAGACGGCATCGATCAGTCAGCTTCATCGTCAACTGAGCAGCAACGTGATGAGACGCTCGAAGATATAAAGGCGATAGCATAGTTGGAACCCAGTGGGATTAGCTCTTTTCACATAGCTGTTTTGTTTTTCCTCTTCACAAAATTGTATAAACTCTGTTGTTCGGCGGCGTTCTCTTACTAGGACGTCAGCCTCTTGTACATAAACGCCTATTTATAGGCAAATTCAAAAATCAATACAAATTCACTTTTCCGATAAATGGCCAAATGTTTTTCCTTTTTCCGTTTTGTTTTGCGAAGAACGTCCAATGTTCAATTTTTGATATATGCATTTGACACTAATTGCTAACTCATAAATATTTGCATGCGAAACAAAGGATTAATTACAAGTGACATTAGAAACAGGGGCAATAATGAGTTGTCTAAACAATCTAATTGCTCTGTCCACCAAGGTACCAAGGTAAGTTCGGCTGAAGAACGTAACCCAGATATCTTAATTCCCCAGAGAGTGAGCCAAGATTCAACAATTCTCTCCTAAGCAGTTGGTCTCCAAGCAGCCCTAAAAGGCACAGTATCTCTTAGTAAGTCAGTGATACTCTCCCCAAGCAGAGTTAGCCTACTCAGTCAGCCTTATGGAAGTTGGGTATCCCCAGAAGATCTCAATATTCCCCAACGGAGTCTACAAATATTTCTAACAAGCATCCCCGGCAATCTTGATCTAAGATTGTTCCCCGGCGGAATACCGGACATCCAGTGGAGCCACTTCCCCAGTGCAATCTCAAAGGTCTCCCCAGGAGAGTTGAATCCATATCCCCAGCAGGTCTTAAAGCTTATCCCCAGTAGATTCTGGAAAGCTTATTCCCTGCATAGCACGAACGCGTCTCCCGGACTTTATTCAGAAGGTTATTTCCCCACCAGGATATAACCGGGTTATCCTCAGCCAGTTGTCACGGAAGGATCGTCCTCGGCGAAAGTCTTCCTATCCCCAGCGGAGCTCACCAAATCTTCCAACTTAACTCAACAATGGTATCCCCAGCGGAGTTATCATCAATCTCAGCAAAGTACCTCTCTCCCCACAGAGTTCACTCCCCGCAGAGTAATCTATTCGCCAAGTTTATTCCCCAACAGAGTCATCTTCTCCTACCGGTATTCTTGCAACCATCATCCCCAGCGGAAACGGAGAACACTATACTCTTCCACATCAGCCCAGGATTCAACTTCCCGGCACTCGTCGAGGATTTACTTTCCTAGACAAAAAATACATTCATGAATATCACATCTTCATACATTATAGCATGCACATACGCATCATGAACGTACAATCTCATCTATTCTGAGAACATCACGCATATCATACATCATGACATCGCATACAGCTAACGTTTTGTCTTTTCAGGACAAAGGTCAGTACAAAGATGAATGCTATCAACTGTCGCAACTAAAGATCCGATTCCTGTATCTTGCCAGGGTGTATCTGTTGACGACTAATTCCAGACTCGATTCCTGTATCTTGCCAGGGCACGTCTGAAGAGTTCGAAGATCCGATTCCTGTATCTTGCCAGGGTGTATCTGTTGATGACTAATTCCAGACTCGATTCCTGTATCTTGCCAGGGCACGTCTGAAGAGTTTGAAGATCCGATTCCTGTATCTTGCCAGGGTGTATCTGTTGACGACTATATTCCAGACTCGATTCCTGTATCTTGCCAGGGAACGTCTGAAGAGTTTGAGGATCCGATTCCTGTATCTTGCTAGGGTGTATCTATTGACGACTAATTCCAGACTCGATTCCTGTATCTTGCCAGGGTACGTCTGAAGAGTTCGAAGATCTGATTCCTGTATCTTGCCAGGGTGTATCTGTTGACGACTAATTCCAGACTCGATTCCTGTATCTCGCCAGGGCACGTCTGAAGAGTTCGAAGATCCGATTCCTGTATCTCGCCAGGGTGTATCTGTTGACGACTATATTCCAGACTCGATTCCTGTATCTTGCCAGGGCACGTCTGAAGAGTTCGAAGATCCGATTCCTGTATCTTGCCAGGGTGTATCTGTTGACGACTAATTCCAGACTCGATTCCTGTATCTTGCCAGGGCACGTCTGAAGAGTTTAAAGATTCGATACCTGTATCCAGCCAGGGCACATCTACATGAAGAGTTTGAAGATCAACTCCTGTAATAGGCCAGGTAATTATTTTCTTTCTCAGGTACGCAAGTTCTCGCTAAGGAATCTCTTACGCGATCGACACTTAGATGGCATCTATAAGCCCATCCACATACCAACAGCTTCCAGATGGCATCTATAAGCCCATCCTCCTATCCATCATCTCTCCAAATGGCATCTGTAAGCCCATTCCCACCATCACACTGTTAACACTCTACTATGTGAGTGCAAATTTCTGGGCACTCTAGTGTTCAATCATCTTCCACCTTCGAATTACGAAAGGCACGCCAGCCAATCTACATCCTCAGGTCTAAGAAGATTGAACAGGGGCAACTGTTGTACCCCAAAATTTGCCCTCCCGTATCCTTCAAGATTTGCCAAGATCATGGTTCAAAATCCCTCAAGGGTTGCACAGTCCAATTGCCTCCTAACACAGTCAAAATTAGGGTTTTGGTTCTTGCAAAGAAATTGAGGTTTCCAAAGGTCCAATCAAGTCCCACATGCCTATATACATTGTCAAGCATCCATATGTCAAGTTTCAAGACTCACAGCATCAAGTTGCACAATCAAAAACCCTAAATGCTCCACAGTCAACTGCAGGGGCAAAATGGTCATTTGACAGTCAAAAGTCAAAAATTTTGGTCAACATCTTATTTTGAAGCCACGATCATCATTTGATCAATTCTTGATCATGATTTCTCAAAGCATGGCTCAAAAAGTCTCAAGATGCAAAAGTTTCTATTTTTGGACAGCTGAAAAGTCAACTGCAAATTGACCAGGGCATAACTTCCTCATGGTTTATCAGAAAAATTCCATCCAATTCTCATTTTGAAGAGAATGATATTTCCTACAACTCATCTTCACACTCCAATTCCAAGAAATGCTCTCACAAAAAGTTATCAATTTCAACATTATAGGTCATTTTCAAAAGTCAACAAAAAGGCACTTTAAGTCAAAGACCATAACTTGAGATTGGTGAATCAAAATGACATGGGACCAAAGACATTGGTTATAGGACTTCAAGACCTTTCCAAAATGTCCAAGAACATGTTCATAGCTTCAAAATTGAGCAAGATATGCATTGGAGAAGTTGGGAAATGTTTGGGAACTTTCAAAAGTCAACTTTGCCTAAAACACTTCAAATTTGCTAATGGGCCTCAAATTCTTCCTTGAATCATTACCCAAAGCCTATGCACGACCCATTGAGCTAAAAATGATTTATTTTCTTATTTTTAATTAATTAATTGAATTTTTATTATTATTAATTCATTTAATTAGTTTTAATTGTAGAAAAATATCAAATAATGCTTTTCAAATCTTTTTGTGCAGCAAATATATTCATTATATGCTAAAGATTTCATGCACCAATCAACAAGACAAGATCATCCATATTTGGCAAGATTTGCATGGAAAAAATATTGAAAAAGATATGGAAAAAATCAAATATTGAAATCATCAATTCATGGATCTTTGGGCTTGTTTTTGACCTAGAATGCTTCATATACTTATGCACAACTCAACCCTATTCTAACATACACGAAAAGCTGCTCACAAACATAGAACCAAATTGCAAAATTTCAACCAAAAGCTTAAAACTGATTTCATAATTGGAGCACGTTTCAAAGCATAAAAAGCATTCCAATACGTTTCTGAACCTTCCAGGAATTGATTGCAATCAAGAACGCGCTTCCATACTCCAAGAAACGGTAGAACAGAATCATCTTTCTCACGAAAATTTCCATAATCGAATTCTGCTTTCTATGCATCATTGTTATATTTTGAATATTGATTTATACTAATAATGATCTTCTGAAGCTTTTGGTAACGTTTAATTGTTCTAAAGACGCTTGTATCAAAATCTGCCATTGATGAAACCTAGGGTTTCAGAACTTCAAAATTGGGGGTTCTCATATATGGTAAAATTAGACCACCAAACATACATGGTTGAATTCGTTGCAAGAAACCTAATTCAATGAAACCCTCGCGCTCAATTTATTCAACCTGTGGGCGTTTTTGCTATTATTTACTGTGCCACTTAGTGGGGGTTTAAAACCCCCGCTATTCATTCCTTTTTGTTTCAGGCAAACGAAGAAGAAGCATACGTGGCTCTGTATGGTTGGGAGATTTGAATCTGCGCGCGTTTTCCAGCGTAGTGGTTACTTTTCATACATTATTTTTATTTGTTATTATATTTACAAAAGCGCTTGAACGGTTCAGTGGTTGGATGTACGCTTGGTAAACGCTGGGACCTGGGTTCGAATCCCAGGTCCCCCATATAATTGTTGTCATTTTTCTTAATCCGTTCCCATGCAGCAATGACTCAACGTCCCACCATACGTCCTAGCGCGTGGGCTTGCCAGATGGCCTGGGTGAACAATCTGAAGGCCATAACGTGAATTCTAGGGTGCACCTCAGTCAACCATCCCACACGTGATACCAAGAAGTCAAGCAAGGCCTATGCTGATGGGCCAAATTTACTCCATCATACCTCCATTCTGGGCCTGAAACCCCCCTGGTTTGCATTTTTTTATTTTATTTTCTTTTCAATTTTAATTCTTTTTAAATTGTTTTGATTTATTTTTGATTGTTTTCTTTAATTCCATAAAATAATTTTCCATAAAAAATCAGAAACCAAAAAATGTAATATATTTAATTATTATTAATTTACTCATTTAAATATTTTTGTAAATAAACTCTAACCATAAATTTAGTTTAATTTAGGTTTTAAACTTTAATCTTTTCTTAATAAATAAAAAATATCTAGAATTAGGTTTTTGACATTTTTCATCTTTTTCTTAATTAACCATTTTTCTCATTATTTATTATTATAATTACTATTTATTTTTGTAAATAAACATGTACCTTAATCAATTAGTAAATTAGGTTAATTTTAATATTTTCGTAAATAATTAAAATAACTTAGAATTATGGTTTCTCTTGATTTTAATTTCCTTTATTTTCATAAATATCAAAAACCTAAAAAACATTTTCTTTTCTTTAATTAAATAATTAATTAGACTTTAATTTCAATTTAATTTCAAGCAAAGGGTCAAAACCCTCGGACGTCCTAATTTTTATTCTTTTCGCGCATTTATTTTCTTTTCGAATATTATGTAACTGCTCAAGGATTGTAATAGTAATTAGGTCTTTTTACTTTACGCATTTTTACCAAACGGGTCTTTGTATTTTGGCGATGTATAGACCCGCGCCTTGTAATAGCGTAGGATTTATCTTTCCGCATTTAAATTTCCGCACTCTTAAATTCTAAACTTTGCATGAAAGAATGTATGGCTAATTAAAAACAAGCGTAGCTCACAATACAATGATCAAAGATAACTGTTAAACTGAAAACAACATACAAATACACACACCACTTCTAGGGTACGCCTCACATGTTGCCTTCGAAACGTGGTCGTCAAGTATAGGACGTTTTAGTAAGTCCTTATGTCCATGATCCGGTTGCCTCGGAAAAGTTGCCTCGAAACGGTTGCCTCAGAATAGTTGCCTCGAAACGGTTGCCTCGGATTTAAAAAGGATCAAGGGCATAAGGGTAGCTTCTAAGGTGTCCTGCTGTTGCTTCGGTGACCACACTGTCCCTAAACTCGAATTGACCCGAACACCTCCAACGGTGGTGCTACCTACCTCTCAATGGTGGGATGGCACTACCTTAAGGACATTTACACAGCCTAATTCCTTAGGGTAGGTAGATGACTCATAGATACTTGCTCTATTCAAAAACAAATAAAAAAAAAACCTTTTCACACTGACACTTTTTTCAAAAAGCTTTCAAAACAATTTTTCAAACACTCTTGAGGACAGATACAAGAGTTATTCAGAAATCTTTCAAACGAAACTTTTTTAAAACCCACACACACTTAAAAAGCAAACATTTTGAAAACACAATGAGCAAGTATCTAAGAGCCCATGGATAACCATGGATAGAAAGGGTGCTAACACCTTCCCTTTCTATAAATCTACCTCCCGAACCGAGAAACGTTCTCATAAGGAATTTTGTTGTGCTTTTGTCCTTTCCTTGTTAGAGAAAATAAAAGACGGTGGCGACTCTTGCTTCCGCGACATTTCGCGAACCAGCATTAAACAGTCAGTTCTAAATCCACCAATCACAATGGGTACCTGCATTTGTGAGTGTGGGTGTGTGTAAGGGATAGCCATCCTTAAACAAACAAAAATGCAAATGGAAAGAAAATGAACACAGCAGTTTATAAATGAAAAATGTCCAATGATTCATTAAACATGGCATATGATTATGAAGAGAATCAAAACCCTTACAAATAGACCTACATGCCCTGGGCAAGGCATGAGGTGAAAAGTAGTGTGCAGATTGTTTAAGAGTAATTATTACAGACCAACAGAAAATGTTCGAAAGATAAATTACTGATTGATGAAAGTGATGGGAACGAAGTCTTTCGCCTCCCAGTTGTGCAGTCCTCCTTCAATGGTTGGGAAAATCCAATCTTCAATGTTACCCTCTTCGTCTTCGTCTTCTAAAGCATTGATTCCATAAGGGGAAATCTTGATGGGTGCCTTTTCAATTTTTGAGCGACGCATAGCCTTTTGCCCCGCAGCGTTAAATCCCAACCCAAACTTGTCTGTCTTGTGGGGAAAGTCGGGCAACTGACCCCATGTTGAGCTCTTCCCCTCCTTCATTGCAGCCTTTGCGTCTATCAGAGATGTCATCCTGGCCACCTGCTTGGGTACTTCAACTATTGCCTTTGCTACTGCCACCTCGAGAGAAACTTCCTCAAAGTGCTGGAAGGGTGTTTCAATGAATTCGCCATCCACTTCCACATACCGAAAGGAATTCAGATGACTGATCATGTACTCCTCCTCACCATGTACAGTTATGATCTTTCCCTTAACAGGGTATTTCAGCATCTGATGTAGGGAGGAAGTGACTGCCCCGGCATTATGAATCCACAGCCTTCCTAGCAAGCAAGAGTATGATGGGCGGATGTCCATTACATAGAATGTGGAGTGGAACACCTCAGTGCCTACCTTGATGGGAATGTCGACCTCCCCATGCACCATTCTTTTAGCCTCGTCAAAGGCCCTGACAATTATATTACTTGGTTTCAGCTCCAAGCCTTCACAATCCAACCGGTCCAAAGCTTTCTTAGGCAGCACATTTAGAGAAGAACCAGTATCGACCAAGACATGAGCGAGACTAGTTCCTCGGCATTCAACAGACACATGCAATGCGTCATTGTGCTTTCTTCCCTTCGGAGTCAGGTCAGCATCAGAGAAACCCAGGCCGTTATCGGCGGTAAGGCTGGCTACACAATCCTGGAATTGATCGGCTGAGGTTTCTTGGGGCACATGGGCTGTCTTCAAAAACCTTATCAAAGCTTTGGCATGAGCCTCCGAACAAAGCAGCAAAGCTAACATGGAGATCTTCGAGGGGGTTTGCCCCAGTTGCTCCACCACATCATAATCACTTTTCTTTATTATTTTCATAATCTCCTCCATTTCTTTTTTAGAGGTCTCAGGGACGACCAATGGCTGAGCCCTCATCTTGACGAGCTCTTCTTGGATCCCTTTCCCCTTATCAGCAGCAGCAGGAGGGACAACCACAGGAGTAACAGCTTCTTCAATCATTGGTGTTCTTGTAGATAGTTTTACCGGTGCAGGGATAACCTTGGGAGCAGCTGAGGGTCCAAAGATTGCCTTTGGAGGGGCAATCTCTGGAGAGAAAATTCTTCCACTTCGGGTAATTTTGCTCGTACCGGTAATGTTTCCAATGTCGACAGTTTCTTCGTCAGAGCTCTCTTCAGTTATCTCGATTTGCTTAACACCGTGGTAGTAGATTTCTCCACTATAATTCCACGGTATTGATTTGTCAGATTTGTATGGGACGGGCCCAGGCATGGTTATTTTCAAGGGTACAATCTTCGGAGCGGATGTAATCTTAACAGGCCTTTTGGGGACCTTGGAAAGATTGGCGGAAATGGTTATTATTGAAACTTCATTGATAGGAGTTGGAGTAACAGGAGCCTTTTTGAAAAGAATTTGTTGGTTGTCCATTAGGCGTTGGATGCCTATCTTCAGCAATGGACAGTCGATCGATAGGGAGGAACAAAGGTAGCAATCTTCTTTACATCCTGGGAAAATCCTAGCCTTTAACAGATTCAACTTGATTGTCATTAATAGGGTTATCAGATCATCAACAACAGAAACAAACAGATCCTCTTCAACAACATGGACATTGTGACCATGCTTTGGCATCGGAGCAGAGATCACATTCGGCTTCTCAGGGGCGTCGAACTCAACCTCTTTAGCATCTATCAAGTCTTGAATTTTATTCTTTAACGCCCAGCAATTGTTGGTGTCATGCCCGGCGCTGTCAGAATGATAGGCACACTTAGCATTGGCATGATAGTATGGAGATGTAGTGTTAGGGTTTTTCGGCGCCTCCTTTAAACCAGTCAGATTCAACTTCAACAAATGGGGAAGAACTTGTGCAGGCGTCATGTTGATGCGGGTGAACTGCCGTTGTGGCCGTTCTACCCGTTGCTGATTAGGTCTAGACTGATTGTTACGAGGCTGATCATTTGACGAGCTTTGAATCATCACGGCCCCTACAGTCGGCCGGCGCTCAGTTCTTCTCAATCCTTTCTGAGAGTATACAATAGCTGCTTCCTTCTTGGCCGAAAATGATTTCTTAACAGTTGTGGAGGCAGAGGCATCCCTTTGAATCTTCCCACTCTTAATACCAGCTTCCACCCGTTCGCCAGTTAGAATCAATTCAATAAACCCTGCGGAAGAGCTCCTGATCAAATGGTTGAAGAACGGGCCAGATAGGGTCCCCAAGAACATATCAACTAGTTCCCTATCTGAAAGAGGTGGCTGTACTCTTCCGGCCAAGTCGCGCCATTTCTGGGCGTATTCTTTGAATCCCTCATTTGAGGCCATCCCCATACTTTGTAACTGAGTACGGGTCGGTGCGAAGTCAGCATTATATTGATACTGGCGATAAAAGGAAGCTGCCAAATCTTCCCAACTATGCACTTCTGACCTCTCAAGCTGGTAAAACCAATCTAGCTGTGTACCAGACAGGCTGTCCTGGAAAAAGTGTACCCAAAGATTTCTATCGGATGAATGAGGTTGAATTTTTCTGACATACGACCTCAGGTGCATATTCGGGCAAGACAGACCGTCGTATTTTGCAAAAGTTGGCACTTTAAACTTTGGAGGGATCACAATCCCAGCAATCAATCCCAATACTTCAAAATCTAACCCGGGAACCCTTTGCAGCTCCATAGCTGCCAGTCTATCCTCTAGGTTTTTGTATTTGTCGTTCGCTGGCGGGTATTGCTGCTCTGAATAATCTTCATATTCCTCAACCTCTTCCTCTTCAGCCTCAGACTCAGAAGGTAATGCAGCCCCTTTTCCTTTACTGGTCCCCTCATCAGATGTGGAGTTAAATTCAAGAACTCTCCTAGCTTCATTCTCAAATCTTCTTCCCAGTGTAGCTACCCCAACTCTTTTCTTTTTCTTTTTTACTTTTTCTTGCTCTTTATTCCCTAACAGTGCTTTAAGATCCTCCTGACCCTTTGCCAAGGTCATAAGGAGCTGTTGAAACTGCGAGTTTTGTGCCTGCAGATCTTTGACCGTCTGATCAAGATCCATCTTACTGAAATAAACAGTAGAAAGATAAGGAAACCTGGTGTGAAGACCTGTTTATGCATATGATGAATGATATGTTTATTCATGCAATGCATTCAAGGATTTAGAAATTCAAAGTTGTTGCAAACAAAAAGAGCGAACGTCATATTAATAAGAAGAAATTTTGTCAGTACATAAATGCCCCAAGGGCCAAATATTACAAAAACTTCTTAAGGTAAAAAGACGTTGCGCATCCTCTTTGGTGCGATGTAAGTATTGAGGGTCTCCTCCTCGTGAAGTCGGCGGGTAAGCTCCAAAACCTTCTTCTCACTGGCGTAGAAGTTGGCTTCAAAAGTATTTCGTTCTTCCTTGAGTTGGATCCAACTCTTCTGCATTTCTTCCCATGATATTGGCATATCAGGATGTAGGATGGTGTATGGAACCTCTCCTTCCTTAACAGGCTCTTTAATCAAAGGGAGAATATGAGGGTAAGGCATCATAAGACTCTGGGCTCGGGTTCGTACCCACTTGAGGTAAGGCTCAAGAGGGATGGAGTTCTTGTGCCCCAGTGTCTTACTATCTACCTTGTTAGGCATCCTCCAAGCTCTGATGAATCTTTGGCGAAGTCCTTGCGCATCGTTGTCGAAGTCAAAAACTAGGTCAAGAATCAGCATGTCATGAGGACCATCCCTCCGTGCATATCCAAATTGTCTCAAAGCTAGATAAGGGTTGTAGGTAATTCCTCCTCTAACGCCAAGAAATGGAACATTAGGGAACTCACCATAATGATCGATGATGATGACATTTTCTCTGGACCGAGAACACCAATGTACACTAGAATGTGTGAGGGTCATCAATCATTGTGACCACCTTAAGCCTTGCTCGTTCTTCAAAACAGATTGTGGAAGGTGAGAAATAAACCACCTTGCAAGGAGAGGAGTACAGCACATGAGAACACCTCTCTTCCTCATTGTTCGTGTGTAAAATGAGTGGAGGATGTCCCCAAGCAATGTAGGTATGGGATTCCTGGCTAGGAAAATCTTGACAGCATTTACATCTATAAGCTGGTCAGGATTTGGGAACAAGACCAACCCATAAATGAGGAGTGCCACAATCTCTTCAAAGGCTTGTAGATCCAAAGAATTCCAACACTCTTGTGCCTTCTCAAACAAGAATTTTGCCAAGAAGCCCTTGACACCACTTCTGGTTTCCCAATGCCCCTTGATGTCAGATGATTGCAAGTGTAGTGCTTGAGCAATATCTTCAGGTTTTGGTTCTTTTTCCGTACCGTTGTAGGGTAGTTGATTAAGAATAGGAATTCTCAGGAGTTGAGAAAATTCCTCCAAAGTAGGCACCAATTGGTAGTCGGGGAATGTAAAACAGTGGTGAAGGGGGTCAAAGAATTGGAACCATGTCTTCTTCAATGTTGGTGTTGACTAGGCTGAGCAGTGTACCATGTATTTCACTGAAGAGAGAGCTTTCTGGAATTCTGGATGTGAGCTCCTTGAGTTGAGGAGGGATTCTCACAAGGTTGACTTGGATAGTTTTCCTGCGAAGAATTTCCATGACCTACAAAACAAGAACAAAGATGAAGATCCAAACCCTTGAAATGGTTAGTGGATGCATATGACGCTTTATGATGTTCATGATGCATGCACAAACATATGTACAAGCAAGTCACACAAAACCCTAGTTTCAGGCTTGCATGGGGTTTCATAGGTAAGTACCCTCTTGAGTTTAGTTGGCTTAAAAACCTGTCCTATAAATAGTAATCGGGTTCTAAGGAGCTCAATATCATTGGATTGTTTTCCATGTTCATTGTTTTGGTTTAGCCACTTAACTAGCGACCAAAATATTCCAAGAAAATAACCCTCAATGAGTGTAGTATCAAGTATCTACAAACTTCGGACTGCACCAAAGCCGGTCATCTCACTACCCCTAATAAAAGGCCAAGATGGTCAAGTAAGGTTCTAGGTCATTAGTGCTTAGTGACATCACTCAGCGGCCCCGTACTCTCCTTGATTGAACTCAAGGGTTACCGGTACTCACAAATATGTCGCACTAATATAGTTATTGCTTCAACGGTGTCGGTATACCCCGCACAGTTTCCACAATGTATTGCTATCTATGAATGTTTCCCAAATCCAGGTGTAGGATTTTAAGCCCAAACAAGAGAGCCCAAAATGTAAAGCAATCAAAGCAAACAATTAGTCATGCAAAAGGGTGATCTAAGCCCTAAGGTTACTCCACTTTTAGAATTTTCCCCAGCAGAGTCACCAGTTCTGTGATACGGTGGGAGAACTGACTTGAGGTTTTGCGTTTTTTGTTCGCAAATGTTTCGGTTTAGCAAGAGTCGCCACCGACTTTTTATTTTATCCTAAGGAAAGGTTAAAAAGCACAGGAAAAACCTTTGAGATGTTTTCTTGGGTTCGGGGAGTAGATTATAGAAAGGGAAGGTATTAGCACCCTTTCTATCCATGGTTATCCATGGGCTCTTAGTTACTTGATTAGATCACTTGCCTTTGCTTTTCAATTGTTTGAAATGGTGCTTTGTGTGTGTCGTTTTGAAAATGTTTTGAAAAAGATGCCTTGTCTAGGCAACCATTGTAACAATTCTTGTTTGAATGTTTTACAAAGGTGTGTGTCTTTTTGAAAAGATGTTTCAATGATTTTGAAAGTTTGTTTTGAAGTTGTGTTGTGATGTGTGTTTTGAAAAATGGCAAGGATTGTTTTGCAAGATTGGTCAGGTAACCAAGAGCTATCTACCCTAAATTTCTCAAAGATCTTTCTTATGTTTTAACCCTTTTAACAGTGTTGTTTCACCATTGTATTTGGTGAACAACCTTGTGTTAGGATGTTAACGGGACGGGCGCGGGTCATCGTTTAGACCATGAAGGCAATAGTGCCAAGTATCTTTGGCCATTTTCTCAAGGGACTTGATCATTTTTGTTTAGGCAACTTGATAGCGTCATCGAGGGACTATGATCATTTGATTTGTTTTTGTTTTTCCAAAGACATTTAACATGCAACCATGGCCCATTTTTGAAGGCAACAAGTGGAGTAACCCTAGGGGTGCAAGTGTGCATTGTGTTTGTTTTTTTCATGCATGTTTATCTTGAATTAGGTCAAGCTATTTGTTGGTTTTATTTGCATACAAACCCTAGGTCTATCATGGCATAATTTGAAAGCTTTTAAATGCAGAAATTTAAATGCTAAGCTATTACAACAATGATTATGGGGATGGGGGGTACAAGTTTGCATTGGGGATATTTGACAAGAAATTAAATTCTAAGTTATTACATCCATGTCGAATATACAAATATTTAATTGTACAATATTTAATAAATACAATAAATATGCAAAATGTATTATGCACAAAAATGATTTTTTATGTATGTGAAAGTATTTTTCAATGTGAAATATAAACAAAAATAAAAAGGTCAAATTTTGAATATTTTTGTCATTTAGGGCAAAACCCTAGTTTTTTAAATAAATAGTATTTATTTATTAATTATATACAATATTTGTTAATTATATACAAAAAATAAAAAGTATATTGTAAAAAAGTATTTTTAGTGTCATATATTAATAAAAAATAAAAATGTATTATTTTTATATTTTTATCCTAGATATTTAATAAAATATACAAGTATTTATATATTATATATTAAATATACTAAATATGCTCAACAATAAAATATTAATTATTTACAAAAAAAAGTATATTTTAGAAAATGTTTTCAAAATGTAAATAAAAAAATAATAACTGAAAAAATAAATATTTTTGTATTATTTTCTAGGGTTTTGAATAAAAAGGAAATATATTTGTTTACATGTATATGCTAAATAAAACAAATAAATGCCAAATAAATGCAAAAATGTGTGGAAAAATATTTTTAATGTTTTTTATGTTTGGACAAAAAATATCAAGTCAGAATAAAAAATAAAAAGTCAAAAATGATAAATATTTCACACAATGGGCCAGGGGGGTGTAAATGGGAAAAAGGGGTGTGAACAGCAAGCCGACTCAGGCCCAGCCCAAGTCACCACCTTCTTCAACCTCCAGCCATTTGAAACAGAAAACGCGTGCCCTTCCTTGTTCAACACTAACTCCTGATTCTTTGATTTTTACACAAAACTCATAACACAAACATTGTAGAGCATGAAGTCACGATTTCAACCATATAAAACACTTGACCTAACTCTAAGAAACCAGGGAGAATTTCATCATCCCCAATTTCTGACCTAATTTTTTTCACATGTTCAAGGCTAAAATTCTCACAGCACGCTTAACATAAATAAAAACTGATCACATGTATGGCTTCAGGGCTATGAGTAGAGCATATTTTATTCACAAACCTAAGCCTAACTCTTCCTAGATTGAGAGATAGAAGTTCATGGTTTTACCTGTTTCAGCTTGAATCGTGTACAACAATGTGGCCAACTTCAATGGAGTTTGAGCTTCTGTACAGCTTGCCTGAAGTCCATGGAAGCTTCTCCAACTCCTAGCTTGCTTTGAATCACTCTATATCGTGCTATGGAAGTTCACCTGCAAAACTGAAAAATGAAAATGGCAGATGAGGTTAGGGGTGTTACAACTTGAGTTCAAGGCTTGGGATAGCTTCAGTGGATGATATGGAATGTATTGGAACTGGTTTTGGCAAAAATGCACGAGTGGATTGTTCTATGGAGGTCAAGTTGCAGAACTTGCCCTGTTTTGCAACAAAACAGGGATTCTGAGTATTGGGAGGTATGAGGGATCAATGAATCGTGCTTTAGGCTTGCTTGGGTGTATGAAAGATGTTCACAAGGTTTTTGTTTGGCTGTGTTGACAGGAAGTGAGAGTTGTGTTCAGTTTGCAAGGTTTCTTCAAATGTAAGCAAGAAAGTGTAAGTTCACAATGCAGGCCTGTACCACCCTCTATGTATGCTGCATATCTTGCTCTTGGTAACATAAATTTGTGGACTCTATCTGGCCTCAAAGATCTGGCCCCATGCCTCAAGGATTCACTTTTGACATAAAGTGACATTAAGCCAAAAATGGGAACTTTGCTTTTTCTAGTTAGGGATTAGTTTAGCATGTATTGTCCAAATGAACAAAATAACACCTTAACACAATGGTTAGGCATTTAATTATGGTGTGTAAAACTGGTTTTGAGGCCTGCAAGCTAGCTTTGTACAAGCTGATTTGAAAATGCAAGTTGTGATGAGCAAGCTTTGGCCATGAACAAGAATGAGTTTTTGCCAACTTTGCAAATTCGATTCTCTCTAACCACAAGGGTGTTTGAGAAGTTCTTAGTCAATTTGGAAAGCTTGGAATATGTACTACAATCCATCTTTGTAATGAAAATTGAAATTCCAAGTGGAACCATGTGAAGAATGGCCAAGAGGTTGGACAATAATCCTGCCTAGAATAGGTCAAATTTTCTCTAAGTTAAAAATGTTTTGCACCCTTGTTCCAAAAATCATAACTTGAGATACAAGCTCCTTTGAGAAAACTTTGTGAATAAAAGCTGTAGATTTTTCAATGGACTACAACTTTAATGTTTCAAGTTTTGTTTGAATCCAATTGCATCTTGGTGAAAAAATGGGACAAAGTTAGGAAAAAATAAGGAAGTTTCATAACTTAGAAAAGTTCTAAGTTATGAAATTTTCTCATTTTAAACCCTAATTTGCAATTTTAGGTTTCTTGATGAACAATTTTCATAATTTGACATGGCTTTATGAAAAATGAATCTTGGCACTTGATTTTGACCAAAAAGTCAAAGTTTGACTTTTCAGTATACAGTCAAATTTTGATCAGTTGACTGAAAAATTCATCTGTCAATCCTATGCATTTGAGATCTTTTGAATTTGTTGAATGGGTCAAGACAATGCCATTGAGTCCTTGAGTCCATATGTGAGCTTGATTTGCCATTGGTTAGGTCAAACAGTCAAAAATTGCCTTTGTGCAGTCAAAACCCTAAAAATGACCATTTTGCCCTTTTGGTGATCTGATCAAATTTCTTGTGGAATTATGATCCAAACTTGACCAAATGGTTCATGTGAGTCCATTATGTTGATGTGGTTCAAAATTTATGAGGTTTGACTGTCAATTGGCCACAGTTGACTTTTTCCCCAATACAACTGATTTCTAGGTTAACTGTCCAATTGACTGGGCAAAGGTTGGAATCAAGGCTTGAAACTTGGTATGGATAAACTTATAAGTCCAACATGAAGCATGAAAGTCACCTTGGACATTTTAGGTCAAAACATCCCTGTGCAAACTCAAACCCTAATTTGGGTCAACAGTGCAAGGAGGGGTCTTGAGCAGAGCAAACCCTAACTTGATCTTGAGTTCTAAGAGTCTTGTGATGAAAAAATGTTGATGAAAAAGGGAGGGCAAATTTTGGGGTACAACATACATTATACTGGTAGTATTTGACAAAAGCCCTTGATCTCCGATGTGAACCGACATCTTTCTGAAATAAGTCGTAGCATGAGTAACGGGACATGATGAACCGTTGTACTTTTCAAACACTAGAGGTTTAAACTTAGGGCAAACATTTACCCCAGACACCAGCCTGAGATCATTGACATCCATGCTAAGGACTCGTTGTCCTTCCACAACTTTTAACCGTTCTTCCAACAGTTGATACCTTATGTCCTCCACTTGAACTTCCGGCTCAGAACGCCGCACAAAAAATTGATCTTCATCCTAATCATAGTCATAGTCCTTCTCATGATAGTTCCTTACACCCTGATTATCTCTTTGGTTACCCACAAAACAAGGTCCCGGAGATGGAGGACACTACCCCATGTTACCGACGTGTAGAAGGATTGCCATGAGGCTTGTGAAGATTCACAAAAGGTTGGTCTTGCACATCCCCTAGTCCAACAGAAATGTCTTGATAAAGCCCTTGGTTCCCATCATGTTCCTGATTGTGGTGCTGATTATTGACGAGAGCAGCCAACTCATCCAGTCGGCGATTCACGTTCATAATGACCTCCATGAATTGATTCATTTGAGTGGTCATTTGGGCCCTCATTTCAGCGAGTTCAGCCTGGATTTGTTCCATCTGCCTTGGTAATTTGTTCCTGGTTGAGTACCGGTGAGTAGTCGTCTTGATCTCTGGATAAGAAAGCAGAATCAAGATAAGAATATTGTCCTGAGATAACCTGTAATGTATGAGGTGTATGATATGTATGATATGTTTTGTCATTTCCAGGTATTCAAGGGCTTTGCTAACCATCATGGATATCTAATAAGCATGATAAAGAGAAATAGGCACATAATAAGAAAAAAAACAAGTACAAATAAAAAGAAATGATAAAGTTTTTTTCTCATAATAATAGTCCTTAGGATCAAATGAGTTCATACAAAACAAACCAAAATACATAATAAAAATAAACGATCCCATCCAACATGTCTGGTGGTAATCAGAAAACTTCACTGTGGTGGATCTCTAATCTTTGTGTAGTACAATGGTCCTCCCTGCCGGAAGTATTCTTAACTCCACTCTCTGGTCTCTTTGAACAACTTCTTCGTCTCCTCATGATCTCATCCACGAGCAAAACTATTAATCACCACATCTTTTCGGAATAGTTGTCCTTCTAAATAATGACATTGCTCAAAAAAGTGATCATATTCTTTGCACTCTGGAAAAGGGATAGGTATAGGCGTATTTTCCAACTTTTCTATCTGGTCTTTGAGCTTAGAATTTTCTTCCATCATACCAGTCATCTATTTCTCGCATTGTCAATCTTGTAATTCTACATCTTTGAGTTGATTTCCTAGTTCTTTAACCTTCTTGTTATGACTTACTGTTGTACCCCAAAATTTGCCCTCTCATTTTCTTTCAAATTTTTCTTTTACATGGGTGGTTGCAAACATCTGCTTGAGGAAAGTAAAATTTAAAGATGAACGAAATATCCTTCGATTGGAGCATAATAGTTTCCTTTGATTGGAGCATCAGAGCTTCCTTCGATTGGAGCATCAGAGCTTCCTTCGATTGGAGCATCAGAGCTTCCTTCGATTGGAGCATCAGATCTTCCTTCAGTTGGAACGTCAAAGCTTCCTTCGATTGGAGCATCAGAGCTTCCTTCGATTGGAGCATCAGAGCTTCCTTCGATTGGAGCATCAGAGCTTCCTTCGATTGGAATATCTAAGCTTCCTTTGACTGGAGCACCAGAGCTTCCTTCGATTGGAATATCAGAGCTTCCTTCGATGGGAATGTCAGAGCTTCCTTCGATTGGAACATCAGAGCTTCTTTTGATTGGAACATCAGAGCTTCCTTCGATTGGAACATCAGAGTGTCCTTTGATTAGAATATCATATTTCCTTCGATTAGGACATCAGAACGAAGTATCCTTCGATTGGAATATCAGTGTAGAGGTGTCTTAATCTAAGATGTTCTAATAAAGTAAATTCTGAACAATTCGAATCAGGACTTAGAATCATCATAAGAACAAGGGCTGGTTGAAGAAGTTCTGATAAGGGAAGTTCTAAACAATTCGAATCAGGACTTAGAATCCTCACAAGAACAAGGGTTGATCGAAGAAGTTCTAATAAGGGAAGTTCTGAACAATTCGAATCAGGACTTAGAATCCTCACAAGAATAAGGGCTAATTGAAGAAGTTCTGATAAGGGAAGTTCTGAATAATTTGAATAAGGACTTAGAATCCTCACAAGAACAAGGGTTGATCGAATGGGCTCTGAAGAGGGAAACTCTGAATTTTCAAATTCGAACAAAGCGCCGAGTTGACATGTCCAAGTTCGTTTAGAATCCCAGAATGGCATGAAATATCTCAAAATGGAAATATTTTAATGTGTCTGATTCTGTTTTCAAAGCCATGTTAATAGCTGGTCTTTAATGCTATGTTTCTTTGTCTCCTCCACCATCTATAAATACAAGATGTTAAACACAAATCGAAGGGGGTACACACGAGAAAACTACATAGGAGGTACACAAAACGAATACACAGACATATTGCACCAAGGATGCCTTGTCTATCGAAGGACCTCTACACAGCTTGTCTCCAAGAAAGCCCAGAAAGTTGCACCAGCCATCCCACGTCCAGGATTCCAAATTGAAGTATATTCAATGGGTAAAAGCTTTTAATCTTAATTAATCTATAATATAAACTCATTTGGAATGCATTTTCATATTATTCTTGTTATTTGTAAATTGTTTAGCAAATCGAAACTCATGGCATAGACAATTTGCAAATTAAAGCAGCCCAGAGTTTCACTTTTCGTTTGGCTCTGAAACTAACAAACTTACAGGATTCAAAATGTTAGTTTTCCTTTATCCAGATTGAACAGTTAGAAGGCATGCGCTAGATGGAGGACCTGGGATTTGAATCCCAGGTCAGGAATTTTCATTTTCTTTCTAACATGTTCTATGCAAATCTGATTTATACAATGGCCAGGCCCTCCTCATACACCATCAGATTATCACCTTCAGATCATAGTTGATACAGATCTAAGAGCTTCAATATGTAAATCCATGGTGCATCCTCTGGAGGTCAGCAGCGCTGAATCCCACGCTGACTTTGGGCTTGCCATCTTCTGGGCCTAACATTTTCCAGATCATCAGCACCCCCTAATTGTTGATCAACAACATACCCATTTTTTCTTTGTTTAATTTTGTTATTTCATTTTGTTTTAATTATTTTATTAAATTCATTTCTTTTATTAGTTTAATCATAAAATCAGTAAAAAAATCACAAAAAAATCAGGATTTAATTTTTTTTTAATTAAATAATTAGTTTCTAAAATTAATTAATTAATTAACTTTAACCTTTTTCTTTCAAAATTAAAAGTAAACTAGAATTTAGGACTTACTTTAATTTTAATATTTCTTTTCATAAATATAAAAAACCCACAAAAAGTTTAGTTTATTTTCTAAATAGACTTTAGGAAAACTAATATATGTTTTTCTCTTAAATAAAAAAAAAAGATTTTTTATTGCCTTAGGTTCTTAGAAATATTTTCTAACATTTTGCGCGTTATTATTTTTCTAGCATTTTATATAAATAATGTAACTGATTATGGGATGTAATAGTCTAGATTTAAAATTACGCACTTTATTTCTTGCACTCTTTTTTATGTAACTGTCCCAAAGCATTGTAATAGCGTAGGTTTTATAATTCCCGCACTTTACATTTCATGTATAATATTATTGTTAGTAACTAAGATTGCATGGAAAGATTGAAAATAAACATTAGCAAACCTTAATGCAAAAGATAAATAACGGAATTGAATCACCTGCACATCTGCACCCTCAAGGTATCTCCCACTTTGGTTGCCATCGGAAAAACAGTCATGTCCCTTGAAACGGGGACGCTTTAGCAAAGACCCGTAAATCAAAAGATCATAGTCCCTCAATGACCCTACATTTGCATTTCGGTAAATGATCTAGTCCCTAAAACAAAATTGCTAAAGCGTCTCCACATGTTGCCTTTATGATTGTATGTCCCTTCGATAGTCCCTCAACATCCAATGATAGGGCTACCTACTCACTAATAGTAGGATAGCACTATCTAAAGGAAAGGAGGAAAAGAACACCTTTTTTCGAGTAGGTAGATGACTGTTAGGTACTTGCTCAAAAAACCATTTTTTCACACTACACTTTCAAAACCATTTTTTAACAAACGCTTTATCAATACTCTTGAGTACTGATATAAGAGTTAGCATAAAGCAAATAAACTTTTTAAAACACACAAATACGAAAGCAATTTTAAAAATGAGCAAGTACCTAAGAGCCCGTGGAAACCACGAATGGAAAGGGTGCTAACGCATACCCTTTCCATAATCTACCCCCCTTACTCAGAGACTCTCGGAAAGGTCTTTTTCTGTTCTTTTCACCATTTCCTTTGTTGGATAAAAGAAAAGTCAATGGCGACTCTTTCTTACTGCATGGTGTACCCCAAAATTTGCCCTCCCATATTTCTCAAAACATTTCAAGAAAGATCTCCAAGTTGTTCAAGATAGCCCAAGAGTTGGTCAGACAAGCCCTCTCCTAAGGCAGTCTTCCCCAAATTAGGGTTTCACATTGCATCAATATCCTTGAGTCCAAATGGTCCCAAGTGTTCACTAATGTCCTAATATGTTCTCAAGATCATCCATGTCAAGTTTCAAGCCTTGCAGAGGAGTTTTGCTCAGTCAATTGCTCAAAGGTCCAAAAGTTGATTGTGCTAGGGCAAAAGTCAACTGTGACCTATATACAGTCAAACTTCAATATTTTTGGTCAACATCCTCATTTTGATGTATATTTCATCATTTTATCAAGGGTTGATCATGATTCATCAAGGATTGCTCAAAATTCATCAAGATTCAAAAGTTGCTAAATTAGGGTTTTGTAGGAAAAGTCAACCCAACTTTGACCAAGCATGACTTTCTCATACTTTATGAGAAATGACCCATCCAAAGCTCATTTTTAATAGGATGCAATTACCTACAATCCATATTCATATCCCAAGTTCAAAATATGCCCTCACAAGAAGTTATGAATTTGGACATTATAGGTCATTTTGAAAAGTCAACAAAAACACCTTTTTTGTCAAAGCTCCATGCTTGAGCATGGAATATCAAATTGAGATGAGAACAAAATTTTTGATTATAGTACATCTCAATCTTTCTAAAAAGTCCAAGAACACCTCCAAAAGTTCAAAATTGAGAAAGTTATGCATTGTTGAAGTTGGATTTTTTTGCAAAATTGCCAAAACTCAACTATCCCCAAAACTTCAAATTTTGCCAAATGGGCCCATTCTTTTTCACTTGTTTTGAGTTTGCATTATAGCCCACATGATCCAGCCTTGGCCATGTGTCATTATCATATTTTTATTAATTATTTTGATTTTATTTGAATTAATTTGATTTAAATCAAAATAAATCAAATAAAAATCCAAAAGCATTGATAACAAAGATTTTGTGTTGATTTCAGATTTCATTATACAGCTTGCCATCATCAAACTTGTATCAAGGCATAAGTGTACAAAAAGATGGGATTTGGACCAAATTTGGAAGGTTGTTAAAGGAAGATCAAATCAAGTATCAAAGCATTGATAGAGGGAGATTTGGACAGCAAAAATAATCCTAATACATTTTGCAATACATAAGGGTCGTGTGCAGACCAGAATAAGGGTTGGAGATCAAGCATATAGTGAGAACCAAATTTGCAAAAACCAGAAAAAGTGTGAGATCGAAACAAGGCTTAGATGCATCCTCAAGGCTTGGTACGTGTCTCAATCGTTTCCTGGCAACCTCCACAAGCGAAAGCAAGCAAAACCAGGCATTTTCAGACCCTCACACGCACTGTAAGTCACTCACGAACCTGCCATGTTCTTGATTTCGTATTTTGCAATTTAAGCATGGTTGATCTGAAATAATTGCATATTCTGAATCTACACATCATTTGTAAGCTTTTGGTATTACTTGATTTCGTTTATCTGACCTATATTGTGATTCACCATAGCTAGGGTTTCAAGTTTTGCTTTAGGGCTTTTTGTTTCAGGAAAAATTGGCCCTAATAATGGCCATGGTTGCAATCAGGAAGATGAGACGACCTCAACCATGGTCTTAGAATGCATTCCCATGGCCTGTAAGAGATTTGGGATGAACCCTTGTCTGTAGCGACGGACATTTGTCCGTAGGTATAGATGTTGTTGTTTTTAGCCACGGTTGGAGGACAGGGATGATGCGTTGGCACCCCACCATTCTCCCATTCAAACAGCACGCGCGTTTTTATTTTTCTGGCCATTAACTTTTGTTTTTACATATTATTATTGCATTGTATTATAATAACAAATGAAGCAACATGGCCTAGTGGTAACCACATCAACGCTCAAGGATCCAAAGGCTGGAGGTCAGGGGTTTGATCCCTGCCTCCAGTAATTTGCATTTTCTTGATTATTTTCAAGCAGTCCAGTATGTGCCTGATCCGTTGTCGCACACGGATCAATAACGAGTTTTTTGTAAAACGCAGTATAGCAACAATGGCTCGAGTCGTATCGCAAGGATTCTTGATTTTATTATTAACTAATAGAAATTGAATGGGGGGTTGGTTTTAGGATCGATTTATAACATGAAATAAGTGATTATAAAAATAAGTCGATCTACTGTTTTCAGGTTCCTGCTAATCATTGGTTTTTACCTTACCAATTCCCTAAGCGGCTTCGACCTCTATTTGATTTCAATACCAATTGAAAAGCGCAATAGATATAAAATAGATTGAATTCCCATTCTGAATTAAGCAAACGGATTAATACAATCGTGAATTAAGCAAACACGATATAAAACACGATTTAACGACTAAGCGACGTAAATAACGATTAAAGATTAGGAATACAATCATACGAATTTAATCAAGACATTCCATGAAATAACAGATTAAGAAAATGCAATTTCATAAATAAAATTGAAAGAGAAACAAAATTGAATTGATAAGTTAAAAACCTCAAAGCATCGGAACACAATTACAGTAGATCAACTCTGGATGATTAGTTCTTTATTCAAGCGTAAAAGCAAAATGTATTTTTCTCAATAATGAAAAGGTAAAAACTAAATTATTGTAGCGGCTGCTAGGTATAGCAAGGACAAGGATTCGGTTCATAACCCAACTGGGTCGAAAACATAACCCAGGCCCAAAATAAATGACCCAAAACTTAAATATAAAATGTTGCAACTTCAACGAATTTTATCTCCCCGCTACAATCCGATTCAGCTCTTGACTTCTGAATGAAAATCATAGCTCTTTCTCTTAGCTTTCTAACGACTAGTAGCACGCCTCATTCCGACTCATGTAGCTCAAGTTATGAATTTATTCGTGCATACTGCTAATGCTGAAAATAAAGCGCGAAAATCAAATAAGAGTAGAAATAAACTAAAATAGAAAAACACTATAAAATACAAAAATAAGCTAAACAAACCATGGAAATGCATAAGTACAATCATGGAAGAATGTGAATCAAAATGCACTGATCAGCACCCAAGTAGGAGTTCCATCATACTCCCTCACCAATCAATGTGTCAGATGGCCAGATAGCCAGATCTGGTGGCCAAGCATTGAAGGCACACCATAAGCCAGTCGACGCAGATGCACTGGATCCCAAAAGTCAAATTGGATTTTCATCAATTGGGCCAACGAAATTGCTATTCACACACCTTAAAACCAGGCTCATTCTCACTCTTTCTATTATATTTTGTTTATTTATTTTAATTACTTTATTTTGTTTAATTAATTTACTAACCAATAACATATTTTCTTTTTATCAAAAAAATCACAAAAATATTATTTTTACCCAATTAAAATTCAGAACTTTATTTTTAATAATAAATATTAGTTAATTAATTAGGCTATTAATTCTAGATAACTTTAATTGATTTTGTAAATATTTAAAATCAATTAGAATTTAATAGGTTTTAATCATTAATTTAACCATTTCATTTTCTTTCCTAAAATAACAAAAACTCCAAAAAAATATGTCATTTATTATTTTTCATCAATTAATTTATTTAATAATTAATTTAGTATTAAATTTTAGGATTAATTTCTTTTCTTAAAAATAAATAAAAACAAACAAAAACATTTCTTTTAATTAAAAGGGTCAAAACCCTAAATTTCGCATTCGATTTAATTTTGCATCGCGCGCTTTATTTTTCTTTATCCAATTAATGTATCTGCTCCCGGTTTGTAATAGTTAATTAGGATATTTATTTTTTCCGCTTTTAAATTTCAAAGGGTTGCTTTTGGCAATGTAAATACCCGACGCCTTGTAATAATTTAGTTTAAATTCCGCATTTTAAATCTGCAAATTATACAACTGCTAGATGTTTGATAATAGGGTTTGCATGACCAGAATGAATGCTTAATCTAAAATCAAATTAGATCACCCCAAACATGTACAAAGATAAAAATAACTGAAAACGACACACTCGCACATGCGCACTCCTAGGATACACCCCACTTGGTTGCCTTCGTACACAGTCATTGAGTATAGGTTATTTTAGAGGTCGCCCTCTTGTTTAAAAGATCATAGTTGCCTCAGAAAGGTTTCCTCGGATATCATTGCCTCGAATAAATGATCTAAGACATTAGGGTTACCGCTAAGACGTCCTAGCATTGCTTTAGTGACTGTATGTCCCTCTTTCGAATTGACCCTCAAACTCCAACGAAGGTGCTACCTACTCACTAATATTGGGATAGCATTGTCTAAAGGAAATTAGCATAGAACGATTCCTTTTTCGAGTAGGTAGATTAGTTCTTAGATACTTGCTCATCCAAAACAAACTTTTTTCTCACACTTACACTCCTTTTACAAACAAGTTTTCAAAAACACGTCATTACACTCTTGAAGACAGAAGCAAGAGTTAAATCGAAGTTAAAACAAAGCTTTTCAAAGCCCACAAGCACAAAGAAAAAAATTTTGAAAAATGATGAGCAAGTACCTAAGAGCCCGTAGATAACTACGGATAGAAAGGGTGCTAATACCTTCCCTTTCTATAATCTACCCCCCGTACTCAGAAATATCTCGAAAAAGGAATTTTTCTGTGCTTTTTTTCCTTTCCTTGTTGGATAAAATAAAATTCGGTGGCGACTCTTGCTTACCGCGACATTTTGCAAACAAAAAACACAAAACGCGAACCAGCATTCCAAAAACAGTCAGTTCTCCCACCGTATCACAGAACTGGCAACTCTGCTGGGGACTTAATAAGTGGGGTGTACCTTAGGAATAGTTCATCATAATGTTTTCAATTGCTTGATTTGTATGATTTATCTTTGTGGGCTTGTATCGGAGTTACTATAGATCCTAACTCGGATCTGGGGACACCTTTTAGGTAAGTAGCAATAGACTGCGAGGGAACTGTACGACGTAGACCGATACGGTTGGAGCAGTAGCTATATTGGTGTGGCATTTTAGTTTGTACCGATATCCCTTGTGGTGGAACAAGGATAATATGGGTCAACTAAGGGGTCATTAAGCACCAACTGACCTTAGAACCTATAATTAACCAACTTGGCCATATAAAAGTAGCAGTATGCTACACTCATTGAGACCAAACTCTCGCGATGATTCCGGCTGCAAGAAAAGGTTGCCAAACTGGAATTATGACCGATCAAGGGTGGTCAGTGATATTGAGATCCTCTAGAACCCGATTACTATTACTAGGACAGGTTGAACCAACTAAACTGAAAGAGGGTAATACCTAAACTCCATGCTAGCCTGAAATCTAAGGGCTACTGTGTAACTTGTTTGCCCTTACCATGTTTTCTATCTGTGAATACTTGTGATGTGTTTCTATCATAAAATCATGCATCATGACATTGCATGTATCTTGCATCAGACTAACCTATTTCAAAGACAGAGGGGATTCATATTTGTTCTGTTTTGTAGGTCATGGCCTCTATGCATAGAAACACTATTCGGATCAGCTTTGTACAGATTCCTACTCAACTTAGAGATTTGGTTGCAAAGGTTCCTGATACTTCCTCCTTTATCAGAAGACGTGGTCACCTCCTTGGTTTAGTCACTTCTAAGATAGATGAGCAAATGTTAAGTGTCTTGTGCCAGTTCTTTGACCCGTTGCACCACTGCTTCACCTTCCCGGACTATCAGTTGGTCCCTACCTTGGAGGAGTTATCTGATTTTCTTGGTATTTCTATTCTAGAGCAGACGCCGTTTATAGGTTGGGAGAAAGCTCTTAGGCCAGAAGATGTTGCTACATCCCTACATCTGACAAAGGCTGAAGTAATGTCTAACTGGGAGACTCAGAGTTGGACAAAAGGTTTCTTGGCTAAGTTCTTGGTTGATCAGGCTAATCAGTTTTGGGACAGTTTAGACTTTTAAGCATTCGAAGACATCCTGGCTCTTCTCATATATGGTCTGGTTTTGTTCCCTAATTCGGATTCTTTTATCGACGTGAACGCAGTGAAGATCTTCATGTCCCGTAATCCGGTGCCTACTCTCTTAGGTGACATTCTGCATGTTCTTTATGCCCGTACTGCTCAAAAACGGGGAACCCTTATGTGCTATGCACCATTGCTGGCGAGGTGGTTTATTTCTCACCTCCCCAAATCTGTTTTAAAGAACAAGTAAGGCATGGGTTAGGCCTACAAAATTATGTCCCTTGCTCACACAAACATCATTTGGACTACTAAAGACATGGAAGAAGTAGCTGTTATTGACCGGTGCGGAGAATACCCCAATGTTCCTTTACTTGGAATTAGGGGAGGGATCACCTATAATCCTTGTCTGGCCTTGCGACAGTTTGGGCGAGCTAGAAAGGACGGTCCTCATGAGTTGCTGATTCCGAGTATTGTCTTTTATTTCCAAAGGGATAGTGAGGGACATCGCCGCAGATTCATACGAGCTTGGAATAGGGTTAACATGTCTGATCCGCATGAGCTGGGAGCGAAGACCTCTCTTCCGATGGAACTGTATCTCCGATGGGTTCGAACCCGTGCCCAAAAGCTAGGGATGCCGTACGAAGCTGTCTTACCGGTAATTGTTGAGAATGCTGATGAAGAAGGGGTTCCTCCTACTGTCCTACATCCGTACATGCCAACTGACATTGGGGCATTAAAGAGGTCGTGGATCCAGTTGAGAGAAGAGCGGGATACTTACAGAGAAAGGTATCATGAGCAGGAGCGAAAGATTCTAAAGCTTACAAGGCAGCTGGAGAATGAGAAGGTCCTCAATGACTATGTCAGCACCAATGGAAAACGACCATGGGAGCGCTGATGTCTTTTGTTATTTCTAGTTTTGATTTACTTTTCAGTTTTTTTCTTTGTAACGCCTTAAAGGCATTTGTCAAAAATTATTTCAAGTTTTTAATCTAATAAAAGTGTGTTTTCTTTTGGTTTACGAATTTGAATCCCTAAAGTCTATGAAATCATATCATATGCATTCCATTACCATGCACCTCATAACAGGTACCCTTACAGGTCTCTTATCTTCTTCGCTATTTATTTCAGCACTCATCATGTCTGTTGAAACATCAACTGATCAAGCTATTAAGGCTCTACAAGCTCAAAATGCTCAGTTCCAAGAAATGTTCATGAACCTGGCCAAGGGACAGAAAGATCTGAAGACTCTTATTTTGAAGGATAAGAAGAAGAAGAAGAAGAAGAAGAAGACAGTCCTCCTGAACATGGGTCACAGGTTTGGAAACAGGTTGCGAGACGAAGTTGATCTGTCCCACTCATCTGGAGGGGGGAGAACCAAGAAGAAAGGAGGGCTCCTAGCCTTGTGGTTTCTAACAACGAGACTGAATTTGACGAAGACCAGTATCCTCCAGTTGAGGATAGGTATAAACAGCTTGAAGACCGGTTAAGTGCGATGGAGATCCAGAAGATACCTGGATTAGATTTTGGTGATTTGGGTCTAGCATCTGGGGTGGTGATTCCCCATAAATTTAAAAGCACCAGTCTTTGCTAAATACAACGGGGTCTCCTGCCCAAAGCTACACCTTCGTTCATATGTTAGAGAGATTCAGCCATATACCGCTGATAGGAACCTCTGGATCCACTTCTTTCAAGATAGTCTCTTAGGGACTCAACTTGAGTGGTTCTATCAGCTAGAAGGAGCTAGTGTCCATAATTGGGAAGACCTTACTGCTGCTTTTTACAAGCAGTACCAATATAATGCTGACCTCGCTCCCACGCGTACCCAACTTCAGGGTATGTCTATGGGTGCGAGCGAAGGTTTTAAAGATTATGCTCAGAAGTGGAGAGATCTCGCTGGTAGAGTCCAACCCCCTCTGGCTGACAGAGAGTTGGTGGATATGTTTCTGGGGACCCTGTCTGGTCCGTTTTTCAACCATTTAATCGGAAGTTCATCGTCAGGTTTTACTGAGTTAATCATGACTGAGGAGAGAATTGAGGCCGGTATCAAGAGCGACAAGTTACAGAAAGGTGCTTCGTCGAGTACCAAGAAGAAGCCCTTCAAGAAGGAGTCTACTGCAGTTTACAGCTCTAGGAACCAAAGTCGACCTGAGCTCCGCCAATCAGTTAATGCGGTAGTTATTTCAAGACCAACTGTTGCCACACGATGCAACACTCAACCAAGGGCAGAGAGGCCTCAAAGACAGTTTACTCGACTTAGCATGACTTAATCTCAAATTCGGCCACAGTTGTTGAAGACTAACTTGGTGATTCTGAGGGAAGCTCCGAAGAATCCCAACACCATATCGCTGCTATACAATCAAAACGCCCGTTGTGCTTATCACTCTGATAGCCCAGGGGCATGATACGAATAACTGTTGGGTCTTGAAGAATAAGGTACAGGATTTGATTGAAGCTAAGGAGATTGAATTTGAAGCGCCAGAAAAACCTAATGTCATAACGGCTCCTATGCCAAAACATGACGCGGGAGTAAATGCTATTGGGGAAGATGGTGATGTGGAAGAATCTGAGTTTGATAGCTGGATTTACCCAACTACCGATGGTGGCCTGAGCAATTGGACAGCAAAGGATTCCATGCCCGTTTCTGTTATCAAACAGTAATAGACTTTTGTTTCGAATTTGTAACAGACAATTTTTAAACTTTACGGCCCGGTGCCTTACCCGAGACACCGTGGCTTTGTTTGTGAGGGATTTATGTGTGTCATTTTCATATATCATTAATAAAAGCATTGGACGTTTTCTTGCATTTCAAATTTTGCGCTCCTTGTTTTTCTTTTCTATCTTGCAAAACAGTTATTTTACACACACTCACATATACAGGTCTAAATCCACTTTGGATCCCACTGATAACGAATCTGCTACTGCCAGTTATGACTTCGAAAGACCGATCAACCAAGCCGAGGACGAAGGTGAGGATGATTGCGAAGTGCCTGGGGAGCTTGCTAGATTGTTACTTCAGGAAGAGAGGGCCATACAGCCGCATGAAGAGCCAGTGGAATCAGTAAATTTGGGTACAGAGGAAGACAAGAAAGAGGTCAAGATCGGTGCAAATCTGGAATCTAGTGTTAAGCAACGATTGATTCAGATGTTGCGTGACTATGTTGAGATCTTTGCCTGGTCTTATGAAGATATGCCTGGGTTGGATGCTGATATCGTGGTTCACTGCTTGCCTACCAAGGAAGACTGTCCTCCAGTGAAACAGAAAGTTCGTCGAATGCGCCCGGAGATGTTTGAGAAAATCAAGGCCGAAATTATGAAACAGTTTGACGCCGGTTTTCTAGCAGTTACTTCTTACCCGCAGTGGGTGGCCAACATGGTTCCAGTGCCGAATAAATATGGTAAGGTTCGGATGTGTGTTGACTATGGGGATCTGAACAGGGAAAGCCCCAAGGATGATTTCCCTCTGCCTCATATCGACGTTCTAGTTAACAACACCGCACAACATAAGGTCTTCTCCTTTATGGATGGTTTCTCCAGTTATAATCAGATTAAAATGGCTCCCGAAGACATATCGAAGACAACCTTTATTACTCAATGGGGTACCTTTTGCTACAAGGTCATGCCTTTTGGATTGAAGAATGCTGGGGCAAGGTATCAGCGCGCCATGGTCGCTTTGTTCCACGACATGATCCATCATGAGATTGAGGTATACGTCAACGATATGATTGCAAGGTCCCAATCTGAGGAAGAACATCTTGACCATCTTCAGAAGTTATTTGACAGGTTGAAGTTGTACAGACTGAGGTTAAACCCGAACAAGTGCACCTTCGGAGTGAGGTCTGGTAAGCTACTGGGTTTCGTCGTGAGTGATAAAGGTATTCAAGTGGATCCTGCAAAGGTGAAGGCTATACAGGAAATGCCAGCTCCCCGAACTGAAAAAGAAGTCAGAGGCTTTCTGGGACGTCTGAACTATATTGCCCGATTCATCTCGCACCTGACTGCTACTTGTGAGCCAATCTTCAAGCTACTGAAGTAAGATCAAGTGGTAAGATGGAACGATGAATATCAGGCCGCTTTCGAAAGGATCAAAGAATATCTCCAAGAGCCTCCTACTCTGATGCCTCCAGTTGAAGGGAGACCTTTGATCTTATACTTGATCGTACTCAACAATTCAATGGGGTGCGTGCTGGGGCAGCATGACGAGTCTGGCCGAAAAGAGTATGTTATTTACTACCTTAGCAAAAAGTTTACCGACTGTGAGACTCGATACTGGTTGCTTGAGAAAACTTGATGTGATTTGGCATGGGCTGCTCTCCAGCTGAGACAGTATATGCTGACTCACACTACTCTATTGATATCAAAGATGGATCCAATCAAGTATATCTTCGAGAAGCCTGCCTTGTCCGGAAGAATAGCGAGATGGCAGATGATCTTGACTGAGTATGACATCCAATATACGACCCAAAAAGCAATCAAGGGAAGTGTGTTGGCAGATCATTTGGCACATCAGGCAGTGGACGATTACCAATCTATGAACTTCGAATTCCCGGATGAGAATATCATGTCGGTGACTGACTGTGAAACACCTGGACCGGATGAAGGACCTGAGGAGGGATCCCGATGGTCTATGTACTTTGATGGAGCTTCAAACGCTTTTGGTAACGGCATTGGCACCGTGATCATATCTCCTGAAGTCTCTCATACTCCGTTCACCGCCCGACTATGTTTCAACTGCACCAACAACATGGCGGAGTATGAAGCGTGCATTATGGGTCTTCGAGCAGCTATTGACCTAAGGATTAAGTTCTTAAGTGTTTTCGGAGATTCCGCTCTTGTGATCAGTCAGATCAAAGGCGAGTGGGATACGAAACACCCAAATCTTATTCCTTACAAGGAGTATGTGTTGACGTTGCTTCCGCATTTCGAAGAGATAACCTTTGAACACTTCGCTAGAGAGGAGAATCAGTTGGCGGACGCGCTAGCTACGATGTCTTCTATGTTCAAGGTCAGATGGGACAATGAGGCTCCCCAGATTACCATTGAGAGGTTGGACGAACCTGCACATTGCTGCGACATTGAGACTGAGGAGGTAGCAGATAAACCCTGGTTCCATGAGGTAAAGAGGTATCTTGAGGCTCAGGAGTACCCCGAGGGTGCACCTGTTAATGATAAGAAATTTCTGAGGAGGTTCGTGGCGAAGTTCTTCATCAGCAATGGCATTCTTTACAAGCGTAACCATGATTCAACCTTACTGCATTGTGTGGATAAGAGCGAAGCAGAAAGGATCATGGTAGAGTTACATGAAGGTACTTTTGGGACTCATTCCAGTGGACACACCATGGCAAAGAAAATCCTTCGGGCAGGATACTATTGGTCCACCATGGAAGCCGACTGTTATCAGCATTCTCGGACCTGTCACAACTGTCAAATCTATGCTGATAAGGTGCACATACCTCCAGTACCTTTGAATGTTTTGACAGCACCTTGGCCTTTTGCAATGTGGGTCATCGACATGATCGGAGAGATCAGACCTACGTCATCCAATGGGCATCGTTTCATCTTGGTAGCTATTGATTACTTTACGAAGTGGGTTGAAGCAGCTTCCTTTGCTACAATAACCAAGAACGTCGTGGCACGGTTCATTCGGCATAATCTGATCTGTCGATATGGTGTACCAGAGAGGATCATTACGGACAATGGTACAAATCTCAATAATAAGATGATCACCTAACTATGAAAGCAGTTCAAGATACAGCATCAAAACTCTTCTCCTTACCGGCCGAAGATGAATGGGGCTGTAGAAGCGGCTAATAAGAACATTAAGAAGATTGTGCAGAAGATGACGGTGACATACAAACATTGGCACGAGATGTTACCTTTTGTTCTTCATGGGTACCGTACCTCAGCGCGGACGTCAACAGGGGCAACACCATATTCCTTGGTTTATGGCATGGAGGCCGTCTTGCCCATCAAAGTTCAGATACCCTCTCTTCGGATTATGAAGGATGCAGGTTTGAGTGAAGATGACTGGATTCAGACCCGGCTTGATCAGCTGAACTTAATCGACGAGAAAAGACTTACTGCTATTTGTCATGGTCAAACGTATCAAAAGCGAATGATCAAGGCATTTAACAAGAAAGTCAGACGACAAGAGTATCAAGTTGGGGACCTGGTTATCAAGCGCATCATTCTACCTCAAGGTGATCCCATGGGAAAATGGACCCCTACGTACGAAGGGCCGTTTGTGGTTAAGAACATTTTCTCAGGAGGAGCGATGATTCTAACCACCATGGATGGTGACGACCTTCCTCATCCCGTCAATGCAGACATAGTGAAAAGATACTACACATAATCAAAGACCCGCTAGGTTGACTGGCCTAGGCAAAAATAAGGGCTTCCCGGCGAACCAAAAGGGTTCGGGCAAAAATAAGGGATGAAAGTGGGAAAAAAATCTATACACCCGACAAGTCGAAAACTTGAAAAGGCGGCTTGGGCAAAAAAGGGTATCCCGGTGGACTGAAAACCCGAAAGGGCGGTCCAGGCAAAAATTAGGGATTAAAGCGTAACACTATGTCTCATTGGATCACCTTGCAACCATACTTCAGTATCGACTACCAAGCTAGGACGACATTAACCAATCTGATCTACCTTCAACCAAGTAGAAAAGTGATGAGATGCTCGAGGACATAAAAGCAATAGCAGAGTTGGAACCCAGTGGGATTATTCACATAGCTGTTTTTCTCTGTTTTTCACAAATCATGTAAATTATATTTGTTCGACGGCGTTCTCTTACTAGGACGTCAGCCTCTTGTACAAAAAACGCCTATTTACAGGCTAACTTCAAAATCAATACAATTCATTTTTACAAAGAAATTTCAAACTGTTTTCCTTTTTCTGTTTTGTTTTGCAAAGAACGTCCAATGTTCAGTTTTTGATATATGCATTTGACATTGATTGCTGCTCATAAAAATTTACATGTGAAACAAAAGACAATTACTTGTAATATCATAAATAGGGGCAACCGAGAAATGTCCAAACCACACCGTTGCTCTGTCCACCAGGTATAGGGATGGACCTAGCTGGAGGAAACGATTGAAAGTACATTCATTCCCCGCAGAGTAAGAGAAACATAGTGGTGCTAGCTCCCCCCAACTGAGACTCGCAACTATGAACGAATTGGTAATATTCTGCCCAAGAAGATTTTATCTACCATCATCACTGAAAAGTCTTGTCATCCCCAATGGAGTATAAAAAATATCCCCAGTGGAGTTTGAAGAATCATCCCCAGTAGCCTCTGGAAGATCATGCCTAGTAAAGTCTAAAAGGGTTATCCCCAGTAAGGTCGCTATTGGAAAGTCATCCCCAGCGAAGTTCTTTCCTTTCACCAAACAGGAATTTAATCCCCAACAAGGTTTCATTATCACCAGCAGCGATAATTCATCCCCAGCTGAATTTATCAATGGAATCCTCAGTAGAGAATCTCTTCCCCACAAAAGTCATTCTCTCGTCAGTTTAGTCCCCAGCGGAGTTATCCTCTCCCGCAGGTTTATTCTCACAAACATCTTCATCCACTATCTCCAGCGGAAACGAAGAATTCATTTCTTTTCTCCAGCAGCAATCCGGGATTTATTTTCCCCAGCTAAAAACATCACATTTTCATACATCATGACATGCATACGCATCATACAACACAATCTCGTTTATTTTGAGAACATCATTGCTTGATACATATCATGCATTATATACATCTAACCTTTATCTTTCAGGAAAGATTTTCACAAAATTTAAGCTATGAAGCTTTTACATCAGTTGAATTACGGACAGGCTCCTAAATCTCAACAAAGTTGTTCTCAAGTTGAATTACTGACGATGTTCCTAAATCTCAGCAAAGAAGTTGAGTTACGGACGATGTTCCTAAATCTCAGCAAAGTAGTTGAATTACGGACGAGCTCCTAAATCTCACCGAAATTATTCTACCTCGATCGAATTACGGACGAGTTCCTAAATCTCGACAAATATTTCATCAGTTGAATTACGGACAAGCTCCAAAATCTCAGCAAAGTTGTTGAATTACGGACGAGCTCCTAATCTCAGCGAAGTTATTTTCTCAGTTGAATTACGGACAAGCTCCTAAATCTCAGCGAATTTGTTGAATTACAGACGAGCTCCTAAATCTCAGCAGATATGTACCTCAGTTGAATTAAGGACGAGTTCCTAAATCTCGACGAAGTTATTTTCCCCAGTTCAATTACGGACAAGTTCCTAAATCTCAGCAAAGTTGTTGAATTACGGACGAGTTCCTAAATCTCGACAGATATGTTCCTCGGTTGAATTACGGCCGAGTTCTTAAATCTCAACGAAGATGTTTCCTCAGTTGAATTACGGACAAGCTCCTAAATCTCGACAAAATCAGTTGAATTACGGACAAGCTCCTAAATCTCGATAAAGCCAGTTGAATTACGGACAAGCTCCTAAATCTTGACAAAATCAGTTGAACTACGGACTAGCTCCTAAATCTCAGCAAAATATGTTCCCTCAGTTAAGTATGGGCGATTGAAGTTCCTAAATATCAACAGAGACGACTCACCAGCAGAATGACGGACGACGAAGCTCCTAAATTTCTATCTCTTTCCACGAAAGATCAGACTTCCCCAGCGAAATCTTCCTCAACAACAGGTATACAAGCTCTCGCTAAAGAATCTCTTATGCAATCGACACTCTTCCAAATGGCATCTGTAAGCCCATTCCCAGCATCACAAGATAATTACCACGTCATGCGAGTGCAAATTTCTGGGCACTCTAGTGTTCAATCCCCTTCCACCTTCAGATTACGAAAGACACGAAAGCCAATCTACATCCTCAGGTTTAAGAAGATTGAACAGGGGCAGCTGTTGTACCCCAAAATTTGCCCTCCCATATTTCTCAAAACATTTCAAGAAAGATCTCCAAGTTGCTCAAGATAGCCCAAGAGTTGGTCAGACAAGCCCTCTCCTAAGGCAGTCTTCCCCAAATTAGGGTTTCACATTGCATCAAGATCCTTGAGTCCAAATGGTCCCAAGTGTTCACCAATCTCCTAATATATTCTCAAGATCATCCATGTCAAGTTTCAAGCCTTGCAGAGGAATTTTGCTCAGTCAATTGCTCAAAGGTCCAAAAGTCGACTGTGATAGGGCAAAAGTCAACTGTGACCTATATACAGTCAAACTTCAAGGTTTTTGGTAAACATCCTCATTTTAAAGTATATTTCATCATTTGATCAATGGTTGATCATGATTCATCAAGGATTGCTCAAAATTCATCAAGATTCAAAAGTTGCTAAATTAGGGTTTTGTAGGAAAAGTCAACCCAACTTTGACCAAGCATAACTTTCTCATACTTTATGATAAATGACACATCCAAAGCTCATTTTGAATAGGATTCAATTACCTACAATCCATCTTCATATCCCAAGTTCAAAATATGCACTCACAAGAAGTTATGAATTTGGACATTATAGGTCATTTTGAAAAGTCAACAAAAACACCTTTTTTGTCAAAGCTCCATACTTGAGCATGGAATATAAAATTGAGATAAGATCAAAAGGGTTGATTATATTACATCTCAAGCTTTCTAAAAAGTCCAAGAACACCTCCAAAAGTTCAAAATTGAGAAAGTTATGCATTGTTGAAGTTGGACTTTTTTACAAAATTGCCAAAAGTCAACTATCCTCAAAACTTCAAATTTTGACAAATGGGCCCATTCTTTTTCACTTGTTTTGAGTTTGAATTATATCCCACGTGCTCCAGCCTTGGCCATGTGTCCATATCATATTTTTATTAATTATTTTGATTTTATTTGAATTAATTTGATTTAAATCAAAATAAATCAAATAAAAATCCAAAAGCATTGATAACAAAGATTTTGTGTTGATTTCAGATTTTATTATACAGCTTGCCATCATCAAACTCGTATCAAGGCATAAGTGTACAAAAAGATGGGATTTGGACCAAATTTGGAAGGTTGTTAAAGGAAGATCAAATCAAGTATCAAAGCATTGATAGAGGGAGATTTGGACAGCAAAAATAATCCTAATACATTTTGCAATACATAAGGGTCGTGTGCAGACCAGAATAAGGGTTGGAGATCAAGCATATAGTGAGAACCAAATTTGCAAAAACCAGAAAAAGTGTGAGATCGAAACAAGGCTTAGATGCATCCTCAAGGCTTGGTACGTGTCTCAATCGTTTCCTGGCAACCTCCACAAGCGAAAGCAAGCAAAACCAGGCATTTTCAGACCCTCACACGCACTGTAAGTCACTCATGAACCCGCCCTATTCTTGATTTCGTATTTTGCAATTTAAGCATGGTTGATCTGAAATAATTGCATATTCTGAATCTACACATCATTTGTAAGCTTTTGGTATTACTTGATTTCGTTTATCTGACCTATATTGGGATTCACCATAGCTAGGGTTTCATGTTTTGGTTTAGGGCTTTTTGTTTCAGGAAAAATTGGCCCTAATAATGGCCATGGTTGCAATCAGGAATATGAGACGACCTCAACCATGGTCTTAGAATGCATTTCCATGGCCTGTAAGAGATTTGGGAGGAACCCCTGTCTGTAGCGATGGACATTTGTCCGTAGGTATAGATGTTATTGTTTTTAGCCACGGTTGGAGGACATGGATGATGCGTTGGCACCCCACCATTTGCCCATTCAAACAGCACGCACGTTTTTATTTTTCTGGCCATTAACTTTTGTTTTTACATATTATCATTGCATTGTATTATACTAACAAATGAAGCAACATGGCCTAGTGATAACCACATCAGCGCTCAAGGATCCAAAGGCTGGAGATCAGGGGTTCGATCCCTGCCTCCAGCAATTTGCATTTTCTTGATTATTTTCAAGCAGTCCAGTATGCGCCTAAGCAGGAGTTCTATCATACTCCCTCACCAATCAATGTGTCAGATGGCCAGATGGCCAGATCTGGTGGCCAGGCATTGAAGGCACACCATAAGCCAGTCAATGCAGATGCACTAGATCCCAAAAGTCAAATTGGATCTTCATCAATTGGGCCAACAAAATTGCTATTCACACACCTCAAAACCAGGCCCATTATCACTCTTTCTATTATATTTTGTTTATTTATTTTAATTACTTTATTTTGTTTAATTAATTTACTAACCAATAACATATTTTCTTTTTATCAAAAAAATCACAAAAATATTATTTTTACCCAATTAAAATTCAGAACTTTATTTTTATTAATAAATATTAATTAATTAATTAGGATATTAATTCTAGATAACTTTAATTGATTTTGTAAATATTTAAAATCAATTAGAATTTAATAGGTTTTAATCATTAATTTAACCATTTCATTTTCTTTCCTAAAATAACAAAAACTCCAAAAAATATGTCATATATTATTTTTCATCAATTAATTTATTTAATAATTAATTTAGCATTAAATTTTAGGATTAATTTCTTTTCTTAAAAATAAATAAAAACAACCAAAAACATTTCTTTTAATTAAAAGGGTCAAAACCCTAAATTTCGCATTCGTTTTAATTTTGCATCGCGCGCTTTATTTTTCTTTATCCAATTAATGTATCTGCTCCCGGTTTGTAATAGTTAATTAGGATATTTATTTTTTCCGCTTTTAAATTTCAAAGGGTTGCTTTTGGCGATGTAAATACCCGACGCCTTGTAATAATTTAGTTTAAATTCCACATTTTAAATCTGCAAATTATACAACTGCTAGATGTTTGATAATAGGGTTTGCATGACCAGAATGAATGCTTAATCTAAAATCAAATTAGATCACCCCAAACATGTGCAAAGATAAAAATAACTGAAAACGACACACTCGCACATGCGCACTCCTAGGGTACACCCCACTTGGTTGCCTTCGTACACGGTAATTGAGTATAGGTTGTTTTAGAGGTCGCCCTCTTGTCTAAAAGATCATAGTTGCCTTAGAAAGGTTGCCTCGGATATCATTGCCTCGAATAAATGATCTAAGACATTAGGGTTACCGCTAAGACGTCCTAGCATTGCTTTAGTGACCGTATGTCCCTCTTTCTAATTGACCCTCAAACTCCAACGACGGTGCTACCTACTCACTAATAGTGGGATAGCATTGTCTAAAGGAAATTAGCATAGAACGATTCCTTTTTCGAGTAGGTAAATTAGTTCTCAGATACTTGCTCATCCAAAATAAACTTTTTTTCTCACACTTACACTCCTTTTGCAAACAAGTTTTCAAAAACACTTCATCACACTCTTGAAGACAGAAGCAAGAGTTAAATCGAAGTTAAAACAAAGCTTTTCAAAACCCACAAGCACAAAGAAAACAATTTTGAAAAATGATGAGCAAGTATCTAAGAGCCCGTAGATAACTACGGATAAAAAGGGTGCTAATACCTTCCCTTTCTATAATCTACCCCCCGTACTAAGAAATATCTCGAAAAAGGAATTTTTCTGTGCTTTTTTTCCTTTCCTTGTTGGATAAAATAAAAGTCGGTGGAGACTCTTACTTACCGCGACATTTTGCAAACAAAAAACGCAAAACGCGAACCAGCATTCCTAAAACAGTCAGTTCTCCCACCGTATCACACTGCACATTTGCGAATACAAAATGCAAACCAGTATTAACAATCGGTTCTGCCACCGTATCACAGAACTGGCGACTCTGTTGGGGACTTTGTGGATTAAAAAGTGGGGTTTACCTTAGGGTCTAGTTCATTTTAAAATTACTTTCTTTGTTTGCTTTTATTTCTTTATCTTTGAGGGTTTGTTGGGGGTATTCTTGTAAAGATTCTACACCTAGATCTGGGGCACCTTTTAGGTAAGTAGCAAAAAATCATGGAGGTTGTACGACATAGACCGATATGGGTGAAGTGGTGGCTACGTTAGCGTGATACTCTGGATTGTACTAATGTTCCTTGAGTAAGTCAAGGATAACATTAGGCTTCCTCATTGTGTCACTAGGCGCTAACTGGCCTTTAGAACCTTTAATCGACTCATCCTAGCCATTAGGAAGTAGTGAGATAATTGGCTTTGGTTCTGACCAAAGATTGGTTGATACTCGATGCTACACTCATTGAGACTGGACTTTCGGGATTTTTTGGCCGCATTACTTTGGTGTGTGAGCTGAAATAATTCCTGATGGGAAGGTCAATGATATTGAGACTCCTTAGAACCCATATACTATTAATAGGACAGGTTGAGCCAACTAAACTTCAAGAGGGTACGTACCTTTAAACCTCATGCAAGCCTTTGAACCTAAGGCTATTTGTGTGACTTGATTGCCTTCATTTATCTAACAACTTGAATTCCTTATAGGATTTATTTATAGTCATTGTCCAATAAACTGGTTTTCTTGTAAGACATACTTGTCTTCATCACCCTGCATTTTTGCTTGATGCATTGTATACACATCGTAGCATCATACCATAACATTCCCTTAACCATTTCAAGGATCTCAAGGGCCTGTGGTGCAGGTTATGATGAACCAGACGTCTAGCAAGGGGCAAGAGGATTTATTTTCCTCTAGCTAATGTCGTCAAAGGATCAAAACACAACAACTTAAGTCAGGGGCGATGACCCACTCGATATGGTGAGCTTGACTCTTGTAGAAGGACCTTCAACGATACGAAGTTCTTCAATCAAAGCTGCAAAGTTCAATGCCTAACATTTTTCTTGTGTTTACCCCGCGAGATCCTTGAAAACATTTGCATATCATATATGTCATTGCATAACAGGTAGTCTCTAGCACATGTCTCTCATGTTCTCGCTGTTTATTTCAGCAATGGCTCTCAAACAAGACAACAGAGATCTCCAAACTCAAGAGGCTCAGTTCATGAAAATGTTCCTAAACCTATCCAAGGGGAAGGAAGAATTGAAAGCACTCCTCGTTGGGAATCTGACCAAGAAAAGTCTTGATAATAACAAGGATGACCAGGTTGAACAGCTGCAGGATGAGATGGAAGCAATGAGAATCCAAATATTGGGGCAGATGGCTCTTATCCAAAGCCTACCCCGGGGACAAGAAGAGCTGAGAGCCTTCGCCAACCAGCTTTATCAAGACGAATCCAATTGTATGAAACAGACGGTCGAGGATGGGGATCAAGTCACCAATCAACACCTGATGGGACAAAAAAGTAGAGTTTTCCAAGTTGCTGCTACGTTGCAAGTCGAACCACAACCTCACCAACAACCACAGGGTAATCGGTGTAAAAGGGATTCATTCACTAGGCAATACACCAAACTAAGCATACCAATGTTATAAGTCTTACAACACATGTTGAAGTTGAATTTGGTCACGTTGAGAGATCCTCTTACAATTCCCAATATTTCCTCTCTAATGTACAATCCAAATGCAAGGTGCGCATATCACTCCAACAGTCCAGGGCATGATATTGATAGCTGTCGGACATTAAAATACAAAATTCAAGACCTGGTCGAAGAGGGAGCTTTAGAATTCGCACAAGATGGTCAATTGGAATTCTTATGTCATCCCTCCAAGACACACCATCTGAAGTGACAAGATCAGACAAATAGGCTTTTGTTCATTAGAATTTTCAATTTGTAATTTTCTTTTGATTGTTCGAACATTTATTCATATCAAACCGTGTTATCTCATCAATGCATTACACATGTTTGTCTGGAATTAATTTGTTTGCACTATGCTTGAACTGTTTTCTTACTTCCTTTTTGTGATATTCAAATCTTGATTAAAATCTCTAAGCCTGTAGAGGGAGGATGACGAAAAAATACCATAGTTTCTACAGTATGCTTTTGAACAGGCCCTGCTGACGATGTACAAGCTTTGTTTAAAATCCTAAACAGTGGAGTTATAAGAAGCATAATCCCTAGCCAACCCCTTTGAGCCTAGGGAGTAGGAGTTTTTATCTTTACACAAATTAAAACCCTTAATCATAACCTAAGGCAGGGTATTTTCTCTCAGTTAATTCAAATGCGCATTTGGCTGCAATTTTTCACTTCATACGCAATGAATGGAATTAAAAACATCCTTCAAAAACAGAATACGGTGATGTTTCCGCATAATCATTGAAACAGGTAGTTTTTATTTTTCAAAAAAAAAGATAAGCCCGTTAAGTCAAAACCTATGAAGGAGACTTAAGAAAAAACTGGGGCATCCCGTTGTTCGCCGTGTTATTCGGTAAACAACTGTTGATCTTCCAAAAAGGGTAATTTTTGGTTACTCGTAGGATAGATCAGTTTGATCCTAAGATATATGCTAATTTCTGACGTTGTTTGGACATAAATGCTAATATAAATAAAGAACACACGTTTGACTGAGAAAGGTTGAGGTTTGAAATGAGTTTGAGTGTTGAAAGTAAATAGAAAAGGGGTTAAGAAGAGTTTAAGTGCAGGAATATGATAAAAAGTGCAAGTAAAGTGTAAAGGGAAAATAGATTTTTGCAAGCAAGATAAAAAGGCAAGGAATGTAAAGAGAAATGTAAAAGATTTTGTTTATAAAATGTCGTGTTTCAAACGTACATTTTCAGTATTCTTTCTCACGCTGCGGGTACTCGAATAATATTGAATGACTTGTACCGTTAGTTTAACACACAGAAATCTACATAAACTTCCTATATTTATACTAAAATCTAGGTAACTGTCGAGGAGTTGCTTTGCTCTAGGATGAGGACAAGTGTCTTCTGCATGTGCTTCGACCTCTATCTTCATGCCACGTTACTTTCCTTAACTGCTAAGCGTACTGCTTTTCCCTCCTTTCTTCAGATTCAAAATCACATGTCGCTGATACGAGGTTTCCTTTTAGTCGAAGGCCATAGAGCCCTTTCAGTCGAAGGCCGCAAGAACCTTCTGGTCGAAGATTAACTTTAACTCAGAAATTTCTCTAAGTATTTTTCAATCTGTCGAAATATTTCCAACTTAGATTTGTTCAATCTATTTTTGGCCCATAATGCCAATTTGTTGTGGGTGTCAAATTTAGGAGCTAACAAATTGCCCCCCAAGAATGTCAATTTCGATGCAAGAAGAAATGATCATTCTTTGAGATTCTCATTCGACACATGTCTTCTTTTTTACCACAGAAGTCACTCATGCGCTTTTCACCTTCTACCAACCATTGTTGGTATTCAGAGTCATCATTACCTTTTCCCAATACGTCACTTTCAATCAACTGTTACTATGCTGCCATGATAGCCATTATACCTACGACCTAGGAAAGTATGGCAAATGTCTCCATTACCTGTACGATAACTGCCTTAACGTTCGCCATGTACCCCACTAACTCTGCAGCATTAAATGGTCTTGAGGGAAAACACTCTTCCCCGAACACTATAAATAGACACAAATCCTTTTCTTTGGAATTTTTTACAACTCCTAATACTCTTTATTTCCTTGTAAAGAAAAGTATTAAAGACTTCATCTTCTTTGTTCTTTCACTACTTTCAACCATGGCTTTCCTTTCAAACGCACCAAAAAATCCCAAAACTAAGAATATTTCTGACCTACAACGACAACCAGAGGTTTTTTCCACTAGCCCTGTTCCTGTTTCGACTGGGGAGCGAAGGGTTGTTTCTGAACCCATGACCAGAGAACAGTGTGAGGGTTATTACTCTCAGTTACTCATTCCCGTTAAGTATTCTGGGCATATGTATGCCATGTCTGGCCCACTATCTACATGCTTTGAGAACCCAAAACAAAATAACACCTTCTTCCCAACTCACCCTAGGCTCAAGCCTATAGGTTGCACGAAGAAACCCAAGAATGACCTTGAGGATGCAACCCCTGCTAACCAGCAACATTCTCAAATGAAGGAAGACATCAACCTTAAGTTTATGAACAAGGGGAATAGGATCTTTTGATCTTGCCCTAGTCTTACTTCAGAATACTCATAATGGTTGAGTAAGATGGAAAAAGTGCAGGCCTAAATCTGGAAGGATGTGGGGATTTATGACTTGATAATGTTGTCGAAGACTGGTTTATCTTATTGCCCTCTCATGTTGGTATTTTCGTTGTATTTCTGGGAAAGTACGCACTTCACCTTCCATTTTCCCTGTGGAATGGTAACCCCAACTCTTTTCAACATAGCCGCCATTACTGGTCTTTTACCAACTGGTGACTACTTCGTCCCTGAAGATTTGTCTGAAGATTCTATCGGGTTTTCAGACACGAAACCCACATACACCATATTCATCAACCACTTTCACGACAAGTCTAGTAGCACTGCCTCTAAAGTGGAACACATAGCTTTCCTAGCTTTGTGGTTATCTCACTTCGTTTTCTGCACTAAGTCACTTTGAGTGACTAAGAAGATGCTCACCCTTGCGACACAACTTCATCATGGCTATCCCCTTTGTCTGGCTGAATTGATTTTAGCCAACCTGTATGAGTCCATCAGCAATGGTGTGACTCAGCTTAAGGTTATTGGAGACAAGGTGGGTTTACTCCTTTTTGGCCCCTTTTGGCTTCTTCAACTTTGGCTCAATGCCACTTTTGAATCTTTTCTTCCTCAGAAGAATAAGATTAATGAGAGAGCCCCAGAAGTCTTAAACAGAAGGGTCAAAGGAACTAGATTAGTCTTGTTGACTCCAACTGACGAGGGTCAACAATTCCAGAAAGCATTTATTAGCTTTGTAATGATGTTTTCAAAGCGTAAGGAATTTTTTTCGACCTTGGCTCCCTTTGCTAGTAGAAAGGTTGGTCTGGAATGGTTTGTTCACCATATCCTTCATCAGATGAAGATGACCATGTTGATGAGTATGTGGCTATCTGGGAATCATTTCTTCTCCCAAGAATCATGCCATTGAGATTCAAGAGTTCGAAGAATCAACTCAGTTTGATTGCTTATCAACCGAATATTGTCTCTCGACAATTTGGTATCATCCAGACACTCCCTTCACCAATCTATTCCCGAGAAAAGCTTCTGCTGTTTTATAATGCAGCCTATTCAGAGGATGCTGCTACCAAGCATATTGGTAGGTACGTTGGTCGAACCGTACTAACTTTGTTCGACTTCAAACTCAATTTCCTGTGTTCGCCTCTTTTTGAAGACTAGTGGAAGCAGTATTATGATGAAGAATTCTTCGGTGAAAAAGACTTTGCTGACCACCTTCAAGAGGCGTTTATGCTGGTCTCTGACAAGATCAAAAAGGGTAATCTTTCTTTTCAAAGCAAATGTCTTATCGTCTTCGATTTAATCATTTGACACCTAGCTTATACTTGTTTATTTTCTAGCCGTCAAGAGGACCATTACCAAGAAAGTCATTAAAAGCGCAAAGGGAGGAGACCCTTCTGTAAAACCTTCACCAAAGGTAAACACTTTCTGCTATATCTTTATTTTCAACATATTAATATTGACGTTGATGCCTTCGAATCTTTTCTTTCTAGGTATTTAAAACCAATCCACAGAAAAGGAAAGTTCAAGAAATTGAAATTTTCAGTGATGAAGAAGAAGAATCTCCTCTTATCCCTCTTAAGAGGCACAAATTAAAGAAACCAACCCCTATTTTTGAGCCTCATCCAAAAACCAAGGTCAAGGTTAAAGTTATTGGGTCGAGACCTCCTCCCGTCATCATCAAAGAGCCAACAGAACAAGAGATAGCTGCTAGGCTAAATAATCCCAGTGAAAGTGATAATTCAAGTCTTGGTGCTGAAGTTCCGCCTAAGGTAATCACTTCGACCCTTTAGGATTGTTTATTGACTTATCCTCCTTTTACCTTTTTGATTAGTTCTGATAACCATCTTATAATCCTCAAGACACTACTGGTACTTCTAAACAGACCCTTATACTTGTAGAAGAATCTGTCACTTTAATGAACAGTGAGGGTGATCCCACTTATAAGCCTTCTTCAGCAAAGGGATCCTTTGTAAGCTTCGCTAGCGAGGTGAAACAAACCTCTGGGCATCGAGATGAAACCATTGGGAAGCCTAATTAAGAAGTTCCTAGTGAGGAACAGGCGAATCTTAGGGCTCCACAGGCTATTGATGATAGACATAAGGACGGAGAAGAGGAGATTGCTGATGATGTAGTCGAAATGGAGAGGGAAGGCATGCCAGAGGGAGAGAATCAAACTGAAGATATTCCGGCGACTGATGAAAGAGAAAACTTTACAGGGGGGCAATAAAATTTGCGCATGTTGAAGGTGCCCCTGTCCAGATATCTATCGGAGCAAATGTGACTCACGTTGCAAACGAGAGAGTCACTTCGACTGGGTCTCGTACTAAGGAAGATTTGGCATTACTAAAGCATCATAATCCTCTTGGCTACTTGACTGCCATTCTTGAGTGCAGAGAAAGTTCTTCTGATCAGAGTGCTTTAACTGCGTCTGACAAATCTACTTCAACATCTCCTCTTGAGGAGGCACTTCAAAAGGTTAAGGAGCAACTTTTTAAAAGAGATTTAATGTTGACCTTAGAGGGAGAACCTATTGCTTCTTCCTTTTGGAAGACTACTTTAAGAGTTGTCGACCTTCTTGCTGCTTCACCTGACATTTTCAGAGTTATTTTGGATTTGATTTCCATCATCGATCAGGTCTCAGCTGACTACAATCGTTGAAGGACTCTCAATCGCGAAATTAAGGAGGCCAATGGCTATGTAGCTGATGCCTGGGCTGCTGCTGTTGAATCATCTTCAAAGATAAAGGAGTTGTCGAAGGCACAAGAGGATAGATAGAAAGAAGTAGAAGAACTCGACCAAAATATAGCTAGTATGAAGGCTCAGATCAGAGAGTTAGAGGCTAAGATTGCTGCTAATGATGAACGAAAGGAAGAACTTCTCGCTATCAGCACTGATTCTGAGAGTCAAGAGGAACTCAACGAAGGATTAGAATATAATGAGTGAGCCTAAGCATTAGATTCCAAAATCGAAACTCTTCATCAGTAAAAGGCTTTGTGCGAAAGACGTTTGGAGTTGCAGAAGATAAAATACCTCCAAATCAAAGCCAACCTCCCATTTTGATTTTGTATAATTATGTATTTTTTTTGTAATGACTTTTAGCCATTTTGGATTTTTAATACATTTCCCATCTTGGCTCTTTAACTCGATTGAGATTAAACATTGGTTATTTTAATCTCTTGAAGAACATGTCTATAATTTTTCAAGTATTTACCATTTACTCTCAAGAGCCTTTGATCTTCATTTAATTCTTTGACTTCATATGCGCCACCGGATAATGTTTGGATGATCTTAAAAGGTCCTTCCCATTTATGAGACCATTTTCCCATATTCCTATCCTTTCGATCCATTGGGAGGATTACCTTCCATACCAGGTCCTCAGGCAAGAATGTCTTGGGTTTTACTCTTTTATTGTAAGACTTTTCCACTCTTTTCTTTTGTAACCTTAAGAGATCCAAAGCTCTCTGTCTTTCTTCGTCCAAATCAACCAATTCGTCTAACATCATATTCCAATAAGCTTTAGAAGGGATGTCTTGATGTTTCTGAATTCTTGTTAACTCTAGACAAATTTCTACTAGAAATATTGCGTCATGGCCATAAGTTAGTCGAAAAGGTGTTATTCTGGTAGCTTACTTAGGAGAAGTTCGGCAAGTCCATAAAATTTAATCTAAAGTCTTGTGCCAATTCTTTGGCTTCTTTCCTACATGCTTCTTTATTAAGCTAATTATTACCTTGTTTGCCGCTTCGACTTGACCATTAGCTTGTGCATAGTAAGACGTAGATGTTAATAGTTTGAACCCCATTTATGTAGCAAACTCTTGCATTTTTTGATCGATAAAGATTGACCCTTGATCAGTTGTTATTGTCTCAGGGATTCCAACCTATATATAATGTGCTTTTGAATAAATTAAATGACATTTTCCTGGTCTACATTGACTAAAGGAATTGCTTCAATCCATTTAGTAAAATAATCAATGCCCACTATGATACGGTGGGAGAACTGACTAGTGTTTTGCGTTTGTTTTCGCAAATGTTTCGGTTGAGCAAGAGTCGCCACCGACTTTTTATTTTATCCTAAGGAAAGGTTTAAAAAGCACAGCAAAAAACCTTTGAGATGTTTTCTTGGGTTCGGGGAGTAGATTATAGAAAGGGAAGGTATTAGCACCCTTTCTATCCATGGTTATCCATGGGCTCTTAGTTACTTGCTTAGATCAACTTGCCTTGGTTTTCAATTGTTTGAAATGGTGCTTTGTGCATGGTTTTGAAAATGTTTTGAAAAAGATGCCTTGTCTAGGAAACCATTGTAACAATTCTAATTTACTCGAATGTTTTACAAAAGGTGTTTGTCTTTTTGAAAAGATGTTTCAAGGTTTTTGAATGTTGTTTTGAAAGTGTAGTGATGTGTGGTTTGAAAAATAGGCAAGTGTTTTTGTTTTGCAAGTTGACAAGTACTCAAGAGCTATCTACCCTAAAGTTCTCAAAGATATTTGCTATGTTTTAACCCTTTTAACAATTTTGTTCCACCATTGCATTTGGTGGACAATCTTGTGTTAGGATGTTAACGGGACGGGCGCGGGTCATTGTTTTAGACCATGATTGCAATGGTGCCAAGTATATTTGGGCAATTTTTTTCTTTAAGGGACTTGATCATTTTTAGGCAACTTTCGAAAGTGTCATCGAGGGACTATGATCATTTGATTGTTTTGTTTTAGCCCAATGATACCTAACATGCAATATGGCCCATTTATTGAAGGCAACAAGTGGAATACCCTAGGGGTGCAAGTGTGATTAGTATTGTCCATTTTCATGCTTGTTTATCTTGAATTTAGGTCAAACTATTTTTGGTTAATTGATTTGCATACAAACCCTAATTCTAACATGGCATAATTAGAAAGCTTTAAAGTGCGAAAAATAAAGTTCCTAAGTTATTACAACACAATATATGGGAAGGGGGTACAAATGTTCAAATGGGGGTACTTTGACAAGAATTAAAACCCTAGACTATTACATCAAACTTGGGATTTTGCAAGGTATTTATTTACACAATATTCAAATAAAAATAAGATAAATATGCAAAATGCAAAAAAAAAGGTTTTTCATATGTATGTAAAAAGTATTTATCGTGTATCAAATAAGCAAAAAATAAAATCAATTAATTTTTGGTATTTTTATGGATCTAGGGTAAAACCCTAATTTTATAAATAAAAGTATTTATTATATAATATATGTAATATTTATTATGTACAAAAAAATAAATAAAAGAGAAGTATATTTGTCAAAAAGGTATTTTTAATGTTAAATATTAATAAAAATAAAAATGTATATATTTTGTATTTTTATCCTAAATATTCTAATAAATATATATGTATTTGTATTATTTATTAAATATGTTAAATATGAACAAAAATAAAAATATTTAATATTTACAAAAAAAGGATATTTTATATAAAATATTTTCAGAAGATAAAATAACATACAAATTAGAAAATAAATGTATTTGGTATTATTCCTAATATTCTAAACAAAAAAAAGTATTATGTATTATTTACATACAAATATCAATTTAATCAAATAAATGCCTAATAAATACAAAAATGGCTTGGAAATTTTTTTTTATATTTTTAATATTATGAGAAAAAATGAATAAGTCAGAAATAACAAAAAAAGTCAAAAAAGGTTTCAAATAAGCACAATGGGCCAAGGTGGTTCAAAAGTAGAAATAGGGTGCAAATAAGAAGTCAACTCAGGCCCAGCCCAAGAAGACTTTGTCTTCAACCTCAGAACAACACATTTGAAAAACGCGCGCCTTTGATGCTTCAAACACAACTCCTGATTCCTGGACTTTTAGCACAAACTTACAACATGAAAAATGTTAAGCATCAAGCCACGATTCTGGACATATAAAGAACTCATCCTAACTCTCAGAAATGAGAGAGAATTTCTCCATTCCCAATTCCTGACCTAGTTTTTATTCAATGTTCAGACTTAAAATTCTCTAAGCACACATAACATAAATGAAAACTAATGATATGGGCATGTTCAGAGCTATGAATGTGACATAATTTCTTCACAAATCTAAACCTAACTATGCCTGGATAGAGAGATAAGAGTTCATGAACTTACCTGTTCAGTTGGAATCGTGTCTGGCAATGGAGGAGCTTTCAGGGCAAGATAATGATTTGTATAGCTTGCTTGATGTCCAGGGATGCTATTCCAAGCTTTAGTTTGCTTTGAAACCAAGTGAATCGTGTTATGGCACTTCAACTGCAAAACAGAAAATATGGAAATGGTGATGTTAGCTAGGGGTGTTACAGGTCGTGTTTAGGGTTTGGAATAGTTTCAAGGGATGATGTGGGATGTGTTTGAACAAGTCTTAGCAAGAATGCACGAGTGGAATGAACTATGGAAGTCCAACTGCAGCTTATGCCCTGTTTTTGCAGTTTTATGGTGATTCTGTGTTTGAGAAGGTATTGGAAGTGGTTGGCTTGTGTTTCAGGTCAGGGTTGGTGTTTAGAAAGTGTTCACAATCTTTACTTAAGCTCTAGTTGACAGGAATGAGAGTTGGTGGTTGTTATGCAAGTTTTCTTCACCTTTAAGCAACAAAATGCTAAGTTCTATTTTTGACTGATGGAGGCCCCCCTAATGTGCTGCTAAGCTTGCCCTTGATCAGTGGGGTTAGCTCAATAATTTGTGCCAAGGAGATTTGCTGTGTACCTCTTGATTTGCAAATTGACATAAAGCTTCACTTTTTCAAAAATGGACATAATGCTTTTTCTATTTTAGGACTAAACCTTCATTAATGCTTAAACACATAATGCAAGGCTTGAACACAAAGGGTTTGCATTTAATCTATGAGTGCAAATGGGATATAGGACCTGTAATCAAGTTGTGCAAGCTGATTTCAAAATTGCCTAAGTGTATGAACATGAAAATTGGCCATAAACAAAGTGAGTTTTTCCTAACTTGCCAAATTCGATTATCTCTAACCATGAGGTTGTTTGATGAGTTTTTGGACATTTTGGAAAGCTTGGAATGTGTACTACAATCCATCTTTGTAATGCAAATTGAAATTCCAAGTGGAAGTGTGTGAAAAATGGTCTTGAAGTTTGGCAAAAATCCTGCCTAAAATAGGTCAAAATTTCTCTAAGTTAAGAATGGTTTGGTACCCTTGTTCCAAAAATTGTAACTTGAGCTACAAGCTTCTTTTGAGGAAACTTTGTGAATCAAAGTTGTAGATTTTGCAATGGACTACAATTTTCATGTTTTGACTTTTGCTTGAATCCAAATGAATCTTGGTGAGAAAGTGGGACAAAGTTAGGAAAAAATTAGGGTTTTTCATAACTTAGAAAAATTCTAAGTTATGAAAAATCTTCATTTCAAACCCTAATTTGTGATATTTGATTCCTTGATGAACAAGTTTCATGATTTGGCATGTTTGGATGAAAAATGAATCTTGACACTTGATTTTGACCAAAAAGTCAAAGTTTGACTTTTCAGTATACAGTCAAAATTGATCAATTGATTGGAAAATTCAATTGTCAATCCTGTGCATTTGGGATCTTTTGAACTTGTTGAGCATGTCAAGACAATTCCATTGGGTCCTTGAGTCCATATGTGAGCTTGGTTTGCCATTGGCTTGGTCAAACAGTCAAAAATTGTCTTTGTGCAGTTAAAACCCTAAAAATGACCATTTTGCCCTTTTGGTGATCTGATCAAATTTCTTGTGGAATTGTGATCAAAACTTGATCAAATGGTCCATATGAGTTCATAATGTTGATGTGGGTCAATTTCCATGAGGTCTGACTGTCAATTGGCCACAGTTGACTTTTTCCCCAATACAGCTGATTTCTAGGTCAACTGTCCAATTGATTGGGCAAAGGTTGGAATCAAGGCTTGAAACTTGGTATGGATAAACTTGGGAGTCCAACATGAAGCATGAAAGTCATCTTAGGCATTTTAGGTCAAAACATCTTTGTGCAAACACAAACCCTAATTTGGATCAACAGTGCTAGGAGAAGTCTTGAGCAGAGGAAACCCTAACTGGATCTTGAGCTCCAAGGGCCTTGTGATGAGAAAAATGTTGAGAAAATGGGAGGGAAAATTTTGGGGTACAACAGTTGCCCCTGTTCAATCTTCTTGAATCCGAAGATTTAGATTGGCAAGTTTGCCTTTCGCGACTCGAGGGTAAAAGGAGATTGGACACTAGAGTGCCCTTAAATTTGCACTCGTCAAAACAATGGATGTGGGAATGGGCTTAGAGATGCCATTTGGGGATGGGCTTAAAGATGCCATCTGGAAGGGTGACAGAATCTTGTCGGGGATGGGCTTAAAGATGCCATCTGGAATGAGTATCGGAAAGGTGTCCATGTTTAGGACCATCTCTGAACTGGGGGTCTGAATAAGCAATAGATTGACATCCGTAGCTGGAGGCATCCGTAAACTATTTTCAAAAGTTGAGAAGAGTCTGAACAAGCGATAGATTAACATCCGTTGTTGGGAGGAATCCGTAAACTGTTTTCAGAAGTTGAGAAGAGTCTGAACAAGCGATAGATTAACATCCGTTGTTGGGAGGAATCCGTAAACTGTTTTCAGAAGTCTTGAAGTTGAATAAGCAATAGAGCAACATCCATTATTGGGAAGCGTCCGTAAACTGTTTTCAAAAATTGCATCTGAACAAGTGATAGATTAACATTCGTTGTTGGGAAGAATCCATAAACTGTTTTCAGAAGTCTTGAGAAGAATCTGAACAAGCGATAGGTTAACATCCGTTACTGGAGAACCCGTAAACTATTTTCAGAAATTGCATCTGAATAAGTGATAGATTAACATCCGTTGTTGGGAAGAATCCATAAACTGTTTTCAGAAGTCTTGAGAAGAATCTGAACAAGTGATAGGTTAACATCCGTTACTGGAGAACCCATGAACTGTTTTCAGAAATTGCATCTGAACAAATGATAGATTAACATCCGTTGTTGGGAAGAATCCATAAACTGTTTTCAGAAGTCTTGAGAAGAATCTGAACAAGTGATAGGTTAACATCCGTTACTGGAGAACCCGTGAACTGTTTTCAGAAATTGCATCTGAACAAGTGATAGATTAACATCCGTTGTTGGGAAGAATCCATAAACTGTTTTCAGAAGTCTTGAGAAGAATCTGAACAAGTGATAGGTTAACATCCGTTACTGGAGAACCCGTGAACTGTTTTCAGAAGTCTTGAAGGTGGAGGAGGAACCGGTGTAGGGTTTCCTGATGATGAGTTCGTGTAAAACTGCATCTGAATGCATCTAGAATAAGCATCAGAATGTTGCCATGTCTGGGTCACATCTGAACTATTTCTAGAAAAAATCTCGGAAGATAATGATTTTTGTCTGTCAACTGATCTTACCTGAAAAGGTAAAGAGTTAGTGGTATGCAATGTCATGATGCATGATGTAATGTATGTTACACCAATGTTTATGTTATGAATGTGATGAATGCGTATGTAAGCTGATGAGCTATCTTGCGGAGGATAGATGAGTCCTAGATGGCTGAAGATAAAAGCATCTTGACTGCTGTCGGGGAGAATGATTCCTTGGCTGTTGCTGGGGGATTAGGAGCTTGGGTTGTATACCAATCCTCTGGGGAATTCCTGTCTTGAGGAGATCTTCACTGGGGAATCTTTGAATATTCAGTGAGGAACTGAAGATGAAAGTCTTCAGATTTGCTTGGGGAAGACCAGATCTTCAATCGTGGAGGGGCCTTAGAACCATTGTGGGGAATTGGAATTTCCTTGGTGACTTGCAGGGTAAGATAATTTCTGATGATTTCTACTGGGGAGTTCAGAAGCTGATAGGCTCATGATGGGAAGGTAGGGCTGAGCATCCTCAGCCTGGTGGGAAGTATCTCTGTGGGGAAAAGGTTCACCAGCTTGGTTCAGCTGGGGATACTGAAACTTGACTCTGAGGGGAATTGAGTTCTGACTGAGGAATGCGGATTTCAAATCTGCTCCGGATTTCCTTTGAAAGGGTATCAGGATATCTAACCGTACCTTCAACTTACTAGTAATCACTCTTTCTTGATTCATAAGGAAATGATTATGTTCAAATGCATATGCCTATTTAACAAAACATTGGACGTTTCTCAAATAAAACATAAGTGCAAAAGAAAAGAGAAAAGGAACGACACAAATTTCTGGAAAAGTATTTGTATTAACTTTCTATGAGTATATTTGTACAAAGGAGACAATCATCCTAGTAAGAGGATTTCGTCATAAATATTGAAAAATTTATACAAAAGAAAGATGGCTATATGCAATAATTCCATGGGATTCCATTCTGCTACAGCCTTCACAACTCTGAAAATCTGTTCATTCAATGCTTCGTCTGCCGATGACTGGATTGATCAGAAGCTTAGAACTGGTTGATGAAGAGATTGTCTTTAAAGCGATCCGACGAGACATAGTCATACGCTTTAATTCCCTAACTTTTGCCTGAATCGCCCTTTCGGGTTTTCGATCCACCGGGAAACCCCTTTTTGCCCAAGCCGCCCTTTCGGGTTTTCAACTTGCCGGGTGTACAATTTTTTTTGTTTTTATCCCTAATTTTTGCCTGAACCGCCCTTTCGGGTTTTCGATTCACCGGGATGCCCATTTTTGCCCAAGCCGCCCTTTCGGGTTTTCGACTTGTCGGGTTATTTTATGCGTAGTATCTTTTGACTATGTCTGCGTTCGCAGGGTGCGGCAAATCGTCGCCGTCCATGGTGGTCAGAATCATTGCACCACCAGAAAATATGCTCTTGATCATAAATGGTCCTTCGTATGTAGGAGTCCATTTGCCCCTGGGATCACTTTGCGGCAAGATAATCCGCTTGATTACGAGATCTCCGACTTGATATACCTGACGTCTGACTTTCATGTTGAAGGCCTTGATCATCCGCTTTTGATACGTCTGACCATGGCATACAGCAGCGAGTCGCTTCTCGTAGATCAAATTGAGTTGATCAAGTCGGGTCTGAATCCAATCGTCTTCATTCAAACCTGCGTCCTTCATAATCCTTAGAGAAGGAATCTGAACTTCCATAGGCAGGACAGCTTCCATGCCATATACCAAAGAAAATGGGGTTGCCCCGGTTGAAGTACGTGTCGTCGTACGGTATCCATGCAGAGCAAACGGTAACATCTCATGCCAGTCTTTGTAAGTGACTGTCATTTTCTGAATGATCTTCTTAATGTTTTTGTTTGTAGCTTCAACAGCACCGTTCATCTTCGGCCGATAGGGAGATGAATTGTGATGATAAATCTTGAACTGTTCGCACAATGCGGTGATCATCGTGTTATTCAGATTTGTACCGTTGTCTGTGATGATCCTGTCTAGAACACCATACCGGCATATGAGATTTTTCTTGATGAAGCGGGCAACCACATTTTTAGTAACAGAGGCGAGGGAAGCTGCTTCGACCCATTTGGTGAAATAGTCAATGGCAACCAGGATGAAACGATGTCCGTTGGATGTCGTGGGTTTGATCTCTCCAATCATGTCGATGCCCCACATTGCAAATGGCCATGGAGCTGTCAAAACGTTGAGAGGAACCGGAGGGATATGAACCTTGTCAGCGTAGACTTAACACTTGTGGCAAGTACGGGAATGTTGATGGCAGTCAGCTTCCATGGTAGACCAGTAATAGCCTGCCCTTAGGATCTTCTTAGCCATTGTATGCCCGCTCAAGTGAGTGCCAAATGTGCCGCTGTGTATCTCGGTCATGATTAAATCTGCTTCAGCTTTGTCTACGCATCGAAGTAAAACACAATCATGGCTTCGTTTGTAAAGGATTTCGTTGCTCAGGAAGAATTTAGCAGCGAATTTCCTTAAGAACTTCTTGTCATTTACGGAAGCTCCTTCGGGATAATCTCTAGTCTGGAGATACCTTTTGATTTCATGGAACCAGGGTTGTTCCACTACTTCTTCGGTATTAATCTCGTGACAATGTGTTGGTTCATCCATTCGCTCGATGGTGATTTAGGGAGCCTCGTTATCCCAGTTGAGTTTAAACATGGAGGACATTATAGCTAGAGCATCTGCTAGCTGATTCTCTTCTCGCGGGAAATGCTCGAAGGTAATTTGCTCGAAATGAGGCAACAATGTCAAGACATGTTCTTTGTATGGGATAAGATTAGGATGCTTGGTATCCCACTCTCCTTTGATTTGACTGATAACCAAAGCCGAGTCCCCGAATAGGATCAAAGATTTGATCCCCAAGTCTATAGCAGCCTTGAGACCAAAGATGCAAGCTTCATATTCAGCCATGTTGTTTGTGCAGCTGAAGCAAAGTCGGGCCGTGAAAGGTGTGTGACAACCTTCCGGGGAAATGAGTACCGCACCGATACCGTTTCCAAGTGCATTTGAAGCACCATCAAAGTACAGGGTCCATCGGGATCCCTTTTCGGGTCCGTCATATGGTCTGTTACCTTCAATGTTGTCCAAATTCATGATGTCCTCGTTTGGGAAGTCAAATCTCATGGGCTGATAATCTTCGATAGCTTGATGAGCCAGATGGTCAGCTAGTACACTCCCCTTTATAGCTTTTTGAGTGGTGTACTGGATGTCATACTCAGTTAGGATCATTTGCCATCTAGCTATTCTTCCAGATAAAGCAGGCTTCTCGAAGATATACTTGATAGGATCCATTTTGGAAATCAACAGGGTAGTATGAGTCAACATATACTGCCTTAGTCAGCGAGCAGCCCATACCAAAGCGCAGCAAGTTTTCTCGAGCAGTGAGTAGCGAGTCTCACAGTCGGTAAACTTTTTGCTAAGGTAATAAATAGAATGCTCTTTTCGACCAGACTCGTCATGCTGGCCCAAAACACACCCTATTGAGTTATCCAAGACGGTCAGATACATGATCAATGGTCTTCCTTCGACGGGTGGCATCAGAATAGGAGGTTCTAGCAAATACTCCTTGATCTTATCAAAAGCAGCTTGGCAATCGTCGTTCCATTCGACTACCTGATCTTTCTTTAATAGTTTGAAAATTGGCTCACAGGTAGAAGTTAGATGAGAGATAAACCTGGCAATATAATTCAAGCGCCCCAAGAACCCTCTAACCTCCTTTTCAGTACGGGGAGCAGGCATCTCTTGTATTGCTTTCACTTTTGCTGGATCGACTTCAATGCCTTTGTTTCTTACAATGAATCCTAGAAGTTTACCAGACCTAACTCCAAAAGTGCACTTACTCGGATTCAGCCTGAGTTTGTATTCTTTCAACCTGGCAAACAGCTTTTCTAGATGTTCAAGGTGCTCCTCCTCTGTTTGTGACCGAGCTATCATATCGTCTACGTAAATTTCAATCTCATGATGTATCATATCATGAAACAAAGCTACCATGGCGCGTTGATAAGTTGCCCCGGTGTTCTTCAGTCCGAACGGCATCAGCTTGTAACAGAAAGTACCCCATTGTGTGACAAAGGTTGTTTTCTCCATATCCTCGGGGGCCATTTTGATTTGATTGTAGCCCGAGAATCCATCCATGAAGGAAAACACTTTATGTTGAGCTGTATTGTCGATTAAAATGTCAATGTGTGGTAGCGGAAAATCATCTTTGGGGCTGGCCCTATTCAAATCCCGGTAGTCCACACACATCTTGACTTTGCCATCTTTTTTAGGTACTGGCACGATGTTAGCGACCCATTGAGGATAGGATGTAACAGCCAGAAAGTCAGCGTTGAATTGCTTCATCACTTCTGCTTTGATCTTTTCAGACATGTCAGGCCTCATTCGGCGGACTTTTTGTTTGATCGGTGGACAATCCTCTCTTGTGGGGAGACGGTGAACCACAATGTCTGTGTCTAAACCCGGCATGTCTTCATAAGACCAAGCAAAGATTTCAACGTACTCATTTAACAACTGTATCAGGCGTTCCTTGACACTTGGTTCCAGATTGGCACCCACTTGCACCTCCTTCCGGTCTTCCTCGGTTCCTAAGTTGACAGTTTCCAATGACTCTTCGTGAGGTAAGATGGCCCTTTCCTCTTGTTGTAGAAGTCTGGCTAGTTCCCCTGGTACTTCACAACCTTCGTCATCTTCATACTCGTCTTGATTGACCAGATCTTCAGAGTTATTGAAGGATATAGCAGAATAGTCACCCATGGAATCCAGAGTGGATGGGTACCTGCATTTGTGAGTGTGGGTGTGTGTAAGGGATAGCCATCCTTAAACAAAAAAATGCAAAAGGAAAGAAAATGAACACAGCAGTTTATCAAATGAAAAATGTCCAATGAATCATTAAACATGGCATATGGATATGAAGATAATCAAAACCCTTACAAATGGACCTACATGCCCCGGGCAAGGCATGAGGTAAAAGAGTAGTGTGCAGATTGTTCAAAAGTAATTATTACAGACCAAAGGAAATGTTTGACAGATAAATTACTGATTAATAAAAGTAATGGGGACAAAGTCCTTTGCCTCCCAATTGCATAGTCCTCCCTTGATAGTTGGGTAGATCCACTCTTTGATGTTGTCCTCTTCGTCTTCACCCTCTAAAGCGTTGATTCCGTAAGGAGAAATCTTGATTGGCGCCCTTTCGATCTTTGAACGGCGCATAGCTTTTTGGCCCGCGGCAGTGAATCCTAATCCAAATTTGTCTGTTTTATGTGGAATATCAGGCAACTGCCCCCATGCTGAATTCTTCCCCTCCTTTATTGCGGCCTTCGCGTCTTCCAGAGATGCCATCCTGGCCATCTGCTTTGGTACTTCAGCTACCAACTTTGCTACTGTAATTTCAGGAGGGACTTCTTCGAAATGCTGGAATGGTGTCTCAATGAACTCACCCTCTACCTCCACATACCGAAAGGAGTTCAAGTGGCTGATCATATACTCCTCTTCACCATGGACGGTTATGATCTTTCCCTTGACAGGATACTTCAACATTTGATGTAAGGAAGAGGTGACTGCCCCGGCATTGTGTATCCAAGGCCTACCCAACAAGCAAGAGTATGACGGACGGATGTCCATCACATAGAAAGTAGATTTAAACACCTCAGTTCCTACCTTGATGGGAATATCAACTTCCCCATGGACCATCCTCTTTGAACCATCGAAAGCTCTGACAACAATATCACTCGGCTTCAGCTCTAAACCTTCACAATCTAATCGGTCCAAAGCTTTCTTAGGCAGTACATTCAGCGACGAACCAGTGTCGACCAAGACATGTGCGAGAGTAGTTCCTCGGCACTCGACTGAAATGTGCAAAGCATCATTGTGGTTTCTACCTTTAGGAGTTAGGTCGGCATCAGAGAAACCTAGTCCATTGTCTGCAGTAAGGCTGGCCACGCAATTTTGGAATTGGTCTGCAGAGGTTTCCTGGGGCACATGGGCTGCCTTTAGGAATTTTATCAAAGCTTTGGCGTGCGCTTCTGAGCAAAGTAGTAGTGCCAACATGGAGATCTTCGAGGGGGTTTTCCCCAGTTGTTCTACCACGTCGTAATCACTCCTTTTGATTATCTTCAAGATCTCTTCCATTTCTTTCTTGGAGGTTTCCGGGATGACCAAAGGTTGAGCCCTCGTCCTGACGAGCTCATCTTAGGTTCCCTTACCTTTATCAGCAGAGGTAGGAGGGACAAAACTAGGAACAACAACATCTTCAATCAATGGGGTTCTAGCGGAGAGTTTTATTGGTGCGGGAAGAACTTTGGCAGCAGATGAGGGTCCAAAGATTGCTTTTGGGGGGGCAATCTCTGGAGAAAATATTCTCCCGCTCCGGGTGATCTTGCTTGTGCCCGCAATGTTTCCAATGCTGGCTTCTTCTTCATCCGAGCTTCCTTCAGTTACTTCAACTTGTTTGATACCATGGTAGTAGACGTCACCATCGTAGTTCCATGGTATTGACTTCTCAGAAATGTAGGGGACAGGCCCTGGCATTGTTATCTTTAGAGGAACAGACTTCGTAGCTGGTGTAATCTTAACAGGCTTTCTGACGGCCTTGGAAAGATTGGCGTGAATGGTTATAATTGAGACATCTTCAGTATGGGTTGGAATAGCAGAAACTTTTTTAAACAAAATTTGTCGACTGTCCATTAGGCCTTGGATTCCTTTCTTCAGTAACGGACAGTCAAACGGCAGAGAGTAACAGCGGTAGCAATCTTCTTTACATCCCAGGAAAATCCCGGCCTTTAACAGATTCAACTTGATGGTTAACAACGGAGTCATCAGATCATTGACATCAGCAACATACAAATCTTCTTCAATAGCATTGACATTTCGACCGTGCTTCGGCATTGGAGCAGATATCACGTTCGGCTTCTCTAGAGCGTCGAACTCCACCTCTTTCGCCTCTATTAGGTCTTGGATTTTATGCTTGAGTGCCCAACAATCATTGGTGTCGTGCCCGACACTGTCAGAATGGTAGGCGCATTTAGCATTAAGATGGTAATGCGAAGAGGATGTATTCACATTTTTTGGTGCCTCTTTGATAGTGGCGAGATTCAACTTTAACAGATGGGGAAGCACTTGCGCTGGCGTCATATTAATGCGGGTGAACTGCCGTTGTGGCCGTTCCACCCGTTATTGATTTGGTCTGGACTGGTTATAGCGAGGCTGCTCACTTGAAGGGTTTTGGATCATTACGGCCCCCACAGTCGGTCGGCGCTCAGCCTTCCCTGCTCTTCTCTGAGAGTATACCACAGTCGTTTCTTTCTTGAAAGGTTTCTTCTCAACACTTGCAGCGGCACCCTTCTGTATCTTTCCTGACTTGATGCCGGCTTCTATCCTCTCCCCAGTTAAGATCAAATCCGTAAACCCCGCGGAAGAATTACCAATCCGGTGGTTGAAAAATGGACCAGACAGGGTCCCTAGGAACATGTCAACCAGTTCACGGTCAGTCAAAGGAGGCTGCACCCTTCCAGCCAAGTCTCTCCATTTTTGTGCATACTCTTTGAATCCTTCGCCCGTTCCTAGTGACATACCCTGAAGTTGGGTACGCGTAGGAGCAAGGTCAGAATTGTACTGATATTGTTTATAAAAAGCGGTGGCCAAGTCTTCCCAGTTTCGGATGCTGGCTCCATCCAGTTGATAGAACCACTCAAGTTGAGCCCCAAAAAGGCTATCCTGAAAGAAGTGAATCCAAAGGTTTTTGTCCGCGGTGTAAGGTTGGATCTTCCTTACATAGGACCTGAGATGCATTTTTGGACAGGACAGCCCGTCATACCTCACAAAAACTGGCACTTTGAACTTTGGGGGAATCACAATTCCGGCAACTAAACCCAAGTCTTCGAAATCCAAACCCGGCACTCTCTGCAGCTCCATGGCTGCCAACCTGTCTTCTAAACCTTTGTACTTATCATCAGCCGGAGGGTATTGTTGATCAGAGTAGTCTTCGTCCTCTTCAGCCTCCTCTTCTTCCATATCGGACTCGGAAGGAACCGCAGCCGCACCCCCTTTACTGGTTCCCTCCTCAGAAATAGGAGGAAATTCAAGCACTCTTCTGGCTTCTCCTTCAAATCTTTTCCCTAAAGTAGCCACCCCGAGTCTCTTTTTCTTCTTTTTCACTGGGTCTTTATTCCCCAGTAGGGCCTTTAGGTCCTCCTGACCCTTAGCCAAGGTCATCAGGAGTTGCTGAAACTGTGCATTTTGAGCCTGCAAGTCCTTGACTGTTTGCTCGAGATCCATCTTACTGAAATAAACAGCAGACAGATAAGGAAACCTGGTGTGAGACCTGCTTATGCACATGATGAATGGTATGCTTATGTATGCAATGCATTCAAGGATTTAGAATATTCAAAATTGTTGTAAACAAAAGAGAACGCACGTTATATTAATAAGAAGAAATTTGTCAGTACATAAATGCCCCATGGGCCAAATATTACAAAACTTCTCAAGGTAAAAAGACGTTGCGCATCCTCTTTGGCGCGATGTAGGTGTTGAGGGTCTCTTCCTCATGGAGTCGGCGGGTAAGCTCTAGAACCTTCTTCTCGCTGGCGTAGAAGCTGGCTTCAAAAGTGTTCTGTTCCTCCTTGAGCTGAATCCAACTCTTCTGCATTTCCTCCCACGATGTAGGCATGTCAGGATATAGGATGGTGTAGGGAACCTCTCCTTCCTTGACGGGCTCTTTAATCACAGGGAGAACATAAGGATAAGGCATCATTAGACTCTGGGCTCGGGCTCGTACCCACTTGAGATAAGGCTCAAGAGGGATGGAGTTCTTGTGCCCCAGTGTCTTGCTATCAACCTTGTTGGGCATTCTCCAAGCTCTGATGAATCTTTGGCGAAGTCCTTGCGAATCGTTGTCGAAGTCAAAAACTAGGTCAGGAATCAACATGTCGTGAGGGCCATCCCTCCATGCATATCCAAATTGCCTCAAAGCTAGGCAAGGGTTGTAGGTAATTCCCCCTCTAATGCCAAGTAATGGAACATTAGGGAACTCTCCACAACGATCGACGATGATGACATTTTCTATGGACCGAGAACACCAATGTACATCAGAGTGAGTAAGAGTCATCAACCGTTGGGACCACCTTGAGCCTTGGTCATTCTTCAAGACAGATTGTGGAAGGTGCGAAATAAACCACCTTGCAAGGAGAGGAGTACAGCACATGAGAACACCCCTCTTTCTCATTGTTCGTGTGTAAAATGAGTGAAGAATGTCCCCAAGCAATGTTGGTATTGGATTTCTGGATAAGAAGATTTTGACGGCATTGACATCTACCAGCTGGTCAGGATTTAGGAACAAGACCAACCCATAGATAAGGAGTGCCACAATTTCTTCAAAGGCTTGTAGGTCCAATGAATTCCAACATTCTTGTGCCTTCTCAAACAAGAACTTTGCTAAGAATCCTTTGACGCCGCTTCTGGTTTCCCAATGCCCCTTGATGTCAGATGGATGTAGATGTAGTGCTCGAGCAACATCTTCAGGCTTTGGTTCCTTTTCCGTACCGTTGTAGGGTAGTTGATTAAGGATAGGAATTCTCAGGAGTTGAGAAAACTCCTCCAAAGTGGGCACCAACTGGTAGTCGGGGAAAGTGAAACTATGGTGAAGAGGGTCAAAGAATTGGAACAGCACTTTCATCATGTCTTCTTCAATGTTGGTGCTGACTAGGCTGAGCAGTCTACCATGTCTTTCACTGAAGGATGAGCTTTCCGGAATCCTTGATGTGAGCTCCTTGAGTTGAGGAGGGATTCTCACAAGGTTGACTTGGATGGTTTTTCTTCGAAGAATTTCCATGACCTACAAAACAAGAACAAAGATGAAAATCTAAACCCTTGAAATGGTTAGTGAATGCATATGATGCTTTATGATGTTTATGATGTATGCACAAACATATGTACAAGCAAATCACACCAAACCCTAGTTTCAGGCTTGCATGAGGTTTCATAGGTAAGTACCCTCTTGAGTGTAGTTGGCTTAAAAACCTGTCCTATAAATAGTAACCGGGTTCTAAGGAGCTCAATATCATTGGGTTGTTTTCATTGTTCATTGTTTTGGTTTAGCCACTTAACTAGCGACCAAAATATTCCAAGAAAACAACCCTCAATGAGTGTAGTATCGAGTATCTACCAACTTCGGACTGCACCAAAGCCGGTCATCTCACTACCCCTAATGAAAGGCCAAGATGGTCAAGTAAGGTTCTAGGTCATTAGTGCTTAGTGACATCACTCAGCGGCCCCGTACTCTCCTTGATTGAACTCAAGGGTTACCGGTACTCACAAATATGTCGCACTAATATAGCTATTGCTTCAACCGTGTCGGTATACCCCGCACAGTTTCCACAACGTATTGCCATCTATGAATGTTTCCCCAAATTCGGGTGTAGGATTGCAATACCAAACAAAAGAGCCAAGATATAAAGCAATCAAATCAAACAATTAGTCATGCAAGAGGGTGATCTAAGCCCTAAGGTTACTCCACTTTAAAATTTATCCCCAGCAGAGTCGCCAGTTCTGTGATACGGTGGGAGAACTGACTAGTGTTTTGCGTTTGTTTTCGCAAATGTTTCGGTTGAACAAGAGTCGTCACCGACTTTTTATTTTATCCTAAGGAAAGGTTTAAAAAGCACAGCAAAAAACCTTTGAGATGTTTTCTTGGGTTTGGGGAGTAGATTATAGAAAGGGAAGGTATTAGCACCCTTTCTATCCATGGTTATCCATGGGCTCTTAGTTACTTGCTTAGATCAACTTGCCTTGGTTTTCAATTGTTTGAAATGGTGCTTTGTGCATGGTTTTGAAAATGTTTTGAAAAAGATGCCTTGTCTAGGCAACCCTTGTAACAATTCTTTACTCGAATGTTTTACAAAAGGTGTTTGTCTTTTTGAAAAGATGTTTCAAGTTTTTTGAAAGTTGTTTTGAAAGTGTAGTGATGTGTGGTTTGAAAAATAGGCAAGTGTTTTTGTTTTGCAAGTTGACAAGTACTCAAGAGCTATCTACCCTAAAGTTCTCAAAGATCTTTGCTATGTTTTAACCCTTTTAACAATTTTGTTCCACCATTGCATTTGGTGGACAATCTTGTGTTAGGATGTTAACGGGACGGGCGCGGGTCATCGTTTTAGACCATGATTGCAATGGTGCCAAGTATCTTTGGGCAATTTTTTTCTTTAAGGGACTTGATCATTTTTAGGCAACTTTCGAAAGCGTCATCGAGGGACTATGATCATTTGATTGTTTTGTTTTAGCCCAATGATACCTAACATGCAATATGGCCCATTTATTGAAGGCAACAAGTGGAATACCCTAGGGGTGCAAGTGTGATTAGTGTTGTCCATTTTCATGCTTGTTTATCTTGAATTTAGGTCAAACTATTTTTGGTTAATTGATTTGCATACAAACCCTAATTCTAACATGGCATAATTAGAAAGCTTTAAAGTGCGAAAAATAAAGTTCCTAAGTTATTACAACACAATATATGGGAAGGGGGGTACAAATGTTCAAATGGGGGTACTTTGACAAGAATTAAAACCCTAGACTATCACATCAAACTTGGGATTTTGCAAGGTATTTATTTACACAATATTCAAATAAAAATAAGATAAATATGCAAAATGCAAAAAAAAGGTTTTTCATATGTATGTAAAAAGTATTTATCATGTATCAAATAAGCAAAAAATAAAATCAATTAAATTTTGGTATTTTTATGGATCTAGGGTAAAACCCTAATTTTATAAATAAAAGTATTTATTATATAATATATGTAATATTTATTATGTACAAAAAAATAAATAAAAGAGAAGTATATTTGTCAAAAAGGTATTTTTAATGTTAAATATTAATAAAAATAAAAATGTATATATTTTGTATTTTTATCCTAAATATTCTAATAAATATATATGTATTTGTATTATTTATTAAATATGTTAAATATGAACAAAAATAAAAATATTTAATATTTACAAAAAAAGGATATTTTATATAAAATATTTTCAGAAGATAAAATAACATACAAATTAGAAAATAAATGTATTTGGTATTATTCCTAATATTCTAAACAAAAAAAAGTATTATGTATTATTTACATACAAATATCAATTTAAACAAATAAATGCCTAATAAATACAAAAATGGCTTGGAAAATATTTTTTATATTTTTAATATTATGAGAAAAAATGAATAAGTCAGAAATAACAAAAAAAAGTCAAAAAAGGTTTCAAATAAGCACAATGGGCCAAGGTGGTTCAAAAGTAGAAATAGGGTGCAAATAAGAAGTCAACTCAGACCCAGCCCAAGAAGACTTTGTCTTCAACCTCAGAACAACACATTTGAAAAACGCACGCCTTTGATGCTTCAAACACAACTCCTGATTCCTGGACTTTTAGCACAAACTTACAACATGAAAAATGTTAAGCATCAAGCCACGATTCTGGACATATAAAGAACTCATCCTAACTCTCAGAAATGAGAGAGAATTTCTCCATTCCCAATTCCTGACCTAGTTTTTATTCAATGTTCAGACTTAAAATTCTCTAAGCACACATAACATAAATGAAAACTAATGATATGGGCATGTTCAGGGCTATGAATGTGACATAATTTCTTCACAAATCTAAACCTAACTATGCCTGGATAGAGAGATAAGAGTTCATGAACTTACCTGTTCAGTTGGAATCGTGTCTGGCAATGGAGGAGCTTTCAGGGCAAGATAATGATTTGTATAGCTTGCTTGATGTCCAGGGATGCTATTCCAAGCTTTAGTTTGCTTTGAAACCACGTGAATCGTGTTATGGCACTTCAACTGCAAAACAGAAAATATGGAAATGGTGATGTTAGCTAGGGGTGTTACAGGTCGTGTTTAGGGTTTGGAATAGTTTCAAGGGATGATGTGGGATGTGTTTGAACAAGTCTTAGCAAGAATGCACGAGTGGAATGAACTATGGAAGTACAACTGCAGCTTATGCCCTATTTTTGCAGTTTTATGGTGATTCTGTGTTTGAGAAGGTATTGGAAGTGGTTGGCTTGTGTTTCAGGTCAGGGTTGGTGTTTAGAAAGTGTTCACAATCTTTGCTTAAGCTCTAGTTGACAGGAATGAGAGTTGGTGGTTGTTATGCAAGTTTTCTTCACCTTTAAGCAACAAAATGCTAAGTTCTGTTTTTGACTGATGGAGGCCCCCCTAATGTGCTGCTAAGCTTGCCCTTGATCAGTGGGGTTAGCTCAATAACTTGTGCCAAGGAGATTTGCTGTGTACCTCTTGATTTGCAAATTGACATAAAGCTTCACTTTTTCAAAAATGGACATAATGCTTTTTCTATTTTAGGACTAAACCTTCATGTAATGCTTAAACACATAATGCAAGGCTTGAACACAAAGGGTTTGCATTTAATTTATGAGTGCAAATGGGATATAGGACCTGTAATCAAGTTGTGCAAGCTGATTTCAAAATTGCCTAAGTGTATGAACATGAAAATTGGCCATAAACAAAGTGAGTTTTTCCCAACTTGCCAAATTCGATTCTCTCTAACCATGAGGTTGTTTGATGAGTTTTTGGACATTTTGGAAAGCTTGGAATGTGTACTACAATCCATATTTGTAATGCAAATTGAAATTCCAAGTGGAAGTGTGTGAAAAATGGTCTTGAAGTTTGGCAAAAATCCTGCCTAAAATAGGTCAAAATTTCTCTAAGTTAAGAATGGTTTGGTACCCTTGTTCCAAAAATTGTAACTTGAGCTACAAGCTTCTTTTGAGGAAACTTTGTGAATCAAAGTTGTATATTTTTCAATGGACTACAATTTTCATGTTTTTACTTTTTCTTGAATCCAAATGAATCTTGGTGAGAAAGTGGGACAAAGTTAGGAAAAAATTAGGGTTTTTCATAACTTGGAAAAATTCTAAGTTATGAAAAATCTTCATTTCAAACCCTAATTTGTGATATTTGATTCCTTGATGAACAAGTTTCATGATTTGGCATTTTTGGATGAAAAATGAATCTTGACACTTGATTTTGACCAAAAAGTCAAAGTTTGACTTTTCAGTATACAGTCAAAATTGATCAATTGACTAGAAAATTCAACTGTCAATTCTGTGCATTTGAGATATTTTGAACTTGTTGAGCATGTCAAGACAATTCCATTTGGTCCTTGAGTCCATATGTGAGCTTGTTTTGCCATTGGCTTGGTCAAACAGTCAAAAATTGTCTTTGTGCAGTCAGAACCCTAAAAATGACCATTTTGCCCTTTTGGTGATCTGATCAAATTTCTTGTGGAATTGTGATCCAAACTTGATCAAATGGTCCATATGAGTTCATAATGTTGATGTGGGTCAATTTCCATGAGGTATGACTGTCAATTGGCCACAGTTGACTTTTTCCCCAATACAGCTGATTTCTAGGTCAACTGTCCAATTGACTGGGAAAAGGTTGGAATCAAGGCTTGAAACTTGGTATGGATAAACTTGGGAGTCCAACATGAAGCATGAAAGTCATCTTAGGCATTTTAGGTCAAAACATCTTTGTGCAAACACAAACCCTAATTTGGATCAACAGTGCTAGGAGAAGTCTTGAGCAGAGGAAACCCTAACTAGATCTTGAGCTCCAAGGGCCTTGTGATGAGATAAATGTTGAGAAAATGGGAGGGCAAATTTTGGGGTACAACACCCACCAATATGTATTTCTGGCTTTTAGATGATGCTGGTCGAATCTCTCTAATAAGATCCAAAGCCCATCCCTTGAAAGGCCAAGGTTTCACAATTGAGTGAAGTTCGCTTGCAGGTACGTGATGGATACCTGTATGTACTTGACATTCCCGACATCCTTTTGCAAACTCAACACAATCTTTTAACATAGTGGGCCAATATAGTCCTTGTCGAAACAATAACCATTTCATTTTATGGCATACTTGATGTGCTCCACATGCTCCAGCATGTGTAGTTGAAAGGGCTATGTATGCCTCTGTTTCACTTAGGCATTTTAATAACACCCCTTGATGCGTCTTTTTAAATAACTCGTTTCCCATTAAAGTATAACTCAACGTCCTATACTTTATTTTCCATTTTGTCGAAGCTACTTGATTTTTCAAATAATCCAATATATGCTTTCTCCAATCTTGTTCTGTTAGATTATCTATGAACGAAATTTCGATGTTTTCGTGGTCAGCGTACCCCAGTTTTGTTGTTTTCAAATCTGTTGGAGACAACTTAGTTAATGTTACTCTTCCTCTAACTTCTATTACTTGTTGTAATTTCTCTTTCGAAATTTTATACCCAGATGCAATATGTGCTAAGTCATTAGCAACTTGATTTTCCAGTCTTGGTATATGTGGAATGTTGATCTTTTCAAAGTTTTTCAACAAACGATTGACTATTACAAAATACATGATAATATTTTCTCTTATGCATTTGTATTCTTTTATAACTTGCTTTATAACTAACTCTGAGTCTCCCATTATTTCGACTCGAGTTTCCCCCAATTCCAACAAGATTTACAGGCCTACGATTAGAGCTTCGTACTCAGCCTCATTGTTTGAACAAGAACCTTCGATCTTGTACTTAAATGTTATTGGAATTTGATTTGGATAAATAATTAGAACTCCTACTCCAGTTCCATCTTTATGACTAGAACCTTCGAAGTATAACTTCTAGGGTTCGATCTCCAGGTAGTTAATTGATTCTTCATTTATTGAGTGGTCAACTATGAAGTCTGCTACCACTTGACCTTTTACAGCCTTAATAGGCATAAAGGTTAATGAATACTCAGTTAATACAAGTGCCCATTTGCCAATTCGACTGTGCAAGATGGGTTTCGACAATATATATTTGAAAACATCAAAATGAGACGAAACGTAAACATCAACTGGTTTAATATATTGCTTGAGTTTTGTACACGAGAAGTAAAGACATAAACATAGTTTTTCGACTTCGCTATATCTAGTTTCTGCATCGTTTAAAACTCTACTAAGGTAATAAATGGGCCTTTCGACACCATTCTCATCCTCTTGAGCTAACATGCTTCCTAAAGTTTTATCAGATGCAGCTATGTACAATCTCATACTCCTATTTCTACAAGGAGGTACCATAATAGGTGGCTTGGTGAGGTATCCTTTGATCTTGTCGAAAGCCTCTTGTTGTTCTTGCCCCCACTCGAATCCTCCATTGTTGAGTCGAAGTAGTGGTGATAAGGCTTGCGTTTTTCCACTTAAGTTGGATATAAATCTCCTCAAGAAATTTATCTTGCCAAGTAGAGATTGCAACTCCTTCTTGCTAGTTGGCGCTTTCGCTTCCAAAATGGATTTGGTCTTGTTTTGGTTTACTTCAATTCCCTTCTTATGGACCATAAAGCCTAAGAAGTCCCCTGCTCTTACACTGAAAGCGCATTTTAGGGGATTCATTTTCAGACCATAGCATCTCATCCTTTCAAAGGATTTTCGAAGATGGTCTATATGATTCTTCCCTGAAACAGATTTGACAACAATATCATCAATATAAATCTGCATAAAAGTTTCAATAAAATCATGGAAGATAGAATTCATTTCTCTTTGATATGTTTCCCCTGCGTTTTTTAGGCCAAAAGGCATCACTACCCATTCGTAAGTGCCTAAAGCCCCAGGACATTGAAATGTTGTTTTCGACACATCCTCTTCAGAAATGAAAATTTGATTATACCCTGAGTATCCATCAAGCATACTCATGTATTCGAAGCCAGCGGCAGAATCGACAAGCATTTCCACCATAGGCATTGGATATTCATCTTTGGGTGTTGCAGCATTTAAATCTCTAAAATCGATACACACCCTTAAGGTGCCATTTTTCTTTATAACAGGTATTATATTTGCAATCCATTCGACATACCTGATTGTTCGGATGAACTTACATCTCAGCAGTATTTCGACTTCCTTTTTGATCTTCAACAAGATCTCTGGTGCAAAACGCCTTGGAGTTTGCTTGACAGTCTTTTTTCCATGCTTTATTGGTAGTTAAAGCTCTACCACTTCTCTGTCGAGACCAGGCATTTCATCATAATCCCATGCAAAGCAGTCTTTGAACTCCTTCAACAATTGGACTATTTCGATCCTGAGCTCTGGATCTATCTTCGCACTAATGTATGTTGGTCTTTTCACCAAACCTTCGCCCAAGTCTATTTCTTCCAGAGGATCTTGCGCTAGCATTTTAACACTGTTTGCCAACAGATCCTTTTCAAAAACCCAAAGGCTCATCATCATAGATGGCATCTAGCCTTAGGTTTTGCATTTCTTCCTCTTTCGAGTCACGTGGTTCTGGTTTGAAGTCTTTCCCAGAACCTTTTGTAAGAAATACTTGCTCATTGGCTTCAAGAGCCATGTACTTGACTTCAGCGTCTAAGGTCGCTATCATTCTACTTTCGGCTACATATGCCGAAATCTTTTGTAAAGCCTGTGATTCAGTCGTCATCACCGAATTCACTTTCCCAGCCTGCTGGTCGTATGTCATCAACTCCTCCATAGTCAATGTTTGATAAATCGTCTCTATCCCACTAGAAACCATGGTCAGAATTTAGGTAGAGGGAGCAAAAGGAATTTGGTGGTGCTTCTAAATTGAATTCAGGAGGATTGCATAGCCCTATGTGAGCCAAGTTTTCGTCGAAGCTATTTTTACAACATTGTTAACTTCACCCAAGTAATAACTTTGGTCGGCTTTGATATTCTCCATGATGCCATCAAGGCACCAAATTGTAACATGTTGATGCATCGAAGATGGCAGTGCACCTATGGCATGTATCCATTCTCTACCTAAGAGTAGATTATAGTTGGGCTTCGCTGAAATGACCATGAACATAGTTGGTCGAAGTATTGTTCCCACCTTGAGGTCTAATTGTATCACCCCCATAGTAGTTCCAATACCTCCCTCATAGTTCGATAGAACGATGTTGTGGGGTTTGATATCTCCATATCCCTTGCCCATTTTCCTCAGCATAGATTGGGGAATTATATTTATTGTAACCCCACAATCAACCAGAATCTTGTTGATGGTTATTTCCCCTATATTTTCCCTTATGAACAAGGGTTTGAGGTGATTTTTCATCGCCTCAGTAGGTGGCTCGAAGAAAGCATTTTGTTCTTTGACGCAACCATTGTTCATCACATAATAACACACTGGCCTATGTTTGGCCATTTCCTGTTCGACCTCCCAGTCAATCTCTTCTACTTCGACTTGGCGGTCGTACTCCTTGGGAAGCACTGATACTACATTCACCATAATATCTAAAGTAGCATCAGATTCAGAATTACCTTCTTCATTTGATTCACCTTGTTCTGGAAACTCCAATCTTTCTAGCAATTGGTTTCCTTTCCAAAGGCTTTCTTTGTTTGCCTTTGTCCATTCTTTATGGTACATTGGTGCTTGATTCTGGTTGAGGCTCCTCTGTAGCCTCTCTCTCGGCTTTTCGTTGTCTTTGATATCTTCTCAACTGGGAGTGAGACATGGGGTTTTTCACCTTATAGTTGCTCGACACATGAGCCACTTTGTTTGTTGTTGTAGTTTGGAACTCCTTCTTATATGCCAAGGATGATCCTCTTGGCACATTGAATGTTCGCCATTTCTCCTCGCTTGGCCTTTTCCTGTTTGCTGTTTTTAGCCAAGTGTCCACGGGGATATTTGTTGGAGGCATGAAAGTTGATGGCCTCTTTGCCTGGTTCATTGGTCCTTTCTGATATCCTCTCCTGGGATCACATCTAACCTCATAAACCATGTTGGGTTGGGCACTAGTGGCCCATTTCTCCTTTGCTGCCCTTACACCTTGTATGTGTTCTGCAACCTTTTTGTCGAAGATGGAGCTGCATCTTGGACACATCATAACTTCCGACTTCTTTTTCTGGGATCGTTGCAGAAAATCTGCCAGATTCTCATTCTCTTTAGGAAATGCAGTTTTATTCACTTCCTCTTGTCTGGTAGCTTCTTCTGAAGCCTTTCCCTCAGATACTTCAACCATATTGACTTCTACGTTGCTCTTGGCAATGAGATTCATCTTTTTCATTTTAGCTTCAAGGTCCTCTGTCGAACCCTTGACGGAAACCAAGTAAGAACCTGCAGTATTCCTTTTGTTTGAGTCTTCAGTAACTCCTTTGCTTAGGCCTTCAGTAGCCTCTTTGTTTAGGCCTTCAGTAGCCCTTCTCACCGCTTCAACAGTCTTTCTGGAGATGTTCCCAGCGAAACTACCAAAAACTGGCTTATTGACGAAGTCTTCAGAAACTTCGACCATGTTAATGCCTGCTGGTTCAGCATAGTGGGCATCAGCTCGCAATGGGTTTGCATCGATTTTCATTGGAGGTTTGTCAGCAAATTTGAGTCCGCCTTCTTTGACCGCTCCTTGAACGAGATCCCTGAAAAGAAAACATTGTGAAGTTTTATGGCCCAAAAAATTATGATACTTACAAAAACCTACTTTCTTTCTTTGTTCTAACGGGGGCATTTTTGCCCCTGAGAGTACTATCATTTGGCCATCTTTAACTAACAAGTTAAATATCTCGTCACATTTTGTGACGTCGAAACTATATGTTTTATTTGAGAATTTATCACTGTTCTTTTCAGACTCAGTAGGATTCTTCCCATCTGAGGTCGCTAATAATCTACAAGAGTATGGTGGCCCTTGCTTTAACTCTGCTAAATCGATTTTGCTTTCTTCGACAGATATAGGATCATTAGATGTCTCTGGATCGTCATCATCCATTTCGACATAGGCTACCCTTTCTCTTCAATGAGTCTTAGTTGCTTTAGCTTTCTCAATTTTAATATGTTTTATCTGTCGAACTCTATCGTCCAATTGGGCCATATCCCTCAAGTATTGGGTATCTAATTTTTTCCTAATAGAATAATCTAGGCCCCCTACTGCTATTTCGACCAATTCATGCTCAGGAACTTGTGTAAAGCATCTGGCTTTAAGCAACCAAAATCTATTTAGATATTCATCTATTGGCTCGATGAATCTCCTTTTCACGCTAGCCAGTTCTTTCAGGCTTATTTTGGTTTGTCCCATGTAAAATTGTTCATGGAACAATCTCTCCAATTGATTCCAATTGTGGATCGAATTGGCTGGGAGGGTGGTAAACCAAGTAAAAGCGTTTTTAGTTAGAGAACTTGGGAAGTACTTAATCCTAAGGCTCTCGTTATTTGATATTTCCCCAGCTTCTATCAAATATCTTTCTACATGTTCGACAGTGGACTCCGTCGTATCCCCTGAAAACTTAGTGAACTTTGGAACTTTCCACCTAGGGGGTAAATCTGTTTGCAAGATATACTCTGACAATGGGGATGTAAATTTTGGCCTATGAAAGCCCATGTTCATTCCATTTTGTATCATGATTCTTTCGATCATGGCTGTCAGATTATTATATGTTCCATAATTATGGTGTTGAATCTGTTGTATCAGTTCGTCAGCATTTTGGTTTCTATTTACCACCATTATACCTTAATCTCCATCTCTAGGGATATGTAGGGGAAATCGAGGTATTTCGACCCTAGGTTGTTCGATTTCCACTCTGTGGTTCCTCCTATCTAGTTGTGGGTTTTGGTTCATGGTTACATTTTCTTCTAAGACTATACCTTAATTCTCTCTTATTGGTGCTCTTTGGGGTTGTCGAATAGGTTGGGGAACCCCAAAAAATTCAGCCATGTGCGTCATCTGCGCAGACATTTGTTAGTTCGATTGAGTGGTGTTTTGTATTAGAGGGTTCAACATTGTTCTCAGAGTTTGAGCCAACATTTGTACCATATCATGGTTGCTTTCATCATCAGTTGCCTCAAAATTGTTGTGGAAGCATTTGTGAGGCTTGGTATTGCATGGAATGTCCCTCCTAAGAGTTGGTTTCTACCCAAATTCTCCATACCAGTTCCAGATCCCTGTAATGGCGAAGACGCACTTACCAAAGGTTCTGAAAATGTAGACGCATCGTTCATAAGACTAGCCATTTCAGTAGTTGGCATGCCATAAGGCTAGTCTCGACCCATCCAGGCTGTCGAAAATTCAGGGGGAACGTATGGTCGAGATCGTGGATTCACCCTTGGTGGGGGTGTTCCTGATGGACCTCTGGGACCTGCATACGAAAGTATTGGTCCTGTTTGAGTTGCTGTTAATGTTGGTGCCGAACCAATGGTTGACGAGACAGTCTCACTTAAGGTTGGTATAATCGTTGTTCCCGTAGTAATTGGTGGAGGTATTTCTCCATTATTTGGCTGATTAGCCATATCGCTTTCACTATTTCTCTTTCTAGTTGTACACTCGTTGGTGGTTAATTTACCACTTCTTAATAGCATACAAGACTTCGTAAAAGAAAGGAAATTATGCAAAGCATTTATGTTAATATAACCAAGCAAAAAAAAAATTAGCAACGTCCCATCAGGTGTGCCAATCTATTCACTGTGTTATTCGGTAAACAACCATTGATCTTCCAAAAAGGGTAATTTTTTGTTACTCGCAGGATCAATCAGTTTGATCCTAAGACATATGCTAATTTATGACGTTGTTTGAACATAAATGCTAATATAAATAAAGAACACACGTTCGACTGAGAAAGGTTGAGGTTTGAAATGAGTTTGAGTGTTGAAAGTAAATAGGAAAGGGGTTGAGAAGAGTTTAAGTGCAGGAATCTGATAAAAAGTGAAAGTAAAGTGTAAAGTGAAAATAGATGTTTGCAAGCAAGATAAAAAGGCAAGGAATGTAAAGAGAAATGTAAAAGACTTTGATTATAAAATGTGGTGTTTCAAACGTACATTTTTAGTATTCTTTCTCACGCAGTGGGTACTCGAATAGTATTGAATGACTTGTACCATTAGTTGAACACACAGAAATCTACATAAACTTCCTATATTTATACTAAAAGCTAGGTAACCGTCGAGGAGTTTCTTTGCTCTAGGATGAGGACAAGTGTCTTCTACATGCGCTTCGACCTCCATCTTCATGCCACATTACTTTCCTCAACTGCTAAGCGAACTTCTTTTCCCTCATTTCTTCAAATTCAAAATCACATGTCGTTGATACGAGGTTTCCTTTTAGTCGAATTCCCTAGAGCCCTTTCAGTCGAAGGCTGCAAGAACCTTCTGGTCGAATATTAACTTTAAATCATAAATTTCTCTAAGTATTTTTAAATCTGTCGAAGTATTTCCAACTTAGATTTGTCCAATCTATTTTTGGCCCATAAGGCCAATTTGTTGTGGGTGTCGAATTTAGGAGCTAACACCCGCGGACTGTAATCACAAAAGAAATAGGTCAGGAAAAAGTAGGGATAAAAAAATCAAAAAAAGAGGTCCTACAAATCCTCAACAAAATAAAGATTACAAAAATGAATGCCTTCTCAAACAAATGTTCAATTTCTGGACCATCACCAAGTATCAGAGCAATGATTCTAGACTCAATTGCAATTTAAACGCACGATTACTGAGTATAGAACTGAAGAACATCACGAAGATCGGGTGGGTACAAATAAATTTTGAGCCTTTATCCTTTGTTTTTTAAACCGTGAACCAGGCCACGTTATAACCCTTAAAAGTCCTAGCTGAAGCATGGGTTAGTTCGAGAGATACTGTTACAAAGGTATCCTGACTCCTGTAAGGTTTGCTATAAATCATGAGTTGATATCACATTCTTGCAAATTTTGTTTTACTACAAAAAAACGCCTTTTCAACACAGACATAAGCTTTGCATTTTTTAAATGACATTGTTTGCATATGGTTAATTGTTCAAATGGCAGAGAAATTCACACAACGAATATTCAATGAACAAAGATCCTCTCAATGGACAGAATCACCTTAGATGGAAAAAAACATTCCCAATAACAAGTCTTTCATAATCAAGGGGAAAGGCATGGTATCTAGATGATCTGAGGCAGTCAAGTCAAGATTCAAGGAGTCTCTCAAGAGTTTCAAATAGCCAGGGGCAGACCTCCGTCTGAACCACTTGGGGTATTAGACATGAATTCTAGCAACGAATCACGTGCGATCAAGCAACACCTTTTGGCAATGGAGCAACACTTACTACTATGGACAATGACAATCCCCCGTACCCGATAAACATGGACATAGTCGGAAAATACTACACATGAGAAAAGACCCGCTAGATCGACTGGCCTAGGAAAAATTAAGGGCATCCCGGCAAACCAAAAGGGTTCGGGAAAAAATTAGGGATATACATATGAAAAAATCCGTACACCCAGCAAGTCGAAAACCTGAAAAGGCGGCTTGAGCAAAAAGGGGTATCCTGGTGGACTAAAAATCTGAAAGGACAGTCCAGGCAAAAGTTAGGGATTAATGCATACGATTATGTCCCTTCATATTGTCATTTTTCTATCAGTAGAAGACCCATCATCTTGATCAGCATTTACCAAGCACCCCAGGAGTTGGGATGACACTCAGACCATCTGTTGTACCCCAAAATTTGCCCTCTCATTTCTCAAGGAATCACCCTGGATCCCAAGTTTGCTTCTATCAAGTTTCCAAGCCTTGAACTACAAATTTTCCAAGGAAATCACTCACAAGGGCAAAATGGTCATTTGCACATTGAAAAGTCAAACTTTGACTTTTGGATCAAAATCAAGCTTCAAGAATCATATTTCATCAAGACACGTTGAAATATGAAGTTTTGTTTCCTCAAAATCCAAAAGGTCAAAATTCTAAATACTTAGAATTTTTTCTAAGTGTTTAAAAAAATATGACAAATTCAGAACTTCTGACCCGGTTATCACCATAACGCTCAACAAATTCTGGATACTCTCAAGATAGTTTGATCAGAACTTCTGGGCAAGTTTTCACAAAAAAGCTTCAATCAGAGGTTGCAAACATGGTTCAGAATATGACGCTTTAGTCAGAACATGTGGAAGCAATGTTCTCCTTCATAACATGTTGGAACCAGAAGATGTAAAGATCAGAGGATGGATGCTACGCTAAAGCAGAACTTCTGATCCAGAACTAAGACATGGTGTAAAATCCTACATTGCAGGATTTCTGGTTGTGATAAGTCTCATCAACATTTAATGCTCATTTAATGCTCATAACCACCTTCTGAGTCTTTATCCAAAGGATCTTCACCACGTGTACCTCTACTGTCTTGGGATAGCAACTCTGCTACCAAACCCATGCTTTGCTTTTTGCTTTTCCTTAATTCCTGCTGACAGCCACCATGCTTGCCTTAAAGACAAGGCAGCGCTTCAGCACATGAAGGCTATTTTCAAAGCTTTGGTCAGAACTTGACCAAATCCCAAAACCTTGCTTATATAACTTGCTGCAGACCTATGACCAACAGCTGGCTCAGCCTACGCCTGCATCCCATGATTACACCAAACTAGCATACGAAAACTATGATGAAAAAGCAAAAGAAGAGGATGCCAAAACAGGTTCAAATCCCACTTGTTTTTTTCCCCAAAATCACAGCAAATTCATCTATAAATACTTGGCTCCATCAGACGTTCAAGAGGTGGGCTTTTGAAGGGAGAGATTAGCCAAAAAAGAGAGAAAAGGAATTTGTGAAACCTTCATAAAAATCCAGAAATCCCAAACAAAAAAAACAAACCTTTGTTCTTCCCTTTGAACCAAATGTAAGTTTAAGAATGCGCCTAAGAGGGGGGTGAATTAGGTGGTGGTCGATTTTTGACTTATTTTATACTTTCTGGTTTTGATTTAGTGCTTTGAAAACTGTAAAGTGCAGAAAGTAAAGAGACACAGAGATTTATCCTGGTTCCTTCCACACCCCGGAAGTACGTCCAGTCCCCTTGCAAACACGCAAGAGATTTCACTATTTTGTTAGAACTTTTACAAGACTCTTCCTAGTCTTATCAACTAAAGAACCTAAAAAATAACAAGAACACCCTCTTGGATTTCCAATAAGTCTCTTGAGAACAATCCTCTCAAAAGATACCTCTTGTTTCCAACAATGGACAAAAAGGAACAAAAGTAATCTAATACTTAATTCTAACAATCCTGGAAATAAGTTACACTTTGTATAATTTTATGAAGTATGATTTCTTGAAAGATGTTGATCACATAGAGTGACTTATTTGAAGTTTCTTCTTTCTTCTCTTGTAAGCAATTCAAACTGTAACACAATGGTTAGATAATGCTCAAAGATTTCTGTTATTTATATGTGTGAAAGTGCAGAAAATATTTGTTCTTAAAAGTTAAGAAATATGAAGTTTGAATATTTTACAAAGTTCAGAATTATTGCATAAGAGAAGAGTTGTTTATGATTTGAAAGATTTTGTATTTAAAGTAATCAAGATACCTTTCCAAATGGACACTTTTCTGTTTGAAAAACTTGAGAGGATGCAATGTATGACCATGCATCTATTGGAGAAAAGGTGTGAAGGATATCTTGAAACCAGTTCAGATTTTTCAAAATTTACAATGTGTAAATCGATTAACATAAGATGTAAATCGATTGCACGGGTTTGTAACGTTCATGTTTTCAAAAAATTTGAAGTGTAAATCGATTAGCATGTTGTGTAAATCGATTTACAAGAGTTAAAAATTCACATTGTTCTGTGATCAATCGATTTACACTTCATGTAAATCGATTGCTGGAAGAGACAATCAGTTTTTGAAAAAGCATGTGTAAATCGATTTACACAAGATGTTAATCGATTTACAGCAGAGAAAAACTTAGAATTTGTTTTGAAATTTAAGTGAAGTGTTGTGGTAAGTGTGTATATCATTTTTGAGCATTTCTAATCAATGTAGTTCAAATGAGAATTGATATACTTGATTGCTTGCCATGATCCTTGAAGCTTTGAGTGAATGATGCTTTAAGCTAATTTCCACTTCTTTTCCTTCTTGCCATAGAGCTTGTTTGTCTTTCATCAAACTAGCTTGTTTGGCTTTCATCAAAACTAAAGTTGAGTTGAGGCTTGAGATTACATTCTCCCCCTTTTTGATGATGACAAACCATCTTTCTTTATGAGTTGTTCAGAATTGGAGCAAAAAGTGTTTTCTCCCCCTGAGAAGATTTCTCCCCCTATGGAGAAAAAGATATTTGAAAGCTTGCCCTGTAAATACAATGAAAACAAACAACCATAAAGTGCTATCACATCCTTCTCCCCCTTTGACATTATCAAAAAGAAGGGAAAGATGCAACAAGAAATGATAACAGAATGATACATATATGAACATGAACAAAAACAAAAAAACTTCTAAAATTATCGAACAAAGTTCAAGTACACAATACAAAAACTAACACTTGAAATACAACAAGACAAAAACATAATGATACTTATAACAAGAATTTAATAATATTGATCAGGAACATATTAGAAAGGTCCTTGACATGGAAATTGTTGTTGTAGAGGTGGTTCAGTGTATTGAGGAGGCGGAGGTGCTGGATTGTTTGGATCGTATGGAGGGATATGAAGATGTGAATAGAGGTATGAAAATTGTTGGTTCACATCATTCTAAAAAGCATTTATACGAGAGGAGGTAGAAGAATTCTGTAGAAGAATTCTCGCTTCTGATAATTTTCCCAAGCAGCATCCTCTATATCATAGAGGGTACTTCCAGAATATGGAATGTTCAAAATTCTGCCGATAGTTTTGGAATGCAGAGGAATTCTTTTCCCGAGCACATAGGTATAACATTTGTTGTTATCATAGCACATATTGCTGTAGAAGACTCTAACTAGATACGGGTAATAGAAACCATGTGATGATATTAATGGTTCTAAACCATAAGCAATTAAATCCCTTTGAAACGAGAAGCATTCATCTGGAAAGGTAGATAACATACCGAATTTTGGAGCTGAGATAATTTTATTTTGAAAATGCTTGATAAATCTTTCACGCTGTGGATCCGAGAGGTATGCGAGCAAAGAGTTTTCAGATTTTGAAGCAGTTTGCTTCTTTCCTTTCTCTGAGGCAGATGCTTTTCTTTTGGGAGCCATGGATATGGTTAGGGTTTTGAGAAGAAAGATATAAAGTTTTTTGTGTTGTTATGAGAGAGAGAGAGAGAGTGTTGGAGTTATGAGATAGTTTTGGTGAGTTTAAATAATAGAGAGAGTAAGTGAGGTCTTTATGAGGTTTTAATTTGGTGATTTGGTCAAGGTTTCATGATTGGTCAATAATAAGGTGGGAGGTTGAGAGAAAATGAAAGTTTGACCAATATATTAAAAGCTCATACAAGTATCACATGCTAAAAATTAATTTGCATAGAAAAAGTACACAGAAAATGCTTCAGATTCTGTGGTAAATCGATTTGCCCCTTGGTTAAATCGATTTACACAGAAAAATTTTATGAAAAATAATTTCCGTTCAGTGGTAAATCGATTTACATATTGTGTAAATCGATTTACACAAAAGATTTTATTTAAAAAAATGTTTTGCTTCAGTGGTAAATCGATTTACTTAAAGAAAAAATTTTAAAAACAGTATTTTTAACATTTGAAACATTGTCTAAACACACGTATATGCACATTTAAGTATAGTTAAGGATATAGTGCACCTTATATATCTTGTTCATCTAGGATTCCGAGTTCACGACGAATTTTGAAAAAAGCATCTTTTGCAAGTGGTTTTGTGAAGATGTCCGCGAGTTGATTTTGAGTGTCCATGAAAGTAATCTCGACATCTCCTTTGAGTACATGATCTCGGATGAAATGATGTCTGATGTCAATGTGTTTTGTCCGGGAATGCATAACTGGATTTTTCGTAATATTGATCGCGCTTGTGTTATCACATCGAAGCGGTATGCATCCAAGGTTTACTCCATAGTCAAGTAATTGTTGTTTTAGCCAAATAATTTGAGTGCATCCACTTCCAGCCGCAATGTATTCTGCTTCGGCCGTGCTGAGAGCGACGCTTGCTTGCTTTTTGCATGACCATGAAACTAAGGCATTTCCAAGAATGTGACATGTTACACTTGTACTTTTATGATCAGTCTTACAACCTGCATAGTCAGCATCAGAATAACCAACTAGATTGCACATACTACCTTTTGGATACCATAATCCGACGTTGGTTGTTCCTTTGAGATATTTTATTATGCGCTTGACTGCTGCAAGGTGAGACTCTTTAGGATTGGCTTGATATCTTGCACATAGGCAAACGCTGAACATGATGTCAGGTCTACTTGCTGTTAAATAGAGGAGTGAGCCAATCATTCCACGATACTTAGTTATGTCAATAGAGTTCCCTGATTCATCTGGATCAAGATAGGTGTCGGATCCCATAGGAATTGCACTTTCTTTGCTGCTTTCCATCTCAAACTTCTTTATAAGGTCTTTGCAATATTTTGATTGGTTTATGAAGATACCGTGTTTGAGTTGATTAATTTGAAGACCGAGAAAGAAATTCAATCTTCCCATCATAGACATCTCAAACTCTCCTTGCATCATAGATGAAAATTCCTTGCACATATTTTGGTTAGTTGAACCGAAAACAATATCATCTACATAGATTTGTACAAGTAGAGTATGATGATTAACATTTTTTATGAAGAGAGTGGTATCAACTTTACCCTTTACAAACCCTTTTTCACATAGGAATGCGCTTAGTCTATCATACCAAGCCCTTGGTGCTTGCTTCAGCCCATAGAGAGCTTTCTTCAGTTTCAAGACATGATTAGGATGTTTGAAGTCTTCAAATCCGGGAGGTTGCTTTACATAGACTTCTTCATTTATGAATCTGTTGAGAAATGCGCTTTTTACATCCATTTGAAAAAGTTCAAAGTCCAATGAGCATGCATATGCAAGTAATAGTCTTATTGCTTCTAAACACGCTACCGGAGCAAAAGTTTCTTCAAAATTAATTCCTTCCTCTTGGTTATATCCTTGAGCAACTAGTCTTGCCTTGTTTTGAGTGATTATACCATTTTCATCCATCTTGTTTTTGAAAACCCATTTGGTTCCAATGATACGTTTATTTCCTGGATTAGGAACAAGTTCCCAAACTTCGTTCCGCTCGAATTGGTTTAACTCCTCTTGCATGGAAAGGATCCATTGATCATCTTCTAGTGCTTGAGCCACTTTAGTAGGTTCAACTTGAGATACAAACGCCATATTCAAGCATGCATCCTTAAGATTTAGCCGTGTAGATACCCCTTTGCTAATATATCCAATTATGTTGTCAATTGGATGATCACGATGAGTTCTCCATTCTTGAGGAAGATCATCATCATTTTCATTTTGATGTGAAAGTTCATGTGTTTTTTCCGAATTGACAATTTTGCCATCTCCGCAAGAATTATCATGAGATAGATCTATAGAATCATCATCATCACAAATAACAACTTCCTCCTTGGAGGTGTTAGATTCATCAAAAGAAACATGCATTGATTCTTCTATAGTTAAAGTTCTTTTATTGTAAATTCTAAAGGCTTTGCTAGAAAGGGAGTAACCAAGAAAAATACCTTCATCCGATTTTTCATCGAACTTACCGAGATTGTCTTTGTCGTTGTTAAGGACAAAACATTTGCACCCGAAAATATGAAAGTGAGAGATATTTGGTTTTCTTCCTTTGTAAATCTCATATGGAGTTTTCTTTAGTATAGGTCTTATGATCACGCGATTGCTTACGTAACATGCCGTGCTTACCGCATCCGCCCAAAAATATTTAGGCAAACTTGAGTCACTTAGCATGGTTCTTGCAAGCTCCACCAAAGACCTATTTTTCCTTTCAACTACTCCATTTTGTTGTGGAGTTCTTGGTGCTGAAAAATTGTGGAAGATCCCATTTTCTTCACAAAATTCTTCAAATAGACTGTTTTGGAACTCTCCACCATGATCACTTCGGATTGATGTTATCTTTAATGACTTCTCATTTTGTACTTGTTTTGCATATCTCTTGAATTCCTTGTATGCTTCATTTTTGTGCACTAAAAACAAAGTCCAAGTGAAACGAGAAAAGTCATCTATAATAACTAAAGCATAAATGTTACCTCCGAAGCTTCTTGTTCTAGATGGACCAAAAAGATCCATGTGCAACAATTGAAGTGGTCTTGTTGTTGAAACCACATTCTTTGGTTTGAAAGTTGATTTGGTCTGTTTTCCCTTTTGGCATGCACTACATAATTTGTCTTTGATGAACTTCATATTTGGTAGACCAATAACTAAGTCATGCTTAACCAATTTGTTTAAGTGCTCCATGTGTATGTGAGCAATCCTCTTGTGCCATAACCAAGCGTCATTGTTGTTTACCATAAGACATTGTACCTTCATAGACAAATCATCTAGAGTAATCATAAAAATATTGTTAGATCTTATACCTTTGAGTTTTACCTCATTGGTTGCCTCATCCATAATAAGGCATTCTTCTTTGTTGAATTTGATCTTGAACCCTCTATCGCAAAGTTGACTTATGCTAAGAAGGTTATGCTTTAATCCTTCAACATAGAGAACATCCTCAATTTGAATGGATGGAGGTGTGCCAACTATACCAACGCCAAGAATCTTTCCTTTGGTGTTGTCTCCATAGGTGACATACCCTTTGGCTTTATGTACTAGATATGAAAAAGTTGGTGTACATCTCCTGTCATATGCTTTGAACATCCACTGTCAAGATACCAACGATTTGATGTGGATTTCAAGCATACCTACAAAACAAATTATTTCTTGTTAGGTACCCAAGTTGCCTTGGGTCCTTCATAGTTAGTTCCCTTTTTCACCCATGCATAATGTCCACTAGCCATACTGAAATTTCTAATATAGCATGCATTGGGTGTGTGTCCAATAATACCACAGTAAAAACAGTTTGGAACAAATTTGCTCTTGTATCTAGGAATTTGTTTTCTTTTAGATACATTAGCCTTTTTCTTTTGATGATTATGAACAACTTGCTTCTTTTCTATTTTCTTGGGATTGGAACTATTACTAGCCTTTACAAAAACAGTGGGATTGTTACTTGGTTTCTTAGTATTCACATAACCAAGACCTCTTTTATCATTTGGATAACGTTGTTGGCTTAGTAATCCTTCCAATCCTATTTGTCCTTTTTCATATCGTTCAATGACTCTTTTCAATTGAACAATTTGAAAGACATTTGATTCACACTTGGAGCATGCAAAGTTTTCCTTTTCTTTTATAAAATTCTGTTTTTGAAGATCAAAATCTTTAGTCAGGGTGTCAATTTTTTCTAGACAAATTAGAAGTTCTTTTTCTTGGTTTGACACCTTTTTGTATAAACTTTTGCATTCTTTCAAGAGTTAATCAATTGCACCTTGAACATCATCATCAAAAAGATTAAATTCATTACTAACCTCTTCTTCGTCGTCGGAGTGATGCGATGCCATTAAGGATAAATTTGCACATTCGCCGCTTTCTGATTCCGATGTACTGCTCATATCATTATCTTCCAATGCTATGTAGGTTTTCTTTTGTTTTGAGTCCTTTCCTTTGAATCCGTTTTTCTTTGGGAGATTTGGATAGTTTGGCTTGATATATCCTTGCTTTCCACATTCATAGCATGAAACATCTTGTGTTGATGTGGAGGCTTCTCTTTTCTTGAAGTGCTTTCTCTTATGTGCATGAGATCCGCCTTTGTCATTTCTGCCAAAAAACTTCCCAAGTCTTTTCACAAGAAGCATGAAATTTTCATCTTCTTCCGGATTGTCTTCTTTTACAACTTCCTTTGAATCAATTTTTAAAGCAATGATTTTGGACTTCTTTTCTAGATTCTCATGTTTTTCAAGTCTACCGAGTTCCATTTCGTATTCTTGAAGTTTTCCAAATAATGTAGCGGAAGTCATTATAGAGAGACTCTTCTTTTCCGAGATTGCCGTTACCTTTGGTTGCCATTCCCTAGTCAATGATCTAAGGACTTTCAAGTTGAGTTCATCATTTGTAAAGGTTTTACCAAGAGCACTTAAGTGATTTGTCAAATGCACAAATCTCTTTTGTAAGTCAAGAATGGATTCTCCGGGCTGCATTCGAAATAGTTCATATTCTTGACTTAAGGTATTTAGCCTTGATCTTTTTACTTCAGCCGTTCCTTCATGAGTTTGAACCAAGGTATCCCAAATTTCCTTTGTTGTTCTGCATGTCGAGACATGGAAAAATTCGTCCATACTGAGTGCACCTTGAAGAAGGTTTATTGCCTTTTTGTCATAGAGAACTTTCTTTTTATCATCGTCTTCCCATGCAGTTTTAGGCTTTGAAGAGCCAACGCCATTGATTACCGTTACCGGGATAAATGGACCATTTTCAACAGCATCCCATACTTCTTCTCCTTGTGCTTCTAAATGCGCCTTCATGCGTATTTTCCAGAAGTCAAAATATTCACCACAGAATAGAGGAGGCTTGTTGTTACTACCACCATCTCTGAAAACGGGTTGATGATTTGCGGAAGCCATTCTGGATCCTAGTAGCAGGTTACCTATAACCTGCTCTGATACCAATTGTAAGTTTAAGAATGCGCCTAAGAGGGGGGTGAATTAGGTGGTGGTCGATTTTTTACTTATTTTATACTTTCTGGTTTTGATTTAGTGCTTTGAAAACTGTAAAGTGCAGAAAGTAAAGAGACGCGGAGATTTATCCTGGTTCCTTCCACACCCCGGAAGTACGTCCAGTCCCCTTGCAAACACGCAAGATATTTCATTATTTTGTTAGAACTTTTACAAGACTCTTCCTAGTCTTATCAACTAAAGAACCTAACAAATACCAAGAACACCCTCTTGGATTTCCAATAAGTCTCTTGAGAACAATCCTCTCAAAAGATACCTCTTGTTTCCAACAATGGACAAAAAGGAACAAAAGTAATCTAATACTTAATTCCAACAATCCTGGAAATAAGTTACACTTTGTATAATTTTATGAAGTATGATTTCTTGAAAGATGTTGATCACATAGAGTGACTTCTTTGAAGTTTCTTCTTTCTTCTCTTGTAAGCAATTCAAACTGTAACACAATGGTTAGATAATGCTCAAAGATTTCTGTTCTTTATATGTGTGAAAGTGCAGAAAATCTTTATTCTTAAAAGTTAAGAAATATGAAGTTTGAATATTTTACAAAGTTCAGAATTATTGCATAAGAGAAGAGTTGTTTATGATTTGAAAGATTTTGTATTTAAAGTAATCAAAATACCTTTCCAAATGGACACTTTTCTGTTTGAAAAACTTGAGAGGATGCAATGTATGACCATGCATCTATTGGAGAAAAGGTGTGAAGGATATCTTGAAACCAGTTCAGATTTTTCAAAATTTACAATGTGTAAATCGATTAACATAAGATGTAAATCGATTGCACGGGTTTGTAACGTTCATGTTTTCAAAAAATTTGAAGTGTAAATCGATTAGCATGTTGTGTAAATCGATTTACAAGAGTTAAAAATTCACATTGTTCTGTGATCAATCGATTTACACTTCATGTAAATCGATTGCTGGCAGAGACAATCAGTTTTTGAAAAAGCATGTGTAAATCGATTTACACAAGATGTTAATCGATTTACAGCAGAGAAAAACTTAGAATTTGTTTTGAAATTTAAGTGAAGTGTTGTGGCAAGTGTGTATATCATTTTTGAGCATTTCTAATCAATGTAGTTCAAATGAGAATTGATATACTTGATTGCTTTCCATGATCCTTGAAGCTTTGAGTGAATGATGCTTTAAGCTAATTTCCACTTCTTTTCCTTCTTGCCATAGAGCTTGTTTGTCTTTCATCAAACTAGCTTGTTTGTCTTTCATCAAAACTAAAGTTGAGTTGAGGCTTGAGATTACACCAAAGAACACAACCACCCTTCCGTCTCTCTTGCTGACTCAGAACATCCAAAGGCAACCACTCAAAGCTCTAAGCACGCTCCAGGTAAGTCTTTCTGACTTTACTTGCTTTTCATTCTGAACATCATTAACATGTAAATACCATAGTATTAGTATTGTACATATCATTGTATAAATAGAAAAACTATGGACCAGAACTTCTAGAATAATGCTAGGCTCGGACTTAGGATTGGAACTTCTATGACTTGTTATGCTGTGATTATTCTAATTTGCTGAACTGAATAAATTGCTAATGTGCTGATTAAGAGTTGAAACGTAACACAGAACTTCTGTTTTTCACTCACCATTTTCGCAACACACAGAACTTCTGATGTTCACTCACTATCCTGACATAGCACAGAACTTTTGAGTTCTCCTTGCATGTCAAATACACTGTACTTCTGAGTTCTCCTCACATATCAAATACACTGAAATTCTGATGTTTCCATCAGCTATTGTTCAAACACTCTGATTTTCTGATTTTTACATGCTGACAATATAGAACTTCTGACTTTTGGTTCACTGGTTGAACACCATCCAGAGCCTCTGTGTTTTCCTTCTAACGTTTCTTGCAGGACCTCAGAGTTTACTAGTCCAGAACCTCTGACCCCATGGACATCTCCTGTTGAGTCACAGTGCTCTTGGCTTCAGAACTTCTGATCCTAGTTGTTCTGCTTACAGCAACACGCTGTTTCTACCTTGAATTTATTTTCCTTTTCATCATTTTTAATATTAACATAAAAACATAAAAATATTTTCCTTTTAATTTATTCCCGTAAGACAAAAACATTTTCTAAACAAGTTCATTTCACATTTTCTTGTACATTCTTATGCATTTCAATATGGTTGTAATAATAACTTAGGGCTTATTCTTACTTGCAATCCCCATTCGTACATATGTACCCTCATCCCATAAATATTGTAATAGCGTAGAATTTCATTTCTCGCAATTTATTGTTTTTCTTATACTGTATAGTAATTAGGCGTGTATGGCAAGATAAAACCAACAAGTAGACCACCCAAAATCAAAGACAAATGCATGCAATCAAACACACTTGTATACATGCACCCTTAGGGTGATTCCACTTGTTGCCTTACGAAAATGGCCATGTTATGCATGTGGGATGTCTTAGCACAAACGATCGAAATACAAGATCATAGTCCCTCGATGACGCTATAAATGTTGCCTTTCAAAATGATCTTAGTCCCTAAAAGAAAAGTGCTAAGTCATCTCACAACATTGCTATCATGGGCATACGATGACTCAATGCTCGTCCCTTTACATCCAACAATGGGGCTTCTTACCAAAACAATGGTAAGATAGCAACATTTAAAGGAGGGGGAAAAGCACATCTAAGACCTTTTGAGTAGGTAGATTACTTTTAGTTACTTGCTCACTATCAAAAACAAATATCCTTGCTATTTTCAAAATAATCACATACACTTTCCAAACATATTTCCAAACTTGAAACATTTCCAAAAGCTCAGCACTTTGCATACATTCTTACGAACGGGAATCATTGCAAAGTTTTGCCTAAACGATGGTACCTTTTCAAAATACTTTCAAAACCATACAAAAACACAATTTTCAAACAAAAAGCAAGTGATCTAGCAAGTAACTAAGAGCCCATGGAAAACCATGGATGAAAAGGGTGTTAATACCTTCCCTTTTCATAATCTACCCCCCGAACTGGAAAATATCTCTAAAGGTCTTTCCTGTGCTTTTTCACCTTTCCTTATTAGATAAAAGAAAAGTCGATGGCGACTCTTGCTAAACCGCAACATTTTGCGAACACAAACGCAAAACACCTCAAGTCAATTCTCCCACCGTATCACACCATCCATAAAGTCGCCACAATTACTCTCTCCAACAGGTACAAAGGCAGAGGCATCCTACTAAAAAGTCATTTCCATACCCTCGGCTTACAGCTTAGTGATGTCAAGCATTCTCGTTCCCCGACAGAGCAAGAATCTCCAATTACTGCTCCAGCGTCTTAAAGAATTCCCTAGCTTGGTTCATAGGTTTTTCATGTTCCCCAATGGATTTCTTCTCAAAAACAATTAAACAGGAATTTACAACAGAAACATTCTAAATAAACCAAGTCCTCTTCTAGAAACAATTCAGATATGATCTAGAGACGGATGTCATTCTAACACTCATTCAACACATGTTTCAAGTAGAGTTCAGATACGATCCAGAGACGGGTGTCATTCTGACACTCATTAAACACATGTTTCAAGTACAGTTCAGATATGATCCAGAGACGGATGTCATCCTGACACTCATTCAATATATATTCCAAGTCCAGTTCAGATACGATCCAGAGAAGGATGTCATTCTGACACTTATTTCAACACATCTTCAAGTACAATCACGACATAGATCCATCCACCAAGATCTCCGTAGGTACTTTCCCCAGCAGGTACAGGGGCAGAAATGTCCTGATGCAAAGTCATCATTATATCCTCAACATACTTCCTAGTGATGTATATGCCCCCGCAGAGCGAAAATAACCAAAGTTTTGAGCTCTTCTTCCCCAAGCAGGAATTACCTCCTCCAGCAAGGTTCCCTCAGAGAGCTGAAATCCATGTTCCCCAGCTAAGTTTTATAATCTCAAATAGTTTATAAAGCCTCATCCCCGGTAGAGTTTATTTCTCTAGCTGCAGAAGTTCATCCCCCTAATAGAGTTTATTTCTCTACATTCATAAAATCTTCAAACAGAGCATCTTCTCCCCAGCGGAGCATTCTCAAGAAGTAAAAAATCCCCAGAAAATCATCTTCATTCATCATCCCCAGCGGAAATGAAGGAATCACTTTCCTCATCTACCAAACAGCAGTCTGGGATTTAGCTTCCCAGTACTCTCTAGCAGCAGTCAGGGATTTATTTTCCCAGACTAGGAATTGTCGCAACAGCATTCCATGTTCATACATCATGGCATGCACATATATATTGCATACAAAACAATCTCATTTATTTTGAGAAAATCATTACACGATGAATTTCATACATCATGATATTGTATACGACTAACTCTTTACCTTTTCAAGAAAGATCAATCGACAAATATCATTAACTACTTATATGACCTAACAGTCTTTTCAAAGGTTAACTCTGACGAAGGGTTATTCCAGCATTTTCTTCGGAAGATCATATTTAAGACCCCTGCTGGTTCAGTTTCAATCAACACTTGATTTATTCTGATTCTTTTTCAGTAGATAGTTTCTTTGGTTCAGTTAAATCGACCCTAAGATTTTCTGATCCAATTAAAGATACTGCGAAGCCTGGAGTCCAACCAGATAGCAGTTTATTTGGTTAATTACTATGAAGCTTGGACCCGACCAGATGATAGTATAACCTATGACACCGAAGCCTGGATATGACCAGATAATTGTATACCTCAGATTCAAGTTGAAGTCTGGACCTGACCAGATAACAACTTAATTTCTTCAAATCACCAAAGCCTGGATACGACCAGATAACAATATACCTCAGATTCAAGTTAAAGCCTGGACCCGACCAGATAACAACTTAATTTCTTCAAATCATCGAAGCCTGGATACGACCAGATAACGATATACCTCAGATTTAAGTTGAAGCCTGGACCCGACCAGATAACATCTTAATTTCTTCAAATCACCGAGGCCTGGATACGACCAGATAACGGTATACCTCAAATTCAAGTTGAAGCCTAGACCCGACCAGATAACAGCTTAATTTCTTCAAATCACTGAAGCTTGGATATGACCTGATAACAATATACCTCAGATTTAAGTTGAAGCCTGGACCCGACCAGATAACAACTTAATTTCTTCAAATCACCGAAGCCTGGACCCGACCAGATAACGGTATACCTCAAATTCAAGTTGAATCCTGGACCCGACCAGATAACAGCTTAATTTCTTCAAATCACCGAATCCTGGATAATACCAGATAACAGTTCAATGTATACGATTACTGCGAAGCCGGGAACCTACAAAATAGCAGTTAATTTCATATTCCCCGATAAGTCATTGTGAAACCTGGAATATGATCGGATAACAGTCACCCTTATTATCCTTGGCAAGTCACTGTGAAGCCTGGATCCCGACCAGATAACAGCTTGCTTTTGTCTCTCAAGTCAAGAGATAACTCCCCAGTAGAATAATGGACAACTGAAGCTCCCATACTCTATTCCCCTAAAAACATTCTCCAATGGACTCCTCCTCAGATAGCAAGAACAGGAACCCCCACAAAGAGACTTCTTATGAAGTCAACATATTCTTTGGATGTCATCTTTAAGCCCATCTCTGATGACTCTTCGTCACTTTCTCTAGATGGAATCTTTAAGCCCATCTCCGACAGTCTTATGTCACCTTTTCCAAATGGCATCCGCAAGCCCATTCTCAATATTATCCACCAACAATATCACTTCAGACGAGTGTAAATTTATGGGCACTCTAGTGTTCAATCATCTTCCACTTTCAGATCACGAAAGGCAGACAAGCCAATCTACATCCCCAAGTCTAAGAAGATTGAACAGGGGCAACTGTTATACCCCAAAATTTTCCCTCTCATTTTCTTTCAAAAATTTATTTTACATGGGTGGTTGCAAACATCTGCTTGAGGAATGTAAAATTTGAAGATGAACGAAATGTCCTTCGATTGGAGCATCAGAGCTTCCTTCAATTGGAGCATCAGAGCTTCCTTCGATTGGAGCATCAGAGCTTCCTTCAATTGGAGTATCAGAGTTTCCTTTTATTGGAGCATCAGAGCTTCCTTCGATTGGAACATCAGAGCCTCCTTCGATTGGAGCATCATAGCTTCCTTCGATTGGAGCATCAGAGCTTCCTTCGATTGGAGCATCAGAGCTTCCTTTGATTGGAGCATCAGAGCTTCCTTCGATTGGAATATCAGAGGGTCTTCTGATTGGAACATCAGAATTGCCTTCGATTGGAATATCTAAGCTTCCTTCGACTGGAGCACCAAAGCTTCATTCGATTGGAATATTAGAGCTTCATTCGATGGGAACATCAGAGCTTCCTTCGATTGGAAGATTAGAGCTTCTTTCGATTGGAACATCAGAGCTTCCTTCGATTGGAACATCAGAGTGTCCTTCGATTAGAACAATAGATTTCCTTTGATTAGGACGTCGGAACGAAGTATCCTTCAATTGGCATATCAGTGCAGAGGTGTCTTAATCTAAGATGTTCTGATAAAGGAAATTCTGAACAATTCGAATCGGGACTTGGAATCATCACAAGAACAACGAATGATCGAAGAAGTTCTGAACAATTGGAATCAGGACTAAGAATCCTCACAAGAACAAGGTCTGATTGAAGAAGTTATGGTAAGGGAAGTTCTGAACAATTCGAATCAGGACTTAGAATCCTCACAAGAATAACGGTTGATTGAAGAAGTTCTGATAAGGGAAGTTCTGAATAATTTGAATCAGGACTTAGAATCCTCACAAGAACAAGGGCTGATCGAAGGGGCTCTGAAGAGGTAAACTCTAAATATTTTCAAATTCGAACAAAGCGCCAAGTTGACATGTCCAAGTTCGTTCAGAATCCCAGAATGGCATGAAATATCTCAAAATGGAAATATTTTAATGTGTATGATTCTGTTTTCAAAGCCCTGTTAATATTTGGTCTTTAATGCTATGTTTCTTTGTCTCCTCCACCATCTATAAATACAAGATGTTAAACACAAATCGAAGGGGGTACACACGAGAAAAATACACAGGAGGCACACAAAACGAATACACATACATATTTCACCAAGGACACCTTTTCGATCGAAGGACCTCTACACAGCTTGCATCCAAGAAAGCCCAAAAAGTTGCACCAACCATACCACGTTCAGGATTCTAAATCAAAGTATCTTCAGTGGGTATAAGATTTTAATCTTATTCAATCTATAATATAAACTCACGTGGACTGAATTTTCATATTATTCTTGTTATTTGTAAATGGTTTAGCAAATCGAAACTCAAGGCATAGACAATTTGCAAATCGAAGCAGCCCAGAGTTTCACTTTTCATTTAGCTCTGAAACTAACAAACTTACAGGATTCAAAATGTTAGTTTTCCTTTATCCAGATTGAACAGTTAGAAGGCATGGGCTGGATGGAGGACCTGGGATTCGAATCCCAGGTTAGGCATTTTCATTTTCTTTCTAACATGTTCTATGCAGATCTGATATATACAATGGCCAGGCGCTCCTCATACACCATCAAATTATCACTTTCAAATCATAATTGATACAAATCTAAGCGCTTCAATATGCAAATCCATGGTGCATCCTCTGGAGGTCAACAACGCTGAATCCCACGTTGACTCTGGGCTTGCCATCTTCTAGGCCTAACATTTTCCAGATCATCAGCACCCCCTAATTGCTGATCAACGCCAGCCCCATTTTTTCTTCGCTTAATTTTGTTATTTCACTTTGTTTTAATTATTTTGTTAAATTCATTTCTTTTATTAGTTTAATCATAAAATCAGTAAAAAAATCACAAAAAAAATCAGGATTTAGTTTTTTTAATTAAATAATTAGTTTCTAAAATTAATTAATTAATTAACTTTAACCTTTTCTTGCAAAATTAAAAGTAAACTAGAACTTAGGATTTACTTTAATTTTAATATTTCTTTTCATAAATATAAAAAAAAAATACCCATAAAAAGTTTAGTTTATTTTCTAAATAGACTTTAGGAAAACTAATATTTTTTTTCTCTTAAATCAAAAATAAATAAAAAATATTTCTTATTGCCTTAGGTTCTTAGAAGTATTTTCTAACCTTTTGCACGTTATTATTTTTCTCGCATTTTATATAAATAATGTAACTGATTATGGGATGTAATAGTCTAGATTTAAAATTACACACTTTATTTCTTGCTCACTTTTTTATGTAATTGTCCCAAAGCATTGTAATAGCGTAGGTTTTATAATTCCCGCACTTTACATTCCTTGTACAATATTATTCTTAGTAACTAGGATTGCATGGAAAGATTGAAAATAAACATTAGCAAACCTTAATACAAAAGATAAATAACTGAAATGAATCACTTGCACATGCACACCCCTAGGGTATCTCCCACTTCGGTTGCCTTCGGAAAAACAGTCATGTCCCTTGAAACGGGGACGCTTTAGCAAAGACCCGTAAATCAAAAGATCATAGTCCCTCGATGACCCTACAGTTGCCTTTCGGTAAATGATCTAGTCCCTAAAACAAAATTGCTAAAGCGTCTCCACATGTTGCCTTTATGACTGTATGTCCCTTTGATAGTCCCTCAACATCCAACGATAGGGATACCTACTCACTAATAGTAGGATAGCATTATCTAAAGGAAAGGAGCAAAAGAACACCTTTTTTTCGAGTAGGTAGATGATTGTTAGGTACTTGCTCAAAAATCCATTTTTTCACACTACACTTTCAAAACCATTTTTTAACAAACGCTTTATCAACACTTTTGAGGAATGATACAAGAGTTAGCATAAAGCAAACAAACTTTTCAAAACACACAAACACTAAAGAAATTTTCAAAATGAGCAAGTACCTAAGAGCCCGTGGAAAACCACGAATGGAAATGGTGCTAACACCTTCCCTTTCCATAATCCACCCCCTTACTCAGAAACTCTCGAAAAAGGTCTTTTCTATTCTTTTCACCCTTTCCTTTGTTGGATAAAATAAAAGTCAGTGGCGACTCTTTCTTACCGCATATTTGCGAATACAAAATGCAAACCAGTATTAACAGTCGGTTCTGCCACCGTATCACACTTGCTTTTAACTTTGTTTCTGCTATTTGGAGACTCTTAATTATATGTTAACTCTTTAATAGTGCATCATCCTAATGATTAGCTACGCCAAAATTCTCAATCCTTGACCTAATTGACTGCTCAAGCGCACCGCGACTCTCTAGTAGATGATCTTTCACCCAGTTTCATTGCAAAAGTCTTTTCTTTTCTTGCAAAGCAAAAGAGAGTTCAATATTTGTATCCTCCAGATTTGCTTGTAACTTAATATTCTCAGCTTTGGCATTCTTAAGGCACGCCATAGACACAAATTCGGATTATCTTGACACAGATTGCTTAGAAGACGTCTTAGCATGGAAAACTATTGGGCATCGGTTCATACACAGGCTGAGGGTACAATGGTTCCTCCCTCTTATAAGGTAATAACAACACCCTCACCCAATTTTGAATCCAACTTGAATAGGCGTCAAGAGCCACACCTCCACTTCTATCAAAGGACTACTTTCCTTTCCGATGAATATGTTTCCAAGCGACTAATACTCTTTCAAGCATAACAACATATTCTCCTTTTCCAAAATAAACGAGTTCCCTTACTTCCCGCTCAGAAGGTCCGTTCGTCATTACAAACCCAAATTGGTGAGGGGCCAAAATGGGATTATAGTTGATATAACCTTTTGTTACCATGAGTGGAACATTAGGAAACTCGCCACAACTCGTAATGAACTCCTTCAAAATTCCCATGTTATGCCAGACAATGTCATAAGAAGTGAGTCCCGTGATTCTCGGGGCCCAAAGAGATGACTCAGCAGTGTCAACAAATGGTCCTCTTGTAGGCATGTGCATCATAAACCACTTATAGAGTAAAGTTATTCCACATACAACATCCCCCCTCTTGCCATATCGAGAATGGATAGTATAATAAATATTAGCAAGTAGGGTCGGTACTGGATTATCATTCATAAAGACACATATTGCTTCCAAATATACCAACTTTTCTGCAACAGGTAAGAGGACCAATCAATAAATCAACAACGCCGGTAATGCATTGAAAACAGTCTAATTCTCTTCTTTTGTAAACCTTTTGGCCTTTTTTATCAGATAATTCCGTGAAATACCCTACGTGCCACACTTCTTGATCCAATTACCTTCCACTTTTCTAAGGGTCAAACAAAGAGCCTTAGTGATAGTCATGTAGTTGGGGGTTTCTGGTGCTTGAGCAAAAGCAACATTATATGCAATCTTTATGTCGAGAATATATGCATACTCTTTAAGAGTTGGTGCTAGTTGGTAGTCTTGAAAGGTAAAGCATCACAGTTGTGGATCGTAGAACTGAAGAAGAACTCTCAAAGATCATTCCTCATAACAATCATTCACTAGTGGCAATAAGTTCCCATATCATTTTCTGAAGATATTCTCATTCAGACCCTTCATAAGAGCTCCTAATCCTCGTAATCGACCACCAAAAAACATAAACTGATAGACAACATTCTTTATAAGGGTTTATGCGCTTGTGCCGATGTTATTATTCATCCTTGATGCTGATAACAACTTCTGAATACCCTGGAAATGACATACATATGCGAATTAGACACACACACACACACACACACACACACACACACACACACACACACACACACACACACACACACACACACACACACACACACATATATATATATATATATATATATATATATATATATATATATATATATATATATATATATATATATATATATATATATATATATATATATATATATATATATAAATTTCTTTTCTTTTACATTTCTTTTGAAAAATAAATATGCCATGATGTGATGCAGACATATGGGAATTGAGGTATCAGATGTGTTGTTCATAATAAGTCTAGGTCCAAGATCCGGAACTCTATAAAATGAGCGGTCATCAATAAAATCCAAGTCACCAACAGAACTGAGTCACCAATGGTACCTGTACCTTTAAGGATCAATATTACCTCCCCACTAACAGGTGTAAACTAGGTAAAGCTAAAGTCAAGGGTAACTCAGAATCATTGGTACGCCTGAAGCCACTATCGTCGAAACACCTACGTGAAACGATATCACCTCATTTGTAATCTAATTTTAGCATGGACGACATGACCGTACTAGCAAACCAAAGTCAACTAGTTGTCATATTCCACTATATTCCTAAGGTTCCTATGGTTGTCAGTTAGTCGGGGTATTGGGCCTTTTACCTCTCGTAACACCCACCCACAGTGGAAACAATGTCAGCACGGCAAATAACCAAATGTAGGAAGCAATAAAACGTAATGTAATGAAAACATATGCTCAGACACACGTATACAAAATGAACAAACCATAAAGCATATAAATAAAAACCCAATGAAAAGAAAGCAAGAGCTAGGAACGACTCCATGAGGGACTAGCAATTGGTCAATCCAATTTCCCCAGTGATGTCGCCAGCTAAAACAACTGGTCGAACCATCATCGAATATAAAATCAATGAAGTCGCCACCGAACATATTTTATCCCACTGAAAGGGAAAGATAAACATCGAGTAAACCTGAAGGGGAGAAATCACGATCTTGCAATCGTAAAGATTAGGTAAGGGAGTCTGTTACGCGAGGGGAAGGTATTAGCACCCCTCACATTCCTAGTACTCTATGGTATCCACTCTTGTTGTCTAATCTAATGGGTGTGGTCAAAATCGATGTCTAAGGATTAAAGCCGAAAAGAAAGATGCAAAGAGGGAATGCATGCAAAAGATAAAACACGGGGAAAAGAAGGAAATAATTACAAAGTTCGCTCGGCTGAGCCCCGTGACCAGATGCCTATGTATCCCTTTTAAGGAATCAAATCATTGTATTTCGGCTCACATGTTTTGATTTGTTTGTGTTTTTTAGTTGAACAATGTTAAATTCAATCATTCCACTGCTTCTCGACCTTTGGAGACTTACGACCTACGACCTATAGTGGAAAGGAACTAACATGCCCTTAGAAGAGAAAAGTCGATTGGCAGAAAAAGAAGTAGTTGGTTAGTGTTTTTTACCTTAAGAAAGGGTTTAAGTTGTTAGAAAGTGTTTTTATTAGTTTAAGAGAAAAGAAAGTTTTAGTTTTCAATGCAAGGACGCAAAAAGAAAGAAAACATATAAGGAGACTATCTAGAATCTAATTCCTAATGTTATCATGCAATGATGGTCCTATAGTTGAGTTTTAAAAGGAAAGTATCTACCTAGATGGACACACACGGATAACTATCCTAATGTCTAGCTCGAGGAATAATCCTATCCAAGCAATCCTAAGGGAACATGGCAAATATCTCACAAAAGAGACGCAAGAGCAGTCATATTGTCATAATTGAGAGTACAAGAATGGATGATGAAACATCTAAAGGGGGATGGAAAAATATCACAAATCATGTGACAAGAAATCAAAAAACAAACAGATGGAAAAACATCTTAACAAACAAAAGCTCAAGCATCACTGGAATACAAAACAACTACAAGGCACAAGCCAATTAGTAAAAGGATAGGCCCCGCCATAGACAAGCAACCAAGCATCAAACCAAGGGTAAAGCTATATCCAAGGGGAGTGAATCACCCGAGTCAACTAAGCCGTAAAATTGTGGGAATATAATAGTTCCTTAATTGTGGTATTAATTACCAGGGCAAGAAAGATCAAGGGGAAAAGGACAAAGTGTATGTGTACACCGAGTGTCAGTGTCGGTCAACGCGAGCTAAAGAAGATGTGAGGATCCAGTTGCAGGAACCCTTTTCACTTGCCATATAAGGGATTAGACTCATTCAGATCTTAGGCACATGTTCAGAGCATCTACTTGCAGAAAGTATGCATAGGAATGACACAGACGAAGGAATGTAGGGGTTGATTACTAACTATCTCCACTTGCCTACTTTATGAGGACTGAGGAATGATTGCCATGTAAGGACCCTAATCCATTATTCCGCTATGCAAGAACAAACAATAAACAAACAAATACATGGCCTCATAGTGAGGACTTCCGGAATTGTCTGCCAAGTGGCACAGACTCCCAATCCTAAGTAAGTAGTAAAATACGGAAAAAGTAAATCAGATGAGAAAGTACCGAACGGATATGAATCCAAGATAAAGTAACTAAACAGTAACGAAACCTAGAGAACTTTGAACAGGCTAGCATTAACAAAGAAACGAGACAAAAGTCGTGTCGTCAGACATAAACATCAAGGCCTTGATGTGAAAATAGATCACAAGCAGTGTAATAGACACAACTAATAAACATCATGTAAAGCAATACAAATATACAATGCACACAATAGTGCAAGCATATGCATCCCATAGATTTAAGAAACAAGAAAGATCGCCTCAAAATTGAAGTTTGTATCCCACAAATAAAGTGGAATACGAAGCAATGAAAGCTCATGAAATACCTTGCACATCTTAACAAAACAGTTAGTATTAACAAGGTAATGTGAAGAAAATAAATTCGAATATAGACATGTCATACAATTATCCTCTATCAATGGATAAGAATGAACTCAAATAGTCATTTAGAACAGGGACAACCCTATTGCTAGTATCCAACAAAATGGTTCAGTGAAATGCGCACAAGTGTGATTAATCATAAATGTATTAGTTGTATCATGAGGGTTGAGATCCGAATCAACACTATATACAATGATCTAAATTTAAATCAAAAAACAACAATATGGAGTCATACACAAAACTAGTACAAAAACTAGTCAAAATTTTGACCTAAAATCAAATTGAGCGAAGTTAAGACCTATAAATAAGTGGCTACTAAATCAAGAACTAAATAACATCATATACAACCTAATAAAATCATTAGTGTCAAATTCTTAAAAGCTTGGCTCCCAAATATGCACGAAAAATGCCCAAATATATCAAATTGTTGAGGTAAAGCTCAAAAGCTAAGTTCACAAACTTAAATTAAGTAAAAATAGAAGGAAGCTTCTAAAAAATCAAATGAATTTTTTTTAAAGTGTTCAGAACTTATAAAAGTCAGAATCAATTGATTTGAATCCTTAAATGTTTAGGGAAAATGTGAAATAAAATTCATCTTTCTCAACTAATTGAGATAACACTTCAACCAGACACCTTAAACCACATAATTTGGGATAAATGGAATTTCAAAGAGTAAATTCAAACACAATTAATTTCCAGGGACTTAACTCATTCAAGAACCCCAATCAAATATTATTTAACCTTTACAAGTTTTAAGAATTAGTAAATTAAATCATACTTATAGTATAAGGAACAAAAGTCATCAAAGTGATTCACAAACTTTATTCAATTATAAAATTAAAGATTTAAGCATGATAAAATCATAAGAAAAATCTTTCAATCAAGATTAAACCATGAGGATATTAGAAAATATTTTTTGGCAATTTTTATGTTCAAGGAAAATAGCAAATAAAACCAAAATGTGAAAATTATGATTAAAATAAGCAATATATTTATACGAATTTTTTAATGAAAAAATACAAGAATCATGAAAACAATTCCATAATATGAAACTATGCTATTAATATAGTGTAATATATTTTTTTGGAATTTTTGTATTAAGGAAATGTCCTAAAATAATTGTGAAAATGCAACAAAAGCAATAAAATCTTACTAATTATTTGATTAACCAGAAATAATAAAATTATGAAATAAAGTTTAGAGAATCAAATTAGACCATTTAAAAAATCTAAAATATTTTTAGTATAATTTTTGTGTAAATAAAAAAGTCAGAAACAAAAATTAACAAGAATAAAACACTTAATTTAGACCTAATTAATTTACAAATTTTTCTTATTGATCAAACCATTTTTAAAAAATCCAAAAAAATCAAAATCAAATATTAGAGATTAAAGTTCACCTATTATATTTTTTTTATAATTTTAGGAAATATTTTGATCAAGAAATAAAATAAAATAAAACAATTAAAAGAAAATAAAATGAAATGTAATAAAATTCAAACTACCCAATCACACGTTGCGACCTCACTTCGTACCTAGCCTCACGATGCTCTAACAACACGTAAAGGTCAATTTCATGAGCCAAACTTCTAGATCTTCTACGTACTCAATTCTCAACCAAATCTTGTGATTCAAAGTGCAAATTAAAGTTCAAGTAACAATCTTCATCAAGCAACTTGCGAAATCTCAAATGATCAACTCAAGAATTGGAAAATAAATCCAATTATGCCTCTGTCTACGAGAGAAACCCTTAGGATCTTGCTTCTTTTGCTTCAATCAAGTAGTAATGAGGGAGAAAAAGCTTCTGGATCTGGAAAATAAAGATAACTCCAACTGAATTTATTTAGTTTGAGAGAGAGAGAGAGAGAGAGAGAGAGAGTATATGAATTCTGGTTTTCAGAGAGAATGAAGTGTGCCTAGCACGAATGGGTGATGTTGAAGCTTTATAGGAAAAGCATGTAAGGGTAGAATGGACTTTTCTTGTTCAGAAAGTCGTTGGGGAGGAAAAAATTAGAAACAGTCGCGTGAGGGTGCTATGCATTTCACTTGTATTTCCCCCCTTCATTTCTTGCATTTTGAAGAGCTTATATTAAGTGGTTTTTGAGTCAAGGACGTATGGGTGATGAGCTGTCTCATAAGAGCACATGGGGTGAAAAGTTGCTTGAAAGAATAAAGTTACCAATTTTGGTAACAATGTTCTTTTGTTGTGCATGGTATGTGTGCATAACACTATTTGTATGGTATGTCTATATTTGGTAAAGAGAATGCGTGTGGTTTGAAGGCAGATAAAACCCTATAGCATTACAACTCAAAATGTGCAAAATCTGAATTAAGACAGAATGCATGTATTCATATTGATCTCTAACTTGTGACTCAAGCCATTCAAAATTGGCTCATGCGAATTTTGAGTTCTTGGGGCCTTCTGAAAGCTTGCAACACGTAGATGAGTATGGTGTTTAGAATTTCTCAATTCGGAGTTGAAATGATGGAGATATAATGGAGAAAAGTTGAGAGAAAAAGTGATTGGCCAAGCGAGGTCCACGCGCGTGCATGGGCATCCATGGGGACATGCTTGGTCAGCTCAAGGTACCAACTTTAAGAATCCACGTCTTTCTCAATCTTTGGCCATTTTGAGTGATCCAAGGCTTAATAATTAGATCCCATGGAAAATTATAAGATGCTTTTATTAGATTTTCAAATTGGTGCTTAAATTGAAAGAAATAAGCTCACACATTTGGCACACCATGTGTTTGATCAAAATTCGTGCATGACTGGAAAATGACAAGGCAACTTGGTATCTCTTCATGGCCAGAAATTCTAACCTAATTATCTCTTAAATGGTTCACTTTTGAGATTTTCACCCTCTTTGACAAACTTTTAGGATTTTTCTCAAGCTTTCTGAATATGCATCATCTGCCTCAATCAGATTAACCAAACTCAAGTTGTGATTGGCCAAAGTTGTGTACTATGGACACTTAGAAACTTTTCAACATTCAAGTAACTTTATGAACAAGTAAACCCTAATTTCTTAAATTCCATTGATTCAATGATGACATTGGTTATGAAATATGAAATAAGGATGCTTGAATTGATGGTTGACTAAAAGTCCACTTGGTCAATTTTGACTGTGACTGAGTTTGACCAAAATGGCCATTTTTCCCCTTGTGATCAGTTGAATCCTTTCCAATAAAAAATTAACCTCAATATTTCAATCAAAGATGCACAATAACATATGGAAACACATGGAATCCAATTTGAATCAAAAAGTTGATGAAGTCCTGATTAAAATCCAAACCTTAATTTTGCACCTTGTGTAAGAAGCATGATGATCAAACTTCAAAACCCTAATTCCACTGAGTCTTTTGAACAATTCTTTGAACAAAGTTGGATTAAATGATAATAAGAAGATAATGCTCCAAGAAATTGGCTTAGACAAACCTCAAATCACACGAAAAGTCAAACCCTAATTTCAACAGATGATGGTGGCAGATGAATTTCTTCAAAAGTTTGTGTCATACGGTCGGAGAACTGACTTGGGTGTTTTGCGCTTTATCACGAATGTTGAGGATAGCAAGAGTCGCCACCGACTTTTCTTTTATCCAATAAAAGAAGTGGTGAAAAGAACAGGAAAGACCTTTTGAGAATTTTTCTTAAGTTCAGGGGGTAGGTTATGAAAAGGGAAGGTGTTAGCACCCTTTTCATCCGTAGTTATCTACAGGATCTTAATTTATAGCTCCCTTTGAAATGCTTTGTGTTTTGTGTAAGTTTGAAAATATTTCGAAAACGCCTTCGTACGATAAACTTTGCAATGATTCTCATATCGTTGAGAATGTATACAAAGTGTTGGTTTTGAAAATATTTTGCTTGAAAATGAGTGTTTGGAAAGATGTTTTTGAAAATGACAATGTAAGGCAATTTTTTAATGATTCTCGTATCGTTGAGAATGTATACAAAATGTTTGTTTTGAAAAGTGTTTTTAAAGTGTAAGGTGTAAATGGTTTTGTTTGTGAGCAAGCAATTACGAGCAATCTACCTACTCAAAAAGTCTTTGTTCTTTTCCTCCTCCCTTAGATAATGCTATTCTACCATTGGTTAGTAGAGAACCATATCATTGGATGTGAGGGACAAGTGTGGGTCATCGTATAGTCATAGAAGGCAACTTGTAAGATGTTTTAGAAATTGTCGTAAGGGACTAAGATCATTTACCGAAGGCAACATTGAAGGATCATCGAGGGACTACGATCTTTTAATCAAGGGTCTTTACTAAAACATCCTACGTTCGAGGGACATGACTGTTTATATCCGAGACAACAAGTGTGAGTTCCCATAGAGGTGTAAGTGTGCAAAGTGTCTTTGATTCAATTTATTTTATCTTGAATTAGGATTGTCTAATGTTGGTTTTTAAGTCTTGCTGTACAAACCCTAATTACTAACAATAATAAGGAAAATGATAAATTGTGGAAATTAAATATCCTACGCTATTACAACGCTTTGGGGGGTACAAATTTACAAATGAGGATGACAAGTAAAATAAACCCTAATTACTATTACAAGGCTTTGACAGTTACATAAATTGTAATGCGAGATAATAAAATATACAAAAAATGTAAAGATGAAGAAAAGAAAATTGTTTTTATGGCTTTTGATAGAAAGGTTTTAATTAACCTAATTAAACTAATTAATTTATAAAGGAGGTTAATTAATTATTTAACAAAAGCTAAAATCTAAATTAATTAAATTTAAGAAAAAATAAACCTAAATCTAAAGTAATTTTGTTTAGAAAATAGTATGAATGTTAATGTTAATTTGTAAAACAAAAACAATAAAATTTGATTTAATAAAAATAAAATAAAATGCCTAAATTAAAAATGTTTTTAATTTAATTAAGAAAAAATATTTTTAATGTTCTTTGGTTTAGATAAATAAATAAATAAATAAAGTATAGAAAAAAAATATAAAGAATATAAAAGTCTTGGGCTGGGGGTTTAAAAAGTGAAATGGGTGTTGAAAAAGAAAATGGGACGCTAGGCCCAAAACATCAGTTTTTGTTTGATGTTGAAGATAATAAAAAAATGTATGTTGGGCCTATGTTGAATAGCAAAATGGGGGTGATGGAAAGGAAAAAATGCTAAGCCCCAAAGCCAGAGAGGCCCAAACGCGCTAGAACAAAACAAGGAACAAAAAAATTGGTAGAAGAATAACAAAATGGGACACTGGGGTTCGAACCCAGGTTCCATAGGTGTCAGGCACACGCTTTAACCACTGGGGTGGTGATACATCTGTTAGTTTATGCACCAACTATTAAATATAAAATAAACTTGCTTCTTGTTGTACTTCATCTTCTTCCTCACGCCAGCCATTTTTGAATTTCAAACTTGCTCATTTCTCAACTATTCAGAAAGTGTAAACATCAAACTTGTTAGAAATTTCATCACGATTTCATAAATTTGTCAGAAAGCTAACACTCAAAGACGAACATAAATTTCTGTTGGTACCAAATTCTGACCTAATCTTTCTGTAACTTCAACTTCAAAATTTGCATCACTCGGGCAAGATAAATGAAAGCTAAGGGCATGGTTAGCTTCAGTGCAATGATGTCTACATTTTATCTTTACAAAATAACTATTAATAATGCTTGTATGAGAAGTTCAAAGTTAAGAAAACTTACCTCAAAAATGGAAATCATGTTTGAAGTTTGAGCACTCCTAGAGATGTTGTGATGATCTGAATAACTTCATTGGACTCCTAGGAAGATAATGCAATGCTTAATTTGGATCGAGAGTGGCTAAATCTTCTTGTAAAAGTCAATGTGTAGAACTCGATTTTTGGAAATGGAGGATGACGATAGAGGTGTTACAGTTGTGTAACAGGGTCTTCAATAGGTTCTAAATGATGTATGGAAGTTTTGTGATTGATTTAGAGTGAAAAAGCACGAGTGAATTCTGAGTTGGATGTTCAAAGTCAGAAATGCCACAAAAATGGAGTTTGAGAGTAATTCTGAGTTTGAGACTATTTGAGGGAGTTTCAAGGATTGTGCATTTGTGTGGTAGGTTGCAAATGACGTGTCTATTCATAGAAGAAAGGTTTGAGGGTTTGAAATAATCAGAAACAAGAAATCACATGCTATGGTATTGAAACATGTTTTTGAAGCAAAGTTGAAATCCATGGTTTCAATGTGAAGTACAAGGGCTTGTAGGGTGGTTAATAGTTTATAGATATGTTGCTTCTTTCTTTGAAATGTTTTGGAGTCATAAGCTCAAGGAGAGTTGACATTATGTATAAAGCAACTTTTCAAGAATGGAAGTGTGAACTTTGTTCCATTAATGGCAAATGGTTTGGACAATGGCTCAGTCACTTGGATAATGGCTCAATAAGTTGTGTAAACATCTGATTATGGATAGATTTTCAAGTTTAAAGGCCTGAAAAGTAAGATTATTCAGCATGCTTGAAGTTTGGATCAAGTGTTCTTCATGAAAAATGACCTATAATTTAAGAATGGATGCCTAACTTCTTCTCTTCGATTCTCCTAGCTCAAGTGTGATCTCTTCAAGTTATTGGACATTTTGGAAAGCTTGAAACATTTCCTAAAACCTTCATGTTGACCACTTTGGATAAATAAAATTGGAGCTAGGTGAAAATTGGTCAAGAAGTTAGGTCAAAAAAATTGCCTAAACTTGCTAAACTTTTCACTAAGTGTTTTATGAAAAATGTCATAACTTTGTGAGCTTATATCTTCAAATATAATAATTTTTTGGACATCATCCCTCTAATAAAATGTTTTAGAGCTCATCAAGATCTACAACTTTCATGTTGAAAGTTTTCCTTGAATCATCTTGCATCTTGGTGAAAAATTGTCATGAAGTATTGAAATTATTAAAGTTAAAAATACTTAGAAATTTTCTAAGTACTGAAAACTTTGAATTTTTGTGTAATTTCTTGAATTTATTGATTCTTGATGATCAAGTTTGATATTTTTGAGTATCTTGATGAATCTTGATCTTTGAAATTCAATGTTGATCAAAAAGTTAAAGTTCGACTTTTTGTGTATGAGTTGACTTTTCACCAGTTGATCCAAAATTCAACTATCAATCCATTGATCTTGAGAAATGATTTTAGCCATGAAGTTAGGTCAACATGTTGTTCTTGAATCCTTGAAATCATGCTTCAAGCCATTGGGTCATGTACTAGGTCAAAAGTTAATGATCAGTCCATCTCAGTCAAAACCCTAATTTTGACAAATTTGCCCTTTTGATGATTTGAGTACTTTTCTTGAGGAATTATGATCGAATCTTGGTCAATTGATAAATATCACTTAAAAATGTTAATGTTGTCCAAAAATCATGAAGTTTGACTGTAATTTGACCACAGTTGACTTTTTACCCAATACAACTGATTTTTAGTCATCTGAGCAATTGACTGAGCAAATTTGTAGTGCAAGACTTAAAACTTGGTATGAGAAATCTTAGAGACCTATAATGAACCATGAAAGTCATTTGAGGCATCAAAATTCCAATTTTCCTTGAGAAAATCAAAACCCTAATTTGGAGGCTCAATGCTTAGGAGGTGAGCTTGTCTGATCAAACCCTTGAGAATCCTTGAGCATTTGAGATCCTTTGTGAAAAATGTCTTGAGAATAGAGAGGGAAAATTTTGGGGTACAATAGCTGCCCCTGTTCAATCTTCTTAAACCTGAAGATTTAGATTGGTTTGTCCGTCATTCGTGACTTGAAGGTGGAAGATGATTGAACACTTAAGTGCCCAGAAATTTGCACTCGTTTGTGCATGAAATAAAACTATTTGTTGATTATACCAGGAATGGGCTTAAAGATGCCATTTGGAGAGGTGATAGAGAGTTGTCAGAGGTGGACTTATAGATGCCATCTAGAGTAACTGTTGATAGAAATATCATAATTAGTCTACGCTCGACTGTATCTGGGGAATATCGGAGTAAATATATGCCTAATTTAAACTGAGCCGGAAAAGGGTCTATTGAGAGAAGTATTAAAATAAATCTTTGATTAATTTAATCTGAGATAGAAAATGTCTACTGAGAGAAGTATCAGAAATAATCTTTTGTCAATTTAATCTGAGCCAGAAAAAGGTCTACTGAGAGAAGTATCAGAATAAATCTTTGGTCGATTTAATTTGAGCCAACAAATGTTTGAAAATATTTAACTGAGAGAAGTATCAGAATAAATCTTTAGGCGATTTAATTTGATCTAGAAAAAGGTCTACTGAGAGAAGTATCAGAATAAATCTTTGGTCGATTTAATCTGAGCCAACAGATGTTTGAAAATCTTTAACTGAGGGAAGTATCAGAATAAATCTTTGGTCGATTTAATCTGAGCCAGAAAAGGTCTACTGAGAGAAGTATCAAAATAAATCTTTGGTCAATTTAATTTGAGCCAACAAATGTTTGAAAATCTTTAACTGAGGGAAGTATCAGAATAAATCTTTGGTCAATTTAATCTGAGCCAGAAAAAGGTCTACTGAGAGAAGTAACATAATAAGTCTACTGAGAGAAGTAGACATTAAACCAAATGCTACTAGATATGCCACTTTTAGAGATGGGTCAAAGAGTGAAATCAAAGGTGTTGAAAAGGTGGATTATGTTGGACAACCTAGTCTTGATAATGTGTTATTTGTAAAAGGGTTGGCAGCAAATCTGATAAGTATCAGTCAACTCTGTGATCAAGGGTTCAAAGTTAACTTTACTCAATCTGAATGTCTGATTAGAAATGATAAGAATGATATGGTTATGAAGGGTACCAAATCAAAAGATAACTTCTACCTATGGATTTCTCCAGAATGCCTCTCAATATGCTTAATGTCAAAAGATGATAAAGTAAACTTATGGCATCAAAAGCTTGAACATTTGCATCTGAAGGGTATGAAGAAGATCATGTCAAAGGAGGCTTTTAGAGATATTACCAAGCTAAAGATTGATGAAGGGAGAATTTGTGGTGAGTGTCAAATCAAGAAGCAGACAGAGATGTCCCATAAGAAGATTCAACAGCTTGCCACCTCAAGAGTTCTAGAGCTTCTTCACATGGACTTGATGGTACCTATGTAGGTTTAAAGTCTTGGAGGAAAAAGGTATGTCTATGTTGTTGTTGACGACTACTCAAGATTCACTTGGGTGAAGTTCATCAAAGAAAAATCTGAGGTGTTTGAAGTGTTCAAAGAACTATGTCACAAGATTCAAAAAGAAAAGGATTGTGGTGTTGTTAGAATCAGAGGTGACCACATGAAGGAATTTGAGAATAACAAGTTTGAGGAATTATGTGCATCTGAGGGGATTAGTCATGAGTTTTCCTCACCCATCACTCCTTAACAAAATGGTGTGGTTGAGCAAAAGAACATGACCATTCAAGAGTGTGTCAGAGTTATGCTTCATCCCAAGAAATTACCCCTTTACTTTTGGGATGAAGCCATGAACATGAATTGCTATATTTACAATAGAGTGATAATAAGAATTGGAACTTCGGTTACTCTGTATGAATTATGGAGAGGAAGAAAGCCAATTTTCAAGTATTTCCATGTCTTTGGAAGTAAATGTTATATTTTGGCTGACCGTGAGCCAAGAAGGAAGTTGGATGCTAAGAGTGATGAAGAAATTTTTCTGGGATACTCTATAAACAATAAAGCATATAGAGTATTCAACTCCAGAACCAAGGTGATTATGGAGTCTTAAAATGTGATTATTGATGACTCAACTAAAGAAGATGATGTCCCAGAAGAACTTGAGACAACTATTCCTACAAAAGATGTGGTTCCCGAAGAAAATGTCATAACATCCACCATAGATGTTGCAGGTTCAAGTGTTGATTCTGAAGTTGAAGAACCTCGGGTAACTGATAAAGGACCTTCTCTTAGAATTAAAAAGGATCATCATAAGGAGCTGATAATAAGAAATCCTAGACAAGGAGTAGTCACCAGATCAAGGGTAGTGGTATCAAATGCTTGTTTTGTGTCAAAGATTTAGCCTAAAAATGTGAAGGATGCTTTGACTGATGAAATATGGATCAATGCTATGCAAGATGAGCTTGGCTAATTCAGGAGAAATGGAGTCTGGGATTTGGTACCAAGACCTGAAGGGACGAATATCATTGGTACAAAATGGATGTACAAGAACAAGAAAGGTGGACAAGGAGGTGTCATCTAAAATAAAGCCAAACTGGTTGCTCAGGGGTACACTCAAATTGAGGGAATAGAATTTGGTGAAACATTTTCTCCTATGGCTCACTTGGAGTCTATTAGATTAATTCTTTGAGTAGCTTGTCATCTAAGGTTCAAGCTATATCAAATGGATGTCAAGAATGTCTTTCTAAATGGGTACTTGAATGAAGAGGTTTATATTGAACAACCAAAAGGGTTTGTTGATCCTTCCTTTCCAGATCATGTATTTAGACAGGATAAGGCTATGTACTTCCTAAAACAAGCTCCAAGAGCTTGGCATGAGAGGTTGACTGAATTTCTAGTAAGTCATGGATATAGGAAAGGTGGAATTGACAAGACACTCTTTATTAAAGAAGAAGCTGGAAAATTGTTGATAGCTCAGATCTATGTGGATGACATTGTTTTTGGGGGAATGTCGAATGCCATGGTCCAACATTTTGTCAGGAAAATGAAATCTTAGTTTGAGATGAGTTTGGTAGGTGAACTGACTTACTTCCTTGGATTGCAAGTCAAACAGATGGAAGACTCCATTTTTCTCTGTCAAAGCAAATATGCAAGGAATATTGTGAAAAAAATTTGGGTTGGAAAATGAAAACCATAAGAGGGATCCTACTCATACACACCTGAAGTTAACCAAAGATGAAAAGGGAGTTAGTGTTGATCAAAGTTTGTATAGAAGCATGATTGGCAGTCTTCTATATCTTACTGCTAGTAGATCAAACATCACATTTACTGTTGGAGTATGCGCAAGATATCAAGTAGAACCTAATATAAGTCACATTAACCAAGTAAAAAGGATTCTGAAGTATGTGAATGGAACATGTGACTATGGTATGTTGTACTCCCATGATACAAATTCCTCGTTGGTGGGATTTTGCAATGCTGATTGGGTTGGATGTGATGATGGTAGGAAGGGTACCTCTGGAGGATGTTTCTTTATGGGAAATAACTTGATTTCTTAGTTCAGTAAGAAGAAAAACTGTGTTTCTCTATCTACTGCTGAAGTTGAGTACATAGCATCAGGAAGCAACTGCTCTCAACTGGTATGGATGAAGAAAATGTTGTTTGGATACAATGTCACACAAGATGTTATGACATTGTTTTGTGACAATTTAAGTGCTATAAATATTTCTGAAAATCCTATTTAGCATAGTAGGACCAATCAAATTGACAGCAGGCATCATTTCATCAGAGAACTTGTGAAGGACAAACTCATAAAGCTTGAGCATGTCAATGTGGAGAATCAGCTTGTTGATATATTTACAAAAGCTCTTGATGCTACTCAGTTTGAGAATCTAAGGAGGAGACTTGGGATATGTATCTATGAAGAGTTATACCAATTATTGTTGGTGTTGCATCTTTTGTTGAGGATGCTAAGTATGGTGTTGCACCTGATGAACATTCTGCCAGTGCTATTGAGGAAAAGGAAGATGCTAATGCATGCCATTTGGTCATGGGATTTTGTTTAGATTTATCTTATGATTCTGTTTATTTTGGTTTATTATTTTATAAGGGTTAAATGCTCAGGATATTTTTAATTTTTGCACCCTGATACTCAAACCTTAGATGCTTAAATTTTTTAATAATATTGTCTACTTACCTTTGCCATATTATGGCTAAAAAGGGGGAGTAGTATGATATTAAGGGTGTTGACGCTAGCACTAGCTGGTGCTACTGCTGAGGGGGATAATTTTATGATTCTCTGGTTTTTGATAGCAGGTGTTAAGGGGTAGTACATGTTGTTCTGAAGAAATGTCAGACATGATGTCCTGACATCATGAGGTTGAGGACTTAGGTTCTCTATTTATTGTTGCATCTGTGTTAGTAGATCAACTAACTACTAATTGTGTTTCTGATTTGTGTGATGCTAACCTTGCTTATGCTTTTTTCGTTGTTGTACCTCTGATGTGTGTGTTAGATTTATTTTCAAGCATACTTTATGTTGTTTTTCTTGATCAATGGTTATTCGGGTGTTTTAGCCAAAATGTGCCAAAGGGGGAGATTGTTATTTCTCTGAAATTATGATTGGCATGCACTTTGGTAAAATCAACATGTTGAACAAGATGTTCCAACTTCCAATTTTCAACATGTTGAGTAAGATGTCTCAACCAGGAGATAGGACATCACGTCTGCAACAGCTGATAATTATGGTTCAGTTGATTTGTTAGCTACTGAATATTTAGGGAATATTTAGTTAGCTTATGTGGCGTCCAAGATTGAAAAATCAAAATATTTTATGTTGGTTTTCGAAGATATTCTTAGCTTCTAAATATGGAGACATTTTAGGAAACTAATGATTGAAGACATATTTTCTTGAAAAAGAATTTGCAGACTTGGTGCAGCCTCACTGGTGGATTTTTGAAGCCTAACCCAGTCCAGAATAAAGTTATAAATAGACTGGTGTATATTTAGTATTAGGTGGAACTTACGTGTGTATTTTTGTTAGAGTTTTTATAATCCTTATTATTGGGTTGTAAGTTATGTTTCAGATGTTCATAATCTTTTAAGCATTGAACATTTGTGTGTCAGATGCTCATAAGTTGTTAAGTATTGAGTATTTGTGTGTCAATTTTCATAAGCTTTTAAGCATTGAGTTTTGTGTGTTTTGGAAGAGTGACTTTCGGTTTTGTTCTCTACTTGTGTTTAGAGTTGCTCCTATTGCTGAGTGTAATTAAAGAGGGATTTGAGGAGGACCTCATACCTAGGTGTGTCTTAGGTAGAAGTTAAGAAAAGGATAGTGATTAAGTGAGTAGGCTTTAAATGGGATGTTTGTTGTGAGGTCTACAAATTGATATTATCTAGTTAATTTCGTCCCTTGCTTCGTATCTCCTAGAGTAGGAAAGTTGTTATGAACTGGGTAAACATATTTGTGTTTTCTTTATATTCAACATTGTTTATTTTGTTCATATATCTTATTATTGTGTGTTGAAGTCGGATCTGGTGTCTCGATATCTCTTAGGACATCCGGGATCTGACAATCAGAAGTTCAGAAAGGTATGAAGAATATTGTATCTAAATAAGCTATCAGAGGAATTCCTAGTCTCAAGATTGAGGAAGGAAAAATTTGTGGAGAATGTCAAATTGGAAAGAAAACCAAGATGTCACACCCAAAACTTCAACATCAGACCACTTCAAAAGTTCTGGAACTTATTCATATAGATTTGATAGGACCTATGCAAGTTGAAAGTCTTGGAGGAAAAAGGTATGATTATGTTATTGTTGATGATTTTTCAAGGTTCACCTAGGTAAAATTCATCAGGGAAAAATTAGAAGTCTTTGTCAACAACTGCAAAGAGAGAAGGAAGGCAACATCGGAAGAATCAAAAGTGATCATGATAGGGAATTTGAAAATAGCAAATTTGTTGAATTTTATGCATATGAAGAAATTAGTCATGAATTTTATTCACCTATCACTCCTCAATAGAATGGAGTTGTAGAAAGGAAGAACAAAACTCTTCAAGATTCTACAAGAGTTATGCTTCATGCAAAGAAATTTCCATATCATTTTTGGGCAGAAGCTATGAATAACGTGTGTTATATTCATAATAAAGTCACCTTGAGGACTGGTATTGCCAACACTCTATATGATCTACGAAAAGGGGAAAACATACATTCAAATACTTTCGTGTATTTGGAAGTAAATGCTACATCTTAGTTGATCGTGAGCAAAGAAGGAAAATGAATCCTAAGAGTGATGAAGGAATATTTCTTGGATACTCTACAAACAATAGAGCTTATAGAGTCTTTAACACCAGAACTCAGGTTATGATGGAGTTTATAAATGTTGTGGTTGATGACTCAAGCACAAACAGTGACCATAGTGTTGAAGACAATGTTAGAATATCATTCTAGATGGATGATGAATCAATAAGTATGGAGGAAGAAGACACCAATATTGAGACTGCTGAGGCTGAACCTGAAGACATTCAAGTCAATAAGGGCCATTCTATCAGAATTCAAAAAGATCCTCCTAAATACCTCATTATAGGAGATCTTAACCATGGGATTACTACTAGATCAAGGGGGGTTGTTTCTAACTCTTTCTTTTTTTCTCTAAGATTGAACCCAAGAATGTAAAGGAAGCCTTAATTGATGAATTTTGGATAAATTCCATGCAAGATGAACTAAGCCAGTTCAAGAGGAATGAAGTGTGGCATTTAGTTACTAGGCCAAATAGAACAAATGCCATTGAAACAAGGTGGGTGTATGTTGTACCCCAAAATTTGCTCTCTCTTTTTCAAGAAATCACAGCTTCGGGCTTTTCCTGATTTTTCAAATTGGCTCAAGAATCGGTCAAACAGTTTTTTCTCATCAGTCAGACAAAATTAGGGTTTCCATTAACTTTTGAATCAGTTCAAGCAGATTGCTAGGGTTTGGTTGAGTTTGGCTCAGGGTTTGATCAGGCAGACGCTTCTTTGACAATAAATCAAGAATTAGGGTTTGCACGCGCATTTTCAGAAGAATTTGAATCCACGGTGTCTTATTTGGCTGTTACACTGCTTTGACGCCTGCTCAAGATTTCAGTTTGTTTCTCAAAAACCTGAACCTCCGGGTTAGAAGCTGAGGCTTCTGGTTGAAAATTTGCAGTGTTTGGTTTGATCAGGGAGATAAAGGACATATGGACGTTTGTTTGTTTAACTGTGCAATGCTTTTGGGTTATTCGGAACGCCGGATGTTTATTGATTATTTATAATTTCTAAGTTAAAATTATTGGATAATTTCCAGTTATTATAATTCAAGAAATATAAATAATTAAATAAACAAATGCAGAAGAATTAAAAAAGATTAACTGACAAAGGACTTTTATTTATTTGTAATTATTGGTACAAGTGTTATTTAAATACAGTAATTTTATTTACGGTATTTATAATAATATTTATTACAAATGATAAAAATAAAATAAAACTATCCTAAATTGTTTGAAGTCTTCATCTTCTATTCCTCTTGCCCCAATTGATATTTACCTGCAAAAAGAGAAGAAAGAAGTCAACACAGATGAATTAAAAAGGCAGACAGATAATTAAAACTCATCATTAAAAGTTTTGGCCGGAATCAGTTTGTTCGTCCTCTCTGCAAATCGCAAGAAGATGTCTCTTCTTGGTTCACAAAGAGGGAAATTAAATGTTTTACAAGCATATGAATTATTTTGCAAAATACACAAAGCTGCATAATTTCAAATTGCAAAGTGTCAACAAAAATGTCAACCAAGTTGCATAAATTCAAATTGGCAAAAAAGGGGACAAGCTACTGAATATGCCAAAACAAGTTACAAAGTTCAAACTTAAAAAACAAGTTGCCCATGTCCAAAGAAGCAAACCAAATTGTCAAAGAGGCAAACTAAGTCACAAGTGCAGAACTGCCCAAAAGAACTGTCACAAAGCTGTCAAAAGATATCAAAGCAAGGCAGAAAATTTGGAAAGATGCAGAGGAAAGCAAAAGATGCAAGCAAGCTTGTGAAAAGTACACATTTATTCATCATTTTCCATGGCCAAAACTTTTTCAGAGACAGCTATTCTAAAGCATTAAAATATGCTTTTCTGATAGAGAGAGAAAGAGAGAAAAAGGTAACAGGCTTACAGTTTGTTGAGGCAGGCTTAAGAGATATAAAACAAACAGAATCAGAACACTGTAAAAAAGGAGGCATAATACACATAGAAAAAATAACACAAAACTGTAACATTGCAAAAGCCAAGCAAAAACATACAGCCTGCCTCAAGCTTGCTCCAAACCAGCCTGAAGCCATACATCCTGCCTAAAACCACAAAACTGTAACATTGCAAAAGCTAAAACACAAGCCTCATGCCTGCCTGAACAACAAATAAAAGCTTGTTCAGTTTCAAAGCCTGCATAACACCTCCAACATGCTCAAAGCCATACAACCTGCATAATACCTCAGAACAAAAAGCCAAAACAAAGTAAACCTGTTTCAAACCACAAACATCAAAACACAGTAAACCTGTTTCAAACTCATACCAGAAACCTGCCTCAAGCTTGTTGCACACTTGCAAACTTACAAAAGCAAGCCTAAAGAACAAACCTAAAAACTGGTTCATTTTCAAAGCCTGCTAACTACCTAGAAGCCTGCCTGTACTGATAAGCCTTTCAAAGCCCATCAAGCCTAAAGACCAGATATCATTAACCATCATCCAAATATCCTAACCAAGTAAAAATCAAACAAATCCCAATGCCTCAGAATCAAAAATCATCATAGGCTAAAATCTAAACTCTCAGAACAAAAGTTCATCATTGAGTAACACAGCATTCAGAAGAGGAAAAGAAGCAACTATTACAGGGTTTTCAGATTATAACTATCATCATAAAACCATTCAAAGAGGCAAGCAAGATACAAAAATACCAGGAAGCAAGCTCATCAGCATCATCACTCCCCGCCTTGGCCGCCTAAGGGGCCTCCTGTCCAAGCTCTCCTCCTTCCCTCCAACAAAAGGTATTGTCCTCCTTTCTTTAACACCTCACACAACAATAATAACATGAAGATCAGAATGTGTCGAGAACTAATAACATGCACGAACTGAAACCCTAAAACATGAAAGGACAGAAATCAAATACCTTTTCTTGCCACCGCTTTTCTTAACCATGGAGGGAGGAGGAGTTGGAGGTGGCACCTATTGGCCATAGGTGGAGCGGAGGTTCGTTCAGAAAGCTTGGCTCAAGAAGGATGAAGAAGACAACGAAGAAGGTGAGAGCGCCGTTCGTACAACATAAACCCTTGTTCTGAGCAAACCAAAACAAACCCTAAAACAAATTGTAACAAGCGTTGGGCCCGTCCCTCATAACAAATGCCTAAGCCCAATCATAAAACTGGCACCTTACCCCTCCTTCAGCGTGTGCATACCCCCCTTTGTGGATCCATCTTTATTTTACACTTTGGGCCATAGATACCCCTAAGCCCATTAAATTCTCTTAACTCTTTTTTATATTTTTGAAAACCAATACCTTTTTGTTATTATCACTTAATTCTTTTTTCTTTTAACTTAATTCTTTCTCTTTTTATTGTTAATTAATATACTAATTTTTCATGTAAAAATTTTATTAATACCTTTTAGAACAATTAAAAAGGCATAAATCTTAGGTTTATTAAGTTTAGCAATTTTTTCTTTATTAAAACTTTTTTTGTTTAATTTAAATCTTGTATATAAAACATTAACTAAAATATATAAACAATAGTTTTTTTCTTTAAAACTTAAAACATTTTTCTTTTCTTTTCACTAAAACCTTTGTTTATACATAATTAACAAAAACATAAAAATAAATAAAGTACTTAATAACACATTAGGTTAATATTTGTATCATTTGTAAATAATCCCATACATTTTACAATCCTTTTGATTCTCTTTTATTCTTATACATTGCTATATTTTATATTAAGAATGCGATTCAATTTGGTTGTAAATATTATTTGGACATTACTATCCTGATAAGACTCATCCCCATTTGTAAATATTTGTACCCCCATCCCGGATACTTATTTGTAATAGCTTAGACTTTAAATCCCCGCAATTTATCGCTTTCTATATACTGTATAGTAATTAGGGTTTGTATGCGAAGATTCAAAATCAACCGCTAGATAACCTAATACAAGACAAATGCATGACAATCAATACACAATTCACACTTGCACCCTTAGGGTAATCCCGCTTGTTGCCTTCCAAAAAAGGCCATGTTTGCATGTTGAGTTCTTTGGCAAAACAAAAACAAATCATATGATCATAGTCCCTCGATGACGCTTTCTCAAGTTGCCTAAAAAATGATCAAGTCCCTTAAAGAAAAAATTACCAAGGACACTTGGCACTATTGCATTCATGGTCTAAACGATGTCCCGCGCCCGTCCCGTTAACATCCTAACATAAGGTTGTTCACCAAATACAATGGTGAAACAACACTGTTAAAAGGGTTAAAACTTGAGAAAGATCTTTGAGTAAATTTAGGGGTAGACAACTCTTAGTTACTTGATCAAACTTGCAAAACACACTTGCCTACTTTCAAAACACACTCCACAACACAACTTTCAAAACAACTTTCAAAAAACATTGAAACATCTTTTTAAAAAGACAAACACCTTTGTAAAACATTCGAGTAAAGAATTGTTACAATGGTTGCCTAGACAAGGCATCTTTTTCAAAACATTTTCAAAACACACTCCACAACACAACTTTCAAAACAACTTTCAAAAAACATTGAAACATCTTTTCAAAAAGACAAACACCTTTGTAAAAAATTCGAGTAAAGAATTGTTACAATGGTTGCCTAGGCAAGGCATCTTTTTCAAAACATTTTCAAAAACCACACACACAAAGCACCATTTCAAACAATTGAAAAGCAAGGCAAGTGATCTAAAACAAGTAACTAAGAGCCCATGGATGAAAAGGGTGCTAGCACCTTCCCTTTTCATAATCTACCCCCCGAACCCACGAAAACATCTCAAAGGTTTTTCCTGTGCTTTTTAACCTTTCCTTTAGGATAAAATAAAATGTCGGTGGCGACTCTTGCTAAACCGAACAAGTGCGAATACAAACGCAAAACCTCAAGTCAGTTCTCCCACCGTATCACCAGAACTGGCGACTCTGCTGGGGAATTTCTAAAAGTGGGGTTACCTTAGGGTTTAGATCACCTTTACATAATTGCTTTGATTGCTTTGATTGCTTTACTTTTTTGGGTTCCTTGTTTGGGTTTGTTTAAATCCTACACCCGGATTTGGGGGCACCTTCTTAGGTAAATAGCAATAAACTGTGAGGGAACTGTGCAGGGTATACCGACATGGTTGAAGCAGTAGCTATGTTAGTGTGACATATTTGTGAGTACCGGTAACCCTTGAGTTCAATCAAGGAGAGTACGGGGCCGCTGAGTGATGTCATAAAGCACTAACGAACTCTTAGAACCTTACTTGACCATCTTAGCCTTTTTAGGGGTAGTGAGATGACCGACTTTGGTGCAGTCCGAAGTTGGTAGATACTCGATACTACACTCATTGAGGGTTGTTTTCTTGGAATATTTTGGTCGCTAGTTAAGTGGCTAAACCAAAACAATGAACACAGAAAATAATCCAGTGATATTGAGCTCCTTAGAACCCGGTTTCTATTTTAGGACAGGATGAGCCAACTAACTTCAAGAGGGTACTTACCTACAAACCCCATGCAAGCCTAAACCTAAGGACTTGTTTGCTTTGTGTGAATATGATTACCTGTATATACACTTACTTGTTTTTGCATACATGTACATAACATCATAACATCATAGCATTTACAATAACCATTTCAAGGATCTCGAGGGTCTTTTGATGCAGGGGCACGTTGAACCAGACGTCTACCAAAGGGGAAGAGGTTTCTCCTCTAAACAAATGCCATCAAAGATCAAGTGCAACAACTTGAATCAAGGGCTATGACCCACTTGACATGGTGAGCTTGATTCTCGTGGAAAGACATCCACAGGTGCAAAGTTCTCCAATCAAAGATCAAAGTTCAACCTCTAATATTCTCTTGTGTTTACCCCAAGAGATCCTTGAAAACATGCATCCACATATCATGCATTGCATCATGACAGTTTTTCCTTTTCAGGTTTCCTTATTCTCCTACTGTTTATTTCAGTAAGAGATGGCTCTAGAGAGGACTGTCAAGGATATCCAGGACCAAAATGCTCAACTTTAGGAAATCTTCTTGAACCTGTCCCAGGGGCAAGAAGAAGTGAAAGCTCTCCTCACAAGGGGCTTGGTCCAGGGGAATTCAAGCAATGCCAAGAGTGATCAGTTGGAAGAACTGCAGTCCGAGCTGACTGCAATGAGGATCCAAATGATGGGACAACTGGTGGGCCAGATGGCTCTCATCCAGGACTTGGCTCAAAGACAAGAGGAGCTCAGGGTTCTCGTCAACCAACTGCTTCGGGACAACCAAGTGGGGAAAACATATGAGTTTGAAGAGCAAGTCATCATTCAACCCCCTTTGAGACAAGAAGACAAGGGAAAGGCTCCTCTACTTGCTTCATGGTCACAAGCTCATCAACAACCGCGTCAGCGTCAACGGGGTAATCGGCGTAAGCAAAATACGTCGGGAAGACAGTTCACCGAGACTGACATACCGTCATCTCTAATACTGGAACGCTTGTTGGAGGTCAATCTGACTGCTTTAAGGGATCCTATTCGGAAGCCCAATACCTCCGCTCCTAGCTATCATCCCGATGCATTTTGTGTATACCACTCGTATAGTCCGGGACATGACACCGATGACTGTTGGGCCTTGAAGAACAAGATTCAAGATCTGATTGACATTGGAGTGCTGAGATTCATGCCAGATGGCGAGATGAAAATCTTTCGTTAAGGGTTTCTCCACCTGAAATGACAAACCTCGAACTGAGAGACTTTTGTTCCATTTGAATTTTCAAAGTTGTAATTTCTTTTGTGATTCAAACAATTATCTGTTGATGTCAAACTCTGTTTCATTAATGCATTGCATATGATTGTCTTGAATTCATCCATTCGTTTTCACTACTCTTATGCTTTTCTTTATGATATTTAACTCTTGATAAAAAGCTGCAAGCCTTTAGAGGGAGGATGATGAAACAATGCCATATTCTCATACAGTATGCTTTTGAACATACCTCGCTGAAGATGTACAGGCGTTTCTTTCAATTCCCAAACACTGGAGTTATAAGGAAGATAATCCCTAGTCAACCCCTTCGAGCCAAAGAAGTAGGAGTTTTCTGTTCTAAACAAATTGAAACCTTTGATTTAAACCTGGGGCAGGGTAGTCTCTCAGTTAATTCAAAAAAAAAAAGGGATGCGCATGGAAGTCACAAACTCTCAGTTCGTAATACAACGAACGACATCAAAAAAAAAGAAGAAGAAAAGCATTCCTTTGGAATCAAAAGACAGTGATGGTTCCTTATCTCATAGGCAGTCATTACCTCTCAAAAGAGAAAAGCCCACTGAGCCAAAACCTATAAAGGAGGTTTAAGAAAGCTGGGGCATCCCGCTGACTGTAATCTCGAAAACAGAAACAGTCAGGAAAAATTTAGGGATAACAAATCAAGAAAGAGGTCATTACAAATCCTCAACAACATGAAAAATGTTGCAAAAGAAAAAGGAGATAATGACTGCCTTCCCAAAAAATTCAATTGGTGAACCATCACCCAAAAGTCGTTCCAAACTCGAATAGAGTGCGACACACAGTTAATTGAGTTTAAGATTGAAGAATATCACGAAGAGCGGGTGGGTACAAATATACTTTGAGCCTTTATCCTTTGTTTCTTAAACCGTGAACCAAGCCACGTTACAACCTTTCAAAAGTCCTAATTGAAGCATGGGTTAGTTCGAAAGCATACTGTTACAAAAGGTATCCTGACTCCTGTAAGGCTTTGCCCTAAATCTTGTGTTGAATTTGTCTTATAAAAAGTTTTCTGCTAAAAAACGCATTTTTCAAAACTTCGAGACAGACATAAACTTTGCATTACTTGAATATCACTGTTTGCATTTGGCTATTTGTTTGACAGCGGAGAAATTCACACAATGAATATCCAGTGAACGAAAGCCCTCTTAGTGAACAAAATCACTTCAAAAGGGATGACACTTCCGTTGCAAATCTCCTATCAACAAAGGGGCTTGACATGTCACTATCCAGTTAACCTGGGGCAGTCCAGTCAAGATTTCAACAAATCTTTCAAAGTTCAATTAACCTGGGGCAGTCCAGTCAAGATTTCAACAAATCTCTCAAAAGTTCAGTGAACTTGGGGCAAGTCTCCTTCATCATCACTTGGGGAATTCAAATGTCAAAAGCGTTCAAAATTCCTTCATCATCTGTTGGAAGATACAGTTTCAGATACGCTCCAGACACGATGCAGTTTTACACGGACTCATCATCAGGAAACCCTACACCGGTTCCTTCTCAAATACAGATGCAGTTTTACAGGACTCATCATCAGGAAACCCTACACCGGTTCCTTCTCAAATTCAGATGTAGTTTTACACGGACTCATCATCAGGAAACCCTACACCGATTCCTTCTCAACTTCAGATGCAGTTTTACACGGACTCATCATCAGGAAACCCTACACCGGTTCCTTCTCAACTTCAGATGTAGTTTTACATGGACTCATCATCAGGAAACCCTACACCGGTTCCTTCTCAACTTCAGATGCAGTTTTACACGTACTCATCATCAGGAAATCCTACACCGGTTCCTTCTTAACTTCAGATACAGTTTTACACGGACTCATCATTAGGCAACCCTACACCGGTTCCTTCTCAAATTCAGATGCAGTTTTACACGGACTCATCATTAGGCAACCCTACACCGGTTCCTTCTCAACTTCAGATGCAGTTTTATACGGACTCATCATCAGGAAACCCTACACCGGTTCCTTCTCAAATCCAGATGCAGTTTTACACGGACTCATCATTAGGCAACCCTACACCGGTTCCTTCTCAAATTCAGATGCAGTTTTACACTGACTCATCATTAGGCAACCCTACACCGGTTCCTTCTCAAATTCAGATGTAGTTTTACACGGACTCATCATCAAGAAACCCTACACCGGTTCCTTCTCAACTTCAGATGTAGTTTTACACGGACTCATCATCAGGAAACCCTACACCGGTTCCTTCTCAACTTCAGATGTAGTTTTACACGGACTCATCATCAGGAAACCCTACACCGGTTCCTTCTCAAATCCAGATGCAGTTTTACACGGACTCATCATCAGGCAACCCTACACCAATTCCTTCTCAAAATTCAGATGCAGTTTTACACGAACTCATCATCAGGAAACCCTACACAGGTTCCTTCTTTCAACTTACCAAATTACAATTCAATAATCATTCTTGGATGGCATCTTTAAGCCCATCTCCAGTAACTATCCATCTTATCTCCAAATGGCGTCTGTAAGCCCATTCCCGACATCACGATACCTGAAACCAGCCAGGACAGATATCTCGTCGACCAACCTTTTCAAGATCCCAGATCAATACCTGCAGCAATCAAAAGATTCTTGCAATCCCCAGCGGAGCTAAAAAACTTCCAACTATCAATCCCCAAGCAGAATGAAGACTCTCATTCTCAGTTCCTCATAGGATATTCAGATATTCCCCAGTGAAGATCTCCTCAAGACAAGAATCCCCAGTAGATTGGCATACAACCCAACCTCCTGATTCCCCAACAGTGGTCCCAGGACTTCTCACTTTCAACAATCAAAGGATTTTCAATCCCCTGCAGCAGTCAAAGATCCACTTTCCTCGACAGCAGTCAAGATTCTATTATCTCCAGCTATTCAGGATTCATCTATCCTCAGCAAGACAGCTCATCCACTTGCATGCACATTCATTACATTCATATCATAAACATTGATGAAGTGCAATCCATTGCATCATACATATCATGCAACATAACTCTATGTTTAGCTAACATTTTGTCTTTTTCAGGATAAGAATAAAAGGCTATCCTTCTCAAATTCAGATGCAGTTTTACACTGACTCATCATCAGGAAACCCTACACCGGTTCCTTCTCGATTCAAGACTTCTGAAAACAGTTTACGGATTCTCCAAACACGGATGTTAATCTATCGTTTGTTCAGACTCAACTTTTGAAAACAGTTTATGGATGCTTCCCAACATGGATGCTGATCTATTGCTTATTCATCTTCAAGACCTCTGAAAACAGTTTACGGGTTCTCCAGACACGGATGTTAACCTATCGCTTGTTCAGATTCTTCAACTTCTGAAAACAGTTTACGTATTCTCCAAACACGGATGTTAATCTATCACTTGTTCAGACTCAACTTTTGAAAACAGTTTACAGACGCTTCCCAACATGGATGCTGATCTATTGCTTATTCAACTTCAAGATCTCTGAAAACAGTTTACGGGTTCTCCAGACACGGATGTTAACCTATCGCTTGTTCAGATCCAAGACTTCTGAAAACAGTTTACGGATTCTCCAAACACGGATGTTAATCTATCGCTTGTTCAGATTCAACTTTTGAAAACAGTTTACGGATTCTCCAAACACGGATGTCAATCCATTGCTTATTCAAGATCCCCAGTTCAGAGATATTCCAAACATGGATACCTTTTTGATACTCGCTCACTCATCAACGACATACAGTTCAACAAGCATTCCAAATGGCATCTTTAAGCCCATCCCCCGATAAGATTCTGTCACATCTCCAGATGGCATCTCTAAGCCCATCTCCAAATGGCATCTTTAAGCCCATTCCCGCACCTATGTTATGACGAGTGCAAATTTAAGGGCACTCTAGTGTCCAATCTCCTTTTACCTTCGAGACGCGAAAGGCAAACTTGCCAATCTAACTCTTCAGGTTCAAGAAGATTGAACAGGGGCAACTGTTATACCCCAAAATTTGCCCTCTCTTTTTCAAGAAATCACAGCTTCGGGCTTTTCCTGATTTTTCAAATTGGCTCAAGAATCGGTCAAATAGTTTTTTCTCATCAGTCAGACAAAATTAGGGTTTCCATTAACTTTTGAATCAGTTCAAGCAGATTGCTAGGGTTTGGTTGAGTTTGGCTCAGGGTTTGATCAGGCAGACGCTTCTTTGACAATAAATCAAGAATTAGGGTTTGCACGCGCATTTTCAGAAGAATTTGAATCCACAGTGTCTTAATTGGTTGTTACACTGCTTTGACGCCTGCTCAAGATTTCAGTTTGTTTCTCAAAAACCTGAACCTCTGGGTTAGAAGCTGAGGCTTCTGGTTGAAAATTTGTAGTGTTTGGTTTGATCAGTGAGATAAAGGACATATGGGCATTTGTTTGTTTAACTGTGCAATGCTTTTGGGTTATTCGGAACGCCTGACGTTTATTGATTATTTATAATTTCTAAGTTAAAATTATTGGATAATTTCCAGTTATTATAATTCAAGAAATATAAATAATTAAATAAACAAATGCAGAAGAATTAAAAAAGATTAACTGACAAAGGACTTTTATTTATTTTTAATTATTGGTACAAGTGTTATTTAAATACAGTAATTTTATTTACAGTATTTATAATAATATTTATTACAAATGATTAAAATAAAATAAAACTATCCTAAATTGTTTGAAGTCTTCATCTTCTATTCCTCTTGCCCCAATTGATATTTACCTGCAAAAAGAGAAGAAAGAAGTTAACACAGATGAATTAAAAAGGCAGACAGATAATTAAAACTCATCATTAAAAGTTTTGGTCGGAATCAGTTTGTTCGTCCTCTCTGCAAATCGCAAGAAGATGTCTCTTCTTGGTTCACAAAGAGGGAAATTAAATGTTTTACAGGCATATGAATTATTTTGCAAAATACACAAAGCTGCATAATTTCAAATTGCAAAGTGTCAACAAAAATGTCAACCAAGTTGCATAAATTCAAATTGGAAAAAAAGGGGACAAGCTACTGAATATGCCAAAACAAGTTACAAAGTTCAAACTGAAAAAACAAGTTGCCCACGTCCAAAGAAGCAAACCAAATTGTCAAAGAGGCAGACTAAGTCACAAGTGCAGAACTGCCCAAAAGAACTGTCACAAAGCTGTCAAAAGATATCAAAGCAAGGCAGAAAATCTGGAAAGATGCAGAGGAAAGCAAAAGATGCAAGCAAGCTTGTGAAAAGTACACATTTATTCATCATTTTCCATGGCCAAAACTTTTTCAGAGACAGCTATTCTAAAGCATTAAAATATGCTTTTCTGATAGAGAGAGAAAGAGAGAAAAAGGTAACAGGCTTACAGTTTGTTGAGGCAGGCTTAAGAGATATAAAACAAACAGAATCAGAACACTGTAAAAAAGGAGGCAGAATACACATAGAAAAAAATAACATAAAACTGTAACATTGCAAAAGCCAAGCAAAAACATACAGCCTGCCTCAAGCTTGCTCCAAACCAGCCTGAAGCCATACATCCTGCCTAAAACCACAAAACTGTAACATTGCAAAAGCTAAAACACAAGCCTCATGCCTGCCTGAACAACAAATAAAAGCTTGTTCAGTTTCAAAGCCTGCATAACACCTCCAACCTGCTCAAAGCCATACAACCTGCATAATACCTCAAAACAAAAAGCCAAAACAGAGTAAACCTGTTTCAAACCACAAACATCAAAACACAGTAAACCTGTTTCAAACTCATACCAGAAACCTGCCTCAAGCCTGTTGCACACTTGCAAACTTACAAAAGCAAGCCTAAAGAACAAACCTAAAAACTGGTTCATTTTCAAAGCCTGCTAACTACCTAGAAGCCTGCCTGTACTGATAAACCTTTCAAAGCCCATCAAGCCTAAAGACCAGATATCATCAACCATCATCCAAATATCCAAACCAAGTCAGAATCAAACAAATCCCAATGCCTCAGAATCAAAAATCATCATAGGCTAAAATCCAAACTCTCAGAACTAAAGTTCATCATTGAGTAACACAACATTCAGAAGAGGAAAAGAAGCAACTATTACAGGGTTTTCAGATTATAGCTATCATCATAAAACTATTCAAAGAGGCAAGCAAGATACAAAAATACCAGGAAGCAAGCTCATCAGCATCACACTCCCCGCCTTGGCAGCCTAAGGAGCCTCCTGTCCAAGCTCTCCTCCTTCCCTCCAACAAAAGGTATTGTCCTCCTTTCTTTAACACCTCACACAACAATAATAACATGAAGATCAGAATGTGTCGAGAACTAATAACATGCACGAACTGAAACCCTAAAACATGAAAGGACAGAAATCATATACCTTTTCTTGCCACCGCTTTGCTTAACCATGGAGGGAGGAGGAGTTGGAGGTGGCGCCTAGTGGCCATAGGTGGAGCGGAGGTTCGTTCGGAAAGCTTGGCTCAAGAAGGATGAAGAAGACAACGAAGAAGGTGAGAGCATCGCTCGTACAACATAAACCCTTATTCTGAGCAAACCAAAACAAACCCTAAAACAAATTGTAACAAGCGTTGGGCCCGTCCCTCATAACAAATGCCTAAGCCCAATCATAAAACTGGCACCTTACCCCTCCTTCAGCGTGTGCATACCCCCCTTTGTGGATCCATCTTTATTTTACACTTTGGGCCATAGATACCCCTAAGCCCATTAAATTCTCTTAACTCTTTTTTATATTTTTGAAAACCAATACCTTTTTGTTATTATCACTTAATTCTTTTTTTTAAACTTAATTCTTTCTCTTTTTATTGTTAATTAATATACTAATTTTTCATGTAAAATTTTTATTAATACCTTTTAGAACAATTAAAAAGGCATAAATCTTAGGTTTATTAAGTTTAGCAATTTTTTCTTTATTAAAACTTTTTTTGTTTAATTTAAATCTTGTATATAAAACATTAACTAAAATATATAAACAATAGTTTTTTTCTTTAAAACTTAAAACATTTTTCTTTTCTTTTCACTAAAACCTTTGTTTATACATAATTAACAAAAACATAAAAATAAATAAAATACTTAATAACACATTAGGTTAATATTTGCATCATTTGTAAATAATCACATACATTTTACAATCCTTTTGATTCTCTTTTATTCTTATACATTGCTATATTTTACATTAAGAATGCGATTCGATTTGGTTGTAAATATTATTTGGACACTACTATCCTGATAAGACTCATCCCCATTTGTAAATATTTGTACCCCCATCCCGGATACTTATTTGTAATAGCTTAGACTTTAAATCCCCGCAATTTATCGCTTTCTATATACTGTATAGTAATTAGGGTTTGTATGCGAAGATTCAAAATCAACCGCTAGATAACCTAATACAAGACAAATGCATGACAATCAATACACAATTCACACTTGCACCCTTAGGGTAATCCCACTTGTTGCCTTCCAAGAAAGGCCATGTTTGCATGTTGAGTTCTTTGGCAAAACAAAAACAAATCATATGATCATAGTCCCTCGATGACGCTTTCTCAAGTTGCCTAAACAATGATCAAGTCCCTTAAAGAAAAATTGCCAAGGACACTTGACACTATTGCATTCATGGTCTAAACGATGACCCGCGCACGTCCCGTTAACATCCTAACACAAGGTTGTTCACCAAATACAATGGTGAAACAACACTGTTAAAAGGGTTAAAACATGAGAAAGATCTTTGAGTAAATTTAGGGGTAGACAACTCTTAGTTACTTGATCAAACTTGCAAAACACACTTTCCTACTTTCAAAACACACTCCACAACACAACTTTCAAAAGAACTTTCAAAAAACATTGAAACATCTTTTCAAAAAGACAAACACCTTTGTAAAACATTCGAGTAAAGAATTGTTACAATGGTTGCCTAGACAAGGCATCTTTTTCAAAACATTTTCAAAACACACTCCACAACACAACTTTCAAAATAACTTTCAAAAAACATTGAAACATCTTTTCAAAAAGACAAACACCTTTGTAAAACATTCAAGTAAAGAATTGTTACAATGGTTGCCTAGACAAGGCATCTTTTTCAAAACATTTTCAAAAACCACACACACAAAGCACCATTTCAAACAATTGAAAAGCAAGGCAAGTGATCTAAAACAAGTAACTAAGAGCCCATGGATAACCATGGATGAAAAGGGTGCTAGCACCTTCCCTTTTCATAATCTACCCCCCGAACCCACGAAAACATCTCAAAGGTTTTTCCTGTGCTTTTTAACCTTTCCTTTAGGATAAAATAAAAAGTCGGTGGCGACTCTTGCTAAACCGAACAAGTGTGAATACAAACGCAAAACCTCAAGTCAGTTCTCCCACCGTATCACCAGTGTACAAGAATAAAATTGATGAAAATGGAGTTGTTACCATAAATAAGGCAAGACTTGTGGTACAAGGTTACACTCAGATTGAAGGGATAGGCTTTGATGAGACTTTAGCTCCAGTTGTTAGACTTGAATCCATTAGACTTTTGTTAGGAGTGGCTTTCTTATTAAAGTTTAAATTGTTTCAAATGGATGTGAAAAGTGCCCTTCTGAATGGGTATCTACATGAAAAGGTATATATAGAACAACCAAAGGGATTCATTGATCCTATTTATCCATATCATGTACTTAAATTGAAGAAAACTCTCTATGATTTGAAACAGGCTCCTAGAGCTTGGTACGAGAGGTTGACAAAATTTCTTGTCAACAATGGATACATGAAAGGAGGAATAGACAAGACCTTGTTTGTCAAGGAGGAAAATAGAAAACTTATGATTAATCAAATATATGTTGATGACATTGTGTTTGGAGGAATGTCAGACCAAATGGTGGAACATTTTGTCAAACAAATGTAATCAGAATTTGAGATGAGTCTTATTGGTGAACTGATATATTTTCTTGGGCTTCAAGTGAAATAGATGGATGAATCTATTTTATCTCTCAAAGTAAGTATGTCAATAACATAGTAAAGAAGTTTGGAATGGAGAATGGAAGTCATAAAAGGACACCTGGTCCTACTCATGTGAAACTATCAAAAGATAAAAAAGGTATTGTTGTTGATCAAAGCTTATATAGAAGTATGATTGGTAGTTTATTATACCTCATAACTAGTAGACCTGATATCACATTTGACGTGGGTGTGTGTGCAAGATATTAAACTGAGCCAAAAACAAGTCACATCAATCAAGTAAAAAGGATTTTTAAGTATATCAATGGTACTAGTGATTATGGTATGTTATACTCTCATGGTTCAAACTCCATGCTGGCAGGGTATTGCGATGCAGATTGGACTAGGAATGTTGATGATAGAAAAATCACTTCTGGTGGATGTTTCTTTTTGGAAAATAATATAATTTCCTGGTTTAGCAAGAAACAAATTGTATTTCTCTGTCAACTGCTGAAGCTGAGTATATTGCAGCTGGAAGTAGTTGTTCTCAGCTAATATGGATGAAACAAATGTTGAAGGAATATAATCTTAAGCAAGATGTCATGACATTATACTGTGATAATCTGAGTGCTATCAATATTTCATAGAATCCTATTCAACATAGCAGGACCAAGCATATTGACATTCATCATCATTTTACTAGAGACCTTGTTGAAGATAAAATGATTACTCTGGAGCATATAGCCACTGAAAAACAACTTGCTGATATTTTCACCAAAGTCTTAGATGCAAATCAATTTAAAAATTTTAGGGGTAAGCTGGGAATTTGCATTATTGAGGAATTTTATAGCAATTACAAATATATAGGAATGTAGAAGATACTATGTTTTTCCTCTATGTTCCAAGGTATGATAGGCCTATACAAATTGTTATTAATGGAAGTCTTGGTGATAACACCAAAGAGTGTAGGAGGATCTTTGACAAGAGTAAGAGGTGGATGACCACTTGAAGTTAGTGAAGTTTGTTTGGTTCCATCTGCTAATGCGTGGTTCCAATTTGTGCTTCCACGTGTGTTTATTTCTTGTGTGCAATATGTGTGCTTCCACTTTGTACATTTACTCCATTTTGTCAACTTTTGGCTAAAAAAGGGGAGTTAAGTGTTAATGTCTTATGTGCGTCCTGATGTTATTAAACATTTCTTGACATGTTAAGTAGTATGCTGATAAGATTGTGCTACTGTTAAGGAGAGAGTAGTGATTGTGGTTGCTTGCTGGATGCAACTATTTAGGGGGAGCACAATAGTCTGTCATGCTAGTTTGGAGCTTTCAGTTGCTGCTGACTGCCGGTAAAGGTTGTGTGCATGATGTCTTATCTAATATTCTGACATCTTGCCTGATGTGGAAAATCCTGATAGGAGGCTGTTCTATCTTCTGTTGTTGCTGTCTCTGATGTGTGAACTCAGGTAGTTCATATTTGATTCTCTGAATTTTTTAGTGCGTTAGGTTTTCCCTTGGAGGGGGAGTCTTGACCCTGTGTTATAGAGGAGTTGTGCTGTCTGGGATGTCAGACCACATGTCTGGACATCTGTCCTCTAGAATATTGAAGATGATGATTTGTAACTGCATGCATTCTCTGATGTGTTCTTCTGATGTAGTTTGTACAAAGTTTACATGTTTGTATGTAGCTTGTTTTATGGTGTTATTCCTCTCTCCATAATTATTGTGCTTTGGTTATTTTAGCCAAAATTTGTCAAAGGGGGAGATTGTTAGTTCCATGGTTTAATGATTGGCTAAATTTTGGTAAAACATGGTTCTATACTGATGTTGAGCAAGATGTTGTAACATCTTTATCAATTGTCATGACAATTGTACTGTTATGTGTTCAGCAAGATGTCAAAGACATATGTTATGATATCTTGGTTTGTGTACAACAGATGTTGTTCTTGTTTATCTCTTGACATATTAGATTTGATTTAATGAGATCCTTTTGGATATACCTCATCATTATGCGCGAGTCATGGAGATTATTTATGAACATAGTGCAGATTTAATTGGATTTCTATAAAAAGGATCTTGAATACTTTTTAGGAAGATTTAAAAAGATTTGTTCCTATTTTTATGAGAAGATCTTGCACCTATTTTTAAACGTGAATATTGGATCTATTTGAAGAGTCCAATCTCATATGCAAGATTCTATAAATAAGGACTTTCTAGACCTAAAATAGCAAGCATTCACAACAACAAATTGTGGGTGCAACATAAGGGCTTAGGGTTTTGGGAGTCTTTCAAGTTCTTTATGTTTGTGTTCTTTGTGTGTCACTCATGTATCTTTGATGCATTTAATTGATTGTTTGTTTCTTGTTTATCAAACTATTATTCTCACCCATGAGCTTTTAAGCAAATGGTTGAGTATTATTTTTAGTTAAGAGTCTTAACTAAATATTGTAGATTGAAAGTGTAATATTTTGTTTTGATACTACTAGTTATTGGGATTGTAACTGGTTTGTTTATCACTGTGGCGATTGGAAGTGAGAGTTTCTCATATCTAAGAAACTCTTAGGTAGAAGTCGCACGGGGTAGTGATTAAAAGAAAATTTGTAAACTGGGATTGTTTAGGCTTTTAACTAATACTATATAATAAATTTCTTTACTGCCTTGGTAGCCCCCTAGAGTAGGCGACATTTTTTTTATAATCAATGATATATAAAAAATAGAGTACAAAACATACTCAAAGAAGTACAAGAGGTGGAAATTTTACCCACCAATCTAACAACATACTATTATCTACTTACATAAAATCTAAAGGGGTATGGCTCCATTCATAAAAATTACAAGAAACTTTATGTTTGTTGCCAATAGCCAGCCACCACCAGGAGAACATGATGTTGTACCAAACTAGATTAACAATTGATCGTGTTCTTTTATCATCTGCAATTTATTTATGCCTTGTTTCTGTTTTAGGTAAAGATTTATGTCAACAGGTGATGTTATAACAGTTGTCCTGACATCATGTTTTGTGTTGAGACATCTGTTTCAACACTTTTTTTAAAGTGCCATAATTTCAATATATATATATATATATATATATATATATATATATATATATATATATATATATATATATATATATATATATGACTCGTAGACTAATTAGCAAACCCTAAACTCTAATTAACTTGAGTTTTGACTACACAACTTAGATTATATCACAACAAAAATATTTTAAAAAAATTTAATCCAACATACAAATTAAATTCTTTTTATATTTAGCATTTTTTTATTAAAATAACTAAATTTTTCAAAAAATCCCAAAAAACTAAAGTTCCTCAATAATTCATAAATTAACTATGTTTCAAACAAAAAAATTACTAACATAAATGAGACACCAATTCAGTTGACAACACGTATAACACATAAGAGAATGCGTCAATTCCATTGATAACAACGTATAAACATATAGGAGAGAGAGTTTACATTATCGCTAATTATATTAATGTCATCTCCTATGTGCTTATACACTATCGTTAATTGGATTGACACCTCCTCCTATAATTTGTACACTGTCACTAATTTGATTGACGTTTCATTTGTTTTGTTAATTTATTGTTTGAAACATGATTACTTTAAAAATTAGGGAGAAACCTTGATTATTTGGATTTTTTTTTGTGAAAATATGATTAATTTAATAAGAAAAATTATATTTGATGACTTCTTTCTTAGTTAGACGAGATAAATAAAATATCGTAGGCAATTAAACACTGAATATTTAATTTAGACTTTAATATGTAACTTTTAATAATAGAAAATAAATGTTGCAAATAACTGAAAAATAAATTTATAAAAATATATATTATTTTTACATAATTACTCGTATTTAATAATATGAAAGGAGAGAAAAGATAATTTCACATTTTTCAGTTATAGATTCAATATGAGTATTTTTGTATTAAAAAATCATTAATACATGTGTAAAGTTAAAGAGAATCTTAAAAAGAGCTTAAAAAAATAAAATGAATTAAAAAACATACATGTATAAAATTTATTCATGCCCTTTAATACTTCATAAAAATGTTTTTCACATAATCAATTGTCCTATGTGTTTTCTGAAAATCACAATCTAACCATTCTACTTTACTCATGGTTACCATAAAATATTTGAAGTTAAATAAGATGAGTTTGGATCCTCTCAAACACTTGAGGTCCATTTCAAAATAGATGAAGATAATTTTTTAAATAAAATATTACTCTATATAATAATTTTATTTTAATGTTTATCCAAAATAGACTTTCAAATGTTCAAGAAGTTTTCCATTTTATTTATTGAAAAACAATTATTTTTAATTAAAAAATTAAGTCCACCACATTTACACATTGTTGTTATATATTTTGATTTTTTATTTATATAGAACTTAAAAACGCATATAATTTTTATTTAAGAAATTAAAAATATATTAACCATCAAAAAGTTTTTCCAACCCAAGAAGTATTAGAAGGATTTATCAAAGTATAGTTACAACATCATCAGAACAAAAACGCAAAAACAAGTATAATTAAAAATAGATATGTCCACAGAAGTAATGTACATATGACATTATTGTTAAAACTCGTATGTTGTCTAATATTAAACAATGAAATATGAAGTTTTACATGACTTATTTAACTATGCAGCGATAGAGGAAATTCTACATGTTCCGTTGGTGGAGGATGTTAAGGAAGACAAATCGGTTTGGAAAGTGGAACAAAGTGGTAGTTATAGTGTGTGGTGGTTATCGTGTGTGGAGGAAGGCTTAGAGAAGTCCTATTTACCCGAATACCGTGCCTAATTGGAGTTGTATTTGGAACATCAAAGCCCCGATAAGAGTGAAGCATTTTATGTGGAGAATTTGTCAGGAGTGCCTTCCTACCCGTAGGAGGCTTCAGTATCATCGGGTCAATTGCACTGAACAGTGTCTGTTGTGTGATGATAATTATGAGGATGACTGACATGTTTTCTTTGAATATTCAGAAATAATTCAATGTTGTAGGATATCATGTTTGAGTAATATTATTAATCATAGAATTCATTCGCTTCATGATGTAAAATCACTCATTCTTGATATATGTAGCAAATAAGATAGGAATACGACAGGTAGAGTCGCAGTTATGTTGGAGGTCTTGTGGAAAAATAGGAATGACCAGATTTGGAATAATGAGAAAAATGAGGGCTATAAACTTGGTGGTTGGTGTATCATCAATGGTAGGAACATAGCCCACCATCTCATGGTTGGTTCAAATGCAATTTGGATGCCGGTTTCAATAAAAATTGTGTTACCTCGAATAAAGGGTGGTGTTTTCGGAATGAATTTGCCAATTTTATCTTTGCATGAGCGGCTTGGGATCCTACTACTCTATCTGTTATTGAAGCAAAAGCTATAACTCTCAAAGAAGTAATCCAGACTACTATTTCCTTGAATCTAAATTGTGTTGTGTTTGAAAGCGACTTTCTTCAAGTAGTACAAGCCATAGGTTCTGCCAACTCTGAAAATTCAGAATTTTGTTCTATTATTAGAGTTATTAAACAATTGTTACAAATTTTTTACAAACTTTGAGTTTAAGTTTATTAATCATCAATCAAATTTGATTGTCTACTCTTTAGCGAAGGCGGTCAATTCTTGAGCTAGACGTAGTAGTTTTCATCTTGCTCTTCTTTGTATTGAACTTTTGATTCTTAGTGAGAAAAGTCAGTTTTGCTCAGTTAAAAAAGAAGAAGATATAGTTGGTAATATTATTTCGTCACAAATTTATAATTTATTTTTATTTACTTATAGTTTTTATAACCTAATTTAAGTAAGTTATAACTTAAATTATATATATTTTATTTTTTCTCTAATTTTAATTAAAAAATATTAAATATCTCCGGGGTCTCCATAAATATGTGACTCTGTAATTTTGGTCCCTCTAAAATTTTCCTTTGAATAATGATCTTCACAAACTTTTTCATTCACAATTTTGGTCATGTCATCAACTTTCATTAATAAAAGCTGACGTGGCATGTCACATATGAAAATGTAAACCTCCTCTAAACTAACCTATAAAAGAAAATTGATTTTGAACTTTTCTCAAACACCTTGCAAACAATTACTTCCATGTGCAAAGCAATTATTTGTCTGCTATCTACTTCATCCACTGATTGTACATAAGGTGGAGATAGAAAACATATTTGAGATTCACCCAGTTCATCTTCACCATCACAACATGATGTCTCAGTTCTAAGTGAGTCATTCTCATCATCAAATATTTCTAACTGACTCTTAATTTCATCATCATCACAATACAAATAATCAATATTCTGCAAGTCAAAGCCAAAATATAAAACAAAAAAACCAATCAAAGATAACATTAAACATTTCTTAACAAGCAAACACAACAAAAAATTCATGGAACGCAATATATTAAAAAAATGTCTAGTATTAACAAATTCTAAGTCAAACTAAACTAGTATAAACAAAAATTGTCTTTCCTTACTAGTAAGAATTTATAGGAAAAAAAACTGCATAGACATATGATTATAGCCAGGGGAAATAAAAGAACATGTGAGATTTGAAATTGCCAACAATACTAATTCATTACCCGAAATCTCAAAGACCCTAATGACATAAATGTTGATTAATTATGACTCGTTTCAGAAAAAAAAAGTATACTTTATTTAGTCTCAAACTCTCAACTTCGATTTTGATCACTCAACATTTTACGAAAAAAACGCCATCAATAACCATGAGACCAATTTTTTACTAACTCTATTTCAAGGACCAACATCAATAGTCTATATGACAAGATATAAATGGAGTGGTAGTGACAAGAACTCAAAAGACTAAATGAATATTCATAAATCTATTGGAGAATAATATATGTTTGAAATTTCTCTGATAGATTCTGAAACACACTTGAACACGGGAGAAACATGGGCATCTAGTAATTAATACTTCAAGCATTCACTGAAGTCAAAGAATCTAAATTGATGGATCATATTTTGACTTAAGTAAATCATATTTAAGACCTAATATTGATCCAAATTCCAACTCTTTTGATCCGTTCATTACATTCAATGCTTGAATTTTTAACTACAGCCAACCTGAGTGGTGGAGTTACTCTATCTAACAAAATAGACAACTACCATATCACTACACTTACTACTTTCTTTCTTCTGATCAATTAAAAATATCCATTACCCAACCCATCATTTATTGTAAATGTATCAAATAATGAGGGTGAACAATAAAAAAAAGAGAGAAACATTAACTTAAATGCAGACAAATGAGTGATAGCATTCATAAACTTACACATAAGTTGATAGAGAGCCTTCTGAGTTTGATTTTCAAGCTTATCATGTTTTTTCTGGACGTCTCTGCGCAGGTCTCAATTGGGTTTTTTGGGAGCAATATTCAGAAATAGATCCTAATAAACTGGTACCAAAACTTGCTTGCAAGGTGTTTAACAAAAGTTCATAACTATTTTTTTAAAAAAATTTTCTAGGTTAGTTTAGAGGAGGTTTAAAATCCCCGCAATTTCAAACGTTTTTCAAATGTGACGTGCCACGTCAGCTTCCGTTAATGAAAATTGTGGATGAAAGAGTTTGCGAAGATCATTATTCAGAAAAAAAAATTTAGAAGGACCAAAATTGTACGTCGCATATTTATAAGGACTAAAGACGTATTTAACCAAATTAAAAAATTAAATATTAATTAAAAAGTTTTTTATGATTTTGTACAAATATAAATAATCAAAATTTTAATTTTATTAAACATTACAAATTCATCTAAAAATTTATTCTTAGAAGACATAAATTAGCTTAAAAGGTATCAACTATAAATTCATCCAAAAAAATTGATTGCTTAATTGCAATTTTGACTTTTCTATTTTTTAAAATAAATTTAGTCATTTTTTATAGTGTATGATTGAAGATGATAAATTTATTTATTTAAATAAAATAATTTAATAAAATAAATAAATTTTTTAAATAATTTGAATTTGATAAAATGGCAATCACACATCATCCTGTTATGTTATTAGAAATCAATTTAAATTAGAAATAAATTAAAATCATAAAAAAACAAAAAAAAAGCAAAAATCTAGATTTTAAAATAAAAAATTTTAAAAATAAGAAAAATACAAAAATTAAAATTACAATTAAGTAAAAAATAGTAGATACATCTATAACTACTATGTGTTGGTGCAAGGTAATGAAAGGGAGAAGAAGAATGAACAATGAATGATAACAAAGAGGACTACTATTGTATATCAAAAGAGGAATGAATGAGTTACAATATTGATAGCCTAGGTAGCATATTTATACTATAAATGAAAATGCCAAAAGGCCCTAATAAAGAATAAGCATTGGGAATTGTAGACATTAACTAAATTACATTTCCAATACCATCCCTTAATTTAGATATTCTATCAGAAACTAACAACAGCAATTTCATCTCTCAAATGAAGAGATTGATCTGTTTTAACTGCCTTTGTTAGAAGATCTGCAAGCTGTTTCTGAGTGCTACAGTTCAGAACTTCTAACACTCCTTTCTGCACTTGACTTCTGAGAAAGTGATACTTCGTCTCAATGTGCTTGCTTCTTCCATGTAGCACTGGATTCTTGGCAAGATCAATTGCAGACTTATTATCAATCATCAGCTTCAAAGGTTCCTTAACTTTAACCTTCAGATCATGCAGGAGATTCAGAAGCCAAACTGCTTGACAAGCAGCTACAGCACATGCGATATACTCAGCTTCACATGTTGACAGAGCCACGACAGGCTGTTTCTTGGAACTCTGGGAAATGGGACCTCCCATAAATTTAAACAAGTATCCAGAAGTACTTCTCATGTCCACTCTGTCTCTGCACCAGTCAGAATCATAATAACTTACTAATTCTGATTCTGTCTTTCTTTCAGAAGGAAACAACACTCCATATCTCAGAGTTCCCTTAATACATCTCAGAATTCTGACAGCAGCTTGGAAATGAGACCACTTTGGTTTGCTCATAAATATGCTAACTATTCCAACTGCATTGCAAATATCAGGTATGGTATTACATAAATGCCTTAGAGAACCAACAATCTGTTTGAAGCTTGTAACATCCACATCCTATCCATCAGAATCAGAATCCAACTTCTGATGGGTATCAGCAGGTGTGATAGCAACCTTGCAGTTTTCTAGCTCAAATCTCTTCAGAAGCTCTAGTTCATACTTCATCTGATGTAAAATGATTCTTTTCTCAGAGTATATAAATTCCATCCCTAGAAAGAAACTCATTTTTTCAAGATCTGTCATCTCAAACGCATTCATCAGAACTTTCTTGAACTCAGCTATCTCTTGTTCAGAACTTCTTGTGAGTAATATGTCATCAACATACAAACAAACTAGAAACATATTACCTTTTGAAGTGTGCTGAACATAAACACCATACTCCATCTCACACTTCTGAAACCCTTGTTCCTTGAAAAAGGAATCAATCTTTAAGTTCCAAGCTCTGGACGCTTACTTCAATCCATACAATGCTTTGTGTAATTTGAACACCATCCCTTCCTGATTATTTTTCTCAAATCCAGGAGGTTGTGAAACATACATCTCTTCTTGTAATGGACCTTCAGAACCTTGGACACTAGAGCTTTCCCCTTCAGAAGGACTAGCTTCAACAATTGGACTTTCTCCAGAACTTTCCCCTTCACAGTCTGGATCACCATCGGAGTCAGAGCCACTACCTTCAGAAATAGCATCTTCAAAAGTTGGATCACCTCTGCCTTCAGAAGTTCCACTTTCAGAATCATGATCATCGTCAAAGGCTGAATTTCCTTCAGAAGCTCCTCCTTCAGAAAGTCCAACCTTAGAGTCATGATTTCCACCAGAAACTTGATCATCTTTAGAGCTTGTCCTCTAGAACTTCCCCCTTCAGAAGATCTTGCTTTAGAGTTTTGACTTTCCCCAGAATCTTGACTGTCTTTAGAGTCTTGAAAATTCCCAGGGTCTGAATCATCATCAAAATCTGGATCAGAATCAGATTCACCATCTGACTCACCTTCAGAGTTTCCAGAGTCATCATCTTCTGACTCTTCTTCAGAAGCAGAATCTTCTTCAGACTCAGAATCACCTTTGGATTCTGACTTGTCTTCAGCTTCTGAGTCATCTTCTGACTCCAACTCGTCTTCAGAAACCTCAGATTCTAACTCAGAGTCATATTCTAATTCTGACTCATACAAAATCACTCCTTCAGAATCAAAATATTCAGAGTCATATTCTTCTCCCCCTTCAGAATCAGAAAATGACAATTTCACTGGTTCCTCATCAGATTCATAAGCCATAAATAGCACAGGTTCATCATCTGAGTCTCCTCTTGCTATATTTGCTTCTTCTGACTTCCTTTCTTTGTTGAACCAACAATCTCTGGCATAGTGACCAAAATTCTTACAACAGTAACACTGAACATTCCTTTTGTCAGACTTCTCCTTTCCCTTCTAGACATTCTTATCATCAGAAGTTGAGGCTTCTGACTTCTGGAATCTATCACCACGTCTATTCTACTTCTAGTCTTTCTTGACAAAAGAGGCCTTCAGAGCTTGCTCAGCTTCCCTATCAAGTTCTCTCAGACAGGCGTAACTCTTGTGCTTCTAAGCTGCTTTGCAATTCTTCTATTCTCATAGTTCCCAGATCTTTAGAATGTTCAATAGAAACAACAATGTAATCAAACTGAGGAGTAAGCGACATCAGAATCTTCTCTATGATTACCTGTTCAGACATAGTTTCTCCATACGCCTTCATCTTGTTAGTGATCAGAATCACTCTGGAGATATATTCAGAAACTTTCTCACTGCTCTTCATGTCCAGGTTCTCATATTGCTTTCATAGAGATTGAAGCTTCACCTTCTTTACTGATGCGTCACCACTGTAACATCTCACCAGTAAATCCCACACCCCTTTTGACGTTGTTGAATCAACAATCTTCTCGAACACACTTTCATCCACACACTGATGGATATATAACAGAGCTTTCTGGCCCCTCTTCCTCATCATCCTCTCAGCAGTTCTCTGTTCTTCAGTTGCATCTGCTGCAACTGGTACATAACCATCTGTAACTAGATCCAAAATATCTTGTGCACCAAACATCACACGCATTTGTATCATCCATCTGTTCCAGTTTTTGCCATTAAAAACTGAAAGTTTGGTGTTCAAACTACTGTCTCCACTCATTTTAAACCTTGCACGGATTTTCAGATCTTCAAACACACTGTTTCTCAACCCACAGAATCAGATTCTGTTCAGATTTTGTTCAAGATTTCAACAGAAAATCAATGAACCAAAATCAAACACACAACACACAAACACTCGTGTTTCCCAGGAAAAACAAAACCAAGTGTTCTAGATACCAATTTGTTGGTGCAAAGTAATGAAAGAGAGAAGAAGAATGAGCAATGAATGATAACAAAGAGGACCACTATTGTATATCAAAAGAGGAATGAATGAGTTATAATATTGATAGCCTAGGTAACATATTTATATTAAAAATGAAAATGCCAAAAGACCATAATAAAGAATAAGCATTAGGAATTGCAGACATTAACTAAATTACATTTCCAATAATATATCTTACTAAATAAAATGTTAAAAGAGTTGGATAAGTTAAGATAAAAAGACAAAAAAAGCATCTTAATATAATATTGTACATCCTCCTGTTCTTAAAAAAAAGATTAGAAAATATCATTATTTATTATAATTAATAAATATTCAAAAAACATGAAACCTGATAAATAAAAATATAGTAATAAAAAAGTAATTAATATTACATTGATATGTTAAAGAGATATTTATTTTGAAATATAAAAAAAATGTAGTAAAGGAAACGTGAGAGACAAACAAAGAGAATGGAGAAAGTGATGATGAGGTAAGAGAAGCTTGAATTTCACAAATGACTGCAACCAACGGGCATACTCCAGGGTCATTTTCGTAAATTCACTCATACCCTTCTTCACCAGTCACCCTCACTTGCTAAAAAAAGCTGGTACCGTATGTAATGTATGTATTTGGCATTCACCCTCTCAACTCTCTCACTACAGTTTCTACTATTTTTTCTATAAAAAATCTTATCTTTATTCATTTCAGAACATTGGGTTGATTTGGAAAAGCATCAATGGAAACTGGGTTGAACTCAGAATCACCAAACAAAAGAGGTGCCGGTGTTGAACCCAAAGTGGGACCTTTTGTTCCGAAAACTGATCGCAACCCAAGAGATTTACGTTCATGGGCCAAGAGAACTGGCTTTGTTTCTGATTACTCAGGTGAAGCAGGGACTAGTGGAAGTGAAAAGTTTGAACCTTTTCAACAGAGAGGAAGAGGGTCTTCGTCGATAGAGATAGATCCGGTTTTGGGAAGGATGAGAGACAATAGGGGTGTTGAGATCCAACCAGCTTCACATGGAGGTGTTGGTTTGGAAGAGAATGTGAGAAAGGAGAATGAGACTGATGGTGAAAGAAAAGCTGGTTTTAGAGGGAATGGTAATGCTGGTAATGCTGGTAATGGTGGGAATGGTCATGGAGTAGGAGTATCTGCTGTTGCTCCCGTGACAGAGGAAAAGGATGAGGAGGAGAATGTGTTACATGATGAAGTTAAGGTTAATTTGTATGATGAAGAAGGAGTGGAACTTGTGGATGGTGGATGGAAGGGACCATCAGAATTGAAGTGTGGACTTAAGGAAAATCCGGGTTTTGGTTAGTTTGTGTTCATTGTTTTTGTTTCTCTCTTGGTTCTCTTACATGGTTTATTTGACTCAGAAGTTACAATAGTTTATATTTTAGAATGCTAATTTTTTATGGTTTGAAAGTAGTTTTGTTTGAACTTTGAATTGACTCCATTCAGATATTCTTTACTTACACTTTTGCATCTTCTACTGCAGTATCTCTTATCTATTATGGCTTACAACACTATCTATCATTGGCTGGTTCACTTGTATTGATCCCATTAGTCATGGTACCGGTTATGGGTGGAACCGATGTAAGTTTATGCTGTTGTTTACAATTGACTCTCTGCGATAATTCGGATTTTTATCTATTATCATTTACATTATTAATCACTAATAACAGAAGGATACTGCTACTGTAATTTCTACAATGTTGTTTCTTTCTGGCATCACAACTATACTTCACGTTTACTTTGGTACCCGACTGCCTTTAGTTCAAGGGAGCTCATTTGTGTATTTAGCACCGGCGTTAGTCATTATTAATGCTCAAGAATATCGGAATCTTACGGAACATGTAAGTTCTTACTTCATTAGAAAACGAAAAAAATCTTAGTTCATCAAAAACACTCGAGGCTCTTAATCCTGCTTATTTCAATTGCAGAAATTTAGACACATAATGAGAGAACTTCAAGGTGCTATAATTGTCGGTTCAATATTCCAATGTATCTTGGGATTTAGCGGCTTGATGTCTATCCTACTCAGGTAACAAGAAGTTTTACGTCATATCTTTGTTCTATCCACCATATATTGTATTAGTATGATCATGATGTTTTGCTACCTCAGTTGAAAATTTGCAATGATGTGTGTGCAGTAACATGTGAGACAGAGATGCATGATATTGGTCAATGAAGCAATACAAAATACTGAACTTTTATCAAAAGATAGCTTTCATGTTTTCAGCCTCGAATATCAATTCTTTACGATTTTACAATTTGTTGTAGGTTAATCAACCCAGTTGTGGTTGCGCCAACTGTTGCTGCTGTAGGTTTAGCGTTCTTCAGTTATGGTTTTCAACAAGCTGGCATTTGCTTGGAAATTTCTGTTCCACAAATAGCACTGATTCTATTATTCACTCTGGTGAGTAATGCAGCACCAATTACTGGTTCTAAAGTTACTGCTTAATTTATAAACAGGTCATGGGATTTGAAAATTTATTAAATTATTTTATGTTCAGAAACTCATTATTTCTTCTTTTTGCCTTGTTTGAAGTATCTGCGAGGAATATCTATCTTTGGACGCCATTTATTTCGAGTTTATGCTGTAAGTTTCTTACATTAATCAGACGATTTTTTTTCATTTTATATTTAGAGTATGTGGCTATAGTAACAAACTCTTATGAATTACTTTTTAATATTTGTAGGTTCCGTTGAGCGTAGCAATAGTTTGGATATACGCATCATTTTTAACAGCCGGAGGTGTATATAATTACAAAGGATGCAATCCCGATATACCGAGTTCAAACATTCTTACAGATGCGTGTAGAAAGCATGCATATACCATTCAACATTGCAGGACTGATGTTTCCGATGCATTATCTACTGCTGCATGGCTCAGAATTCCTTACCCTTTACAATGGGGTTTCCCTATTTTCCATTTCAGGACTTCCATAATCATGGTCATAGTGTCGCTCGTTGCTTCTGTAGATTCAGTAAGTATCATATTTTAGTTTTAGATGGATTTTCATTTTGAAAGTAAGGATCACATCTAGTGCCATATCCAGAATCGGAGTCATTCATTGGTTTATCCTTTTTTCCAGGTTGGAACTTATCGTACCGCGTCTCTTCAAGTTAATTCGAGGCCTCCAACTCCAGGAGTTGTAAGCCGGGGAATTGCCCTGGAGGGTTTCTGTAGTATATTGGCCGGTCTTTGGGGTTCAGGTACTGGTTCAACGACTTTGACAGAAAACATGCACACAATTAACATCACAAAGGTGGCAAGTAGGAAGGTAGTGGAACTTGGAGCAGTTTTCTTGATCATATTCTCATTTATAGGTAAAGCAACAACCACTTGGTGAAAAAAAAACCTTAGTTCACTAAAAAACTCCTAACTGGCCGTACGTATATCTTTCATTTCTCTCCATTTTGTTGCATGCTGGTGGCGGGGAGGATGCGAGGACGTGCACTAGTTTTGTTTTTGTGCATTTTTAGTGCTCATATTACGAGTCTTATCTACATTATGTCTCAGTGATATGTGCAGATAGCAGCTATGGCAACGCTATCACACTTTAGTTTGGAAGAATTCGAACAAACTGCTATTTTCCGCGATCCACAGTTGACAATACATTGTATTTTTGTAGGAAAAGTGGGTGCCCTTCTTGCTTCAATTCCACAGGCCTTGGCTGCTGCGGTACTATGTTTCATGTGGGCTCTTACAGTAACACTGGGTCTATCAACTTTACAGTATGGTCAATCAGCCAGTTTCAGGAACATGACAATCGTCGGCATTGCATTGTTCCTTGGCATGTCCATTCCGTCTTATTTTCAACAATACCAACCCGAGTCGCGTCTTATACTGCCTAGTTATCTGGTTCCTTATGCGGCAGCGTCAAGTGGACCATTCCATTCTGGCCTTAAACAAGTAAGTCACGTCGAATCATATATTGCTGAAAAACCTCTTTAGACTATGGCGAGGTAATGAAATATAATTGGACATCTGTCTAAAACTTGATGAAGATGAGCTAAGTTGTCATTTTCTTTGTCCAAAACTTATCAGCTTGATTTCGCTATCAATGCTCTTATGTCGATGAACATGGTGGTTACACTGTTGGTGGCATTTCTACTGGACAACACTGTCCCGGGAAGTAAACAAGAACGAGGAGTGTATGTATGGTCGAAAGCCGAAGACATTGCCGCAGATGCCTCACTGCAATCTGAATATTCGCTTCCGAAGAAACTTGCTTGGTGTTGCTGTTGGTTAAAGTGTTTAGGAGTCTAATACTTGGACATTATTATAACACTTCAAGAAAAAATGTAAAAATGTCTCTCCTAAGAGCTTAGAAGATATTGCAGATCATGAAGAAAAAGGTAAATTTGTACATTGTAATGTAATATTAATATAGTTACAGCAACATTAAATTGGAGAAAGCTTTGAAATACTAATCACAGCTTTGAATTTAACTGTACAAAATCCAATGAAACAAAAAATGTATTGGTATTAATTTGCAATTTTAGCTGATTTGTTGCTTTGCCATTCTTCAAGAAAGGAACGGAGAGTGTAATTTGGTGTAAGGGATGTGTGTTTGAGCCTTAAGTTTGTCATTGGGGATGTATCATGTCCTGAATGCAACCACTGTTCTATTGCTTCTAGCTCATAAGAAAATCCATCTGCTGCCACATGTGGATTTTTCATAATCTCCTGTGCACCAAACATCATAAAAATGTTACTTCATTAGATTAAACTATACTTATATACAGTGTGTATAATCGTAAGTCAGAGTCCTCAGAGAGTCTGTTCTTCTTAAGGTCTCATGTTTGAATTCCGTTAGGTGTTAATAATATATTTGTGTTGCGTCAGTCCATACAAAACTTTACTCTGACTTTAAATAGCCTCTGCTAGTGGACGGTTGGATTGGTCTTCTAACTTAGTCGGTCGCAAGACTGGATATCAAACTTTGAAAAAATTGTGAAAAATAATGAAAAGATCAATAGACTAACCTGTCGTATAGGGCAAAGGAAAACACTAGGCACATCACTAGAGCCTTCTCTATCTATACATCCACCAATGGTTATCTTTCTATCTTCTTTTGCAACTATTTCATCACCCTTTCTTCTTATCTTATTGAGTTCTTCTACGACCTTTGCAATACTTAGATTTAGGTGGGGTTTGCTTTTCATGGACATGCAAGTCATAGTCAGGCTCACAAGTTCTTTTGCTAGATCCAATGGCCATTGTCCTGCCATGTCATCAAGAATGTTAACCAATGTTTCTCTATCCATGTCCATTGTCATGAGCTCCTCAATGGGCCCAGCCCAATTTCTTCCAGTCAATAGCTGCATCAATAAAACCCCTACAGCGCGTAAATCTTCCTCGACATTGCATTCGATGTTATCATCGTTACACTCTTGAAGCCCAAAGCCTGTGATTTTTGCGACTAAATTGCGATCTAGGAGGACGCGTGCTGGGCTCAAATGACAATGAATAACAGACCTTTGTTGAGATGAATTCAGAAAGCCCAGGCCCGAGCATACTTCTGTCGCAATACGTATTCGATCGTGCCAACGTAAGCCTCTATTTCTTCTTCTGGTAAACAACATGTCTTGTAAGCTTCCATTGCCCATGTATTCAAAAACTACGTATTTCGGCTCCGAGCAGAAGCCTACCACAGCAACTAGATGTGGATGCCTAATATCACCAAAAAACCTCACCTAAATAAAATGCATTAGTAATTAGTAAATTTGAATTACAATCAAAAAGACATAAAGAACAAGTTCAAATTTTAATTACCTTAGATTGAAAATCCTCTTTAGACAAAGAAGCAAAAGAAGTCATGATCTTAATCGCAACGGTAGAGTGGTTAAACCGTCCTCTATACACGTTAGTCCATTCCCGACCACACTTCAACCTCAACCGCTCAGAAAAGTTATCAGTCGCCAACCTCAACTCCTCCTCACTATACTCCCTCATTCCGCAACTCGTGCCACCATTGTCTCCCAACCTCGCTGCCATACCTATAGCATCTTTCTGCTTACAAAACTCGATCCTTCGATTCAATACGTCCCTTTGCTTCCTCAACTCCTCTATCTCCCTCACCATGTCCGTTCTCTCCCTCACCGCTCTCTCTACCTGTGTCTCTGCTCTTGACCTTGATATTGTTGAGATTTGAAGCTTGTTTGATAGTTCTGATTGAAGCTCTAATAATGAATTCATCCTTTGTTTTCTCTCTTTAATCTCTGTTCTCATTTCTTCTCTTTGCTCTTTCTCTAAATGCAGTTCCTTGTTGCGATTCTCCTTTGTACTCACTTCTTCCCTTATTCTACCTTCAAGTTCTTCTGCCTAAAATTGTACCATAACTAATTATTATAGCATGTATGAAAAAAAAAATTAAAATGTCTCCAATCAAATAGCCAGTGTCCTCGAGAACACTGACACATGTCAAACACCAAACACGTATATCATTACCCTGCTTTTGCATAAGCTAATTGCCCATTCAGCTTTTGTGCGCCTTTTTATATTTTCCCTAGTCTCTTTTCTTTTCAACTCGGCGGTTTTGCCTAGGATCTCAATTTTTTCTGCTGTATTCTGTATGCAAGAAAAATCAACCAATATTAAGGTCAAATTTCTTACAACTGTAAAGTGAAACCAATGATCTAACAACTCAAAAACAAACAAACAAAACAAAACAGAATAAATAAACATCAACATTAATCAATGTCCACATATTTTATTCAAAATATCCATAGAGTTAGTACCTTATTAGACTTGTTCAATTCAATGACAAGTGGCCCAATTTTTGTACCAACGTGCAACTCATCATTCTCCTGCACACAAATTCCTTCCTCCAAATTTGAAGATAACAACAACTCTTGATAATAATTTTCTCTGTCTTGAAGATAAAACTCCCATTGATTTTGAACCAAATTGGTCGATGAAGGAGAACCACTTAATCTATTATGAGAATAATCACTTGTTTTGTCACTAAGCATTTTGTCTAACCAATCCTTAAAAGTTACCTTATCTTTCATTTTTGCAACCATTACTCCACTATCATCTTCCATGATTTTCTCATCATTGTTTCCTCTTAGAAAGACTTGTTTGCCACCACATATAATGAATAATTCACATGAACTAGGTTTGTGTTGATGAACATAGAATAATCCACTAATAGCACCTTTTGATTTCCTAATCAAAAATTAAGAAAATGAAATATTAAATAAAAACATATGTTTTATGGAATTTTTCAAGAAAAAAATTGAAAGATTACATACAAGGAAGGCTTCATGAATGAAAATCCCATAACCAATTTAGTTATTTCTAATTCGTTTGTCATATCTACGACGTGCTTCTGCATTGGTTCATCAAATTTCTCAATTTCAAGAATTTCTACTGACACCTGAAATATATCATACAATAGGTTATAAGTCATTCAACTTTATTTAAAATTTGGTTCGATACGAGGGATTGAATTTTTATTGAAATATTAAGATGAACAACATACCTTGCCACAAAAAGCAATATATTTGGAAAAGAGCTTCTTGATTCTCTCTTTCTCATCTTTTCTTAGAGCTTCAAGTTTCTCATCATTCAAAGATCTTGCTGGAAGTTTTCCAACTAGAAGAAAAAAAAATCACAAAACTAAGCTAAACCCAATTGAATTTCAAAAGGAAGAAAAACTAATCTTATGTACAAACCAAAAACTTACATGGTGTATAAACATAGTCCTTAGAACTGCTATGAGTCACATGAAGAATAACAATGGAAATTGGATGAGAGTTCCATTTCTTAAGAGCCCAATTTAAAGTAATAAATCCATCTCGCGCATCATCACTAATAGCAACATAGATTTTCTCTTTTTGTGTTGCATCCATTGTTGTCTAGATTGTGTTGGCAAAGGTCTAGTGTGAAAACAACCTTATAAATATCATCAATTTCAAAGGTTTGTTTTTGTGAAATTTTTCTAAGTGTTTGGTTTGAAACTATGTATTATTATAATATAATGTTTTTATCATGATTTGTAAGAGAAGAGTCCGAATGACACGGCCAGGTTTGGACTTTTGTGTATGGAGTGTCTTGATTGGCAAATGGAGCTGGGGTCATGGATTTGCAATTTCTATGGTTCTTCTTAGAATTCACTTTTGTTTTTTATGGATTAGATTATATAAGACAGAGTGAAATTACTAGCTTCACTACGACTTAATGATTATCATTTTTGAACTTCACTGGCATAAATTGTTAAATACCGAGAGGTTTAAATGAGGTATGCACTTCCTCTTTTAAATATAAGTCTTCTTTAAAAAAAGATATTGTCTCATTTCTATTATTATTTTCACTAAAACTACTTATTATCACTCTTTCGAGCCGACTAAACGGGCTAATAAAATCAGTTCAATTCAACTAAATATTTAGACTCTAGTGAAAAATGAGTTTTCGCTAAGGACGAATCTTTCGAGAACTATTCGAGTTCGATTCTAGATGGAAATAAGGTTTGACCAGTGAATCGTCCCTCTGAACCATAAAATCAGATTAGTCGATTCAGTATGTGGATCACAACTGATTGGTTAAATCCAACAAAAAAAAAGCTCAATTCAAAAATTCAAACCAGAGTTTAGTCTGCCTAAAGATGACGCACATGTAAACTCTCGCCAACACTAGAACCAACCCTACACCCATTTTAACCATTGATATCAATCCAACGACCTTCCGTATTCCACAATGCATTTGTCAGAGGAGTTTTTAACTGTCACTCATATATAAACGCGACCACGCGCCATGCCAAAGTACTATTTCATTCTTTCTTGTAAGTTACACATCTTTAGTCTCACTGACTTGTGCGTTGAAATGCTGACCTTGTTAATACACCCTTTATCCGCCCACCAGAGACTCTTGCCTCCGTACCAGAGAGCTTTTATGACACTCTTTATCAGCACCTCACAAATTTTCTGTTCCACATCGGAATAGTGGCGTCGTCTATGAAAATCAATTTCTTGATTCTCACAGAAATCCACGATGACATCCTTGTTTCCTCGCAACAACCACTCTTGTTAATCGATCATATCACTGTAAATCATCTCAAATGATCAAATCATTATAATGGTAGCTTCTAAATCATATCTATTGGCCGCTCATTGTAACATCAGCCTTGCAGAGGCTGTCATTGCACAATCCTTGTGTCTAATCATCAAGATCATCTTCTTCCCGCTGGGGGAGGAAATCCTGTTCTAGTAACACGATTCTATACGACGCCACATTACAACACAAGAGGACCTCGATAATCTCCAAAACACTGAAATTTTAAGGCCCACAACTCTCTTTCTCTTGGTTCGAGAGGCGATGATAATAGTCGTACCCTTCATGAAGATCGCCCATAGGAGATCTTTGTCGCTCGGTTCCCAATAAAAGGACATGAAAGATGTCAAACACCAGGTCCCTTTCACATTTAGAAGAATCCATTTTCAAAACACATTATTGACTTTAGGATTAATAAATCCCTCGAAAAACTGCCGAAGCCACACAATTATGACCCAACCAAGCACATTGAGCACACATACACCGTGCTCGATTATAACCATGTGAAGAGCATAGTGAAATGCAAACTATTATTGTTGAATCTCAAAGAAGGTGCTATGACGTGGTTCAAAATTCTAGAGGATGATTCTATCAATTTCTGGAGGAAGCTGTATGATAAACTCACAATGCAAAAAAAACAATAGTAGTCCTCAACGGGATTCACCAAAAGAATAAGGAAACTATTTCAGAATATACCGACTGATTCACAAAAGTGGCAATGGAAGTAGGCGAATCCAACGACATGATGAAATGAAGGATCTTCGAGAAATGATTGAGGACATATTGTATGTTCTGTGAGAAGGTAGAGCTAGAGGGCACTGAGAGCATGAGAGACCTCTTCACAAGAGCCCAACCATATATTAATTATGAGAAGTTGTTGGATGAAAATGTAGAAATAAATAAAAGGTATAGAAACCTAATGAATGACCGACGAGAGATAACAAATGCCAAGATGATGGGGATATAGATTCACATCGAGGGCCACAATCTAGGTTCTAATCCTACATCGCTCTCAGAATTTCAAGAGAAAATATTTTACAAGAGTGTGCCAACACCGAAGTCAAAGACGTTGGGGGTAAGATATCCCCACCCTTTCCAAGAATCTTCCATGATGGACAATTCAAAGTTTTTTCGCTTCCACAAGAGCCATATACACCACAAAAATGAATGCGTCCATTTGAAAGAAGTAATGAAAAAGCTAATTGAGAAGGATAGATTAGGTTGATATGCTCAAGATGATGGAAGAAAAGACGATTGTGAAAGGAAAAAAGGCTCCCACAGGGAGTCCTTAAGGCATAACAACTCATTGCGTAAGAAATGGTCCCCCAATCAAGATATGTCATCACCAAATAAGACAATCAAAGTCATGGGGGAGACCAATAAAAGAAAAGATGACAACAACGACAAGGAGAAAGTTTGGAGAGGAAAACAATAATTCATAGCTTCTGTTATAGGGGATATAACTTCATCGTATCCATCATCGAAGGTTTCCTTCACCCTAAGATAATGTCGAAAGGGACCATGAAAAGAAATATCATTGAGCTGATGATTGCAGATAAAAAATGAGAAAAGTCTGAAGAGAAATTAGAAAGGCCCATCCTAGGGTGCGGGGACAACAAGAAGGTAGGAAAAATTCCAAACGAGATCTTCCCCTTGATAATAATGGAATATGGATAATTTCTATGTCTCGAGAATCCTTGTCGACAGAGGGAGCTCATGTGATATTATGTATGTTGATTTCTTAAGAAAGTTGGGCTTGAGAAAAAACAAGTCGTCCCCTTATACATGTTCATATCTACAGGCTTTCGATGATACAATGACATGCCCTTGGGTTTTATAGAGCTGATGGTTACCTCCGAGGATGAAAATGACGCCCATATAATAAATCTATTTTTTTGTATGGTCCCATGCAAAAACATTTACAACTGCATCTTAAGGAGGTATTTCTCTGCGACTCTAGACATAACGACATCCTCCGTTCACCTAAAAATGAAGTACCATAATCCACATGATGATCCAATGACTATATATGCTGATCTAGTAGGCGCTTAAAACATATATAAAGCCTACCCCACAATCGAGATTCAATACCTATCAAACAAAACGAGAACCTGAAGGTAGAGAAAAAAACAAGAAAAGGGGATTTGGATTTAGTTTTAGAAAACTTTTCCCCTTTAGGAAAACCGTTTGAACAATTGAATAAGAGAATATAGAATGCTAGAAGTAAAGAACTCATTCATTTTATCCAAGTTCACCATTAACTATGCTACATCTTGTCCACCCTCCTCAGGTGATTTTTCATTCAACAACGACTTAATCCACTATAACCAAATCTGATTACAATCACAACAATAAGTCCAATCAACCTTGCCGACAACCCCAACAAGTTCAGCCGGTCCTTATTGCCAATTCTGGAAATACCACAACCTATGTCTTCATGAGAATCTTGACTCAACAGAGTCTCAAGGAACAATATAATCATACGTCCAGTGATCTCCACGAGATACAACAATCAAGGACTCGTTAAGGATTTCATATATAATAGCCCAAGTCTTCTCAAGTCTTCTGATCTTCACTCGATCACTTGAGGCAACAACCAATTCTAAACAAAATTGTTTTTTTTGGAGATTACAATAGTGCTTCTTAACAAGCAGATTGCTCCTAATTTAAGTACAAATTATTTAACACAATTATGAGCAACAACTCTTGTGTTCAAACAATTTACATGAAGAACTTAAGATATAATACAATATGAGCAACAACTCTTGTGTTTACATGTTTCTACAAAGATGAATATAATCTAAAATTGAGTGTAACATCTTGTAGTCTTCTTGTCTTCATATTCTTCATAGCAAGCTATGAGAAACAACTCCTTGCTTCTTTATATTTCTACCAAGATGTATTTGATAAGAATTTAAGTACCATCTTGTAGAATTCTTCTTCTTCGTCATCTTCTTTCTTTTCATCTCTTCATTTTCTCTCTTTAATGTTGTAAGATGTTTTCAATATGAATAACAATGTTCTGTGGACTTTGTCATGATGAACATCATCAAGTTGTATTTGAAGCTTTGATCTTCTTATATAGCCTTCAAATAGAGTCGTTGTAAGGATAGAAAAGTCTTTTCTTCTTCCAACGGTTGATTCCCAACGAATATATTCAAGAGAGGTTTGGAACAATACGAAACGTTACTTTCCTTAGCCCGCTGCTTGCAGTTGTTAGCATGAAATGTGGGAGACAACTTCTTTGAATAGTACAACCAATATCATGATAGTGGAATTTGTTGTGTACTGTTTGTACTGTATTCTTCTTGACAAAGTTTCTTGATCTTTATCTTTTGATGATGCACTTCTGATTCTGAAGTATTAAGCTTGGAAGAGATCAATAAGTTGTATTCTTTATTTTGATGAATGAATGATGAGTAGTTCAGAAACTACTTTGTTGTTGTAGCGCAAGAACATCAGAGTGGTTAGAACCAAATCTTATCTTCAGAATTATGGGCAACAACCCATCTGAAACACACAGCTTTTCTTATGATCTAGAACTAGTCTTGAAGGCATATTTCTTATCTGATCTGAGAGATGAAGATTTTGTTGAGAATATGTTTCATTTCATAATCTTTCAATAATGGATTCTTGTCTTCAGAATGATTGACAACAACCTATTTGAGAAACAAATCTTGTCGTTTTACGTGAAAGCTTTTCTGATGATATCAAAAGCTTTCCTGATATTGGATCTTGTAATTAGATATTGAGACAACAACCTTTTTTATTAACAAGTCTTTGAATTCCTGAGCTTTGATTCTTTGTTCTTGCTAGATTGATTTCTGATTGAGGAGTGATAATGATCCAAAAGATTTTTCTTTGTTGTAGAGTCAGATTCTTTCAGATAGTTGGATATTGTATTCAGATATATAAGCAACAACTTATCTGATAGCCAATATCTTCTTTGAGCAAAAGCTTTTCTGATCTTGAATTATTCAATTGATCCTTCAGTCTTGATAATACTCTTTTCTGAGCTACATATCTGATGTCTAATTTCTGAAGCTGAAGCTTATATCAGTACATCTGATTTTTGATGTCGAATCCCTTTTCTTTATTTCTGATCTCTTGAATTCTGATCTTTGGATTGAGCAGGAAGCAACAACTTATGTCAGCTACATATTTATTTCTGATCTTGAATTCTTTCTCTGGATATTTGAGATATTCGTTTTTGATATATTGAGAGTGAATCTTTCCTGAGAACATTCTTGATTCCCTTTCTGATGTACATTCATCATTCTTTTGAACTGCTTATGTTTCTTTAGAAACAGTCATAATAGTTCTTCTGTTGAGTGGATTGGCTTGAGAGGATGTCGTCCTTTGATCTTGCCTTCTGATGGTCTATATGATGTCGATTTGGATTGAGTCCAGAATATCTTTCTTTCTTTCATCCTTTCTTCTGATGGAATACTTCTAATGTTGAATTGAAGTGCATATTCCATTAACTATCTGAGTATTCAGAAACTTGACATTGTCTACATAGATATGAGTAACAACTCTTCTGATGAAAAAGTATTGACTTCTGATTTGGAAGCAGAAGCTTTATCTATGTGTTTAGAATCTTGACTCCATCTTCAGAATTGTAAGCAACAACTTTTCTGATGTACTAGTCTTGACTTTTGACATTTGTATTGGAGGATTGTTTCTTGTACATTCTTGATTTCTGATCTTGAAGCAATAACTTATCAGAAACTCTTTCTTCTTGATTACTTGTGAGTTATTGAGTGTGATACGGTGGGAGAACTGACTTGGGTGTTTTGCGTTTGATCGCAAATGTTGCGGTTAGCAAGAGTCGTCACCGACTTTTCTTTTATCCAAAAGGAAAGGTGAAAAAACACAGGAAAGACCTTTGAGATGTTTTCTTGAGTTCGGGGGGTAGATTATGAAAAGGGAAGGTATTAACACCCTTTTCATCCATGGTTTTCCATGGGCTCTTAGTTACTTGTTAGATCACTTTCTTTTGTTTGAAAATGTGCTTTGTGTGGTTTTTGAAAGTATATTTTGAAAAGAGGCCATTGTTTAGGCAAACTTTGTAATGATTCTCGTTCGTAAGAATGTATACAAAGGTGTTGATCTTTTGAAAATATTTTCAAGTTTGAAAAGTAATTTGAAAGTGTAGGTGTTTGGTTTTGAAAATAGCAAGGATGTTTTGTTTTGAAATTGAGCAAGTAACTAGGAACTTTCTACCTACTCAAAAAGTCTTTCATAACCATGATTAGCAATGTTGCAAGACACCTTAGCATTTTCTTTAGGGACCAAGACCATTTTGAGAGGCAACATGGATAGCGTCGTCGAGGGACTATGATCTTGTATTTTGTTTATTTTTTGCTAAGATACCTGTTTACAGTGATTTCTGGTAAACAACCGCTAGTCCTCCAAACTATCGAATAAACTTACTGACTGTTATTCAATTCCTCTGGTAACTCGCAGGATCGACTAGATTGATCCTAGGACGTGTTGGTCATTAGGGTAACTTTCATGATCGAACAGGTATTCATGGTTGGTATTTAGAATGTTGTGTAGGTGTTTGACTTATTTCGATTTCTCTCTTAAAGATCTAAAGGTGTAATCAAAATATATGTGCGCAAAACTAAATTGCATGAATAAAGGTCAATTGTAAAGACATGTAAAAACTGCATAAAAGACAAGTAACTGACTTCGAAACGTAAAAAACACAGTTAATGTAAAAGATTCGAAATGTGAAGAAAGCGTTTAATGCAAGAAAACTGTAAAATTGCTTTAAGTAAAAAAGGTGTTCGAAGGATAAAAACTTGAAGATAAAGGCATGAAATGTATAACAGTTTCTGAAATGTAAAGTATTTGAAATGGAAGGAAAGCATTTAAACGTAAGGCATCAGTGAAAAGATTTCGAATAAAAAGACTTTAGATGCAAAAACTTGTAAATGGTATTGACATAAAGATAAGGAAAGTACTGGAAATGATAAATGGTTTTCATTAAATCATAAACATGTGGTGTTATCATACGTACATTGCTCTTGCATTCGTTTCCCTAGCCATGTGGTAATTTGAATGTTTACTGAGTTTTCCTGTACAATAGATATGACACACGAAATCCTAATGCTAAGACTTCTATTTATACTACTTCGACCATAACGGTCTTGCTATAAGATTCTGCCACGTTCAGAACATGCAGAGCAATGCCTCTCTCTTGCTTCCACGCGTCTTCGAATGCTCCAGCGCATATATTTCAAATTTCGAACATCCCGCTTGCATTTGAATTTCAAATGTTTTGGCACTTCTTCGCTTCGAACGCACTTCTTAGACACAACCTTGTTATCATTTCGAGACTTCTTTGGATATATTCTCATAACTGTCACTCGAAGCTCCAAGCTTTGATATGCTCATTCGAAGCATTGCTTCTACTATTTCGAAACATGACGTTTTGTTTCATTTCGATCGAAACGTCCAATTTACTTTGCTTCTAATAATATTATCAAAATCTTCAGCCAACAAAATGCCCCTTTAAAATATGTATTTCGATTCCTTTGAGAAATACTTATTTTAAACATATACACAAGATTTTGATGCGACCTTCGAATCATCGTAACATTTATTGCATTTGACTCCAGTCACGTTAATCATAACACTTTTTAGATTCCTTAACCGCCTTGAACCACTTCACAGTATGGTGTAGTTACAAAACAATGATTATCTTTAATCACGCCTATTACCAATGTTAACTTTACGCCACCTCTTCATCAAACCAACCCATGATTACCACCTATCACAACCTTACTCAGTGGATGCTTAAACTTCCATATTATAAAAACCCATCAACTTAGTCTTTTTCTTTTCTTTCCACATTCTGAATCTTTTCTCCTTATTTTCTCACCGAAACCCTAAGCTTTCAACATTCTTCCAACAATGTCTTCTTCTACTTCATCCCAACTAAAAAAGGTTTCTAAAAAGAAAGGAAAGACCGCAGGAACTACAATGGAAAGCAAGGTTGTCACTCACCAAGGTCAATCTGTTCTTGTTCCCCAGATGATCTCAAAGGAGAAAGAAATGCTTTATGCATCCCAGGTACTTATTCCTACCACCGCTGCTGGTAAGAGGTTAGCTTTAATGGGCCCTCTTACAGTTTTTGAAATTTTAAAAGACACCAGGAAAATTTTCCCAGTTTGCTATAATTTCAAACCCCTGTTTAATAAAATGGACGCCCCTAAGGCAATAGAATCTTCTGGCTCAAACACCGTGGAAAATCCAATTGTTCCTCCTAAGGACCCTTTTGTATTGGACTATGTAAAGAGTAACTTCAAATCGTTTCGATCTTGCCCCACCTCCGACACTGCTTATCATAACTGGTTCAATAAGGTAGAAGCTAAGAAATCCCAGCAATGGGAAGAATTAGGTATCTACAACTTGATTAAGCTGTCGAAGCCAGGTTTTACTTATAGCCACCCATTGTTATTCGCGTCCCTATATTTCTGGGACAGTACTTATAATACTTTCCATCTCCCTGGTGGAATGATTACCCCTACCTTCTTTGACATAGCGGCCATCACTGGGCTATCACCAGTAGGAGAAACATATATCCCTGACAACGAAGAACATTCGAGTATAATCGACTTCAAAGTCAAACTAGCAAGCTTTTCAAAGTTTATCAGCCACTACCATGCTGAAGGAGACAGTGTGTCTGATGTAGAACACATTGCTTTCCTTACCTTATGGCTGTCAAGATATGTCTTTTGCAGTAGATCCCTACAGGTAGCCAGTAGGTTTATTCCTCTAGCTAGAGATTTGCACGAGAATCGGAGAGTGTGCTTGAGCGAATTGCTACTAGTTGATCTTTATGAAAGCCTAAGGTCAGCTGTTTCGAGTCTAAAATCTCACACCTCCAAGAATATCCTGCTAGCTGGCCCTTTCTGGTTGCTTCAGTTGTGGCTAAATGCCATGTTCGAACCTTCATTGTCAACTGCCAACACCATTGCTGAACAAGACCCTGAAATAACGGATAGAATAATCGAAGGCACTAGGCTGCAAAGACTAACCCCACATGATGATAAGGATGACTTCAAAGTCCTATTCTCAAAATACACCATGATATTCTCCAAGAGGCATAAGTTCGAAGAGACCATGGCGCCTTTTGCTTCAAGGGCTCATGGACCTTCATGGTTTACCATGGCTCTCTCAGAAGCTGTCAAGAGCAAAGAGATTCAAGATGTATGGAGAGCCTTTTTGCTACCCAAACTAATCTCTTCAAGAATAACTCCTGCCAAGAATCAGATTTTCCTTTTCGCTTATCAGCCCAATTTTGTTTCGAGACAGTTTGGCTTGTGCCAACTAATTCCTGAACCCTTATTTCAAACTGAGAGTGCAATTACCTCTGGGCGAACCTTCAAGGCACGGGAAGCCAAACTGCAGCAAGAACAATACCAAGGCTTTGCCTAGTTTGAGCTAATAACTTTCGAACCTACCCACCTTACAGCAAAGGGGTTTCTGGAATGGTGGACAAAGTTTTATCAAACTTATATGTTCGATACTCTTACTATTCAGCAGAAACTAACTGATGCCTTCGATGTGCAGGTACCATCCAAGAAAGGTATGTTCACTCATGCCAAAGAGATTAAAGCTTTTCAAAATTATTTCGAAACTACTTATGATCCCACACACTTGGAATCCACTGTGCATCAAGCGGCTGAGACCTTGAAGGAAAAATTCAAACAAAAAGTTTCTAAGTTAAAACTTCCTTCAGGGTTGTCATCTGAGGATAGGTATAGGTTGGCATTCGAAATGCATCCACCTAAATTTCCTAGATTACCTACCTCAGAACTGGCTCTGGCTTGGTTTCCTCCATACCCTTGGTGGTTCACTTGCAAAGAAATGTTCAAACATCTTCAAAAGAAACCAAAGCCATCTGAGACTGTGACATGGGCTCGACACTGGCTCCACGATTTCCCAGGACATCTTCGCTATGACCTTTTTGCCATGTCGATTAAATCTGATCAAGGCACAGGTGCGAATGCTTGGGAAAATCCCAAACGTTTTTCATTTTCCATATCTTTAACTTTTGCCTTAATTGTTTCGATTTTCAGCCATCAGGATAAAGACAGCCGCTTCAAAGTCGAAAGAAGGGAGCGCCTCTCAAGCCTCTATCGAAACCACTGACAATGTGACTCCATCCGAAACAACAACCATTGCTGCAACAACAACAACAACAACAATACCAACAATAACCAGTGTTCCAACTCCACAGGTAATCACTTAGCCTTGATGTTTCGAATTCACTAATGTTTCATGATTTGCATCTAACTCTTTGTTTAAATCTTTTCAGACCAACAAACTTCCGCCTACCACTCCAAAGAAGCGAAAATCAAACACCACTGGGGAAGACCCCAAGGCTGGAGGAAACTTACCAGCTGCTTCGAAGAAGAAGCAGAAGAAGGATATTTCAAAGAGCGCTGTACCAACTAGTGTCTCTGGACTCGATTCCAGGGATGCTGCTCCCTCACCCAAATCCAAAATTCCATCTTCGACCTCCAACGTAATGTTGGAACGCATAGCTAGCAACCTCTCTTCTGAGAGTCCACAGGTAAATTGAACTTTAAACTTTTGACAAAATAATTATTCATTACCTTGGTGCATGCTTTTAATATTCTTTTGCTCCTTGCAGGATATCTTAAATCCAGCCTTCACCACTTCGACCTCACCATCAAAAGCTGCTGCTCCGATCAACTCCTCTCCTCAAGGAGACTCCAGCAACCTTGTACAAAACAAAGGTTCCTCCAATATGGCGGTCCTGGCTGGGGCTTCTGAGCAGCAAGATGATCAAAGTACCTCTCCTCCTCTAAAAGAAACAAATGAAGCAACGCTTCATGAATCTGCAGAGGCTTCACAAAGAACTTCTCTCCAAAAGTCCCCTCTCAAAACCCTTCAAGAGGACCCAAAGGACGCTCACGCTGAAGGAGAGAAAGCTGATTCTGGTCAAAGAAACGAAGAATCTGCAGAAGAAGAGTCTGAGGAGGAGGATGCCAACGATGGTTCGACTGCTGGGGCAGAGTCCAATACAAATAGCAGCGAAAAAGAAGACATCAAAGTGGTGGACTTGGATGACGATGAAGAAGATAATGAGCACGGAACAAATGAAGGGGATGGTGACACAACCAACAAACCCATGGAAGTCGAAATGGACGTGACTCCCCTACGTGTGGAACTCCCTCAACCGTCTTTGTCTCGAATGACTGACGAGGAGCTTGCACTCCTGAGACGAAATGACCCTATTGGGTACATGAAGGCGAAGCTGGCTCAAAGGGACATTCCACTTGCTAGGGCTGGCACAAGTTCGACTAGTTATCCTCTTCCCACAGATGAAAGAATTTTACTTCTTAACAGGATCAGGAAAACAATTCTTAATGTGGATATATTCGAAGTGCTCAAACAGGATATCACTGCTTGCTACCCTATGAAGGAGTTTCTTACAAAAGTCAACCTTGCTACCTGCTCCTTGCCAGTTAGTACTATCTTGTTCGATCTTCAATCTTTGCTGGACAACGTAACTGGTTACCTTCTCCAAGATGAATCTGCTGCCAGAAAGGTTCAAGAAAAACGCACTGCAATGGATGCTGCTTATGAACAAGCTTCAAAACTCTCTCAAGAAGCTAAGGATCAAGCTATGCATCTAAAGCAAGCAAAAATTGATTATGAGGCTCGAGATGAGTCCATCCTTCTCTGGGAAAGGCAGATTCAGGAGCTTCAACAGAAGGTTAAAGAGGCTAAAGAACAACAAATAGCCTTCGAAACCAATACTGCTGGTAACCAATTCGAAGAGCTTCTCAACCAGGGGCTTGCAGAAATGGAAACTGCAGAACAACTCAAGGGAGAAGTGGAAACCTTGGAAGGAGCCAGACATTTTGCTCAACAGAGACTTGAATCTTTTCGAAGTACCTTCAACAGATTGAAGAATAATTCTTATTTCTAAATTTCAGTGTTTATTTGATTACGATTTGGTTTTTTATATGTAATATTCGAACAACGCCATTTTGGCATCCCATATTGCCATTTTGGCATTTATAATATCTTGGTTACGTTGTTACTATTCGAATCTCCTGCAGGCGTGGCTTATATTTCTTTAAATATTTCCCATTAACCTTTAGGATACGTTTATCATCCGTCAATTCTTCGATTTCATATGCATTGTTTGAGAATACCTTTAGTATTCGAAAAGGCCCTTCCCAATGAGGTGACCATTTACCTAGTGTTTTATTTTTCTTGTCCATGGGCAATATGACTTTCCCGACTAAGTCATTAATAATGAATGCTTTTCTTTTCACCCTTTTGTTATATGTCCTGGCCACTCTTTCTTTTTGTCTCATCAAGATTTCCAATGCATGTAATCTAACTTCGTCCAACTCAACTAATTCATTCATCATCATCTCCCAATATAATGCAGCTGTGATTTCGCTTTGTCTTTGAATTCGAACTGATTGTAGATGAATTTCTACTGGCAGCACTGCATCATGACCAAATGTGAGTTGGAAAGGCGTAGTGTTAGTAGCTTCCTTAGGAGATGTTCTACAGGCCCATAGTATTTGGTCCAAAGTTTTGTGCCAGTTTCTTGGCTTTTTACCAATATGTTTCTTGATTAACCCTATTATCACTTTATTGGCTGCTTCGACTTGACCATTTGCTTGAGCATAATATGGCGTTGATGTTAGTAATCTAAACCCCATTTCTTGGGCAAATTCTTGCATCTTTCTACCAGTAAACACAGAGCATTGGTCTGTGGTTATGCTCTCTGGCAATCTGAACCTATAGATAATGTGTTTCTGTATAAACTCAATAATAGCCTCTTGATCAGCAACTATTAATGGTATAGCTTCGATCCACTTGGTAAAATAATCTATTCCTACCAAGATATATTTCTGTCCTTTAGACGAAGCAGGATTTATTTCTCCTATCAAATCCAATGCCCATCCTCTAAATGTCCATGGTTTGATGATTGAATGCAATTCACTTGCAGGGGCATGTTGAATCCCTGCATGCTTCTGACATTCCTCACATCCTTTAGCAAAGTCTATACAATCTTTGAGCATGCTAGGCCAATACAAGCCGTATCGAAATAACAACCATTTCATTTTATGACCTGCTTGATGTGCCCCACATGCCCCATTGTGGACTTCTGACAATGCCAAGTATGCCTCACTTTCTCCTAGGCATTTCAATAATACGCCCTCTTGGGTCTTTTTGAACAATTCGTTCCCCATGAGGAGATATGATAATGCTCTGTATTTTGTCTTTCTATCCACATTCAGAGTTGGGTTTGCTAAATAACTCACCAGTGGACTTCGCCAATCTGCATCTGATAAAGTGTTTATGGCTAATATTTCGAATCCCTGTTTCTCAGCATATCCCAATTTCATACTTTCTAGATCTGATGGTGTGAATCTAGTAGCCATAACTCTACCCCTTAATTCAACTAAATCCTCAAAGTTCCTGACAGAAACTTTATAACCCGAAGCCAACTGTGCTAAGTCATTTGCTTCTTGGTTCTCTATTCTTGGTATGTGTTGAATATCCATGTATTCAAATTTCCTAAGTAGCCTGTTGACTATGACGAAGTATATCATCAAGTTTTCCTTTATGCATTTATACTCCTTTGTAATTTGTTTGACCACTAATTCTGAGTCTCCTTTAATTTCGACTCTAGTTGCCCCCAATTCCAACAAAGCTTCAAGTCCAACAATGAGCGCTTCATACTCAGCTTCGTTGTTCGAGCAACGAGGACCATCTAATTTATACTTGAATTTTGTTGGAATTCCTTCAGGAGAAATTAGAAGGACTCCAACACCACTTCCATTCCTGTGGGTTGAACCATCAAAATATAATTTCCATGGTTGCATTTCAATGTAACTCATGACAGTCTGCTCAACCAATGAATGGTCCACAATGAAGTCAGAAATCACTTGGCCTTTCACAGCTTTTAAAGGCATGAAAGTCAAAGAATATTCTGTTAAGGCTAAAGCCCATTTACCAACTCTGCTATGCATTATTGGTTTTGAAAGCATGTGTTTAATGACATCGAAATGAGATGAAACATAAACATCAACAAGCTTTATATAATACTTGAGTTTCATACAAGAGAAATACAAACAGAGACATAGCTTTTCTAAATTGCTATATGTGGTCTCTGCATCATTTAGTACTCTACTTAAATAGTATATGGCTCTTTCGATACCATTGCTATCTTCTTGTGCTAACATACTACCTATACTAACTTCAGAGGCAGATATGTATAATCTCATGGGCTTCCCCCATGAAGGTGGAGACAAGATAGGAGGCTGAGAGAGGTATCTTTTTATCCTGTCAAATGCCTCCTGATGGGCTTCGTTCCATTCGAAGGCTTGGCCTGGCTTTAGACGAAGCAACAGAGAGAAAGCTTGGGTTCTCCCACTCAGATTCGAAATGAACCTTCTGAGGAAGTTAATCTTCCCTAACAGAGATTGCAGCTCCCTTTTTGTCGTAGGTGCTTTCGTCTCCATTATGGCTTTGGTTTTGTTCTGGTTGATCTCAATCCCTTTCTTGTGAACCACAAAACCAAGGAAATCTCCAGCCTGCACAAAAAATGCACATTTAAGGGGGTTCATCTTTAAGCCACGTTTTCTCATTCGTTCGAATGATTGGCTCAAATGATGCAAATGTGTTTCTGCAGATATAGATTTGATGACTATATCATCAATATACACCTGCATAAAGGTTTCAGTGAAATCATGAAAAATCGAATTCACTGCCCTTTGATAAGTTGCCCCAACGTTCTTTAAACCAAAAGGCATCACCACCCATTCGTAGGTGCCTAAGGCTCCTGGGCAACGAAATGCTGTCTTGGCAACATCTTCTTCAGCAATGAAAATCTAATTATACTTAGAGTATCCATCTAACATACTCAAGTATTCGAACCCTGCAGCAGAGTCTACTAGCATTTCTGCCACAGGCATGGAGTACTCATCCTTAGGGGTTGCAGTGTTTAAATCCCTAAAATCTATGCAAATTCTTAAAGAACCATTTTTCTTAATAACAAGTACTATATTTGCTAACCATTCGACGTACCTTGTGGTTCTGATGAATTTGCAACGCATCAACCTTTCGATCTCAGCTTTAATCTTTGTGAGAACCGCTGGTGCGAATCTTCTAGGAGTTTGTTTGATGGGCTTCTTGCCATCTTTGATTGGCAGTCTGTGTTCGACCAACTCCCTCTTTAAACCAGGCATTTCGTCATAATCCCATGCGAAGCAATCTTTGTTTTTCTTGAGGACTTCGATTACTTCCTGCTTGAGGCCTGGGCTAAGTTTTGCACTTATGTAGGTTATTCTTTTCGTGTTTTCATCCCCTAAGTTGACTTCTTTGAGTGGATCCTGCGCCAACATTTTGGCACCTGAGTCTATGGGGTCCCTTTCGAAGCCTAAGGGTTCTTTATCGTAGATGGCGTCCAACCTTTGATCCATCTCAAGTTCTTTAAAGGGTGAGCATTTCGAGCCATCCCCACTTATTTCGTTCATCTTTACAGCTAATTTATTTATTTCAGCCTCTAAGGCCGCCTTTGATTCGTTCTCAGCCATATAGGCCGAAATCCTTTCAAAAAAGGTGGACTCAGTCATGAATAAGGTTGTCGAAGTCCCAGCCTGCTGGCCATCTTTGTATAGTACTTTCGACTCCCTCTTCTTCACTGATTATTCTTCTATCCCAGTATAGGCTATCATGGCGAAGGGTCATGTAGTAGTGGGCGTTTCTGGTTTCGTTGATCTCATCATTTGGAACACACGGAGCAATCTTTGCCAGATGTTTGTCATAATTCCTTTTGTCAACTAAATTGACTGTTGACATGAAGTAACTCTGGTCTGCTTCAATGTTTTCCATGATCCCATCTTCTCTCCATAGAACTAATTGCTGATGCATTGACGAAGGAACTGCCCCTACGCCATGGATCCACTCCCTTCCCAGCAATAAGTTGTAGTTGGCCTTGGCTTCGATCACCATAAACATGGTGGGCCTACAGCTTGAGCCTATTGTCAAGTCCAACTGAACCACTCCCAGTGTTTTGCCCACTTTCCCTTCATAATTGGATAGAACCATATTGTGGGGCTTGATGTCCCCTTCGCGTATTTCTAATCTTTTCAGCATGAAGTGGGGTATCAAATTGACTGCAGCACCCCCATCCACTAGAACCTTATTCACGCCATGGGCACCAACTTTTGCCCGAATAAATAGTGGCTTAAGATGGTTCTTCATAGCTGGTTCTGGACGTTTGAAGAACGCATTTTGCTCCTCGACAGCCCCATTGTCCATCACATAGTAGCACACAGGCCTATGCTTCATCAAGTCTATGGTATCTTCTTCCTCGTATTCGTCAATTTCAGTTTCCTGTCCGAATTCACAGGAAAGCACAGATACCACATTGCAGTTTAGGTTGAACGAAGACTCCCCCTCCGATTCGAAGTTATCCGTGATCATATCTTCGTCTTCTTCTGGGCCTGGAGTGTATTCCTTTGGTTCATCTAGTTGTACTTCAGAGAAAAGCCTCCTATTAACTGGGGGTTTGTCTTCAGTTTGATTTCTTGGTGTGGGTTTGTTGATGCTAGATTCACCTTGGTTCTTTGTTGAAGTTACCCCTTTATTTGCCACAACTTCTCTCTCAGCCTTTCGAATCCTCTGTTGCCTTCGCCACTGGGATCTCGACATGGGGTTCCTTCCTTTGTAGTTCTCTAGTCTTACCTCCTCCCTTTTTGCTATGTTGAATTGCCTCATGTATGTCATAGCATGGCGTGCATTTCGTTCGGTGTTTCTCCATCTGTCTTTGCCTTTGTCGTTTCTGACTTGCAGCCATCTGTCGGTTGGCACTTCAACAGGGAGTTTGAAAGTCACTCTTCGAGAAGCCTTGGGATGAGGACTATCAGGCCTTCATTGTTTGTGTCTGCTATCGAAACGTGGGCCCATCTGAACATTTTCTTGATGGTTCCAGCAAGGGGCAAAGGGAATCGTTTCGAAGGCTCTGGCCATGCTTTGATCATACACAGCAGAACACCTTGGGCATATCAAGCACTTGGTTGCCCCTTTGTAGCAGCAAAACACAAATTCCAACAAACTTTCTCCAGCCTTAGGATAACACCTGAATAGCTGGTTATCCTGGCGCCAATTGTTGCCAGTTCGAGCCCTCTGTACCCTCTCGAAGTTCGCAGCGATTCTCTGATTGCAGAGGATGCTGCACCTAGGGCACAATATCATGCCTGTATCTCCCTTGTGGCATGTCATAAGGTAATCCTTGAGACTAGCATCTCCAGCATGATTATCCTCCATTTTATACTTCTCTTTTTCTAAGTATCTTTCTACCTCCTCCATCTCAGAGCGAGGCCTCTCCATATCCACCATGTTTACCTCAACATCTTCCCCCTTAGCTTCATCATCTCCCCATCCTGTGGGTTTTATGTCTTCGATGTGGACTTTTGAACTTTCTGGGGCGGAATATTTGACCAAATAGTCAAATTTTCCACTGGGTTCCCCTAAAGTGTCCCATATTTCTTTCTGAGGGGAAGTTGGCTTCGTGATTTGGACTTTCTCCAATTCCAGCCTCAGGCCTTCAGTGACCTGTGTCAATTCTTGGTTTTGATTTTCCTGGCCTTCAGTAGTCTGGATTTCTTTTGCAACAGCTAAAGGTGCTGCTTCAATCGAAGTCTCTGGTAGCTTCTGGACGTCTTCAGTGACCTCCTTATCGACTTCGACTATCACCCAGCTTTCATTTTCAGTACCTTTCTCTCCTATTGGGGCATCACTTTGGTCAGCTTCCACCATGTTAATCTCTCCAATGCATGCAGGCTCGGAGTAATTGGTGTCTGCCACATCCAAAGGATCTTCGTCCACTTTCATCTTTGCTTTATCAACAAACTTCAGTCTGCCATCTTTGATCGCATTCTGAATTAGGTCCCTGAAAAGAAAACACTGTGAGGTTTTGTGGCCTAGGAAACTATGATATTTGCAAAATCCTCTCTTCTTTCTTTGATCTAAAGGAGGTATTTTGACATTTGATGGCACAATGAGTTGGCCATCTTTGACAAGTAAATCAAAAATCTCGTCACATTTAGTGACATCGAAGGTATAAACCTTCTTTGGGAATTTGTCACTTTTCTCATTTTCAACAATCTCTTTCCCTTTTGTGGGAACCAATAATTTGCAGGAGTAGGGTGGTGCCTGTTTTAATTCAGCGAGGTCGATTTTGACCTCTTCAAATTCGAATTCAGGATAATCTTCTGCTTCCTCAGTTCCAACATAGGAGATCCTTTCCTTCTTATTATTTTTAAAGACTCTGGCCTTTTCGGCCTTTAGCCTTTCGACCTGTCGAACCCTGTCGGCTAACTGAGCCATGTCCCTCAAATATTGAGTGTCTATTTTCTTTCGAATAGAGTAATCCAAGCCACCAGCGGCCATTTCGACTAACTCATGTTCAGGCACCACTGTGTAACATCTGGATTTCAAAAGCCTAAATCTATTCAGATAATCATCTATGGGTTCAGTGAACTTTCTCTTGACACTGGCTAATTCCTTCAAGCTTATTTTTGACTGTCCCATGTAAAACTGTTCATGGAATAATCTCTCCAAAAGAGCCCAAGTATCAATGGACCCAGGAGGCAAAGTGGTGAACCATGTGAAGGCGTTTTTAGTCAGGGAACTTGGGAAGTATTTGATCCTGAGGTCTTCATTATTGGCTATATCTCCCGCTTCGATTAGATATTTGGCTATATGTTCGACTGTTGACTCATTGGTATCCCCAGCGAACTTTGTAAATTTAGGGACTTTATATCCCCGTGGTAAATCAGTATGCATTATGCAATCTAATATAGGAGAAGCATAATTTGGCCTTCTAATTCCTGTGTTGAGGCCATTCTAGGCCATGACTCTCTCTATCATGGTGGTTAAATTGTTTTCTGCCAAGATGTTATCGTTTCAAATTCTATGAACGACAACATCAGCATCTTGATTTCGACCCACCATGACAACCCCCCTAGGTTGTTCTTCTCGAAACTCTGGGACTTCCAGCCTTTTGACCCTTGCCCCTAGTTCCCTAATTTCTCTTTGTGGGCCTGGGATCATTGGGGCTTCTAGCCTTTGTGCCCTTTCCCCCAAGTTAACTTCTTCTCTAGGTGGTCTATAAGTTGGGTCGTTAGCAACTTGTTCCACAATAGGTATGTTTGCTCGAACTCCCGCCTGATTCTGCCTACGCCTATCTGGGGGAGCAAAGAAATCTGCTATTCGACTCATGTTATCTGCGTTTTCTCTGTTTGTCACAGTCACATTTTGTACTATTGGGGCAAATATTTCCTGCATAGTTTGTGCTAATACCCCTATCATATTATGGTTACTGTCATCCATCAATTTCCTAAAAGCCAACTGGTTTTCTGTGGTTAAAATAGGCATTGTGCTATAACCCACTGACCCTTGGTTATTTGTCATAAACTGATTCGCCCCAGACCCAGACCCTAATTGTGGTGATGAATTCGATGTGGAATTGTGTAAACCTGCCAAAAAAGATGTTGGCATTCCATAAGAGGAATTTCTGGTTCTATTACCATCGAAACCGGGTGGTCTAATTAGTGGAGTGGCGAAATGGGTTTGTGTCCCTGATGGCAGAACAAATCCCCCAGGATAACCAATGGTTCTAGTATTTCCTAAGATCGAACTATTAGTTGATATGCCACTTACTCCATTAGTGGCTATATTACTGGTAGAAGACGCAACAGACTGTGCATTCGAAGGGATCACATTAGATGTTCCCATCGAAGCGGACACATTAGTGCCTGTTGTATGTGGGGCATTTTGTTCCCCTTGTTGATTGTCAGAATTAGACATCTTGTTCAAACGTTTTCTTCTGGATAAGGGTTGGTTGCTGTTGGTTATTTTACCACTTCTCAGGTTCATAAAACAACAAACTTCTTAGGTTCTAACGTTTTTATAATGGTTACGTCTCAACAATCTTTATTTCTGTTCTAAATTCCGTAATGTCCAACGATTAGTCCCACCAGGTGTGCCAATTTGTTTACAGTGATTTCTGGTAAACAACCGCTAGTCCTCCAAACTATCGAATAAACTTACTGACTGTTATTCAATTCCTCTGGTAACTCGCAGGATCGACTAGATTGATCCTAGGACGTGTTGGTCATTAGGGTAACTCTCATGATCGAACAGGTATTCATGGTTGGTATTTAGAATGTTGTGTAGGTGTTTGACTTATTTCGATTTCTCTCTTAAAGATATAAAGGTGTAATCAAAATATATGTGCGCGAAACTAAATTGCATGAATAAAGGTCAATTGTAAAGACATGTAAAAACTGCATAAAAGACAAGTAACTGACTTCGAAACGTAAAAAACACAGTTAATGTAAAAGATTCGAAATGTGAAGAAAGCGTTTAATGCAAGAAAACTGTAAAATTGCTTTAAGTAAAAAAGGTGTTCGAAGGATAAAAACTTGAAGATAAAGGCATGAAATGTATAACAGTTTCTGAAATGTAAAGTATTTGAAATGGAAGGAAAGCATTTAAATGTAAGGCATCAGTGAAAAGATTTCGAATAAAAAGACTTTAGATGCAAAAACTTGTAAATGGTATTGACATAAAGATAAGGAAAGTACTGGAAATGATAAAGGGTTTTCATTAAATCATAAACATGTGGTGTTATCATACGTACATTGCTCTTGCATTCGTTTCCCTAGCCATGTGGTAATTTGAATGTTTACTGAGTTTTCCTGTACAATAGACATGACACACGAAATCCTAATGCTAAGACTTCTATTTATACTACTTCGACCATAACGGTCTTTCTATAAGATTCTGCCACGTTCAGAACATGCAGAGCAATGCCTCTCTCTTGCTTCCACGCGTCTTCGAATGCTCCAGCGCATATATTTCAAATTTCGAACATCCCGCTTGCATTTGAATTTCAAATGTTTTGGCACTTCTTCGCTTCGAACGCACTTCTTAGACACAACCTTGTTATCATTTCGAGACTTCTTTGGATATATTCTCATAACTGTCACTCGAAGCTCCAAGCTTTGATATGCTCATTCGAAGCATTGCTTCTACTATTTCGAAACATGACGTTTTGTTTCATTTCGATCGAAACGTCCAATTTACTTTGCTTCTAATAATATTATCAAAATCTTCAGCCAACAATACCTCACATGCATAATATGACAATTTTTGTAAGGCAACCAAGTGGATTTACCCTAGGGGTGTTTGTGTGCAAGTGTATTGATTTTCATGCTTGATTTGTCTTTGATTAGGGTTTTCTATTGATTGATTTTAGTCTTTCCATACAAAACCCTAATTACTAGCATTTTGTATATAAAACGATAAATTGCGGAAATTAAAATTTACTACGCTATTACAATACTTAAGGGAGGGGGTGTACAAATTACAAATGGGGAATATTGCAAGAATTTGAATCTAAATAAATATTACAACCATACTGAAATTAATAAATGTACAAAAATGGACAAATAAAATGCAAGAATGCAAATGTGGAAAGGAATATGATTTTTTGTTTGTTTTTTTTTCATGAAAAGGGTTTTTAACCTAATTAACTAAAATAAAATAATTAACTAAAAAGAAAAATTAAGGTTAAGTTAGTAAAAATAATTAATTTAAGGAAAATTATTTTTAGGGTTTTTTGTGTCAATTTAATTAAACTAGTAAATAAATAAAAATAATAAAAATAAAAATCCTAAGTTCTAAATCGATTTTAATTTTACAAGAAAAATAAATAATATAATATAATAATAATTAAAATTAAATTAACTAAGTAAAAATGAAATTAATTAAAGAAAAGGGTTTTGTTCTTTTATTTTTTGTAAAGAAAAATAAACTAAATAAATAAAATATAAATATTTTTGGATTTTTTCTTATTGATGAAAATAGTAATAATAATAATAATATTAATAATAATAATAATAAATAAATAAATGAAAAAAGTAAAAATAAAAATAAATTAAAAAAAATAAAGTCAGAGGGGGTTAAAAATAGTCAGGAGTGTGCAAGTGTAGCAAAAATCCCAAGCCCAATGGAGGAGGGCCCAAGCGCTGCAAAAAGGGGCCAGAAAAAGTCAAAAATGAAAAAAGGTCATGCTGGGGCTTGAACCCAGGACCTCATGGTGACAAGCGCACGCTTTAACCACTGGGGTGGTGATACATCCATTAACTTATGTCAAACCATAAATATATAACATAAATCTTGCCCTAAATATACTTTATCTTCAACCTCCATCCAGAAGCCCTGCAACTTGTTTATTTCTCAACCATTTACAAAAATGTAAACATGAAAGTTGCTCCATTTTTTCATACAAATCCAACCATATAAATATCATGAACTATAAATCAAAGATGAATGAGAATTTTTGAAAGTACCAAATTCTGACCTAATTATTTTCAGAGATTTAATCCTAAAATTCTCCTAGCTCAATCAATATAAATGAAATCTATGGACATGTACAACTTCAGGGCAGTGATGTCTACATTTTATCTTCACAAATGCAAGCCTAATAATGGCTAAGTAATGAGATAGAAGTTCAAGAAAAATACCTCAAAACTGGAAATCGTGAAATGCAAATGAGCTTGGTTCAAGGTGCTGCAATGATCAAGTTAGCTTCCTCAAGTTCCCAGGAAGCTAATGCAATGGTTTGCTTGAGCAATGGATGGCTGGAATGGCTTGGAGAAGTAAATGTGCAATGCTCTGTTTTTGGTTATGGAGGATATGGTAAATAATGTTACAGTAATGAAACAGGGACATGGATATGTTACACTTGATGTAAGGAAGCTTTAGAAATTAAAAGCCCAAGAAACGCACGAGGGAAATATGAGTTTGATGTTTGTTGTACCCCAAAATTTACCCTCTCATTTATCAAGACTTTTCTCACAAGATCTCTTTGACTCAAGACTGGATTAGGGTTTGATCATCTCAAGACATCTCATCATGCACTAATAACCCAAAGTTAGGGTTTGGGATTGCACAAAAATTTTTGGACTATCAATTCTTCATATGACTTTCAAGTATCATTATGGACCCCCAAGATTACTCATGTCAAGTTTCAAGCCTTGGATCACATTTTTGCTCAATCAATTGGACAGTTGACCTAAAAATCAGCTGTATTGAGGAAAAAGTCAACCATGGACAATTTACAGTCAAACTTCATAATTTTTTATCCACATCAATATTTTAGACTCATATGAATCATTTGATCAAGTTTGTACCATAATTCCTCAATAAATTTGATCAAATCATCAAAAGGGCAAAATGGTCAAAATTAGGGTTTTGAGAAAGGGCAATTTTTGAGTTTTGACCTAGAAAATGATAAATTGAATTAAATCATGATTTCAAGAGCTCAATTGCATCATCTTGACCTAATGACATGGTTCAAAACATTGCAAGTCCATTGGATTGACAGATGAAATTTTCAGTCAACTGATCAAAAGTCAACTGTATATTGAAAAGTCAAACTTTGACTTTTTGGTCAAAATCAAATGCCAAGGATCACAATTCATCAAAACATATCAAAATGTGAAACTTGTTCATCAAGAAATCAAAGATTGAAGATTTTGTTTCGAAATATAAAATTTCTTAACTTAGAATTTTTTCTAAGTATAGAAAATTTCTTATTTTTTCTCAACTTTAAGCCAAATTTTCACTATGATACAAGATGATTCAAAGAAAGTTCCCAACATGAAAGTTGTAGATCTCCATGAAATATAAAACTTTGATTCACACATTTTTTCCTAAAGATGCTTAGATCTCAAGATATGATTTTGTGAATACATGCTCATGAACTAAAATAAATTAGTGAAATTTTGCCCTAATTTAGGCAGTTTTTCGACCTAACTTCATGACAAATTTTCACCTAGTTCCAAGTGGAATCTTGGAAATCAATTCAAAGATGAGTTATAGAGTACATTTCAAGATTTCCAAAATGTCCAAGAACTCCTTGAGATCATTTTTGAGTAGGGAGAATCGAAGAGATGAAGTTGGTAATTTCTCACTTTGATTTCAAGCCATTTCACGATGAACCAAAATTGAAATCCAAGCCTAGGCTGCATAATCCTTGCTTTACAGGTCTCAAACTTGTTTCTCACTCTATAATTTAATGCTTACACAGTTGATAAAGCTTTAATCCAAGCATGAGAGCCTTTGTCCAAGCTTTAATTCTATAAATGGCACAAAGTTGTCATTTCCATTTTAGAAAAGCACAACTTTTGCATTTATCAACTCCTTGAGCTTTGCACCTGTTCCTTATGCACACACAAGTCCTATAAACCAAAAGCAAAGTTCCCAAGACTTGTACCAATTCAGATCAGGCTTGTACAAGCATGTAGAGAGTTGTCTCCTCACTTTTCTTATAAGGCAAGCAATAGAGCAAAAAGTCTATAACTCAAGCCTGATGTGGAATTGATTTGAAACCTTTTCTATACTTATACACAAACATATTACAATCCAAGACACGATTGAAAAATCTCAGAAACTCTCCCAAACTCCCTATCACCAAAAACCTGCCATAAACTTGCAGTTTTGTATCAAACATAGCAATCTCAAAATCTACTCGTGCGTTTCAAGTTCTGATCACCTAAACACTTAACCTACATCATATCTAAGTGTTCCAGACCATCATCCCTTCACTGTAACTCCTCATCCTCCATCTGCCATTTTTGCATTTCAAGCTTGCAGGTTGACTTGGGTAGGGAGATTCAGACACTTTCAAGGCAAGGTAAAGATTGGAACACACTCAAGGAGGTCCAGGCAAGCTAAAGAGATCCCCAGGCCTTCTCAAAACACACTAAAAATCCATTCACGATCACAGTTGAAAGAGCATGGGCTTCTGGACAATTGGGCCTTATATTTTTGCTAGCTTCCTGCCTCCAGTTTACTCATGGCACCCCTAACCCATATATTTTTATTATTCATTTTATTTTCATTTCTATTTTATTAAATATATTTTCCTTAATAATAAAAATCATAAAAAATATAAAATGATCAATATTATATTTTGTTTATTTTTATTTTATTTTCTCATAAAAAATATTTTTATTAAATTATATATTAACTATTTTTCTTAAATAAACTTGTAATTAAAAAATAGAATAAGTTTAAATATTTATTATTTTTATCACACTTGTAAATATTTATTTTAATATATAAAAAGACCAAAAATATTTCATAAATACTATCTATTATTTTTAAGACAAAAAATGCAAAAATACTTACTTTTTCTCAAAGAAATTTATTCCCTTTTGATAAAATAAAATTAGGGGTTAATCAAAATCCTTTCTAAAAATAATTTCCTTTCCTAATTAATTTGAGTTTAATCTTGATTTATTTATTTTAGGTTAAAACTTTTTCACATAAAAAACCAAACAAAATCTTCTTTGCATTCATGCATCTTTGCGTATTTAATTTATCTTGTATATTATTTATTCCAATATTTGTACATATTCAATTTGGTTGTAATAGCTTAATTAGGTTTATATTATTGCAAATCCCCATTTATAATTTGTATACCCCCTCCCATAAAATATTTTAATAGTGTAGTAATCTTTAAATTACACAATTTATCGCTTTTACATAACATGCTAGTAATTAGGGTTTGTATGGCAAGATAAAAACAATCAAATAGAAAACCCTAATCCAAGACAAAATCAAGTTTGAAAATAACACACTTGCACACAAGCACCCTTAGGGTTACTCCACTTGATTTCCTTATACAAAAATGGCCATATTACGCATGCGAAGTATCTTAGCAAAACCAACAATTATAAGATCATAGTCCCTCGATGACCCTATTCAAAGTTTCCTTAAAAAATGATCTTAGTCCCTCAAAAATGCTAAGATACTTTTCAACATTGCTAATCATGGTTATACGATAACCCACGCCCGTCCCGTTAACATCCAAAGATAGAGTTGCTTACCAAATTAATGGTAAGACAACAATGTCAAAGGAAAAGAAAATGAACAAAAAAGACATTTGAGTAGGTAGATTACTTCTAGTTACTTGCTCCATTTCAAACAACTATCCTTGCTATTTTCAAAAACAAACACACACACATTTCCAAACATCTTACAAACATTGGAAACATTTTCAAAACGATAAACATCTTTGTACACATTCTTACGAACGAGAATCATTACAAAGATTGCCTAAATAATGGCCTCTTTTACAAAATACTTTCAAAACCACACAAAGCACAATTTCAAAACAAAAGCAAGTGATCTAGCGAGTAACTAAGAGCCCATGGAAAACCATGGATGAAAAGGGTGCTAATACCTTCCCTTTTCATAATCTACCCCCCCGAACTCAAGAAACAATCTCAAAGGTCTTTCCTGTGCTTTTTCACCTTTCCTTTTGGATAAAAGAAAAGTCGGTGGTGACTCTTGCTAAACCGCAACATTTGCAAACACAAACGCAAAACCCTCAAGTCAGTTCTCCCACCGTATCACAGAACTAGCGACTCTGCTGGGGAAAATTCTAAAAGTGGGGTTACCTTAGGGCTAAGATCACATTTATTTTCTTACATTGTTTGACTTATATGCTTTACATTATGGTTCTTTGTTTGGGTTTGAAATCCTCTACCCGAATTTGGGATACATTATAGGTAAATAGCAATACATTGTGGAAACTGTGCGGGGTATACCGACATGGTCTAAGCAATAACTATGTTAGTGTGATATATTTGTGGATACCAGTAGCCTTTGAGTTAATCAAAGAGAATACAGGGCCGCTGAATGATGTCATGAAGCACTAATGAACTTCTAGAACCTTTACTTGACCAACTTGGCCTTTAGGACGTACTGAGATGACCGACTTTGGTGCAGTCTGAAGTTGGTAGATACTCGATACTACACTCATTGAGGTTTGGTTTCTTGGGATATTTCAGTCGCCATTAAAGAGGCTTGAGCTGAAACAATGACCAAGGAAAAATCCGGTGATATTGAGCTCCTTAGAACCCGATTACTATTACTAGGACAGGTTTAAGCCAACCAAACTTCAAGAGGGTACTTACCTATAAAACTCCATGCAAGCCAAAAATAAGAACTTGTTTGCTTTGCTTGTATATGCATACTTGTGCATAACATCATGGACATCATGAACATCATATACATCCACTAACCATTTCAAGGATTTTTTTTGAGATTCATCTTTGTTCTTGTTTTGTAGGATATGGATTCACTTCGCAAGAAAACTATTCAAGTCAACCTTGTAATAATTCCTACACAACTTAAGGAGCTAGCTTCAAGGATCCCTGAGAACTCTCCATTCACCAAGAGACATGGTCTTCTACTTAACTTGGTCACCTCTAACACATATGAGGATATGATGAAAGTGCTCTTTCAGTTCTTTGATCCTTTGCACCATTGTTTCACATTTCCCGACTATCAACTTGTGCCTACTTTGGAAGAATTCTACCAACTCTTGAGGATTCCAATTCTTAATCAACTACCTTTCAACAGTACGGAAAGAGACCCAAAGCTAGAAGAGATTTCCCAAGCTCTGCACTTGCACTCATCTGATGTCACAACTCATTGGGAAACTAGAAGTGGTGTCAAAGGCTTCTTAGCAAAGTTTCTGTTTGAGAAAGCCCAAAGATGTTGGAATTCCTTGGATTTGAAAGCCTTTGAAGAATTTGTGGCTCTCCTCATCTATGGGATGGTTTTATTTCCAAATCCTGACCAACTCATAAATATCAACACCGTCAAAATCTTCATATCCCGCAACCCGGTACCTATATTGCTAGGGGATGTCCTACACTCTTTTCACACTCGCACAATGAGGAAAAGAGGTGTCCTTATGTGTTGCACTCCTCTCTTGGCAATATGGTTTATTTCTCATCTTCCCCAATCTGTATTAAAGAATGAGCAAGGTTCAAGGTGGTCACAAAGGTTAATGACGCTCAAACATTCAGATATTCATTGCTGCTCTCGATCCAAAGAGAATGTTATCATTGTTGACCGTTGTGGGAAATTCCCTAATGTCCCTATAATTGGCATTAGTGGAGGCATCACCTATAATCCATGCTTAGCTTTAAGACAGTTTGGTTATGCCCGAAGGGATGGTCCGCACGAGATGCTGATTCAAGGTTTAGTGTTCGACTATGACAACGACGATCAAGGTCTTCGCCAGAGATTCATCCAAGCTTGGAGGATGTTAAACAAGCTGGATAGAAAGACTTTGGGGCACAAGAATTCCATCCCTCTTGAGCCTTACCTCAAATGGGTACGAACCCGTGCTCAAAGTCTTATGATGCCTTATCCTTCCATCCTTCCGGTAATTATTGAGCCTGTTAAGGAGGGAGATGTTCCATACACTATCCTACATCCTGACATGCCCACATCTCTGGAAGACCTATAAAGGGATTAGATACAGCTCAAAGGAGAGCGAGATACCTTCGAAGCCCAATTCTACGCAAGCGAGAAGAAAGTTTTGGAACTCACTAGGCTACTTCATGAGGAGCGGACTCTAAATGCCTACATTGCACCAAAGAGGATGAACACTACTTTTTTATCTTAGAGTTTTGTATTATTTTGTCCAAAAGGGCATTGATGTACTCAAAATTTATCTTAATAATAACATGTATTTATTTTTGTCTAAAATGAACTTGAGTCTTTGAAATCCTTGAAAACATTGCATATGCACATATCATTCATCATAACATAAACATGTCTTTTGCAACAAGTTTCCTCATCTCTCTACTGTTTATTTCAGTAAGATGGATCTCGAACAAACAGTCAAAGATCTCCAAGTTCAGAACACACAGTTTCAACAGTTGCTCATGACCCTAGCCAAGGGGCAAGAAGAATTGAAGACTCTACTAGCTGAAGAGAGGAAAAAGAAAACAAAGAAGGTAACTGGAGTCTTGAACATGGGGAGAAGATTTCAGGGGCAGACAAGAAGGACTTTGAACTTTGCAACAACATCCGGTGAAGGAGAGGGGAAAGGCAAGGAAACAGCTGCCCCGTCAGAATCGGAAGAAGAGGAGGAAGAAGAGGAAGACTACTCTGAGGAACAATATCCTCCAGCTGATGACAAGTACATACATCTCGAAGAGCGTTTAAGCGCAATGGAAATACAAAAGGTGCCGGGCTTAGGCTTTGAAGAATTGGGACTAGTGTCGAGGATTGTGATTCCTCCAAAATTTAAAGTGTCTGTATTTGCCAAATATGATGGAGTGTCATGCCCTAAAATGCATCTCCGATCATATGTAAGGAAAATTCAACCCCACACCGCTGATAAAGACTTATGGGTGCATTTTTTCCAAGATAGTCTATCTGGAACATAACTTGATTGGTTTTACCAACTAGAAAGAGCCAACATCCACAATTGGGAAGATCTTGCCGCAACTTTCTACAAGCAATATCAATATAATGCTGATTTGGCGCCTACCCGTACTCAACTTCAGAGTATGGCCATGGCTTCCAATGAGGGTTTCAAGGATTACGCGCAGAAATGGAGAGATCTGGCTGGAATAGTTCAACCCCCTCTGTCTGAAAGGGAATTGGTAGACATGTTCTTAGGCACTTTATCGGGCCCTTTCTTCAACCATTTAATTGGAAGCTCATCTGCAGGATTTACTGAGCTAATATTAACCAGAGAGAGGGTGGAAGCTGGCATAAAAAGTGGAAAGATTCAGAAGGATTCATCTTCTTCTACAACTGTGAGGAAGCCTTTTATTGGGAAGAAAGAGGTAGTTGTTATATATCCGCAAAGAAACCAAGAGAGAGCCAGACGCCGACCAATGGTGGGGGCTGTTATGATTCCAAAGCCTACGTCCGATCAACAAAGAAGTAATCAACCTAGGGTGGAAAGGTCAGTCAGGCAATTCACCAGAATCAACATGACTCAGTCTCAAGTATTACCGCATCTTCTGAAATCCAGTTTGGCAACCTTAAAAGAAGCTCCGAAAAACCCCAACACAACGTCCCCTCATTATCACCCCATTGCCCGTTGCGCATATCACTTTGAAAGTCCTGGTCACGATACTAATAACTGTTGGGCCTTGAAGAACAAAATACAAGACCTCATTAAAGCAAAAGAAATTGAGTTTAATGCGCCCGAGAAGCCAAATGTCATTTCTGCTCCTATGCCCAGACATGGTCACAACACCAATGCTATTGAAGAAGATTTGTTTGTTACCACAGTTGATGAACTCGTGACTCCACTCCCAACCATTAAGATAAACTTGTTGAAAGCCGGTGTATTCCCGGGTTGTAATGAAGACTGCCACCTCTGCTTATCCTCACCAACTGATTTCCCTTTATTGAAAATAAGCATTCAATGCTTGATAGACAATAAAGAGATTCTATTTGAAAGTACTCCTGTTTCACCTGTTCCTGTTGAAGATGTTTCAATTATTACCATCTCCGCCAATTCTTCCAGGGTCCCCAAAAGACCCATTAGAATTACATCGGTTCCGAAAACTACTCCTCTAATAATCACAATGCCTGGGCCAATCCCATATGAATCAGACAAAACTGTGTCGTGGAATTACGCTGGGGACATTTACTACCATGGCATCAAACAAGATGGGCCGGCCGCCTAAGAGATAACCTCCAAAGAAGAAGATTCTGACATTAGCAATATTGCCGGAACTAGTAAAATTACCCAAAGCGGTAGGATCTTTTCTCCAGAAATTGCCCCCCCCCCAAAGGCAGTTTTTGGACCCGTGGCTGCTCCAAAGCTTATTTCCGTACCCATAATCATCTCTGCAAGTTCTCCTATTGACGAAGCCGTTACAACCCCTATTTCAATTCCCACCAACACTCCTACTGCTGAAACTCGAGGAAAAAGTATTCAAGTGGAGCCTGTCCGGATGAAGGCTCAATCACTGACTATTCCCTAAACTTCCAAGAAAGAAATGGAGGAGATCCTAAGAATTATAAATAGGAGCGACTACGACGTATTTGAACAGTTGGGGCAAACTCCCTCCAAAATCTCCATGCTGGCATTACTATTGTGTTCTGAGGCGCATGCGAAAGCCTTGGTAAAGTTCCTAAAGACAGCCCATGTGCCTCAAGAGACGTTTGTTGATCAATTTCAAGACTGTCTGGCCAGTTTAACAACGGACAACGGCCTAGGCTTCTCGGATGCTGATCTGACACCAAGGGGAAGAAAGCACAACGAGGCATTACATGTCTCTGTGGAATGTAGGGGCACCACTCTGGCCCATGTCTTGGTGGACACTGGCTCATCTTTGAATGTTTTACCAAAAAAAGCTCTTGACAGACTCGACTATGAAGGACTGACGTTAAAGCCAAGTAACATAGTAATAAGCGCATTTGATGGCTCGAAGAGGATGGTACACGGGGAGGTGGATATCCCCATAAAGGTTGGGACTCAAACTTTCAATTCAACCTTTTATGTAATGGACATCCGCCCTTATTACTCCTGTCTGCTAGGATGGCCATGGATCCATCATGCTGGCACTGTCACCTCTGCATTGCACCAGATGCTGAAATATCCGGTTCAAGGAAAGATTATCACTGTCCACAGAGAGGAAGAATACATGATTAGACATCTCAATTCCTTCAGGTATGTGGAATTAGACGGCGAGTTCATTGAAACTCCTTTTCAACACTTTGAAGAGGTCCCCCAAGAGGTAGCAGTAACCAAGACTGTGTCCCAGATTCCCAAGATTACAAGGCCTCCACTCCGGGTGTCATCTCTGAAGGACGCCAAAGCAGTAGTAGAGAAGGGTGGATGCACCATCTGGGGGCAACTCCCAGATATCCCATATAAATCTGACAAGTTTGGCTTAGGTTTCACTTCAAGTGCTCAAAAGGTTGTACGCCGTGCCCGTGCTGGAGGGCCACCCTTGAAGATTAGCAACCGTGAGGTCAGCGCGGTAGAAGATGGTGAAGAGGATTGCAACTTGGAGGATTGGATCTTTCTGGCTGTCAAAGGAGGACTCCGCAATTGGGAGGCTAGAGACTTCGTCCCAATAACTTTCATCCCTCAGTAATTTATCTTTACATTTTGTTGGATCTGTAATATTCAAACAATTTGCACTCTTAAAACCTTGTGTCTTGCCCGAGGCACAATGGTCCATTTGTAAGGGTTATTATTTCATCTTCCTATGACATTCAATGAATCATGGACGTTTTTCGCATACAAACTTTTGTGCTCATTGTTGTTCTTTTACATTTTATTTTTAAAGATGGCTATACCCTTACACACACCCACACTCACAAATGCAGGTACCTCTCCATTCTAGATCCCATAGGTAACGATACTGCTATGGCCTTTTATGACTCTGAGGATCTAATCTATCAAGCCGAAGATGAAGGTGAGGAGGATTGTGAAGTACCAGGGGAACTTTCCAGACTGCTACAACAAGAGGAAAGGACCATCCAGCCTCATGAGGAACCTGTGGATACAGTCAACCTGGGTACCGAGAAAGATAAAAAAGAGGTCAAGATGGGTGCCAATCTGGAACCCAGTGTCAAGGAGCGTCTGATTCAGTTGTTGCATGACTATGTTGAGATCTTTGCCTGGTCATATAAAGACATGCCAGGACTTGATACATACATCGTGGTACATCGTCTGCCTACAAGAGAAGATTGTCCGCCAGTAAAACAAAAAGTTCACCGTATGAGACCTGATATGTCAGAAAAGATTAAAGCGGAGGTCATGAAACAATTCAATGCTGGATTCTTGGCTGTCACTTCCTACCCTCAATGGGTTGCCAACATTGTTCCCGTACCTAAAAAATATGGCAAAGTACGAATGTGTGTGGATTATAGAGATTTGAATAGGGCGAGCCCTAAGGATGATTTTCCACTCCCCCACATTGATATCCTGGTTGACAATACGGCACAACACAAAATGTTTTCCTTCATGGACGGATTCTCAGGTTATAACCAAATCAACATGGCACCTAAGGACATGGAGAAAACAACATTTGTCACACAGTGGGGCACATTCTGCTACAAGGAGATGCCATTCAAATTGAAGAATGCTGGGGAAACCTATCAGCGCGCCATGGTAGCTTTATTTCACGACATGATACATCATGAAATAAGATCTACATAGACAATATGATAGCCAGATCACAAATAGAAGAAGAGAACCTTGATCACTTACAAAAGCTGTTTGAGAGACTGAAGAAGTACAAGCTAAGGTTGAATCCAAACAAGTGCACATTTGGAGTACAGTTCGGTAAACTCCTAGGCTTTATCATCAGTAACAATGGTATTGAGGTTGATCCTGCCAAAGTTAAAGCAATACAAGAGATGCATGCTCCTCGTACTGAGAAGGAAGTCGGAGGATTCTTGGGACGCTTGAACTATATTGCCAGATTCATTACTCACCTAACAGCTACTTGTGAGCCAATCTTCAAACTATTGAAGAAAGATCAAGTAGTCAAATGGAATGATGAATTCCAAGTTTATTTTAACAAAATCAAAGATTACTTACAAGAACCTCCTGTATTGATGCCACCAGTCGAGGGAAGACCATTGATCATGTATCTGACTGTTTTAGAAAACTCGATGGGGTGTGTATTGGGGCAGCATGAAGAGTCTGGCCGAAAAGAGCACACTATTTATTACCTGAGCAAAAAGTTTACCGACTGTGAAACCAGATATTCACTGCTCGAGAAAACTTGCTGCGCTCTGGCATGGGATGCTCGCCGGCTAAGACAGTATATACTGACTCATACCACCTTGTTGATATCTAAGATGGATCCGATAAAGTACATCTTCGAAAAGCCTGCTCTTTCTGGGAGAATAGCTAGATGTCAGATGATCTTGACAGAGTACGACATACAATATACTACCCAGAAAGCTATAAAGGGTAGTGTGCTAGCTGATCATCTTGCTCATCAAGCTGTAAAAGACTATCAGTCCATGAAGTTTGAATTCCTGGATGAAGACATCATGACATTAGACAACTGTGAAGAATTTAGGACGTATGACGGACCTGAACAAGGATCCCGATGGACCCTGTTCTTTGATGGGGCATCCAACGCACTCGGCAATGGTATCAGCGCTGTACTCATATCTCTGGAAGGGTGTCATACTCCCTTTACTTCCAGACTTTGCTTCAACTGTACAAATAACATGGAAGAATATGAAGCATGCATCTTTGGTCTCAGAGCTGCCATAGACTTGGGAATCAAATCCTTAGATGTGTTTGGAGATTCAACTTTGGTCATCAGTCAGATCAAAGGGGAATGGGACACTAAGCATCCAAACCTTATCCCTTACAAAGGACATGTTTTGACATTGCTACCGCATTTCGAGAAGATTAACTTCGAGCATTTCCCGCGAGAAGAAAATCAGCTAGCAGATGCTCTAGCCACAATGTCATCTATGTTTAAACTTCATTGGGATAACGAGGCTCCCTAAATCACCATCGAACGAATGGATGAACCAGCGCACTGTCACGAGATTAATACTGAAGAGGTAGTGGACCAGCCTTGGTTTCATGAAGTCAAGAGGTATCTCGAGGCTCAAGAATTTCCAGAAGGAGCTTAAATCAATGATAAGAAGTTCTTAAGGAGATTCTCTTCTAAATTCTTCCTTAGTAATGGCATCCTGTACAAACGCAATCATGACTCCATTTTGCTTCGGTGCATGGATAAAGTTGAAGCTGAAAAGATCATGGCTGAATTACATGATGGTACTTTTGGCACCCACTCCAGTGGGCATACGATGGCGAAGAAAATCCTATGGGCAGACTATTATTGGTCTACCATGGAAGCAGATTTCCATCAACATTCTCGAACCTGTCATAAGTGTCAAATTTATGCTGACAAGGTGCATGTACCTCCAGTTCCTGTGAATGTCTTGACGGCTCCCTGGCCCTTTGCTATGTGGGGAATTGATATGATTGGAGAAATCAAGCCGACATCCTCCAATGGACACTGCTTCATCCTAGTGGCCATTGACTATTTTACAAAGTGGGTTGAAGCAGCTTCCTTCGCTTCTGTTACCAAAAATGTTGTTGCCCGCTTCATCAAGCAAAACCTTATTTGCCGGTATGGTATCCCGGAAAGGATCATCACTGACAATGGTACAAATCTCAATAACACTATGATCACCGCTTTATGCAAGAAATTCAAGATCCAGCATCACAATTATTCTCCCTATCAGCCAAAGATGAATGGTGCTGTCAAAGCTATAAAGGAAAACATTAAGAAGATCATACAGAAAATAACAGTCACATACAAAGACTGGCATTAGATGTTACCGTTCGCTCTCCACGATTATCGTACCACGGCTCGCACATAAACCGGGGTAACACCCTATTCTTTGGTTTACGGCATGAAGGCTGTCTTGCCCGTTGAGATTCAGATCCCCTCTCTGAGAATTATGAAGGATGCAGGGTTGAATAAAGACGATTGGATCCAGACTCAATTTGATCAACTGAATTTGATTGATGAAAAGAGACTTACTGCTGTTTGCCATGGTCAAATGTATAAAAACGGATGATCAAGGCTTTCAACAAGAAAGTCAGGCACCAAGTATATCAAGTTGGGGATCTAGTGATCAAATGTATCATCTTGCCGCAAAGTGATCCCAGGGGAAAATGGACTCATACCTATGAAGGACCATTTGTAATCAAAAACATATTCTCCAGTGGGGAAATGATCTTGACCACCATGGATGGCGACGACCTGCCACACCCTGCGAACGTGAACATAGTCAAAAGATACTACGCATAAGAGACCCGCTAGGTTGATACACCTAGGAAAAATAAGGGCATCCCGGCGAACCAAAGGCTCGGGAAAAAATTAGGGATAAAATGAAAAAAATCTGTACACTCGGCAAGTTGAAAACTTGAAAGGGAGACTTGGGCAAAAAAGGGTTTCCCGGTGGACTGAAAACCCGAAAGGGTGGTCCAGGCAAAAGTTAGGGAATTAAAGCGTACGACTATGTCTCGTCGGATCACTTAACAAACAACCTTTGGCTTCCACTGACAAACTCAGAGGTTCTGATCAAATTCAATCATCTTCGAACGAGGCAACAAATAGACAAGATGCTCAGAGATACGAAGGCTATAGCAGAATGGAAACCCCATGGGATTATCACACATAACTATTTTTCTTTGTATCAAATTTTTCTTCTTTATGACAACATTCTCTTACTAGATTGTTTGTCTCCTTGTACAAATACTTACTTAAAGTTAATACAAAGTATCCTTTTGAAAGTGCAAAAAACTATTTGTCTTTTCTTTACGCTTGTTTTGTTTACAAAAAACGTCCAATGATTCATTGTTGAACATACGCATTTGAACATGATTACTGTTTACAAATAAACAAAATGAGGAAGACAATTACTGATAGGCTGAAAGAATAGAAAAATGTCTCTAGGCTATTCCATAAGTGATCCCTTACAGTACATCATTTTAATCCCCAGCGTAACAAAGTTTCAAATTGTGAATCCCCAGTAGAAGTCGTCAAATTTCTCAGGATTCCCCAGTAGAAGTCGTCAAACTTCTCAGGATTCCCCAGTAGGATTTTACAAGCAGTATACAACATTTCTCTTACAACAGAGTTTATTTCTCTAAACAGAAATTCATCAACACTTAGACTTCACAACATGAAGACTTATACTCCATATCCTCAGCAGCAGCCAGGGATTTATTTTCCCCAGTCCAACAGCAGTGCAACAAACTAGCTCATATACACATGCATTGCATCCGTATATCATAAACATTGACAACATGAATGCATTATACTATGCATTTCATACAACATAAGCATTATGTTTTAGATAACATTTTACCCTTTTCAGGATAAGGTTAGTAGCTACCATTAACAAATATTCAAAACCTTTTGATACAGTTCAGATACGCTCCAGTCACGGATGCCATTCTGATACTCATTCAGATTCAACTTTCAGATACAGTTCGGATACGCTCCAGACATGGATGCCATTATGATACTCATTCAGATTCAACTTTCAGATACAGTTCGGATACGCTCCAGACACGGATGCCATTATGATACTCATTCAGATATAACTTACAGATACAGTTCGGATACGCTCCAGACACGGATGCCACTCTGATACTCATTCAGATACAACTTACCGATACAGTTCAGATACGCTCCAGACACAGATGCCATTCTGATACTCATTCAGATACAACTTACAGATATAGTTCGGATACGCTCCAGACACGGATGCCATTCTGATACTAATTCAGATACAACTTACAGATACAGTTCGGATACGCTCCAGACACGGATGCCATTCTGATAACTCATTTAGATACAACTTACAGATACAGTTCGGATATGCTCCAGACACGGATGCCATTCTGATACTCATTTGGATTTAGTTTTCAGATACGCTCCAGACGCGGATTCCATTCTGATACTTAGTCAAAATCAACTTCCAGATACAGTTTAGGTACGCTCCAAACATGGACGCCATTCTGATACTCATTCTTTCGGCTCACAAATTACAAATCAACAAGCATTCTTAGATGGCATCTATAAGCCCATCTCCAATCATCTTTCACCTTCGAGTCACGAATGGCAAAACTCGCCAATCTAACTCTTCAGGTTTAAGAAGATTGAATAGGGGCATCTGTTGTACCCCAAAATTTTCCCTCTCATTTATCAAGACTTTTCTCACAAGATCTCTTTGACTCAAGACTGGATTAGGGTTTGATCAACTCAAGACATCTCATCATGCACTGATAACCCAAAATTAGGGTTTAGGATTGCACAAAGATTTTTGGACTATCAATGCTTCATATGACTTTCAAGTATCATTATGGACCCCCAAGATTAATCATGTCAAGTTTCAAGCCTTGGATCACATTTTTGCTCAGTCAATTGGACAGTTGACCTAAAAATCAGCTGTATTGAGGAAAAAGTCAACCATGGACAATTTACAGTCAAACTTCATAATTTTTTATCCACATCAACATTTTAGACTCATATGAATCATTTGATCAAGTTTGGACCACAATTTCTCAAGAAATTTGATCAAATCATAAAAGGGCAAAATGGTCAAAATTAGGGTTTTGGCTGAGAAAGGGTAATTTCTGAGTTTTGACCTAGAAAATGATCAATTGAATTAAAGCATGATTTCAAGAGTTCAATTTCATCATCTTGACCTAATTACATGGTTCAAAACATTGCAAGTCCATTGGATTGACAGATGAATTTTTCAGTCAACTGATCAAAAGTCAACTGTATACTGAAAAGTCAAACTTTGACTTTTTGGTCAAAATCAAATGCCAAGGATGACAATTCATCAAAACATGTTAAAATGTGAAACTTTTTCATTAAGAAATCAAAGATTGAAGATTTTGTTTTGAAATATGAAATTTCTTAACTTAGAAATTTTTCTAAGTATAGAAAATTTCTTATTTTTTCTCAACTTTAAGCCAAATTTTCACCATGATACAAGATGATTCAAAGAAAGTTCCCAACATGAAAGTTGTAGATCTCCATGAAATCTACAACGTTTCTTCACACATTTATTCCTAAAGATGCTTATATCTCAAGATATGATTTTGTGAATACATGCTCATGAACTAAAATAACTTAGTGAAATTTTGCCCTAATTTAGGCAGTTTTTTGACCTAACTTCATGGAAACTTTTCACCTAGTTTCAAGTGGAATCTTGGAAAGGAATTCAAAGATGAGTTATAGAGAACATTGCAAGATTTACAAGATGTCCAAGAACTCCTTGAGATCATTTTTGAGTAGGGAGAATCGAAGAGATGAATTTGGCAATTTCTCACTTTGATTTCAAGCTATTTCACGATGAACCAAAATTCAAATCCAAACCTAGGCTGCACAATCCTTGCTTTACAGGTCTCAAACTTGTTTCTCACTCCATAATTTAATGCTTACATAGTTGATAAAGCTTTAATCCAAGCATGAGAGCCTTTGTCCAAGCTTTAATTCTATAAATGGCACAAAGTTGCCATTTCCATTTTAGAAAAGCACAACTTTTGCATTTATCAACTCCTTGAGCTTTGCACCTGTTCCTTCTGCACACACAAGTCCTATAAACCAAAATAAAAGTTCCTAGGACTTGTACCAACTCAGATCAGGCTTGTACAAGCATGTAGAGAGTTGTCTCCTCACTTTTCTTATAAGGCAAGCAATAGAGCAAAAAGTCTATAACTCAGAAGCCTGGTATGGAATTGATTTGAAACCTTTTCTATAGTTATACACAAACATATTACAACCCAAGACACGATTGAAAAAGCTCAGAAACTCTCCCAAACTCCCTATAACCAAAAACCTGCCATAAACTTGCAGTTTTGTATCAAAGATAGCAATCTCAAAATCTACTCGTGCGTTTCAAGTTCTGATCACCTAAACACTTAACCTACATCAATATAAGTGTTCCAGACCATCATCCCTTCACTGTAACTCCTCCTCCTCCATCTTCCATTTTTGCATTTCAAGCTTGCATGTTGACTTGGGTAGGGAGATTCAGACACTTTCAAGGCAAGGTAAAGATTGAAACACACTCAGAGAGGTCCATACAAGCTAAAGAGATCCTCAGGCCTTCTCAAAACTAACTCAAACTCCATTCACGATCTCAGCTGAAAGAGAATGGGCTTCTGGACAATTGGGTCTTATATTTTTGCTAGCTTCCTGCCTCCAGTTTACTCATGGCACCCCTGACCCATATATTTTTATTATTCCTTTTATTTTCATTTCTATTTTATTAAATATATTTTCCTTAATAATAAAAATCATAAAAAATATAAAATGATCAATATTATATTTCGTTTATTTTTATTTTATTTTCTCATAAAAAATATTTTTATTAAATTATATATTAACTATTTTTCTTAAATAAACTTGTAATTAAAAAATAGAATAAGTTTAAATATTTATTATTTTTCTCACACTTGTAAATATTTATTTTAATATATAAAAAGACCAAAAATATTTCATAAATATTATCTATTATTTTTAAGACAAAAAATGCAAAAATACTTACTTTTTCTCAAAGAAATTTATTCCCTTTTGATAAAATAAAATTAGGGGTTAATCAAAATCCTTTCTAAAAATAATTTCCTTTCCTAATTAATTTGAGTTTAATCTTGATTTATTTATTTTAGGTTAAAACTTTTTCACATAAAAAACCAAACAAAATCTTCTTTGCATTCATGCATCTTTGCGTATTTAATTTATCTTGTATATTATTTATTCTAATATTTGTACATATTCAATTTGGTTGTAATAGCTTAATTAAGTTTATATTATTGCAAATCCCCATTTATAATTTGTATACCTCCTCCCATAAAATGTTGTAATAGTGTAGTAATTTTTAAATTACGCAATTTATCGCTTTTACATAACATGCTAGTAATTAGGGTTTGTATGGCAAGATAAAAACAATCAAATAGAAAACCCTAATCCAAGACAAAATCAAGCATGAAAATAACACACTTGCACACAAGCACCCTTAGGGTTACTCCACTTGATTGCCTTACACAAAAATGACCATATTACGCATGCGAAGTATCTTAGCAAAACCAACAATTATAAGATCATAGTCCCTCGATGACGCTATTCAAAGTTTCCTTAAAAAATGATCTTAGTCCCTCAAAAATGCTAAGATACTTTTCAACATTGCTAATCATGGTTATACGATAACCTATGCCCGTCCCGTTAACATCCAAAGATAGAGTTGCTTACCAAATTAATGGTAAGATAATAATGTCAAAGAAAAAGAAAATGAACAAGAAAGACATTTGAGTAGGTAGATTACTTCTAGTTACTTGCTCCATTTCAAACAACTACCCTTGCTATTTTCAAAAACAAACACACACACATTTCCAAACATCATACAAACATTGGAAACATTTTCAAAACGACAAACATCTTTGTATACATTCTTACGAACGAGAATCATTACAATGATTGCCTAAACAATGGCCTCTTTTACAAAATACTTTCAAAACCACACAAAGCACAATTTCAAAACAAAAGCAAGTGATCTAGCGAGTAACTAAGAGCCCATGGAAAACCATGGATGAAAAGGGTGCTAATACCTTCCCTTTTCATAATCTACCCCCTGAAATCAAGAAACAACTCAAAGGTCTTTCCTATGCTTTTTCACCTTTCCTTTTGGATAAAAGAAAAGTCGGTGGGGACTCTTGCTAAACCGCAACATTTGCAAACAAAAACGCAAAACCCTCAAGTCAGTTCTCCCACCGTATCACAATGTTCAAGGTCAAAATCTGTGCAACAATGAAGTTTTTGGGCAATTTCTGATTTTAGAGAGTTTTGGTGTGTTTCAGGTTGCTTAAACTCGTGCTTTAGCTCACAAATAGTGCCTCTATTTATAAGCAACAAGTATGGAGGCTTGTATCTGATCAGAAATTAAAATCACATGTTTAAGCTCAACATGTGATTTTTTGAGAAATCAAGTTTCAATGCTTTGTATACTGGCTAAGATAGAGTGGTTATGCTTTAAACACACTTGCTTCTGACTTTATAGATGGAGTGTGATCAGAGGGAACAAGTTAGAGGCTCAAGAGTTGACTTTGCACATAAAGCTTGCTTTTCTAAAATGGAAGTGTTCACTTGGTGTAATTGGACTCTTGAGATCATGCCTCAAACCAACTAACTATTTGCTAGGTCAAAAATCAGAAATTGCCCCTTCTCAGTCAAAAACCCTAGTTTTGACCATTTTGCCCTTTTGATGATTTGATCAAATTTCTTGAGGAATTATGGTCCAAACTTGATCAAATGATACATATGAGTTTATAATGTTGATGTGGATAAAAAATTATGAAGTTTGACTGTAAATTGGCCACATTTGACTTTTTTTCCCCAATACAGCTGATTTTTAGGTCAACTATTTAATGGACTGAGTAAAAATGTGATTCAAGGATTGTAACTTGACATGAGTAATTTTAGGGGTCCATAATGATCCATGAAAGTCATATGAGGCATTAAAATTTCAATTATCCTCGTGCAATCTCAAACCCTAATTTCAGTCATCAGTGCTTAAGGAGGTGTCTTTAGCTGATCAAACCTTGTGCAGTCTTGAACCAAGAGAGATATTTGTGAGAAAATATTTGATAAATGAGAGAGAAAATTTTGGGGTACAACAGCTGCCCATGTTCAATCTTCTTAAACCTGAAGAGTTAGATTGGCGGATCCGCCATTCATGACTTGAAGGTGAAAGATGATTGGACACTAAAGTGCCTAGAAATTTGCACTCGATGATGTGGTGGTTGATGGTGTAGGTAATGGGCTTAAAAGATGCCATTTGGAGAGATGATGGAAATTCGTTGGAGATGGGCTTACATATGCCATAAAAAATGATTGTTGGCAGGAATGGAAGAAGTGTCAGAATAAATCTCTGGTTGATTTATACTGAAATAATGGATGTGTGGGGTCGAGTACCAGAATAATATCCATAAACATATTGTATTTGACTCGTATCTAGACTGTATTTAAATGAGTAACAAAATGACATTTGAATCTGAATCATATCTGAAAGCTGAATCTGAATGAGTATCAGAATGACATTCGTGTCTGGAGTGTATCTGAACTGTATCTGAAAGCTGAATCTGAATGAGTATCAGAATAACATCCGTGTCTGGAGCGTATCTGAATTATATCTGGAAGCTGTATTTGAATGAGTATAAGAATGGCATCCGTGTCTGGAGCGTATCTGAACTGTATCCGGAAGCGGAATGAGAAGAAACCTGTGCAGGATTGCTTCATCCAGTCGTGTAGATAATTGTCCCGGCTTGTTTCAGGTATTAATCTCTGACCCTTTTATGAATTGTTAAGGATAGCCATCTGCTGAATGATCTTTCCTGAAGAGATGAAAGATTAGTTGTATGCAATGTCATGATGTATGAAATGCATTGTATAATGATGTTCTCAATAAAAATGAATGAGATTATGTTGTATGCATTCGTGTTATTAGTGGCGTATGGATGTGATGTATGGGCATGTGAGCTATGCTGCTGTAATATTGTTGGATTAGGGAAAATAAATCCCTGATTATTGTTCGGGATGTGGAGTGTAAGTATTCATGCTTTGAAGTGCTGATGAGCTTCTATTTGTTAGAGAAATAAACTCGGTTGTAAGGGAAACACCGTGTATTGCTTGTGAAATCCTGTTGGGGAAACCTGAGAAATTTGGCGATTTCTACCGGGGAGTGATAACTGGAAGTTTTGTTCCGCCAGGGATGTGAGAGAACTTGATATCATTAAGCTGCACACTGTGGGGGATTTTATGGAATAGTCTAAAGATATTATCCTATTTCTTAAAGCCATTAGTGATTGTCTTTCTATTTTCTGTTCCTTTTTGTTCACTTATAGACAGTAGTTACATTCAAATGCATATGTTCAAAAATAAATCATTGGACCTTTTTGTAAACAAAACACAAAAATAAAGAAAAAAACATATAGATTTTCACTTTCAAAGGGGTATCTTTGTATTAACTTGAATAAGTATTTTTTGTACAATGAGACGAACATTCTAGTAAGAGAATGTCGTCATAAAAAATGAAAATTTGATACAAAGAAAAGATAGCTATGTGCAATAATCCCATGGGGTTCCCATTCTACTATAGCCTTCGTGTCTCTGAGCGTCTTGTCCACTTGCTTCCTTGTCGGAATTTGATTGGATTGATTAGAGCTTTTGAGTTTGTCAATTGAGGCTAAAGGTTGCCTGTAAGGTGATCCAACGGGACATAGTCATATGCTTTAATTCCATAACTTTTTCCTAGACCGCCTTTTCAGGTTTTCAGTCCACCGGGATACCCTTTTTTTCCCAAGTCGCCCTTTCGGGTTTTCAACTGGCCGGGTGTACAGATTTTTTTGTTTTATCCCTAATTTTTGCCCGAACCTTTTTGGTTCGCCGGGATACCCTTGTTTTTCCTAGGTGTGTCAACCTAGCGGGTCTCTTATGCGTAGTATCTTTTGACTATGTCTGTGTTTACATGGTGCGGCAGGTCGTCGCCATCCATAGTAGTTAAGATCATTGCTCCACCAGAGAACATGCTTTTGATCACAAACGGTCCTTCATACGTAGGAGTCCATTTTCCACTAGGATCACCTTGCGGCAGCATGATGCGCTTGATCACCAGATCCCCGACTTGGTACACTTGGCGTATGACCTTTTTGTTGAAAGCCTTGATCATCCATTTCTGATACATTTGACCATGACAGACAACAGTAAGCCTTTTCTCATCAATCAAGTTCAGTTGATCAAGTCGAGTTTGGATCCAATCTTCTTTATTCAACCCTGCATCCTTCATGATTCTCAGAGAAAGGATCTGGACCTCAATAGGCAAGACAACCTCCATGCCGTATATCAGAGAGTAAGGTGTTTCCCTGGTTTATGTGCGCGTCGTGGTACGGTAACCGTGGAGAGCGAATGGTAGCATCTCATGCCAGTCCTTGTAGGTTACTTTCATTTTCTGTATGATCTTCTTAATGTTCTTATTTGCAGCTTCGACAACACCATTCATCTTTGGTCGGTAAGGAGAAGAATTATGGTGCTGGATCTTGAATTGCGCGCGCAGTGCGATGATCATAGTATTATTTAGATTCGTACCATTGTCTGTGCTGATCCTCTACGGGATACCGTAACGACTGATGAGATTCTGTTTGATGAACCGGGAAACAACATTTTTAGTGACGAAAGCGAAAGAAGCTGCCTCAACCCACTTCGTGAAATAGTCAATTTCCACTAAGATGAAGCGATGTCCATTCGAAGTGGTAGGCTTGATTTCTCCAATCTTATCGATGCCACACATCACGAATGGCCAGGGAGCAGTCAGGACATTCAGAGGAACTGGAGGTACATGCACTTTGTCAGCATAGATCTGACACTTATGACAGGTTTGTGAATGTTGGTAGCAATCTGCTTCCATGGTACACCAGTAATACCCTCCCTGTAGGATTTTCTTTGCCATCGTATGCCCACTGGAATGGGTGCCAAAAGTGCCTTCATGTAGATCAGCCATGATCTTTTCTGCCTCAACCTTGTCTATGCAACGAAGCAATACATAGTCATGGTTACGTTTGTAGAGGATTCCATTACTAAGGAAGAACATAGCAGATAATCTCCTTAAGAACTTCTTATCATTGACTAAAGCTCCTTCCAGATACTCTTGAGCCTCGAGATACCTCTTGACTTCGTGGAACCAAGGCCGGTCCACCACTTCTTCAGTATTTATCTCGTGACAATGAGTTGGTTCATCCATTCGTTCAATGGTGATCTGGGGAGCCTCGTTATCCCATTTGAGTTTAAACATGGATGACATTGTGGCTAGCGCGACTGTTAGCTGATTTTCTTCTCGCGGGAAATGCTCGAAGGTAATATTCTTAAAATGTGGGATTAATGTCAACACATGTTCTTTGTAGGGGATGAGGTTTGGGTACTTTGTGTCCCATTCTCCTTTGATCTGACTAATAACCAAGGCTGAATCTCTGAATACACTTAAGGATTTGATCCCCAAATCTATGGCAGCTTTGAGACAAAAAATGCACGCTTCGTATTCTGCCATGTTATTTGTACAATTAAAGTAGAGTCTTGCAGTAAAGGGATTGTGACATCCTTCAGGGGATATGAGTACAACACCTATACCATTTCCGAGTGCGTTGGACGCCCCATCAAAAACCAGGGTCCATCGGGATCCATGTTCAGATCCGTCATATGGTCTGAGTTCTTCAAAGTTGTTCACCATCATGATGTCTTCATCTAGGAATTCGAACTTCATGGACTGGTAGTCATCCCCAGCTTGATGAGCCAGGTGATCGGCTAGCACACTGCCCTTTATTGCTTTCTGGGTAGTGTACTGAGTGTCATATTCTGTCAGGATCATCTGCCATCTCGCTATTCTCCCAGAGAGGGCATGCTTCTCTAATATGTATTTTATTGGATCCATCTTGGATATTAATAAGGTAGTATGGGTCAGCATATACTGTCTTAGTCGGTGAGAAGCCCATTCCAGAGCGTAACAAGTTTTCTCAAGCAGTGAATATCTTGTTTCACAGTCGATAAACTTTTTGCTCAAGTAATAAATAACATGCTTTTTTTGGCCAGACTCGTCATGCTTCCCCAGCACACACCCCATTGAATTTTCCAAAACAGTTAGATACATGATCAAGGGTCTTCCCTCCACTGGAGGCATTAAAAGAGGAGGCTCTTGCAGATACTCTTTGATCTTGTCAAAGGCAGTTTGGCATTCATCATTCCATTTGACTACTTGATCTTTCTTTCAATAACTTGAAGATTGGTTCACAACTAGCTGTTAGGTGAGAAATGAATCTGGAAATATAGTTTAACCATCCCAAGAATTCTATGACTTCCTTCTCGGTGCAAGGAGCAGGCATTTCTTGTATCACTTTCACCTTGGCAGGGTCCACTTCGATACCTTTACCGCTGACGACAAAGCCTAGGAGTTTACCGGACCTTACCCCAAATGTGCATTTATTCGGGTTCAACCTCAGTTTGTATTTCTTTAGTCTCTCAAAGAGTTTCTGTAAATGGTCAAGATGTTCCTCTTCAGTTTGAGATCTGGCTATCATGTTGTCCATATAGACCTCTATTTCGTGATGTATCATGTCGTGAAATAGAGCTACCATGGTACGCTGATAGGTTGCCCAAGCGTTCTTCAACCCGAATGGCGTAACCTTGTAACAGAATATTCCCCATTGTGTGACAAAGGTTGTTTTCTCCATGTCCTCAGGGGCCATTTTGATTTGATTATAGCCTGAGAAACCATCCATGAAGGAAAACACCTTATGCCGTGCTGTATTGTCAACCAGAATATCGATGAGGGGAAGTGGGAAATCGTCCTTAGGGCCTACCCTATTCAAATCTCTGTAGTCCATTCACATTCGTACTTTGCCGTCCTTTTTAGGCACGGGAACAACATTGGCGACCCATTGTGGATAGGAGGTGACGACCAAGAATCTAGCGTTGAATTATTTCATGACTTCCGCTTTGATCTTCTCTGACATGTCTGGTTGCATGCGACAAACCTTTTGTTTTACCGGAGGGCAGTCTTCTTTTCTTGGTAGACGATGTTCCATGATATCAGTATCCAGTCCTGGCATGTCTTCGTACGACCAGGAAAAGACCTCAACATAATCATGTAGCAACTGAATTAGACGCTTCTTGACACTGGGTTCTAGGTTGGAACCCACCTTGACTTCTTTCTTGTCCTCCTCAGTTCCTAGGTTAACTGTGTCCACTGGTTCTTCGTGGGGCTGTATGGTCCTCTCTTCTTGTTGTAGTAACCTGGCAAGTTCCCCTAGCACTTCACAATCTTCCTCACCTTCGTCTTTGGCTTGGTAGATTAAATTTTCAGAGTCACAAAAGGCCATAGCAGAATCGTTAACCATAGGATCCCGAATGGATGTAGATCTGCATTTTGAATGTGAGTGTGTGTAAGAGTATAACTATCTTTGAAAGAAATAAAAATTTAAAAAGAAATACAAAGAGCACAAAGTTTGTATGAAAAAACGTCCATGATTCATTGATGACATATGAAAACGAGGTTACAACCCTTACAAATGGACCGTTGTGCCTCGGGTAAGACACAAGGTTTTAAAAGTCTGAATTGTTTAATAATTACAGGTTTGACAAAAATTTAAAGACAATTATTGTTGGATAAAATTAATTGGGACGAAGTCTTTAGCTTCCCAGTTGCTGAGTCCTTCATTGACAGTTGGGAAAATCCAATCCTCCAGGTCGTAGCTGTCCTCATCATCCTCCACTGTGTTGACTATATGGTTGCTCATCTTTAAGGTGGTCCCCCGGCATGAGCATGGCGTACAGCTTTCTGGGCTCCTGGAGTGAAACCTAAACCAAATTTGTCAGATTTGTATGGGATATCCGGGAGTTGGCCCTAAATAGTACACCCACCTTCTTCGATTACTGCCTTGACATCTTTCAAAGAAGACATCTTTAGTGGAGGTCTTGTAATCTTTGGGACTTGGGAAACAGTCTTGGTTACTGCCAGGGTTTGTGGGACTTCCTCGAAGTGCTGAAATGGAGTTTCAATGAATTCACCATCCAATTCCATGTATCTGAAGGAGTTTAAGTGACTGACCATATATTCCTCTTCTCCATGGACAATAATGATTTTCCACTCGGTTGGATATTTCAGCATTTGATGTAATATAGAGATAACGACACCAGCGTTGTGAATTCATGGTCGGCCCAATAAGCAGGAATAGGAAGGGCAAATGTCCATCACGTAAAAAGTTGAATTAAAGGTTTGAGTTTCAACTTTTATGAGGATGTCCACCTCCCCATGCACCATTCTCTTTGAATTGTCGAAGGCCCTTACCACTATATTGCTAGGTTTTAAGGTTAAACCTTCACAGCCGAGTCTATCAAGAGCCTTCTTAGGCAGCACATTCAAAGACGAACCAGTATCAACCAAGACATGGGCCAAAGTTATGCCCCTGCATTTGGTAGAGACATGCAATGCCTCGTTGTGCTTCCTCCCTCTAGGTGTCAAGTCAGCATCAGAAAAGCCTAAACCATTGTCAGCGGTTAGACTAGCCACGCAGTCTTGGAACTGATCGACAGAGGTTTCTTGTGGTACATGGGCAGTTTAAGAAATTTCACCAAGGCCTTCGCATGAGCCTCGGAGCATAACAATAAAGCCAACATGGAAATCTTTGACGTAGTCTGCCGTAGTTGTTTGACTATGTTGTAGTCGCTTCTCTTTATAATTTTAAGAATTTCTTCCATCTCCTTTTGGGAGGCCTCAGGGATATATACTGATTGCACCTTCATCCGGACAAGCTCAACCAGGAATCCTTTTCCCCGAGTCTCGGTCGACTCGGTGGTAGGAGTATCAATAGGTGTAACTATAGGAACTGTAGTAGTAGTGTCAACAGGAACCAGAACAAGGATGATCACAGGACTGGTGACAGCCTTTGGGGGAGCAATCTCGGGAGAGAAAACTCTGCCACTTCGGGTTATCTTGCTGGTTCCTGCAATGTTGCTGATGTCTGGATCAGCCTTCTCAAAAATTGAGTCTTCAACAGCCAGCCAATCCTGCTTGACGCCGTGGTAGTAGACGCCGCCCCCATAGTTCCATGGGATAATTTTATCTGATGAGTACAGGATTGGCCCAGGCATGGTAATTATCAGTGGAGCTACTTTAGGAACTGATGTAATCCTAACGGGTCTTTTGGTGGAGACCCTGGAAGGATTGGAAGAGATGGTTACTATTGAAACATCTTTGTAAGAAATGGTTGGAACGGGAGTCTTCTCAAACAAAATCTCTTTGTTGTTCATTAGGCGTTGAACGTCTGCTTTCAATAAATGACAGCCAGTTGGTAGGGATAAACAAATGTGGCAGCTTTCGTCACAGCCCAGAAATAAACCGGCATTCAATAGGTTCCTCTTGATAGTCAGGAGAGGAGTAAAAAGTTCATCAACAACAATAACAAACATATCATCTTCAACAATGTTAACATCACGACCATGCTTGGGAATAGGAGCGGTGATAACATTTGAGATCTCAGGAGCATCAAATTCAATTTATTTTGCTTCAAGAAGGTCTTACACCTTGTTTTTCAAAGCCCAACAGTTGTTGGTATCATGGCCTGGACTTTCTGAATGGTAAGCACAACGAGCATTAGGATGATAGTAAGGAGAGGTTGTGTTAGGATTCTTTGGAGATTCCTTCAAATTCCCTAAATTGGATCTCAACAAATGTGGCAGGACTTGAGATAGTGTCATATTAATCCGGGTAAATTGTCTTACCGGTCTTTCTATTCTAGGTTGATTGCTTCTTTGTTGATAAGGTACAGGATTTGGGATCATGACAGCCCCCACCATTAGACGGTGTTCAGTTATATCTTGATTCCTTTTAGGATACACAACACCAACTTCTTTCTTTCTGATAAATGGTTTTCTTACAGCAACAAAGGATGCGTCTTTTTGAATCTTCCCACTCTTAATCCCAGCTTCCACTCTTTCTCCGGTCAAGATTAATTCAGTGAAGCCTGATGAGGAGCTCCCAATTACGTGATTAAAGAAAGGACCGGACAAGGTGCCCAAAAACATGTCTACTAGTTCTCTTTAAGAAAGGGGAGGCTGGACTCTCCCTGCTAAGTCCCTCCATTTCTGAGCATAGTCTTTGAAACCTTCACTTGAAACCATAGCCATACTCTGTAGTTTAGTACGGGTGGGAGCAAGATCTGTGTTATATTGATACTTTTTATAGAAAGCAGTGGCAAGGTCTTCCCAATCATGGATATTGGCCCTTTCTAGTTGATAGAACCAATCTAGCTGAGTCCCGGATAGACTGTCTTGAAAGAAGTGGACCCACAAATCTCTGTCAGCAGTGTGAGGCTGTATCTTCCTCACATAAGATCGGAGATGCATCTTGGGACACGAGACCCCGTCGTATTTAGAAAACAGGTGCCTTGAATTTTGGTGGAATAACAATCCCAAACACTAAACCCAGCTCCTCAAAGTCCATCACGAGCACTTTCTGAATTTCTATTGCACTTAGACGTTCTTCCAGATGTTTGTAATTGTCGTCGGCCGAGGGATACTGCTCTTCAGAGTAATCTTCTTCTTCTTCTTCTTCCTCTTCATATTCTTGCTGGACAACCGCTTCCTTGCCTTTCACTTATTGATTATCCTTTTCACCAGATGACGTTGCAAAGTCTAGGGTCCGTCTGGCTTGTCCTTGGAACCTTCTTCCCATATTCAGAACTCCGGTTATTTTCTTTGCTTTCTTCTTCTTTTCTTCAACCAGCAAAGTTTTCAAATCCTTTTATCCTTTGGCTAGAGTCAAGAACAATTGTTGAAACTGAGCATTCTGCGCATGGAGGTCTTTTACTGTCTGCTCGAGATCTATCTTACTGAAATAAATAGTAGAAAGATGAGGAGACTTGTTTTAAGAAATCTGCTTATGTTATGATGAATGGTAAATGCATATGCAATGATTTCAAGGAAATTAGAGATTTAAATTTGCTTTAGACCAAAAAGGAACACACGTTATATTAATAAATCAAAGTTTGAATACATCACGCCTCTTTGGGCTTACAAACAAATACAAACACTTTAAGATAAAAAAGTTGTACGCATCCTCTTTGGTGCGATGTAGGAGTTCAGGTTCCGCTCCTCATGAAGTTGCTTTGTGAGTTCCAAAACCTTCTTCTCGCTGGCGTAGAATTGGGCCTCGAAAGTGTCTCGCTCCCCCTTAAGCTGTATCCAATCCCTTTGTATGTCTTCAAGAGAGGCGGGCATGTCAGGATGTAGGATAGTGTATGGAACATCTCCTTCCACAACAGGCTCTATGATTACAGGGAGAATGGAGGGGTAAGGCATTATAAGACTTTGAGCACGAGCTTGTACCCATTTGTGGTAGGGCTCAAGAGGGATGGATTTCTTGTGCCCCAATGTCTTGCTATCTACCTTTTTCAATATCCTCCAAGCTTGGATAATTCTCTGGCGGTGACCTTGATCATCATTCTCGTAGTCAAATACCAAACTTTGAATAAGCACCTCATGAGGGCCATCCCTTCGGGCGTAACCAAACTGTCTTAGGGCTAAGCATGGATTGTAGGTGATACCTCCTCTAATTCCAAGTAAAGGGACATTAGGGAATTCTCCATAATGATCGATAATAGTAACATTCTCTATAGATCGGGAACACCAATGAATGTCTGAATGTTTGAGTGTCATCAACCTATGTGACCACCTTGAACCTTGCTCGTTCTTCAATACAGATTGGGAAAGATGCAAAATAAACCATCTTGCAAAGAGAGGAGTACAACACATAAGGATACCTCTTTTCCTCATAGTGCGAGCGTGAAAAGAATGTAGGATGTCCCCTAGCAAAGTAGGCATCGAGTTGCGAGACATGAAGATTTTGACGGTGTTCATATCTATGAGTTGGTCAGGATTTGGAAATAAAACCATCCCATAGATGAGGAGAGCCACAATTTCCTCAAAAGCTTGCAAATCTAAAGAGTTCCAACATTTTTGGGCTTTCTCAAACAAGAATCTCGCTAGGAAACCTTTGACACCACTCCTTGTCTCCCAATTAGTTGTGATATCAGATGATTGCAAGTGTAGGGCTTGAGCAATCTCTTTTGGCTTTGGATCTCTTTCCGTACCATTGAAAGGTAGTTGATTGAGAATGGGAATCCTCAAGATTTGGGAGAATTCTTCCAAAGTTGTCACAAGTTGATAATTGGGAAATATGAAGCAATGGTGTAAAGGATCAAAGAACTGGAAGAGAACCTTCATCATGTCCTCATCAGTGTTGGAGGTAACCAAGTTTAGGAGGCGACCATGTCTTTCGGTAAATGGAGAGTTTTCAGGAATCCTTGATGCTAGCTCTTTAAGTTGAGGAGGAATCCTTACAAGATTGACTTGAATGGTTTTCCTGCAAATAGAATCCATGTCCTACAAAATAGAACAAAGATAAATCCCAAGATCCTTGAAATGGTTAGTGAATATGAGTATGATGTTATGATGTTTATGATGTTATATACAAGAATATATATATATAAACAAAGCAAACAAGTCCTTAGGTTTAGGCTTGCATGGAGTCTTATAGGTAAGTACCCTCTTGAAGTTTAGTTGGCTCAAACCTGTCCTAGAAATAGTAACCAGGTTCTAAGGAGCTCAATATCACTGGTTTGTTTCCTTGGGCATTGTTTCAGTGCAAGCCTCTTTAATGGCGATTGAAATATCCCAAGAAACCAAACCTCAATGAGTGTAGTATCGAGTATCTACCAACTTTGGACTGCACCAAAGCCGGTCATCTCACTACGTCCTAATGGCCGAGTTGGTCAAGTAAAGGTTCTAAAAGTTCATTAGTGCTTCATGACATCACTCAGCGGCCCCATATTCTCCTTGACTACTCAAGGGCTACCGGTACCCACAAATATGTCGCACTAACATAGCTATTACTTAGACCATGTAGGTATACCCCGCACAGTTTCCACAACGTATTGCTACTTACCTATAAAGTATCCCAAATCTGGGTAGAGGATTCAAACCCAAACAAAGAACCATAATGTAAAACATACAAGTCAAACAACGAAAGTAAGTAAATGTGATCTAACCCTAAGGTAACCCCATTTTAAGAATTCTCCCCAGAAGATTCGCCAGTTGTTGCACCCTAAAATTTTCCCTCCCATATTTCTCAATACACATCAAGTAAGGTCTTCAAATTGCTCAAGGAAGTCCAAGAGTTGACCAGACAAACTCTCTCCTAAGGCAGTCTACCTCAAATTAAGGTTTCAGTTTGCATCAAGATACTTGAGTCCAAAGGATCCAAAATGGCCACTATTGTTCTAATATGTTCTCAAGATCATCCATGTCAAGTTTCAAGCCTTGCAGAGAAGATTTGCTCAGTCAATTGCTCAAAGACATAGAAATCGACTGTGCTAGGGCAAAAGTCAACTGTGGCCCACATACAGTCAAACTTCAATATTTTTGGTCAACATCCTCATTTTGAATTATTATTCATCATTTGATCAAGGGTTGATCATGATTCCTCAAGGATTGCTCACAATTCATCAAAACCCAAAAGTTGCTAAATTAGGGTTTTGTAGGAAAAGTCAACTCAACTTTGACTAAGCATAACTTTCTCATACTTTATCAAAAGTGACCCATCCAAAGATAATTTTGAAGAGGATGTAATTCCATAGAATTCATCCTCATCTCCCAAGTTCAAAATATGCACTCACAAGAAGATATGAATTTGGACATTATAAGTCATTTTGAAAAGTCAACAAAAACACCTTTTGGGTCAAAGCTTCATACATGAACATGGAAGAATAAATTGAGATGATACCAAAAGGGTTGCTTAGAGGACATCTTAAGATTTCTAAAAAGTCCAAGAACACATCTCTAGGGTCAAAATTGAGAGAGTTATGCATTGGCCAAGTTGACCCTTTTTGCAAAATTGCCAAAAGTCAAATGTGTCCAAAATTGCATTTTTTGCTACCCAACTTTTTATGCTTGCACTCAGTTTGTAATGTGACCCACGACCCATGATCCCTTCCACTTGCCATTATTTTATTTTTGTTACTTATTTTGATTTTATTTCATTTAAATCAAATAAAATCAATATAAAATAGTGAAAATATCAAAAACTAATTAAATCTTGTGATTTTGTGCACGATTAGGTTCATTATATAGCTGGAGACAAGATCAAATCATGCAAGGCTTTATATGGACACAAAAAGATTTAATTTTCTTGTTTTGGAATGATTTGGTGCAAGGATTGAATCATGAATCAATATTCATAATTGGAAGAGATTTGATACAAAATTGCAACCTTAATACACTCTAGTATACATAAGGAACAAATGCAGACCAAAAGAAAGAGGCTAGAGGCGTGCAAAGGCAGAGAACCAATTTCAAAAATTCAAGAAAAAGTTGCAAACCAATTTCCAAGTTTTAGGCCATCTCAAGCCATTCTAATCATACCAATCGTTTGCTGGACCTCCCAGGATCGTGTTTCAATCGTTAGCAAGCTTCCCCACGCCCTGAAACGCATCGTAGCAGTCACACGGTTTGTCTATTTTCTTGAATTTGAATACATTGATTTTGGAATATTTAGCATGATTAATTTACATATTTATAATCCTTGAGATGTTTGCAAGCTAATGGTTATATTCAATTGCATTTTTATTAACTGTGAATCAAACTGCCATGGCTAGGGTTCGTGTTTCGTTTTTAAGGATTTCTTGTACAGGAAAAATTGGACAATGATAATGGTACCATGATGCTCGTGGGCTTGAAACGAGTTGATTGGTACCATTGGTTTTCATTTATCATGCGTGTACAAGATTTTGGAGTGAACAGGGGCTGTAGTTACACTTAAATGTCTGTAGGAAAAAACTCCAGGGCTAACACGACGGTTGGGAGGAAGATGACAATACATGGCGCTCCCTGACTTGCCAGTTTGAATTTCACGCATTTTAAAATATAACATTTTGCTTTTATCATATTATAATTTTTGTTGATCATATGTACAATTGAATCAGCCAGCTCAGATGGCAAGCGTGCAAAGGGGCAAGGCATAAGGACCTGGGTTCGATCGCCAGGTTCCAACTTTATTTCATGTTTTCTTGAACAGGCAATCCAGTGTATCACATGGCAAGGGACCCATCATGCGCTATCCATATCTGTCCGTTCAACCCATCAAGGCTTCAGATTCAACGCCTTCTCCCTAAAGGACCACCGTGCACCTAAGTCAAGATTGCATACAGGATCCAACGAAGTCAACAAGGCCTGGACTTGTTGGGCCAAGAATTTCCAACCACACCCCCACTATTTGCTGATGCAGGCCCATCTTAATCTTTCTTTGCTTATTTATTTTAATTTTTTTATTATTTGCTTAATTATCTTTAACCAAAATTAATTTCTTTTTCACAAAAATCATAAAATCAAGAGTTTGTAAAAAATTAGAATTAGTTTGTTTTTTCATCAAATTTAATTTAATTTAGTTTCATTTAATTTAGGAAAATTCTAACCTTTTTTTATATAATTAAAATCAATTAGAAAAATTAGGGTTCAACTCTTGACTTAATTTTTATTTCATTCTCAAAAATAAAATAAAAAATAAAAAAATAGGTTAATTTAATTATTTTTCTTAAATTAAAATTAATTAGTAATTAGCTTTTCTTATTATCATTCAATTGAACTTTATTTTCTCAAAATGACAAAAACGACAAAAAATGATTTTTCTTTTAAGGTACAATTAGGTATAGTTGGGGTCAAAACCCTAATTATTTTGCATTCGATTCATCGTGCGCTTATTATTTTTGCAATATTGATGTAACTGTCCACGATATGTAATAGCTTAATCTAGGACTTTATTTTATTTATCATCTTTTACGGGTTTTTTTGGCTATGTAATTAATCCCTACCCCGAAGCCTTGTAATAGTGTAGGTTTTATTTCCTGCATTTTAATTCTCGCAAATATTAACTGTTTAGATGTATGTTAATAGGATTGTATGACAAGATTGCATGATAATTTAAAACGGCTAGAAAACCCTAATGTGCAAAGATAATAACTGAAATCAAATCACCCGCACATGCACACTCTTAGGGTATACTCTCACTTCGGTTGCCTTCGGTAAACGATCATTAAGTATAAGGTGTCTTAGTGGTTGCCCTCCTGTCTAAAAAAGATCAAAAGTCCCGTTTGGAAAATGTTGCCTTGGAGATGTCGCCTCGGAAATGCTGCCTCGAATATGATCTTAAGACTTTAGGGTTATTACTAAGACGTCCTAATATTGCTTTAGTGATCGTGCTTCCCTTACGAATTGACCCTTACAAATCCAACGACGGTGCTACCTATTTCTCAATAGTAGGATATCATTGTCTAAAAGAAACGAGAATAGAAACGATCCTTTTTCGAGTAGGTAGATGCTAGTAGGTACTTGCTCAAACAAACAAATTTTTTTCACACCAACAGTTTCCAAACAAAGTTTTCAAAAACAACTTCATAACACTCTTGAGGACAGAAACAAGGGGTAAAACGAAGTAAAACAAAACTTTTCAAAACAAGCACACACACAAGTAATTTTAAAAGATGAGCAAGTACCTAAGAGCCCATGGAAAACCATGGATAGAAAGGGTGCTAACACCTTCCCTTTCTATAATCTACCACCCGTACTCAAAATATATCGAAAAAGGATTTTTTTTGTGCTTTTTTCCTTTCCGGTTGGATGAAATAAAAGTCGATGGCGACTCTTGCTTACCGCGACATTTTGCGAACAAAAAACGCAAAATGCAAACCAGCATTTTAGAAAACAGTCAGTTCTGCCACCGTATCACAGAACTGGCGACTTTGCTGGGGAGTGTATAAGTGGGGTATACCTTAGGATTTAGTTCATCATAATTTCTTCTCTTGTTTGTTTTGGTTGCGTTACTTTTAAGGGTTTTGTTTGGGAGTTACTATAGATCCAAACCCGGATCTGGGGACACATTTTTAGGTAAGTAGCAATAAACTGTGAGGGAACTGTACGGCGTAGACCAATATGGTTGAAGCAGTAGCTACGTTGATGTGGCACATTGGTTGGTACTTGTATCCCTTGTGGAGAAACGGGGAGAATACGGGGCTGCTGCATGTGTCGTTAAGCATCAACTGACCTTAGAACCCTTAATCAACCAACTTGGCCATTAGAAAGTAGTGAGATAGCCGGCCTCGGTGTAAATCTGAGAACTGGTTGATACTCGATGCTACACTCATTGAGACCATACTCTCGAGATAGTTTCGGCCGCAAGAAAAGATTGCGTGAGCTGAAACCATGACCGATGGAGGATGGTAAGTGATATTGAGAACCTCTAGAACCCGGTTACTTTTGCTAGGACAGGTTGAAACCAACTAAACTTCAAGAGGGTACTACCTTTGACCTCATGCAATCCTTAAACTTAAGGGCTTTGTGTGACTTGTTTGCCTTTGCCATGCCTATTATCTGCTATACCTGTTGTTTTTATCATGACATCATGCATCATAACATGACATACATACTTCATTATACTAACCATTTCAAAGACCAAGGGAATTTATCTTTGTTCTGTTTTGCAGATTATGGCTTCCGTGCGCAGAAATACCATCCGAGTTAACTTTGTGCAAATACCTGCTCAACTTAAAGAGTTAGCCTCAAGAGTTTCTGAGACTTCTATGTTCATTAAGAGACATGGTCAGCTTTTTAGCCTGGTCACCTCAAAGCTTGATGAGCAGATGATGAGTGTACTTTTCCAGTTCTTCGATCCCGTGAATCAATGCTTCACCTTTCCATATTACCAGCTGGTTCCTACCTTGGAAGAGCTCTCTAACTTATTGAGCATATCCATCCTTGAGCAGGCACCCTTCACAGGTATGGAAGAGACTCCTAGACCAGAAGACATTGCCTCAGCTCTGCATCTAAAACGGGCTGATGTGGTATCCAATTGGGAAACACGAAGCAGGGTCGAAGGTTTTCTAGCCAAATTTTTGATAGACCAGGCTCAGCTATTATGGGATGATTTGTAATTTCAGTCTTTCAAAGACATCTTGGCTCTCCTCATCTATGGCTTGGTTCTCTTCCCGAATCCAGATTTCTTTGTAGATGTACATGCTGTCAAGATTTTCCTTTCTCGCAATCCTGTGCCTACCCTGCTGGGTGATATCTTGCATGCCCTCTATACTCGTACCGTGCGAAGAAGAGGGACTCTCATGTGTTGCATGCCGTTGCTGTCGAGGTGGTTTACTTTGCACCTCCCTAAGTCCGTGCTGAAGAACGAAGAAGGTTTGGGATGGTCCTACAGGATAATGTCACTTGCCCATACAAATATTCTTTGGAGCTCCCGGGCTATGGAAGACACTGCTGTTATTGATCATTGTGGGGAATACCCTAATATCCCATTGCTTGGAATCAGAGGAGGTATAACTTACAATCCTTGTCTAGCTTTGCGACAATTTGGTCGTGCTCGGAGAGAGGGTCCTAATGAGCTACTTCTTTAGGATATTTCATTTGACTACAAGGAAGACGTTGAGGAGCATCGCCAGAGGTTTATACGAGCTTGGGGCATGGTGAACAGATCTGACCCCCAAGAGATGGGACCAAGGACTTCCCTTCATGTGCAGCCTTACCTCCAATGGGTTCGAGCTCGTGCCCAGAAGCTTGGGATGCCTTATGAGGCCGTGTTACTAGTGATTGTGGAGCCCACCAATGAAGAGGGTGTTCCTTACACAGTTCTTTATCCTTACATGCCCACTGATCCTGGGGAGTTGCAGAGGTCCTGGATTCAGCTGAAAGAGGAAAGGGATACTTACCGGGAGAAGTACCACGAGCAAGAAAGGAAGATATTGAAGCTCACCAGGAAGCTCGAGGAAGAAAGAGTGATCAATGACTACGTCAGCACAAAGAGGAAGTGTCCATGGATCTTTTGATTTTGCTTTTCTGGTTTTAGATTTGTTTTCCATTTACTTCTTTGTAACGCCTCAAAGACATTGTTGAACCTTTTACAAGTTAATCTAATAAAGTTTGTTTATTGTTGGTTTGCAAATTTAAATTTCCCAAAGTCTTTGAAATCATTACATACATCCCATTATCATACACACCATACAGATACCAGTACATGTTTCTCATCTTCTTCGCTGCTTATTTCAGCATAAACGTCTTCTGATCAAGCCATCAAAGATATTCAGGCACAAAATGCCCAATTCCAACAAATGTTCTTAAGCTTGGCTAAGGGGCAAGAGGATTTGAAGACCTTGATTCTGAAAGAGAAGAAGAAAAAGAAGGTTGGTATTCTGAACATGGGTAGAAGATTCAGAGAAAGGATAAGACAATCAACTGATCTGACCTCCTCATCTAAAGACGGGGAGAACCAAGAAAGGACAAAGGACCCTAGTCCAGCAGTTTCTGATAACGATACGGATTATGATGATGAGCAATATCTTCCTTCCGAGGATAGGTACAAGCAGTTAGAAGACCGTCTAAGTGCTATGGAGATTCAGAAGATCACTGTTTTGGATTTCAGAGAACTGGGACTGGTATCGGGACTGGTGATCCCTCATAAGTTTAAAGCTCCGATTTTTGCCAAGTACGATGGAGTATCCTGTCCAAAACTCCATCTCTGCTCGTACGTCAGAAAAATCCAACCTCACACTGCTGATAAAAACTTGTGGGTACACTTCTTTAAAGATAGTCTGTCAGGGACTCAGCTTGAATGGTTTTATCAGTTGGAAGGAGCCAGTGTTCGAAATTGGGAAGACCTTGCTGCTGCTTTTTACAGGCAGTATCAGTATAACACTGACCTTGCTCCCACTCGTACTCAGCTCCAGGGTATGTCTATGGGTGCAAGTGAAGTTTTTAAGGACTATTCTCAAAAGTGAAGAGATTTTGCTGGAAGAGTCCAACCCCCTTTATCTGACATGGAGTTGGTTGACATATTTCTAGGGACGCTATCTGGTCCATTTTTCAATCATCTGATCGGAAGTTCGTCATCTGGGTTTATTGAGTTGATTTTGACTGGATAGAGAGTAGAAGCTGGCATTCGAAATGGTAAAATACAAAAGGATACTTCATCAAGTGCAGTAAAGAAGCCTTTCACCGGTAAGAAGGAAGCTAGTGCAGTCTATGGCTCGAGGGGCCAAAGCTGACTTGAACACCGTCAAGCAGTAAATGCGGTAGTGATATCAAGACCCACAGTTTCTCCACAATGCAACAATCAACAAAGGGGGGAAAGACCACAAAGGCAGTTCACTTGGCTCAATATGACCTTGTCTCAGATTCTACCACAATTATTGAAGACCAATCTGGTAACTCTGAGGGAAGCCCCGAAGAACCCCAACACCACTTCTCCTCATTATAACTCGAATGCCCGTTGCGCCTATCACTCCGAAAGTCCAGGTCATGATACAAACAACTGTTGGGCCTTGAAAAACAAAGTGCAAGACTTGATCGGAGTCAAAGAGATTGAGTTTGACGCTCCGGAGAAGCCCAACGTCATAACTGCTCCCATGCCCAAACATGGTCATGGAGTAAATGCTATGGACGATGATTTATTTGTGACCTATATGGAAAAAATTTCTACTCCTTTGATGACAGTTAAGAAGAATTTGTTGTTGGCCAGTTTATTTCCGGGCTGTGGTGAAGGTTGCCACATGTGTTCAATTCTGCCTGCTGGTTGCCACTTATTGAAATCAGTTGTTCAGCACCTGATGGATAATAAAGAGATCCTGTTCGAAAAGGCCATGATTCCGTTGGTTCCAATTCAAGATGTTGCCATCATAACCATTTCCTCCAATCCTTCCAAGGTTTCCTCGAGAAAACCTGTTAGGATTACACCCGTCCCAAGAATTGCTCCGTTAATAATTACTGTCCCTGGTCCTATCCCATACACTTAGGATAAGGCTGTCCCTTGGCACTATGGTGCTGATGTATATTACCATGGAGTTAAACAAGACTTAAAGAGTGAGGAAGATGATGTTGATGTCAGCAATATTGTCGGGGCTAACAAAGTCACCAGAAGCGGAAGACTCTTTTCCCCCGAGATTTTCCCCCCGACTGTCTACAAACCTATTGTCATTACATCTGCTAGTACATCAACTACTATCCTAGTTCCTATTCTAGTCATCACCTCTGTCGCCAAGCCATCTGGGACTCGGGGCAAAGAAATCACAGGTGAGCCTGCCCGGACGGAGGCACCTAAGAAGATCATTGTAGAAACCTCGAAACAAGAGATAGAAGAATTTTTGAAGATTATCAAGAAGAGCGACTACAACGTAGTCGAGCAGCTGGGGCATACCCCGTAAAAATCTCCATGTTGTCCTTGTTATTGTGTTGTGAAGCCCACGCAAAGGCTTTAATTGCATTCCTCAAAACTGCGCATGTGCCGCAGGAAACTTCATCCAATCAATTCAAAGATTGCGTAGCTAGCCTGACTGCCGATAATGGGTTGGGTTTCTCAGATGCAGATCTGACTGCTAAAGGAAGGAGTCATAATAATGCTCCGTACGTATCAATCGAGTGCAGGGGCACCACTATGGCCCATGTACTGGTGGATACCGGGTCCTCATTGAATGTTCTGCCAAAGAAAGCATTAGACCATCTGGACTGTGAAGGTTTGATTCTAAAGCCGACCAATATTGTGGTTAGGGCTTTCGACGGGTCAAAAAGGATGGTTCACGGGGAGGTGGACATCCCTGTTAAAGTTGGCTCTCAGACTTTTGCATCCACCTTTTACGTGATGGATATCAGACCATCATATTCTTGCTTGCTGGGTCGCCCTTGGATTCATAAGGCTAGGGCAGTAACTTCCACACTCCATCAAATGCTAAAATATTCGGTAAAGGGGAAGATTGTCACGGTACGAGGTGAAGAGGAGTATATGGTGAGTCATCTCAATTCCTTCCGCTACGTGGAGATGGATGGGGAGTTCATCGAAACCCCTTGTCATAATTTTAAAGAGGCCTCTCAGAATTTGGCATCAACTGAAGTTGCTGCCGACAAACCTCCAATAAAGATGGCTTCTCTCAAGGATTCCAGGGCTGTAATTGAAGAAGGGGCTCAAAGGGCTATTAGGCACGCACGGATTGGAAGACCTCCTATGCACATTAGCAATTAGGGAGTTAATGCAATTGAAGATGGTGAAGAAGATTAAGATATCGACAGCTGGATCTACCCTACAACCAATGGTGGACTAAACAACTGGATGGCGAAAGACTTCATACCTGTTTCTTTTATTCCACAGTAATTGACTTTTGTTTTAAGAGTTGTAATAGACAGTTTGAAACTTTACGGCCCGATGCTTTGCCCGAGGCACTTTGGATTTGCTTGTGAGGGTTTATTATTTGTTATTTCATATATTATTAATAAAACATTAGACGTTTCTTGCATTACAAATTTTGCGCTCCTTGTCTTTCTTTTCTATCTCGCACTTTATCAAAAACAGCTATTCTCTTACACACACAAAAACTCACATATCATACTGCAGATCCATATCCACTATGGACCCCGTTGATAACAACTCTGCTACTGCCAATTATGACTTCGAAAATCCGATCAACCAAGTCGAGGACGAAGGTGAGGATGATTGTAAGGTGCCTGGAGAACTTGCTAGACTGTTACTGCAGGAAGAAAGGGCCATACAGACTCATGAAGAGCCAGTTGAGTCAGTGAATTTGGGTACAAAAGAAGACATGAAAGAGGTTAAGATGGGTGCAAATCTGGAGCCTAGTGTCAAGCAACGGTTGATACAGATGCTACGCGACTATGTTGAGATCTTCGCCTGGTCCTATGAAGACATGCCTGGTTTGTACACTGATATTGTGGTACACCGCCTAGCAACCAAAGAAGAATGTCCTCCGGTAAAGCAGAAGGTTCGCCGTATGCGCCCTGAGATGTTTGAGAATATCAAAGCTGAGGTCATGAAACAGTTTGACGTTGGATTTTTAGCTGTCACTTCTTATCCGCAGTGGGTTGCCAACGTTGTTCCAGTACCTAAGAAAGATGGTAAAGTACAGATGTGTGTGGAGTATAGAGATCTGAACAAGGCAAGCCCCAAGGATGACTTCCCACTTCCTCACATCGATGTTCTGGTCGACAACATGGTGCAGCATAAGATCTTCTCCTTCATGGATGGTTTTTCTGGCTACAACCAGATCAAGATGGCTCCTGAAGGCATGGAGAAGACAACCTTCGTTACAAAGTGGGGCACCTTCTGTTACAAGGTAATGCCTTTCGGGTTGAAGAATGCTGGGGCAACTTATCAGCGCGCCATGGTCACTTTGTTCCACGACATGATTCACCATGAGATTGAAGTTTATGTTGATAACATGATAGCAAGGTCCCAGACTGAGGAAGAACACCTTGATCATCTCCAGAAATTGTTCGACAGGTTGAAGACGTACAAGCTAAGGTTGAACCCGAACAAGTGCACCTTCGGGGTAAGGTCTGGTAAGCTGCTGGGTTTCATCGTCAGTGATAAGGGTATTCAGGTGGACCCTGCCATGGTAAAGGCCATACAGGAGATGCCATCTCCCCGCATAGAAAAGGAAGTTAGAGGCTTTTTGGGACGTCTGAACTACATCGCCAGGTTCATTTCACATTTGACTGCTACTTGTGAGCCGATCTTCAAGCTGCTGAAGAAAGATCAAGTGGTAAAATGGAATGATGAATGTCAGACCGCTTTCGAAAGAATCAAAGAATACTTCCAAGAGTCACCAATTCTGATGCCTCCAGTTGAAGTAAGACCTTTGATCTTATACTTGACAATACTGGATAGTTCAATGGGGTGTGTGCTGCGGCAGCATGACGAGTCTGGCCGAAAAGAGCATGCTATTTATTACCTTAGCAAAACGTTTACCGACTGTGAGACCCGATACTCATTGCTCAAGAAAACTTACTGCGCTTTGGCATGGGCTGCTCGCCGGCTAAGACAGTATATGCTGACTCACACCACCTTATTGATATCAAAGATGGATCCAATCAAGTATATCTTCGAGAAGCCCGCTCTCTCCGGAAGGATAGCAAGATGGCAGATGATCTTAACTGAGTATGACATCCAATACACAACCCAAAAAGAAATCAAGGGGAGTGTATTGGAGGATCATTTGGCGCATCAGGCCGTGGATGACTACCAATCCATGGATTTCGAGTTCCCGGATGAGAACATCATGTTGGTGACCAACTGTGAAGAACCTGGACCGGATGAAGGACCTGAGGAAGGATCCCGATGGTCTATGTATTTTTATGGAGCATCAAACGCGCTGGGTAACGGCATTGGTGCTGTAATTATATCTCCCAAGGGTTGTCATACCCCGTTCACTGCCCGACTATGTTTCAACTGCACCAACAATATGGCGGAGTATGGAGCGTGTATCTTAGGTCTTCGAGCTGCCATTGACCTGAGGATTAAGTTCTTGAGTGTATTAGGAGATTCTGCTCTAGTGATCAGTCAGATCAAAGGCGAGTGGGATACGAAGCACCCAAATCTTATTCCTTACAAAGAATATGTACTGACATTACTCCCACACTTTGAGGAGATAACCTTTGAACACTTCCCCAGAGAAGAAAATCAGTTAGCGGCCGCACTAGCAACCATGTCTTTTATGTTCAAGGTCAGATGGGACAATGAAGCTCCCCATATTACCATAGAGAGGTTGGACGAACCCGCACATTGCTGTGACATTGAGGCTGAAGAGGTAGCAGATAAACCCTGGTTTCACGAGGTGAAGAGGTATCTCGAGGCTCAATAATACCCTGAAGGGGCATCTGTTAATGATAAGAAGTTTCTGAGAAGGTTCGCTGCGAAGTTCTTCATCAGTAATGGTATCCTTTATAAGCGTAACCATGATTCAACCTTACTGCAATGTGTGGACAAAAGCGAGGCAGAAAGGATCATGGCAGAATTACATGAAGGTACTTTCGGAACTCATTCTGGTGGACATACCATGGCGAAGAAAATACTACGGGAAGGATATTACTGGTCTCCTTTGGAAGCCGATTATTATCAGCATTCTCGAACCTATCATAAGTGCCAAGTATATGCTGATAAGGTGCATGTACCTCTGGTTCCCCTGAATGTTTTGACAGCTCCTTGGCCTTTTGCAATGTGGGGCATCGATATGATAGGTGAGATTAGACCTACTGCGTCTAACGGGCATCATTTCATTCTGGTGGCTATTGATTATTTCACGAAGTGGGTTGAGGCAGCTTCCTTTGCTATAGTAACCAAGAACATTATGGCACGGTTTATCTGACACAATCTAATTTGTCGATACGGTGTACAAGAGAGGATCATTACGGACAATGCTACAAATCTCAATAATACGATGATCACTGAGCTCTGCAAGAATTTCAAGATACAACATCATAACTCTTCTCCCTACCGGCCGAAGATGAATGGGGTCGTTGAAGAGGCTAATAAGAACATCAAAAAGATTGTGCAGAAGATGATGGTGACATACAAAGACTGGCACGAGATGTTACCATTTGCTCTTCATGGGTACCATACCTCAACACGGACGTCGACAGGGGCAACACCCTATTCTCTGGTGTATGGCACGGAGGCAGTCCTACCCATCGAAGTCCAGATACCCTCTCTCAGGATTATGAAGGATGCAAGTTTGCACGAAGACGACTAGATCCAAACCTGGCTTGATCAGCTGAATTTAATCAATGAAAAGAGACTTACTGCTATTTTCCATGGTCATACGTATCAAAAGCGAATGATCAAGGCTTTTAACAAGAAAGTCATACGTCCAGAATATCAAGTCAGGGATCTGGTGATCAAACGCATCCTACTTCCGCAAGGTGATCCCAGGGGAAAATGGACCTGTGATATGGTGGACGAACTGACTGTTTTTGGAATGCTAGTTTGCGTTTTGCGTTTGTTTTTGCAAAATGCCGCGATAAGCAAGAGTCTCCATCGTCTTTTATTTTATCCAACAAGGAAAGGAAAAAATCACAGAAAAAAAATCCTTTTTCGAGATATTTCTGAGTACGGGAGGTAGATTTATAGAAAGGGAAGGTATTAGCACCCTTTCTATCCGTAGTTATCTACGGGCTCTTAGGTACTTGCTCATCACTTTCAAAATTGTTTTCTTTGTGCTTGTGGGTTTTGAAAAGTTTTTGTTTTAACTTCGATTTAACTCTTGCATCTGTCTTCAAGAGTGTAATGAAGTGTTTTTGAAAACTTGTTTGTAAAAGAGTGTAAATGTGAAAAAGGTTTGGTTTTGGATGAGCAAGTATCTAAGAACTAATCTACCTACTCGAAAAAGGAATCATTCTATGTTTATTTCCTTTAGACAATGCTATCCCATTATTAGTGAGTAGGTAGCACCATCGTTGGAGTTTGAGGGTCAATTCGAAAGGGACATACGGTCACTAAAGCAATGTTAGGACGTCTTAGCGGTAACCCTAATGTCTTAGATCATTTATCTGAGGCAACGATTTCCGAGGCAACCTTTCCGAGGCAACTTATGATCTTTTAGATAAGAGGGAGACCTCTAAAATAACCTATACTCAATGACCGTTTACGAAGGCAACCAAGTGGGACTGTACCCTAGGAGTGCGCATGTGCGAGTGTGTTGATTTCAATTATTTTTATCTTTGCACATGTTTAGGGTGATCTAATTGATTTTAGATTAAACATTCATTCTTGTCATGCAAACCCTATTAACAAACATCTAGCAGTTGAATAACTTGCAGAATTAAAATGCGGAATTTAAACTAAATTATTACAAGGCGTCAGGTATTTACATCGCCAAAAGCAACCCTTTGAAATTTAAAAGCGGAAAAAATAAATGTCCTAATTAATTATTACAAACCGGGAGCAGATACAATAATTCGGTAAAGAAAATAAAGCGCGCGATGCGAAATTAAATTGAATGCGAAATTAGGGTTTTGACCCTTTTTAAAAGAAAATGGTTTTTTGGTTATTTTTATTTATTTTTAAGAAAAGAAATGAATCCTAAAATTAAATGCTAAGTTAATTGGTTATTAAATTAATTAATGAAAAATAATAAATGACATATTTTTGGAGTTTTTGTTATTTTAGAAAATAAAATAAAATAATTAAATTAGGGTTAAAACCTATTAATTCTAATTAATTTTAAATATTTACAAAATAAATGAAAGTGATCTAAAATTAATATCCTAATTAATTTAGTTAATATTTATTAATGAAAAAATGAATTTCTGAAATTTAATTGGATAAAAATATTTTTTGTGATTTTTTTTGATAAAAATAAATTATTCTATTGGTTAGTGATTAATTAAAAATAATTAAATGAAAATAAATAAAATATAGAAAGAAGTATAGAATGGGCCTGATTTTTGGGTGTGTCAATAGTAATTTTTCTGGCCCATTTGTGCTGATCCATTTGACTTTTTAGATCCTGTGCGCTGGTGTTGACTTGGCCTTTTGGTGCACCTTCAATGATGGCCACCAGATCTGGCCATCTGGCCATCTGGCATGCTGGATGGTGAATGTCCATGATGGATGCTTGGCTTGAGCGCACACTGAATCACCTGAAATAAATTGGAAAAATAACAAATGCTGGAGGCAGGGATCAAACCCCTGACTTCCAGCCTCTAATGCCCTGAAATCATGCGTGGCAACCACTAGGCCATGTGGTTCTTATTGTTAATAAAATACAAAATAAAGATAATATAAGAAAATGAAATATAGTGGACAAAAATAAAAAAAGCACGCTGGAATTTGAATAAGCCTATGGTGGGACGACACCTCATCGTCTCCTTCCTCTGCATCGTGGCTAAAACTCAAAGGGGCTATACCCACAGACAGATGTCCGTCACTACAAACCAAGCATCCTTAAAATCTCGTACATGCCATGGAAATGGATTCTAGCACCAGGGTTGAGTTCGTCTCATCCTCTTGAATGCAACCATGGCCATTACTAAGGCCAATTGTACCTGAAAACGAAAACCCTAAAAGCAAACTCGAAACCCTAGCTATGGTGAATTTCGATTCAGTCCAGATAAATGAAATTGGCTATTGGCAAAAGCTTGCAAACATCATGGTGATCAAGAATATGCAATTATTTTTCATTATAAATGCAAGAATAGTGTAAATCGAATTCAAGAAAATGGTGGTTCTGTGAACGACTTACAGTGCACTGGAGGGCTGGAAAACGCGTGGTTTTGCTTGCTTTAGTTTCCTGAGATTGCCAGGAAGCGATTGAGACAAGTAGCAGGCCTTGAGGATGCCTCTAACCTCTGTTTTGATCTCACACTTTCTTTGATATTTTTCAGATTTTGTTTGCTCTCTATGCTTGATCTCCAACCTTTATTTTTGTCTGCCTCGCCTCCTTATGTATTGTACAATGCATTAGGGTTGCCAACCCTGTCCAAATCCCTCTCCATCAATGACTTTGAATTTGATTTGATTCTTCTTTAACAACCTTCCAAAATTGGCTTCTTTTCAATTTTTTTCTACACATATGGCTTGATGCAAATTTGAATGCCTTGCTAGCTGTAATTAGAGCCTGAAACAATCACCAAATCCTTGTTATCAATGCTTTTGGATTTTATTTGATTTAAATCAAATTAATTCAAATAAAAATCAAAATAATTAATAAAAATATGATATGGACACATGGCCAAGGCTAGAGCACGTGGGCTATAAGCCAACTCAAAACAAGTGAAAACAAATGGGCCCATTTGGCAAAATTTGAAGTTTTGGGCATAGTTGACTTTTGGCAATTTTGCAAAAAAGTCCAACTTCAACAATGCATAACTTCCTCAATTTTGACTCTTTGGAGGTGTTCTTTGAATTTTTAGAAAGCTTGAGATGTCCTCTAATCAAATAGTTTGGTCTCATCTAAATTTGATATTCCATGCTCATGTATGAAGCTTTGACAAAAAAGGTGTTTTTGTTGACTTTTCAAAATGACCTATAATGTCCAAATTCATAACTTCTTGTGAGTGCATATTTTGATCTTGGGAGATGAATATGGATTGTAGGGAATTTAACCCTCTTAAAAATGAGCTTTGGGTGGGTCATTTCTCATAAAGTATGAGAAAGTTAGGCTTGGTCAAAGTTGAGTTGACTTTTCCTACAAAACCCTAATTTAGCAACTTTTGAATCTTGATGAATTATGAACAATCCTTGATGAATCATGATCAACCCTTGATAAAATGATGAAATATACTTCAAAATGATAATGTTGACCATAAAATCTTGAAGTTTGACTCTATGTGGGTCACAGTTGACTTTTGCCCTAACATAGTCAATTTTTGGACCTTTGAGCAATTGACTAAGCAAAACTCCTCTGCAAGGCTTGAAACTTGACATGGATGATCTTGAGAACATATTAGGACAATGTTGAGAATTTGGGACCACTTGGACTCAAGGATCTTGGTGCAACACAAAACCCTAATTTGGGGTAGACTGCCTTAGGAGAGAGCTTGTCTGGCCAACCTTTTGGCTACCTTGAGCAACTTGGAGATCTTTCTTGAAATGTTTTGAGAAATATGAGAGGGAAAATTTTGGGGTACAACAGCTGTCCCTGTTCAATCTTCTTAAACCTGAGGATGTAGATTGGCTTTCGTGCCTTTCGTGATCCGAAGGTGGAAGAGGATTGAACACTAGAGTGCCCAGAAATTTGCACTCACATAAAGTGGTAATAAACTTGTGATGCCGGGAATGGGCTTATAGATGCCATTTGGATGAGTGTCGATCGCATAAGAGATTCCTTAGCGAGATTTTGTATATCCGTTGTTGAGAAAGATTCCGTTGGGGAAGGTCGATCTTTGTTGGGAGAAGTAGAATTTTAGGAGCTTTGTCGTCCGTCATTCTGCTGGTGAGTCGTCTCTGCTGAGATTTAGGAACTCGTCCATAATTCAACTGAGAAACATCTCTGCTGAGATTTAGGAACCTGTCCGTAATTCAACTGATAAAATAAATATGCTGAGATTTAGGAACTCACCCGTAATTCAACTGAGAAAACATCTCTGCTGAGATTTAGGAACTTGTCCGTAATTCAACTGGGGAACATCTTTGTCAAGATTTAGGAACTCGCCCGTAATTCAACTGAAGAAACATCTTTGCTGAGATTTAGGAACTCGTCCGTAATTCAACTGATGAAACAATTATGCTGAGATTTAGGAACTCGCCCGTAATTCAACTGAGAAAACATCTCCGCTGAGATTTCGGAACTTGTCCGTAATTCAATTGAGGAACAATTATGCTGAGATTTAGGAACTTGCCCGTAATTCAACTGAGAAAACATCTCCGTTGAGATTTAGGAACTTGTTCGTAATTCAACTGAGGAACATCTTTGTCGAGATTTAGGAACTCGCCCGTAATTCAACTGAAGAAACAACTTCGCTGAGATTTAGGAACCCGTCCGTAATTCAACTGATGACCATATTATGCTGAGATTTAGGAACTTGCCCGTAATTCAACTAAGAAAATATCTCTGCTGAGATTTAGGAACTTGTCCATAATTCAACTGAGGAACATCTTCGCCGAGATTTAGGAACTTGCCCGTAATTAAACTGAGGAACATCTTTGTCGAGATTTAGGAACTCGCCCGTAATTCAACTGAAGAAACAACTTCGCTGAGATTTAGGAACCCGTCCGTAATTTAAATGATGAAACAATTATGCTGAGATTTAGGAACTCGCCCGTAATTCAACTGAGAAAACATCTCCGCTGAGATTTAGGAACTTGTCCGTAATTCAACTGATGAAACAATTATGCTGAGATTTAGGAACTCGCCCGTAATTCAACTGAGAAAACATCTTCGCTAAGATTTAGGAACTTGTCCGTAATTCAACTGAGGAACATCTTTGTCGAGATTTAGGAACTCGCCCGTAATTCAACTGAAGAAACAACTTCGCTGAGCTTTAGGAACCCGTCCGTAATTCAACTGATGACCATATTATGCTGAGATTTAGGAACTTGCCTGTAATTCAACTGAGAAAACATCTCCGCTGAGATTTAGGAACTTGTCCGTAGTTCAACTGAAGTAAAAGCTGTGTAGCTTGAATTTTGTGAGAATCTTTCCTGAAAGGTAAAGGTTAGTTGTATGTAATGCATGATATGTATCAAGTGATGATGTTCTCAAAATAAATGAGATTGTGCTGTATGATGCGTATGCATGTCATGATGTATGAAAATATGATGTTTTGAGCTGGGGAAAATAAATCCCGGATTACTGCTGGAGAAAAGAATTGGATTCTTCGTTTCCGCTGGAGATAGTGGATGGAGATGATTGTGAAAATAAACCTGCATGAGAGGATAACTTCTCTGGGGAGTAAACTGACGAGAGAATGACTCTGTGGGGAAGAGATGCTCTGATGAGGATTTCGTTGATGAACTCAACTGGGGATGAATTACCGTAGCTGGTGATAATGAAACCTTTTGGGGATTGAATTCCTGTTTTTTGAAAGGAAAGAACTCCGTTGGGGATGATTTTCCAACAGCGACCTTACTGGGGATAGCCCTTTTAGATTCTACTGGGGATAATCTTCCAGAGTCTACTGGGGATGATTCTTTCAAACTCCACTGGGGATTTTTGTACTCCATTGGGGCATGATAAGACTTTTCAGTGCTGATGGTAGACAAACTCTGCTTGGGGAGAATATTACCGATTCATTCATAGTTGCGAGTCTCAGCTGGGGAGAGCTAACACCACTATCTTTCTCTTACTCTGCGGGGAATGAATGTACTTTCAATCGTTTATTCCAACTAGGTCTATCCCTATACCTGGTGGATAGGGAAACTGTACAGTTTGGATATTTCTCGTTTGCCCCTGTTTCTGGTATTACAAGTAATCGTCTTTTGTTTCACATGTAAATATTTATGAGTAGCAATTAATGTCAAATGAATATATCAAAAACTGAACATTGGACGTTCTTTGCAAAACAAAACAGAAAAAGGAAAAATTTATTCGTGAAAATGAATTGTATTAATTTTGAAGTTTAGCATGTAAATAGGCATTTTTTGTACAAGAGGATGACGTCCTAGTAAGAGAACGCCGCCGATCAAATAGAATTTACACAATTTGTGAAAAATAAAGAAAAACAGCTATGTGAACAATCCCACTGGGTTCCCATTCTGCTATTGCCTTTATGTCCTCGAGCATCTCATCACTTTGCTACTTGGTTGAAGGTAGATAAGATTGATTAGTGCCATCCGAGCTTGATAGTCGATACTGAAGTCTGGTCGCAGGGTGATCCAATGAGACATAGTGTTACGCTTTAATCCCTAATTTTTGCCTAGACCGCCCTTTCGGGTTTTCAGTCCACCGGGATACCCTTTTTTGTCCAAGCCGCCTTTTCAGGTTTTCGACTTGTCGGGTGTAAAAATTTTCATTTTCATCCCTTATTTTACCCGAACCCTTTTGGTTCGCCGGGAAGCCCTTATTTTTGCATAGGCCAGTCAACCTAGCGGGTCTTTGATTATGCGTAGTATTTTTTCACTATGTCCGCATTGATGGGGTGAGGAAGGTCGTCACCATCCATGGTGGTTAGAATTATAGCTCCTCCTGAGAAAATGTTCTTAACCACAAATGGCCCTTCGTAAGTAGGGGTCCATTTGCCCCTGGGATCACCTTGTGGCAGGATAATGCGCTTGATTACCAGATCCCTAACTTGATACTCTTTCCGTCTGACTTTCTTGTTAAATGCCTTGTTCATCCGTTTTTGATACGTTTAACCATGACAAATAGCAGTAAGTCTCTTTTCATCGATTAAGTTCAGCTGATCAAGCCGGGTCTGAATCCAGTCATCTTCGCTCAAACCTGCATCCTTCATAATCTGAAGAGAAGGTATCTGAACTTCAATGGGCAAGACGGCCTCCATGCCATAAACCAAGGAATATGGGGTTGCCCCTGTTGGCATCCGTGCTGAGGTACGGTACCCATGAAGAGCAAAAGGTAACATCTCGTGCCAGTCTTTGTATGTTACCGTCATCTTCTGCACAATCTTCTTGATGTTCTTATTAGATGCTTCAACAGCCCCATTCATCTTCGGCCGATAAGGAGAAGAGTTGTGGTGCTATATCTTAAACTACTTGCAGAGCTCAATGATCATCTTATTATTGAGATTTGTACCATTGTCCATAATGATCCTTTCTGGTACACCATATCGATATATCAGATTGTGCCGAATGAACCGTGCCACGACGTTCTTGGTTATGGTAGCAAAGGAAGCTGCTTCAACCCACTTCGTAAAGTAATCAATAGCCACCAAGATGAAATGATGCACGTTAGATGCCGTAGGTCTGATCTCGCCGATCATGTCGATGCCCCACATTGGAAAAGGCCAAGGTGCTGTAAAAACATTCAGAGGTACTGGAGGTATGTGCACCTTATTAGCATAGACTTGGCACTTGTGACAGGTCCGAGAATGCTGATAATAGTCAGCTTCCATGGTGGACCAATAATATCCTGCCCAAAGGATTTTCTTTGCCATAGTATGTCCACTGGAATGAGTCCCGAAAGTACCTTCATGCAACTCTACGATAATCCTTTCTACCTCGTTCTTATCCACACAACGCAGTAAGGTTGAATCATGGTTACGCTTGTAAAGAATGCCATTGCTGATGAAGAACTTCGCCGCAAACCTCCTCATAAACTTCTTATCATTAACAGATGCACCCTCGGGGTATTCCTGAGCCTCAAGATATCTCTTCACCTCATGAAACCAGGGTTTATCTGCTACCTCTTCAGTCTCGATGTCACAACAATGTGCAGGTTCATCCAATCTCTCAATGGTAATTTGGGGAGCTTCATTGTCCCATCTGACCTTGAACATAGAAGACATCATAGCTAGCGTGTCCGCCAACTGATTCTCCTCTCTAGGGAAGTGTTCAAAGGTTATCTCCTCGAAGTGCGGCAACAAAGTCAATACATACTCCTTATAAGGAATAAGATTTGGGTGTTTCGTATCCCACTCGCCTTTGATCTGACTGATCACGAGAGCGGAATCTCCGAAAACACTTAGAAACTCAATCCTTAGGTCAATAGCTGCTCGAAGACCCATGATGCACGCCTCATACTCCGCCATGTTGTTGGTGCAGTTGAAACATAGTCGGGAGGTGAACGGAGTATGAGAGCCTTCAGGAGATATGACCACGACACCAATGCCATTACCCAAAGAGTTTGAAGCTCCATCAAAGTACATAGACCATAAGGACCCCTCCTCAGGTCCTTCATCCGGTCCAGGTGTCTCACAGTCAGTTACCAACATGATGTTCTCATCCGGGAATTCAAAGTTCATAGACTGGTAATCGTTCTCTGCCTGATGTGCCAAATGATCTGCCAACACACTTCCCTTAATTGCCTTTTGGGTTGTGTATTGGATGTCATACTCAGTCAGGATCATCTGCCATCTTGCTATTCTTCCGGACAAGGCAGGCTTCTCGAAGATATACTTGATTGGATCCATCTTTGATATCAATAGAGTAGTGTGAGTAAGCATATACTGTCTCAGCCGGCGAGTAGCCCATGCCAAAGCGTAACAAATTTTCTCAAGCAACGAGTATCGAGTCTCACAGTCGGTTAACTTTTTGCTAAGGTAATAAATAGCATGCTCTTTTCGGCCAGACTCGTCATGCTGCCCCAACACGCACCCCGTTGAATTATCGAGTACTGTCAAGTATAAGATCAAAGGTCTCCCTTCAACCGGAGGCATCAGAATAGGTGGCTCTTGGAGATATTCTTTGATCCTTTCGAAAGCGGCCTGACATTCATCGTTCCATCTTACCACTTGATCTTTCTTCAGTAACTTGAAGATTGGCTCACAAGTAGCAGTCAGGTGCGAGATGAATCGGGCAATATAGTTCAGACGTCCCAAAAAGCCTCTGACTTCCTTTTCTATTCGGGGAGCTGGAATTTCCTGTATAGCCTTCACCTTTGCAGTGTCCACTTGAATACCTTTATCACTTACGACGAAACCCAACAACTTACCAAATCTCCCCCCGAAGGTGCACTTGTTCGGATTTAGCCTCAGTCGGTATAACTTCAACCTGTCAAATAGCTTTTGAAGATCGTCAATATGTTCTTCCTCAATCTGGGACCTTGAAATCATGTCGTCAACGTATACCTCAATCTCATGATGGATCATGTCGTGGAACAAAGCGACCTTGGCGCGCTGATACGTTGCCCCAACATTCTTCAATCCAAAAGGCATGACCTTATAGAAAAAGGTACCCCATTGAATAACAAAGGTTGTCTTCTCCATATCCTCGGGAGCCATCTTAATCTGATTATAACCGGAGAAACCATCCATAAAGGAGAAGACCTTATGCTGTGCGGTGTTGTCAACCAGAACGCCGATATGAGGCAGAGGGAAATCATCCTTGGGGCTTGACCTGTTCAGATTCCTATAGTCAACACACATCCGAACCTTACCATCCTTCTTCGGCACCGGAACCAAGTTGGCCACCCACTGTGGGTAAGAAGTAAGTGCTAGAAAACCGGCATCAAACTGTTTCATAACCTCAACCTTGATTTTCTCGGACATCTCTGGGCGTATTCGGCGAACTTTCTGTTTCACTGGAGGACAGTCTTCCTTAGTAGGCAAGCGGTGAACCATAATATCGGTATCCAACCCAGGCATATCTTCATAAAACCAGGCAAAGATCTCAACATAGTCACGCAGCATCTGAATCAACCATTGTTTGACACTAGACTCCAGATTTGCACCAATCTTGACCTCTTTCTTGTCCTCTTTTGTACCCAGATTCACTGTTTCCACTGGCTCTTCATGCGGCTGTATGACCCTCTCTTCTTGAAGTAATAGTCTAGCAAGTTCACCAGGCACTTCGCAATCATCCTCACCTTCGTCCTCGGCTTGGTTGATTGGACTTTAGAAGTCATAACTGGAAGTAGCAGAGTTGTTATCAGTGGGATCCAGAGTGGATGTAGACCTGTATATGTGAGTGTGTGTAAAATAGCTGTTTTTCAAGATAGAAAAAGAAAAACAAAGAGCGTAAAATTTGTAATGCAAGAAAATTTACAATGCTTTTATTAATGATATATGGAAATGACACACATAAACCTCTCACAAACAAAGCCACGATGTCTCGGGTAAGGCACCGACCGTAAAGTTTAAAATTGTTTGTTACAAATTCGAAACAAAAGTCTATTACTGTGTGATAAAATAAATTAGCACGAAGTCCTTCGCTGTCCAGTTGCTTAGTCCGCCGTCAGTAGTCGGGTAGATCCAGCTGTCAAATTCAGACTCTTCATCATCGTCTTCGATCATATTCACTTCAAGATTAGTAATACGCAGGGGAGGTCTTCCAATCCACGCATGCCGAACAACCCTTTGAGCTTCTGCAGTAAAACCCAAACCAAACTTGTCAGTCTTATGTGAAAAGTCAGGGAGTTGGCCCCAATTCGCACACCCACCTTTCTCAATAACAGCCGGAGCATCTTTTAAGGAAGCCATCTTCATTGGAGGATCTTCAGTAACAGTTTCAGTTGATGCCAACGTCTGGGGGACTTCTTCAAAATGTTGACACGGGGTTTCAATGAACTCCCCGTCCATCTCCATATACCGGAAAGAGTTGAGGTGGCTCACCATGTACTCCTCCTCTCCTCGTACCGTAACAATTTTCCCCTTCACTGGGTATTTCAGCATCTGGTGGAGCGTAGAAGTTACTGCCCCAGCTTTGTGGATCCACGGGCGACCCAGCAAACAAGAATAAGATGGCCGAATGTCTATCACATAAAATGTAGACGCGAAAATCTGAGAACCAACCTTAATCGGAATATCCACCTCTCCATGTACTATCCTCTTGGATCCGTCAAAGGCCCTAACCACGATGTTACTCGGCTTCAACTCCAACCCTTCACAGTCTAACCGGTCTAACGCTTTCTTGGGTAAAACATTCAGCGAGGACCTAATATCCACCAACACATGAGCTAGAGTAGTGCCCCTGCACTTAATGGAGACATGCAGAGCGTCATTGTGATTCTTCCCCTTGGCGGTCAAATCTGCGTCGAAGAAACCCAACCCATTATCTGCTGTCAAACTAGCCACACAATCTTTAAACTGGTCAGCAGATGTTTCCTGGGGCACGTGCCCAGTTTTTAGGAAAGAAATCAGAGCCTTAGCATGGGCCTCTGAACACAACAATAAAGACAACATAGAGATCTTCGACGGGGTTTGCCCCTGCTGTTCGACTACATTGTAGTCACTTTTCTTGATGATCTTTAAGATTTCCTCTATCTCCTGTCTAGAGGCTTCAACAGTAATCTTCCTCGGTGCCTCCGTCTGGGCAGGCTCACCGATAATACCTTTGCCCCGAGTGTCAGATGACTCGGCAACAGGGGTAAGGATTGGAACATGAACAGGAACAGTAGCAGGTGTATTGGCAGGTGTGATAACAACAGGCTTCCGAACAGTTGGTGGAGAGATCTCAGGGGAGAAAAGTCTTCTGCTTTGGGCGACTTTACTAGATCCAACAATATTGCTGACGTCAGTATCAGCCTCTTGATCCTTCAAGTCTTGTTTAACCCCGTGATAATATACATCAACCCCATAGTGCCATGGGGCAGCCTTATCCGACATATATGGGATAGGTCCAGGAACAATAATAATTAAAGGAGCAATTCTCGGAACAGATGTAATTCTAACAGGCTTTCTCGAGGAAGCCTTGGAAGAATTGGAGAAAATGGTGATTATAGAAACTTCTTCAACAGGAAACAAAGGAGCAACAGTTTTATCGAACAAGATTTCTTTATTATCCATCAGGCGTTGGACACCTGACTTCAATAGACGACAACTAGTATATAGGACGAAACACAGATGGCAACCTTCGCAACAATCCGAAAATAAACCGACTAACAGAAGGTTCTTCTTCACAGTCATCAATGGAGTAGCAATGTCTTCTACAGAAGTCACAAACACATCATCATCCATAGCATTTACTCCATGCCTGGGCATAGGAGCAGTCACGACATTAGGCTTTTCTGGCGCTTCAAATTCAATTTCCTTAGCGTCAATCAGGTCTTGTATCTTGTTCTTCAAGGTCCAGTAATTATTGGTATCATGCCCCGGGCTATCAGAGTGATAAGCACAATTGGCGTTCAGATTATATAGTGGTGAAATGGTGTTGGGATTCTTCGGGGCTTCCCTCAGAGTCACCAAATTAGTCTTCAACAACTGCGGCAGAATTTGGGATAAAGTCATACTGAGCCAAGTAAATTGTCTTTGAGGCCTCTCTGCTCTTTACTGATTGTTGCGTTGTGGGGGTAACAATTGGTCTTGAAATAACTACCGCATTAACAGCTTGGCGGCGTTCAGGACGGTTTTGGTTCTTCGAACTGTAAACTGCACTAGATTCCTTCTTGAAAGGCTTCTTCTCTGTGCTTGAAGAAGCACCCTTCTGTATTTTTCCGCTCTTGATACCGGCTTCAATCCTCTCCCCAGTCGTAATTAACTCAGTGAACCCAGACGATGAAATCCCGATCAAATGATTGAAGTACGGACCAGACAAAGTCCCCAGAAACATATCCACTAACTCCCTGTCAGCCAGTGGGGGTTGTACTCTTCCAGCAAGATCCCTCCATTTCTGAGCGTAATCTTTAAAACCTTCGCTTGCACCCATAAACATACCCTGAAGTTGGGTACGCGTGGGAGCAAGGTCGGCATTGTATTGGTACTGCTTGTAAAAAGCAGCAGCAAGGTCCTCCCAATTACGGACGTTAGCTCCTTCTAGCTGATAGAACCATTCAAGTTGAGTCCCTGACAGACTATCTTGAAAGAAGTGAACCCAGAGGTTCCTATCAGCAGTATATGGTTGCATCTTTCTAACATACGAGCGGAGGTGCAGCTTTGGGTAGGAAACCCCGTCGTATTTAGCAAAGGTAGGAGCCTTAAACTTGTGGGGAATCACCACCCCATACGCCAAACCCAAATCCTTGAAGTCCAACCCAGGTATATTTTGGATCTCCATCGCACTTAACCGATCTTCCAGCTGTTTATATCTATCCTCGGCCGGAGGATACTGGTCTTCGTCAAAGTCAATGTCATTGTCAGAAACAGCAGGGCTAGGAACCTTCCTTTCTTCTTGATTCCCTCCCCCTCCAGATGAGTGAGACAAATCAACTTCTTCCCACAACCTGTTTCCAAACCTATGACCCATATTCAGGAGGACCGTCTTCTTCTTCTTCTTCTTCTTCTTCTTCTTATCCTTCAAGATAAGAGTCTTCAGATCTTTCTGCCCCTTGGCCAGGTTCATAAACATTTCCTGGAACTGAGCATTTTGATCTTATAGAGCCTTAATAGCTTGATCAATGGATGTTTCGGCAGACATGATGCTGAAATAAACAACGAAGAAGATAAGAGACCTGTAAGGGTACTTGTGATGAGGTGCATGGGAATGGAATGCGTATGATATGATTTCAAAGACTTTAGGGATTCAAATTCGTAAACCAAAATGAAACACACCTTTATTAGATTAAAAACTTGAAACAATGTTTGACAAATGCCCTTAAGGCATTACAAAAATAAAAACTGAAAAAGTAAATCAAAACTAGAAATAACAAAAGACATCAACGCTCCCATGGTCGTTTTCCGTTGCTGACATAATCGTTGAGGACCTTCTCATTCTCCAACTGCCTTGTAAGCTTAAGGATCTTCCATTCTTGCTCATGATACTTCTCTATGTAAGTATCTTGCTCTTCTATCAACTGGATCCACGACCTCTTTAATTCCCCAATGTCAGTAGGCATGCATGGATGGAGGACATTATGAGGAACCCCTTCTTCATCAGCACTCTCAACAATTACCGGTAAGACAGCTTCGTACGGCATCCCCAACTTTTGGGCACGGGCCTGAACCTACTGGAGATACGGTTCCATTGGAAGAGAAGTCTTCACTCCAAGCTCATGCTGATCAGACCTGTTAACCCTATTCCAAGCTCGTATGAACCTGCGACGATGTCCCTCACTATCCCCTTGGAAGTCAAAGATGATACTCGGAATCAGCAACTCGTGAGGACCGTCCTTTCTAGCTCATCCAAACTGTCGTAAGGACAGACAAGGATTATAGGTGATTCCTCCCCTAATTCCAAGCAAAGGAACATTTGGGTATTCTCCACACCGGTCAATAACAGCTACTTCTTCCATGTCTTTAGTGCTCCAGATGATGTCCGTATGAGCAAGGGACAAATTCTGTAGGCCCAACCCATACCTTCTTTGTTCTTCAAAACAGATTTAGGGAGGTGAGAAATAAACCACCTCGCCAGCAATGGTGCACAACACATAAGGGTTCCCCGTTTCCGAGCAGTACATGCATAAAGAGCATGCAGAATGTCCCATAAGAGAGTGGGCACTGGATTACGGGACATGAAGATCTTCACTGCGTTCACGTTGACGAAAGAATATGAATTAGGGAACAAAACCAAACCATAGATGAGAAGAGCCAGGATGTCTTCGAATGCTTGAAAATCCAAACTGTCCCAAAACTGATTAGCCTGATCAACCAAGAATTTAGCCAAGAAGCCTTTTGTACCACTCCGAGTCTCCCAGTTAGACATTACCTCAACCTTTGTCAGATGTAGGGCTGTAGCAACATCCTCTGGCCTAAGAGCTTTCTCCCAACCTGTAAACGGCGTCTGCTCTAGAATAGAAATACCAAGTAAATCAGAGAACTCCTCCAAAGTCGGGACCAACTGATAGTCCAGGAAGGTGAAGCAGTGGTGCAACGGGTCAAAGAACTGGCACAAGACACTCATTATTTGCTCATCCATCTTGGAAGTGACCAAACCAAGGAGGTGATCATGTCTTCTGATAAAGGAAGAAGTATCTGGAACTTTGGAAACCAAATCTCTAAGCTGAGTGGGAATCTGTACAAAGCTGATCCGAATAGTGTTTCTATGCATAGAGGCCATGACCTACAAAACAGAACAAAGATGAATCCCCTCTGTCTTTGAAATGGGTTAGTCTAATGCAAGATGCATGCAATGTCATGATGCATGATGTTATGATAGAAACACACCACAAGTATTCACAGATAGCAAACATGGTAAGGGAAAACAAGTCACATAGTAACCCTTAGATTTCACGCTGGCATGGAGTTTAGGTATTACCCTCTTTCAGTTTAGTTGGTTCAACCTATCCTAGTAATAGTAACCGGGTTCTAGAGGATCTCAATATCACCGACCACCCTCGATCGGTCATAATTCCAGTTTGGCAACCTTTTCTTGCATCCAGAATCATCGCGTGAGTTTGGTCTCAATGAGTGTAGCATACTGCTACTTTTCTATGGCCAAGTTGGTCAATTATAGGTTCTAAGGTCAGTTGGTGCTTAATGACCCCTTAGCTGACCCATATTCTCCTTGTTCCACTACAAAGGATATCAGTACAAACTAAGGTGCCATACCAACGTAGCTACTGCTTCAACCATATCGGTCTACGCCGTACAGTTCCCTCACAGTCTTTTGCTACTTACCTAAAAGGTATCCCCTAGATCCGGGTTAGGATCTATAATAACTCCGATTAAAACCCACAAAGATAAAGCATACAAATCAAGCAATTGAAAACATTATGATGAACTATTTCTAAGGTACACCCCACTTATTACTCCCCAGCAGAGTCGCCAGTTCTGGCGATACGGTGGGAAGAACTGACTGTTTTTGGAATGCTGGTTTGTGTTTTGCGTTTGTTTTTGCAAAATGTCGCGGTAAGCAAGAGTCACCACCGTCTTTTATTTTATCCAACAAGGAAAGGAAAAAAGCATAGAAAAATTCCTTTTTCGAGATATTTCTGTGTACGGGGGGGTAGATTTATAGAAAGGGAAGGTATTAGCACCCTTTCTATCCGTAGTTATCTACGGGCTCTTAGGTACTTGCTCATCATTTTCAAAATTGTTTTCTTTGTGCTTGTGGGTTTTGAAAAGTTTTTGTTTTAACTTCGATTTAACTCTTGCGTCTGTCTTCAAGAGTGTAATGAAGTGTTTTTGAAAACTTGTTTGTAAAAGAGTGTAAATGTGAAAAAGGTTTTGTTTAGGATGAGCAAGTATCTAAGAACTAATCTACCTACTCGAAAAAGGAATCGTTCTATGTTTATTTCCTTTAGACAATGCTATCCCACTATTAGTGAGTAGGTAGCACCATCGTTGGAGTTTGAGGGTCAATTCGAAAGGGACATACGGTCACTAAAGCAATGTTAGGACGTCTTAGCGGTAACCCTAATGTCTTAGGTCATTTATCCGAGGCAACGATATCTGAGGCAACCTTTCCGAGGCAACTTATGATCTTTTAGACAAGAGGGCGACCTCTAAAATAACCTATACTCAATGACCGTTTACGAAGGCAACCAAGTGGGACTGTACCCTAGGAGTGCGCATGTGCGAGTGTGTTGATTTCAATTATTTTTATCTTTGCACATGTTTAGGGTGATCTAATTGATTTTAGATTAAACATTCATTCTTGTCATGCAAACCCTATTAACAAACATCTAGCAGTTGAATAATTTGCAGAATTAAAATGTGGAATTTAAACTAAATTATTACAAGGCGCCGGGTATTTACATCGCCAAAAGCAACCCTATGAAATTTAAAAGTGGAAAAAATAAATGTCCTAATTAATTATTACAAACCGGGAGAAGATACAATAATTGGGTAAAGAAAATAAAGCGCGCGATGCGAAATTAAATCGAATGCGAAATTAGGGTTTTGACCCTTTTTAAAAGAAAATGGTTTTTTGGTTGTTTTTATTTATTTTTAAGAAAAGAAATGAATCCTAAAATTAAATGCTAAGTTAATTGGTTATTAAATTAATTAATGAAAAATAATAAATGACATATTTTTGGAGTTTTTGTTATTTTAGAAAAGAAAATAAAATAATTAAATTAGGGTTAAAACCTATTAATTCTAATTAATTTTAAATATTTACAAAATAAATGAAAGTGATCTAAAATTAATATCCTAATTAATTTAGTTAATATTTATTAATGGAAAAATGAGTTTCTGAAATTTAATTGGATAAAAATATTTTTTGTGATTTTTTTTTATAAAAAGAAATTATTCTATTGGTTAGTGATTAATTAAAAATAATTAAATGAAAATAAATAAAATATAGAAAGAAGTAGAGAATGAGCCTGCTTTTTGGGTGTGTCAATAACAATTTTTCTGGCCCATTTGTGCTGGTCCATTTGACTTTTTGGATCCTGTGCGCTGGCATTGACTTGGCCTTTTGGTGCACCTTCAATGATGGCCACCAGATCTGGCCATCTGGCCATCTGGCATGCTGGATGGTGAATGTCCATGATGGATGCTTGGCTTGAGCGCACACTGAATCACCTGAAATAAATTGGAAAAATAACAAATGCTGGAGGCAGGGATCGAACCCCTGACCTCCAGCCTCTAATGCTCTGAAATCATGTGTGGCAACCACTAGGCCATGTGGTTCTTATTGTTAATAAAATACAAAACAATGATAATATAAAAAAATGAAATATAGTGGACAAAAATAAAAAAAGCGCGTTGGAATTTGAATAAGCCTATGGTGGGACGACACCTCATCGTCTCCTTCCTCTGCAACGTGGCTAAAACTCAAAGGGGCTATACCCACGGGCAAATGTTTGTCTCTACAAATCAAGCATCCTTAAAATCTCGTACATGCCATGGAAATGGATTCTAGCACCAAGGTTGAGTTCGTCTCATCCTCTTGAATGCAACCATGGCCATTACTAAGGCCAATTGTACCTGAAAACGAAAACCCTAAAAGCAAACTCGAAACCCTAGCTATGGTGAATTTCGATTCAGTCTAGATAAATGAAATTGGCTATTGGCAAAAGCTTGCAAACATCATGGTGATCAAGAATATGCAATTATTTTTCATTATAGATGCAAGAATAGTGTAAATCGAATTCAAGAAAATGGTGGTTCCGTGAACGACTTACAGTGCACTGGAGGGATGGAAAACTCGTGGTTTTGCTTGCTTTAGGTTCCTGAGATTGCTAGGAAGCGATTGAGACAAGTAGCAGTCCTTGAGGATGCTTCTAACCTCTGTTTCGATCTCACACTTTCTTTGATATTTTTCAGATTTTGTTTGCTCTCTATGCTTGATCTCCAACCTTTATTTTTGTCTGCCTCGCCTCCTTATGTATTGTATAATGCATTAGGGTTGCCAACTCTGTCCAAATCCCTCTCCATCAATGACTTTGAATTTGATTTGATTCTTCTTTAACAACCTTCCAAAATTGGCTTCTTTTCAATCTTTTTGTACACATATGGCTTGATGCGAATTTGAATGTCTTGCTAGCTGTAATTAGAGCCTGAAACAATCACCAAATCCTTGTTATCAATGCTTTTGAATTTTATTTGATTTTATTTGATTTTATTTGATTTAAATCAAATTAATTCAAATAAAAATCAAAATAATTAATAAAAATATGATATGGACACATGGCCAAGGCTAGAGCACGTGGGCTATAATGACAACTCAAAACAAGTGAAAAAGAATGGGCCCATTTGGCAAAATTTGAAGTTTTGGGCATAGTTGACTTTTGGCAATTTTGCAAAAAAGTCTAACTTCAACAATGCATAACTTCCTCAATTTTGACTCTTTTGAGGTGTTCTTGGACTTTTTAGAAAGCTTGAGATTTCCTATAATCAACCCTTTTTGTATCATCTCAATTTGATATTCCATGCGCATGTATGAAGCTTTGACAAAAAAGGTGTTTTTGTTGACTTTTCAAAATGACCTATAATGTACAAATTCATAACTTCTTGTGAATGCATATTTTGATCTTGGGAGATGAAGATGGATTATAGGGAATTGAATCCTCTTAAAAATAAGCTTTGAGTGGGTCATTTCTCATAAAGTATGAGAAAGTTATGCTTGGTCAAAGTTGAGTTGACTTTTCCTGCAAAACCCTAATTTAGCAACTTTTGAATCTTGATGAATTATGAGCAATCCTTGACGAATCATGATCAAAACTTGATAAAATGATGAAATATACTTAAAAATAAGAATGTTGACCAAAAAATCTTGAAGTTTGACTGTATGTGGGTCACAATTGACTTTTGCCCTAGCACAGTCGATTTTTGGACCTTTGAGCAATTAACTGAGCAAAATTCCTCTGCAAGGCTTGAAACTTGACATGGATGATCTTGAGAACATATTAGGACAATGTTGAGCATTTGGGACCACTTGGACTCAAGGATCTTGGTGCAACACAAAACCCTAATTTGGGGTAGACTGCCTTAGGAGAGAGCTTGTCTGGCCAACCTTTGGGCTACCTTGAGCAACTTGGAGATCTTTCTTGAAATGTTTTGAGAAATATGAGAGGGAAAATTTTGGGGTACAACAGGACCCCCACATACGAAGTTCCATTTGTGGTTAAGAACATTTTCTCAGGAGGAGCTATGATTCTAACCACCATGGATGGTGACGACCTTCTTCACCCCGTCAATGCAGACATAGTGAAAAGATACTACGCATAATCAAAGACCCGCTAGGTTGACTGACCTAGGCAAAAATAAGGGCTTCCCAGCGAACCAAAAGGGTTCGGGAAAAAGTAAGGGATGGAAATAAAAAAAACTATACACCCGACAAGTTGAAAACCTGAAAATGTAGCTTGGGCAAAAAAGGGCATCCCGGTGGACTGAAAACCCGAAAGGGTGGTTCAGGAAAAAATTAGGGATTGAAGCGTAACACTATGTCTCATTGGATCTTCTTGCGACCGGACTTCAGTATCAACTATCAAGCTCAGACGACGCCAATCAATCTGATCCACCTTCGACAAGTAGCAAAGTGATGAGACACTTGAAGATATAAAGGCAATAACAGAGTTGGAACCCGATGGGATTGTTTCACATAGCTGTTTTTCTTTCTTTTAAACAAATTGTATAACTCCTGTTCCCTCGGCGGCGTTCTATTACTAGGACACCAATCTCTTTGTACAAAACGCCCGTTACAAGCCAATTTCAAAAATCAATATAATTCATTTTCACAAGAAGTTCAATTTATTCTTCTTTTTCTGTTTTGTTTTGCAAGAACGTCCAGTGGTTCATTTTTGATATATGCATTTGAAAATGATTGCTGCTCATAAATATTTACATAAGAAACAAAATACAGTTACTCGTAATTCCAAGAAAGAGGCTAGAGGCGTGCAAAGTCAGAGAACCAATTTCAAAAATTCAAGAAAAAGTTGCAAACCAATTTCTAAGTTTCAGGCCATCTCAAGCCATTCTAATCATACCAATCGTTTGCTGGACCTCCCAGGATCATGTTTCAATCGTTAGCAAGCTTCCACACGCCCTGAAATGCATCGTAGCAGTCACACGGTTTGTCTCTTTTCTTGAATTCGAATACATTGATTCTGGCATATTTAGCATGATTAATTGACATATTTATAATCCTTGAGATGTTTGCAAGCTAATGGTTGTATTCAATTGCATTTTTATTAACTGTGCATCAAACTGCAATGGCTAGGGTTCATGTTTCATTTTTAGGGATTTCTTGTACAGGGAAAATTGGACAATGATAATGGTACCATGATGCTCGTGGGATTGAAACGAGTTGATAGGTACCATTGGTTTTCATTTATCATGCGTGTACAAGATTTTAGAGTGAACAGGGGCTCTAGTTACACTCAAATGTCCGTAGGTAAAAACCTCCAGGGCTAACACGACGGTTGGGAGGAAGATGACAATACGTGGCGCTCCCTGACTTGCCAGTTTAAATTTAGCGTGTTTTAAAATATAACATTTTGCTTTTATCATATTATAATTGTTGTTGATCATATGTAGAATTGAATCAGCCAGCTCAGATGGCAAGCGTGCAAAGGGGCAAGGCATAAGGACCTGGGTTCGATCCCCAGGTCCCAACTTTATTTCATGTTTTTCTTGAACAGGAAATCAAGTGTATCACATGGCAAGGGACCCATCATGCGCTATCCAGATCTGACCGTTCAACCCATCAAGGCTTCAGATTCAACGCCTTCTCCCTAAAGGACCACCGTGCACCAAAGTCAAGCTTGCATACAGGATCCAATGAAGTCAACAAGGCATGGACTTGTTGGGCCAATAATTTTCAACCACACCCCTACTATTTGCTGATGCAGGCCCATCTTAATCTTTCTTTGCTTATTTATTTTAATTTTTTTAGTATTTGCTTAATTATCTTTAACCAAAATTAATTTCTTTTTCACAAAAATCATAAAATCAAGAGTTTGTAAAAAATTGGAATTAGTTTGTTTTTTATCAAATTTAATTTAATTTAGTTTCATTTAATTTAGGGAAATTCTAACCTTTTTATATATAATTAAAATCAATTAGAAAAATTAGGGTTCAACTCTTGACTTAATTTTTATTTCATTCTCAAAAATAAAAAATAAAAAAATAGGTTAATTTAATTATTTTTCTTAAATTAAAATTAATTAGTAATTAGCTTTTCTTATTATCATTCAATTGATCTTTATTTTCTCAAAATGACAAAAACGAAAAAAAATGATTTATCCTTTAAGGTACAATTAGGTATAGTTAGGGTCAAAACCCTAATTATTTTGCATTCGATTCATCGCACGCTTATTATTTTTGCAATATTGATGTAATTGTCCACGGTATGTAATAGCTTAATCTAGTACTTTCTTTTATTTATCGTCTTTTACGGGTTTTTTTTGGCTATGTAATTAATCCCTACCCCGAAGCCTTGTAATAGCGTAGGTTTTATTTCCCGCATTTTAATTCTTGCAAATATTAACTGTTTAGATGTATGTTAATAGGATTGTATGACAAGATTGCATGATAATTTAAAACGGCTAGAAAACCCTAATGTGCAAAGATAATAAATGAAATCAAATCACTCGCACATGCGCACTCTTAGGGTATACTCTCACTTTGGCTACCTCCGGTAAATGATCATTAAGTATAGGGTATCTTAGTGGTTGCCCTCATGTCTAACAAAGATCAAAAGTCCCGTTCGGAAAATGTTGCCTCGGAAATGTCGCCTCGGAAATGCTACCTCGAATATGATCTTAAGACTTTAGGGTTATTACTAAGACGTCCTAATATTGCTTTAGTGATCGTGCGTGCCTTACGAATTGACCCTTACAGATCCAACGATGGTGCTACCTATTTCTCAATAGTAGGATAACATTGTCTAAAAGAAACGAGAATAGAAACAATCCTTTTTCGAGTAGGTAGATGCTAGTAGGTACTTGCTCAAACAAACAAATTTTTTTCACACCAACACTTTCCAAACAAAGTTTTCAAAACCAAATTCGTAACACTCTTGAGGACAGAAACAAGGGTTAAAACGAAGTAAAACAAATTTTTTCAAAACAAGCACACACACAAGCAATTTTAAAAGATGAGCAAGTACCTAAGAGCCCATGGAAAACCATGGATAGAAAGGGTGCTAACACCTTCCCTTTCTATAATCTACCACCCGTACTCAGAATATCTCGAAAAAGGATTTTTTCTGTGCTTTTTTCCTTTCCGGTTGGGTGAAATAAAAGTCAGTGGCGACTCTTGCATACCACGACATTTTGCGAACAAAAAAACGCAAAATGCAAACCAGCATTTTACAAAACAGTCGGTTCTGCCACCGTATCACAGAACTGGCGACTCTGCTGGGGAGTGTATAAGTGGGGTATACCTTAGGATTTAGTTCATCATAATTGCTTCTCTTGTTTGGTTTGGTTGCGTTACTTTTAAGGGTTTTGTTTGGGAGTTACTATAGATCCTAACCCGGATCTGGGGACACCTTTTTAGGTAAATGTCAATAAACTGTGAGGTAACTGTACGACGTAGACCGATAAGGTTGAAGCAGTAACTATGTTGATGTGGCACATTGGTTGGTACCAGTATCCCTTGTGGAGAAACGAGGAGTATACGGGGCCGCTGCGTGTGTCCTTAAGCATCAACTGACCTTAGAACCCTTAATCGACCAACTTGGCCATTAGAAAGTAGTGAGGTAGACGACCTCGATGTAAAGCTGAGAACTGGTTGATACTCGATGCTACACTCATTGAGACATACTCTTGAGATAGTTCCGGCCGCAAGAAAAGATTGCGTGAGCTGAAACCATGACCGATGGAGGATGGTCAGTGATATTGAGAACCTCTAGAACCCGGTTACTTTTGCTAGGACAGGTTGAAACCAACTAAACTTCGAGAGGGTACTACCTTTGACCTCATGCAATCCTTAAACTTAAGGGCTTTGTGTGACTTATTTGCCTTTGCCATGCCTGTTATCTGCTATACCTGTTGTTTTTATCATCACATCATGCATCATAACATGACATACATACTTCATTATACTAACCATTTCAAAGACCAAGGGAATTTATCTTTGTTCTGTTTTGCAGATTATGGCTTCCGTGCGCAGAAATACCATCCGAGTTAACTTTGTGCAAATACCTGCTCAACTTAAAGAGTTAGCCTCAAGAGTTTCTGAGACTTCTATGTTCATTAAGAGACATGGTCAACTACTTAGCCTGGTCACCTCAAAGCTTGATGAGCAGATGATGAGTGTACTTTTCCAGTTCTTTAATCCCGTGCATCATTGCTTCACCTTTCCAGATTACCAGCTGGTTCCTACCTTAGAAGAGCTCTCTCACTTATTGGGCATATCCATCATTGAGCAGGTACCCTTCACAGGTATGGAAGAGACTCCTAGACCAGAAGACATTGCCTCAGCTCGGCATCTAAAACGGACTGATGTGGTATCTAATTGGGTAACACGAAGTGGGGTCGAAGGTTTTCTAGCCAAATTTTTGATAGACCAGGCTCAACTATTCTGGGATGATTTGGACTTTCAGGCTTTCGAAGACATCTTGGCTCTCCTCATTTATGGCTTGGTTCTCTTCCCAAATCCAGATTCCTTTGTAGATGTACACGCTGTCAAGATTTTCCTTTCCTGCAATCCTGTGCCTACCCTGCTGGGTGATATCTTGCATGCCCTCTATACTCGTACCGTGCGAAGAAGAGGGACTCTCATGTGTTGCATGCCGTTGCTGTCGAGGTGGTTTATTTCGCACCTCCCCAAGTCCGTGCTGAAGAACAAAGAAGGTTTAGGATGGTCCTATAGGATAATGTCATTTGCCCATACAGATATTCTTTGGAGCTCCTGGGCTATGGAAGACACTGCTGTTATTGATCGTTGTGGGGAATACCCTAATGTCCCATTGCTTGGAATCAGAGGAGGTATAACTTACAATTCTTGTCTAGATTTGCGGCAATTTGGTCGTGCTCGGAGAGAGGGTCCCCATGAGCTACTTCTTGAGGATATTGCATTCGACTACAAGGAAGACGTTGAGGAGCATCGCCGGAGGTTTATACGAGCTTGGGGCATGGTGAACAGATCTGACCCCCAAGAGCTGGGACCAAAGACTTCCCTTCCTATGCAGCCTTACCTCCAATGGGTCCGAGCTCGTGCCCAAAAGCTTGGGATGCCCTATGAGTCTGTGTTACCAATGATTGTGGAGCCCACTAATGAAGAGGGTGTTCCTTACACAACTCTTTATCCTTACATGCCCACTGATCCTGGGGAGTTGCAGAGGTTCTGGATTCAGCTGAAAGAGGAAAGGGATACTTACCGGGAGAAGTACCACGAGCAAGAAAGGAAGATCTTGAAGCTCACCAGGCATCTCAAGGAAGAAAGAGTGATCAATGACTACGTCAGCACAAAGAGGAAGCGTCCATGGGACTTTTGATTTTGCTTTTCTGGTTTTAGATTTGTTTTCCATTTACTTCTTTGTAAAGCCTCAAAGACATTATTGAACCTTTTACAAGTTAATCTAATAAAGTTTGTTTATTGTTGGTTTGCAAATTTAAATTTCCCAAAGTCTTTGAAATCATTACATACATCCCATTATCATACACACCATTACAAGTACCAGTACATGTTTCTCATCTTCTCCGCTGCTTATTTCAGCAGAAATGTCTTCTGATCAAGCCATCAAAGATCTTCAGGCACAAAACGCACAATTCCAACAAATATTCTTAAGCTTGGCTAAAGGGCAAGAGGATTTGAAGACCCTGATTCTGAAAGAGAAGAAGAAGAAGGTTGGTATTCTAAACATGGGTAGAAGATTCGAAGAAAGGATAAGACAATCAACTGATCTGACCTCCTCATCCAAAGATGGGGAGAACCAAGAAAGGACAAAGGACCCTAGTCCAGTAGTTTCTGATAATGATGCGGATTATGATGATGAGCAATATCCTCCTGCCGAGGATAGGTACAAGCAGTTAGAAGACCGTCTGAGTGCTATGGAGATTCAGAAGATCCCTGGTTTGGATTTTGGAGAAATGGGACTGGTATCGGGAGTGGTGACCCCTCATAAGTTCAAAGCTCTGGTTTTTGCCAAGTACGCTGGAGTATCCTATCCAAAACTCTATCTCCGCTCGTACGTTAGAAAAATCCAACCTCACACTGCTGATAAAAACTTGTGGGTACACTTCTTTCAAGATAGTCTGTCAGGGACTCAACTTGAATGGTTTTATCAGTTGGAAGGAGCCAGTGTCCGAAACTGGGAAGACCCTGCTGCTGCTTTTTACAGGCAGTATCAGTATAACACCAACCTTGCTCCCACTCGTACTCATCTCCAGGGTATGTCTATGGGTGCAAGTGAAGTTTTTAAGGACTATGCTCAAAAGTGGAGAGATTTGGCTGGAAGAGTCCAACCCTCTTTATCTGACAGGGAGTTGGTTGACATGTTTCTAGGGACGCTATTGTTGTACCCCAATTTTTGCCCCTAAGATTCCCCTATCATATCATGTCAACTTGATCATAACAAAATCACACTAGGTTTGGTTATTCCTCTTTTTTTTCTATCTCCTATCTTTAAGTTTGCTCTTGAGGAATCTCCAAGCACCTTAGTTGTGTATTTTGTATATGCGTTGATAATTAACCTCTAACCAAAATACAAAAAATATGTGTCTTTGTCTTTGCAAAATTGTGTTTTGTAGGTACCGAGTCGAAGCATCCAACAAATAAGGTTTCCCGGTATTATTTCCCTAAAATCTCTTTTTTGCAAAGAAAAATAAAAATAATTAAATTCTTTTCATTTTTTGTTGACCTGAACCATCGATTGCTCCCATAGCGCAATCAATGGCACAAAGTGTATTGTGCATAATGTTTGGAAAAAAAACTATGTTTTCAGCCTTCAAAAAATCAAAAAAATTTAGTATGTGTCAACACATACATATTATGTATCGACTCATGCAAGTTGATTGATTCTGTATTGTGTCGAAGTAGCAGCTTGTATCGATCCATAGAGGCTTGTGTCGACTCATCCTGTTTTGTATAACTAGCATGTGTCGACACATACATGTTATGTATCGAATCATTCGCGTTGATTGATTCTATATTGTGTCGAAGTAGCAGCTTGCATTGACCCCTAGAGGCTTGTATCGACTCATCCTGCTTTGTATAACTAGCATGTGTCGACATATACATGTTATATATCGACTCATGAAAGTTGATTGATTATGTATTGTGTCGAAGTAGCAGCTTGCATCAACCCATAGAGGCTTGTATCGACTCACCCTGCTTTGTATAACTAGCATGTGTCGACATATACATGTAATGTATCGACTCATGCAAGTTGATTGATTCTGTTTTGTATTGAAATAACAGCTTGTATCGATCCATAGAAGCTTGCGTCGACTCATGCTGTGTTATACAACTAGCATGTTTCGACGCATACGACTCCTGTGTCGACTCATAACAGCAAAACACACGTGATTTTTGAGAAAAAGCCAACAATTTCAAATCTGTCATCTTTTTGGCTCCAATTTTTCTACATAATTTGAAAATTATATCATTAATTCAATTTTTGGCTCCAAGAATCAATTACCAAATTACCACTAATCCCAATCCTAAACTCTATAAATAGAGCCCTCATCTCATTCAAATTTCAAGCTTTTGATAGCCAAATCCACCTTGCTAAAAAATCTCTCAATTCTCTCCATCTACCAAATTCACTAAAAACTCCATTTTTTCAAAAAAAAGATAGTAAGCTTTGCATTGAAGCTTACTAATATTTGAGCTAAACCTTCATCCAAACACTTTTTCTTCATCAATTCTCTACATCGAAGCTTTGGTAATTGATTCTTGTGGTTGAATTGAAGAAAATTCTGGAAGTTGTTTGATAATTCTCTAATCCTACCTTTGGTAAGTTGGATCACCGTCTTTCACATTGTGATCTCTTGTGGATTTCTGGTTTTTATTCATTGAGCACTGTTTTATGATTCCATCAGTGATATTTTCTCATAATTTGATGGAATTTTCATGCTCAATTGGATCCATGATCATAAGGTGTTTGATGAAAAGTTGGAACAAGAATTTGATCCTTGAAATGCTGTTTTCTACTGATTTTAACAGGTTGCAATCAATTGTTGTAACATTGCAATTGTTTGTAACAGAAAGTTGATTTGAAAAAAACTGCACTGATGCAATTGGTAGCTGTCTAAGCACAATAGATTGTAACAGTGCCGAAAATACTTTTTCTGCCTTATTTTGGGGCTGTTTTGACTCAAATATTTTTTCTGCTCACTCTCTTTGATGGATAATTTGGATTGCAATTTTAAATGTCCAATTTGTCTTTAAACTCAATGGACTTTATGATGTAGATGAAGTTGGATAAATGTTCATCAATTCAAATCTACCTAAGAGTGAATTATTTAATTCATTTTTGGTGCTTTGGATTAATGATATGTTTAGTGCTTTAATCCATCTAGAGGAGTGGTTGAATTTAAAGATGAAAGAATTTTGAGATGGTGGTCCAAATTAGCTTATCATTCCCCTCCCTCTTCATCTTATCCCTTTCTTTTTTAATTGTGCTACATCTTAAGGGATAGTGATCTCTATATCATTTATCCAAACATGAAGTACACAGATTGCTATTGACCGGTCTCAAAATAGGTGCGACTTCTACATAAGTCCACTTACGATTGCTTAACATAGCGCTAAATTTTGTCCCGATCCGAATAAATGATCATTCGTGGCCCAAACTTATGATTGCAAGCCCAAGTCTGTTAATTTGATCTCTTTGATCCAATAACCTTGAGATTCATTGTGTGGAGGCTTTGGTTCTACCAATCCTCTAATGGATCTACAACACCTTTGGTCAATGCGGATCACTTAAACATTGTTGATCATTAAATGTTACTTTTGAGGATTCCAAAATGGATGATATACTTGACAAAAAGCAAATGCAACTTGTTGTGTGGAGGTTTTGGTTCTACCAATCCTCTAACGAGTTCCAAATGCAAGTTTCAAGATGGTCATCCAAGTAACCACTAATTTCTAACAATTGACTTTACTTTATGCTTTTATTTTTTATGCTTTATGTACCATTTAATTTAAGCATTTACATTTCATGCCATTTTTTATTTTGCTCACTTGAGCATTTATTCTTATTCCGTTTTTATTATGCTCACTTGAGCATTTACTTTTATGTCATTTTATTTTCCTCACTTGAGCTTTTCTTTTCCTTTTAAAGACACCTAATAATCAACATGAACCATAAAAATCTTTAATGATACTTGGACTATTTGGTTACTATCCTTGGCATTATGGAGTATTGGACTTCTTGGACTTAGGATCAGAGACCTTGGCCTATCTTGGAAACCTTGTGATCTTATCTGATTATTTTGTCTGGAGTTCTTGAGGTTTACCTCAAGACATTGGGTTGTTTGTTTGTTTGTTTTGTATGCAGGTTATTGTGATTACATACTTTGTTTGTAATCTGGAATTCACCCGTATACAGCCGTTACTCTTCTCAATTTTTGCGAAGACTTAATACACTTGAAGTTTGGTTCTCCCAAGAGGTCTAGTATCTTTGCTTGCTTGGTTTTAATCCGAAGAATGGGAATTCTATATTGACTGATAATGTCAAGTATTGGCTTCTTGTTGGTTAGATGGTTCTTATCCCTAGCTTTTACCTTATGCTTTAAGATAGTCTCTTCATCTCCTCCCATCTTCTTTAATTTCAAAAATATTCTCCCTCCTTTTAAAAACTCTTCTTATTTCTAAACTTGAAACACTTTCATAATAAAATTGGACTTAGGTCCATGCATTTTCAAAACATTTTCATAAATAAATTTCAATCAATTTAATAACACCTTGACATTTTTGTGAGAAGACTAAAAGTCAATCAATCTCATTTCAAACCATTTTTGCCATTTTGGCTTTTTATTTTAAAACTTTTCTTAAAAGATTAGACTCTTGTCAATCCTTGTAGTGATGCAAACAACTATACTTCTACAATATATAGTAAAGAGAGATATTTTCCACTTGGGTGTTGAGTGAGGCATTGTCGATTTTAAAATCCAAGCCATATCCTCCACTTTGAGATGATGCAAATTCTCCTTTCTCATGATTGTGGGTAGTAAGTATGTTTTCCACACGGACAATGACGATGATGTCTTATCTCATAAAATTAACCAACACACTTGTGTTTCAAAATTTTAAAAGAGGAACTACGTGTACCCTGATCCCCTATTGCACGAAAGGTGGTACGTAGGCACTAAACGTTCGCAACCGCGGCGGGTGCAAAAATCATAAAAATATTTCTTTTCTCACCTCTACCATCCATTTTATATATAGCACATTTTATAGCCAAAATATACAGATTTTTCAAAGAGGTTCCTGCGGAGTACCGTAGATGTTTAGGGTGCTAATACATTCCCTTTGCATAACCAACCCCCTTACCTTGAATCTTTCCCCCTTTTTTTTTGGTTATTCGCTCTTTTCCCATTCTATTGGAAACAATAAAGCGCGGTGGTGATTTTTATTTGTATTTGTATAAAGTCTAGTCAATCCAATGGCTTAGTCTTGAACATTTCTACCGCTACTGAAAAATGGCGACTTCACTGGGGAAAGATTGACCTCTTGCTGGTCCATCCCTAAGTGGGTTGAGCCTATCTTTGTTTATATCTGTATATGTGTTATTGTGTTTATGTGTTATATTTTTATATATATGTTTGTCTGGATTTTCCTAGTTTACAGGGTGCTTGGTGATTACTCATAAGTCCTATACCCGGACTTGGGCAAACTTTAAGATAAGACGGGCAGTATAGTCATGTTAACTTTGAGGGAGGAATCCCAAAAAAGGAGGCATGAGATCCCCCACTCAGTGGAGGCCCCTTTGACTGTAGTTTCGTTTACCGAGTAATCGGGAAGACGTACTGCTTTCGATCTAGGAGCCTGCTGAAGCTGAGGACCGTAGATTACCTAACCCATCTTGGCCTTTTAGGTGTAGTGCGAAAGCTATGCCGAAGTAATTCGGAAATAGTTGTCACGTGATACTACACTCGGATGAGTCTTTCTTGAGAATATTACTAATTACCGAGTTAATCGGGAAGTTGGTAATATCTGAAGGAAGGATGTAGACTCTGGGAACCTCTTAGAACCTTGTTCGGCAGGTGATAACTTTTTAGACCAATACCTTATGGGTAGTACCTTCGACCTCATGCTTGTGACGTTGAACCTATGAACCCTATATGTGTGATCTTGTGTGTGATTGCTGCATCATGCATCCATACACTCATAAGCATCTTTTGAAGAAAATAATATTTCAAGGGATTTAAAGGTTGACTATTTGTGAATATCTCAGGTACTGTTAACCATGGATTCTGGAAAGAGAAAAACCAGGAAATACAGTTTCAAGGATCCTAAGATAGATGAGTTTATCAGTCTAATTCCTGAGATCGAGTGTTCTGCAGACTTTCGGAAGAAGTATGGATCCATTATTCCTCTCATGAAGCTGAAGATGAAGGAGGGTATTCTCTCAACTTTGGTCCAGTTCTATGATCCGGTGTATCACTGCTTTACTTTTCCCGATTATCAATTGATGCCAACACTGGAAGAGTATTCCTATCTATTGGATTTACCTGTTACCGATCGTGTTCCTTTTACTGGTTTGGAGGGTAAGCCAAAACCACATGAGATTGCTGCTTTGATTCATCTGGGGAAGTCTGAGGTGGAAGCCCATATGACTACCAAAGGAGGGATTATAGGATTACCAGCTCAGTTCTTATTGGAGAAAGCTCGTTACTTTTCCAGGATGAAGAGTACGGTTGCTTTTGAGGCCATCTTTGCTTTACTCGCCTATGGATTATTCTTATTTCCTAATATGGATAAGTTTGTCGACATTAACACTATCATGATTTTCATGATTGGAAACCCGATTCCTACACTGTTGGGTGATGCTTATTACTCTGTTCATCTTCAGAGTTCCTATCATGGGGGAATGATTATCTGTTGCACGCCTTTGTTGTACCAGTGGTTTATCTCTCATATGCCTCAGTCTGATTCTTTTTGGGATGTCAAGAAGGAACCCCGTTAGGCTCCTAAGATCATGGCACTTACTCACTCGGATATTGATTGGTATCATCGAGCTTACCAGGATGTGGAGGTTATTGACAGATTGGTAGTTTCCCCAATGTGCCTCTTCTTGGTACAAAGGGAGGAATTAACTATAACCCTATTCTTGCACGACGACAACTTGGTTACCCGATGAGGGATAAACCAAATAGTATTCATTTGAGTAGTTTCTTTCTGAAGGAAGGAGAAGACCACAGGGAAGCTAGGGATCAGATTGCGAAGGCCTGACATCACATTCATTAGAAGAGTAGGAAGGATTTGGGACCTGGAGGTTCTGTTTCTTTGGAGCCATATCTTCAGTGGGTCCGATCGAGAGCCATTCAGTTGAAGATGCCGTATACTCGGGAGACACCCATGCCTGATTTGTTTGCGAATACCACTTATCCCTTATTAGATGATCTAGGAGAGCTGCAACTTGCTTTGGTTAGGATGCAACAGGAAAGGGATGCTTGGAAGAACAAGTTCCAGACTTTAGAGAGTTCCTATAGAGCAGACTTGAAGGAGAAAGATGATTTGATCGAGATACTTGAGAGTCGAGCAGTACAGTCTATGGAGAGGCAAGGGGATTTATTTTCCCCTAAGCCTTAAACAGGTGTTGATTACTCACTTCCTGCTTCAGATGTTTGGAAGGAGGTTGCCATCAGACATGTGGAAGAAAACCAGAGGTTGAGGGCTCAGATTGTCAGGCTCACAAGGAAGCGCCAGCGTACAGATTGATCTCCATCAAGTTTCTTTCTCTCAGGTTTTTTAGATTGTATTTTCATATTGTACTTGGGATCATTGAAACTTGTAACCCATTTTGAAGCTATTATAATAAAAGTTTTCAGTATTTCAAATGCGCTATTATTTTGATGTTTGCAATATGTCTATAAACGTTAAATCCCTTGAAATATTAAATGATAAAGTAAAAATAATCATATGCATTGCATATCATGCATCATATTGAACATATTTATTGCATTTGTTATACATATCCAGGTGTCTTACCCAACTTCTTTACTTCACTCAGCAAGCTGACTCATCACTACAACACTCGGGCTAATTTCAAAAAGAAGATGGGCAACTTAGAACAGGATAATCGCGAGTTGTGCGAAGAAGTTTCCGCTTTGAAGGCTAGCTTGGCTAACTTGACTAATTTGATGGAAGCTCTGGTGGTTGCTCAGAATCAACCACTGAGTGTTCAACCTCAACCAACAAGGGCAAATGCTGAAGTTCCTACTGTTCCTATATCCGCTACTCCGGCTGTTGTTCAAAACCGTATGCCTCAGGGTTATTCATGGGGAATGCCAGAGAATTTTGCACATGAAGGTTTCAATCTTGGCCCTCAAGATGCTCCAGTGGTTCAAAATGTTGTTACTCCTGTACCTCCTATGGTGCATACTGTTCCTGCTACACCTCCTTCGGTGAATTTGGTTTCGTTTGTTAATGAAGATATGTGTCGTCCTTTCCCTCCACCGAGTGAAGACTTGGGTCTTTTTGACAGAATGGATGATTTCCAAGAGCAGTTTGATAGAATGCAAAAAGAGATGAAGGCTCTTAGAGGAAAAGAGCTATTTGGGAAGAATGTGAATGAGCTGTGTTTAGTCCCGAATGTTAAAGTGCCTGCTAAGTTCAAGGTCCCAGAATTTGAGAAGTACAAGGGCAACACTTGCCCTCGTGCTCATTTGGTGATGTATGTAAGAAGAATGTCTACCCACACCGATGATCAGCGTCTGCTGATTCACTTTTTCCAGGATAGTCTGACCGGCGCAACGTTGAAATGGTACATGAGTTTAGATAGCGCCAACATCCATACTTTTAATGATTTGGGAGAAGCATTCATTAAACAATACAAGTAGAATATGGACATGGCGCCTGACCATGACCAGCTTAGGGCCATGGTTCAGAAAGACAGAGAATCATTCAAAGAGTACGCACAGAGATGTCGCGAAGTGGCTGCACAAGTAATTCCTCCCATGGAGGAGAAAGAAATGACTAAGATTTTTCTGAAGACGCTAGGCGCTTTCTACTACGAAAGAATGGTAGAAAGTGCCCCAAGTGATTTTACAGAGATGGTAGGAATGGGTGTCCGCCTAGAAGAGGAAGTAAGAGAAGGCCGTTTGACAAAGGGTGAAGGATCCAGAGGGGTGAAAAATCCAGCTTATGGGTTTACAAAGAAGAAAGAGGGGGATACAAATGCTGTTATGCAAGAGAGAAGGGTAAACGCTCCTAGAAAGAATTATCAGCGTCATCAGCAAGTCGCCTCAGTTACTCCTGTTATGATTGCCGCTCCGACTACCGTTGCTTATCATAGACCGTCCCAGCAGGGGAATCAAGGGTATAACCAGAGAAGGTAGAACTATGATCCTATTCCCATGAGCTATGCAGAGCTACTACCAGCATTGATTCAGAAGAACTTGGTCCAGACACAACCACCTCCCTCCATACCATCATCATTGCCTTGGTATTACAAAGAAGACCAGACGTGTGCCTTTCATAAGGGAGCACCAAGGCATAGTGTTGAAAATTTTTATCCTTTGAGGACTGAAGTACAAAGGTTGGTGAAGTCTGGAATTCTATCTTTCAAAGACGTGGGACCTAATGTGAAAGACAATCCTCTACCCAAGCATGGGGGAGTGAAGGCTGTAAATATGGTGGCCGGTTGTCCAGGCGACTTTCGAATTTTTGACATTAATATGGTTAGAGGAGATTTGGTGAAGATGCACATAGACCTCTGAATTCAGTTATTATACGCATGACCACGCCAGTTGTGCTATTTGTAGTACAGATATACAGGGTTGCGAGAAGATAAAGGCTGATTTATAGGAGATGATGGATGAAGGTTTAATCCATATAATCAGGCCTAGGGAGGAATATGAAGAGGAAGTGAATATGGTTTCTAGATGTCCTGATGAATTCAGAATTTTTGATGTGGAGTATTTAAATGAGAATTCTATGGTTTCGCTGAAGGACGCGCAACAGGTTGTGCGCAATGGTCATAATACAGTTTGGGGACGACTTGTGGATCCACCCGTGAACAAAAATAGAGTTGGTTTAGGTTTCTCTTCGAGGAATGACAAAGGCGAAAGTTTGAAGTCAAAGTCTTCTGTGAACAGTTATCATGATGTTTTCCGCAGCGGAGGCTACCTCCATCCAATTGGTTCTGGAATTAATGCTGTTGAAGAGGATGAAGCAGAGCAGGAAGTACCGAATTATGTGACGCATGGAGCCCAAGTTCAGAACTGGGTCACCATTGATGTTCTTTCTTGCATACATATTTCAAAGTAATTTGTTTTGTTAATCTGTTTCTTTCTTTTGAAAAGCTTTCACTCTGCCCAAGGTGAAAGTATTGTATGGGCTTATCTATTTGCTTTGATTTTTAAGATCATTAATAAAAGTTGTCTTTGCTTCCAAAAATATGTCTTTATTTTCTGCTTTTTCTTGGGAAATGGTAATAAAAAAAAGAACCCTTTTCAAAATAAATAATAACTGAAAATTAATCTGCATGATCACTTGTTATATGTGCTAGTCTCTAAAAGCAATCATAAATCACATGTGCAGATTAATTAAAAAACCCGTTGAATACAATGACCCTACACCCTCTCCCAACTTTGATTGTCCTGTGTTTGGGGATGAAGAAGAAGATTATGATGAGATTCCAGAAGAGGTCTCACGGTTGCTTGATCACGAGGAAAATACCATTCAGCCATATAAGGAGCCTTTGGAAGTGATTAATTTGGGTTCAGAAAAAGATCCGAAGGAAGTTAAGATTGGAGCATCGTTGCATCCTGATGTAAAAAGCGGGTTGATTGAGCTGTTGAAAGAGTATGTGGATATTTTTGCTTGGTCTTATCAAGATATGCCTGGTCTAGATACAGACATTGTCGAGCATCATTTGCCGTTAAAGCCAGAGTGTCCGCCAGTTAAACAAAAGTTGAGAAGAACCCACCCAGATATGGCAGTAAAGATCAAAGAGGAGGTCCTAAAACAGATTAATGTTGGTTTTCTTGTGACGTCAGTGTATCCTTAATGGATTGAAAATATTGTCCCAGTACCGAAAAAGACAGAAAAGTCCGCATGTGCGTAGATCACAGAGATCTAAATAAAGCTAGTCCGAAAGATGATTTTCCATTGCCTCACATTGGCATGTTAGTGGACAGCACAACAAAATTCAAGGTATTCTCGTTCATGGACGGATTTTCCGGGTATAATCAAATAAGAATGGCTCCAGAGGACATGGAAAAAACAACGTTTATCACACCCTAGGGAACATTCTATTATAGAGTGATGCCCTTCGGGTTGAAGAACGCTGGTGCAACGTACCAGAGGGCTATGACAACCCTATTCCATGATCTGATGCACAAGGAAATTGAAGTATATGTTGATGATATGATTGCAAAATCCCAAACTGAAGAAGGGCATATAAAATATTTGTTGAAGTTGTTTTAGCGTTTGAGGAAGTATCGTCTCCACTTGAATCCAAATAAATGCACCTTCGGATTTAGATCGGGGAAATTGTTGGGTTTTATCGTTATCCAGAAAGGAATCGAAGTTGCCCCTGATAAATTCAAAGCAATTCAAGAAATGCCAGCACCAAGAACTGAAAAGCAAGTCAGGGGTTTCCTCGGGCGTTTGAATTATATTTCCAGATTCATTTCCCACATAACTGCAAAGTGTGAACCGATCCTTAAGTTGTTAAAGAAAGATCAAGGTTGTGTGTGGACGGATGACTGTCAAAGGGAATTTGAGAGTATTAAAGAGTATCTGCTTGAACCTCCTATCTTACTCCCTCCCGTAGAAGGAAAACCGTTGATTATGTATCTAACAGTGTTAGATAAATCCATGGGTTGTATTCTGGGACAACAGGATGAAACGGGAAAGAAAGAATTCGCAATTTATTATCTCAACAAAAAGTTCACTGATTGTGAGTCGCGGTATTCCACGATAGAAAAAACGTGTTTTGCTTTGGCCTGGGCGACAAAGCGTTTGCGGTAGTATATGTTGAATCATACCACTTGGTTGATCTCCAAAATGGATCCAATTAAGTATATTTTTGAGAAGCCTGCTCTTACTGGGAGAATTGCCCGCTGGCAGGTGTTGTTATCTGAATATGATATTGAGTAACGCACTCAAAAAACTATCAAAAGTAGTGTGTTGGCAGATTACCTTGCTCACCAGCCAGTGGAAGATCATCAGTTTGCAGAATATGAATTCCCCGATGAGGATGTGATGTTCCTAAAAATGAAAGATTGTGATGAACCATTTCTAGAGGAAGGCCCCGACCCTGAATCTCGTTGGAGTATGATATTTGATGGGGTGGTGAATGCTTATGGTAAAGGAATTGGTGCTATGAATGTCACTCCTCATGGATCGCCCATTCCTTTTACTGCAAGGTTAACATTTGATTGCACTAATAATATGGCGGAATATGAGGCTTGCAGCATGGGTCTTGAGGAAGCTATTGATCTCAGGATCAAAATTCTAGATGTGTATGGTGATTCAGCTTTGGTAATAAATCAGATTAAAGGAGAATGGGATACTCGTCACCCTGGCTTGATCCCTTACAAATATTATGCTAGAAGATTATTAACCTTCTTCAATAAAGTCGAATTCCATCACATTCCTAGAGATGAAAATTAAATGGCGGATGCTCTGGCAACTTTGGCTTCCATGTACCAAGTGAATACTTGGAATGATATACCCCGTATTACAGTTCGAAGGCTGGATAGGCCCGCTCATGTGTTTACGATAGAGGAGGTAGCAGATGAAAAACCTTAGTATTATGACATCCAACATTTTCTTCAGACTCAGGAATACCCGATTGGTGCATCGAGGAAAGATAGAAAGACACTGAGAAGATTGGCAGGTAGTTTCTTCCTCAGTGAAAATGTGTTATACAAGAGAAATTATGACATGGTCTTACTCAGATGCGTGGATATACACGAAGCAGACATGTTGATGCATGAGATTCATGAAGGTTCATTTGGCACTCATGCTAATGGGCATTCGATGGCTTAAAAGATGCTAAGGGCAGGTTATTATTGGTTGACAATGGAATCTGATTGTTACAAGTTTGCAAAGAAGTGCCATAAATGCCAGATTTACGCAGATAAGATCCATATACCTCCGACATTGCTCAATGTGATTTCATCCCCGTGGCCTTTCTCTATGTGGGGTGTAGACATGATCGGGATGATATAACCCAAAGCTTTGAATGGACACCGTTTCATCTTGGTAGCAATTGACTACTTTACCAAATGGGTAGAGGCTGCTTCTTATGCCAATGTTACCAAACAGGTGGTTGTGCATTTCATCAAAAAAATATTATATACCGGTATGGTGTGCCGAGTAGAATCATCACTGACAATGGCTTGAATTTGAACAGCAAGATGATGACAGAACTGTGAAGAATTCAAGATTGTCTATCACAATTCGTCTCCATACATGCCAAAGATGAATGGGGCTGTTGAAGCTGCTAATAAGAATATCAAGAGAATTATCCAGAAAATGGTTATTACTTATAAGGATTGGCATGAAATGCTCCCTTTTGCTCTGCATGGATATCGAACATCTGTCCGCACTTCAACAGGAGCAACCCCGTTCTCCCTGGTATATGGAATGGAAGCTGTACTCCCTGTTGAGGTAGAGATTCCCTCATTGCGTGTGATAATGGAAGCCAAGTTGACAAAGGCTGAATGGGTCCAGAAAAGGTTTTACCAATTGAATTTGATTGAAGAGAAGAGAATGACAACTTTATGTTATGGGCAGTTATATCAGAAAAGAATGAAGAAATCATTTGATAAAAAGGTCAAACCTCGTGAATTCAGAGAAGGCGACCTCGTGCTCAGGAAGATCATGTCTTTTAACACTGATTCTAGGGGCAAGTGGACTCCCAATTTTGAAGGCCCGTATGTTATCAAGAAAGCCTTCTCTGGTGGTGCATTAATTCTTGAAACTATGGATGGCGAGGAGTTCCCACGTCCCATGAATGCTGATGCAGTCAAGAAATACGTTGCCTAAAGAAATAAAAGAACAGCTCGCTAAGTTGAAAACCCGAAAGGGCGGCTTTGGCAAAAAGGAGCGTCTCGGTAGGCTGAAAACCCGAAAGGGCGGTCTAGGCAAAAATTAGAGACATAAACAGAATAAATTTCCCGCTAAGTTGAAAACCCGCAAGGGCAGCTTAGGCAAAAGTTAGGGATTCTTCTTGGCAAGTAACTACGTCAGACAAGACTTGATCGTTAAAGCAACAATTTTCTCGGATCCCCACCATACTTCAACAAAAGCTGCTGCTCAGGATTTCAAAAGTTGTTAGGGGGAATGGTGGTCATTGTATCTCAATGTATCTTTTCCATTATATATTACCATTTCTTAAACTTTGTAATCACCCATGGAGTCTCGCCATTCGCAGACTACCATTCTATTAATGAAATTCGAGCTTTTGCCTAATTCTTTGTGTTCTTATTTTATTTATCTTGCAAAGACTCCATTTATTACTGATAATAACTTTTAAAGCAAAAAGATTAAAAAGAAAAATTGACTTTTAAAAAAAAAAGAGATCTTTAAAATTTAATTTACTTTGGGATTTGTGATGAAACATTGACAACAAGAATGGTGATCCCAGGAATGAACAAACTCCGGTTGTTTTAATAAGATTTACTTCCTTCATGAAGGTTTTTCTCAGGTCATTTTGCTGGTATGTGCGCAATCTTTGTGTGTTTCAAAGATGCTAAAAGACGATACCAGTGGGTGAAAGGTACAATATTAGGTTTGTGATCCCATTATCCCCGGCCAAGTCTTGGTTCTCTTTTGATTTTGGGTTTGCATGGTCAGAAGCCTCCGTCCCAGGTTCCCCAGCGAAGTTTTCCCTCATATGATGAAAGGTTTTATTCCCTTGGTGTGCTAAGATATCGCTCTTTTTGCAGTATTGGCATTAATTTTGACTTCTTGATTTCCCGGGAAGGAAGGCTATCCCAAGGCATATTTTGTTGGAATAGGTTTGTATGATATAAAGACTCAATCCAATATTCTCCAGTGAAGGCCTCGTTTATTTGATAGAAGTCCTTTCTCCCCAAAGAAGTTGGTGCAATAATTACTCTCGAAGAACACGTATCTCTGCTTTCCCCAATGAAGAACGTATCTTGGTTTCCCCTCGATGATGTGGTTTTGACCTCCCCAATGAAGTCAGCATGAAGTCCCCAGTAGATGTCTCGATGATGAAGCATTTTCTCCCTTAGTGAAGTCTGTATGTTTTCCTCCTTCAAAGTGGGTCTGAATTCCCCAGTGAGGTTTAATTGTCTCGGTGTCAGTCTGCTTTATTTGAGGCTGGTCTTGCAATCTCCAGTAGGTATGTTGCTTTTGAAAAACTGGTTTCTCCGATGAAACCGAAAGAAAAATGTTCTATCCCGGTATCTGTTTGATTTAGCTACATCCGGATTATGTTTCTCCTCAGTGAAATTAGGACATGAAATATGTTTGGTTTCCGCAGTTGCTTTTACCTTTCTTGGATTGATCTTTGTGGTTGAAGTTTAGCCCAATGTTGTTGGTACCTGAGGCGGTTTTGTTTGTTTGCACTGATTATGTATCCTTTTACTAGCATATGCACGATATCACTCATACATTCATACATGCATCATGCATTGCTACAAATCATTTTTTTATTGACATTGTGTTCTAAACTTCCTGCAGCGCTCCTTGCTTAGGTGGATTTGGTTTTCCCTCTTGAGTTTATTTCTCAAAGGATGTATCTTCGTTAGCCGTCTCGCTCCAGTTTGTTTCCAATTGGATTCGTGGTTGCATGACGATATTATTTACTTTGGATTTCTGAGAACTTTGAGTTTTGGTTTGTGCATTTATTTTGCACGAGAAGACTTTATCTCCTCAGTAGGAATAACGTGGAATTTCCCCAGGAAGTCATATCTCTTTCCCCAGGAAGTCATATCTCTTTCCTCAGGAAGTCATATCTCTTTCCCCAGGAAGTCATATCTCTTTCCCCAGGAAGTCATATCTCTTTCCCCAGGAAGCCATATTTCTATCCCCAGAAAGTCATTTCTCTTTTCAATTCCCCTTGACAATGAGTGGAAGTCTCTTTATTTGAGATAAGCTTACATATTACCCTTTCCAGGCAGAGTGCCTTGGTTAAAGAAGAAGTTGAGACCCGTTCTAGGTGAAACACCAAAATTTTGGGGAAAACTTGATATATTTTCTCTCTACCTTCAGTGAACGTTGGTAGTACATCGACAGTGAATGTCGGTGTTTGTTATCTTTTTGTTATCTTCAGTGAACATTGATAGTTCATCGTCAGTGAACGGCGGTGGTATGATATTTTCTCTCTACCTTCAGTGAACATTGGTAGTACATCGGCAGTGAACGTCAGTGTTTCTTATCTTTTTTCTATCATCAGTGAATGTTGATAGTTCATCGTCAGTGAACGGCGGTGGTATGATATATTTTCTCTTTCTACCTTCAGTGAACGTTGGTAGTACATCGGCAGTGAACGTCGGTGTTTCTTATATTTTTGCTATCATCAGTGAAAGTTGATAGTTCATCGTCAGTGAATGGCGGTGGTATGATATATTTTCTCTTTCTACCTTCAGTGAATGTTGGTAGTACATCGGCAGTGAACGTCGGTGTTTCTTATATTTTTGCTATCATCAGTGAAAGTTGATAGTTCATCGTCAGTGAATGGCGGTGGTATGATATATTTTCTCTTTCTACCTTCAGTGAATGTTGGTAGTACATTGGCAGTGAACGTCGGTGTTTCTTATCTTTTTTCTATCATCAGTAAACGTTGATAGTTGATCATCAGTGAACAGCGGTGGTATGATATATTTTCTCTTTCTACCTTCAGTGAATGTTGGTAGTACATCGGCAGTGAACGTCAGTGTTTCTTACCTTTTTGCTATCATCAGTGAACGTTGATAGTTCATCGTCAGTGAACGACAGTGGTATGATATATTTTCTCTTTCTACCTTCAGTGAATGTTGGTAGTACATCGACAGTGAACGTTGGTGTTTCTTATCTTTTTCCTATCATCAGTGAACGTTGATAGTTCATCATCAGTGAATGGCGGTGGTATGATATTTTCTCTCTACCTTTAGTGAATGTTGGTAGTACATCGGCAGTGGACGTCAGTGTTTCTTATCTTTTTGCTATCATCAGTGAACGTTGATAGTTCATCGTCAGTGAACGGCGATGGTATGATATATTTTCTCTTTCTACCTTCAATGAATGTTGGTAGTACATCGGCAGTGAACGCCGGTGTTTCTTATCTTTTTGCTATCATCAGTGAACGTTGATAGTTCATCGTCAGTGAACGGCGATGGTATGATATTTTCTCTTTCTACCTTCAGTGAATGTTGGTAGTACATCGGCAGTGAACGTCGGTGTTTGTTATCTTTTTTCTATCTTCAGTGAACTTTGATAGTTCATCGTCAGTGAACGGCGGTGGTATGATATTTTCTCTCTACCTTCAGTGAACGTTGGTAGTACATCGGCAGTAAACGTCGGTGTTTCTTATCTTTTTGCTATCATCAGTGAACGTTGATAGTTCATCATCAGTGAACGGCGGTGATATGATATATTTTCTCTTTCTACCTTCAGTGAACGTTGGTAGTACATCTGCAGTGAACGTCGGTGTTTCTTATCTTTTTGCTATCATCAGTGAACATTGATAGTTCTTCGTCAGTGAACGGCGGTGGTATGATATATTTTCTCTTTCTACCTTCAGTGAATGTTGGTAGTACATCGGAAGTGAACGTCAGTGTTTCTTATCTTTTTTCTATCATCAGTAAACGTTGATAGTTCATCGTCAGTGAACGGCGCTGGTATGATATATTTTCTCTTTCTACCTTCAGTGAACGTTGGTAGTACATCGGCAGTGAACGTCGGTGTTTGTTATCTTTTTGCTATCTTCAGTGAATTTTGATAGTTCATCGTCAGTGAACGGTGGTTGTATGATATTTTCTCTCTACCTTCAGTGAACGTTGGTAGTACATCAGCAGTGAACGTCTGTGTTTCTTATCTTTTTGCTATCATCAGTGAACGTTGATAGTTCATCGTCAGTGAACAGCAGTGGTATGATATATTTTCTCTTTCTACCTTCAGTGAACGTTGGTAGTACATCGGCAGTGAACGTCGGTGTTTCTTATCTTTTTGCTATCATCAGTGAACGTTGATAGTTCATCGTCAGTGAACAGCAGTGGTATGATATATTTTCTCTTTCTACCTTCAGTGAACGTTGGTAGTACATCGTCAGTGAACGTCGGTGTTTCTTATCTTTTTCCTATCATCAGTGAACGTTGATAGTTCATCGTCAGTGAACGTCGGTGGTATGATATTTTCTCTCTACCTTCAGTGAATGTTGGTAGTACATCGCCAGTGAACGTTGGTGTTTCTTATCTTTTTGCTATCATCAGTGAACGTTGATAGTTCATCGTCAGTGAACGGTGATGGTATGATATATTCTCTTTCTACCTTCAATGAACGTTGGTAGTACATCGGCCGTGAACGTCAGTGCTTCTTATCTTTTTTCTATCATCAGTGAACATTGATAGTTCATCGTCAGTGAACGCCGATGGTATGATATTTTATCTTTCTACCTTCAGTGAATGTTGGTAGACATATGCAGTGAACGTTGGTGTTTGTTATCTTTTTGCTATCTTCAGTGTACGTTGATAGTTCATCGTCAGTGAACGACGGTGGTATGATATTTTCTCTCTACCTTCAGTGAACGTTGGTAGACATCGACAGTGAACGTCGATGCTTGTTATCCTCCTATCTGATTCAATTCTTTTGGTCCACCAGTGATTTATTTTCCTGGTGGGGTTGCTCCTTTGTTTCTTCATTTTTGTGGCATCCCCAGTGATACTTTGCATCTCTTTTATTCTGTTCATATGCATTCATAATCATAAGCATTGCATGGCATCTTAGAGAAAAAAATAGGGCTTGTTTTATATTTAAGTATCTTCAATCGCGTCGATACGAAGATTTTTACCCTTCGTATCTCCAGATAGAAGACACTTAAATAAGGGCAGCTGTTATACCCCAATTTTTGCCCCTAAGATTCCCCTATCATATCATGTCAACTTGATCATAACAAAATCACATTAGGTTTGGTACTTCCTCTTTTTTTTCTATCTCTTATCTTTAAGTTTGCTCTTGAGGAATCTCCAAGCACCTTAGTTGTGTATTTTGTATATGCGTTGATAATTAACCTCTAACCAAAATACAAAAAATATCTGTCTTTGTCTTTGCAAAATTGTGTTTTGTAGGTACCGAGTCGAAGCATCCAACAAATAAGGTTTTCCGGTATTATTTCCCTAAAATCTCTTTTTTGCAAAGAAAAATAAAAATAATTAAATTTTTTTAATTTTTTGTTGACCTGAACCATCGATTGCTCCCATAGCGCAATCAATGGCACAGAGTGTATTGTGCACAATCTTTAAAAAAAAAGTGTTTTCAGCCTTCAAAAAATCAAAAAATTTTAGTATGTGTCGACACATACATATTATGTATCGACTCATGCAACTTGATTGATTTTGTATTGTGTCGAAGTAGCAGCTTGTATCGATCCATAGAGGCTTGTGTCGACTCATCTTGTTTTGTATAACTAGCATGTGTCGACACATACATGTTATGTATCGACTCATGCAAGTTGATTGCTTCTATATTGTGTCGAAGTAGCAGCTTGCATCGACCCATAGAGGCTTGTATCGACTCATCCTGCTTTGTATAACTAGCATGTGTCGACACATACATGTTATGTATCGACTCATGCAAGTTGATTGATTCTGTATTGTGTCGAAGTAGCAGCTTGCATCGACCCATAGAGGCTTGTATCGACTCATCCTGCTTTGTATAACTAGCATGTGTTGAAACATACATGTTATGTATCGACTCATGCAAGTTGATTGATTCTGTTTTGTATTGAAATAGCAGCTTGTATCGATCCATAGAAGCTTGCGTCGACTCATGCTGTGTTATACAACTAGCATGTGTCGATGCATACGACTCTTGTGTCGACTCATAACAGCAAAACACACGTGATTTTTGAGAAAAAGCCAGCAATTTCAAACATGTCATCTTTTTGGCTCCAATTTTTCTGCATAATTTGAAAATTATATCATTAATTCAATTTTTGGCTCCAAGAATCAATTACCACTAATCCCAATCCTAAACTCTATAAATAGAGCCCTCATCTCATTCAAATTTCAAGCTTTTGATAGCCAAATCCACCTTGCTAAAAAATCTCTCAATTCTCTCCATCTACCAAATTCACTCAAAGCTCCATTTTTCAAAAAAAAGATAGTAAGCTTTGCATTGAAGCTTACTAATCTTTGAGCTAAAACTTCATCCAAAAAATTTTTCTTCATCAATTCTCTACATCCAAGCTTTGTTAATTGATTCTTGTGGTTGAATTGAAGCAAATTCTGGAAGTTGTTTGATAATTCTCTAATCCTACCTTTGGTAAGTTGGATCATCGTCTTTCACAATGTGATCTCTTATGGATTTCTGGTTTTGATTCATTGAGCACTGTTTTATGATTCCATTAGTGCTATTTTCTCATAATTTGATGGAATTTTCATGCTCAATTGGATCCATGATCATAAGGTGTTTGATGAGAAGTTGGAACAAGAATTTGATCCTTGAAATGTTGTTTTCTACTGATTTTAACAGGTTGCAATCAATTGTTGTAACATTGCAATTGTTTGTCACAAAAATTTGATTTGAAAAAAACTGCACTGATGCAATTGGTAGCTGTCTAAGCACAATTGATTGTAATAGTGCCGAAAATACTTTTGCTGCCTTATTTTGGGGTTGTTTTGACTCAAATATTTTTTCTGCTCACTCTCTTTGATGGATAATTTGGATTCCAATTTTAAATGTCCAATTTGTCTTTAAACTCAATGGACTTCGTGATGTAGATGAAGTTGGATAAATGTTCATCAATTCAAATCTACCTAAGAGTGAATTATTTAATTCATTTTTGGTGCTTTGGATTAATGATATGTTTAGTGCTTTAATCCATCTAGAGGAGTGGTTGAATTTAAAGATGAATGAATTTTGAGATGGTGATCCAAATTAGCTTATCATTCCCCTCCCTCTTCATCTTATCCCTTTATTTTTTAATTGTGCTACATCTTATAGGATGGTGATCTCTATATCATTTATCCAAACATGAAGTACATAGATTGCTATTGACCGGCCTCAAAATAGGTGCGACTTCTACATAAGTCCACTTACGATTGCTTAACATAGCGCTAAATTTTGTCCCGATTCGAATAAATGATCATTCGTGGCCCAAACTTATGATTGCAAGCCCAAATATGTTAATTTGATCTCTTTGATCCAATAACCTTGATATTCATTGTGTGGAGGCTTTGGTTCTACCAATCCTCTAATGGATCTACAACACCTTTAGTCAACGCGGATCACTTAAACATCGTTGATCATTAAATGTTACTTTTGAGGATTCCAAAATGGATGATATACTTGACAAAAAGCAAATGCAACTTGTTGTGTGGAGGCTTTGGTTCTACCAATCCTCTAACGAGTTCCAAATGCAAGTTTCAAGATGGTCATCCAACTAACCACTAATTTCTAATAATTGACTTTACTTTATGCTTTTATTTTTTATGCTTTATGTACCATTTAATTTAAGCATTTACATTTCATGCCATTTTTTATTTTGCTCACTTGAGCATTTATTCTTATGCCATTTTTATTTTGCTCACTTGAGCATTTACTTTTATGTCATTTTATTTTTCTCACTTGAGCTTTTCTTTTCCTTTTAAAGACACCTAATAATCAACATGAACCATAAAAATCTTTAATGATACTTGGACTATTTGGTTACTATCCTTGGCATTATGGAGTATTGGACTTCTTGGACTTAGGATTAGAGACCTTGGCCTATCTTGGAAACCTTGTGATCTTATCTGATTATTTTGTCTGGAGTTTTTGAGGTTTACCTCAAGACATTGGGTTGTTCGTTTGTTTTGTGTGCAGGTTATTATGATTACATACTTTTTTTGTAATATGGAATTCACCCATATACAGCTGTTACTCTGCACAATTTTTGCGAAGACTTAATACACTTGAAGTTTGGTTCTCTCAAGAGGTCTAGTATCTTTGCTTGCTTGGTTTCAATCCGAAGAATGGGAATTCTATATTGACTCATAATGTCAAGTATTGGCTTCTTGTTGGTTAGATGGTTCTTATCCCTAGCTTTTACCTTATGCTTTAAGATAGTCTCTTCATCTCCTCCCATCTTCTTTAATTTCAAAAATCTTCTCCCTCATTTTAAAAACTCTTCTTATTTCTAAACTTGAAACACTTTCATAATAAACTTGGACTTATGTCCATGCATTTTCAAAACATTTTCATAAATAAATTTCAATCAATTTAATAACACCTTGACATTTTTGTGAGAAGACTAAAAGTCAATCAATCTCATTTCAAACCATTTTTACCACTTTGGCTTTTTATTTTAAAACTTTTCTTAAAAGATTAGACTCTTGTCAATCCTTGTAGTGATGCAAACAACTATACTTCTACAATATGTAGTAAAGAGAGATATTTTCCACTTGGGTGTTGAGTGAGGCATTGTATTTTAAAATCCAAGCCATATCCTCCACTTTGAGATGATGCAAATTCTCCTTTCTCATGATTGTGGGTAGTAAGTATGTTTTCCACACGGACAATGACGATGATGTCTTATCTCATAAAATTAACCAACACACTTGTGTTTCAAATTTTTAAAAGAGGAACTATGTGTACCCTGATCCCCTATTGCACGAAAGGTGGTACGTAGGCACTAAAGGTTCGCAACCGCGGCGGGTGCAAAAATCATAAAAATATTTCTTTTCTCACCTCTACCATCCATTTTATATATAACACATTTTATAGCCAAAATATATAGATTTTTCAAAGAGGTTCCTGCGGAGTACTGTAGATGTTTAGGGTGCTAATACCTTCCCTTTGCATAACCAACCCCCTTATCTTGAATCTTTCCCCTTTTTTTTGGGTTATTCGCTCTTTTCCCATTCCTTTGGAAACAATAAAGCGCAGTGGCAATTTTTATTTTGATTTGTATAAAGTCTAGTCAATCCAATGGCTTAGTCTTGGAATTTCCACCGCTACAGCTATCCGGTCCATTTTTCAATCATCTGATCGGCAGTTCGTCTTCTGGGTTTACTGAGTTAATTTTGACTGGAGAGAGAGTAGAAGCTGGCATTCAAAATGGTAAAATACAAAAGGATACTTCATCAAGTGCAATAAAGAAGCCTTTCATTGGTAAGAAGGAAGCTAGTGCAGTCTATGGCTCGAGGGGCCAAAGCAGACCTGAACACCGTCAAGCAGTAAATGCGGTAGTGATATCAAGACCCACAATTGCTCCACAATGCAACAATCAACAAAGGGGGGAAAGACCACAGAGGCAGTTCACTCGGCTTGATTGGTACCATTGGTTTTTATTTATCATGCGTGTACAAGATTTTGGAGTGAACAAGGGCTGTAGTTACACTCAAATGTCCGTAGGTAAAAACCTCCAGGGCTAACACAACGGTTGGAAGGAAGATGACAATACGTGGCGCTCCCTGACTTGCCAGTTTGAATTTCACGCGTTTTAAAATATAACATTTTGCTTTTTATCATATTATAATTATTGTTGATCATATGTACAATTGAATCAGCCAGCTCAGATAGCAAGCGTGCAAAGGGGCAAGGCATAAGGACCTGGGTTCGATCCCCAGGTCCCAACTTTATCTCATGTTTTTCTTGAACAGGCAATCCAGTGTATCACATGGCAAGGGACCCATCATGCACTATCCAGATCTGACCGTTCAACCCATCAAGGCTTCAGATTCAACGCCTTCTCCCTGAAGGACCACCGTGCACCTAAGTCAAGCTTGCATACAGGATCCAACAAAGTCAACAAAGCCTGGAGTTGTTGGGCCAAGAATTTCCAACCACACCCCCACTATTTGCTGATGCAGGCCCATCTTAATCTTTCTTTGCTTATTTATTTTAACTTTTTTATTATTTGCTTAATTATCTTTAACCAAAATTAATTTCTTTTTCACAAAAATCATAAAATCAAGAGTTTGTAAAAAATTAGAATTAGTTTGTTTTTTTATCAAATTTAATTTAATTTAGTTTCATTTAATTTATGGAAATTTTAACCTTTTTTATATAATTAAAATTAGAAATATTAGGGTTCAACTCTTGACTTAATTTTTATTTCATTCTCAAAAATAAAAAATACAAAAATAGGTTAATTTAATTATTTTTCTTAAATTAAAATTAATTAGTAATTATATTTTCTTATTATCATTCAATTGAACTTTATTTTCTCAAAATGACAAAAACGACAAAAAAATGATTTTTCCTTTAAGGTACAATTAGGTATAGTTGGGGTCAAAACGAAGTAAAACAAAACTTTTCAAAACAAGCACACACACAAGCAATTTTAAAAGACGAGCAAGTACCTAAGAGCCCATGGAAAACCATGGATAGAAAGGGTGCTAACACCTTCCCTTTCTATAATCTACCCCCCGTACTCAGAATATCTCGAAAAAGGATTTTTTTCTGTGCTTTTTTCCTTTCCGGTTGGATGAAATAAAAGTCGGTGGCGACTCTTGCTTATTGCGACATTTTGCAAATAAAAAACGCAAAACGCAAACCAACATTTTACAAAATAGTCGGTTTTTCCACCGTATCACACCAGTTCTGTGATACGGTGAGGGAACTGACTTGGGTGTTTTGCGTTTGATCGCAAATTTTGCGATTAGCAAGAGTCGCCACCATCTTTTCTTTTATCCAAAAGGAAAGGTGAAAAAGCACAGGAAAGACCTTTGAGATGTTTTCTTGAGTTCGGGGGGTAGATTATGAAAAGGGAAGGTATTAGCACCCTTTTCATCCATGGTTTTCCATGGGCTCTTAGTTACTTTCTAGATCACTTGCTTTTGTTTGAAAATATGCTTTGTGTGGTTTTTGAAAGTATTTTTTTGAAAAGAGGCCATTGTTTAGGCAAACTTTGTAATGATTCTCGTTCGTAAGAATGTATACAAAGGTGTTGATCTTTTGAAAATGTTTTCAAGTTTTAAAGGTGTTTTGAAAGTGTAGGTGTTTGTTTTTGAAAATAGCAAGGATATTTTGTTTTGAAATTGAGCAAGTAACTAGGAACTTTCTACCTACTCAAAAAGTCTTTCATGTTCATTTTCTTTTTCCTTTGACATTGTTATCTTACCATTGATTTGGTAAGTAACCCTATCTTTGGATGTAAAAGGGACGGACGTGGGTCATCATATAACCATGATTAGCAATGTTGCAAGACACCTTAGCATTTTCTTTAGGGACCAAGATCATTTTGAGAGAAAACATGGATAGCGTCGTCGAGGGACTATGATCTTGTATTTTGTTTATTTTTTGCTAAGATACCTCACATGTATAATATGGCCATTTTTGCAAGGCAACCAAGTGGATTTACCCTAGGGGTGTTTGTGTGCAAGTGTATTGATTTTCATGTTTGATTTGTCTTTGATTAGGGTTTTCTATTGATTGGTTTTAGTCTTTCCATACAAAACCCTAATTACTAGCATTTTGTATATAAAGCAATAAATTGCGGAAATTAAAATTTACTACGCTATTACAATACTTAAGGGAGGGGGGTGTACAAATTACAAATGGGGAATATTGCAAGAATTTGAATCTAAGTAAATATTACAATCATATTGAAATTAATAAATGTACAAATAAAATGCAAGAATGCAAATGTGGAAAGGAATATGATTTTTTGTTTATTTTTTTTTCATGAAAAGGGTTTTTTAACCTAATTAACTAAAATAAAATAATTAACTAAAAAGAAAAATTAAGGTTAAGTTAGTAAAAATAATTAATTTAAGGAAAAGTATTTTTTAGGGTTTTTTGTGTGAATTTAATTAAACTAGTAAATAAATAAAAATAATTAAAATAAAAATCCTAAGTTCTAAATTGATTTTAATTTTACAAGAAAAATAAATAATATAATATAATAATAATTAAAATTAAATTATCTAAGTAAAAAGGAATTTAATTAAAGAAAAGGGTTTTGTTCTTTTATTTTTTGTAAAGAAAAATAAACTAAATAAATAAAATATAAATATTTTTGGATTTTTTCTTATTGATGAAAATAGTAATAATAATAATAATATTAATAATAATAATAAATAAATAAATGAAAAAATTAAAAATAAAATAAAATAAAAAAATAAAATAAAGTCAGAGGGGGTTAAAAAATAGTCAGGAGTGTGCAAGTGTAGCAAAAATCCCAAGCCCAATGGAGGAGGGTCCAAGCGCTGCAAAAAGGGGTCAGAAAATGTCAAAAATGAAAAAAGGTCACGCTGGGGCTTAAACCCAGGACTTCATGGTGACAGGCGCGCGCTTTAACCACTGGGATGGTGATACATCCATTAACTTATGTCAAACCATAAATATATAACATAAATCTTTCTCTAAATATACTTCATCTTCAACCTCCAGCCAGAAGCCCTGCAACTTGTTTATTTCTCAACCATTTGCAAAAATGTAAACATGAAAGTTGCTCCATTTTTTCATACGAATCCAACCATATAAATATCATGAACTATAAATAAAAAATGAATGAGAATTTTTTAAAGTACCAAATTCCGACCTAATTATTTTCAGAGATTCAATCCTAAAATTCTCCTAGCTCAATCAATATAAATGAAATCTATGAACATGTACAACTTCAGGGCAGTGATGTCTACATTTTATCTTCACAAATGCAAGCCTAACAATGCCTAAGTAATGAGATAGAAGTTCAATAAAAATACCTCAAAACTGGAAATCGTGAAATGCAAATGAGCTTGATTCAAGGTGCTGCAATGATCAGGTTAGCTTCCTCAAGCTCCCAGGAAGCTAATGGAATGGTTTGCTTGAGCAATGGATGGATGGAATGGCTTGGAGAAGTCAATGTGCAATGCTCTGTTTTTGGTTATGGAGGATATGGTAAATGATGTTACAGTAATGAAACAGGGACAATGATAGGTTACACTTGATGTAAGGAAGCTTTAGAAACTAAAAGGCCAAGAAACGCATGAGGGAAATATGAGTTTGATGTTCAAGGTCAGAAACTGTGCAACAATGGAGTTTTTGGGAAATTTTTGATTTGAGAGAGTTTTGGTGTGTTTCAGGGTGCTTAAACTCGTGCTTTAGCTCAAAAATATCGCCTCTATTTATAATCAACAAGTATGGAGGCTTGTATCTAATCAGAATTCAAAATCACATGTTTAAGCTCAACATGTGATTTTTTGAGAAATCAGGTTTCAATGTTTTGTGTACTGGCTAAGATAGAGTGATTATGCTTTAAACACACTTGCTTCTGACTTTGTAGATGGAGTGTGATCATAGGGAACAAGTTAGAGGCTCAAGAATTGACTTTTCACATAAATCTTGCTTTTCTAAAATGGAAGTGTTCACTTTGTGCCATTAATGGAAATGTGGATTGGATAAAGCTTAAACCACTTGGATTAAACCCTAACTTCCTCTCTTCGATTATCCTTGCTCAAGAATGATCTCAATGAGTTCTTGGACATTTTAGAAATCTTGTAATGTGCTCTACAACCCCTTTTTGAATCACTTTTGAAAATTTCCATTGGAACTATATGAAAAAGTGCCATGAGGTTAGATTAAAATCTTGCCTAAACTAGGGCAAAATTTCACTAAGTGTTTAATTTCAAGACCATGACTTCATGAATTAATAACTTGAGATCCAAGAATTTTTAGGAGAAGTTGTGTAAAGAAATTTTGTATATATCATGGAGATCTACAACTTTCATTTTGAAAGTTTCTTTTGAATCATCTTGCATCATGGTGAAAAATTGGCTCAAAGTTGTGAAAAAATATGAAGTTTTCAACACTTAGAAAAATTTCTAAGTTTGAAAACTTTGACTTTTCAAAATGAAACCTTGAATTTTTGATTTCTTGATGAATAAGTTTCATATTTTGACATGTTTTGATGAATTGTAATCTTTGACACTTGATTTTGACCAAAAAAGTCAAAGTTTGACTTTTCAGTATACAGTTGACTTTTGATCAGTTGACTGAAAATCAACTATCAATCCAATTGATCTTGAGAAATGCTTTGAGTAATGCCATTAGGTCAAAATTGTGCAATTGGACTCTTGAGATCATGCCTCAAACCAACTAACCATTTGCTAGGTCAAAAATCAGAAATTGCCCCTTCTCAATCAAACACCCTAATTTTGACCATATTGCCCTTTTGATGATTTAATCAAATTTCTTGAGGAATTATGGTCCAAACTTGATCAAATGATACATATGAGTTTATAATGTTTATGTGGATCAAAAATTATGAAGTTTGACTGTAAATTGGCCATATTTGACTTTTTCCCCAATACAACTCATTTTTAGGTCAACTATTTAATTGATTGAGTAAAAATGTGATTCAAGGATTGAAACTTGACATGAGTAATCTTAGGGGTCCATAATGATCCATGAAAGTCATATGAGGCATTAAAAGTTCAATTATCCTTGTGCAATCTCAAACCCTAATTTCAGTCATCAGTGCTTAAGGAGGTGTCTTGAGCTGATCAAACCTTATGCAGTCTTGAACCAAGAGAGATCTTTGTGAGAAAATATTTGATAAATGAGAGGGAAAATTTTGGGATAAAACGTTAAGTAACATCTTATTGATAAGTACACACATGATCCTCTTTCTGGTGAATATTTAACATTCTTCTGAACTACTGATGTTTCTTCAGAAGCGAACAATCTTTCTGATGTGCTTGGTGTATTTCTGATTCTCCATACAACAACCCTGAATAATTTAGAATTTCTTATCTTCACACTCAATGAAACCATCAGAACTAAAATTGTTCTTCATAAAATATATGCATTGTTATCATCAAAAGAGATTTAAACACATGCCCAAATCTTGTTCTAACAGAACCCTCCCTAGAAATCAATGTTGTTGGCCTCAGAGGATGCTTAGAAATGATCACAATCAATCACCAGACCTCAGAGCCAGGCTCTGGAATTAGGTATGAAGTGAAGCACCCCAATTTGATGAATGCATGTGCAAGTAATCAATGGACAAAATGAGCCCATCTATAACGGCGGGCCACATGGAATGATTTGGATGGAGAAATCTATACCCCATATTCTTCACGAGTTGAATAGCTAATAATCAACAAAAGAGATGTTGGATTATGAAAATCCAACCTCAATTATTGACCCGATTCCATGAAATTTCGTTGCAAGGAACTCTTTTTCCATTAAGGAAGTACTACATGGTTGAATAAAATTGCAACTAAGATACTTTAATTATGTGTTTTTTCATATTTTCATGTAAATCATACAACATAATCACTTCAATGTCAAGATAATAAATAATTTCTTTGAAAAAAAATCTTTGACGTGTTATTATATGAAATACATGTTCATTCTTGACCGGCAAAAATTCTAAATCAGAGAAAAGAAAGAGGTAATGTTATAAACACCACTAGTTTACAACTAAAGCAATCAAACCCAAAATACGTGAAGTCACACAATCGACACAAAAACCTCAAACACAAAGGCGGGTGAAACAACGGGTTGAACAAATCATCGAGATAAAATCAATGAAGTCGCCATCAAACGTTTTTTATCCCACAAGAGGGAAAGGTAAACATTGAGTAAACCTGTGAAGGGTGAAATCAAGGTCAAACAACCGAGAGATCGGGTAAGGCACTCAGTTATGCCAGGGGAAGCTATTAGCACCCCGTACGCCCGTGGTACTCCATGGGATCTACTCTTGTTGTTCTAATCAAAGGAAGTGTTCAAGTCTAAAGCTTACAAGCTAAAAGAAAAAATGAAAAGAGGGAATGCATGCAAAGAAAACACGGGGAAGATAAGGAATATTTACAAAATTTTGCTCGGCTGAGCTCCGTGACCAGATGCCTATGTATCCATTTTAAGGAATCAGAGCCTCGTAGTTTGTCTCACATGTTTCAGTTTGTTTTGTGTTTTTTAGTGAACAATATTAATTTCTCCTTCTGCCACAACTCGACCTTTGGAGACTCACGCGTCAGCACATAAGTGAATTAACATGTTCTTTTGAAAGTTTGAAAGAAAAAGGTCCGAAGGAGAAAAAGAGTTTGCACTGGTTGATGTTTTTTACCTTGAAAAATGATTTGAAAGTTATTAGGTGTTTTATGCATTTTCCAAGAAAAAAGATGTTTTAGTTTTAAAGGATGCAAAAAGAAAGAAAAAACATCTAAGGGAGACTATATAGCTCCATTCGGGGACTTTCCTCAAAGAATTAGCTCTCGGCCCGAACATACAAATCGAAGATAAAATCAAGACAAATTTTTGTCCCAAAGAACGACTCAAAAAACTCGATCCAGGCAATAGTTATTAATTTTTAAACGTCCGTAAATAATGGTTCAACACAGTATTTTCACTATTTTTCCGTCGTTTAGCTTCAAAGTACTCACGCATTCGGAGATCTTCCTTAAAGAATTGGATTTCGAGCCGAACATGAAAGTCAGAGGAAATAATAAGACAATTCAAATTCTACAAGAGGCACTCAAATATGATACTCCAGTGAGAAGTTATGAATTTTTAAGCATCCAAAAACTAGAGAAATGGTAAATCCATTGTACACCGTAATTCATGTATTTTGCGCTTCAGAAAATTTTCCTTACACAATTAACCTTCGACACGAAAAGATGAAATGAAGAAGACCTCAAGACGGTTCTAGTGACTAAAGAATAAATCCCAAACCATTTTATGAACTCGAATTGTGAGTTTCTGAGCTTGAAACGCACCGTACTGAACTTCTGTCTACACTGTCTCAAATCAATTAAAACGCCTGACTTTCTGCATAATTCAAAATATGATGTAACACGTGAGAGCTTGCCATGAAGATGAATTGCTTGGTTGTTGATTGGATATCTTGAAAAACATGCGGATTGCAATAAAATACAGAAAACCATGAGTTCTGCTTCACAATGGTGCTTAACGGAACAACCAATTTTCGTAACTCTTTCTTGTAAAGAAATACCTCGATTCCATGAGCATAGAGCCAATGACATGTATGTATGCACATGATAATGAAGTCTAAGCCAATTTGGTTTAAAATGAAGAGGGAAAATTTTGGGGTACAACATCTGCCCATATTCAATCTTCTTTAACCAGTGGGTGAGATTGGCGACAACCTTTCGAACAATCGGGGTGAAAGAGGATTGAATATTTAATAAAACCATAAAATTTTCACTCTGAAAACAGGAAGATATTATTTATTTTTTGGTTTTTATATATTTTTCTATTTTTGTGTGTGTTTAAAGGTAGTTATCAGGAAATGTGAGTCGGATCAAGATTAGACTCACACAAGAATAGATATCAAGCCTACATGCCTGGCCATAGTCAGACATACACATAGTTAACTTGATAAAGGACACCTGGATCAAAGGAGAACTCAAGTGCACACGCTCGGTAAGGAAATTGGACACATAGAAAGATATCTATAATACATGTTCGGAAAGAATGTTGAACACATATCAAGAAGAGGCGAATATACATGACCAATAAGGATATTGGACACGTATTAAGATATCAAATATACATGTTCGGTAAGAATGTTGAACATATGTTTAGACATCAACGATACATGTTCGGTAAGGATGTTGAACACATGCAAGGAGAACATACACGAGCAGTAAGGATATTGGACACGTGCAAGGATATCAAAGATATATGTTCGGTAAGAATGTTGAACATATCTCAAGATATAAACGATACATGTTCGATAAGGATGTTGAACACATATCGAGAAGAGGCTGAACAAAACAGACTCTAACTAGAGAACACCTGAAGAGAAGGAGAACTCATATATACATGTATGATAAGGATATTATACACATACAAAGATATCGAATATATATGTTCGATAAGAATGTTGAACATATCTCAACATCAACGATACATGTTCGGTAAGGATGTTGAACACATATCAAGAAGATACTGACCAAGAAAAACTCTAAATAGAGAACACTGAAATAGGAGGCGAACTCACACGTATATGCCCGATAAGGATATTAGACACATACAAAGAAGAGACTGACCAAAACAGACTCCAACAAGAAAAGACACACTTGCTTACCCAAGGGTGCCAGACAATTGGACTCTGAGGAAATACTAAAGGACTCTATCAGGGAAAGAAGATGATTAAAACATGACCTAACCAGGGATGTTAGCTAAGCTAACAAAAGGAAAATTTGATAAAAGACATATAAACCACAACAAAGGAAGTGATCAATACAGGACCTCCAGAGAGCACCGATCAAAGATGAACTCAACAAGGAAATGGACTAACCGAAGATAGGCTCTAAATAGGAAAGCCAATCCAATATGGACTTATTGGGGATAATGAACATGGATTTTGATCAACACATATTCAAAGAAAGTTCTAATCAAAGGATAACTTAAAGGGAGAAAGAGACCAAATGAGAGGACTTTAACAAGGACTGCCAAAATATATTGGACTTTGAGTGGATGTAAATGCACAAGAACTACAGTGTCCCTTAGGCCAAAGATGGGGTGTAATTCTTCAAGAGTGGTAATTATCTGAATTACTACAAACCAAGTATGGATACTCAAATACTTGAGAAATAAGAAAGGTTATACACCGACTCTTACTCACACTCTAAAAGCAAGGCAAACACGGGTAAAATAACCGAAGACTTGCAGAGGCAAGAAAAGACCATAATTCAGTTAGGGAAAAAGGAAATACCAAGGACCCGACAAGTGATAAATCAAAACAGACTCCGTTGGGGAAACAAGGTAGAATCACCCTAGAGGCTTACTGCGGAGGTAATTCAACTCTGAGTGCATACCAATCTGGTTACTGTAAGAAAACATAATTGGCTTATACTTATGCATGTTTGGATTTTTTTTCTTCTATTTTGGTAGATGTAATATAATGATGCATGTTTAGCGATGCACTGGGGAAAAACACGACAATAGTCAACTACTGAGAAGACAATGAACTTCTGAATGATTAACTTTGCACATCTGATCTTCTATAGAGTAAAATCAATCTGAACTTCAATGGGGAATCGAGATTCGGAACCATCAACTTCTAAAGATCGATATCACTGGAGAAGTAACTTTCTGGGGAGAATACTGCAAAAATAAATTGTAGTTCAGAGAAAATCTTGAACTGTGGTCAAACTCTTGACTTCTTGAGGAACAAATTCCTTGTCTTTTGTCTGGATGAGGAGAACTCCGCTGGGAATTGAAACTTTCTCGAGTATAATTTCTTAATGAAGACAACTTCTACTGGGGAAACATAGAAATTATTAAATAAAAATAATTCAACTCAGACCATACTGGGGATATTACCGTCGGGTAAAAATCTTCACTTGGGGAAGAAACAAGCATCCTGGGAACAAGAATCCACTAGGGATATCTTAAACATCTTCTACTATCGGGGATGAAAAGAGTTATGACTGCCACTCCCCTGCATACCACACTGGGGAAGCAATAAACTTGATCCAGTGGGAAACGAAAACTTGCTCCACTGGGGAATAAAAGGCAAGTTAACCTAGAAAGTCCTCGAAATTTGACTTCGACTGGGGATAAAGCCACCCCCTCCACTGGGAAGCAGGTAAGCTTTAGATGGTAGTATCAACAATAACAACTGCATTGGGAATAACCCTTTTTTCAAGGTTCATGCTGGCAAGGACTTTGTACTGGGGATAAGAAATTACTTCATTGGGGATAAAAAGCATCTTCATGGAAATATAATCCAGAATCTCCCATGGGCTAACATGAATCTCTTCAAGAAACTCTGATACAGGCATACCACACTAGAGAGAGAGAGAGTGCACCCTTCACTGAGGAGGATAATGCATACTTCATGGGGAGAACGAGTGGCAACCTCATTGGGGAAGCACAATGCCGACTTCAAGAGGCGTACATTCAAAAATATCCGGTTGGAACATAAAATGATTCTTCTGAGAAGTCTGGAAAGAAACATACTGCACTTAGAAGAAGGATTATACTCATGCGAGATTACACCTTCATTGGGAATAAAGGAATCTATCTCGAGCAGAGGTGAGAATTCACTAGGGAAATTGGATTCCATTCTGCAGAAATCCTCATTGTTTGAGACCCTCATGTTGGTCATATACAAACCTTCCTTGGTTCATTTGCTGGTACACTTCTTGTCATAAAATACCAACGACACCTGCAAGAAGGGAAAATACAACAAAATGTCCTTGGTATAAAAATGGTAACCTTAGCCGTCATCCTGGACGCTAAAAAATTTAAGCATTTTCAGTTAGTCATATCATGTGCTATAAAACTTCAATGTTTTTAAATGCAAAATTTTATCAAAAATGTTGGACATCTTTTTGCAAACAAAATAGAAAAATAAAAACAAAGCACAATTTGGATAAAAAGAATTTTATTGATTAATTGACCTGTAAATAGGCATTTACATCAAGAAGAAATTCCTAAAAAGAGGTAATTACATACAAAGCATACAAAGGAGAATACAAAGATGGCAATATGAGTGCGGATTTATCGGGTACCGACTCTACTATGACTCTTATAACCTCAAAGTCCCTTAATATCTTGCTTTTTGAAAAAGTCAATTGGACTGATTTCTTATCCTTCCAAGCTAACCAATAGCGGATTACCGATTACTTATCCTTCCAAGCTAACCAACGGTAGTGTAGAATGATATCACAGATGTAACGCAAAGCATAGTCATTCGCTTTAAATCCCTAAATTTTGTCTGGATCGCCCTTTCGGGTTTTCAATCCACCGGGATACCCATTTTGCCTAAGTCGCCCTTTCAGGTTTTCGACTTAGTGGATGTACATCATTTTCTTTTTCATTATTTTATTATTTTATCCCGAACCGTTATTCATTTTTTGTTGGCCGAGATTCCCTTTTTTGCCTGAGCCAGTCAACTCAGCAGGTCTGTTTATGCGAAGTATTTTTTAACTACGTCTGCATTAACGGGGTAATGGAAATCCTCTCCATCCATTATTGTGAGAATTGTAGAGCTTCTTGGGAAAATTTTCTTCACAACATAAGGTCCTTCATAATTAGGATGCCATTTTCCTCTAGCATATGTATTGTTGGGAGGGAAATTCCTCTTAAGCACAAGATCACCAACTTGGAAATTCCAAGGATGCACCTTCTTATCGAAAGCCTTCTTCATCCTTCTCTGGTATAACTTCCCGTGACAACTATATGTCAATATCTTCTCATCAATGAGGTTCAACTGATCAAATCTATTTTGAACCCATTTGGCTTCATCCAACTGCACATCTGTCACTATCCTTAAAGAAGGAATCTCTACTTCCACGGGAAGGACTGCTTCCATGCTGTATACTAGAGAAAATTGGGTTATCCCAGTCAAAGTGCACACCAAAGTGCGATAACCATGCAAAGAAAATGGAAACATCTCATGACAATCTTTGTAGGTGACAACCATCTTCTGTATAATCTTCTTAATATTCTTGTTTGCTGCCTCAATAACGCCATTCATCTTTGGATGATATGGAGAAGAATTGTGATGCTTTATCTTGAAGCTCTCGCACAACTCTTTCATCATTTTATTGTTGAGATTCGACACATTGTTAGTAATGATCTTTTCGGGAACCCCATGATGATAAATGATTTTCTATTTGATGAAATGAGTGACCACTTGTTTGGTGACGTTGGCATAGGATGCCACTTCGACCCACTTGATAAAGTAATCAATAGCCACCAGAATAAAGAGATGTCCATTGGAAGTAGTCGGTTCAATCCAACCAATCTTATTAATGCCCCACATTGCAAAGGGCCAAGGAAAAGTCAGAACATTCAGTGGATTGGGCACCACATGCATTTTGTCGGCATAAATCTAATATTTGTAACAGATTTTGGAATGATTGTAACAATCATTTTCCATCATAGACTAATAATAACTATCTCTCAATATTTTCTTGGCCATAGTATGCCCATTGGAATGTGTCCCGAAGGAACCTTCGTGAATCTCTTCTATGATATTGTTTGCTTCATGTCTATCCATGCATCTGAGCAAAACAAAGTCATAGTTTCTTTTGTACAAAAAATCTCCATTAAGGAAAAACATGGTTGTATACTTTGGCAGAGTCTTCTTATCAGTGACAGAAGCATCCTCTGGATATTCTTTCATTTCAATATACCTTTTGATATCATAAAACCATGTTTTTTCATCAGCAATATCTTCTTCTATTTCGTAACAGAGCGCTGGCTTATCCAACCTCTAAATGGTGATAGAGGGGGATTCATTTGCCCATCTGACTTTAAACATGGATGACAGAGTAGCCAATGCGTCTGCCAAGTTGTTCTCTTCTCTTGGAATATGCTTGAAATTAATCTCATCAAAGTACGAGATCAACTTCAAAACATGCTCACGATACATAATCAAGTTCGGGTGACGAGTCTCCCAATCTCTGTTGATATGACTAATCACAAGATCAGAGTTCCCGTATACTTCTAAGATCTTGATTCACAAATCAATAGCAGCTTCTAACTCGAAGATGCAAGCTTCATACTCGACAATATTGTTAGTGAAATCAAAGCAAATTCTGGCAGTAAGAGGAGTATGGAAACCTTTAGGAGAAGTAATTATAGCACCAACATCATTACCCAAGGCATTGGAGGCACCATCTAACACCATCATCCATTGCAATTCTGGTGCGGGTATTTCTTCCAGGCCATGTGTTGTACCCTAATTTTTGCCCCTAATATTCCTTCATCATACCATGTTGATTAAATCACAACAAGGTCACATTAGGGATTTTGGTTCTTCTCCCTATCTTTAGTTTTTCTCTTTGAGGAACCACCAAGCACCTTGATTTGTTTTCTTTTGTGATCATGGATATTTTGTCTTGATTTTCTTTCTAATTAATAAAATGCAATGTTGGATGGTATTACTTGTTAATAATGTAGGTAAAGGCAATGTGGCTTAGCAAATTGATCCATGGGTTCATGGGTTTATTTACATGCCCTAGTCAATAAAGATTGATAACTACAAACCTCACCATTTAAGTTGTTTTGGAAGAAATGGAATGGCAAGGTTTACTTTGGGTTCATCACATTTCAAAGTTATCAAATTGATTCAAAGGTACAAGGGGTTGATGGAAGAAGTTGTCATGATTGGACAAGGTCTTGTTCCCATTCATCACAAGTGCATATTTCTCTAAATTATCAAGATATGGAAGTGGTTTTGGTGTCTATGAGTTCTCATTATCATCCTCAATAACTTCTATTTACAATGCGAAAGTGTTGGTACAAGAAGGTTGTTCAAAATTGTCAAAATTCCTAAAAGCACTTTCTTGATTTAGGAGCTAGGGTTTTAAACTTCAAAGAAGTATATCTTACTCATCTTTTGGTATTTTTGAGTTATTCCAAATACATCCTTCTCTTCAAAGGGTTATTAACAAATCACTTCAAAAGTTTCAAGGATTTTTCATACAGAAGAAACTTGATGATGAAGAAAGATTACAAGTCCTCTAGATGAACCCTCATTTTATCATGTGTGACTTCAAATGATCATAACTTGGTTAAGTTTTATCACCTTGAGCCTACTATTTTTCCACAATGATCTTCGGGGCGTGAACTTTATTCCTTTTGTTATGTGCAGAGTGAGAAAATGGATGGAAGATGCCATAAGGATACAAAAGATTATAGGTCATTTCATGATTTTTTTCCAACTTCAACAACTCATAACTCTCTCAATTTTTGGAGATTTTGAATGGTTCGAGTTTCAAAATGTCATTAAAGAGGTCTATTTCATGCCATCTTTTTTGGTCAAGAGAAAATTCCAAGTCGAAGGCCATGTTTGAATGCAAGACATTATAGGTCACTTTTGAAGAAAAATTTGAAATATTTCTAAGTATGGAAAGTCAACCTTTTTTCCCCAACTTTGACTCAATGCAACTTTCATCTCAAGCATCCATTTAACTCCATTCTTTTTCCATTGCAAATCTTGTAACCTCATCTTTCTAAAGCATCAATAATCATGCCTTAAGACTCGTTGAGCTGAGAATTCCATTGGATTGAACTTGATAACTTAGAACTAAAGTTTCTTCGTAAGTCAGAATTTGAAATTCATGTTTTGGCTTCTAAACATCAAGTTAGCACGCGTTTGTGATCTAAACATGTTTAACCAAGTTGTCAAAGTGGATTAGAGCTTCAAAACACAGAGATTGGATGAGTTTTGGTGAAAATAAGATCACACTTCACTCGTGCATCAGGTTTGCACGAATTCCCTCCAAAATGCATCATTCACTCTTCCTTTGGATTCCATTTTCTTCTCCTATAAATACATGAACTATCCCATTCATTTTCTCAAGCTTGGATAGCCAGAATCACCCTGCTAAACTTGCTCCATAACTAAATTTTCTGTAACTTCGTAATCAGTATTCAAGCCTTTTTCAATCAAATTTTTCTATCAATTCACCTTCCTTGATCTTCCCTGAAGTTAACCATACAATTACCTTCAAGAATCGTGCCCTATTGCTCCATAGAAGTCCAGTTTTAGAGCTCTGCAACTCAACTTCAATAGGTAGATTTCTCCATCAATTCTTCAAAATTTTGATATCATTATGATGCTATCATTTCCCTGGTTCTAGTCACAACACTTACTTTTATCTAGAAACACGTTTTGACCATGAAATTTCAAATCCCTTTTCAAAACTTTCCTTCCAAATTGCTTGAGCTACAATTTATATAAATTTGTCGCGAAGGTGTGGTTGTCTTCGTCTTGAAGAGACGAAGCGAATGGCGTAGGTCTGAGCTTCTGATTTTACAGTTTAAGAGATCTGCAATTCACGTTGGCTGGAGGTTGAAGATGACCAACGTGTCATCTTCCAACCAATGAAGGCGCGCCACTTGTTTTTTTGAATTTCTGATTTAATAAGTGATCTAGTGTTTTATTCACTAATGACCATGATATGCACAACGCGCTAGATCCCTTGGATTTGATTACTAATGCGTTTTGACTCTCATCCATTGGTCCACATCTTTTTGATTTTTATTTTATTTTCTGATTTTTATATTTAATTGTTTTAAACTTCAAAAAATCACAGAAAATTCATTTTTAGTCCAAAAAATCTGAAAAAATTATGAAAACTATTTTTGACTATTCTCTTTTTAACTTTTACTTTTTCACAATTTTATTTTGTGTTTTGATATTTTTTATAAATTTTCACTTTATTTGATTTGTTTGAAATGTTTAAAAATACTTTTATACATTTTTAAATTCTGAAAAAATTATGGAATGATCCAATGATATTGTGACAAATATTGGTGACCTCATTTATTTTTGATTTATGAATTTGGTATTTTTTTAATCATTTTAGGTTATTTTAATCGTTTCTTTGAATTAAAAAAATAGTTTCTGACTTTAAAAAATTACCAAAATTTTTATAAAAATATTTAAGTTTTCTGATTTTTCTATGGTCTTAATTTTTATTTCTTGATTAATTTGAACATAGTTAATATTTTTCTCTTTTATTTCTATTTTAAAACATTTTAAAACATTTTTTAATGTATATATTAAATGCAATATTATTTTGTGATTATTTTCTGGATGATCTTGGGTTGGATTTTTGATTATGAACTTTGATTACATCATAGGATCCATGGTGTTGAGTCTAACTCTGTAAAATGGGATGAATGCTTTTAATAATAGTTTAATTAAAATTTAATTTAAATGTGGTTTGTATTCTTTCCCACCCCTCTTCATCTCATCCCTTTCTTATTGCACTAAGTGTTGTTGGAGCATGATCTCTATATCATGTCTCAAAACAAATGGTGCATAAATTGCTATTGACCGGCCTCAAAATAGGTGCGACAAGCTTTAGTGATGTTCCTATATAAGTACACTTACGATTGTTTAACATAACGCTAAATTTGGTCCCGATTCGAATAAATGATTATTCATGGCCCAAGCCTATGTTTGCAAGCCCAAGTATGTTAATTTGATCCCTTTGATCCAATAACTTTGAGATTCATTATGTGGAGGCTTTGGTTTTACCAATCCTCTAATGGATCTACAACACTTTTGGTCAACGCGGATCACTTAAACATCATTGATCATTAAATGGTACTTGTGAGAATTCCAAATGGATGATATACTTAACAACAAGTAAATGCAACTTGTTGTGTGGTGGCTTTGGTTCTACCAATCCTCTAATGAGTTCCAAATGCAAGTTTCAAGATGGTCATCCAACTAACAACTAATTATTAACAATTGATTTTACTTTATGCTTTTATTTTTATGCTTTATGTACCATTTACTTTAAGCATTACATTTCATCCTACTTTTCATCTTTGCTCACTTGGGCATTTATATTCTTGCCATTTTTATTTTGCTCACTTGAGTCTTTCTTTTTAAGACACCTAATAATCAACATGAACCATAAAAAGCTTTAATGATACTTGGACTATTTGGTTGCTATCCTTGGCATTATGGAGCATTGGACTTCTTGGACTTAGGATTAAAAACCTTGGCCTATGTTGGAGACCTTGTGACCTTAATTGATATTTTGTTTGGAGTTCTTGAGGTTTACCTCAAGACATTGGGTTGTTTGTTTGTTTTGTGTGCAGGTTATTGTGATTACATTCTTTGTTTGTAATATGGAATTCACCCGTATACAGTCGTTACTTTGCCCAATTTTTGTGAATAATTAATACACTTGAAGCTTTGATTTCTCAAGAGGTTTAGTATCTTTGCTTGCTTGGTTTCAATCCAAAGAATGGGAATTCTATCTTGGCTCATAATGTCAAGAATTGACATCTTGTTGGTTATATGGTTCTTATCCTTAGCTTTTACCTTATACTTTAGGATAATCTCTTATTCTCCTCCCATCTTCTTCAATTTCAAAAATATTGTTCCTCCTTTTGAAAACTCTTCTTGTTTTTAAACTTGAATCACTTTCATAATAAACTTAGACTTAGGTCCATGCATTTTTAAAACCTTTTCATAAATAAAATTCAATCAACTTAATAATACATTGACATTCTTTTTGCGAGAAGACTAAAATTCAATCAATCTCATTTCAAACCATTTTTCCATTTTGGCTATTATCTTTAAAACATTTCTCAAAAGAGTGGACTCTTGTCAATCCTTGTAGTGATGCAAACAACTATATTTTTACAATATATAGTAAAGAGAGATATTTTCCACTTGGGTGTTGAGTGTGGCATTGTTGATTTTAAAATCCAAGCCATATCCTCCACTTTGAGATGATGCAAATTATCCTTTCTCATGATTGTGGGTAGTAAGTATGTTTTCCATACGGACAATGAAGATGATGTCTTATCTCATAAAATTAACCAACACACTTGTGTTTTAAAATTTTAAAAGAGGAACTACGTGTACCCCAATCCCCTATTGCACGAAAGGTGGTACATAGGCACTAAAGGTTCACAAGCGTGGCGGGTGCAAAAATCATAAAAAAAATACTTCTTCTCTCACCTCTACCATCCATTTTATATATAACACATTTTATAGCCAAAATATTCAGATTTTTACAAAGAGGTTCCTGTGGAGTACCGTAGATGTTTAGGGTGCTAATACCTTCACTTTGCATAACCAACCCCCTTACCTTGAATCTTTCCCCCTCTTTTTGGGTTACTCGCTCTTTTCCCATTCCTTTGGAAATAATAAAGGCGGTGGCAATTTTTATTTTGATCTGTGTAAGTCTAGTTAATCCAATGGCTTAGTCTTAAACATTTCTACCGCCACAGAAAAATGGCGACTTCATTGGGGAAATATTGACCACTTGTTGGTCCATCCCTAAGTGGGTTGAACCTATCTTTGTTTATATCTGTATATGTGCTATTGTTGTTTATGTGTTATATGTTGTACATATGTTTTCCTGGATTTTCCTGGTTTTCATGGTGCTTGGTGATTACTTATAAGTCCTATACCTGGAATTGGGAAAACTTTAAGATATGACGGACGGTATAGTCATGTTAACTTTGAGAGAGTAATCCCAAAAAAGGAGGCATGAGATCCCCCACTCAGTGGAGGCCCCTTTGACTGTAGTGTTATTTATCATGTAATCGGGAAGATGTACTGCTTTTGACTTGGGAGCCTGCTGAAGCTGAGGACCGTAGAATACCTAACACATCTTGGCCTTTTAGGTGTAGTGCAGATTCTATGACGGAGTAATCCGGAAATAGTTGTCACGTGATACTACGCTCGAACGAGTTTTTCTTGAGAATATTACTAATTACCTAGTTAATCGGGAAGTTGGTAATATCTGAAGGAAGGATATAGACTCTGGGAACCTCTAGAACCTTGTTCGTCAAGTGATAACTTTTAGACCATACCTTATGGGTAGTACCTTCGACCTCATGATCGTGACGTTGAACCTATGAACCCTATGTTTGTGATCTTCTGTGTGATTGTTGTATCATGCATCCATGCACTCATGAGCATCTTTTGAAGAAATTTTATTTCAAGGGACTTGAAAGTTGACCATTTATGAATATCTCAGGTACTTTTTGACCATGGATTATGGAAAAAGAAAGACTGGAAAATACTGTTTCAAAGATCCCAAGATAGATGAGTTGATCAGTCTAATTCCTGAGATTGAGTGTTCTGCAGATTTTTGGAAGAAGTATGGATCCATCATTCCTCTCATGAAGCTTAGGATGAAGGAGGGTATTCTCTCGACCTTGGTCCAATTCTATAATCTGATGTATCATTGCTTTACTTTACCGGACTATCAATTGATGCCTACACTGGAGGAGTATTCTTATCTGTTGGATTTACCTATTACCGATCGTGTTCCTTTTACTGGTTTGGAGGGTGAGCTAAATTCACATGAGATTGTTGCTTTGATTCATTTGGGTAAGTATGAGGTTGAAGCCCATATGACTACTAAAGGAGGGATTAGAGGATTACCAGCTCAGTTCTTATTGGAGAAAGCTCGTTACTTTTCTAGGATGAAGAGTACAGTCGCTTTTGAGGCCATCTTTACTCTACTTGCTTACAGGTTGTTCTTATTTCCTAATGTGGATAAGTTTGTTGACATTAATGCTATCAGGATCTTCTTGATTGGAAACCCAGTTCCTACATTGTTGGGTGATGCTTATTACTCTATTCATATTCGAAATTCTTATCATGGGGGGATGATTGTCTGTGGCACGCCTCTGTTATACCGGTGGTTCATTTCTCATATGCCTCAGTCTGATGCTTTCTAGGATGTTAGGAAGGAACCCCGTTGGGCTCCTAAGATCATGGAACTTACTCACTCGGATATTGATTGGTATCATCGAGCTTACTAGGATATAGAGATTGTTGACAGTTGTGGTAGTTTCCCCAATGTACCTCTTCTTGGTACAAAGGGAGGAATTAACTATAACCTTGTTCTTGCACGACGACAGCTTGGTTATCCAATGAGGGATAAACCAAATAGTATTCATTTGAGTAGTTTCTTTATGAAGGGGGGAGAAGACCAAAAGGAATCTAGGAAGAAGATTGTGAATGCCTAGCGTCACATTCATAGGAAGAGTAGGAAAGACTTGGGACCTAAGGGGGCTGTTTTTTTGGAGCCCTATCTTCAGTGGGTCCAAACGAGAGCTACTCAGTTAAAGGTGTCGTATTCCCGGGAAACGCCTATGCTGACTTATTTGTAAAGACCACTCCTACCTTATTGGATGATGTGGAAGAGCTACAACTTGCTTTGGTCAGGATGCAGGAGGAAAAGGATGCTTGGACAAATAAGTGCCAAACTTTAGGGATTTCTTATAAAGAAGACTTGAAGGAGAAAGATGACTTGATTGAGATTCTTGAGAGCCGGGCTGTAGAGACGATGGAGAGGCAAGGGGATTTATTTTTTCCTAAGCCTCAATCAGTTGATAGTTGCTCACTTCCTGATTTAGGTGATTGGAACAAGGTTTCCACTAGATATGCTGGAAAAAACCAGAGTTTGAAGGCTCAGATTACCAGGCTTACAGGGAAGGGCCAGCGTATAGAGTGATCTCCATCAACTTTACTTCTTAGGGTTTTATACTTTATTTTCATCTTGTACTTGGGATTATTGAAACTTGTAATCCATTTTGAAGTTATTCTAATAAAAATTTTCAGTATTTTAAATGCATTATTACTTTGATATTTTCAATGTGTCCATAAATCTTTAAGTCCCTTGAAATATTAATAATAAAAATTAATCATGTGCATTGCATATCATGCATCATTATGCACATATTTCTTGCATCTGTTATGCATATCCAGGTGTCTTACCAGGCTTCTTTACTTCGTTTAGCAAGCTAACTCACCACTACAACACTCGAGCTAATTTCAGAAGGAAGATGGACAACTTAGAACAAGAGAATCGTGAGCTGCGCGAGGAGGTTTCTGATTTGAAGGCCGGCATGGGCAATCTTACAGCTCTGATGGAATCTCTGGTGGCTGCTTAGAATCAGCCACCGAGTGTTCAACCTCAACCAACAAGGGCTACTAATGAAGCTCCGACTATTCTTGTGTCTGCTACTCCAGCTGTTGTTCAGAATCAGATGCCTCAAGGTTATCCATGGGGAATGCCAGAGAACTTTGTGCCTGAAGGTTTCAATCTTGGTCCTCAAGAAGCTCCAGTTGTTCAGACTACTGTTACTTCTGCACCTCCTGTGGTGCATGTTTCTCCTGTTGCACCTCCTTCAGTGAATATGATTCCATTTTCTAATGATGATATGTGTCGTCCTTTTCCTCCACCAAGTGAAGACTTGGGTCTTTATGACAAAATGGATGATTTTCAAGAACAGTTTGACAAGATGCAGAGGGAGATGAAGGCCCTCAGCGGAAAGGAACTATTCAGGCAGAATGTGACTGAATTATGCTTGGTCTCGAATGTTAAGATACCTGCGAAGTTTAAGGTCCCAGAATTTGAGAAGTACAAGGGCAACACTTGCCCTCGTGCTCATCTGGTGATATATGTAAGAAGAATGTCTACCCATACTGATGATCAACGTCTTCTGATTCACTTTTTTCAGGATAGTTTGACCGGTGTTGCACTGAAGTGGTATATGAGTTTGGATAGTGTCAATATCCATACTTTCAATGACTTGGAAGAAGCATTTATCAGACAATAAAAATACAACATGGACATGGCGCCCGACCGTGATCAACTCAGGGCCATGATTTAGAAAGACAGGGAATCATTCAAAGAATATGCACATAGATGGCGTGAGGTAGCTGCCGAAGTGATTCCTCCCATGGAAGAGAAGGAGATGACTAAGATTTTCTTGAAGACTCTGGGTGCTTTCTACTATGAGAAGATGGTAGCGAGTGTGCCAAGTGACTTTACGGAAATGGTAGGCATGGGTATCTGGTTAGAAGAGGCTGTAAGAGAGGGTCGTTTAACGAAGGGTGAAAGTTCTAGAAATACAAAGAAGCCATCCTATGGGTTTACCAAGAAGAAGGAAGGAGATATAAATGTTGTTATGCAAGAGAGGAGGGTTAATCCTCCTAGAAGAAATTATCAGCGTCGTCAACAAGTCGCCTCAGTTACTCCAGTTGTTGGTGTAACACCAACCACCGTTGCTTATCAGAGACCATCCCAACAGAGGAATCAAGGGTATAATTAGATAAGGGAGAGTTATGACCCTATCCATATGATATATACAGAGTTACTCCTGGAGTTAATTCAGAAGAAGTTGATTCAGACCCGACCACCTCCCGTTGTACCATTACCCTTGCCTTGGTATTACAAGGCGGACCAAACATGTGTTATTCATCAGGGAGCACCAGGGCATAATGTTGAGAATTGTTATCCTTTGAAGACTGAGGTGCAAAAATTGGTGAAGTCTGGTATTCTATCTTTCAAATATGTGGGCCCAAATGTGAAAGAAAACCCTCTACCCAAGCACGGAGGAGCAAATGTAGTGAACATGGTGGTCGGTTGTCCAGGCGAATTCCAGATTTTTGATATTAATCTGGTTAGAGGAGATTTGGTGAAAATGCATACAGACCTCTGAATTTATCTACTATACGCATGACCATGCCAGTTGTGATATTTGCAGTACGGATATATAGGGTTGTGACAAGATCAAGGCTGATTTGCAGGAGATGATGGATGAGGGCCTCATCCACATAATCAGGCCTAGGGTAGAGTATGAAGAGGAAGTAAACATGGTTTATGGATGTCATGGAGAGTTCAGAATCTTTGATGTGGAATACATGAAAGAGTACTGTGATACGGTGGGAGAACTGACATTGAGGGTTTTGCGATTGTATTTGCAAATGTTGCGGTTTAGCAAGAGTCGCCACCGACTTTTCTTTTATCCAATAAGGAAAGGTGAAAAAGCACAGGAAAGACCTTTTGAGATGTTTTCATGAGTTCGGGGGGTAGATTATGAAAAGGGAATGTATTAGCACCCTTTCCATCCATGGTTTTCCATGGGCTCTTAGTTACTTGTCAGATCACTTGCTTTTGTTTGAAAATTGTGCTTTTGAGTGGTTTTGAAAGTATTTTGAAAAGGTGCCATCGTTTAGGCAAACTTTGCAATGATTCCCGTTCGTAAGAATGTATGCAAAGTGTTGAGCTTTTGAAAATATTCCAATGTTTGGAAAGTGTTTTGAAAGTGTATGTGATTGTTTTTGAAAATAGCAAGGATGTTTGTTTTGAAATTGAGCAAGTAACTAAGAGCAATATGCCTACTCAAAAGGTTTTTAGATGTGTTTTTCCTCCTCTTTTAGATGTTGCTATCTTACCATTGATTTGATAAGAAGCCCCGTCGTTAGATGTGAAGGGACGAGCGTTGGGTCATCGTATGACCATGATAGCAATGTTGTGAAAATGACTTAGCACTTTTCTGTAGGGACTAAGATCATTTTTTGAAAGGCAACTTTGATAGCATCATCGAGGGACTATGATCTTTTTCAATTTGTTTGTGCTAAGACATCCCACATGCATAACATGGCCATTTTTATAAGGCAACAAATGGAATTTTCCTAAGGGTGCATGTGTGCAAGTGTGTTTGATTGCATGCATTTTGTCTTTGATTTTTGGGTTATCTATTTGTTGATTTTATCTAATTACTTAACATTTATGAAGGTAATAAAAGAGTGCAAAAAATAAATCCTACACTATTACAACCATATTCAATTGCATGAAAATATAAAGGAAAAAATAAGGTAAAAGCAAGAAAAATGGATCCTTCGACTTAGGGCAACAACCCTTCGACTCTGCCATTTTTGGCCTTCTTCGACTTTACCTGAAAAGGGGTGAAAGAATGAGTTTCGACTGGGGCCTGGAGGCCAGCATGTTGTGCCTTTCGACTGCCTTTTTCATTTGGCATGAAGGTTAGTATGGAAGCCAGAGGCTTCGTCTCTAACTCTTTTGTCTCCTGTTTCTTTCATTTGAGTTTGAATAGCAATATGGCTCAAGGCCATACCAACATCACCTTGCTGGAGGTTGGAGCGTGTTCTGGACCTTGAAGTGGTTATTTTAAATGCCTCTGGATTCGAAGGAAAAGACCCAGGGTAGGCTTTCGACACTGGATTCGAAAGAACAAAACAAGTGAACTATCCTTCTTTGTTGGATTCAAAGGAAAGAACAAGTGGGATGTTCCTTAATCGAAGGAAACTTGAATGTGTTGTTTGAAGGTGGTAACGATGATTCTGGTTCTTTGATTTCTCAAGTGTTGAAGTGTTTTATAATTTTATGGTGTGTGAGAATTTTGAAGATACGTTTCCCTCCTCTTCTCCTTTTTCTGTCCTCTTCTCCTTTTTCTGTCCTCTTCTCTTTGTGCAAATGAACTCTCTATTTAAAGAGAAAGGCTTTTGGGAAGCTTGGGGAGCAAAAATAATAAAATAAGGCTCAGCTGGAAAGTAAGTGCCCACTTGTGCCATAAAAGCAAAATGAATGGTTCATATGGGGTTGCTTCCTTCTGAAGGAAAACAGGCGCAAGGCTCAAGACAAACTTTTCTAAAAGGTAGTGTTATGCTGTTAAGTACAAGTGGTCTTGGACAACAAATGGGTAAAAGCCTGTTTTCTTGCATAAAAAATTAAGTATAGGGTGAGTCATAGGTTTGAGGCCTGAAAAGGGGAAACATGTAGCCTAGTCTATGGGTCTAAATGTTCAACTTGATCTTTTGAGTCGAATCCTCCATCTTTCTACACCTTTCGACCAGATTAGAAAAACTCAGCATTAGTTTCCACCAGTTGCGTGTCATAATGCAGGACTATGGCGTGTCGAAGGGTTTACAGATGGATTCGAAAGTGATATGAAGGCGCATTCGAATCATACATGAAGATGAATTTTGAAAGTCACAAGAAGGTAGCGATTCATCCAATCGAAAACTTATGAATCCAAGGCAAACAGGTGAGGGGCGAATGGTGCAGTCGAATGCCACTTTTCAGAAGGTTATTAACTTCTGAATCGAAGGAAATTTTCAGAAGATTATTGACTTTTTGAATTGAAGAAAACCAAAAGGAGGCCTTTACTTCCTGAGTCGAAGGACATTCCTGAGTCAAAGGACATTGTTTCAAAGAGAAACAAAAGCTCAATTGAAGCTTGTATGAAGATCATTTCCTTATGAGTCGAAGGAAGCCTTTTTGAAGTCACATGCCCAGACGAAAGAGGCGCACTAGCAGATACTTTTGAGCAATCGAAGGAGGTGCAAAGTCCAGTCGAAGGGGGATGAATCGAAGAAGACCTATTTCCCTTCAAATTTGTCAAAATGTTATTTTTATTTGTTTTCTCCTTTTTTTGACAGCTTCCTCTTAATCCTGGTGCTGGAAAATCCCAATGTACTTGTGCAAGCTTAAACCTTGTGAATATTTGTGAGGAAAGCCTTGAAAATTGAGAGGGAAACTTTTAGGGTACAACAGCTGCCCATGTTCAAACTTCTTGAACCTGAAGAGTTAGGTTGGCGGATCCAGCATCCGTGACCTGATGATGAAAGACGTTTGAACACTAGAGTGCCCAGAAATTTGCACCCGAAGATGGATGGTGAATGGGCTTATAGATGCCATTTGGAGGAATGTTGATAAACTCTGGAAGAAGCATCAGCACAAATCTCCTGTTGATCCATACTAAACTTGCTGTCTTCCTTGTGAGAAAGGGGTTAGGAAAATGCAGATGCTTGCATGATGCTTACCAGATGTGGTATCATGCTAAATGCATTGTTATGTACATGCTATGATGTATGAATTCGAAATGTGTTTTCGTTCGGGAAAATAAATCCCTGACTACTGCTGAGGAAATCTTCGGAGGTTGAATCCTTGATTGCCTGTTGAAAATGAAGAATATGCATATCTTCAAATTCTATTGAAGAGATGCGTCTGCTGGGGAGCATTACTCAAGAATCAGCTATTATCTGGTCGGATCCAAGCTTCACAGTTGCTGAGGATGAAGTAGTCGGTTGCTATCTGATCGGGTCTAGGTTTCATGGAAACTTACTGGGGGAATGGATGAATTAACTGTTATCTGGTCGGATCCAGGCTTTGTAGAAAATTCCTTGAAATTGAATAGTCATCTGGTCGGGTCCAGGTTTCATAACAACTTGTTGGGGATGTGGAGGTTAACTGTTATCTGGTCGGATCCAGGCTTCACAGCAAATCGCTGGGGATACAAAAGTTAACTGTTATCTGGTCGGGTCCTAGCTTCACAGTAACTTGGAATGGAAATTACTATCTGGTCGGATCCAGGCATCATGGGTTTTGGAAAGCTGTACTATTATCTGGTCGAGTCCAGGCTTCATAGTGTCTTTCTGGGGATCATAGTTAATTGTTATCTGGTTGGGTCCAAGTTTTACAATAAACTGCTGGAAAACTGTTATCTGGTCGGGTCCAGGCTTCGCAGATTTCTGAGGTTGATGCGGCAATTGTTATCTGGTCGGGTCCAGGTTTCACAATAAACTGGTTGAAAAAGTGTTATCTGGTCGGATCCAGGCTTTGCAGATTTCTAATGAGGTTGATTGTTATCTGGTCGGGTCTAGGCTTCACAATGAACTGGTTGAAAACTGTTATCTGGTCGGGTCCAGGCTTTGCAGATCTCTGATGAAGTTAATTGTTATCTGGTCGAGTCCAGGCTTCACAATGAACTGCTTGGGGATTTAGTTGTTATCTGGTCGGGTCCAGGCTTCACAACAAATCTCTGAGGATGATTGCTATTTGGTCGGATCCAGGCTTCGCAATGACTTTCTTGAAAAGATGGAAATGATATCTGGCGACTTCATTGGGGAATAAAGAGGCAACTCTACTGAGAACCAGTAGTTAAAACCTTGGTTGGATTAAGTTTAGATTCTTCTATATCTTGGAAGAGTTGGGCTGGTCGTGTCCAAGTTTTCATAGCTCTTTGAGAAATGAGATCAACTGTCATCCGGTCGGGTTCAGGCTTCAGTAACTCAAGAGGTCAAACTGTTATCTGATGGGGTCCAAGCTTCAGTAATCGAAGAAATCAGACTGTTATCTGGTCGGGTCCAGGCTTCAGAAATTTAAGAATTCAAACTGTTATTTGGTCGGGTCCATGCTTCAGCAATTGAAAGAGTCAAATTGTTATCTGGTCGGGTCCAGGCTTCAGTATAACTTGAAAATTGTGCTAATCTGGTCGGATCCAGGCTTCATAGCATTTCTTGGTAATAATAAAGGCTTTGTTGAAGACTTTACTAGGGATTAGGGGTTGTGGCCCTGTGATTTGCAGTCTTTTGAAGGGGAAATTCTAACTAGAGAGTATAGACTCAGTCAGGCAAGGTAGACTCAGCTTGGCAAGGATATACTCTACTGGGGATGATGGACTCATCTGGGGAGGATAGATTCTGTTTGGAGAAAATAGCCTTGGTGGGAAAAGATGTACTCCGCTGGGAGATTCGGACTCAAATGGGGAATTTGGGTTCCGTTGAGGGATTTGTACTTCGCTGGGCGATTCAGACTCAAATGGGGAATTTGGGTTCCATTGAGGGATTTGTACTCTGCTGGGGGAATAGAATCTTGGTTGGAAGATATACTCTGCTGGGGAAGATGGACTCAGTGGGGAGTGCTTATTCAGCTAGACTCAGCTTGGAGAATAAAATCTCGGTTGGAAGATACACTCTACTGGGGATAAAAATTCCTGGTTGGGAGATATACTCCACTGGGGACAGAAAACCCTGGTTGGGAGATATACTCCACTGGGAATGATGGGATTATATGGGGAATTTTGGACTCAACGAGGAGTGCTTACTCGTCTGGAGACAGAAAACCCTGGTTGGGAGATATGCTCCACTGGGGATAAAACTCCTGGTTGGGAGATATACTCCACTGGGGATAAAACTCCTGGTTGGGAGATATACTCCGCTGGGGACAGAAAACCCTGGTTGGGAGATATACTCCACAGGGGATGATAGGATCATCTGGGGATGATGGGCTCGGCTGGGGAGTTTTAGACTTACCGGGGAAATAACTCTGTTAGGGAAATAAACCCTGCTGAGGAGATGAGTTTCCTTTAGACAGAGAAAGTTGTCAAGAGATTGAGACTCTGGCAGGGGTTTATCCTTTGTGAAGATATTTTTGTAGGCAATTCCGCTGGGGAAAGGATGGATGGGGTTGTCCCTATAGGGAAAATGATGACGAGATAACTCTGTGGGGAATAAAATATGTTGAGGAGATGTATTCCCTTTAAGAAGAGATCTCTTAGGCTTTAGCTGGAAAAAAGTTGTCAAGAGATTGAGACTCTGGCCAAGGATCGTCCCGTGCAAGGATATTTTATGGGCAACTCTGTTGGGGAAAGGTTTATTGCCAACGCCCGGGTGGGGATAATGATGGTGAGATAACTTTGTGGGGCTATTTCACATTCATTAAAGGGATGCTTACTGCTGTTGTGCACTGATGCCTTGTTGAAGTTGCTGCTTGGCAGGACACATGTGCCAAATAGCTTTAATTATGTTCATATGCATATGTTCATTCAATTTTAATCATTGGACAAATTTGCATTCAAAACAGAGATAGACAATTTTGCAATTCAAAGTGTATTTGTATTGATATTTTTCCCATGAATAGGCGTTTTTGTACATAGAGGCGGAAATCCTAGTAAGAGGAAATTGCCGAAAAGAAAACGAAATTGAGAACGAAAAACAAATAGCCATGTGAAATGATCTCATTTCCTTTCAGCTCTACTATTGTCCCAGTGTCTTTGAACGTCCCTTGCCATTGATTGAAGTTGATTGGATTGATCCTGGACCATTTGAACTTGGACCTTGGTGATAGTATTGATCGTGTTGATTTCGCGGGACATAGTTGTACGCTTTTAATCCTTAATTTTTTCCTGAACCGCCCTTTCGGGTTTTTGGTCCACCAGGATACCCTTTTTGCCCAAGTCTCCCTTTCGGGTTTTCAACTTGTCGGGTGTACAATCTTTTGTATATATCCCTAATTTTTGCCTAAACCTTTTGGTTTTCCGGGATGCCCTGATTTTGCTTAGGTGTGTCAACCTAACAGGTCTCTTATGTGTAGTATTTTTTGACTATGTCCGTGTTTATAGGATGTGGGAAGTCTTCACCATCCATGGTGGCTAGTATCAAGGCACCGCCAGAGAAAACTCTCTTGACAACAAACGGCGCTTCATAGGTGGGGGTCCATTTTCCTCCGGGGTTTCCTTGTGGTAAAATGATGCATTTTATCACCAGGTCACCAACTTGATATACTCGAGGCTTGACCTTTTAGTTGAAAGCTTTGATCATCCATTTTTGATACGTCTGACCATGGCAGATATCAGCTAATCGTTTTTCATCGATCAAGTTCAGCTGATCCAATCTCGTCTGAATCCATTCGTCTTTACTTAGGCCTGCCTCAATCATAATCCTCAGTGAGGGGATTTGAACTTCCATTGGCAAAACGGCTTCCATGCCATAAACTAGAGAGAAGGGAGTTGCCCCAGTTGATGTTCTAACTGAAGTAAGGTAACCATGTAGAGAAAATGGTAGCATCTCATGCCAATCTTTATAGGTCACTACCACTTTTTGCACAATCTTCTTGATATTTTTGTTGGCTTCTTTGACTACACCATTCATTTTCGGTCTATACGGAGAAGAATTGTGATGCTTGATCTTAAATTAAGTGCACAATTCCCTGACCATGGCATTGTTGAGGTTAGTCCTATTGTCGGTGATGATCCTTTCGGGGATACCATAACGGCAGATAAGATTGTGTCTGGTGAATCTGGCTACCACATTCTTGGTGAATGAGGAAAATGAGGCGGCTTCGACCCATTTGGTGAAATAGTAGATAGCAACAAGAATGAAGTGGTGTCCGTTGGAAGCTGTGGGCTTGATTTCTCCGATCATGTCGATACCCCACATTGCAAATGGCCATGGAGAGGTCATGACATTCAGAGGGGTTGGAGGTACATGGACCTTATCAGTGTAGATTTGACATTTGTGGCAAGTTCTTGAATGTTGATGGTAATCTGTCTCCATCGTTGACCAATAGTAGCCAACTCTTAAGATTTTCTTAGCCATTGTATGCCCACTTGAGTGAGTACCGAAAAGGCCATCGTGCATGTCTTTCATGATTTCCTCTGCCTCCCTCTTATCCACACATCAGAGTAGAGTTGAATCGTGGTTGCGCTTGTACAATATCCCATTACTTAGGAAGAATTTGGCTGCAAATCTTCGTAAGAACTTTCTGTCATTGATAGATGCCCCCTCTGGATACACTTGCGCTTTAAGGTATCTAATTACCTCATGGTACCACGACTTTTCCATATTGGTGTCAAGCTCATAGCAATGCGCAGGTCCATCAAATCTTTCAATTGCAATCATAGGGGCTTCGTTGTCCCATCTGACTTTGAACATTAAGGACATGGTTGCCAGAGCGTCAGCCAACTGGTTTTCTTCCCTAGGGAAATGTTCAAAAGTGATCTCTTTGAAGTGAGGAATTATGGATAGCACGAGTTCCTTGTAAGGGATAAGATTAGGGTGTTTAGTGTCCCAATCTCCTTTTCTTGGCTGATCACCAAAGCGAAATCTCCAAACACGTCCAAATGCTTGATCCTTAATTCAATAGCAGCTCTTAGACCTAAGATGCACACTTCATACTCGGCCATATTATTTGTACAATCGAAGCATAGTCTGGAGGTAAAAGGAGTGTGGCAACCTTCAAGAGAGATGATCACAACACCAATTCCATTACCTAAGGCGTTGGAAGCCCCATCGAATACCATAGTCCATCGGGATCCTTGTTCAGGTCCGTCATACGGTCTAGGTTTTGCACAGTCGGTTACCAGCATAATATTCTCGTCAGGGAAGTTGAAGTTCATTGACTGATAATCATCCACAGCTTGATGGGCCAACTGATCTGCTAGTACACTTCCTTTGATGGCTTTTTGATTTGTGTATTGAATTTCGTACTCAGTCAAAATCATTTTCCATCTGGCTATTCGTCCGGAAAGGGCAGGTTTTTCGAAGATGTACTTAATCGGATCCATCTTAGAAATCAATAAAGTTGTATGAGTCAACATGTATTGCCTTAGCCAACGAGAAGCCCACGCTAAAGCACATCAAGTTTTCTCGAGCAGTGAATATCTGGTTTCACAGTCGGTAAACTTTTTGCTTAGGTAGTAAATTGCATGCTCTTTTCGGCCAGACTCGTCATGTTGGCCCAAAACACACCCCATAGAATTCTCTAGTACCGTTAAGTACATGATCAACGGTCTTCCTTCAACCGGAGGCATGAGAATAGGAGGTTCTTGTAGGTATTCCTTGATTTTTTCAAAGGCAATCTGGCATTCATCGTTCCATTTGACTATCTGATCTTTCTTCAAGAGTTTGAAGAGTGGCTCACAGGTAGCAGTTAAGTGTGATATGAAGCGGGCAATGTAATTGAGATGACCCAAGAATCCTCTGATTTCTTTTTCAAAACGAGGGGCTGGCATTTCTTGGATGGACTTTATCTTGGCGGGATCAACTTCAATGCCTTTATTGCTGACAATAAATCCTAGAAGCTTTCCAGAGCGTACTCTGAATGTGCACTTATTAGGGTTTAACCTCAGCTTATATTTCTTCAGTCTTTCGAATAGTTTGCATAGGTGACCGAGATGTTCTTCTTCGGTTTGTGATCTGGCGATCATATCGTCCATATATACCTCTATCTCATGATGAATCATGTCATGAAATAAAGCCACCATATCCCTTTGATATGTTTCCCCTGCATTCTTTAATCTGAACGGAATGACCTTGTAGAAGAAAGTGCCCCATTGTGTAACGAAGGTAGTTTTTTCCATATCTTCGGGGGCCATCTTTATTTGATTATAGCCCGAGAAGCCGTCCATGAATGAGAAGACTTTATGTTGAGCGGTATTGTCGACTAAGACGTCAATGTATGGTAGAGGGAAATCATCCTTGGGGCTTTCCCTATTCAGATCCCTATAGTCTATGCACATGCGAACTTTCCCGTCTTTCTTTGGCACTGGCACTATATTAGCCACCCATTGAGGATGGGATGTTACAACTAGGAATCCTGCATCAAACTGTTTCATTACTTCGGCTTTGATCTTTTCAGACATGTCAGTTCTCATGCGACGAACTTTTTATTTAACAGGAGGGCAGTCTTTTTTAGTGGGCAGACGATGAACCACAATGTCGGTATCCAACCCAGGCATATCTTCATACGACCAAGCAAATACTTCCATATAATCGTGCAACATCTGAACCAAACGGCTTTTGACACTGCTTTTCAAATTAGCACCGATCCTGATTTCCTTCTTATCTGACTTGGTACCCAGGTTGATAACCTTAATTGACTCTTCATGTGGTTGAATAGCCTTTTACTCTTGCAACAGAAGTCTGGCTAGTTCTCCTGGTATGTCACAATCTTCCTCGCTTTCGTCTTCAGCTTGGTTGATAGGACATTCAAAGTCATAGTTGGCAATAATAGAGTTGTTGGCAATAGGATCCAGAGTGGATGTAGACCTGCAAGAGTGTGTGTGTATGCATGTAAGATACATGGATATCTTTTGGAAATGTATTTAAAAGAAAAGAAAGACAATGAACACAAATATATGAATGCAAAAGAGTCAAATGTACTGAATGGTCATATGATTAGATGAACAAAATATAAAACCATTGACAAAAGAACCAAAGTTCCCCATGCTAGGCACATGGCTTAGAAGTCAATATCAAAATATTACAGACAAAGAGTTCTTGAATTGATTAAAAACAAAAACAAGTAGATTACTCCTCAATGAAGGAGATGGGCACAAAGTCCTTCGCATGGCAATTGTTGGGCTTCCCTTCGGTTGTTGGGTATATCCAGTCTTCAAAAGCACACTCATCCTCGGAATCCTCTATGGCGTTTACTTCAAGATTCTTGAGGTGGAGAGACAACTTTCCTGTACGAGAATCTCTAATTTCTTTCTGAGCTTTGGAGGTGAAACCTATCCCAAACTTATCTGCCTTGAACGGGATGTCGGGGAGCTGACCCTACATCTTATTGTTTCCTTCTTCTACCACCGCACGGGCATCCTTAAGAGAAACCATCTTGGGAATAACTTTATCGGCCTTTGGAGTGTCGGAGGATATTTTGGTGGTGGCCACAACTTCAAATGTATGGCAAGGAGTCTCTATGAATTCGCCATCCATTTCTACATATTTGAAAGAAGTGAGGTGGCTTACCATAAATTCTTCTTCACCGTAAACAGTGACAACATTCCCTTGAACTGGGTATTTTAACTTCTGGTGGAGAGTAGAAGTGACCACACCTGCCTCATGGATCCATGGGCGCCCAAGCAAGCAAGAATACGCGGGCCGTATGTCCATTATGTAGAATGTGGAGTTGAAAATCTGTGAACCAACCTTAATTAGGAGATCCACCTCCCCATGAACCATCCTTTTCGACCCATCGAATGCCCTCACAACAATATCACTTGGCTTCAAAACCAAACCTTCGCAGTCTAGCCGATCTAAAGCGCCTTTAGGTAACACATTTAAAGATGAGCCAGTGTCTACCAAAACATATGCCAGAGTGGTCCCCTTACATTCAACAGAAACATGCAAGGCTTTATTGTGGTTCTTTCCCATGGGAGTTAAGTCTGCATCGGAGAACCCCAGACCATTGTCAGTGGTCAGACTTGCTACGCAGTTCTTAAACTGGTCGGTTGTGGTTTCTTGAGGCACGTGAGCCTTTTTCAAGAACTTAATCAGAGCCTGTGCATGGGCATCGGAACATAGTAATAGGGATAACATTGATATTTTAGAAGGGGTTTATCCCAACTGCTCTACTATTTTGAAGTCGATTTTCTTGATGATTTTCAGAATCTCCTCCATTTCTTGAGTGGATGGTTCCTCCATAACAGTCTTTTTAGCAAGTGCCTTTTCTCTGACAGGCTCACTTTCTTTCTCTTTCCCTTTAGTACTGGAACCAGCATTGCCGTTGGTTATGTGGATTGGAACTGTGGTAGTGGTTGGTGGTGAGATATCAGGGGAAAAGAGTCTTCCTGTTCTTGTGACTTTACTAGAACCAGTGATATTAGTAACACCTGCTTCATTATCATCAATCCAAGAATCTTGTTTTACCCCATGTTAATAAACATTGACACCATAATTCCATTGGACCTCTTTATCAGAGGTGTATGGAACGGGTCCGGCAACACTGATTATGAGAGGAGCAATGATTGGTTCGTTTGAAATCCTGATAGGACCTTTGGATGAGATCCTAAGAGGTTTGTTTGAAATTGTTATGATGGCCAAGTCTTCAGCTTTTTCGATTGAATTTTTTATGGCAGGATTCTTTTCGAATAGAATTTCGCGGCTATCCATTAGGCGTTGTATGCCTTTCCTCAGTTTTTCACACCCATCAGATTGTCTCGTACAGCCCACACAGTCTTTTTCACAGCCGAGGAAAGTCTCAGCTTTCAACAGATTGCTCTTGATTACATTTAATGGAGTAGTTAACCCTTTGACGGAGGCAATGAAAGTTGTATCTTCGATGGCATTAACACCTTTGTTGTGCTTCGGCATTGGAGCAGTAATTACATTTGGCGTTGGAGGAGGATCAAATTCAATAGTTTTGTTGTCGATTAAATCCTGGATTTTGTTCTTCAGAGCCCAACACTGATCAGTCTCATGCCCTGGGCTGTTTGAATGATAAGCACACTTTGCATTTGGATTATATCTCGGTGATGAGGTGTCAAGGTTGGCAGGAGGATCCCGCAATGTCATTAAATTGATCCTGAGCAAATGCTGAAGGGCTTGAGATAATGACATGCCTAACCTCGTGAACTGTCTTCTCGGAGCTTTAACCCGTTGATGATTGGTAGGTGGTCATTGAGTAGCATTCAGATTGGAGATTCGGAAAATATTGATAGACGGATGATTATTCATTTTGGTACGGGCCTTTTCTCTATACACAACACTAACTTCTTTCTTCGTGGCAAAAGGTTTCTTGACAAGATTGGGAGTGGAAGTAGACGCCACAGAGATCTTTCCACTCTTGATGCCACTTTCTACTCTTTCACCGATTAGGATTAGTTCGGTGAAACCAGAAGAAGAGCAGCCAACCAACAAATTGAAGAAAGGACCAGATAATGTGCTCATGAATATGTCAATGTATTCCCTATCAGTCAAGGGAGGTTGGACCCTACTTGCAAGGTCTCTCCATTTCTACGCATACTCCTTATATCCTTCACTCTTCCCCATGGTCATACCTTGCAATTGAACCCTCGTCGGTGCCAAGTCGGAGTTGTATTGATACTAATGGTAGAAGGAAGTAGCTAGACCCTCCCAAGTATTGATGCGAGAGCCATCCAACTGGTAAAACCATTCAAGTTATGTTCTGGCCAGGCTCTCTTGGAAAAAGTGAATCCATAGTTTTTTATCAGTAGTGTGCGGTTGTATCTTGTGCATATAGGAATTCAAATGGAGCTTTGGGCAAGAAACCCCATTGTATTTTGCAAAGGTTGGTATTTTGAACTTGTGGGGAATGACTACCCCAGAGATTAAGCCCAAATCGTCAAAATTCAAACCGGGGATAGCTTCGATTTCAACTGCTTTTAATCTGTCTTTTAGCTTCTTGTATTTGATGTCTGCGGGTGGATATTGTTCATTTAAATAATCATCATCCAATTCTTGGTCATTGATACAGTTGACCTGAGTACTCTTGACTTCACCAATTTGGTTCTCGTCTTCTTCGGATGAATCTTCCTCTATTGAGATTTGACGGATTGTCTCTTTGAACCTTTTACCCATGTTGAGTAGAGCTTTCTTCTTTGGCTTCTTCTTAGCGACCAACAAGGCCATCATATCCTGCTGCCCCTTGGCCAGGGCGAGTAAAGCTTCATGAAATTGAGAATTATGAGCCTGGAGTTCCGTCACAGTTTTCTCTAAATCCATCTTGCTTGCTTGCTGAAATAAACAGCGGAGAGATGAGGAAACTTGTTATGCGGACGCCTGTCATGTCATGATGCATGAATATGCAGTATGCAAATGATTTCAAGGATTTAAAGAATTTAAATTTGTATAGACAAAGAGTGAACAAACGTTAACTTGCATTAAAGAAATCTTGATTTGAATACAAACATGCCTCTTGGGCTTACAATCAACAGAAAAAAGCATAAAGTAAACTCCTAAGACAGAAAAGTTTTATGCATCTTCTTTGGCGCAATGTAGGTGTTTAAGCTCCTTTCCTCATGAAGTTCCCTTGTAAGCTCCAATATATTCTTCTCGCTTTCATAGAAATTAGCTTCAAAGGTATCTCGCTCTCCTTTTAACTGAATCCAAGCGTTTCGCAAATCTTCGAGAGAAGTAGGCATATCAGGATAGAGGATAGTATGCGGAATGTCTCCTTCGACTATTGGCTCCATGATAACAGGTAAGACGGCTTCATAAGGCATCTTGAGACTTTGAGCGCGAGCCCTTACCCATTTAAGATAAGGTTCCAAAGGAATGGAATTCTTACATCCCAATGTCTTGCTATCAACTTTGTTAACCATACCCCAAGCTCATATAAATCTTCGACGGTAACCTTGGGTATCACTTTCGTAGTCAAATGCAATTCCTTGGATGAGTATCTCATGAGGGCCATCTCTTTTAGCATACCCAAATTGTCGCAAATCTAAACAAGGGTTGTAAGTAATGCCTCCCCCAATGCCAAGTAGAGGGACATTAGGGAATTCCCCACAGCGGTCAATGATGGTAATATATTCTAAGGAGTGATAATACCAATGGATATCAACATGCGAAAGTGACATTAATCTTTTAGACCATCTCATACCTTGTTCATTTTTTACCACGGATCGAGGTAGGTGTGAAATAAACCACCTAGCCAACAGAGGAGTGCAACACATCAAAGTCCCTCTTTTCTTCAAAGTGCGAGAGTGAAGAGAATGCAATATGTCTCCAAGCAATGTAGGCACCGGATTACGAGATATGAAAACCTTAATCGCATTCACATCTATAAATTGGTTTGGATTTGGAAATAGTACCAATCCATAGATGAGAAGAGCCAGAATTTCCTCAAAGGCTTGTAGATCCAAAATATCCCAACACTCTTGAGCCTTCTCTAATAAAAACTTTGCTAGTAACCCTTTAACACCACTCCTTGTTACCCAATTTGCTACTATGTCAGATGGTTGCAAATGTAGAGCTTGGGAAATTTCCTCAGGTTTAGGGTCTCTTTTAATACCGTTGAAAGGTAATTGATTGAGAATAGGGGTCCCTACGAGTTGAGAAAATTCCTCCAAAGTGGGCACAAGTTGGTAATCAGGAAAAGTGAAGCAATGATGCAAAGGGTCGAAGAATTGGACAAGCACCTTTATCATCTCTTCTTCAATACTTGAGGTAACCAAACTAAGGAGTCGTCCATGTCTTTTGGTGAACAGGGAATCTTCAGGGACCCTTGATACTAAATCCTTGAGTTGTAGAGGTACCCTCATAAGACTGACTTGGATAGTGTTCCTACGAGCAAAGGCCATGTCCTACAAAATAGAACAAAGATAAATCCAAAAATCCTTGAAATGGTTAATAATGTTTATGATGTTTATGATGTTATGATGTTATGATGTTATGATGTTTATGTACAAGTGCATACACAAGCAAATCAAACAAGTCCTTAGTTTAGGATTGCATGGGGTTTCAGGTAAGTACCCTCTTGAAGTTTTAGTTGGCTCAACCTTTCCTAGTTAAAAGTAACCGGGTTCTAAGGGATCTCAATATCATTGATCTTTCCCCCAAGTTTCGTTCGATAAGCGATTGACTCGCAACCAAACAAAACTCAAGAGTCCAACCTCAATGAGTGTGGCATCGAGTATCCACCAACTTCGGACTGCACCAAAGCCGGTCATCTCGCTACGTCCTAATGGCCAAGTTGGTCAAGTAAGGTTCTAAGGTCAGTTGATGCTTTATGACACCATGCGGCGGCCCTGTACTCTCCCTGATTGACTCAAGGGTTATCGGTACCAACCAAAGTGCCATATCAACGTAGCTACTACTTCAATCGTGTTGGTATACCCCACACAGTTCCCTCACAGTTTATTTCTACTTACCTAAAATGTATCCCCCAAATCCGGGTGTAGGATTTTTTTAACAGTAACCCAAACAAGGAACCAAAAATATAAAGCAAGCAAATCAAACAATGTAAGCAAGTAAATATGATCTAACCCTAAGGTAACCCCACTTTTAAGATTCAAAATTCCCCATCAGAGTCGCCAGTTCTGTGATATGGTGGGAGAACTGACGTTGAGGGTTTTGCGATTGTGTTTGCAAATGTTGCGGTTTAGTAAGAGTCGCCACCGACTTTTCTTTTATCTAATAAGGAAAGGTGAAAAAGCACAGGAAAGACCTTTTGAGATGTTTTCATCAGTTCAGGGGGTAGATTATAAAAAGGAAAGGTATTAGCACCCTTTCCATCCATGGTTTTCCATGGGCTCTTAGTTACTTGTCAGATCACTTGCTTTTGTTTGAAAATTGTGCTTTTGAGTGGTTTTGAAAGTATTTTGAAAAGGTGCCATCGTTTAGGCGAACTTTGCAATGATTCCCGTTCGTAAGAATGTATGCAAAGTGTTGAGCTTTTGAAAATATTATAATGTTTGGAAAGTGTTTTGAAAGTGTATGTGATTGTTTTTGAAAATAGCAAGGATGTTTGTTTTGAAATTGAGCAAGTCACTAAGAGTAATCTGCCTACTCAAAAGGTTTTTAGATGTGTTTTTCCTCCTCCTTTAGATGTTGCTATCTTTCCATTGATTTGATAAGAAGCCCCACCGTTGGATGTGAAGGGACGAGCGTTGGGTCATCGTATGACCATGATAGCAATGTTGTGAAAATGACTTAGCACTTTTATGTAGGGACTAAGATCATTTTTTGAAAGGAAACTTTGATAGAGTCATCGAGGGACTATGATATTTTTCAATTTGGTTGTGCTAAGACATCCCACATGCATAACATGGCCATTTTTATAAGGCAACAAGTGGAATTTACCTAAGGGTGCATGTGTGCAAGTGTATTTTATTGCATGCATTTTGTCTTTGATTTTTGGGTTGTCTATTTGTTAATTTTATCTAATTACTTAACATTTATGAAGGTAATAAAAGAGTGCAAAAAATAAATCCTACACTATTACATTCATATTGAATTGCATGAAAATATAAAGGCAAATATAAGGTAAACACAAGAAAAATGGATCCTTCGACTTAGGGCAGCAACCCTTCGACTCTGCCATTTTTGGCCTTCTTCGACTTTACCTGAAAAGGGGTGAAAGAATGAGTTTCGACTGGGGCCTGGAGGCCAGAATGTTGTGCCTTTTGACTGCCTTTTTCATTTGTCTTGAAGGTTAGTATGGAATCCAGAGGCTTCGTCTCTAACTCTTTTGTCTCCTGTTTCTTTCATTTGAGTTTGAATAGCAATATGGCTCAAGGCCATACCAACATCACCTTGCTGGAGGTTGGAGCGTGTTCTGGACCTTGAAGTGGTTGTTTTAAATGCCTCTGGATTCGAAGGAAAAGACCCAGGGTAGGCTTTCGACACTGGATTCGAAAGAACAAAACAAGTGAACTATCCTTCTTTGTTGGATTCAAAGAAAAGAACAAGTGGGATGTTCCTTGAGTCGAAGGAAACTGGAATGTGTTGTTTGAAGGAGGTAACGATGATTCTAGTTCTTTGATTTCTCAAGTGTTGAAGTGTTTTAGAGTTTTATGGTGTGTGAGAATTTTGAAGATACGTTTCCCTCCTCTTCTCCTTTTTTCTGTCCTCTTCTCATTTTTCTGTCCTCTTCTCTTTGTGCAAATGAACTCTCTATTTATAGAGAAAGGCTTTTGGGAAGCTTGGGGAGAAAAAATAATAAAATAAGGCTCAGCTGGAAAGTAAGTGCCCACTTGTGCCATAAAATCAAAATGAATGGTTCAGACGGGGTTGCTTCCTTCTGAAGGAAAACAGGCGCAAGGCTCAAGACAAACTTTTCTAAAAGGTAGTGTTATGCTATTAAGTGCAAGTGGTCTTGGACAACAAATGGGTAAAAGCCTGTTTTCTTGCATAAACAATTAAGTATATGGTGAGTCATAGTTTGAGGCCTGAAAAGGGGAAACACGTAGCCTAGTCTATGGGTCTAAATGTTCAACTTGATCTTTTGAGTTGAATCCTCCATCTTTCTATACCTTTCGACCAGATTAGAACAACTCAACATTAGTTTTCACCAGTTGTGTGTCATAATGCAGGACTATGGCGTGTCGAAGGGTTTACATATGGATTCAAAAGTGATATGAAGGCGCATTCGAATCATACATGAAGATGAATTTTGAAAGTCACAAGAAGGTAGCCATTCATCCAATCGAAAACTTATGAATCCAAGGCAAACATGTGAGGGGTGAATGGTGCAGTCGAATGACACTTTTCAGAAGGTTATTAACTTCTGAATCGAAGGAAGCTTTCAGAAGATTATTGACTTTTTGAATTGAAGAAAACCAAAAGGAGGCCTTTACTTCCTGAGTCGAAGGACATTGTTTCAAATAGAAACAAAAGCTCAATTGAAGCTTGTATGAAGATCATTTCCTTCTGAGTCGAAGGAAGCCTTTTTGAAGTCACATGCCCAGACGAAAGAGGCGCGCTAGCAGCTACTTTTGAGCAATCGAAGGAGGTGCAAAGTCCAGTCGAAGGGGGCTGAATCGAAGGAGACCTATTTCCCTTCAAATTTGTCAAAATGTTATTTTTATTTGTTTTCTCCTTTTTTGACAGCTTCCTCTTAATTCTGGTGCTGGAAAATCCCAATGTACTTGTGCAAGCTTGAACCTTGAGAATCTTTGTGAGGAAAGCCTTGAAAATTGAGAGGGAAAATTTTAGGGTACAACAAGGACCTTATACAATTGCATGCTACTTTCTGCCACATGGCTGGTCAGGTAGAACATCAGTATGGATCTTTTCGAATTTGCAGTCGGGACTCCCGAGGATGTTCAATTGTAAAGAAAGGTGTTCATTTGTTGTTGGATAATGGAACTATCAAGGTTATAGGTCAAAGGGATGATTACCATGAAGTTGATGTGATTGAGGTTTGTTTGGCTGAAGAGGAGTCAGGTGATGAGTATGCCTCTGCAGATGAGTATTTCTCCTCAGATGAGGATTTGTTTTCCAGAGATGACTCCATAATGACTGATTATGTTGAAGAAGGGGTAAAAGTTATTATGCCTTGTTTTGGCGCACCTGCCCATTTTGAAGTTGAGTATCATAGTAAGCCAACTATTACTCCATTGGTGATTAGTTTACCAGGTCCTGTCCCCTACAAGTCAGATAAGGCTGTACCCTACAAATATAATGCTACAATCTTAGAAGATGGTGTGGAAGTTCCCATCCAGCCAATGCCTGATGTTGGAAATATTGCCGAGACTAGTAGAGTGACCCACAACAGTCGTATATTTGCACCAGTTGTTCGTGGAGATGTTAGTACAGGAAAGAAAATTGTTGAAAATGTTGAACCCAAGAAGGCAGTGGATGAATCTAGTGGAGCTACGCTAGAAAAAGAGGTGAACGATATTTTGAAGATAATCAAGATGAGCGACTACATAATTGTAGATCAACTACTGCAGACTCCTTCAAAAATATCTATCTTGACTTTATTGATGAACTCCTCTGCTCATAGAGAATCTTTAATGAGAGTATTGGACCAAGCTTTTGTGGAGAGTTACATGCTTGTAGACCAATTCAGCAGCGTAGTGGGGAACATTACGTCATGTAATAACCTGAGTTTCTGCGACGATGAACTGCCAGATGAAGGAAGGAATCACAACTTGGCCCTCCACATCTCTATAAACTGCAAGAATGATTCACTATCCAATGTGCTGATTGATAATGGATCCGCTTTTAACGTTATACCAAGGAGTACACTTATGAAGTTGAAATATCAAGGAATGCCCATGCGCCCAAGTGGCATTATTGTGAAAGGGTTTGATAAATCAAGGAAATCTATTATTGGTGAAGTGGACTTGCCTATTCATATATGCCCACATTTGTTTCAGATTACTTTCCAGGTCATGGACTTTGTACCCGCTTATAGCTGCTTGCTGGGACGACCGTGGATACACGAGGTAGAGTCTGTCACTTTGACTTTACACCAAAAGCTGAAGTTTGTACGTGAAGGAAAAGTGGTGATTATAAATGAAGAACAGGCCTTATTGATATCTCATTTTTCCTCTTTCCACATTGTGGAGGCGGATGAAGCTGCTATTGGAACCCAGTTCCAAGCTTCATCCATTGACAACATAATAGGAAATGAAAATTCTATCGTTTCGCTTAAGGATGCACAACAGGTTGTGCGCAATGGCCATAGTGAAGTTTGGGGACAAATTGTGGATCCACCTGGAAACAAGATTAGAGCTGGCTTGGGGTTCTATGTGAAGAATGATAAAGATAAGGGCATGAAGCCTAAGTCTACTCCAGGAAAGTATCAAGACATCTTTTGTAGCAGGGGTTATCTTCATCCAACTGTTTCCGAGATTAATGCCATCATGGAAGATGAAGCAGAGCCAGAAATGCCAATTTATGTGACGCACAGAGTTAGGGTTCAGAACTGGATCACCATTGATGTTCCCTCTTGCATACATGTTTCAAAGTAATTTGTTTTGTTAATCTTTTTTAAAAGCTTTCACTCTGCCCGAGGTGAAGGTATTAATATTGTACATGCTTATCTGTTTGCTGTGACTTTTAAAGTCAATAATAAAAGTTGTCTTTGTTTCCCAAATTATGTCTTTATTTTCTGCTTTTTCTTGGAAAATGGTAATCAGAAAAAAACCTTTCAAAAATAAATAATAACTGAAATTCAATCTGCATGATCACTTGTTATATGTGTTCGTTTCTAAAAGCAATCAAAAATCATATGTGCAGATTAATTAAAAAACCCGTTGAATACAATGACCCTGCACACTCTCCCAACTTTGAATGTCCTGTGTATAGGGCCGAAGAAGAAGACTATGATGATATTCTGGAGTAGGTATGACAGTTTCTTGAATGCGAGGAAAATTCCATTCAACCATATAAAGATCCATTAGAAGTAATCAATTTGGGTTCAGAAGAAGATCCGAAGGAAGTCAAGATTGAAGCATTGTTGCATCCTGATGTGAAGAGCGGGTTGATTGAGTTGTTGAAAGAGTATGTGGATGTTTTTGCTTGGTCTTACCAAGATATGCCTCGTCTAGATACAAATATTGTAGAGCACTATTTTCTGTTGAAGCCAGAGTGTCTGCCAATCAAATAGAAGTTGCGAAGAACTCACCCAGATATGGAAGTGAAGATTAAAGAGGAAGTTCTAAATAAGATTAATGCCGGTTTTCTTGTGACATCAGTGTACCCTCAATGGATTGCCAATATTTTCCCAGTACCAAAGAAAGGCGGAAAAGTTCGCATGTGCGTAGATTATAGAGATCTAAATAAAGCTAGTCCAAAAGATGATTTTCCATTGCCACACATTGATATGTTAGTGGATAGCACAACAAAATTCAAAGTTTTCTCGTTCATGGACAAATTTTATGGGTATAATCAAATAAGAATGGCTCATGAGGACATGGAAAAAACAACGTTTATCATACCCTGGGGAACATTCTGTTACAGAGTGATGCCCTTCGGGTTGAAGAACGCTGGTGCAACATACCAGAGGGCTATGAAAACCCTATTCCATGATCTGATGCACAAGGAAATCGAGGTATATGTTGATGATATGATTGCTAAATCCCAGACTGAAGAAGGGCATGTAGAAGATTTGTTGAAGTTGTTTCAGCGTTCGATCAGGGAAATTGTTGGGTTTCAGTGTTAGCTAGAGAGGGATTGAAGTTGACCCTGATAAAGTCAAAGAAATTCAAGAAATTCTAGCGCCGAGAACTGAAAAGCAAGTCAGAGGGTTCCTCGTGCGTTTGAATTATATTTCCAGATTCATTTCCCATATGACTGCAACGTGTGAACCGATCTTTAAGTTGTTAAAGAAAGATCAAGGTTGTGTGTGAACAGAGGACTGCCAAAGGGAATTTGAAAGTATTAAAGAATATTTTCTTGAACCTCCTATCTTGCTCCCTATTGAAGGAAGACCATTGATTATGTATTTGACAGTGTTAGATAATTCCATGGGCTGTATTCTGGGACAACAAGATGAAACAGGGAAGAAAAAGTATGCCATTTATTATCTTAATAAAAAGTTTACTGATTGTGAATCACGGTATTCCATGTTGGAAAATACATGTTGTGCTCTGGCTTGGGCGACAAAATGTTTGCGGCAATATATGTTGAATCACACCACTTGGTTGATCTCAAAAATGGATCCAATCAAGTACATTTTCGAAAAGCCTGCTCTTACTGGGAGAATTTCCCGCTTGCAAATGCTGTTATCTGAATAGGATGTTGAATACCGCACTCAAAAATCTATTAAAATAAGAGTGTTGGTAGATTATCTTGCTCACCAACCAGTCAATGATTATCAGTCTGTGAAGTATGATTTCCCCAATGAGTATGTGATGTTTCTGAAAGTGAAAGATTGTGAAGAACCATTGCCTGAGGAAGGTCCTGATCTTGAATCTCATTGGAGTATGATATTTGATGGAGCTGTGAATGCTTATGGTAAAGGAATTGTTATTGTGATTGTCACTCCACATGGATCACACATTCCTTTCACTGCAAGGTTGACATTTGATTGCACTAATAATATGGCAGAATATGAGGCTTGCATCATGGGTCTCGAGGAAGCTATTGATCTCAGAATTAAAATTCTAGATGTGTAAGGCGATTCAGCTTTGGTAATAAATCAGATTAAAGGAGAGCGGGATACTCGTCACCCTGGCTTGATCCCTTAGAAAGATTATGCTAGAAGATTTTTACCCTTCTTTAATAAAGTTGAATTCCTTCACATTCCTAGAGATGAAAATCAAATGGTGAATGCTCTGGAAACTCTGGCTTCTATGTATCAAGTGAATACTTGGAGTGATATACCTTGAATTATAGTTCGGCGACTGGATAGGCCCGCTCATATGTTTACAACAGAGGAGGTAGCAGATGAGAAACCTTGGTATTACGATATCAAGCATTTTCTTCACACCCAGGAATACCCGATTGGTGCATCGAATAAAGATAAAAAGACATTGAGAAGATTGGCTGGAAGCTTCTTCCTCAGTGAAAATGTGTTGTACAAGAGAAATTATGACATGGTCCTACTCAGATGCGTGGATAGACACGAAGCAGACATGTTGATACATGAGATTCATGAAGGCTCATTTGGAACTCATGCCAATGGACATTCGATGGATAAAAAGATGCTAAGGGCAGGTTACTATTGGCTGACAATGGAATCTGACTATTACAAATTTGCAAAGAAGTGTCATAAATGCCAGATTTATGCAGACAAGGTTCATGTGCCTCCGACACTTCTCAATGTGATCTCTTCCCCATGGCCTTTCTCTATATGGGGGTATTGACATGATTGGGATGATAGAACCCAAAGCTTCGAATGGACACCGTTTCATCTTGGTAGAAATTGATTACTTCACCAAATGGGTGAAAGCTTCTTCTATGCTAATGTTACCAAGCAGGTGGTTGTGCGCTTCATTAAGAATAATCTTATATGTCAGTATGGTGTGCCGAGCAAAATTATCACCGACAATGGCTCGAACCTGAACAACAAGATGATGGCAGAACTTTGTGAGGAATTCAAGATTGTGCATCACAACTCATCTATGTACAGGCCAAAGATGAATGGGGTTGTTGAAGCTACTAATAAGAATATTAAGAAGATCATCTAGAAGATGGTTATTACTTATAAAGATTGGCATGAAATGCTCCCTTTTGCTTTGCATGGCTATTGAACATCTGTCTGCACTTCAACAGGAGCAACCCTGTTCTCCCTTGTGTATGGAATGGAAGCGGTACTCCCAATCGAGGTTGAGATTCCCTCTTTGCGTGTGATAATGGAAACTAAGTTGTCAGAGGCTGAATGGGTCCAAAACAGGTTTGACCAATTGAATTTGATCGAAGAGAAGAGGATGACAGCTTTGTGTCATGGGAAGTTATATCAGAAGAGGATGAAGAAAGCTTTTGATAAGAAGGTCAAGCCCCGTGAATTCAGAGAAGGCGACCTCGTGCTCAGGAAGATCTTGTATTTTAACGCTGATTCTAGGGGCAAGTGGACTCCCAATTTTGAAGGCCCGTATGTTGTCAAGAAAGCCTTCTCTGGTGGCACATTAATTCTTGAAACTATGGATGGAGAGGAGTTCCCACGTCCCATGAGTGCTGATGCAGTCAAGAAATACTTCGCCTAAAGAAATAAAAAGAACAACTCGCTAAGTTAAAAACCCGAAAGGGCGGCTTAGGCAAAAAAGAGCGTCTCGGTAGACCGAAAACCCGAAAGGGCGGTCTAGGCAAAAATTAGAGACATAAACAGAATAAATTTCTCGCTAAGTTGAAAACCCGCAAGGGTAGCTTAGGCAAAAGTTAGGGATTATCTTGGCAAGTAACTACATCATACAAAACTTGATCATTGAAGCAACAATCTTGTTGGATCCTTACCATACTTCAACGGAAGCTGCTGCTCAGGATTTCAAAAGTTGTTAGAGGGGATAGTGGTCATTGTATATCAATGTATCTTTTCCATTATATATTACCATTTTCTAAACATTGTAATCATCCATAGAGTCTCGCCATTCCCAGACTACCATTCTATCAATGAAATTTGAGCTTTTACCCAATTCTTTGTATTTCTTGTTTTATTTAGCTTGTGAAGACTCCATTTATTATTGATAATAATTTTCAAAGCGAAAAAATTAAATAACAAAATTGTTTTTCAAAAAGAATTTACAATTTATTTTTACTTTAGATTTTGTGATTCAAGAGGAAAACAAAAGTGGTGATCTTAGGAACGGATGAACTCCAGTAGTTTTGAGAAGTTTTGTTTCTCCCGGGAAGGTTTTCTCAGGAAGTTTTCACCATATTGGGTTTGTGACTCCAGTCAAGTCTTGGTTCATTTTTCTTCTTTCCTGAGTTTACATGATATGAAGACTCAATTCAAGATTTCTCTAGTGAAGGTTTCGCTTATTTGATAAAAGTCCTTTCTTCCTAGAGAAGTTGGTACAATAATTACTCTCGAAAAACACGTATCTCCGGTTTCCCCATTGAAGAACGTATCTTGGTTTCCCCTTGATGATGTGGTGTTGACCTCCCCAATAAAGTCAGCATGAAGTCCCCAGTTGATGTCTCGATGATGAACCATTATCTCCCGTAGGGAAGTCTGTATGTTTTTTTTCCTCCTTCAAAATGGGCATGAATTCCCCAGTGAATGTTTTGATTATTTGGTGTACATCTGCTTTATTTGAAATTAGTTTTGCAATCCCCAGTAGAAGTGTTACATTTGAAAATATTTATTTCCCCGTTGAAGTATGAGTGCTACTCTCTGGTGAAGCCTGGAGAAGGATGTTATATCCCTGTATCTGTACTGTTTCGTTGCTATATTATGTTTCTACCCAGTAAAATTAAGCCATGCAGTAGGACTTTGTTTCCTCAGTTGGTGCTTATTTTTCTTTTGGGATGATCGTCTTGGATGTGATTCGGCCGAGTGTTGTGTGCGCTTGAGTTGGTTTTGTTTGTTTATTCCCAGTATTATATAACTGTTTTGTCAGCATATACATAATAACACTCATACAATCATACATACATCATACATAGTTAAATTTAGCAAATCATTGCTCATTCACATTCGTTAATATTCTGTTGACATATTACCTTATTTTGCAGAGTTGTGTTATCCTCTCCCCAATAGAGTGTCGGCCATAAGCAGAAAGTGTATATTCTTTCAATTTCCCCACTGAGTTATCCCTCGTGGTAGATTTTTTTGCTTTAGCCTTCCTGTACAGATCCTTGTCTGGATGATTTGGGTTTCCCCCTTTGAGTTTATTTCTCAAATGTATTTCGGTAGACCATTTTGCTCTAGTTTATTTCTGGATTGAATCTTTGTTTCCCAGCAATATTATTACTTTGGATTTCTGCAAGCTTCAATTTTTGGTTTGAGAACGTGCATTTATTTTGCACGAGAAGACTTTATCTCCCCAGCAGGAATATGTCGGCATTTCCTCAGGAAGTCATGATTCATTCCCCAGGAAGTCATATTGCTTTCCCCAAAAGTAATTCTTATAATCCTTCCTATAACAACAAATAGCAGGTCTCTTTATTTAAGCAACTTATACTTCCCCGTAAATGTCGACGTACTGTTTTTTGCTACCTTCTCTATGAGTGGATAGTTTGCAGTTTGTTGTCAAAATTACTCCTGTGGATGGCTAGTCGTTGAATATCATAGAGACAGTTCGTCAAGAAATCTTTGTAAGTGGTAGTCTCTTTATTTGAGATAGCTTATACATTACCCTTTCCAGGCATTATGCCTTGATTAAAGAAGAAGTTGAGACCCGTTCTAGGTGAAACGCCGGAATTATGGAAAAAAGCTTGTTATCTTTTTGCTACCTTCAATGAATGTTGGTAGTTCATCATCAGTGAACGGTGATGCTATGATATGTTTTCTCTCTACCTTCAGTGAAAGTTGGTGGGTCACCATCAGTGAAAGTTGGTGATTGTCATCTTTTTTCTATCTTCAGTGAACGTTGGTAGTTCATCGCCAGTGAACGGCGATGCTATGATATATTTTCTCTCTACCTTCAGTGAAAGTAGGTAGGTCACCATCAGTGAAAGTTGGTGATTGTTAATTTTTTCTACCTTCAGTGAATGTTGGTAGTTCATCGTCAGTGAATGACGGTGCTATGATATATTTTCTCTCTACCTTCAGTGAAAGTTGGTAGGTCACCATCAGTGAAAGTTGGTGATTATCATCTTTTTGCTACCTTCTGTGAGCGTTGGTAGTTCATTGTCAGTGAACGGCAGTACTATGATATATTTTCTCTCTACCTTCAGTAAAAGTTGGTAGGTCACCATCAGTGAAAGTTGGTGATTGTCATCTTTTTACTACCCTCAGTGAATGTTAGTAGTTCATCATCAGTGAACAGCGGTGCTGTGATATATTTTCTCTATACCTTCAGTGAAAGTTGGTAGGTAACCATCAATGAAAGTTGGTGATTGTTATCTTTTTTCTACCTTTAGTGAACGTTGGTAGTTCATTATCAGTGAACGGCGGTGCTATGATATATTTTCTCTCTACCTTCAGTGAAAGTTGGCAGGTAACCATCAGTGAAAGTTGGTGATTGTTATCTTTTTGCTACCTTCAGTGAATGTTGGTAGTTCATCGTCAGTGAATAATGCTATGATATATTCTCTCTCTACCTTCAGTGAAAGTTGGTAGGTCAGCATCACTGAAAGTTGGTGATTGTTATCTTTTTTCTACCTTCAGTGAACATTGGTAGTTCATCGTCAGTGAACGGTGGTGCTATGATATATTTTCTCTCCACCTTCAGTGAAAGTTGGTAGGTCACCATCGGTGAAAGTTGGTGATTGTTATCTTTTTTCTACCTTTAGTGAATGTTGGTAGTTCATCGTCAGTGAACAGCGGTGCTATGATATATTTTCTCTCTACCTTCAGTAAAATTTGGTAGGTCACCATCAGTGAAAGTTGGTGATTATTATCTTTTTTCTACCCTCAGTGAATGTTGGTAGTTCATCATCAGTGAACGGCGATGCTATGATATGTTTTCTCTCTACCTTCAGTGAAAGTTGGTGGGTCACCATCAATGAAAGTTGGTGATTGTTATCTTTTTGCTACCTGTAGTGAAAGTTGGTAGGTCACCATCAGTGAAAGTTGGTGATTGTTATCTTTTTGTTACCTTCAGTGAACGTTGGTAGTTCATCGTCAGTGAACAATAGTGCTATGATATATTTTCTCTCTACCTTCAGTGAAAGTTGGTAGGTAACCATCAGTGAAAGTTGGTGATTGTTATATTTTTGCTAACTTCAGCGAAAGTTGGTAGTTCATCATCATTGAATGTCAGTGATTCTTTCTCTCTACCTGCAGTAAACGTTGGTAGCTCACCGTCAGTACACGTCGGTGTTGTTATTTCTTTCCTCTTTCTACCTTCAGTAAATGTTGGTAGTTTCACCTTCAGTAAAAGTTGGTGTATCCTTTGAATTTTATCATCCTCTATAAGTCGGGTCTTTTGATCCACCAGTGATTTATTTTCCTGGTCGGGTTTCTCTTTTGATTCTTTATTTTGTTACATCCCCAGTGGTGTTTTGCATCCCTTTAAAGTTGTCCATGTGCATTCATATTCATAATCATTGCATGGCATCTTAGGGCTAAAAATAGGGTTTGTTTTATATTTAAGTATCCTTGATCGCATCGACATGAATATTTTTAACCTTCGTATCTCTAGATAGAAGAAATTTAAAAAACAGTGGCTGTTGTACCCCAATTTCCCCCCTAAGATTCCTTCATCTACCATGTTGATTAAATCACAACAAGGTCACATTAGGGCTTTTGGTTCTTCTCCCTATCTTTAGTTTTGCTCTTTGAGGAATCACCAAGCACCTTGACTTGTTTTCTTTTGTTATCATGGATATTTTATCTTGATTTTCTTTCTAATTAATAAAATGCAATGTTGGATGGTCTTACTTGTTAATAATGTAGGTAAAGGCAATGCGGCTTAGCAAATTTATCCATGGGTTCATGAGTTTATTTCTATTCCCTAGTGAATAAAGCTTGATAACTAAAAACCTCACCATTGAAGTTGTTTTGGAAGAAATGGCATGGCAAGGTTTACTTTGGGTTCATCACATTTCAAATTTATCAAATTGATTCAAAGGTACAAGGGGTTGAAGGAAGAAGTTGTCATGATTGGACAAGGTCTTGTTCCCATTGATCACAAGTGCATATTTCTCTAAATTCTCAAGATATGGAAGTAGTTTTGGTGGCTATGTGTTCTGATTATCATCCTCAATAACTTCTATTTACAAAGCAAGAGTGTTGGTACAAGAAGGTTGTTCAAAATTGTCAAAATTCCTCAAAGCATTTTCTTGATTTAGGAGCTAGGGTTTTGAACTTCAAAGAAGTATATCTTGCTCATCTTTTGGTATTTTTGAGTGACTCTAAAGACATATTTCTATACAAAGGGTTATTAACAAATCACTTCAAAAGTTTCAAGGATTTTTCATGTGGAAGAAACTTGATGATGAAGAAATATTACAAGTCCTCCAGATGAACCCTCATTTTCTCATGTGTGACTTCAAATGATCATAACTTAGTCAATTTTTATCATCTTGAGCCCACTCTTTTTACATAATTATCTTGAAGATGTGATCTTTATTACTTCTTTTATGTGTAAAGTGAGAAAATGTATGGAAGACGCCCTAAGGATACAAAATATTATAGGTCATTTCATGATTTTTTTGCCAACTTCAACAATTCATAACTCTCTCAATTTTTTGATATTTTGAATGTTTCAAGTTTCAAAATGTCATTCAAGAGGTCTATTTCATGCCATCTTTTTTGTTCAAGAGAAAATTACAAGTGGAAGGCCATGTTTGAATGCAAGACATTATAGGTCACTTTTGAAGAAAAATTTGAAATATTTCAAAGTATGGAAAGTCAACCTTTTTTCCCCAACTTTGACTCAATGCAACTTTCAGCTCAAGCATCCATTTAACTAAATTCTTTTTCGATTGCAAAGCTTGTAACCTCATATTTCTAAAGCATCAAGAATCATGCCTTAAGACTCCTTGAGCTGAGAATGCCATTAGATTGAACTTGATAACTTGGAACTGAAGTTTCTTCATAAGTCAGAATTTGAAATTCATGTTTTGGCTTCTAAACATCAAATTAGCACGCGTTTGTGATCTAAACATGTTTAACCAAGTTGCCAAAGTGTATTAGAGCCTTAAAACGAAGAGATTGGATGAGTTTAGGTGAAAATAAGATCACACTTCACCCGTGCATCAAGTTTGCATGAATTCCCTCCAAAATGCATCATTCACTCTTCCTTTTGATCCCATTTTCTTCTCCTATAATACATGAATTATCCCATTCATTTTCTCAAGCTTGGATAGCCAGAATCACCCTGCCAAACTTTCTCCATAACTCAATTTTCTGTAACTTCGTAATCAATATTCAAGCCTTTTTCAATCAAATTTTTCTATCAATTCACCTTCCTTGATCTTCCCTAAAGCTAACCATACACTTACCTTCAAGAATCGTGCCCTATATTGCTCCATAGAAGTCCAGTTTTAGAGCTCTGCAACTCAACTTCAATAGGTATATTTCTCCATCAATTCTTCAAAACTTTGATATCATTGTGATGCTCTCATTTCCCTGGTTCTAGTTGCAACACTTACTTTTATATGGAAACACGTTTTGACCATGAAATTTCAAATCCCTTTTCAAAACTTTCTTTCCAAATTGCTTGAGCTACAATTTATATAAATTTGTCACGAAGGTGTGGTTGTCTTCGTCTTGAAGAGACGAAGCGAATGGCATAGGTCTGAGCTTCTGACTTTACAGTTTAAGAGTCCTGTAATTCACGTTGGCTGGAGGTTGAAGATGACCAACGTGTCATCTTCCAACCAATGAAGGCGCACCACTTGTTTTTTTGAATTTCTGATTTAATAAGTGATCTAGTGTTTTATTCACTAATGACCATGACATGCACAGTGCGCTAGATCCATTGGATTTGATTACTAATGCGTTTTGAATCTCATCCATTGGTCCACATCTTTTTGATTTTTATTTTATTTTCTAATTTTTATATTTAATTGTTTTAAACTTCAAAAATTTCATAGAAAATTCATTTTTAGTCCAAAAAATCTGAAAAAATTATGAAAAATATGTTTGATTATTCTCTTTCTGAATTTTATTTTTTCACAATTTTATTTTGTGTTTTGATATTTTTTTTATAAATTTTCACTTTATTTTATTTGTTTTAAATGTTTAAAAATACTTTTATATATTTTTAAATTCTGAAAAAATTATGGAATGATCCAATGATATTGTGACAAATATTGGTGACCTCATTTATTTTTTATTTCTGACTTTGGTATTTTTTTTATCATTTTAGGCTATTTTACTCATTTCTTTTAATTAAAAAAAAATAGTTTCTGACTTTAAAAAATTACCAAAAATTTTATAAAAATATTTGAGTCCTTTTTTGATTTTTCTATGGTCTTACTTTTTATTTATTGATTAATTCGAACATAGTTAATATTTTTCTCTTTTATTTATATTTTAATACATTTTAAAGCTTTTTTTAATGTATATATTAAATGCAATATTATTTTGTGATTATTTTCTGGTTGATCTTGGGTTTGATTTTTGATTATGAACTTTGTTAACATCATTGGGTCCATGATATTGAGTCTAACTCCATAAAAATGGATGAATGATTTTAATAATAGTTTAATTAAAGTTTAATTCAAATGTGGTTTGTATTCTTTGCCACCCCTCTTCATCTCATCCATTTCTTATTGCACTAAGTGTTATTGGAGCATGATCTCTATATCATGTCTCAAAACAAATGGTTCATAGATTGCTATTGATCGGCCTCAAAATAGGTGCGACTTCTATATAAGTCCACTTACGATTGCTTAACATAGCGCTAAATTTTTTCCCGATTCGAATAAATGATCATTCATGGTCCAAACCTATGTTTGCAAGCCCAAGTATGTTAATTTGATCCCTTTGATCCAATAACTTTGAGATTAATTGTGTGGAGGCTTTGGTTCTACCAATCCTCTAATGGATCTACAACACTTTTCGTCGCAGATCACTTAAACATTGTTGACCATTAAATGATACTTGTGAGAATTCCAAATGGATGATATACTTGACAAAAAGCAAATGCAACTTATTGTGTGGAGGCTTTGGTTCTACCAATTCTCTAATGAGTTCCAAATTCAAGTTTCAAGATGGCCATCCAACTAAACACTAATTATTAACAATTGATTTTACTTTATGCTTTTATTTTTTATGCTTTATGTACCATTTACTTTAAGCATTGTATTTCATCATACTTTTCATCTTTTCTCACTTGGGCATTTATATTCTTGTCATTTTATTTTGCTCACTTGAGCCTTTCTTTTTAAGACACCTAATAATCAACATGAACCATAAAAAGCTTTAATGATACTTGGACTATTTGGTTACTATCCTTGGCATTATGGAGCATTGGACTTCTTGAACTTAGGATTAGAAATTTTGGCCTATGTTGGAGACCTTGTGACCTTAATTGATATTTTGTCTAGAGTTCTTGAGGTTTACCTCAAGACATTGGGTTGTTTGTTTTTTTTGTATGCAGGTTATTGTGATTACATTCTTTGTTTCTAATCTAGAATTCACCCGTATACAGTCATTACTCTGCCTAATTTTTGTGAAGACTTATACACTTGAATCTTGGTTTTCTCAAGAGGTCTAGTATCTTTGCTTGCTTGGTTTCAATCCAAAGAATGGAAATTCTATCTTGGCTCATAATGTCAAGAATTGGCTTTTTGTTGGTTAGATGGTTCTTATCCTTAGTTTTTACCTTATTCTTTAGGATAGTCTCTTCTTCTCCTCCCATCTTCTTCAATTTCAAAAATCTTCTTCCTCCTTTTGAAAACTCTTCTTGTTTTTAAACTTGAATCACTTTCATAATAAACTTGGACTTAGGTCCATGAATTTTCAAAACCTTTTCATAAATAAAATTCAATCAACTTAATAATACCTTTACATTCTTTTTGTGAGAAGACTAAAAGTCAATCAATCTCATTTCAAACCATTTTTCCATTTTGGCTCTTATCTTTAAAACTTTTCTCAAAAGAGTGGAATCTTGTTAATCCTTGTAGTGATGCAAACAACTATACTTCTACAATATGTAGTAAAGAGAGATATTTTCCACTTGTGTGTTGAGTGAGGCATTGTTGATTTTAAAATCCAAGCCATATCCTCCACTTTGAGATGATGCAAATTCTCCTTTCTCATGATTGTGGGTAGTAAGTATGTTTTCCATACAAACAATGACAATGATGTCTTATCTCATAAAATTAACCAAGACACTTGTGTTTTAAAATTTTAAAAGAGGAACTACATGTACCATGATCCCCTATTACACGAAAGGTGGTACGTAGGCACTAAAGATTCGCAACTGCGGTGGGTGCAAAAATCATAAAAAAATACTTCTTCTATCACCTCCACCATCTCTTTTTCATACAACATTTTATAGCCAAAATATACAGATTTTTACAAAGAGGTTCCTGCGGAGTACCATTGATGTTTAGGGTGCTAATACCTTCCCTTTGTATAACCAACCCCCTTACCTTGAATCTTTCCCCCTCTTTTTGGGTTACTCGCTCTTTTCCCATTCCTTTGGAAACAATAAAGCGTGGTGGCGATTTTTATTTTGATCTGTGTAAGTCTAGTCAATCCAATGGCTTAGTATTAAACATTTCTACCGCCACACCATGGATATTACAATAATATATATATATATATATATATATATATATATATATATATATATATATATATATATATATATATATATATATATATATATATATATATATATATATATATATATATATATATATATATATATATATATATATATATATATATATATATATATATATATATATATATATATATATACATGATGTCCTCATAAGGAAATTCAAACTTCATCGGCTGATAGTCATCTTCCACAAGCTGATGAGCAAGATAATCCACCAATACACTACCTTTGATAGCTTTCTGTGTAGTATACTGGATATCATATTCTATTAGAATCATATGCCAATGGGCTACTCTTCCCGTGAGAGCTGGATTTTTAAAAATGTACTTGATTGGATCTATTTTGGATATCAAGAGATTAGTATGAGCCAACATGTATTGTCTGATACATTTTGCTGCCCATGCGAGTGCACAACAAGTCTTTTCTAGTAATGAGTATCTCGACTCACAATCAGTAAACTTGCTCAGGTAGTAAATAGTATGATCTTTCCTACTAGCCTCGTCATGTTGACTGAGTATACAGCCCATGGATCTTTCCAACACTGTTAAATACATTATCAAGGGCATGCCTTCCACTGGAGGCGAGAGAATTGGAGGTTCCTGTAAGTACTCTTTTATTCTATCAAATGCCGCTTGGCAATTGTCATTCCACCTAGTCGTTTGATCTTTTTTCATTAGCTTGAATATCGGTTCACAAGTGGCTGTAAGATGAGAGATGAATCTAGAAATGTAGTTCAACCTCTTGAGAAAACCACAAATCTCTTTTTCTTTTCTTGGCTCATGCATTTCTTGTATTTCTTTTATTTTGGAAGAATCAACCTCAATCCCTTTTTCACTTACTATGAAGCCCAATAACTTTCCTAATCTCACCCTGAAGGTGCACTTGTTCGGATTTAGCCCCAACCTGAATTTCGTTAACCTTTCAAACAACTTCAACAAGTGGACAAGATTTTCCTCTTCTGTTTGGGACTTGGAAATAATATCATCAACATATACATCAATCTCTTTATGCATCATATCATGAAAAAGGGTGACCATTACGTGCTGATACATTGCCCCTGAATTCTTTAAACCAAAAGGCATCACTTTGAAGAAAAATGTTCCCCAAGGTGTAATGGAAGTTGTCTTCTCCATGTCTTTTGGCATCTTAATCTGATTGTAGCTAGAAAAATCGTCCATGAAGGAAAACACTTTAGCTTGAGCAGTATTTTCAACCAAAATATCAATATGCGGGAGCTAGAAAATCATATTTAGGGCTTGCTCTGTTCAACTCCCTATAATCCATACATATTCTCACTTTGCCATCCTTCTTAAGCACTAACACAATATTCGCAATCCGCGATAGATAAGAAGTCACTTTCAAGAAAACCACATCAAATTGTTTCTGAACCTCCTCTTTGATCTTCTTAGACATCTTAGGATTAGTTCTTCAAATATTTTGTTTAACATGAGGACACTCTTCTCTAAGAAGTAGTTTGTGCACAACAATATCCGTATCCAACCCAAGCATGTCTTCATAAGACCAAGCAAATATGTCCATATACTCACAAAGCATTTCAATCAATCTTCGCTTGCCGCTATATTCTAAAGAGGCCCTGATCTTAACTTCTTTTCGGACCTCTTCAGTATCCAAGTTAATCACCTCAATAGTCTCTTGATACGGCTAAATGACCTTTTCCTCTTACCTGTACAATCTGACTAACTCATCATAAAGTTCACAATCTTCTTTAGCTTCTTCTTCAGCTTGATAGATCAATTTTCAAAGTCATAATGAGCCATAGCAGAATCGTTTTCGACAAATTCTGGAATTAATGGGGGACAATATATGCATGATTATTTTTATTTTTATTTTACTTTTAGATTAAAAAAGGAAAATAAAAACACACTGCCAAAAGTTTTGAAAAATAAAAATAAAGACAAGGATCAAAATATTTGAATGCAAAAAGACGTCCTTTATGATGATAAATTTTGAAAAGAAAAACATCGTAGCCCTACGGCATGTTCACCATGTCTTGGGCAGAACGTAGGAATTATTGCATGATAAAAATAAAATAAAGTTACTCTTCAAAGCGGGTGACTTCAATGACGTCTTTAGAAAACTAATTAATAGGCTCTTGACCAAGAACAATAGGAAGGATCCATTTGTCCATTTTACAGTCATTATCCCCTTCTTTGCTCACAACATGAGCCTCTTCATGAATAACACCACCACTGATAAACTAAATCGGCAGAGGAATACCTTGAACCTTCAGAATAGCTTTAGGTGTGCTTCGACCAGCCACGAAGCCTAATAATTTCTTGTCAATCTGTGTGGGGAGATCCAACACTCTGCCCTAGCCCTCAGGATGACCAGATTGAACAACTGTTTATGCTTGACGATAAGATACCATATAGGCTTCTGGCTTCTTAACCTCTTGACGAAGAGTTATGACAACCTACATTGTTTCAAATGCTTGGCACAAAGTCTCATGTATTTCTACTTCCACTTCAACATAGAGAAAGGTACTTAGATGACTGACGATGTAATATTCTTCACCGCAAATGGTGACCAGCTTTCCATTCAACATTTCAACTTTTGGTGCAAGGTGAAGGTGAAAGCACTGGCCCCGTGAATTCACGGACGACCTAGTAGGAAACAATAAGAAGGATTAATATCCATAATGAAGAAAGTGACATCGAAAACCTGGGGACCTATCTTGATAGGCAAGTCAACCTCCCTAAACACAGTCTTTTTATACCCATTAAACGCCTTGACAATCAAATATTCCCCGACAGAATACAAGATATCCATAATGAAGAAAGTGACATAGAAAACCTGGGGACCTATCTTGATAGGCAAGTCAACCTCCCTAAACACAGTCCTTTTATACCCATTAAACTCCTTGATAATCAAATAACTTAGCCTCAGCACGACCCCTTCATAATCAATCTTCATAAGAGAAGACTTGGGTAACACATTGAGAGAGGAACCCGTGTCAACCAGCAAAAGGGATAGAGTGGTCTTTGCAATCTCCATGGATATGCAATGCTTTATTGTGCTTCCTCCCTTCCGGTGGTAGATCAAAATCTATAAAGCCGATCCCATTACTTGCAGAAATACTATTCACAATCCATTCAAATTGATTCACTGAGATCTCTTGAGGAACAAAAGAAGTCCCCAACATCTTCATCAGTGTATTTCTATGGGATTTGGAATCTCTGAGCAAAGCAAGAATTAAGATCTTTGAGGGCGTCAGGCTCAGCTGGTCAATAATCTTGTAGTCACTTTTCTTTATTTATGTATCAATTCAGTCACATCTTTGGCCAAATCTACATCCACACTCAGAACAAGAGGATTCTGCCCGACTTCTGACCATTAACCATAATCGGCTTTCCTTTATCCTTAGCTACAACATCTGCACTACTTTTGGGGTTTTCAGGTGGAGAGAAGATCCGACTACTACGGGTAATTCGACTTTCACTAACATTGTCATGCACCGCGGGCTTTTCTTCTTCATATTTGTTTTCCTCAGGCTTTGAGTAACAAGCTTCTTCCCCTGATAATAAAGCTCACCACCATAACTCCATGTGGCGGCCTTATCACTGACACATGGTACTAGACCAGGCACAGTGATAAGCACTAATGATTTTTTCAATGGAATTAGAATTGTAACGGGTACCTGAATTATCTTTGAATTGACTGGAATAGTTATCACATCAACTTCATCTTCACTAACCTTAGGCTTAACAACCATGCGGTCAAACTGGAAGTTCCTTTGGTAATAAAATTCTGAATTGAATCAAACAATCTGCACAGTCTATACCAAAACCCAAGAATACACCTTTATGTGACAACTGCTCTTTCACAAACAAGAGAGGTGTAGTCAACTGATTGACATCCATGACCAAGTTCAAACTTTCATCCTCCATGATGGCACTGGCAATGGCGCCACCATGAGGTAGCAACAGTTGATTAGTAATGTTGGGTGCTAGACAAAAACTAATATCATGAGAATCCAACAAGTCTTTCACCTTATGCTTGAATGCGATACAATTCTCGATAGTATATCCTTGTCCGCTAGAATGAAATTCACACTTGGAATTTGAATCAAAATTGAGTGGAAACTTTTTAGGGTTAATATACAAGGTACACTTCTTAACCAACTTCAACTTGAGTAAATGCGGTAGTAACTCATCATAGGACATAGGAAGCATATATACCTTTCGGGGAGGTCTCCTCTGCCCTTGTTGATTGCCCTGCCTAGGCGCATACTATTATTGTTGAGGTGCAGTGACTGGGATTGTCACATCATCAATTTGGTGATCAAACTCTTGACGAGCCATACCTTTACCTTTTTGATTATAGAGCGCATTGGCCTTACTATCTTTCTTCTTCTGGTAACCGCCAAAAGACTTTTTGGTTTTACCAATATTAGTTCCGGAGACATCCCGAATCTTTCCTAATTTGATTTTGGTTTCAATTCTTTCCCCGTATGTCACCACATCAGCAAACTAATCAGAAGTACTACAACTCGTGTAATACTGCCCTGTAAGGTGCTTGTGAACATATATACAATCTCACGCTCTATCATAGGGGGTTGGATCCTAACAGCCATCTCACGCCTCCTCTGTGCGTACTCCTTAAAGGATCCATTCTGTTTTTGAGATAAGTTCTATAGCTAAGTTCTCTTAGGTACCATATCAATATTGTATCAGTAGTGTTGGACAAAAGCTTCAACTAGCTCTCTCCATGTACGAATACGAGTACCATGTAATTACATGTACCACTCTAGCGATCCACCGGTTAATCTGTCTTAGAAAAAGTGCATAAGAAGCTTTTCATTGTCAGAGTACACAAATATCCTCCTATAGTAGGATTTGACATGGGTCCTAGAACAAGAGGTGCCCTTGTACTTGACAAAACATGGAACTTTAAACTTTGGAGGAATCTTCAGTCTTATGACCAAGCCCAAATCAGACTTGTCAAGACGCATAGCTCAATGATTCTCAAATGCTCGCATACACTCCTCGAGCATATGCATCTTTTTGTCTGCCTCAGTTGGCTCATCAGCATTGGACATCCAATTATTGTATTTATCCTTTTCGAGTTGACGAGCATGAATTTGCATAAGCCTTGGTTGAACAAACTGTTGCTCATTGTGCTTCCGAGCAGGAGTGGGTGAAGGCGAATTATTTTCCACAACTTGGACCATAGGCATGCCTTGATTACCAGTTGGATTACCAATGTTCACTTATTGACCATTCTGAAGACTCAGACCAACATTTTCATTCAAATTCAAATTCTGACCACCACTAGGATTTCCATTCACATTTTGAGCACCAATCAAATTCTGAGCACCTGGGTTTCCATTCAGATTATGAGAACCATTCACATTCTTCCCAACTGGGTTACTGATTGGATTGTTAAAAACAACCCCTTAAGGATTGACAATCAAAGTCTCATTCTCATTATTCACAGTCTCAGCAGGCCTCACAATCAAGGCTCTCATCTATTCTTGTTGACGGTCCATGTTCTGAATAATCTCCATCAACTGGTCCACACGAGTGTCCATCTTGACACCCATAGCAACAACGTCTGCCTGAATTTGTTCCATCTGTTTTTTGGAAGTACTCCAAGTGTTGTAATGGTGCGAGTTTGTAGTAGCAATCTCTGAAGAGAAAACTCAGATCAGAAATAAGAAAACCTACTAGAACCACCTGTCATGATATGTTATGCATGAAATTTTTCACCATATCCAGGAAAATCCTCGATTTTTCCCTCAATAAAAAAGGCAACAAGATAGAAACAAGTAATCATTAAAGAAAGAGACTAATCATATCATAAGAATAAATCATCATCCATACAAAAATATCTCAACAATGGTTCATACAGACCAAGTCAAAAGGTGAAGGGGTAAGAAAACACTTAGAAGGGGGGGTTGAATAAGTGACTCTTTTCGTTCTTTCAATACAAAGCTCAAAACAGTAATGGAATAACACAGTTATTTTTATCCTGGTTCGTTTGAACTCAAACTACTCCAGTCCACCTGCCAAGGTGATTTCGCCTTTCTCAACAAGGACTTAATCCACTATAATCAACTGATTACAATCACACAACAACAGTTGTGACTAACAATGCACAAGTAAACTTACAAGTGACTAACACCACTAAGACTTAAATCTAGTCCTAGTCTGCTTGAGAAATCTGACCAAACTTGGTCTCTCAAGGAACAAATACAGAGGTATAATCTTTATAGATAATTGGAATAGAGTTTGCTTCTAATCAAGCTATATCACAACTGTGATTTTTCTTAGAATGTAATACACAATAATGTAAGAACTATGAGTTTGTAAGCTTTTGAATATTTCACGTAGTTTCTTGTTTAAATAATCTTCTTCTCTTTATTTTTCTTGTTGGCTTGCAATAAATGTCCTTCTACTTATAGTAGGAAAAATAAGACCGTTGCTGCCTTCAGAGGAATATGGAGAGCATTAAATGCTTTGCGTGTATCCTTGCAAAATTCCATTCTCCAAGAAACTAGTTGTAGGCACTTGAGTGTTTTCAGCCATCTTTGCATTAATTAGCAAACGTCAGAATGTAAGAACGTGTTTCCTTTGCTTTGACAAGACACGTTGATTAAGACGTTGTTTCAGTATTTGCTTTAACTCAGGACATGCTTTATTCAACTTCTCGTCAGAGCGTTGCTTGCTAAGATCTTTGAACAGTGCTTGCTTTCAAGTTATCTTAAGAATCAAGAAGCCTGCTAGAAGTTAGAAGATACATTTAACAAATGATTGTTCTTACCAGAGTCAGCAGATGCGTTTGAATAAAAGGTTCTTATGTCAAAGAACTTCTTCATAATCTTTGCTTAGCACTTTGGAATGTTTCTTGTCAGAACATTAACTAAGACATTCAAAACCACATTCATTAGAGCATAAATTATCTTAAATATAATTTAGTTATCATCAAAACACTTGGGATAGGTCAGAACTTAATCTTGTTCTTTCAAAAGGAACCCGTCCAACAAAGCTGGCGGTGAACCTAACAAAATACAAAGAGATCAACAAAAACTGAAAACCACTGTCAAACTCCGAACCGATCTTTGAGCCTTTCCAATTCTTCAATCACTTGTGTCAACTGAGTGTGTCTCCCCTTCAACTGGGCTTCAGCCGCTAGCTTTTGATCATCTTTATTCTTGAGCTGAACCTTAAGTTCGTCAATCCGCGCTTGTTGATCTTGAACCTACCATTCCAAACTCTCTTGCTGCTTGCAAGCTTTTTGAGATTTGGATTCTTCTTCTCGAAGCTGCTTCTTCAAGGTTTTGATTTCCTCTCTATGAATTTCTTGCATTTTTTCTTTGGAAACCAAAAGACTCTCAAGCTTCTGTTGACTTTTCATGAGATCAGCTTGGACTTTCACCAAAGCTTCTGTCTGACTAGGAGTGCGAGAACCTTCAACTCTCGGTCTCTTCACACTTCCCAACAAATCATGTTCTTCCAATATTTTGTCCTTCAGTTTGGCTTCATGAAGCATTTTCATCTTTTCTTGCTCAACAAAAGAAAGCTCCATATTCTGCTCTAGCTTTTCCAATTCCAACTTGAGGCTATCCACTTTAACCTGCTTATATAACTCTATTAGCACCAACTTGGGTATATTCGCAATTGACTGTCGAATGGATAAGGCTTGATGAAGTGATGAGTTGTTTGCAGTATCTGGTGTTGATTGACCACTAATTTTTTGATCAAATGTAGGTTGTGGATACATTAACGTTTCTCTCTTGTCGGGAAACAATATCATCTTCACTCGACTTTTGACCCACTACCCATATGGATCAAGGGCTAGAGATCCTTTTGACCAAAGAAAGTTGTCCGCCATTGATGAACAAGACTCCAAGCTCCTCTCATCCTTGCTAACAAAGCATGGTCTTCATCTTTGCCAAAATAAACAGTTTCCTCTACTTCGTGATCAATAGGCTTATCATTCATAATGTACCCTAGCTAACGCCGTGCTAGGATAGGATTATAATTAATATAACCTTTAGTCCCCATGAGCGGAACATTGGGAAATGTTCCACAACTTTTAATGATTTCTCTTACACCCCTTTGTAATACACCAAAATTTTCCTTCCCTTTTACTTTTATCTGGCGTATGCATCATCATATACATACCTTCCATTAGGTCATTTAACATTGCATACATTCATTAACAACATAACTTGGCAGGGGATCGAGAATCTTCAAGAACTAGCGTTTCACTGGTGCACTATGGGTTCATTCGTGGATTAGGGTTGTCTCATCTTTTGCAGGGTTAACTCAATTGAAGAGGCAATGTCCATGATTAGGGTTTCTAACCCTATACTCAAGGTCATGTGATGAAGGCTCGAGGCTTGGATACATGTAATCTGAAGCTCTTCTTCTCAACATTCTTTGGAATCCTTCAAACAAGAGAGGGTTATTGTTGTTTACAACACAAGACATCTACAAGTGTCATCCAAAAAGGATACAAGCTTAAGCATTAAAATATATCTCCTAATACATGTCATACCCACATGAATTAGGGTTCATTTTTGATGTTATGATTATCAGGTGGGGATATTATCCATGGCTAGCTAGGGTTTCTAATAATTCTTCTTCATTAGACAAGGATGCACTTGTTACTTGAATCTCAATTCATGTGGTCATGGGCTTTATGCGAGAGAGGCATATGGTTTTACTTGGATTCTATCCAAAAATTAGGGTTTGTGTACCTTGAGGAAAAGATCTCCATTTAATCACTTGGTATACTTATGGTACAAGCTAAATTCTTTTGACTCTGTTCAATTAACTCAAGCTAAAGCCTAAAGTTCTTAGGAAGCATTAAGGGTTTTTGAATTAAAGTTAAATCAGAAGATACTTAAACATGTTAATCCCTTTAATTCGTCTAAAGATCTTTCGTGGCAAGATGTCCATGGCATTAAGCTAGATTCAAGATTGAATTCAAGATGGTTGTAGTCAAACAAGATTTATTCAAATGTCATCCATAATTCTCAAGACAAGCTCGTGAAATTAAATAACTTCATTCAATATCCATCAAAGGTTTTTCTAAAAAACAAATTTCATTCAAGTTTCCAAGAAATTACAAAGAGAATTAAAGTTTGGGGTTATAGAGTGTCACGATGATTAATTCAAACTACACTTCCTAAACCATTACCATTACAAGAATTTTTTATGTTACAAAAGATACTACATCAAGTCACATGAAGGCCTAAACTAAAATCCTTCCTTTAAAGTTCACCACACTTGGATCAAACCTACAGGCATGTGTATTTAGGGCATCACATCTAAGACAATATATCTTGGATAAATTATGCAGAAACTTTAAGTCCTTTACTGTTAGCCATCGTAGCTCAAGTGATACAAACCATCCAAATCAGACCTGCACAAGTCAGTACCCACATACAATCACACAAAACAGTTGGAAAATCAGGATATTATAAACAAATGCAACGTAAGCTATGATATTTCAAACATACAATCGCGATAGTGCTAATGCAAAGCTTCATTCAAAGTTCAGAATCAATAGCAATGCCCGGTGTGCAAGGTTACTACAAGCCTACTTTGACACCTCCTATCATGTCATGCAAGTGTTTCCTTGTGGACTCAAAACTGTTGTCACATGTACACGATTCAAGGCAATAGTCCTCTTGCATAATAGTGACTCATAATTTATTTCGATTAAAAGCATACCTCATAAAACCTGCACAAGAATATAGCATAAAAATCAGAAAGTCATGGAAGTACATAAGGAATAAACTCTCATTCATAGAATCATAAAAAAACATAAATATAACAAAAAATCCTCCAATTGGCATTAACAGAATTCCAACTTCCAAACAGAATTTTCTAGCAGTTTTCCAACCAACTTTTTCTAACTCCAGCTAACTAACAGTTTCCACCTAATTATCCAAATAACTGCCATAACTGATTTTTCCAGCTTATCCCATAACAGTCAAACTAACCTATAACCAACTTCTAATAGAATTTCAACAGATTCCTAACAAACCCCTATAACAGGAAAAACTTTCTAACAGAAAACAAAATCTCAAACTTCTAACCAACTTCTCAACAGAAACATAACAAAAGAGAACAAAATAACAAAAAGAGAGGGGAGGGATACGATTATTCAAGACAAAGAAAATCTCAAAAGGGAATTCACCAAAAAGTCACAGAAAACTCACTCGAATTGATTCCTTCGAGCTCTCCCTGAAAAATCACCACAAAAATTCTCTTAACTTTCTCTACTTCATCTCCACCATTCTTCACTCTTGAGAAGGATCATAAAAAAAACTGATTGAAAATCTCTCTCTGCATTTGTCAGAGATATTTTCCTCACGCATACTGAACTTCATCATTCTTCATCCATTCTCTACAAGAGATATCATCATCTTCACTCGTCTACATCTTCATTCATAGTAACAACCTTCTGCAATCTACTTCAAGAATCAACAACTTCATCAAGAACTCTGCATCATATCATCATCTCTCGACTCAATCTTCAAGCATAGTCTTCAACAATCTGTAATACCAGAACAACACTGCAAGATTTCTTAGACCGCGTCAACCTTAACTGTTATTTATTTCCGCTGTCAACACACAACAATATTCTAATCAACATCTTGCTGCAACGAAACGTGCAACAAATCCACGTCTACAACTGCAAACAAAGCACAAAAGTAAACAACAAAACACAAGAACTTCATCAATCTTCATCACTTCCACTCCAAATTTCCGCAAGCAATCTCCGATCTCTCTCCCTCCTTCGTACGCACCACCATCCACTGATTTCCCTCTGCCATTCCACTACTCCTCCATGAACAGCCGCGGTATTCACCTCCCTATGTCGCAATTTAGCCGCGATCACTCCCTCAGTCATCGCGCGGTAGTCGCGATCTCTCCCTCCATTAGATCGTGTTTTTCTGGAGATTTATCTTCTTCGATTGCTAGCTTCTTCCGTGGATTGTATCATCGTCCTCATCTCTTCTGATTCAAATATTCAATTTCGGTAAATTCTTGAATCTACTTGCATTTAATCGCTTATTTGTGATAGTTGGTTTTGTGAATTATTGATTTAAATTGAATTTATATAAACATGAATTGAATTGAATCTTTGATTTGAATTAAACTTGATTCTTGAAAAATGCTTAAGGTAATTGATTCTTGAATTTGTGATAATGTTGAGATGTGGAATTGGTTGAACAATGACATAATCGATATGGATCTTGATTTTATTCGGTAAAATTGTTGAAAATTTTTGGATACCGAATTTTAGATCTATATGTCGATTATGGATTTTTGTTGAGATTATTGTGTTTTCATGAGTAAATGCAATTTTCGTGTCGATTTATGGATGAATTCAAGTTTTCGACATAAAAAACCTCAAATCCAGAAATTGCATTAACTCTTGAATTTTTTTATTTGTGGTTTGAAATCATTGTTTGAATTTGGATTTGATCATTTTATAAAGTCTTTGTAATTTCCAAGCGGCGATACTTGAGCCGATAAGTATTTTTGTGCATCCGTGTGTGATTGTTGGAATCAATTTTTATTGATATTGATTCAAGTGTGCATCGCTGCCCAAAAACTATAAATACCTTGCAAATTCTGTTCCAAAAGTTGTTTGACGCTTGTTCATGAATAATTGTGTGTTTGTGGATTATTATGGTTGAGTTTCACCGTTTCTGATACGGTTTTCTGAGAAATTCTTTGTTACGGCGCAATGCTACCCGGTTACAATAAGTCGAGCATAAGGCGACATTTCTTTGATGATTAATTCTCAAGGTACTTGGTCTTGATATTTGGACGAAATTTATGCTAAGTTTTGTCGGTTTCAGATCAAATTTTCGTGTGTTTCATGTGTTAATGATGTTGCTGCCCGGGAATGGTAAGTAGCACTTGCGAGGTGATTTAATTCACAGTTATGGCTTATTTGAGCTTCTTGGTGCGTTTGGTGGCTACCAGTACCGTTTTGGATAATTTTTATTTCTACTTTTCGCATACTTTCATTTGTAATATGTTGCTTCTCGGAGTTTATGTTTTTGCTTCCATTGTGCATTTAATTTCTTTTTCTTCATGATTTAATTCTAATTGAATTGTGATGAGAATACATAACTCCAATTTCACTTACTTGTTATTTCTAACATGTTTGTTGACTTGTGCAAGGAACTTTGAGAGCGTTTTAAATTGATTTCCTAATTTTTGGTTATTCGATTAAAGCATGCTATGCCACTCTATTTGTGGATTTGTGGATTCACTTTCGACGTGATTTACTTTGATTCTCATTTCATAAGATATATGCACTGTTTGCGTTTTTATCTGGATGTGAATTTTTGTGCAAGTGTTCTGTTTATTATGGATGTGTCTGACACACATTCTCATATTTCTTTGTTGATGCTTAGACGAATATTCTGAATATTGTGTTGTTGATTCTAGCTTGCGCGAAGTTTTCTGGAGATATTTTGCTTTTGCTTGCATGCTACGAAATCTTGTTCGTTTGGTATTATACTAATTTTGGTTTATGTTTGAGCATTATTTACCGCTTTCCTTGTCATGAGAAGTAGGAATAGAGATGCATGACTGGGAGTCCATACTTTAGGCGGGAAATATGTTTAAAGTCCTTAAGTGAGGCGATGGTTGTTCTGTTAAAGACATCAATAAGGCGATGTTCTTGTTTGTAAAAGACTCCAAAAGGGGCGATTTTCATGTTGATTGTTTAATGACCTCAAAAGAAGCATTTTTTTAAAATTCCTCAAAGAAGGAATTTCCTCTCCCCTTTTATCATTTTTCTTGCCATCGAGTCAATAAGTGGAACAGAGGACCCGCAATCGACCCCCACACATTCTAGTCTATTTCGTTCCTAGCTCGTGTTGTACGTTGATCTTTTGAACCGTGCCTACTCTAGTTCATCGAGTCAAATAAAGTGGAATGCAGGGGTCTTAACCAACCCCCCACGCTTTGTCATTCATTTCGATGATGTTAGCTCGCGTCACTCAACATTGATGCTCTAATTTGTTACTCGATGCCGGTGCTCGAGCAAATCAAGTGGAAAGAGTTCCTTACTCCCACTTTGAGACCCACATGACTCATTTGTTTGTTGCTAGCTTGCACTCGATGTTTGTTTTAGATTCGGCTTGACTTTGTTTGCTCACACCTTGTGCTTATGCTTTTCATTAGGTTGTAACCTTTGTATGCTCCCTTAGGTTTCGCTTGTTAACTTTCCGATGCAAGTTAGACATTAGGATTATAATCCATGCATGCTAACATAGGTAGATATTTCGCTTTCAAAACTCAACCTTAGGATCAATCATTGCATGATAACATTAGGGATAGAGCTAGATAGTTTCCCTTTAATGTTTTTCTTTCCCTTTTTCATTCTTAAGGCTAAAACTTCTTTTTCTTGGCAATTTCTAAAATACTTAATAACAGAAGATGCAAACTGTATGCAGTTGAGTCTTGTAGGGTAGAGCGAATCAGTTTAGACTGAGCCCCGTTCAATTTTCTCTTTCGGACTTTATTACCATTCAAGTCACAAATTATTTTCATAATAAAAAGTACAAACCAATGCAAAACTTTTTTTCGTCTTCTGACCCTTTTTCCTTTTAAAACCTTTTCAATAAGGATGTGTTGTTTCAAATTCGAACAACTTGAAAATGCTAAGTGTGCGAGGGGTCGAGCATGAGTATCTTTATGAGCTGCAAAGCCAAGCACGGATTGTAATCCTAACCGTAAGGATGCGAATGCAACATTATCCATAAAAAACACAAAACAAATGGAAACTTTTGAGCCAAAGTATGACGCTATGATTCCTTAAAAGGGATGCATATGTATTTGATCGCGGGGCCCAGGTAAGCAAAACTTTGTAAATATTCCTTATTTTCCTTGTGTTTTCTTTTGCATGCATCCCCTCCTTGCATTTGTTTTCCTTAGCTCATAAGCTTTAGATTAGAAAACACCCTTTGATTAGAACAACAAGATTGGATCCCATGGAGTACCATAGATGTGATGGGTGCTAATACCTTTCCCTTGCGTAATCGACTCCCTTATTGGTATCTCTTGGTCGTTTGACCATAATTTCACCCTTCTCATGTTTAGTCAATGTTTACCTTTCCCTTCTTGTGGGATAAAAAACGTTCGATGACGACTTCATTGATTTCATCTTGATGATTTTTTCCGCCAGTTGTTTCAGCTGGCGACTTCACTGGGGGCAGATTGACCAAATGTTGGTCCATCTCGGAGTCGCTCCTAGCTCTTGTTCTCTTTTTGTTCGGTGTTTATTTTTTATGCTTTACAGTTTATTCATTTGTACATGTTTATCTGAGCATATGTTTGCATTGCATCTTTATTGTTTTCTACATACTGGTGCTGTGTTGGCTTCTGTGTTTCCTTGTTGGGTGCGTGATACTATTTAGGTAAAAGGCCCAATACCCAGGCCAGAGTTGTAAACTCTTAGGAACACATAGGAATAAAGTGGAACATGACGGCTAGGGGATGTGGATATTTCTAGTGTGGTAATGTCGTCCATGCTTAGATGAGGTTCAAATGAGGTATTATCATTATCACATAGGTGTACGACGATAATATTTTCAGGTAGACCTGGGATTCTGAGTTACCATTGACCTTATCCAGACCTAGTCTTGACCCATGAGTGGGACATGAATAATATTTACAGGTACATATGGTGACTTTGTTCTGATTGTGACCGCATGTTTTGTTGGTGACTATGGTTTTCTGGTTATGTTCCAGATTTGTGGTTTTGGTATTCTTGGTATATTCAGAGACATCATAACAACTAGTATTGTGAAAACCTTGATTCCATTATTAATTCCCTTGCATCATAACATATTTATTTTTACAAAATATATGTATTAAAAAATCTATACCAAAAAAGAGCTACTCTTCATATGCATACCATTTCCAGGTTAATATGAGATTGTAATGTTCATCAGGGATGGATAACATCATAAAGATATGCAAAGAGCTGCTTAGGAAGACGTCTTGTTACCGTTTTCATGGCTTTTCTCTAGCTCCGTTGAGAGAATTGGGGTTTCTTGTGACTGGTCCTAATGAAAAGACTTTCAGAGACACTTATGGGAATCTATTGTGATTGTTAAATGATGAGTATGAGAAGTGGGCTATGGTGTCTCTTTTGCAGTTTTATGATCAGCAACTGCGTTATTTCACTTTCCAGGACTATCAGCTAGCACCAACACTTGAGAAATATGCTTATATCCTTGATATCAAGATCTCGAATCGTGTTCCTTTTGTCTGTGCACCTAAGATCCCCGTTTATATGGCTATCACTAAGGTTCTTTATTTGAACCTTAGCGATGTAAAAAGCAATTGGGCAGAAAAGAGCAATACATCTGGTTTTCATCTGAGGTTCTTGATAATAAAAACTAAAGAGTTTGCAAAAAACAAGGATTGGGTTGCATTCGATGCACTGGTGGCCGCCGTGATTTATGGTATTTTCATCTTGCCTAATGTAGAGAATTTCATAGACTTCTCAGCAATTTGTGTTTTCATGAATGGAAACCCGATGCCGACGATTCTTGTCGACACTTACTATGCCATTTATTCCCGACACTACAAGAAGGGAAGGGTTATCTGTTGCATTCCTCTTTTGTATAAATGGTTTATGCTACATATACCCACCAGGGGGCCATTTGTCGACTCCACAGATACTCTTCTTTGGTCTTGAAGGATTATGGCTCTTACTTCTTATGATGTCGCCTGGAACAACTTAAAAGGCGTAATAGAAATCATCACAAGCTGTGGAGGCATTTCCAACATTTCTCTCACGAGGACGACGAGTTATGTCAATTATAATCCTATCTTAGCAGGGTGTCAACTAGCATACATTATGACTGATAAACCCATCGATCATGAAGTGGAAGAAACTGTTTATTTCGGCAAAGGTGAAGATCCTATCTTGTTAGAGAGGATAAGAATGTCATTGAGTCATGTTCATAGAAAAGGAACAACTTTATTTGGTAAAAAAGGATGTCTATCTCTCGATCCATACACGTAGTGGGTCAAGAATCAAGAAAAGGTGTTGTTGATTCCTTTCAAGAGGAAAGCGTCATTGTATATACAACCTACTTTTGATCCATCAACCGATGGTCAATTAGGACCATATATTGCTATCAACCAATCAGTTCCTCATGAAATGGATAGTCAACAACCAGTTTTGTATGTGTCGAAGTTTGTGCCAATTGCGTTTAATAAGCAAGCTAAAGTTGATAGTATCAAGTTAGAATTGGAGAAGCAGGAGAAGATTATGAAGCTTTCTTTTGTTGTGAAAGAGAGGAAAAAGATGCTTCATGAAGCTAGACTGAAAGACAGAGTGCTAGAAGAGCATGGTTTTCTTGAAAGATTGAAGAGGAAAAAAGTTGAGAGTTCTCGCACTTCAGTTCAAACATAACTGGTAGGAAAAGTCCATGCCGATCTTGCAAAAAGTCAGCAAAAGCTTGAAAGTCTTCGGTTTCCCAAAGACAAAATGTAGGAAAATCATAGAGAAGAAGTTAAAGCTTTAAAGAAACTTCTTCGAGAAGAGGAATCCAAATCTCAAGAAGTTTGAAAACAACGAGAGTTTGGAAAAGAAGTTCCAAAGTCAAAAAGTGCAGATTGACCAATTGACTAATCAAGTTGGTGAGCTCACGATTCAGCTCAAAGTGAAAGATGATCATAAGCTAGCAGCCGAAGCCCAATTGAAAGGGAGAGGTTCCCAGTTAGCTCAAGTGATCAAAGAATTGGCAAATCTCAAAGCTCGGTTTGGAGTTTGACATCTGTTCATGGTTTTGATGATCTCTCTGTACTTGTTAGGTTCACCACCATATTTGTTAGACGTGTTCATTTTGTCGAGAATTTGTGTATGAATGATTTATTCTTGTGGTATGAGCATTCTCTTTCTTTATTTATGATTTGTTTATATCTTGTTTCCTTTTGTTCTTGATGAGAAATCTAGGATTTTCCTATAAATGGTGAAACATTGCATGCATAATCCTATATTCATTCATATCATATCATGATAGGTGGTTCCAACAGGTTTTCTTACTTATGATATGGGTTTTCTTTTCAGAGATTTCTACTAAAACTCTCACTTCTACAACACTCGGAGTAATTCCAGAAGACAGATGGAACAGATTCAGGCAGATGTTGCTGCTATGGGTGTCAAAATGGACACTCGGGTTGAGCAATTAATCGAGATCAATCAAAATATGGCCCACCAACAAGAAGAAATGAGAGATTTAGTTATGAGGTCCGCTACAACTGTAGACAACAGGAATGAGACTTTGATCATCACTTCTTAAGGGGTCGTTGTTAATAATCCAAATGGTAATCCGGGAAGTGCTACTCTGAATGGTAATCCAGGTGGTCAGAATCTGAATGCAAATGTTGGTTTGAATCAGAATGGTAATGCTACTGTGAACCTTGGTAATCTTGCTGGTAATAATCAAGGTGTTCCTTTGGTCTAAGTTGTAGGGAATCAACCTCTACCCACTCCTACTAGGCAGAACAATGAGCAACCTTTTGTTCAACAGAGGCCTGTTTCGCATGCCTATTCAAAAACTTGAAGAGGATAATTGTAATACGGTGGGAGGACTGATTTTTTTGGTTTTATCATAAATGTTACGGTTAGCAAGAGTCGCCACCGACTTTTCTTTTATCCAATATTTAGTAAAGGTGAAAAGAACACGAAAGACCTTTGATAGATTTTGAGTTAGGGGGGTAAGTTATGAAAAGGGAAGGTGTTAGCACCCTTTTCATCCGTAGTTATCTATGGGCTCTCAATTGCTTAGCTCACTTTTAAAACTTACTTTGTGTGTGTGTGATTTGTTTGAAAATATTTTGAAAGGCCAATGTAAGGCTAACTTTGTAATAATTCTTGTGTCGGTCCTCAAGAATGTAAACAAAGTGTTTTTGAAAATATCTTGTTTGAAAGTGTAGTGTGAAAAATGTTTTATTTGTGAGCAAGCATTCAAGAGTCCTACCCACTAAGTATGGTATTTCTTATTCTTTTCCTTATCCTTTGGAGATAGTATTATCCATACCATTAGTTGGTAGGTAATCCTATCTATTGGATATGAAGGCACAAGCGTAAGGTCATTGTATGGTTATCAAAGGCAACATGTAAGGATACTTTAGCAATTGAATCGAAGAGACTATCATCATTTTGCTCGTAGGGTCATCGAGGGACTAGATCATTCACTATAGGAAACTCGAGGGTCATCGAGAGATTATGATCTTTATTCGAAAGGGACCATGATGATATTGTATATCGAGGGTCTTTTTCTAAAGTATCCCCACTTTTGAGGGACACGACCAATATTCCTAGGGCAACAAGAGAGGTTACCCTAGATGTGATGTGTGCAAAGTGTATTAGTTTCAGTTATCTTATCTTGAAAATTAGGTTTATCTATGTCCAATTATTAGTCTTTCTATACAAATCCTAATTACTAACAGTTAAATATGTATAGAAAATTAAAGTGCGGAATGTAAAATCCTATGCTATTACATGACTTTTGGGCAGATACATAATAGGAAAAAGATATGAGAAAATAAGTCTACGCTATTACATCGGAGAGTGTGACCTATATACTTGTTTTAGGAATTTAAATAGAAAAAGATGAGAAAAATAATGTTAGAAAAATGTTAAATGCCCTAAATATTTTATATGTTAGAAAAGATATTTTTGGTGTTTTTTTGTAGAAAATAATTTGAGTGTTAATAATTAAAACCTAATTCTAATTAATTTTAATATTAAGAAAAGGCTAATTAACTTAATTAATTAATAAATAAAAATATGTCAAAAGTTTAATTACTAACTAAAAAAACCCTAATCGTAATTTGTTATGGCTTTGAAAAAAGTTTATGGTTTGTTAATGATTAATTAGAAAGTAATTAGTAAAATAGAGCGAAAACTAAGGTTAGTAAAATAAGAAAAAACAAAATTCATGGGGTGGGAGTTGAACCCACACCCTTAGCCTTAAAGGTATGCCCTTTTATCCACTGTGCCATGGTGTTATTTGTGTTATGGAATAGGAATGAATCCATTTGTAATAATCTTGCGTTGAAACCTAAAAAAGTAAAAACATTTGTAAAATGTAGGGATCGAACCCACGCCTCTCATGTCACAGGTCTCCATTTCCAACCATCTGAGCTATGTTGGTTTTGTGTTATTCAAACACAAATAAAAAATTGTATAATAAAACAGCTGCATCAGAGAAGCGTCAGAACCCTAGCTCCGGTCATCTTCTCCGATAAACTCAAATATCAAACCTACAAATCACATAAAATCGAGACACAAGATGAACCCTATCCCCCTAATTTGACCCTTGTAAATCCAATGGTAGCATTGGTTTGACTTGTAAATGCTTTTAGAGTGAGTTTCGGAAAAAAAAATAGTTCAAAATTCCCTAACAATGGCCGATCTCCATTCCAGCGTCAAACCTCACAAATAATGCGTCAAAACCGTTCCAAACATCAATATGAACATGAATGTATGCATTAAATCATTCAACAATGCGTATATTAAAAGTTTGAAATTTAAGAAGGTTACCAAACAGGTGCAGCTGAGATATGCTGTTCTGGCATGCTTCAAGCTAGAGTGATGATTGGTATGACTTCCTGGGAACCTCAGGAGTGTGGTAGAATTCTTGGAAATTATTGATAAAGGCTGCACATGAGGATTTGATTTTTCCCTAGTTTCTTGAAAATTTGAAGATTTTAGGGTTGCTTCAATGATGTAGAATGCGTGTCCTTGAATGGCTGAAGGTATTGTGTATTTATAGGAGAAGAATTAGGTCAACAAAAGTGGACGAAATCTTTGTAATTCATGGTGTAATATTTGATTTAGAATTTGCATGAAAAATTTCTTTTTTAAGCTCAATCTTGTTACAATCAACCTCACACGGTTTTGGCAAGTTGTCATGAGCTTTTTGGGCCTTCAATTTGATCAAAATAAAAGCCCACACACCTAAGTCCAAGCTTTCATATTTTATTTGATTTAATTTGCATTTAAATTAATAAAATCCAAATAAAAAAATATAAAAATCATAAAAAATATGTGAATAGATTTAGGGGTCCTTTATAAGGTTATGAACACGTTTGTACCTAAGAACTTAGGCCCATTAGCCCAAAAATTCAACTTTGTTCAAAGTGGACTTCATGCATTTTCTCAAAATTTCCCAACTTGCACCAATCATAACTTTCTCAATTTTTGTCATACGAAGATGATATTTGATTTTTTTGAAACCTCAAGATGTCTCTTACAAATTTTATGTTGATCATATTATCATTTGAAGTCGTTATCTTCATATAAATTGCTTTGAGAAAAAATGTCTTTTTGTTGACTTTCAAAATGACCTGTAATATTTTGGCTCATATCTCTCAAACGAAGCATTTTTGGCCTTGAGTTTAGAGAGAGAAAGTTGTAGAGAATTTAATTTAATTAAAGATAGGCTTTGGTTGAGGAATTTCTGATGAAGTATGTGAAAGTTATGCTTGGTCAAAATTTAGTTGACTTCTCCTTAAGAAAACCCTAATTTAGTAACTTTTGACTTTTGATGAATCTTGAGTTTTCTTGATGAATCATGATCAACCCTTGATCAGATGATGAATGTGAATTTAAAATATTGATGTTGATAAAAAATATTGAAATTTGACTGTCAATTGGTCAAAGTTGACTTTTTGTTCAATACAACTGATTTTCAATCATCTGACTAATTGACTGAGCAAACTTGTGATGTAAGGCTTGAAATTTGGCATGAGGATACTTTGAGACATATAAGAAACCATTAAGTCAATTTGGGGAATTAGAAAATCAATTTCCTTTGAGATAAGCAAACCCCTAGTTGTAGGTCAATTACTTAGGAGGAGAGTCCATTTGACCAGTCTTTGATAAGTCGTGAGCAATTGAGACCTTCATGAGCATGAGGATGTGTCTTGAATCAATTTGTCTCAAAGATCGGAGGGAAAATTTTGAGGTGCAACAATTGCCCCTGTTCAATCTTCTTAAACCTGAAGAGTTAGATTGGAATGCATGCCTTTCGTGATCTGAAGGTGGAAGAGGATTGAATACTTATAAGTGCCCGAAAATTTGCACTCTCAGATGCACGAAGTAATGCTGCGGGTCGATTATATAAGGAATGGGCTTAAAGATTCCATTTGGAAAAGGTGACGGGATATCGTCGGATATGGGCTTATAGATTCCATTCAAAGTAACTATGTTCTTGGATAACTATTGAAAGGAGTATCAGAATGAGTCTATGCCCGATTGTATTTGAAAAAGTATTAGAATCAGTCTACGTCTGACTATATCTAGCAGACGTGTCGGGGAGTGTCAGAATGAATCTTATGTATTGATTGTATCTGAATGATGCTTTTCAGAATGAATCTATCCTATTTTATCTCAGGGAAATGCTTTTCAAAATGAATCTATGAAGGAAATGCTCGTCAGAATTAGTCTCTGAGGAAAATGCTTTTAAGAATGAATCTCTGAAGGAAATGCTCGTCATAATTAGTCTCCGAGGGAAGTGCTTTTCAGAATTAATCTCCGAAGGAAATGCTCATTAGAATTAGTCTTTGAGGGAAATGCTTTACAGAATGAATCTCTGAAGAAAATGCTCGTTAGAATTAGTCTCTGAGGGAAAGGCTTTTCAGAATTAATCTCTGAAGGAAATGCTCGTCAGAATTAGTCTCTGAGGGAAATGCTTTTCAGAATTAATCTCTGAAGGAAATGCTCGTCAGAATTAGTCTCTGAGGGAAATGCTTTTCAGAATGAATCTCTGAAGGAAATGCTCGTTAGAATTAGTCTTAGAGGGAAATGATTTTCAGAATGAATCTATGAAGGAAATCATCTGGTCATGTAGATAGTTTCCCCGTCCTGTTTCAGGAATTGATCTACAACCTGTCTATAAATCACTGATAGTATTCGTCTGTTTGCAAACTTAACCTAAAAACAAAGTTAGCTTCATGCAATTTCATGATGCATGAAGTGTATTTTCTAGTGATGTTCTCAAAAATAAATGAGAATGTTATATATGCCATGATATTTTGTGAATGTTGTATGGACTTAAATATCGCTGAAGCGTTTACAGATTTGTGTAACAATGTCTAGTTGGGGAAAATAAATCCTTGCCTTTTGCTGGGGATGAAGAAAGTAATTCTTCAATTTTGTTTAGAACGAATTTATTGGGGATTTCTGCTTTCTGTTTTAGGACACTCCGCTGGGGATATTTGACTTCTGCTTGGGGATAGAAGCATTCAAGGAGAGTCGGTCGTTCGTCATTATTTTTTATTGAAGGATTTGATTCTTATGTACCCTGACTGGGGATAAAGAGATGGATATTCCTCTTATGTGCTATCTAACCAGATTTTAGATATGGGTATCAGCTCTTCTGGGGAGGACAACATTGAATGACATCTGGATGGAGAAGAGAATTCTGTCAGGGAATTTGCAGTATTGGAGAAATAAACTCCGTTGGGGAATTAATTCCTGTAGACTGCGTTGAGGAAATAATATCTGATGGGGACTGGAAATTCATAGGCTGTGCTGAGGAAGTTTCCACCGTATGCTGGGGAAATGATTAAATTTCCTTATTTACCAAGGGACATATTGAGGAAGATGATCATGTCAAGATATCCATCAGGGATATGAAGGTGAACTGTTGGAAGATGCCCCAATTTCTGTCTGAGGGCATACTTGCTGGGGAATATATCTCTATTGGGGATGAACTTGTGAAGATAGCTCTGTAGAGATAGTTCCATAGAGATTTCTCTATGGGAATTTATGGACAACTTTTGAACATTACCCTAACTCCTAGGGTCTTTAGTAAATGCTAATTCTGTTTTCATGCATATATTTTGTAAACGGTAATCATATTCAAATGCGTATGTTCATTCAACGTAATCATTGGACATTTTTTTGCAAACAAAACAGAGAAAGTAAAAACAATTTTGAAATTTGAAATATATTTAATTGCATTGATTCTGAAAGTTTTCCTATAAGCAAGCAGTTTTATACCAGAAGATAGAAATCCTAGTAAGAGGAAATCATTGTAAAAATTGAAAAAGGGGGTACAAAGTGATAAACAAAGGAAAACAACTATTTGGAAATGATCCCATTGAGTTTCAACTCTGCTATTTCCTCTATGTCTTCAAGTATCTCATCACTTGGTATTGGAAGAAGATGATTAAATTGATTTGTACCATTTGAACTTGACACTAGTAGTAAAGCTGGCTATAAGTAGATGGGTGATCCAATGGGACATAGTTGTACGCTTTAATCCCCAACTTTTTCCTGGACCTCCCTTTCGGGTTTTCAGTCCATCAGGATATCCTTTTTTGCCCAAGCCTCCTTTTTAGGTTTTTGACTTGCCGGATGTACAATTATATATATATATATATATATATATATATATATATATATATATATATATATATATATATATATATATATATATATATATATATATATATATATATATATATATATATATATATATATATATATATATATATATATATATATATATATCCCTAATTTTTTCTCGAACCCTTTTGGTTCACCGGGATGCCTTTATTTTTGTTTAGGCTTGTCAACCTAGCGGGTCTCTTTTATGCGTAGTATTTTTTACTATATCTGTGTTCATAGGGTGCGGAAAATCTTCATTGTCCATGGTGGTAAGTATCATAGCACCGCCAAAAAATATCTTTTTAATCATAAATGGCTCTTCGTATGTGGGAGTCCATTTTCCCTTGGGATCACCTTGTGGTAGAATGATACGCTTTATTACCAAATCACCAGCCTGGTACACCTGATGTTTGATTTTCTTGTTAAAAGCCTTGATCATACTGTGATGCGGTGGGAGAACTGACTTGAGGTTTTGCGTTTTTTGTTCGCAAATGTTTCGGTTTAGCAAGAGTCGCCACCGACTTTTATTTTATCCAAAATGAAAGGTAAAAAAGCACAGGAAAGACCTTTGAGATTGTTTTTGGGTTCGGGGGGTAGAGTATGAAAAGGGAAGGTGCTAGCACCCTTTTCATCCATGGTTTTCTATGGGCTCTTAGTTACTTGTTTTAGATCACTTGCTTTTGCTTTTCAATTGTTTGAAATGGTGCTTTTGTGTGTGGTTTTGAAAGTATTTTGAAAAAGAGGCCTTTGTTTAGGAAACCTTTGTAATGATTCTTGTTTGAATGTATACAAAGGTGTTTGTCTTTTGAAAAATGTTTCAATGTTTGAAAGTTTGTTTTGGGAAATGTTTTGAAATTGTGTGATAGTTTGAAAATAGCAAGGATGGTTTGCAAATTGATCAAGTGACTAGGAGCATCTACCTATCTACTCAAATATATTTCCTACACATTTTTATTCCTTTGATATTGTTGTTTTACCATTGCATTTGGTAAACAAACCTATCTTTGGATGTTAAACGGGACATGCATGGGTCATTGTATGACCATGATAACAATGTTGTCAAGTACCTTAGCAAGTTTTTGAGGGACTAGATCATTTTTGTTAAGGCAACCAAGATAGCATCATCGAGGGACTATGATCTTTTTGTTTGATTTGTTTTGCCAAGATATCTAGCATGCATACCATGGCCATGTTTTTAAGGAAACAAGTGGATGAAACCCTAGGGGTGCTTGTGTGCATTGTGTTGTCATTTTCCATGCATTTTTGTCTTGTGTTTAGTCATGCTATTTGTTTTGATTTTGGTCTTTTGCATACAAACCCTAATTTACTATCATGGCATTTGAAAGCGATAAAATGCGTAAAAGTAAATCTAAGACTATTACAACATCATTATGGGTATGGGGGGTATAAGTTTGAATAGGGGGATATTGCTCAAAATAAAATCCTAAAACTATTACAGCCATATTGAATTTATTTGTACAAATAAATAAATAAGCAAATATTTAAATATGCAAATAAATGTAAATATGCAAAAATGTTTTCGTATTTGTTTTTATGTAAGAAAAAATGAATTTATTTATGTCTCAAAAATAAGAAAAAATATTATGATTATTTTTGGAAAGGGTGAAAACCCTAATTTTTGGTTTTAAAAGAAAATGTATTATATTATTTATTTATTCATTTTTTGTTTAAGAAAAATAATAATATATACAATAATGTTTTTAAAAAATAATAATATTTGTGAGAATATAATATTCTAAGTAAAAAAAATGTATAATATTTTTATATTATTTATGAGTTTATTTAAGAAAATATAAGTATTTAACCTAATAAACTATTTTTTGTCATAAAAAATAATAAAATAAAAATGTAAAAATTAAGAGAATATTTTTGATGATTTTTAATATTTAGAAAAAATAATAAAAGTCAGAAAATATAAAAATAAATGAAAAATATAAAAAATAAAAGAAATGGGCCAAGGGGGTACAAAGAGTAAACAAGGGGTGTCAAAAGTAGAAGCAAGCCAGGCCCAGCCCACGTTCCACTTCATCCCTGTCCTTGGAACAAAAACGCGCGTTCTGCATCTTCAACCTGTTCTCTCTTGTTCTTGCATGAAATCAAAAACTCATAACATGAAAATTATAGAGCTTTAAACCACGATTCTAACCATATAAAAAACTTGATCTAACTCTAAGAAACCAAGGAGAATTTTATCATCCCTAATTTCTGACCTAAAAAATTCAGCAACTTCAACATCCAAATTCTCCTAGCTCAGTTAACATAAATGAATTCTATGCATATGTACAGTTCAAGGACATTATGGGCTACATTTTTGCTTCACAAACCTAAGCCTAATGATTCCTAAATAAGGAGATAGAAGTTTGAAAATTACCTGTTTCAGCCAAGTTTGGATATGGCAATGTAGGAGTTTTGGATGAGGCCTGAAGGTCGTGTTAGCTTGCCTGAAGTTCACTCAACCTTTCCCAATGCTTGGCTTGCTTTGAAATGGCCTGAATGTCTCTATAGAACTCAACCTGCAAACTCAGAATTTGAAAATGGTGAAGCTTGAAAATGAAGTTACAGTTGCTTGAGAAAGGCTTGGATAGTTTAGGTGTATTGTTTAGAATGTGTTTGAAGTGGTTTGGGACAAAACGCACGAGTGGAATTTCTTTTGGCTTGGTGTTTGCAGAAAATGCCCTGTTTTGGGCAGAAGTTGGCGTTTTGGTGTATTTGGGTGTTTGAGAGGCTTGTAACTCGTGTTTTCTACTTGCTACAATGTGTTGAACTTGTTTGAAATGAGACTTAGACTTTCTCTTATCAGATACCAAAGTTATGTGGACTTTTGCAAGTTACTTGGTTTTGAAGCAAAAGTTGGAATTGACAATGCCAAGGTTGTACAAGCTAGCTTGGGGTCTGCTGATAGTTGGTACACCTTTCCTGATATTAGTGAACTTTGTTTGCAGCAAAAGGCTTGGTCCATGGCTCAAGATAAACAATTTGACATAAAGCATGCTTTATCAAAGTGGCAATGTTATCTTTTTGCCATTTTTGGATTAAACCTTTGTACAAAGCTTCCAAGACAAAAACAATGCCATTAACCATTGTATTTGCATTCAATTTTTGAGTGTATAAGAGATTAGAACCTGTAAACCAAGTATAAGCATGCTTTGGACAGATTTGCAAGTTGTAACATGGTGCAAAATGCCTTGGACAAAAGTGATGATTTTCCATTTTTCAATCCTTCGATTCTCCCTAACCACAAATGATCTTGGAGAGTTCTTAGACATTTTGGAAAGCTTGTAACATGATATACAATACATATTTGAAATGAATTTTGAGATTCCACTTGGAACTATGTGAAAAATTGCCATGAAGATAGGTCAAAATCCTGCCTAAACTAGGGCAAAATTTCACTAAGTTAGAAAGTTTTTTCACCCTTATTCACAAAATCATAACTTGAGATCCAAGCATCTTTTTGGAAAACTTTATGAATCAAAGTTGTAGATTTTGTGGAGGAATACAACTTTCATGTTGGAAGTTTTCTTTGAATCCAATTGCATCATGGTGAAAAAGTTGGGAAAAAATAAGAAATTTTCATAACTTAGAAAATTTCTAAGTTATGAAAATTTTCCATTTTAAACCCTAATTTCCAAAATTAGGTTTCTTGGTGAACAAGTTTCATATTTTGACACATGTTAATGAAAAATGACCCTTGGCACTTGATTTTGACCAAAAAGTCAAAGTTTGACTTTTCAGTGTACAGTTGATTTTTTGATCAGTTGACTGGAAAATTCATCTGTCAATCCAATGCAATTGAGATCTTTTGAACCTTGTTATTAGGTCAAGATGATTCCATTGAGTCCTTGAATCCATTCTTGAACCCAATTTGCCATTGTCTAGGTGAAAAATCAGAAATTGCCCTTCTGCAGTCAAAACCCTAAAAATGACCATTTTGCCCTTTTGATGATCTGATCAAATTTTCTTGAGGAGTTGTGGTCCAAACTTGATCAAATGGTTCATAAGAGTCTATAATGTTGATGTGGATAAAAAATTATGAGGTTTGACTGTAAATTGGCCACAGTTGACTTTTTCCCCAATACAGTTGATTTTTAGGTCAACTGTCCAATTGACTGGGCAAAAATTTGATTCAAGGCTTGAAACTTGGTATGAGAAATCTTATAGGTCCAATATGAAGTATGAAAGTCACATGAGGCATTGGAAGTCCAAAAATACTTGTGCAAACTCAAACCCTAATTTCATGTCAACAGTGCAAGGAGATGTCTTGAGCTGAGCAAACCCTAATTTGGTCTGGAGTCCAAGCAGTCTTGTGAGGAAAATCTTGATAAAATGAGAGGGCAAATTTTGGGGTACAACACATACGTTTCTGATATATATGACCATGAAAAACAGCCGCAAGCCTTTTTTCATCAATCAAATTTATCTGGTCAAGTCGAGTTTAAATCCATTCGTCTTCATCTAAACCTGCGTCTTTCATAATCCTTAGGGAAGGAATCTGGACTTCAACAAGTAAGACAACCTCCATACCGTAGACAAGAGAGAATAGGGTCACCCCGATTGATGTACATACTGAAGTGCGGTAACCATGAAGAGAAAATGGTAGCATCTCATGCCAATCTTTGTACGTCACCGTCATCTTCTTCAAGATCTTCTTGATATTCTTGTTGGAAGCTTCCACTGTGCCATTTATCTTTGGTCGGTATGAAGAAGAATTGTGATGCTTAATCTTGAACTACATGCAGAATTCTGTGATCATAGTAATGTTAAGATTGGTACCATTTTCTGTGATGATCCTTTCAGGGATGCCATACCGACATATAAGGTTATACTTAATGAACCGAGCCACAACATTCTTGGTAACAAAAGCAAACGAGGATGCCTCTACCCACTTCGTGAAGTAATCAATAGTGACAAGGATGAAATGATGCCCATTGGAAACAATAGGCTTAATCTCTCCAGTCATATCAATGCCCCACATTGCAAACGGCCAAGGAGCAATTAAGACATTCAAAGGAACCGAAGGCACGTGTACTTTGTTAGCATAAATTTAGCATTTTTGGCAAGTTCTGGAATGATGATGGCAATCGATTTCCATGGTTGACCAATAATAACCTGCTCTCAGAATCTTATTAGCCATTGTATGTCACTGGAGTGAGTACCAAATACACCTTTGTGCATATCTTCCATAATTTTCTCAGCTTCCTTCTTGTATACACAATGAAGCAAAGTCGAATAGTGGTTGCGCTTGTTCAAGATTTCATTACTCAGAAAGAACTTGGAAGAGAACCTCCTTAGAAATTTCTTATCATTGATGGATGCCCCTTCAGGATATTCTTGAGTTTTGAGGTATCATTTTACTTTGTGGTACCAAGGCTTTTCCTCTACTCCATTAATATCAACTTCGTAGCAATGCGCCAGTTCTTCTAGTCTCTCAATAGTAATTCAAGGAGCTTCATTATCTCATCTGAATTTGAACATAGATGACATGGTAGCTAGTGCGTCTGCCAATTGATTCTCTTCTCATGGAATATGTTCAAAAGTCATTTCTTCGAAGTACAAAATTAATGTCAACACATGATTTCGATAAGGAATGAGATTTGGATGGTTTGTGTCCCATTATCCCTTAATTTGACTGATCACTAGGGCTGAGTCCCCATATGCATTCAAGAATTTAATTATCATATTGATGGCAGCTTTGATACCCATGATGCATGCTTCATATTCCGCCATATTGTTGGTACATTCAAAATATAATCTGGCAGTGAAAGGCGTATCACAACCCTTAGGAGAGACAATCACAATACCAATTCCATTACCAAGCACGTTGGAAGCTCCATCAAAAACCATAGTCCATCGGGATCCCAGTTCAGGTCCTTCTTATGGTCCAGGTTCTTCATAATCAGTAACTAGCATGATATTCTCAGATGGGAACTCTAAATTCATAGACTGATAGTCATCTACAACTTGATGAGCCAAATGATCTACCAGTACACTGTCTTTGGTTACCTTCTGAGTAGTGTACTGAATGTCATATTCTGTCAGTCCCATTTTCCATCTTGCTATTCTTCTGGAGAGAGCGGGTTTCTCGAATAAGTATTTTATTGGATCCATCTTAGAGATTAACAAAGTAGTATGAGTCAACATATACTGTCTTAGTCGGCGAGCAGTCCATGCCATAACATAGCAAGTTTTCTCGAGCAGTGAGTATCTTGTTTCACAGTCGGTAAGCTTTTTGATAAGGTAGTATATTACATGCTCTTTTCGACCAGACTCGTCATGTTGCCCCAATACACACCACATTGAGTTCTCTAATACTGTCCAGTACATGATCAGAGGTCTTCCTTCAACCGATGGCATCCGAATTGGAGGTTCTTGGAGGTACTCCTTGATTTTGTTGAATTCTATCTGACAATCGTCGTTCCACTTCACTACTTGATCTTTCTTCAGAAACTTGAAGATTGGCTCACAAGTAGCGGTCAAATGGGAAATAAATCTGGAAATGTAGTTCAATCTTCCCAAGAAACCTCTGACTTCCTTCTCAGTACAAAGAGATAACATTTCTTGAATGGCTTTAACCTTGGCGGGATCAACTTCAATACCTTTACCACTGACAACAAAACCTAGGAGTTTACCAGATCTTACCCCAAAGGTGCACTTGTTTGAATTCAACCTCAAATTGTACTTCTTCAATCTCTCAAACAGCTTGTGCAGGTGGTCGAGATGTTCTTCTTTAGTCTGAGACCTGGCTATCATGTCATCAAGATATAACCTATATCTCATGATGGATCATATCATGGAACAAAGCTACCATATCACGCTGATATGTTGCACCGACGTTATTCAAACCAAAAGGCATAACTTTGTAACATAAAGTGCCCCACTGTGTGACAAAAGTAGTCTTCTCCATGTCTACAGGTGCCATCTTGATTTAATTATAACCAGAGAAACCACCCACGAAGTAAAATACTTTGGGTTGAGCGGTGTTGTCAACCAGAACATCAATATACGAAAGCGGAAAGTCATCTTTGGGGCTTGCCCTATTCAAATCCCTGTAGTCTATACACATACGCACCTTACCGTCCTTATTAGGTACCAGCACCACATTTTCAACCCACTGAGGATAGGACATAACAACTAAGAAACCTGCATTGAACCGCTTCATGATCTCAGCTTTAATCTTTTCAAACATCTTGGGATGCATACGACAAACCTTCTACTTTATAGGAGGACAACTTTCCTTCATCGATAGACGGTGAACCACAATGTCAGTATCAAGCCCTGGCATGTCTTCATAAAACCAAGCAAATATTTCAACATAGTCATGTAACATCTAGATTAACTTCTTTTTGGCACTGTCTTCTAGGTTGACACCTATCTTAATTTCTTTCTTGTCCTCTCCAGTACTGAAGTTCACAACCTCGACTGGTTCTTCACGCGGTTGTATGGCTCTTTCTTCTTGCTCTAACAGTCTAGCAAGCTCTCTAGGTACTTCACAATCTTCCTCACCTTCGTCCCCGGCTTGGTAGATCGAATTTTTGAAGTCATAATTGGCAATAACATAATTGTTATCAATGGGACCCATGGTGGATGTGGATCTGCAATTTGTTATGTGGGTGTGTGTAATAACACATAACTATTTTGAAAGCAATAAAGTCAAAGAAAGACAAAGAACGCAAAATTTGAATGCAAACATCCAATGATTTATTAAATGAAAATATGTGGATGAAAAATGATAACCCTAACAAATGGACCGTTGTGCCCCGAGTAAGGAACAAGGCTTAAAGTTATTGCTCAAATTACATAACAAAAAACTTGAAATCTAGAAAGCAGAAAATAGCATCTACTCCCGACTAAAGGAGATTGGTATAAAGTCTTTAGCCTTCCAACTGTTAAGCCCATTTCCGGTAGTAGGGAAAATCCAACTATCTATGTCACAGTCGCTATCAACATCTTCCACAATGTTGACTTGATTTTTGTGAATTCCATTGTTGTTGATGCAGAATGGTAGTCTCTAAGAAATAGCACGAGCACGACGAACAACCCTTTGAGCCTATGAGGTGAAACCCAAGCCAAACTTGTCGGACTTATAAGGAATTTCGAAAAGCTGACCCCAAATAGTGCCACCACCTTATTCTATCACAACCTTAGCGTCTTTCAGAGAATCCATTTTTAGTGGAATCTTGGTAACCTTAGGAACAATAAACGAATCTTTAGCAACAGGGGTTGTCTGAGGAATAACTTCAAAGGTCTGGCAAGGAGTCTCGAGGAATTCACCCTACATATCAACATACTTGAAGGAGTTCAAATGGCTCACCATGTATTCTTCTTCGCCATAAACTGTAATGATTTTCCTTTCACGGGATACTTCAACTTTTGGTGTAAAGTAGAAGTAACACCGCCTACGCCATGAATCCAAGGCTGTCCAAGCAAACAAGAATAGGCTGAACGAATGTCCATCACATAGAAAGTAGAGTCAAAAACCTGGGAACCCACTTTGATTGGAAGATCAACCTCTCCATGCACCATTATCTTTGAACTATCAAAAGCTCTCACCACAATGTCACTGGGTTTTAGCACAACCCCTTCATGGTTAAGTTTGTCTAAAACAGATTTTGGCAATACATTCAATGAGGAACCTGTTTCCACCAACACATGAGATAAGGTAGTGCCCCTACACTCAATAGAGACATGCAAGGCCTTATTATGGTTCCTTCCTGCGGGAGTTAAATCAGCATCAGAAAAGCCTAGCCCATTATCAGTTGTCAGGCTAGCAACATAATTTTCGAACTGATCAAAACAGATTTCCCGCGGTACATGAGAAAATTTCATAAACTTTACCAAAGTCTGAGCATGGGCTTCAGAGCATAATAACAAAGATATCATAGATATTTTGGAGTGGGTCTGCCCCAACTGTTCAACAATCTTATAGTCACTCTTTCAAATCATTTTCAGTACCTCCTCTATCTCTTGCTTGGAGGTATCTTCAACAGTAACCTCTTTTCGTGCCTCAGTCTAGGTAGGCTCAGTCATTTGTTCTTTGCCTCAAGTCTCAGTAGTTGATTCAGTAGTAGTGATACGAACTGGTGTAGTAACAGCATTTGGAGAGATCTTTAGAGAGAAAACTCTTCCACTTGGTAACCTTACTAGTCCCAACAATATTGCCAACATTGGGATCAGTAACTTCAGTATTTTCATTTTTGATAAACAATGGTTCTTGCTTGACGCCATGGTAGTATACATCAGCTCCGTAATTCCAAGGGATGGCCTTTCCAGAGGAATATGGAATTGGCCCAGGTGCAATAATGATTAGAGGAGAAATCCTAGGCTCGACAGTAATCTTCACATGACCTTTAGAAGTGATCCTTACAGGAGTACCGAAAATTGTAATTACAGACACGTCTTCAAGCTTCAGGCCTTGAGAAATACTTCTACACAGGCTCTCCTCAGAAGATGTCTTCTCAAATAGAATTACATTGTCATCTATCAAACGCTGAATACCTTCTTTCAGCAATACACAACCATTATATTGGGACGCACAATAGTAGTAGTTTTCAATGCAACTCGAAAATAAACTGGTTTGCAACAGCATCTTCTTAACAATCATCAGAGGAGTAGTCAAGTCATTCACAACAGAAACATAAGAAACATCATCAATAGAATTAACGCCTTTGTCATGATTAGCCATATGTGCAGTGATCACATTAGGAGTCTCAGAAGGATCAAATTCAATCTCCTTAGAGTCAACCATATCTTAAATCCCATTTTTCAATGCTCAACAGCTGTTAGTGTCATATTCAGGGCTGTTAGAGTGATATGCACACCTTACATTAGGATGTAACAGGGAGAGGAAGTATTGAGGTTCTGAGGAGGATCCTTCAATGTAATCAGCTTAGCCTTCAGCATGTGTTGCAATGCTTGAGACAACGACGTGTTGATTTTGGTGAACTGCCTTCTGGGTGCATCCTGCCTACGCTGATTACCTTGGTTGTGGTCACTCTTATTATGACTCTTCTGGCCGTACACAACATTGGATTCTTTCTTACCATTGTATGACTTCTTCGCAGTATTCAAAGATGTAGCCACCTGAATTTTACCACTTCTGATTCCATTATCAACATGTTCCCCTATCAATATCAGTTCATTGAAACCGGATGAAGAACTTCCAAGTAGGTGATTATAGAAAGGGCTTGTTAGCGTACTCATGAACATGTCAACTAATTCCCTATCAGCCAAAGGAGGTTGAACTCTTCCTGCAAGATCTCTCCATTTCTGTGCGTACTCTTTAAATCCTTCCTCAGAACCCATGGACATACTCTATAGTTGCATGTGGGTTAGTTCCAAATCAGAATTATACTGATACTGTCTATAGGAAGCTTCAGCCAAATATTCCTAGGTATGGATATTGGTACCTTCGAGTTGATAATACCAATCCAATTGTGTTCTAGACAAACTTTCTTGAAAGAAATGCAACTATAATTTCTTGTCAGCAGTGTGTGGTTGAATTTTCCGAACATATGATCTCAAATGTAGCTTCGGGAAAGAAACGCCATCATACTTAGCAAAGGTAGGAGTTTGGAACTTAGGAGGAATGACGACTCCTGAGATAAAACCCGATTCTTCAAATTTCAAGCCAAGCACCTTTTGGATCTCCATAGCTTTCAGACGCTCTTATAATAGCTTATACATATCTCCAGCAGGGGGATATTGTTCATCCAAATAATCCTCTTCCTCTTCATCAAAACATTTGTCAGAACCATGATTGCTTTTTTCAGTTTTAACACTCTTACCATCTTTATCTTGTTCGTCATCTTCGTCCGATGGGATATCAAGATCTTGAGCTCGCTTGACTGGACCTCTGAAATTTCTCCCCGTGTTAAGGATTCCAATTGGTTTCTTTGTCTTCTTCTTCTTGTTGTTGTTGTTGGCGATGAGCGCCTTCAGTTCTTGTTGCCCCTTGGCTAAGCTTAAGAGCATCTCTTGGAACTGAGCGTTCTGAGCCTGGAGATCTTTGACTGTCTGTTCGAGAGCCATTTTTGCTGAAATAAACAGCAAGAAGATGAGAAACCTGTCTTGGGAACCTGTTATGCAATGATATGTATGGCATGTAGATACATATGCAATGTTTTCAAGGACCTCGTGGGATTTAACTTTGTTAATCAAAAGGTAACAAAAAAAAGACTCTTATTAGTAAGTTTAAATTATAACTGCCTCTTAGGCTTACAATGAAAAAAAGGGTTACAAGGAAACAAATTATAAACTCATAAGACCTAAGACTCAAGTCTCCCATGGACGCTTCCTCTTTGTGTTGACATATGCATTAAGGCTCTGCTATTCATGAAGTCGTTTTGTCAGCTCCAACACTTTATTCTCACTAGCATAGGACTGAGCCTCAAATGTGTCCCTTTCTTCTTTCAATTGAATCCAAGATTTCTGTAGCTCTTCAAGGTCAGTAGGCATATCTGGATGAAAAATGGTATAAGGAATATCTTTTTCAACAATAGGCTCCACAATTATTGGTAGGACAGCGGGATATGACATTATAAGATTTTGAGCACGAGATCATACCCATATGAGGTAAGGCTCCAAAGAGATGGAGTTTTTCTGTCCCAAAGTCTTGCTATCAATCTTATTTACCATGACCCAAGCACATATAAACTTTTGACGGTAAACTTGAGGATCGTTCTTGTAATCGAATAAAATACCTGGGATAAGCATATTACGAGGACCGTTTCTTCGAGCATAACCAAATTGACTTAGAGCTAGAGAAGGGTTGTAAGTAATACTTCCCCTTATGCCAAGGAGTGGAACATTAGGGAATTCCCCACATCGGTCAATAATAGTGATGTCCTCCCAAGATCGGGAACACCAATAGGTATCTGAATGAGAGAGTGCATTCATCCTTCGAGACCACTTCAAGCCTTGTTCATTCTTCATCCCTGATCGGGGAAGGTGCGAAATAAACCACATGGATAGTAAATGTATGCAACACATGAGAGTCCCTAGCTCTCTCATAGTACGAGTGTGAAGAGAGTACAAAATATCTCCAAGCAAAGTAGGCACAAGATTATGAGTAAAAAATATTTTGATGGCATTCACATCTATGAGTTGGTCTGTATTAGGGAATAGTACCAAACCATAGATCAACAGAGCTAATATCTCCTCAAAAGCATGACAACTCATAGCATCTAGAAACAACTAATCCTTCTCTATCATAAATTTAGTAAGAAGACCTTTAACTCCACTTCTTGTTTCCCAATTAGACACAATGTCTGACTGCTTCAGATGTAAGGCTACTGCAATAACTTCAGGTTTTGAAACTTTCTCTAAACCGGTGAAGGGTTTCTGATCAAGAATAGGTACTCTAAGTAGCTTAGAAAACTATCCATTGTTGGTACCAACTGATAACCTATAAAGGTAAAACAATGATGCTTAGGATCAAAGAACTGGAACAGAACACTCATCATGTCTTTTTCAAAACCTGAAGTAACCAAAATGAGTAGATAACCATGCCTCTTAGTGAATTGAGAGTTTTCGGGTACCTTTGAAACTAACTCCTTAAACTTGGAAGGCACCCTTACAAAGTTGATTCAGATATTATTTCTGAGAGTGGAGGCCATAACCTGCAACAAGGAACAAAGATAAATCCCTAGGTCCTTGAAATGGTTAGTGAAAATGTTATGTTATGGTGATATGATGTTATGATGTTATGTTCATGTTAAATAAGTAGCAAACACAAACAAGTCATACAAGAGCCTTAGGTTTAAAGGCTTGCATGAAGTCCATAGCTAAATACCCTTCCCCACCGAAGTTAAGTTGGCTCAACCTGTCCTAAAATAGTAACCGGATTCTAAGAATCTCATATCACAGATCTTTCTCGCAAGCTTTATTTTAGCACAGAAACAGACTTGCCACCAAAAAATCCCGAAAGTCAAATCTCAATGAGCATAGCCTTGAGTATCAACCAACTTCGGACTGCACCAAAGTCGGCTATCTGACTACTTTCTAATGGCCAAGATGGGTCAATTAAGGTTCTAAAATTAAGTTAGTGTTAACGACACTACGCACAAGCCTAATGTTATCCTCGACTGACTTAAGGAACATCAGTACAAACCAAAGTGCCACACTAATTATAACTATCATGTTAACCACATTGGTATACACCGTACAATCTTTATGATCTATTGCTACTTACCTAAGGAATCACTAGATCCGGATGTAGGATCTTTCACACAAGCAATATTACACAAGCATGAACCCTTAAAGTAAATCAGACAAAGCATATAATAAAAGCAAGTAAAGTGATCTAACTCTTAAGGTAACCCCTCTTTTAGATATAGTCCCTGACAGAGTCGCCAGTTTTGTAATACGGTCGGAGAACTGACTTTTTTTGGTTTTATCGCAAATGTTGCGGTTAGCAAAAGTCACCACCGACTTTTCTTTTTATCCAATATTTAGGAAAGGTGAAAAGAACACGAAAGACCTTTGATAGATTTTGAGTTCGGTGGGGGGGGGGGGGGGGGTAACTTATGAAAATGGAAGGTGTTAGCACTCTTTTATACGTAGTTATCTACACGATCTTAATTGCTTAGCTCACTTTTAAAACTTGCTTTATGTGTGTGTGATTTTTTTGAAAATATTTTGAAATCCCAATGTAAGCCTAACTTTGTAATAATCCTTGTGTCGGTCCTCAAGAATGTATACAAAGTGTTTTTGAAAATATCTTGTTTGAAAGTGTAGTGTGAAAAATGTTTTATTTGTGAGCAAACATTCAAGAGTCCTACACACTAAGTATGGTCTTTCTTATTATTTTCCTTCTCCTTAGGAGATAGTATTATACATACCATTAGATGATAGGTAATCCTATCTATTGGATGTGAAGGGACAGGCGTAGGGTCATTGTATGGCCATTGAAGGCAACATGTAAGGATACTTTAGCAATTGTATCGAAGGGACTATAATCATTTTGCTCGTAGGGTCATCGAGGGACTAGATCATTCACTGTAGGAAACTCGAGGGTCATAGAGGGATTATGATCTTTATTCGAAAGGGACCATGATGATATTGTATATTGAGGGTCTTTTGCTAAATTATCCCCACTTTCAAGGGGCATGACCAATATTCGTAAGGCAACAAGAGAGGTTACCCTAGAGGTCATGTGTGCAAAGTGTATTAGTTTCAATTATATTATCTTGAAAATTAGGGTTATCTATGTCCAATTATTAGTCTTGCCATACAAACCCTAATAACTAAATATTAAATATGTACAAAAATTAAAGTGTGAAATGTAAAATCCTACGCTATTACATGGCTTTGGGGCAGATACATAATAGGAAAAAGATGCGAGAAAATAAATCTATGCTATTACATCGGAGAGTGCGACTGTTGTACCCCAAAATTTTCCCTCCCATTTTCAAGAAAATATTATTCAAGATACCTTCTCATGCTCCTAAGGTTCTCAAGTACTCAAGACCACTCAAAGAATGATCAGATGAATCCTCCTCCTAATCAGTGGCCTACAACTAGGGTTTTGGTTTTCTCAAGGAAAATTGGACTTATAATGTCTCAAGTGTATTTCATGGTTTCTCATATGCTTTAAAGTATCCTCATGCCAAATTTCAAGCCTTGCAGCACAAGGTTGCTCAGTTAAATAGCCTGATGATTGAAAATCAACTATATTGGACAAAAAGTCAACTTTGACCAATTAACAGTCAAACTTCAAGATTTTTTGGTCAACCTAAATATTTTGAACTCATATTCATCATTTGATCAAGATTTGATCATGATTCATCAAGAAACCTCAAGATTCATCAAAAGTCAAAAGTTGCTAAATTAGGATTTTCTTTAGGAGAAGTCAACTGAACTTTGACCAAGCATAATTTTCACATACTTCATCAGAAAATTCTCAAAAAAGGCCCATTTTGATGGAAATTAAATTCTCTACAACTTTGCCGCTCTAAGCTCAAGGCCGAAAATGCTTCATTTAGGAGATATGGGCCAAAACATTACATGTTATTTTAAAAGTCAACAAAAAGACACTTTTTATCAAAGCAATTTACATCAAGTTAAAATATTTAAATGGAAAAATGACCAACATGAAAGTTGTAGGAGACATCTTGAGGTTTCCAAAAAGACCAAGATCACCTTCAAGATGGAAGGTGATCTTATGGCTCTGACCAACATAGGCTCCAAGATAGTAAGTCTAATGCTGCAAACAGGATCTTATGGCTCTGACCTTCAAAAGTTATGAAGTAAGCAGCAACAAATACTTCAATGTTCTGAAGCGTTACAAATCAAATATTTCAATTTCAAGAGTAACGGCTGGAAGGGAACAAGGACCTTTATTTTTGGAAAGCACCTTAACTGTCATCATTAAGTTTCCAAATGATCATCCATGTTGCGCCTATTTAAACAAGACTTGGGGATGAATCATTTACGATTTTCACAACATTCAACAACGCTACAATCTTTTCTAATCCTCAAACATACAATACTTTCAACTGTGTAAAACATCACTATACTATGATACTGTTTTGTAAGAAAAAATACTGTACATTGTTCTATTCTTATATTGTTTAGTTCATTCCCTTGAGAAAAACCGAGTTATGGTTATACTCAAGAAGACTATGGCAGTTTTCAAAGTAGACTTGTAATCAAGATTTATTAGTGGATTAAGACCTCGTTAGAGAGAGGAGAAATCACCTTGACGGGTGGACTGAAGTAGTTTGAGTTCAAATGAACCAGCATAAAAATCAACGTGTTCTTTCCATTAAATTTTAAGATTCCAATTCAACCGCCCCTTCTTGTGTTTTTTCATTCTTCAATTGGTATCAGAGCGCCTGGTTCTGAGTTCAAGCACTTAACCGTGTCAGTAAAAGATCCAAGCTAAGAAAAACACTATGGTGGGACCAAGTCAAAACATCAGCAATGGCTACCATGATGAGAAAGACAGAATCAACGGTAAACCTCCAATCTTTGATGGAGAGAACTTTGATTATTGGAAAGACAGAATTGAAAGCTTCTTTCTGGCTCATGATGCTGATCTTGGGGATATAATGATTGATGGGTACATACATCCGGTCGATGAAAGTTGGCAAAAGATTGACAAAAAAAGAATGTCAGATAATCAAAAGCGAGACTTCAGAAATCATTACAAGGCCATAACTATTCTCTTGAGTGTCATCTCATATTCAAAGTATGAGAAGATCACAAACAAAGAGACAACAAAGCACATGTTTGATTCTCTAAGAATGACGCATGAAGGCAACACGCAAGTAAAAGAAACCAAAGCCCTTGCGCTCATTCAGAAGTATGAAGCCTTCAAAATGGAAGAAGATGAAACCATTGAAGCAATGTTCTCAAGATTTCAAATTCTGGTTAATGGGCTGAAAGTTCTAGACAAAGGATAATTAACTGCTGATCATGTAAAGAAGATCATCATAAGTCTACCAAAGAAATGGAAACCCATGGTCACTACTCTCAAACTGGAAAAAGATCTGAACAAGATATCTTTAGAAGAACTTGTCATATCTCTTAGAAGTCATGAGATAGAGTTAAAAGATGATGAGCCCCAGAAGCAAGGTAAGCCTCTAGCCCTCAAATCTAATAAAAAATATGATTCTAAAGTTTTGTAGGCAATAGAAGAAAACTCTGGTGGTTCCTCATCAGAAGAAGATGAATTATCTCTTCTCTCTAGAAGAGTAAATCAGCTGTGGAAGCACAGGCAAAGGAAATTCAGAAATTCCAGAAGAACAGGGAATCAGTCTGAATCATTGTCTGGATACAGAAAATCTGAACCATCTTCTGAATACAGAAAGTCAAGAAACAGAGACATTGTCTGCTACGAGTGCAATGAACAAGGGCAATACAAAAGCGACTGTCCAAGGCTTCAGAAGGAGAAACCTAAAAAGAAGTTCGTTAAGGAGAAGAAGAAAAGTATCATGGCAACATGGGATGACTCAAACTCTTCAGAAGCAGACACTGAATCAGAAGATGAAAGAGCCAACATTGCCCTGATGGCCGACATATCAGAAGATAATGGATCATCTAGATCAGAATCAGACTCAGGCAGAAGAATTATTTTCTAACTTTTCTAGATCTCAATTAGAGGAGAGTCTGTCAGAAATCATAGAAAGGTATCATAATCTTCGAGTCATAAACAAGAACCTGAAAAAGGATCTAGTTTCTGACTCTGAAGAAACTAAGAATCAGAGACTAGAAAACTCTGAGCTAAAAGAAAAAATTTTAAAACTTGAAAATAATTTACAAAATACTCAGAAGGAAACTGTCTCAGAAGTTCCTAGTAACCCTGATACAATCATAAAGGAATATGATCACGGCTTTCAGAAGTTCCTCGCTAAAAACATAAATAGAAGCAAGATGCCTTCAATGATCTATGGAGTTAGCAGAAATGGAATGAAAGGGATAGGATACAAAGGTAAAGTATCTCAACCTAATAAAGTCAAGGATTTGGTTATTAAACGCACTCCTATGAAATATCACTTTACCTATGGGCACACACATGACTTAAAATACACCAGTAATGATTTCTCTGCTAAACCAAAATTCAAATAGAATTTTGGAAACTCTAACAAACAAAGACCCAAAAAGATATGGGTACCTAAGGATAAAATTATATATGTAGCAGATATCTTTGACAGCAAGATTTAAACACAAATCCCGGTACCTGGACTCTGGATGCTCTCGACACATGATGGGAAGAAAGCATGTGTTCCAAAGCTCGGAGCTTAAATCTGGAGGCTACGTAGGTTTTGGAGGCAATCAGAAAGGGAAGATCATTGGTTCTGGAACAGTTGGTAATGGTAATCTTCCTTCTATTACTAATATTCTGTTAGTAGAAAGATTAATGCATAACTTGTTATCCATAAGTCAATTAAGTGATAAAAGTTATAATATAATCTTTAATCAAAAACCCTGTAAAGCTGTTAGTCAAAAAGATGGATCTATCCTCTTTAATGGAAAGACAAAGAACAACATTTACAAAATAAAAATTTCTGAGCTAAAAAGTCAGAATGTAAAATGCCTATTGTCTGTTAACGATGAGCAATGGGTCTGGCACAGAAGATTGGGGCATGTTAGTATGATAAGAATATCTCAGATTAACAAACTCAATCTTGTTAGAGGACTTCCTAACCTGAAGTTCAGCTCATATGCTCTGTGTGAAGCATGTCAAAAAGGTAAATTTGCAAAACCCCCTTTTAAAGCAAAGAATGTTGTTTCTACCTCTAGACCATTAGAACTTATGCATATAGATCTATTTGGACCAGTAAAAACTGCATCCATTAGTGGTAAGAAGTATGGATTAGTGATCGTAGATGACTATAGCAGATGGACATGGGTAAAATTCTTAAGACACAAGGACGAGTCACACTCTGTGTTCTTTGCCTTCTGTAACCAAGTCTAAAACAAAAAAGATCTTAGAATTGTTAAAGTCAGAAGTGATCATGGTGGAGAATTTGAAAACAAAAAAATTGAACTATTTTTTAATGAGAATGGCATCTCTCATGATTTATCTTATCCTATAAATCCCCAGCAAAATGGAGTTGTAGAACGAAAGAACGGAACTTTACAAGAAATGGCCAGAACCATGATCAACGAGACTAACATTGCTAAGAACTTATGGGCGGAAGCAATTAACACAATGTGTTACATTCAGAATAGAATCTCCATAAGACCTATTCTGGATAAGACTCCATACGAATTATGGAAGAACAAAAAGTCCAACATCTCGTATTTCCATCCATTTGGATGTATTTGTTTTATTCTTAACACCAAAGAACATCTGAACAAGTTTGACTCTAAAGCACATAAGTGTATTATGTTAGGATACTCTGAATGCTCAAGGGGCTACAAAGTATACTACACAGAAATAGAGACTGTAGAAGAATCAATCAGTGGTAGATTTGATGATAAGCTTGACTCTCAAAAGTCAAAGCAAAATGAATCTCTTGCAGATATGGAAGTCTAATTTACAAGTACTGAAGACACTGCATCATAAGTTCCCAACAAAGAATCACAAACAACATCAGAAGGAGATGTTACAAACATTACAGAAACATTTGAAAAACCTCTCCAGAAAAGACTATCCAGAAGCAACCTAGCTCAACCTGAAGACAAAATTTTGGGAAAGAAGGAAGACCCAATTAGAACAAGATCCACATTCAGAAACTCTGAAGAATCTCTTATGGGATTAGTATCTCTGATTGAGCCAACTTGCATTGATGAAGCTCTTCTAGAAAACGATTGGATACTGGCTATGCAGGAGGAATTAAATCAATTTACCAGAAATGATGTGTGGGATCTGGCTCCCAAACCAAAAGGGTTCAATGTCATTGAAACAAAATCGGTATTCAAAAACAAGCTGAATGAACAAGGAAAAGTCATCAGAAACAAAGCACGGCTGGTTACACAAGGTTATAGTCTGCAAGAGGGGATAGACTATACAGAAACCTTTGCTCCAATCGCCAGGTTAGAATCTATCATACTTTTAATTTCCTTCGCTGTGAATAATGGCATCACTCTATATCAGATGGATATCAAAAGTGCATTCTTAAATGGATACATTAATGAAGAAGTTTATATGCACCAACCCCCTGGTTTTGAAAATTCCAAACATCCAGGATATGTTTTCAAACTAAAGAAAACACTATATGGTCTGAAACAAGCTCCTAGATCTTGGTATGAAATACTAAGTATCTTTCTGTTAGAAAATGATTTCACCAGAGGGAAAATGGACACAACCTTATTCTGTAAGCAATTTAAGAATGACATTCTAGTTTGTAGAATTTATGTAGATGATATCATTTTTGGATCCACTAAAGCCTCTCTGGGAATAGAATTTGCTAAGTCTATGCAGGCAGAGTTTGAAATAAGCTTGATGGGAGAACTCAAATTCTTTTCGGGAATTCAGATCAATCAAACTCCAGAAGGAACCTACATCACCAGAGCAAATACATCAAAGAACTTCTGAAGAAATTCGACTTATCAGAATGTAAGCCAACCAAGACTCCAATGCATCCTACATGCATTCTGGAAAAGGAAGAGGTAAGTAAAAAGGTAGAACAGAAGATCTACAGAGGTATGATTAGTTCTCTCTTATATCTTACAGCTTCAAGACCTGATATTCTATACAGTGTATATTTATGTGCCAGATTCCAATCAGATCCTAGAGAATCTCACTTAATAGCTCTTAAGCGAATTTTCAAGTATCTGAAAGGTACTAATAATCTTGGTCTATTTTATAGAAAAACCAGTGAATACAAATTAGTAGGGTACTGTGATGCTGACTTTGTTGGAGACAGAGTAGAAATAAAAAGCACTTCTAGAAGCTGCCAGTTTCTGGGAGAAAATCTGATCTCATGGACCAGCAAGAGGCAATCCACAATTGCATTGTCAACTGCTGAAGTTGAATACATAGTAGTTGCTGGATGCAGCACACAGATGCTCTGGATGAAACGTCAGCTTGAAGACTTCAATATATTTGAGAGTAACATTCCTATATTCTATGATAACACTTATGCAATTTGTTTATCTAGGAATCCTATTTTACATTCTAGGGCTAAGCATATAGAAAGAAAACATCACTTTATTAGGGACTATATTCAGAAAGGAATTATTTCTTTAAAATTTATTGACACAGACCATCAATGGATTGATGTCTTCACTAAACTACATTCTGAAGATAGGTTTAATTTCATTCTGAAACATCTCAGCATGAAATTATATCCAGAATAAGAGTTTTATTTATGTATTCTTTAACCCTCAAAATTTTATGTTTTTTTGTGAACATCTGATCAACAATTCTTCAGAAGTTATAAGGACAGTTTCATCAGGATCTATCTAAGAAGATCTAAACAGTCTCCAAATGGTTCGTTTTAAATATAGAAGCATGCAGTTCACATCATCAACATCTGTCATCCTCTCACAAGTGTTCTTCTAAGGCTGAACACGTGTTCAAATTCTGAAGAGATTAAAGCTTTGATTAGATGCATTGAGATGTGTGTTATATTGGTAACTGTTTTATATATCCACACCATCTCCCTATTTTCAGGAATCACTAATTCTATGTAAACATTAATTTTCTTTTCTTTTCTTGCTGAATAAGTTTTCAATTTGCTTATAAATACATCATTCACTTTCACTCTCACTTCTTCTCGCTATTGTTTTCTCTCTAGTTTTCATTTGCAAAAACCGTCTTTCAAAAAACCCTCAACAGTCTGTGTGAACAAGGGCTTCATCTTCAAATGCTCAGAACCCTTTATGTGCTCCTAGTTCATCTTCGTCAACTTCAGAAAGATACGAAGAATCGTTAAGAACCTTAATGAACCCCATTTATTCACTAGAGGTTCTCTGCGAACTCATCATTGATTTTGAAAGCATGAAGGAAAACGAATATGATCTTATAGCAGATGTGGAGTTTCAAGGATGGACCAGATATTTTAATCGTCTTCTGGGTCCAGTTTTCCCTAAATTGGTCAAGGAATTCTGGATTCACACCTCAATATCAAATCATTAAGTAACTTCATATGTGATGGGGAAGAAGATTACAATCACTGAAGATCTGATTGCAAGGTTGATTGGTCATAAAAGCGGAGGAATCCGTTGCAGCGATATGGCTGAAAAATGTTCTGACCTAACAACAATCTCGAGAGAAATTTTCTCCTCTGGGCAGCCATCAAACAAAATCAAAGATCTGAAGGACTACTTCACAATTTGGGCAAAAATTATTTTGGGTTGTATCAACCACGGGAAGCCAACAAGCTCTCTTGATTACATCAATATTGATCAACAATTTCTTTTGTACTTCATTGCAACAAAGGCAAAAATAAACCTTCCTCATCTGCTATTCAACCATCTGAGAACAAGTGTGAAGGAAACCAGAGAAGATGAAAGAACCAAGAGGGATTGGATACCTCTGGGTAGGTTAATATTAGATATTCTGACTGAAAATAAACTAGTAGAATATCTGAGTGAAGCTCAGCAGATCAGCACTCTGGAGGCATGTGTTGGAAAACCTCTCAATACTAAGAATCTGAAGAAGATGAAGATCATTGACAACATTAAGAAGGATCCAACTATTGCAACCAAAGAAGTCATCACATCAAGAAGAGTCCCTCTGAAAGATTTCCCTCTGTTCTCTCAAATAGATGCTTCACCAAAAATCATTGTCAGATATTTGGAAGCATGCAAGATGGATGGGACTAATCCAAAGTTAAACATTTGTGATCTTCATCAACAGGCTCCAGAAGTTGTCCTAAAAAAATCTAGAAAAAGGAAAGCTGCAGGAGAAGGATCTTCTCAGAAGACACCAAAAGCTACTAAGAAGAAAGGTAATTCTTCTTTTATTTTTGTTGTAGAATCAATGATTTTTTCAACATCTGAAACACCTTCCTCTCCAAAACCAATAGAAGACCCCTCACCATAAACCTTTGATGATTTTGATATAGAATCTGACCCATCAGTCACACTAGAAAAATTCTGAACGAACCACACTCTCCTAATGCATATCTTGAACAAAATCAGCTAGAACTTGCTCAAGTTATTTCTGATATTGATCAATTTGATCCAGAATTTCAAGCTCCCCACATAGAAAATCCAAACTTCCAAGCTACCCACTCTGAAAATCCAAACGCTAACGCTTCCCAACTAGAAAATCCAAATATTTACTTTGATACCACCACACCAATTCCTGGAATAACAGAACCTCTCATGGTTCAACAACCTCCCTCAATCCATGACATTCTTGAAATTACATCTCCTTACCATTCCACTCCACCAAACACACCTCCATCACCAATTATCATTTCTGATTCTCCTTCTCCCTCTCCTATTAATCCTTCAGAAGATCACCTAAGAACTGTAATAGACTTAGAAGCGTTGGATCACCTTGCCTCTAACTCTCACAAAATTGCTATTCCCAAACCAAAACCAACTATCACCAAGGCAGATGTTGGTAGAAATTTACTGATTTTTGAAACAAAGATGATTGAATGGGTTAAATCTTTGAAGCTATAATGCTGAGAAAATCTGAATCCTGCTGCTTCTGATTCTCACTGGAACCAGTTTAGAAAATGGTTCAACTCTGAATCCCAGAAACTCAAGGAGTTAAGCTTTGAAATGTCCCAACAGGAAAGAAACCTATTCTTCTGCTAGATAATGCTCCCTGGAAAGAGCGCCATCCTTCAGAAGTTGATGAACCATGCTCTGATAATCTTCCTCTGGTTATTATTCAAGACAACGTCAAATAGACTGAAGAAGCCACTGAGTCAGAACCTGCTACAGATTATTCTGAGAAGCTTGCACCTTATATGGATATACCTTCCTCATCTCTTGTTATGCAAACTCTGGAGGAGTTGAAGAAAGAAAATGCAGTGATCAAGGAAAGATTAGACAAGCAAGATGACACATGCAAAGCAATCAAAGGAATTCAGGGAAAATAAGAGGAATTGATCACTCAGATTAAGATCTTGCTGGAAGTGTTATTTACACGACTTCCTCCACCTCAATCTTAGTTTTTTAAAACTTGTTTTCTTCATTGTATTCATTTTTCTTGTTTTGTTTTCCTCTGAACATGTTATTGTAATCAAGTTTAATACAACTCAACGTTTGACTCTGAATATTCGTGTTTATATTGCTTTTTGGTTCTTGACAAAAAGGGGGAGAACGTAAGATATTTCTAATAACAGTATATAGAGACACGGTCTCAAACATTTTGAATATCATAACTTCTCGTTTTTTTTTTCTAAAAGAAAAACATGAACAAAACTCTGATGAAGACAGAAGTAGATGCATCAAAAGCTCTGATCAGAATGAACTTCAGGGAAGTAATTCATCTCTATCTGAGTACTTAGCTCAGGGGGAGACCCTATAATGCTTTATGTTTTGTTTATTTTGATTGAAATATCCTAGTATTTATCATCATCAAAAAGGGAGAGATTGTTAGAACATAGTTTGATTCTACCACCCTTATAAGAGTTTTGATTATAGAAAACACAAAGAAGAATTATGAACTCTAAAATTATATTCTACTTTATAGAGAAGTTCTGATGGAAGAAGACCAGAAGATAAGCTACAAGGTTGTTCCTGCTGTGAATGTAGACAACTCTCAAAAAGCTCTGATGAAAGAAGATCAGAAGTTGTGCTAAAAAGATGTCTTAACTCTGATTACACAACTCTGGGAAAGTAAGTCTAACGCTGCAAACAAGATCTTATGGCTCTGACCTTCAAAAGTTCTGAAGCAAACAACAACGGATACTTCAATGTTCTGAAGTGTTACAAATCAAATATTTCCATTTCAAGAGTAACATCTGGAAGGGAACAAGGATCTTTATTTTTAGAAAGCACCTTAACTGTCATTAATCAAGTTTCCAAATGATCATCCATGTTGTGCCTATTTAAACAAGACTTGAGGATAAATCGTTTACGATTTTCACAACACTCAACAATGCTGCAATCTTTTCTAATCCTCAAACATATAATATTTTCAACTATGTAAAACATCACTATACTGTGATACTGTTTTGTAAGAAACAATATTGTACATTGTTCTAATCTTATATTGTTTAGTGCATTTCCTTGAGAAAAACCGGGTTGTGGTTATACTCAAGAAGACTTTGGAAGTTGTCAAAGTAGACTTGTAATCAAGATTGATTAATGGATTAAAACCTCGTTAGAGAGAGGTGAAATCACCTTGACAGGTGGACTGGAGTAGTTTGAGTTCAAACGAACCAGGATAAAAATCAACGTGTTCTTTCCATTGAATTTTAAGATTCCAATTCAACCCCCCCTTCTTGTGTTTTTCCATTCTTCAAACATGTGTATTGGGCTAATGGACCTATCTTTTAAGGTCTAAACATGTTCATGATACCTTAGAGGGTCTCTAAGTCCCTTCATGCATTATATTAATTTTTTATTTAATTAATTTTGATTTTTATTCGTTTAAATTCAAAATTAAATCAAATAAATATTACATAAATATGTAAGACATAAAAGGCTTGTGATTTGATTATTTTGGAGGTTCAAGATCATGATAGAAACCGTTTATACTTATTTCCCAACCAAATATCCATGGTTTTGTCACTTTTCAAACTATTTCCAAAACAAATCAAAGACATGTTTTGCATAAAGTCCAAGCCCATATTTTTGACCTAATCTCTTCATCTATATATACCCTTCATATTCAGACCAAAGCATACACGAAAGAAGGATGCAAGAAAGAAGGGTTGCTAATAGAAAATTTACAAGAAGAAGGTGGAAATTGAAATCCTATTTGCAACCATCCTCAAGGCCATTCAACCATCCCAATCAACCCTAAGGTATCATAGGGTAAGTTTTGATCATTCTTGATGATCAAATATGTCTGAAACTCGCATCCATCCATCACCGTTTTGCATTATTCTTTGAAATTCATATTTTGATATTTGCCATGTTTTGCTTGAAATAATGATTCTAACATTTTCCTGAGTCCAATTAGTGCAGGTTTGACCCCTTGCATGAGGCCCATAATATCATAATACTGCATCACCATGATCATGCTGTTTTAATTTGTTTTAATCATATCACGTTATGCAGGTAGAATTAGCCAAAAATAACATCACCATTGGATTCAGGAGGGTCGATTTAGGGGGATATGGTCCTCCTTTGTCTCTAATACGTGTTGTTTTTTACAGGGAAAAAAAGGTCTAGCCGGAGAAGACGACCGAAGCTAGGGTTTTGGCGCTTCCCTAGTTCATTGGTTTTGCTTTTTATATATCTTTTTTGTTGTGTTATGATAACAAATTGAAGGCATAACTCAGTTGGTGAAGGACGCGTATGATGAATGGAAGGGTGTCGGTTCAATCCCTATGTTCTGTGTTTATTTTTTGTAATTTTATCAAACTAACATGCAGGTATCATATATATTACCCTGCGCCTATTTTCCTAAAACCAACATACGCTTGGCCTAATGGCATGCAGTGCAGTCTGTGAACCTTGAGGGCGTGGGTTCAACACCCACCCCATGCTTTTTTTCACCTTATTTTTTTTCTAACCTATTTTCTTTTCTCTTTTTTTTTTTAAATTAACCCGAGTTATTTTATTAAACTCTAATTATTTCTTTAGCAATCAATTAACCTAATTTTTTCTTAATACTAATAAACTAGGATTAGGGTTTTAATCAATAATTAAAATTTGTCTTTTATTTTTATTAATTAATTAATTAAATTAACTAACCTTTTATCTCTTAAAATTATTTTCTAAAATACCAAAATATTTTCTTTTTTTCAAACATTTTTCTCATATTTTCTTTTCTTCCTATTTAAATTCTTAAATAAAATATATAGGTCGTATTATTCGATTGTAGTAGCTTAGGTTTATTTTCTCGCATTTTTCTAAATTATGTATCTGCTCCGAGGATGTAATAATTATAGGGTAATCTCTTGCACTCTCATATTATGTAACTATCCCAAAGCCATGTAATAGCGTATGAATTTTACTTTCTACACCTTTATCTTCTGTATATTTTATAACTGCTGGTAATTAGGATTGTATGGCAAGACTAAAAACAAACGTAGAAAAACCCTAATCTCAAGATAAATAACTGAAAAGAAACACTCTTCACACTTGCATCTCTAGTGTACCCTCTCTTGTTGCCTTACGATTAATGACCATGTCCCTCGAAAATGGGGATGCTTTAGCAAAAGACCCTTACAAATAAAGATCATAGTCCCTCGATGACCCCTCGAAGTTGCCTACCAAAATGGTCTAGTCCCTCCAATACAAATTGCTAAAGTATCCCTATATGTTACCTTTAATGACCATTTGATGACCCTACGCATGTCCCTTCACATCCAATAGACGGGGCTACCTACCAACTAATGGTATGGATGGCACTATCTCTAAAGGAGAAGGAAAAGAATAAAAACGGCCTTTAGTGGGTAAGGAACTCTTAATCGCTTGCTCATAATTTCTCAAAACATTTTTTACACATCTCACTTTTCAAACAAAATATATTCAAACACTTTGTACGCATTCTTGAGGACTGATACAAGAATCATTACAAAGTTAGCCCTACATTGGCTTTTCAAAATATTTTCAAAACACACATACAAAGCAAATTTTCAAAAGTGAGCTAGCGATCAAGAGCCCGTAGATAACTATAGATGAAAAGGGTGCTAACACCTTCCCTTTTCATAACTTACCCCCCGAACTCAAAATCTATCAAGGTCTTTCTTGTTCTTTTCACCTTTCCTAAATATTGGATAAAAGAAAATTCAGTGGAGACTCTAGCTATCCGCACATTTGGATAAAACCAAAAAAGTCAGTTCTCCCACCATATTACAGAACTGGCGACTCTTCTGGGGAGTACTTAAAAAAGAGGGGTTACCTTAGAGTTTAGATCATCTTTACTTGATTTCATTGTTTTCTTTGCTTGATTTAAATTTAAGGGTTGTTTGGGTATTACTGCTTGTAAGATCCTACACCCAAATCTAAGAATTTTGTAGGTAAGTAGCAATAGATCATCGAGACTGTACGGTGTAGACCGATATGGTTAAAATGATTTCTACAGTTAGTGCAACACTTTGGTTTGTACCGATGTTCCTTGAGTCAGTCAAGGATAACATTAGGCTTCTGCGTGGTGTCATTAGCACTAACTTACTTTTAGAACCTTAATTGACCCATTTTTGCCATTAGAAAGTAGTGAGATGGCCGGATTTGGTGCAGTCCAAGGTTGGTTGATACTCGAAACTTTTCTCATTGAGATTCGACTCTCTGGATGTTTTGGTGGAAAGCCAGTTGTCGTGCTAAAATAAAGCCTGTGAGAAAGATCGGTGATATGAGATTCCTAGAACTCAGTTATTATTTTAGGACAGGTTGAGCCGACTTAACTTTAGTGGGGGAGAGTACTTACCTTTGGACTTCATGAAAGCCTTTAAACCTAAGGCTCTTGTGTGACTTGTTTGTGTTTGCTTATTTAACATGAACATGACATCATAACATCATATCATCATAACATGGCATTTTTATTAACTATTTCAAGGATCTTAGGGATTTATAGTGTGATATTTGCAGGATTATTATAAGCCAAATTTATATCAAGGGTGTTGTACCCCAAAACATTCCCTCTCATTTTACTCAACACATGCTCATTGAAGTCCTCAACTTTCTCAAGGATGCCCAAGAATTAACCAGACAAATTTTCTCTTAAGGCAATGAGCCTCAAACTAGGGTTTCCTTTTTCATCAAGATGTTTGGGTTCCAAGGGTCCCAAATGATTTCCATTTCCCTAATATGCTCTCAAGATCATCCATGCCAAGTTTCATGTCTTGCACAACGAGTTTGCTCAGTCAATTGCTCAAATGCCTAAAAATCAATTGTACTAGGTCAAAAGTCAACTGTGGTCCTCATGCAGTCAAACTTCAATATTTTTGGGCCAACATAAAAATTTTGAAGCAACATCCATCATTTGATCAAGGGTTGATCATGATTCCTCAAGGAATTCCCCAAATTCATCAAAACTCAAAAGTTGCTAAATTAGGGTTTCTATAGGAAAAGTCAACCAAACTTTGACCAGGCATAACTTTCTCACACTTTATCAGAAATTTCCAATCCAAGGATCATTTTGAAGAGGATTCAATTCCCTAAAACTCATCTTCATCCCTCAAGTTCAAGAAATGCACTGATGAAAAGATATAAATTCAAACATTATAGGTCCTCTTCAAAAGTCAACAAAAACACCTTTTGGGTCAAAGCTTATTACATAAACATGGAAGATCCAATTGAGGTGAAACTAAAATGGTTGTTTAGAGCACATCCTAAGATTTATAAAAAGTCCAAGAACACCCTCTTAGGGTCAAAATTGAGGAAGATATGCATTGTCAAAGTTTGCCATTTTTAGAAATTTGCACAAAGTCAACAATGCCCAAAATTGCATTTTCTCCACATGGGCCTATCTTTTCAAGTTTGGAGCTTGTTCCTAACATGGTCCACGACCCATGAACCACTCCATGCCTCATTCACTTATTTATTTAATTTATTGTGATTTTATTCATTTAAAATTAAAATAAAATCAAGATAAATCATATAAGTTACTTTTGGGATGATTTTGGCATTGAATGAAGATGATATATGCTGTCAAACAAAGATAAAATCATGCAAGGGGCTGATTAGAATGAAAGTGGAATGATTTGGCTTGTTTTAGAAACAAATAATGTAAGGAAAAAATAAAATCTTTTCTCCATGATTGTTCAAGATTGCATCTGTTTTTGTTGACCTAATGCCTTCTAATACATATACACAATATGGTCAGACCTAAAGAGGACGAAAAGGCTGCCTCCACAAGTCCAGAAAAACTCCAACTTTAGACAAAAAAAGTGGTGTTTGAATTCTGATTTAGAAGGCGATTCAAGGTGTTTCGAGGCTAGCAATCAATTCCTGGGATCCTCCTGAAGCTAGCAGCATCATTTGCATGCATCAACACCCTCAGAATCAACCTACACAAGCGTCACGGTTTTCCCTTATTCTTGAATTTGATTCTGTCTATACGCGCATGGTTGAAAATTTCTAAGCATACCTTCATGTTTGTATCACCATTTAGAATGTATTTGTATGATTAATTATGATTTTTAACGCATGTATGGACAACTGCCATTGTTAGGGTTTAAGGTTGTGTTTTAGGGCTTTTTGATACAGGTAAAATCAGGGCGAAAGATGGGTACCATCATACTCACGAGATCAAAACTAGTTGGTCTATATGCTTGGATTTAATTTATCTTTCTTGTTTGAGGTTTTTGAGATTTACAGGGTTACAACTGCAGCGTTTGTCCGTAGGTAAAAGGTCATTAGCTAAAACGACAGTCCTACTGAAGAAGACGATCGCGTGTCAAATCCCGGTTGGCTAATTTGAATTTTGCGCATGCATTTTGGCATAATGCTTAATATTTTATTTATGTTATTATGTTAACAAACAAACCAACCAGCACAGATGGCAAGGCAAGCGAGCATATGAGGGGAAGGACCTGGGTTCGATCCCAAGTCCAAGCATTTTGTTTTTCCATTATTTCTTTATAGGTTTATGTGCGTGTTACCCATGAGGTCCACCTTGCATCCTCGAGATCCAGCCATTGGATCATCCCTGGTTCCAGATCCAACACTCAGTGAGTGCAGCGCATGGTGAACATTACAGATCTGATTGCACTGAATCAAACAATTGATTGGGCGGGCTAGCATCTTAGGCCTAACAATTCAGCTTCATAACCCCCTGATTATTAACAACATCAGCAGGCACATTTCTTTTTCTTTTTTGTTTTTGATTTCATTTTTTTTAATTTAATTATTTTTATATTTCTTAAAATAAATCATTTTTTTTTATTAATCATGAAATATAAAATCACAAAAAATGTAAAATTAGGTTTTTTAAATTAATTTTATTGAAAATAAATTGGTCTAATTAGATTAACTTGATTATTTTTTTTCTATTAATTAAAATTAACAAGAAATTAGGTTTAATTTGAAATTAAATTATTTTCTCAATAAAAAATACACAAATATATTTTTTTAATTAATTAGATTTTTTAGGCTTCTAATTTATTCTCGTCTTAACTTTCGCGCGCTTATTTATTTTCACTTTATTTTCCAATTATTGTATCTGCATCGAGTTTGTAATAGTTTTAAATTAGGTTTTGTTTACCGCTTTTTTTATTTACTGCCTATTCCCCAAGTTTTGATTATGTAACCCCCTCCCCGAGGCCTTGTAATAGTTAGGACTTTAATTTCTCGCACTTTTAAATTTTTGCAACTATGAACTGTCTAGATGTATAGATAATAGGCTTGCATGCAAAAGACAAATGAAATTAAAACAGTAGATCACCTTAATTGTGAAAAGATTAAATAAACTGAAATCAAACACTCGCACATGCTCACTCCTAGGGTTACCCCCACTTCGGTTGCCTTCGGTAAACAGTCATGAAGTATAGGGAATTTGAGTGGTCGCCCTCTAGTCTCAAAAGATCAAAAATGACCCATTCGAATGTTGCCTCGGAAAGATCTTTAGGACTTTAAAGTAATTACTAAGGTTTCCTAACGATTGCTTCAGTGACCGTAATTGTCCCTTCGAATGTCCCTTTAACTCTAATGATGGGGCTACCTACTCCTTAATAGTAGGATAGCACTGTCTAAAGGAAACGAGAACGAACAATCTTTTTCGAGTAGGTAGGAACTCTTAAGTACTTGCTCAAAACAATAAAAACTCTTTCACACAAACACTTTCAAAACAGTTTTCAAAAACAACTTTATCACACTCTTGAGGACAGATACAAGGGTTACCACGAAGTTAAACAAAAACTTTTTAAAACACACACAAGCAATTTCAAAATGAGCAAGTACCTAAGAGCCAGTGGAAAAACCACAGATAGAAAGGGTGCTAACACCTTCCCTTTCTATAACCTACCCCCGTACTCAGAAACATCTTGAAAAAGGTTTTTTCTGTTCTTTTTCCTTTTCCTTTGTTGGATGAAATAAAAGTCGGTGGCGACTCTTGCTTACCGTGACATTTGCGAACAAAAAACGAAAACCAGTATAACAGTCGATTCTACCACCGTATCACAGAATTGGCGACTCTGTTGGGGAGAGTATTAATAAAGTGGGGTATACCTTAGGATCTAGGTCATTTTAATTGCTTCTATTTCTTTTCTTGATTGATTTACTTTTAAGGACATATATTTGGGTTATGTAGATCCTAAAACCAGATCTGGGAACACCTTTTAGGTAAGTAGTAATAAACTGTAAGGGAACTGTGTGGGGTATACCGACACGGTTGAAGTAGTAGCTATGTTGATGCGACACTTTGGTTGGTACTGGTAGCCCTTAAGCCAATCAAGGAGAATATGCGGCCGCTGTGTGGTGTCATAAAGCGTCGACTGACCTTAGAACCTTTAATTGCACAACTTGGACAATAGGACGTAGCGAGATGACCGACTTTGGTGTATTCCCAAGGTCGACAGATACTCGATGCTACACTCATTAAGGTTTAACTCCTGAGTTTTGTTTGGTTGCGAGTCAATTTCCAATTGAATGAAGCTTGGGGGAAAGATCAGTGATATTGAGATCCCTTAGAACCCGATTACTATTTATAGGACAAGTTGAACCAATCCAGCTTCAAGAGGGTATGACCTTAAAACTCATGCATGCTTTGAACGTAAGGACTTGGTGTGACTTGTTTGTTGCTTGCTATACATGTGATTTCTTAGCATAATCATGACATCATAAACATGGCATATCATACTAACCATTTCAAGGATTTTCTAGGGCTCATCTTTGCTTTATTTTGTAGGACATGGCATCCGCACGCAGGAACACTATCCAGATTAACCTTGTGAAAGTACCTCTTCAACTAAAGGACTTAGCATTAAGGATTCCTGAAAGCTCTCCCTTCATTGAAAAACATGGTCGGATTCTCAACTTGGTCACTTCAAAACCTGATGAAGAATTATTAAAGGTGCTATTTCAGTTCTTTGATCCTTTGCATCACTGCTTCACCTTCCTGGATTACCAACTAGTGCCTACTATGGAGGAATTTTCTCGTTTATTAGGGGTACCTATTCTTGATCAGTTACCTTTCAACGGTACGGAAAGACATCCAAAGGCTGAAGATATTTCTCGAGCTCTGTCCTTACAACGGTCCGATGTAGTGACAAATTGGGAAACTAGGGGAAGTCTCCAAGGAATCCCGGTTAAATTTATATTCGAGAAAGCTCACTATTTTTGGGATACCCTGGATTTACAAGATTTTGAAGAGGTATTGTCACTCCTCATCTACGGGATGATACTATTCCCTAACGTGAACCAACTTGCAGATGTGAATACGATTAAGATTTTTCTGTCTCATAATCTGGTGCCTACATTACTTGGGGATATTCTACACTCTCTGTATGCTCGCACTCTAAAAAGAAGGGGGGACCCTCCTATGTTGCACCCCTCTATTGGCTAGGTGGTTTATTTCGCACCTACCCAGGTCTATTTTGAAGAATGAGCAGGGTATGAAATGGTCTCATAGACTGATGTCCCTTACACATTCAGATATCCATTGGTGTTCACGGTCCTCGGAAGATGTTACCATCAACGATCATTGTGGTGAATTCCCTAATGTCCATCTCTTAGGAATTAGGGGAGGAATCACTTATAAACCTTGTTTGGAACTGCGACAGTTTGGTTATGCGAGAAGGGATGGTCCTCATGATACACTTATCCAGGGAATCGCCTTCGACTACGAGAATGATTCCCAAGGTTACCGTAAAAGGTTCATGCGAGCTTGGGGAATGGTACATAGAATTGATAGCAAGACACTGGGGCATAAGAATTCCATCCCTCTTGAGCCTTATCTCAGATGGGTATGAGCCCATGCCCAAAGTATTATGATGACTTACCCCGCCATCCTACCTATGATTATAGAATCGGTTGCTGAAGGAGACACTCTTTCTCTTGTTCTTCATCCTGACATGCCAATTGATCATGAGGAGTTACAAAAATCCTAGGTTCAACTTAAAGAGGAGCGGGATACGTTTGAAAATTAATTTTATGCCAATGAGAAGAAGGTCCTGGAACTCACTGGGCTATTTCATGAAGAAAGGAATATAAACGCCTACATTGCACCGAAGAGGATGCGCTCATGGAGACCTAATTTTCTTTTTTCTTTAAGTTTTGTTTTGTTTAATTGTAAGCCTAAAGGGCACTCTTTGTAACAATTAGAACTTATTAATACAATTAACATGTGTTTCTTTTGGGTTAAACAAATTTGAGCTCTTAAGAATCCTTGAAATCATTGCATATGCATATCATCCATGACATTACATAAACAGGTACCATAACAGGTTTCTCATCTTCTTCGTTGTTTATTTCAGTAATAATGTCTTCTGAGCAAAGCATCAAGGATCTACAGGCGCAAAATGCCCAATTTCAGCAAATGTTCGTAGCCTTAGCTAAGGGGCAGGAAGATCTGAAGGCCCTTATTCTGAAAGAGAAGAAGAAGAAGAAGATCGTTGGTGTCCTTAATCTGGGCAGAAGATTCAAGGGGCCGTTGAAGCAACCGGTTGATTTGACCTCCTCGTCCAAAGAAGGGGAGAATCAAAAGAGAGAGACAAGGGAGGAGGACCTTAGCCCTGAAGTTTCTGATAATGACACAGACTACAATGATGAATAGTATCCTCCCACTGAAGATAGATACAAACAGTTAGAGGATCGGCTGAGTGCAATGGAGATCTAGAGAATACCAGGGCTGGACTTTGAAGAGCTGGGTTTGGTATTTGGGGTAGTCATCCCATAGAAGTTTAAGGCTCTGGCTTTTGCGAACTATGATGGGGTGTCTTATCCCAAGCTTCATCTTCATTCCTATGTGAGGAAGATTCAGCCTCACACTGCTGATAGGAACTTGTGGGTCCATTTCTTTCAAGACAGTCTGTCCGGGACTCAGCTTGAATGGTTCTATCAACTGGAGGGGACCAATGTCCGCAACTGGTAAGATTTGGTTGCTGCTTTTTATAAGCAGTATCAATATAACACTGACCTTGCCCCTACCCATACTCAACTCCAGAGTATGTCCATGGGTGCAGAAGTGGAGAGATTTGGAAGGGAAAGTCCAACCCCCTTTGTCTGATAGGGAATTGGTTGACATGTTTCTTGGGATGCTGTTTGGTCCATTCTTCAATCATTTGATTGGTAGATCCTCCGCTGGGTTCACCGAGATGATATTGACTGGAGAAAGGGTAGAAGCTGGAATACGGAGCGGAAAGATACATAAAGATACCTCGTGAAGTACAGTGAAGAATCCGTTCACGGGTAAGAAGGAGGTCAGTTCCATTTATATCCCAATAGGTCAGAGCAAAGCTGAACATCGTCCAACGGTAGGTGCTGTGGTGATACCTAGGCTTGCGGCTACTCAACAATGAAACAATCAGCAAAGGATAGAAAGACCACAAAGGCAGTTTACCCGGATTAACATGACATTGACTGAGGTTCTACCCCATCTGTTAAGATCCAAATTGGAAACCTTAAAGGAGGCTCCCAAGAATCCTAACACCACCTCTCCTCAGTATAATCCAAACGCTCGGTGTGCTTACCATTTTAGGAGTCCAGGCCACGATACAAATGACTGATGGGCTATGAGAAATAAGATACAAGATATGATCGAGGCCAAGGAGATTGAGTTTAATGCTCCGGAGAAGCCGAATTTCATAACTTCTCCCATGCCCAAGCATGATCGTGGTGTTAATTCCATTGATACCAATCTGTCTGTTACCTTTGTTGATGAAGTGTCCACCCCTCTCATGACTGTCAAGAAGAATTTGTTGCTGGCCAGTTTACTTCCGGGATGTGGTGAAGGTTGCCACATATGCTCATCTCTGCCCTCTGGTTACTATTTGCTGAAAGCAGGTGTTCAACGCCTGATGGACAGCAGAGAGATTTTGTTTGAAAAGACTCTGATTCCGACTGTTTTGTATGAAGATGTTTCTATCATAACTATTTCCGCAAATCCTTCCAAGGTCTCCTCTAAAAATACCTGTTAGGATTACACCTTCTCCAAGAATTACTCCGTTGATAATCACTTTTCATGGCCCTGTACCATACTCCTCAGACAAAGTTGTTCCTTGGAACTATGGTGCTGACGTCTACTACCATGGCGTCAAACAGGATTTGAAGATTGAAGAAGTTGATCCCAATATCATTAATATTGTCGGGACCAGCAAAGTTACCCAAAGTGGAATGGTTTTCTCTCCCGAGATCTCCCCGAAGACTGTCATTAAGCCTGTTGTTATTTCGTCTATTTTTATTGCTAGTACTTCAGCTACTACTCCTGTTCTTATTCTAGTTGTTACCCCTGCCGATGAGTCATTTGGGACTTGGGGCAAAGAAGCTATAGGTGAGCCTGCCCGGACGGAGGCACCTAGAAAAGTTGCTGTGGAATCCTCTAAGCAAGAAATAGAGGAAATCTTAAAAATAATCAAGAAAAGCGACTACAATGTGGTCGAGCAGCTGGGGCAAAACCCTTCGAAGATATCAATGTTGTCTTTGTTTTTATGTTCTGAGGCCCATGCAAAGGCTTTAATTTCATTTCTCAAGACTGCGCATGTGCCGCAAGAAACCTTCGCTGACCAATTCAAAGATTGTGTGGCCAATTTGACTGCTGACAATGGGTTGGATTTTTCAGATGCCAACCTGACACCAAAGGGGAGAGAGCATAATGATCCTCTACATGTCTCGATCGAATGCAGGGACACTACTATGGCTCATGTGCTGGTGGACACTGGATCTTCACTGAATGTTCTGCCTAAGAAGGCTCTTGATCGGCTAGATTGTGAAGGCTTGACCTTAAAGCCCAGTAATATTGTGGTGAGGGCTTTTGACGGGTCAAAAAAATGGTGCATGGGGAGGTGGACATCCCTATCAAAGTGGGTTCTCAGACCTTTGGGTCCACCTTCTACGTGATGGACATCAGGCCATCGTACTCTTGTTTGTTGGGTCGTCCTTGGATCCATAAAGCTGGGGCCGTTACTTCTACACTGCACCAAATGTTGAAGTATCCGGTGAAGGGGAAGATTGTCACTGTGCATGGTGAAGAGGAGTATATGGTAAGCCACCTGAACTCTTTCAGATATGTGGAGATGGACGGGGAATTTATAGAGACTGCTTGTCAAAACTTTGAAGAGGTTCCCCAGATTATGGCGTCAACAGAGACTATCACCAGCACTAAACCTCCTTTGAAGATGGCTTCTCTCAAGAACGCCAGAGCAGTAGTTGAAGAAGGTGGGTGTACCATTTGGGGACAGCTCCCTGATTTTCCTCATAAAATTGACAAATTTGGTTTGGGCTTCACTTCAGGAGCTCAAAGGGTTGTTCGACGCGCTCGGGCCGGAGGACCTCCCCTACACATCAGCAATCGTGGGGTCAACGCTATTGAAGACAGTGATGAGAATTCTGATATCGACAGCTGGATCTACCCGACTACCAACGATGGACCTAGTAACTGGACGACCAGAGATTTTATACCAATTTCTTTTGTTCAACAGTAATTATCTTACTTGTTTTTCGAATTTGTAATAAACAATTTAAACTCTATGGAATTGTGTCTTGCCTGAGGCACAATGGTTCTATTTGTGATGGTTATTATATGTCATTTTCATATGTCATCAATAAAACATTGGATGTTTCTTGCATACAAATTTTGCGCTCTTTGTTTTTCTTTTCTGCTTTTCACTTTATCAATACAAATATGCTCTTACACACACTCACGTATCAAACTGCAGATCCATATCCACTCTGGATCCCATTGATAACAGTTCTTCTATTGCCAGTTATAACTTCGAAAATCCGATCAACCAAGCCGAGGACGAAGGTGAGGAAGATTGTGAGGTACCTGGAGAACTTGCTAGACTGTTACAGCAGGAAGAAAGGGCTATACAGCCTCATGAAGAGCCAGTTGAGACGATAAACTTGGGCACGGAGGTAGATAGAAAAGAAGTCAAGATCAGCACAAATCTGGAGAATAATGTCAAACAGCGATTGATACATACGTTGCACAACTATGTTGAGATCTTGGCCTAGTCATATGAAGAGATGCCTAGTTTAGACACTGATATTGTGGTACATCGTCTGCCGACTAAAGAAGATTGTCCTTCGGTTAAACAGAAGGTCCGTCGTATGCGCTCTGAAATGTCAGAGAAGATCAAAGTAGAGGTTATGAAACAGTTCAACGCTGGGTTCTTAGTTGTCACCTCTTATCTGCAGTGGGTTGCTAACGCCACCCCGGTACCTAAGAAGGACGGTAAAGTACAGATTTGTGTGGACTACAGAGACCTGAACAGGGCAAGCCCCAAGGATGATTTCCCGCTTCCCCACATTGATGTTCTGGTTGACAACACCATACAACATAAAATCTTCTCCTTCATGGATGGTTTCTCTGGCTACAACTAGATCAAGATGGCTCTTGAAGACATGGAGAAGACAACCTTCATCACACAGTGGGGCACCTTCTGTTACAAGGTGATGCCTTTTGGGTTGAAGAATGCTGGGGAAACTTATCAGTGAGCCATGGTTGCTTTGTTCCACGATATGATTCACCATGAGATAGAGGTTTATGTTGATGACATGATAGCCAAATCCCAAACCGAGGAAGAGCACCTTGACCATCTACAAAAGTTATTTGACAGGTTGAAGACATACAAGCTGAGACTGAATCCGAACAAGTGCACCTTCGGGTTAAGGTCTGGTAAGCTTTTGGGGCTCATCGTCAGTGACAAAGGTATTCAGGTAGACCCTACGAAGGTAAAGGCCTTACAAGAGATGTCGGCTCCCCGTACTGAGAAGGAAGTTAGAGGTTTCTTGGGACGCTTAAATTATATCGCCAGGTTCATTTCACATCTGACTGCTACTTGTAAGCCAATCTTCAAGCTCCTAAAGAAAGATCAAGTGGTAAAGTGGAATGACGAATTCTAGACCGCTTTCGAAAGAATCAAAGAATACCTTCAAGAGCCACAAATTTGGATGCCTCCAATTAAAGGTAAACCTTTGATAATATACTTAACAGTGTTAGACAATTCAATGGGGGGTGTGCTGGGGAAACATGATGCATCTGGTCAAAAAGAGCACGCAATATAATACCTTAGCAAAAAGTTTACCGGCTGTGAGACAAGATACTCACTGCTCGAGAAGACTTGTTGTGCTTTGGCATGGGCTGCTCGCCGATTGAGACAATATATGTTGACCCACACTACTTTGTTGATATCTAAGATGGATCCGATCAAGTACATCTTCGAGAAGCCCGCTCTCTCCGGAAGAATAGCATGATGGTAGATGATCTTAACTAAATACGATATACAATATACAACCCAGAAAGCAATCAAGGGAAGTGTATTAGCAGATCATTTGGCTCATCAGGCCGTGGATGACTACCAGTCCATGAATTTTGAGTTCCCGGACGAGAATATTATGCTAGTGACTGACTATGAAGAACCTGGACAAGATGAAGGACTTGAAGAAGGATCCCGATGGACCATGGTTTTTGGCGGAGCTTCGAACGCACTCGGTAATGGCATCCTGAGGGCTATCATACTCCTTTCACAGCCCGACTATGTTTCAACTGCACTAACAACATGGCGGAGTATGAAGCCTGTATCATGGGTCTCAAAGCTTTTATTGACCTCAGGATCAAGGTCTTAATGTATTCCGGGATTCAGCCTTGGTGATAAGTCATATCAAAGGAGAGTGGGATACGAAGCATCCAAATCTCATCCCGTACAAAGAACACGTGTTGACATTGCTCCCACACTTTGAGAAGGTAACCTTTGAACATTTCCCACGAGAGGAGAATCAGTTAGCGGATGCGCTAGCTACCATGTCTACTATGTTCAAGGTCAGATGGGACAACGAAGCTCCCCGAATCACCATTGAGAGGTTGGATAAACCAGCGCACTGCTGCGAGATTGATACTGAAGAAGTAGCAGACAAACCCTGGTTTCACGAAGTAAAAAGGTATCTCGAGACTCAAGAGTATCCTGAAGGGGCATCTGTCAATGATAAGAAGTTTCTGAGAAGGTTCGCCGCGAAATTATTCCTCAGTAATGGAATCCTCTACAAGCACAATCATAACTCTACTTTACCGTGGTGTGTAGACAAGAGCGAAGCAGAGAGGATTATGACAGATTTATATGAAGGTACCTTCGGAACCCATTCAAGTGGACATACCATGGCTAAGAAGATCCTACAGGCAGGATACTACTGGTCCACTATGGAAGCAGATTGTTATTAGCACTCCTGAACTTGTCATAAGTGCCAAATCTATGCTGATAAGATGCATGTGCCTTCGGTTCCTTTGAATGTCTTGACGGCTCCTTGGCCCTTTGCAATGTGGGACATTGACATGATCAGAGAAATCAGACCTTTCGCTTCCAATGGGCATCGCTTCATCCTGGTGGCCATCGATTACTTCACAAAATGGGTTGAGGCTGCCTCTTTTTCTACTGTTACCAAGAATGTTGTGGCGCAGTTTATCAAGCATAACCTGATTTGTCGGTATGGTGCCAGAGAGAATCATCACTGACAATGGTACGAATCTCAACAATATGATGATCACCGAGCTCTGTAAGCAATTCAAGATACAGCATCATAACTCTTCTCCCTACCGACCGAAGATGAATGGTGTTGTCAAAGCGGCTAACAAGAACATCAAAAAGATCATACAAAAGATGATGGTGACATACAAAGACTGGCATGAGATGTTACCATTTTCTCTTCATGGGTATCGTACCTTAGCACGGACGTCGACAGGGGCAACACCCTACTCTCTGGTATATGGCATGGAGGAAGACCTACCTATTGAGGTCCAGATCCCTTCTTTGAGGATTATGAAAGATGCATATTTGAACGAAGACGAATGGATCCAGACTCGACTTGACCAACTGAATCTGATCGATGAGAAGAGACTTACTGTTGTCTGTCATGGTCAAATGTATCAAAAACGAATGATCAAGGCTTTCAACAAAAAAGTCAGACGCAAAGAGTATCAAGTCGGGGATCTAGTGATCAAGCGTATCATACTACCGCAAGGTGATCCCAGGGAAAATGTACTCCCACATACGAAGGGCCATTTGTGATCAAAAACATTTTCTCAGGTGGAGCCATGATTCTAACCACCATGGACGGTGATGACCTTCTTCATCCTGTCAATGCGGACATAGTGAAAAGATACTACGCATGATTAAAGACCCTCTAGGTTGACTGGCCTAGGAAAAAATAAGGGCTTCCAGGCGAACCAAAATGGTTCAGGAAAAAATAAGGGATGAAAACGAAAAAAGATGTACACCTAGCAAGTCGAAAACTTGAAAAGGCGGCTTGGGAAAAAAGGGTATCCGAGTGGACTGAAAACCCAAAAGGGAAGTCCATGCAAAAGTTAGGGATGTGAAGCGCATCACTATGTCCCATTGGATCACCTTGCGACCAGACCTCAGTATCAATTATCAAACTCGAACGACACCAATCAATCTAATCAGCTCCGGACAAGCAGCAAAGTGATGAGACGCTCGAAGACATAGCCGCAATGGCAGAATTGAAAGTCAATGGGATTGTTGCACATAGATGTTTTCTTTTCGTTGTACACAATATTGTATAGCTTCCATTTTTACGGCGGCGTTCTCTTACTAGAGCGTCAGCTTCCTTGTACAAAAATGCTTGTTATAGGCCAACTTCGAAAATTAATACAAGTCATTTTTTACAAAACCATTTGTTTTTATTTTTCTGTTTTATTTTGCAAAAACGTCCAATGATTTATTCTTGACATATTCATTTGAATATGATTGCAGTTCATAAATGTTTGTATATGAAACGAAAAGACAATTGCTCGTAACTTAAGAAACAAGGGCAAAAACTAAAAAATGTCAAAACCTGAAAGTTACTCTGTCCAGCAGGTACCGGGGCAGAGACAGCCTTAAAACAAAGTCATCAGTACATATGACCCCGTGACATCTGTACTCCCCACAGAGTAAAGAAGCTCAATCCCCGACAGAGTTTATCCCTTCAGCTATGGAAGTTCATCCTCCAACAGAGTTAGTTCCCCGCAGAGTTATTCTCAAGCAGAGTATCTTCCCTGACAGAATATCCGTAAACAAGGAGTAAATCTCCAGCATAGTCATCTCCGTTCACCATCCCCAGCGGAAGTAGAAGAACCACGATTTTCTACAACAGTCAGGAATGCTATTTTCGATACTCTTAGGCAGCAGTCAGGGATTTATTTTCCCAGACTCGAATATGGCACAATAGCATCTCGTGTTCATACATCATGACATACGCATACATATCGCATACAACATAATCTCACTTATGTTGAGAATATTATCCCACCATGCATTTCATGCATCGCATACAATTAACCCTACTATCTTTTCAGGAAAGACAATTATCATCGACAATCCCAGCAGTTATACATGTCATATCTACAGACAACTAATGGAAAATCAGTTCCCAAAACCAAACGGGTCAACTAACTTACGTGATCATCTCGAAGTAACCCTACGACACAGGTTCCTTCTCATAGCCCTACTATCCAAGCTTTCATCTCGAAGTAACCCTACGACCCAGGTTCCTTCTCATAGCCCTACTATCCAGGCTTTCATCTCGAAGTAACCCTACAACCCAAGTTCCTTCTCATAGCCCTACTATCCAGGATTTCATCTCGAAGTAACCCTATGACCCAGGTTCCTTCTCATAGCCCTACTATTCAGGCTTTCATCTCGAAGTAATCCTACGACCCAGGTTCCTTCTCATAGCCATACTATCCAGGCTTTCATCTCGAAGTAACCCTACGACCCAGGTTCCTTCCATAGCCCTACTATTCAGGCTTTCACCTCGAAGTAACCCTACTATCCAGGTTCCTTCTCATAACTCTACTATCCAGGAATTCATCTCGAAGTAACCCTACGACCTAGGTTCCTTCTCATAGCCCTATTATCCAGGCTTTCATCTTGAAGTAACCCTACGACCTAGGGTCCTTCTCATAGCCCTACTATCTAGGCTTTCATCTCGAAGTAACCCTACAACCCAGGTTCCTTCTCATAGCCCTACTATCCAGGCTTTCACCTCGAATTAACCCTATTATCCAGGTTCCTTCTCATAGCCCTACTATCCAGGCTTTCATTTCGAAGTAACCCTATGATCCAGGTTCCTTCTCATAGCCCTACTATTCAGGCTTTCATTTCGAAGTAACCCTACTATCCAGGTTCCTTCTCATAACCTTACTATCTAGGTTTCTTCTCTCTTATCTCCAAACAACAGTTTACAACACTGCAAGACCTGGACCCGACCAGATACAGTCGATTTCACATTTCCCCAGTAAGTCACTGTGCAGCCTGGACCATGACCAGATATGCAGTTTACTTCCACCTCCTCAATCAGGAGTTAATTCCCCAGTAGAGTAATGGACAACCGAAGCTCCTATACTCTATTTCCCAGGATATAAATCAACATTCCCCGGCGAAGTCCTCCTCAACCGTAGGTACAGGAATTCTCGCAAAGGAATCTCTTATGAAACCGATATATTTTCTGGATGGCATATTTAAGCCCATCTCCGACGATTCTCTATCAACTTCCAAACGTCATCTGTAAGCCCATTCCAGATATCACCAATCAGTATTACTTCATGCGAGTGTAAATTTCTGGGCACTCTAGTGTTCAATCAACTTCTACCTTCAGATCACGAAAGGTATACCAGCCAATATATATCCTCAGGTTTAAGAAGATTGAACAGGGGAAGCTGTTGTACCCCAAAATTTTCCCTCTCAATTTACTCAATACATGCTCATTGAAGTCCTCAACTTGCTCAAGGATGCCCAAGAATTAACCAGACAAATTTTCTCCTAAGTCAATGAGCCTCAAACTAGGGTTTCCTTTTTCATAAAGATGTTTGGGTTCCAAGGGTCCCAAATGATTTCCATTGCCCTAATATTTTCTCAAGATCATCCATGCCGAGTTTCATGCCTTGCACAACAAGTTTGCTCAGTCAATTGCTCAAATGCCTAAAAATCAACTATACTAGGTCAAAAGTCAACGGTGGTCCTCATGCAGTCAAACTTCAAGATTTTTGGGTCAACATCAACATTTTGAAGTAAAATCCATCATTTGATCAAGGGTTGATCATGATTCCTCAAGGAATGCCCCAAATTCATCAAAACTCAAAAGTTGCTAAATTAGGGTTTCTATAGGAAAAGTCAACCAAACTTTGACCAGGCATAACTTTCTCATACTTTATTATAAATTTCCTATCTAAGGATCATTTTTAAGAGGATTCAATTCCCTACAACTCATCTTCATCCCTCAAGTTCAAGAAATGCACTCATGAAAAGATATAAATTCAGACATTATAGGTCCTCTTCAAAAGTCAACAAAAACACATTTTGGGTCAAAGCTTATTACATATAAATGGAAGATCCAATTGAGGTGAAACTAAAAGGGTTGTTTATAGGACATCCTAATCTTTATAAAAAGTCCAAGAACTCCCTCCTAGTTTCAAAATTGAGGAAGATATGTATTGTCAAAGTTGTCCATTTTTTGAAATTTGCACAAAGTCAACAATGCCCAAAATTGCATTTTCTCCACATGGGCCTATCTTTTCAAGTTTGGAGCTTGTTCCTAACATGGTCCACGACCCATGAACCACTCCATACCTCAATCACTTATTTATTTAGTTAATTGTGATTTTATTCATTTAAAATTCAAATAAAATCAAATAAAATCAAAATAAATCATATAAGTTGTTTTTGGGATGATTTTGGCATTGAATGAAGATGATATATGCTGTCAAACAAAGATCAAATCGTGCAAGGGGCTGATTGGAATGAAAATTGCATGATTCAGCTTGTTTCAGAAACAAATAATGCAAGGAACAAATCAAATATTTTCTCCATGATTGTTCAAGATTGCATCTGTTTTTTGTTGACCTAATGCCTTATAATACATATACACAATATTGCCAGACCTAAAGAGGACGAAAAGGTTGTCTCCACAAGTCTAGAAAAACTCCAACTTTTGACAAAAAAAGTGGTGTTCAAATTCTAATTTAGAAGTCTATTCAAGGCCAGCAATCCATTCCTGGGAACCTCCTGAAGCTAGCAGCATCATTTGCACGCATCAAAACCCTTAGAATCAACCTAAACAAGCGTGGCGGTTTTCCCTTATTCTTGAATTTGATTCTGACTATATGCGCATGATTGACAATTTCTAAGCATACCTTCATGTTTGTATCATCATTTAGAATGTATTTGTATGATTAATTATGATTTTTGACGCATGTATGGATAACTGCCATTGTTAGGGTTTAAGGTTGTGTTTTAGGGCTTTTTTGATACAGGTAAAATCAGGGCGAAAGATGGGTACCATCATACTCAGGAGATCAAAACTATTTGGTCTGTATGCTTGGATTTAATTTATCTTGCTTGTTTGAGTTTTTTGAGATTTACAGGGTTACAACAACAATGTTTGTCCATAGGTAAAAGGTCATTAGCTAAAACGACAGTCTTACTGAAGAAGATGATCGCGTGTCAAAGCCTGGTTGGCTAATTTGAATTCTGCGCACGCGTTTTGGCATAATGCTTAATATTTTCTTTATATTTTATTTGTGTTATTATGTTAACAAACAAACCAACTAGCACAAATGGCAAGGAAAGCAAGCATAAGAGGGGAAGGACCTGGGTTCGATTCCAGGTCCAAGCATTTTGTTTTTCCATTATTTCTTTACATGATTCAGTGCGGGTTACCCATGAGGTCCACCTTGCATCCTCCAGATCCAGCCATTGGATCATCCCTGGATCCAGATCCAATGCTCAGTGAGTGCAGCATATGGTGAACATTCCAGATCAGATTGCACTGAATCAAACAAGTGATTGGGCTAGCATCTTGGGCCTAACAATTCAGCTTCATACCCCCCTGATTATTAACAACATCAGCATGCCTATTTCTTTTTCTTTTTTGTTTTTGATTTCATTTTTTTTTATTTAATTATTTTTATATTTCTTAAAATAAATCATTTTTTTATTAATCATGAAATATAAAATCACAAAAAATGTAAAATTAGGTTTTTTTAATTAATTTTATTGAAAATAAATTGGTCTAATTTGATTAACTTGATTGTTTTTTTCTATTAATTAAAATTAACTAGAAATTAGATTTAATTTTCAATTAAATTATTTTCTCAATAAACATACACAAAAATATTTTTTTAATTAATTATATTTTTTAGGCTTCTAATTTATTCTCGTCTTAACTTTCACGCGCTTATTTATGTTCACTTTATTTTCCAATTATTGTATCTGCATCAGGTTTGCAATAATTTTAAATTAGGTTTTGTTTACCGCTTTTATTATTTACTGCCTATTCCCCAAGTTTTGGTTATGTAACCCCCTTCCCGAGGCCTTGTAATAGTTAGGACTTTAATTTCTCCCACTTTTAAATTTCCGCAACTATGAACTGTCTAGATGTATGGATAATAGGCTTGCATGCAAAAGACAAATGAAATTAAAACAGTAGATCACCTTAATTGTGAAAAGATTAAATAAACTGAAATCAAACACTCGAACATGCTCACTCCTAGGGTTACCCCCACTTTGGTTTCCTTCGGTAAACAGTCATGAAGTATAGAGAATTTTAGTGGTTGCCCTCTAGTTTCAAAAGATAAAAAATGACTCATTCGAATGTTGCCTCAGAAAGATCTTTAGGACTTTGGGGTAATTACTAAGGTTTTCTAACCATTTCTTCAATGACCGTAATTGTCCCTTCGAATGTCCCTTTAACTCCAACAATGGGGCTACCTACTCCTTAATAGTAGGATAGCGCTGTCTAAAGGAAACGAGAACGAATAGTGTTTTTCGAATAGGTAGGAACTCTTAAGTACTTGCTCAAAATAATAAAAACTCTTTCATACAAACACTTACAAAATAGTTTTCAAAAACAACTTCTCACACTCTTGAGGACAGATACAAGGGTTACCACGAAGTTAAACAAAAACTTTTCAAAACACACACTAGAAATTTCAAAATGAGCAAGTACCTAAGAGGCCGTGGAAAACCACGGATAGAAAGGGTGCTAACACCT